>FR990046.1:16472500-17765000 GCA_905404095.1 Glaucopsyche alexis
TATAAAGGGGAAAACTTTGTTTGTTTGTTTGTTTGTTTGTTTGTTTGTTTGTAATGAATAGGCTCAAAAAGTACTGGACCGATTTCAAAAATTCTTTCACCATTCGAAAGCTACATTATCCACGAGTAACATAGGCTAAATTTTATTTTGGAAAAAAATAGGGTTCCGTAAGATATTTGGGTTTTTCGGACACAAGGTGTAAAAAATCAACCAGAAAAGTTACTTATTTTGCGTACGCTGCCTAAACTATAAAAGATAAAACCATAAAATGTTCTAATTAATTGTAGATCTTATAAATATCTACAAAAAAGTCCGCGACACACTATACCTATATATGTCGAGTGAGGCACAACAACCATTTTTTTATTTAGAAATCTTGAATTTTTTTTGGACTACAATTAAACGCGTTTATTTTACTCATGTTATTAATCCTTATCCTTATCAAAATAAATTATTTCATCACTAAGTACAGTTTATGTAGATAATATTTGGTCTTTGAATGATTAAAATTGGACGTTTGGTTTTGAAGTTATGGCGAAATTAAAATATTACGATTTCTGCTGCACGGCCCGTTGCGAAGTGGGCGTCACCAAGGCGGGGTGCGCGTGCGGGTTAATGTTTAGTTTAGTTTAGCTAAATAGTTTAGTTATTTTATAATCTACACTAATATTATAAAGAGGAAAACTTTGTTTGTATGTTTGTTTGTTTGTTTGTTTGTAATGAATAGGCTCAAAAAGTACTGGACCGATTTCAAAAATTCTTTCACCATTCGAAAGCTACATTATCCACGAGTAACATAGGCTAAATTTTATTTTGGAAAAAAATAGGGTTCTGTAAGATATTTGGGTTTTTCGGACACAAGGTGTAAAAAATCAACCAGAAAAGTTACTTATTTTGCGTACGCTGCCTAAACTATAAAAGATAAAACCATAAAATGTTCTAATTAATTGTAGATCTTATAAATATCTACAAAAAAGTCCGCGACACACTATACCTATATATGTCGAGTGAGGCACAACAACCATTTTTTTTATTTAGAAATCTTGAATTTTTTTTGGACTACAATTAAACGCGTTTATTTTACTCATGTTATTAATCCTTATCAAAATAAATTATTTCATCACTAAGTACAGTTTATGTAGATAATATTTGGTCTTTGAATGATTAAAATTTAGTTTGGTTTTCAAGTTATGGCGAAATTAAAATATTACGATTTCTGCTGCACGGTCAGTTGCGAAGTGGGCGTCACCAAGGCGGGGTGCGCGTGCGGGTTAATGTTTAGTTTAGTTTAGTTAAATAGTTTAGTTATTTTATAAACATCAAATTGATAATATCCTAAAATATAATACATTATAATATCTATACATCTATACAGTTAAATACAATTTAAGTGTCTGTTTGTAACTTCAAATTAACAGCTTTTTACATAATGCATCTGAAAGTATATTCGGTACTTACAATAAAATACATTTTTTTTTAATTTTTGTCTGTCCGTCTGTCTGTCTGTCAGTCGGTCTGTCTGTTTGTTTGTTCCGACTAATCTCTGAAACGGCTGGACCGATCTTCACGGGACTTTCACTAGCAGATAGCTGATGTTATAGGGTCTAACATAGGCTACTTTTATTTTAGTGTTCCGTTTAAAAAATAGGATTCCGCTTTCGTTAGTCATAAATAAAGTCGCGGGTAAATTTCAGCGATATCCCAAAGTATTGTTCCACGCGGACGAAGTTGCGGGCAAAAGCTAGTAGTATATGAAGTAGTATATGAAGTATATGGCCGCAGGAATATATTTGTAAATATCTCCGCTATTTGTGCGTTTAAGTTCATACTTACCATAATGAATGTTTTTGTATATGATGTGAGTATGAATGATGTAGGTTTTGTTTACCAATTTCGCAAAAAAAAAAAAAAAATTGGTACCTTTTAAATGTATTTTATTAGTAAACTAATAAAATAATATATTTTTTTACATTTACTAGCTAGTAATGCCTCAATATTTCTGAATATATTAATGAAACTAAATATTTCATATGTAGTCCGATCCCCTATTGATAATCGCCTTCTGTATTTTAGAAGTCGGTTCAAAATGAGCAAGATGATGTAAATTGTAAGAAATGCCTAAGTTTAAAGAAAATATTATCATTTTATCATTGTATCTTTATTATTTTTTAAGATTAATAAAAATGGGTTATAGATTATAATATATTATCATGATGTTAGACATCATGATAATATATTATAATTAACATTTAAAAAAATTATATAAAGTTATATAACATTTAAAAAATAGGAACATTACACTATTTCTTATATTACAAATCTTTTTACAGACAATGGCAAGAAGATGGCGTTAATGTAAGATTTATAAAAACTACTTGGGAAACTAATGATTACTCAGAATTAATAAAAGACTGCAAAAAAGATAACACATTTGAAAGTGTACTCGTCATAACATCAAATGAGAAATCTAAAAAAGTGATCGATATTGTGAATATGTTTGAGGAATTTGTATCGATATATCGATATTGCCTTAGGTAAGTTGGATGTTTTTATGACGGGTGTACCGTTCAACACAATCATGATATCTCAGATTAAGTTATTAATATGAACTAAAAAGTGGTCTCCATAATTTTCATTGAAGGTGGTAGATTAGGATAAAGAATATCAAAATAAAGTGTAAAATATATAATTTAAGGGATTGATTCTCAAATGGTTGCCTTGAAAGGTCAACCAAATAAAACAATTTACAAATAAATTATTGTCAGGTCAGTATACCGACATAGTAAAATTAATTTTAAGTAATATTTAGTTAATAACAGATATTAATCTATTAGGTACCAGAAATTTATTTACTGATATTTCAATTGGAATATGTAATTGCTATAACAAATACATTTATCTCAACCTACCCCAGAAGTTAAAGGAAGGTAGATATAAATATACCATTTTCTAAAAAGATATTTAATAGAAAACAAAAGATTAGTCAACATTGTTTATTAATTCGGAAATAACATTAAACAACACATAGGGAGCTATGACATTTAATAAAATATTGCTTTCTATTTGCAAAACACTATATATTAATCTAACGTTACATTCCTGAACTATAATATATCACTTACTCAATACCGAATAATGATTCAGATTCAAAAGTAATAGGTATGTCCAAACAGCTAGAAATAAACCATAAGCATATTAACTAGACGGAATTATATCGTGAACAATACTAACTTTCCACAATTATACTAATGAATTATTAGAAAACAACATATTATTACCAAAGGTTACAGCAGTAAAATATCAACTAAAATATTAAACACATTATTTTAAGATTAAAGCAATGACAAACCAGTACAGTATTTCAGCTTCTCGTGTAAGCGATTAAGAGCAGGTGTGACATTGGGCGTTTTGAAACACGCGCTTTGAGTTCCAGTAGTTCTATTGAAGTATACACATGCAAGCGCGCGCTTTTGGTCAAGCGTATGTCAAACGCGCATTCACATATTTCCGTATGAACGCGCGTTGCGCAGGCGTAAGCCGCACGCTTCGAGATACATGAGCTACCATATTGTTGTATGTACATGTGATCGCGCGCTTTCATGTAAAGTAGGCGCACGTTTTATGTAAAAAGTGGAGATCAACATTTTGATACTGATTACTGATTTGATGACCTCTGTGTCTCAGTGGTTAGCGCGCTGGCACTATAGCCGGAGGTCGTGCTAAGCGCGGTGTATGTATTTCGCTCAACGCAGCACCGAGCGCCTAATGTGTACCCACTTTAACTGGGTGTGGTTCACTATTTTATACCCCCACAACCGTCTGGGGATTGCTATAGTTGCCATAGATTATAATTATTATATATTATGTTTATACATTTCGACAATTCTTTTGTTAACATTAATCATTATAATATCAACGACTCATAACCAACTAATGTTTAATATTTAAGATAGTAGATAAATTCATTAATATTGGTGTTACCAAATATTTAACGGAACTAAGGAAACCAATTGATATGTTTTATTAAAATTAATATTAGACTTGTGAATTTTATTACTGAGCTACATTTAGTATGTTTATTTCTTAAGTACAAATATTCTATCGATATACCCTTAACCATATATAAAAAAGGCGTATTAGTTCATTGTAACGACGAGTCTTTTTGATTACGACTTAAGAGCTGCTGTGAGCAAATCAATATCCCCTGAATACTGCTCTACACCTCTAGCAAACATCGTACACCGCTATCTTGTAAAGCAAACAATTAAATCTGTTACGCAAAAGTTAAATACAAGCGAGGCGCGGCCACAGTCCTTACTAAGAACACTAAGAACTACACTAAAAACATAACTACACTAAGAACAGTAGACGTATACATCAAAAATCGTTATGTTTTTTTTTTGTATTAATGAAGGATGGGCATTCTTGTCTATTATCTATATAGTGTAGGACAGGGATTACATCTTTCACTCGACATCGACGTCTATTAAGCCATACTAATAAAACTTGCCTGATCGTAATCACGTTTATGACTTCATAATCCATAAACGTTTGAATTGTTGTGTTGAGAATTTAGGAAGACGTTTATTTTTTCTTATTGTTCTATAATAAATGTCAAGATTTCAATCTATTAAAAATATCTTTTTCTGCGTGGAATCGACATTTTTGACTCCTGCTACTTCAGCTTGCTACCACGATCAAGAAAATTAGTTACTATGGACGCTTTCACATCACATCAATCTGGTCCTTAAATAAGAAATCTAGGTGAACATTAAAAAACTTTGTTTTAGATATTTTGCACTAATAACAGTGGGCAAAGGTAACACCAAGCCGGGTTCATCAATTGAAACAAACGGACACAATGGAATGATAACTAAAATTAAGTTGCCAGACATAGATATGGTAAGTAAATTTGTAACTAGGTAATTTGTAACTTACCTATATGTAACTTATAAGACAGGATACCAAATCAAGAGCAGACATTAAGAAGAAACATAACTAGCAACAATAAAACCTATCTAAAAATGGCGAAAAATATAATATAACATGAATGCCATTTTTTTTCAAAGACTCTCCTGGAAAAAATATTTAATATCAATAAAATTTCCCTAGATGTATGACGATAACTGTAAACCTCATAAAAGAAATGTAATATCAATAAATAACGCAATGGATGCTTTGGAACGAGCATTGACTTCACAGAAGAAGATTATACTGGTTCACACATGTGACGCACCAAGGAAAACATTGCTAGAAGAATTAATGTCACTTGCAGGTAATTTTCAGAATGTTTATATAATTATATACACTGTGTCCCGACATCTATATCGGAGCCTTTAGTGGTAAAAAATATGGCATTTTTTATCGACAAATTGCCCCTTAAATTTTATTTTTCTCTCACGTTTGTAAAATGGCAGCCATTTTGTTTTTTGGTAACCAAGACCCGGGCTCTCGTACTAATTCGACCATCACTACTCATGTAAATGTCCTAGGAACAATGCCATATTTTTTACTACTAAACGCTCTGATATAGCTGTCGGGACATACTGTATTTATATTTACCAAATCTTAAAGCACGATTCACAATTACACATTATAAATATTATTATGTATTACGTAAGACATGTCAATTTAATTATATTGTTCCATCAGATATTGATCCAGAAAGAATATTACAGCCTTCACGTATTGATTTCACTTTGAAGGAGCTTAATATGGACGACTCAAAACTGATAACGATCCAGGGCTTTTTGCGCGATGAATATGAACTAAGCTTAAACATCGAAGATATACAAAAACTTACAGTGAAATCGTAAGTTCCAATTCAATCACACAAATCAATAAAACCAAATAATCGCATCATTACACTTTAGCAACATCATATAGCGGCTATAATTTAAAACATGTAAAGAGAAAAATAGTATTAATAAAAAAAGCATTTGGATCTTATTAACCCAAATATTTACTGAGATATTGAGTGATTCGTATACTTACTGCGTCACTTGTACGTGCCATTTATGAAATTATTAATTAATGAATATTTAGTGTATTATATGGTGGTCTGCAGGTATTCAGATTTTATTGTGCCTTATTAATTTTTTTACATATTTTGTTTTCTTCTTCTCAATAAAATGTAGGATATAAAATGAATAACTGATTGATATGATTTGTGCATCCAGTGTAGTTGCATTCTAGTAATACAATTCACATAACTGCATATATTTTTTAGCATTAGCGAATTGGAGAAATGCTGCATTGAGTCTGATTTTGAAGAACACCACGGAATAGCATCATATTTTCCGGCTCTTTATATTGATGAGCTTTTATATACCACAGACATGTTATTCCTTCCAACTTTATCCAATTCAGCTACGGTAAGGATAATTGTATGAGGATAATAATGATAATAAGGATGAAATTATTAAAATGCGTTACCTTAAAGAAAATATTATAGAAAATGACAAATACAGATTATGCCATCAAACCACTGAAACCATTGACCATATCACTGGAGGATGTAGCGCTCTAGTCAGTAAAGAATACACACACCGTCACGAGTCACGACAAAGTAGCCAAGCATCTACACCAATAATTACTTGTAGTGAAATATAATCTCATAGACACACATATACATGTATACTTTATTATAAATAAAAAACCAGAAATTCTCGAAAAGAACACCGTAAAACTCTACTAGAATCGCAACATTATCACAGACCACACCATTCTAAGCAATAGACCTGAAACAAACCTCAATACCAATAACCTGAAACAAAAACACAACCAGAAATACATTCCCCACGCAGATGAAACAAAGCAGATTTGGCATCAAAATACTGTTAGTCCCTATTATCATCTTCTCAACCGACGTTACCCCTAAAAAAAACCTAATTGCGGCACTTAAAAATTAGATCTTCATAAAATACATAGGTACGTACAAATGTAGAAATCTACTGTCCTTAATACCATAGTTCGTCGTTTCCTTAATCCATCACCATATTTTACTACACCTCAACTCTTCTTACATAAATGAGGATACTTCTTCAAATAAGAATAATAATAATCGCTACACAACGCCGTATGCATAGCCGATATATAATATTAGGTTGGGGAAAAAGTTTCTTCGCATTTTATATAAAAATTCAAAAGGTTTTTTTATAAAGTTTATTTACAAGTGACTAAAGTATATAGGTGCCATTATGTTCGATAACTTTTTGCCATCTTGTTGTTAGGTACATGATCCCATTGCTATAAAATTTTTGGGCTTCTGATGAAAAAACTGCGACAAGTGGTTTTGGCAGTCCTCTTGTGATGTCAACCTGACACTGCCTAAGGAATTCTGCAGCGACCGAAACAGGTGGAAATCTGAAGGTGCAAGGTCAGGACTATACGGCGGATGCATTAACACCTCCCAGCCAAACTCCCGTAATTTTTTCTGAGTGGCTAAAGATGTGTGAGGTCTAGCGTTATCATGGTGAAAAACCACACCCCTTCTGTTGATTAATTCCGGCCGCTTTCTCTCAACTTCTTACTTTAATCTCATCAGTTGTTCGCAGTACAGTTCAGAATTGATGGTCCTGCCTGGCGGTAACAGCTCATAATGAATAATGCCCTTCCAATCCCACCACACACACAGCATCACCTTGTTGCGAGTTAACCCGGGTTTCGCCACAGTCTGTGAAGCCTGACCGGCCTTTGACCACGATCTTTTTCGCACGTTCTTGTCGTACGTGATCCACTTTTCATCACCAGTTATCAGCTTCTTCAAAAATGGTTCGGTTTCATTACGTCGTAATAAAGAATCACAAATGAGTACACGGTTCATTAGGTTTCTTTCAGTGAGCTCACGAGGCACCCAAATATCGAGCTTTTTTGTGTACCCAGCTTTTTTCAAATGCGCCAAAACCGTTTTGTGATCAATCCCCAGTTCTTCAGCTACATCGTAACTACTAATATGCCGATCTTGCTCCACTTTTTCAAAAATGGCAACAGTTTTGTCCGTAACAGGGCGACCAGAGCGACGTGCATCTTTGATATCCAAATTTCCGGATTGAAAACGCTTAAACCAAATTTACGCTACTCTCACAGATACTGCATTAGGTCCATAAACATCACAAATTTTTTTCGCGGCTTGTGTTGCATTTTTACCTTTTTTGTAATAAAATTTTAAAATGTATCGAAATTCTTCATAAGAATCACTCATTTTAACAATAAGAAAAACAAATGAAAATCTCAAATTTACCTAATTTGAATTTGGAATTGTCTTCTGTAAAATTAAAACATTTTAATGATACCAAAATCAGCCAGATACAATTGGTATAGCCCAAGATATTTTATGACAAGTTCATACATACTATAATGCGAAAAGACTTTTTCCCCAACCTATTATATTCACGCCACTCTCATTATTTTAAACAAATAAGAATCACTTAAAAACAAGAAAAAATAGACGCATGGTCGTAGAAATCTATACACGGCCGCCACATCTCAGACTAGACCAATACGAATGTACACAAAATAGCATCAAACGCTTGGCTAAGGCATGGTGAGCTATTCCCTGAAACAGATGGGCTTATGATGGCGATCCAAGACCAAGTTATCGATACAAAAAACTAAAGGAAACATATCATTCGTTCTTCTGGTGCCAGCAGCGACCATTGCCGACATTGCCACAAACAACCCGCAACAATCCAATACATAACAGGTGCATGTTCGTTCATCACACAAACAGACTACAAACACAGACACGATCAAGTAGCAGCAATCATACACCAGACACTTATACACAAGCACAAACTCACCTGACTACAAAGTATATTAGGAACAGGACAATTTTGACAGACAAGACCATACACCATAAGAGACCTGACATAACACTTCACGACACACGTAATAGAACAGTTTACCTCATAGACATCGCCATAGCCAATTCACACAACATCACTTCCACGCATACTAATAAATTGCCACAAGTCCGCAACTTTAGTGGAATACCCAAAAAGTAGAATCTAATAGATTTAAAAACCAAAAATAATAATAATAACAATCTATAGACGTATATCTATATATATGGACGCTTCACACCACGTCAATCTGGTCCCGTGGTAAGCTTTTAAAGAACATGTGTTACGGGTATCAGACAACGGAAATATATTTAATACTTTTATACTATACACGTATTTAAAATTTTACCGTATTATACTCATATTTAATACACAACCTAGGAACAGCGCTAAAACTTTTTGTTCCTTTGACGGGAACCCGCAAGTGCCTGCTTGAGCACCAACACCACTAAACCACTGAGTCACAGAGGTCGCCAAAATATATAATATAATAATACGATACTTTAAATGCTAACAATAGTATGAGTCCCTATTTCTTTGTATAAATAATTGTAAAATACGCAGGTGTTCGTACATTTCATAATATAATATTGTAAGTATGTATATTTTTACAATTATATTGGCAATAACAATTTTTTATTTCTTTTTCAGTCATTTACGGATATTGATATGAATAAGCCACACTTGTGTATTGTTCCTGGCGTAGAAGGTTATTACGAACGCTTTACAGAACTATGTGAGCGACTTAAGCTCCCCGCAATAGTTCTGCAGCCAGGCTTGGATCATCCCAATGAAACATTTAAAGAACTAGCAAATAGATATATTAATGTTTTGAAAAAGAAAGCTGCGCTTACCGATAATTTTTATTTACTCGGCTACGAAAGTGGTGTTTTAGTTGCTTTGGAAATGGCAGCCATACTAGAAAGCAAGGGTAAGGAAAATAAATATATTGTAAAATCTTTAATTTAACCAAACAGTAATGCTAAATTGAGGGTTTTCTTAACGGGGACAATCTGTACGGGGAAGCCCGGGGTAAGTAAGTTAAAGGTATTTTTATTTTTAAGGAGAATTATTTTGAGGATTTCGAACCTAAAAAACGGAGCTTTTGTAGGATAAGTACCTTTGCCGTCTATCTGTTCAGAAATCCGCGGTAACCCGATTTAAAATAAAACTGTTAAAAAACTTCTAAGTTAATTAAAAAACAATACAATCACTTATGCCGCATATTTCGATTCTCATGGGAATTTAAATTCAGGGTACTCGATGAACTAGAAATATGAAAAACGCTAAGTAACATCGTTCTTATTATTTTATTAATAGTAAGATTAAGAACACTATATAAGCATGAGTTTACAATTTTAATTATAAGTGTTTAACACACGATTGACGCGTTTCCGAGATTACGAATATCGACAGAAAGATGGACGAGATGGTGATCATAGAAGGGTTTTTGTTTATTTATTTATTATAATATATTGATACATCAACAGTTTGTAGGAGTATTAATTACATTTGAGCTTAAAACTAAATTAAATTAATTTATAAATTCTGTCCTATTCACTAAAAAAACTCACTCGTTAAAAATGTTTTTTTTTTAGGTTTAACTGGTACAGTCTTTTGTATTGGCGGAACACCAACAGAAATAATTGAAGATTTTAGAAATAAACTGAAAAAATATGAGACTCGGGAGCAGTTGCAAATAGGGGTTCTTGAACATGCATACTCTGTTATAACCAAAGCAGATCCGAGTGTAATACACATACTGCGTAAGGATTTGGAATGGCCAAAGAAGCTTGTTGAATTCATGGATCTAATGCGTGGTAAATTTCCATATTCCATCGAATATACTAAAAAGTGGATCGATTATGTATACAGACAATTATCATCAATATTACAAACTACTTTTGAAATCAAAAAGATTAACTCGCAAATAATATCTATACGTCCACAATATATAACTAGTATGGACACATCGCTAGAACATTATTCTGATAAAAAAATTATTACGTATCAACTAGACTCATCTTTGTCGTATGCTCACCTGAATATGATGTGTGCTACGATCATCAATTCTCACTTTGATTGTGAAAGCTTGGAAATATTTAATAAGAGAAATATTTGTCATACTTATGCTGTAGCGACTGAAAATGTTACCACAAATTAAAGAGAGCAGAGGAAAAGCTTAACATTCTCAGTACCGTAAAATAGAGTCTAGGGATGAATTGGACCAAACCGGGAAAGTTTTTGCAACCTTATTATTCCTCATTCTTTCATTAAATTTAACAAATGATAGGCATTAAAGGACCATGCAAAAAATCGTCCCCATCCACCAACGGATTTCAAACCTATCTCAGTTAATAAATAGCTTTTGCGACGCTGATTTTTATTTAGTATGGCGATATGCATCTCAGGACTTCAGGAGTAGGGGTTTTGATAGAAATAGAAAGTTTTTTGTTTTATATTAGCGACCCGATCTAGTCGCTCACTTGGTTTCCTGTTCGATTAGATCTTTAAAACTAAGCAGCAGATTTTAATGTAGCTTTCAGCAATGGATATAGTGATTCAAGAGAAAGCTTTATAGGTATAATACATTGCATCCGTGCGAAGCTGGAGTCGACTGGAGTCGCTAATATAAAACAAGAAAAAAAAAATCCTAAATTTTTTGTCAATACACCACCATTGAGGTGAATGTCGCCATACTAAATAATTATCACCGTGGTAAGGGCTATTAACTGAGATAGGTTACTAATATGTTGGTGGAATAATGGTAATCCATGCAAAAAACTGTATGGGCAATGTCCCCAATATTGCCCATACAGATTTTTGCATGGTCCTTTAAACTTTGTAACATTTCCTTATATATTCTGCTAATATTGAGTGGTTCTCTCATTAAAAATAAATAAAAAAACGATTAAGTGTAGGCTCAATAAGAAGCGTTTTTGCTCTGTAAAACATTTGAATTTTCTTTTGCATTTACAATATTTAGATATTTCAAAGCGAAGTATATTGTATTTTTAGTATCAGTTTCTCAGGTTTTGATTATTAGGTAAATGATTTAATGGATTCTTTTTTCAATAATTAAACAAAATATCTCTGAAGTAGATTTACGAAAAAATGAGGGTAAGTGGGTCAACGGGGTAAAAAGGGTCAACGGGGTAAAAAGGGTTAAAGGAGAGGGGGATGGATTCAGCAATAGAGTCAGTTGGAACTAAATTTATCCAAAATCGGGAGGATTTTGGTCTTTATAGATTGAGTTGTCGCGATTCTTAAATTGTGAAGGTAATTTACTGTACGTGACCGTCGTCGTTCTTCATATATCGTCAGCTGTTATTTCCATAGAAAAACGAAGATTATCAAGCGCTATTAGCAGAATGGTTTTGCTGTAAAGAAACTGAATATTTTGAAACAAACATTTTGAACACACATGTAGTAGGTATTTGCGTTCATTTTTCATTTATTTTTAGTAAAGTTTTTTTTGAATCGAATTGTTGTTTCATGTATTAAGTTCCAGCTTTGTTTAAAAAGACTCGATTAACCCCATACACGACCCGATTAACCCCAGAGCGAAGGAATGGAAGTAGTTTTTTTTTAACTTGTGGATTTTCTGTTTAAAACTTTCATTATAATGCATTGTAAACAAAAATACTCAGCTACACAAAAACTATAGGTAATTAATATTCAGTACGCACTGAGAAATAAATTGACAAGAAACAAATTAATGTAAAATATTGAGTTTAATCTATACAGGATTATTTATAGGTTAGTCGATGTTGTTACTTAGAAATTGTCGTTCCCATCATTTCAAATATTTTCTGCAATAAAAACCCATATTCCAAAATTAGTATCTTTTATTTTCTTAAAAACAGTATTTTTTATTCTCTCTTCTCCATTTTTTTTAAATAAATGTATTTAATTTTCGTGTTTTCATAGTTTTTATGTAACTGAAGAAAAACTTCAATATTGCTGAAGCAATATTCGAATGTAGACGTAAGATTATTATATTATACAGAATTACATATTTACCTGCAGGTTAAGTTGACGTTATTAATATTATTATCGAATACAATTTATAATTAGATTTAATTAAATTAGATAAAATAAATATGCATGTGTATAGCTTTGATAATAATTTAATTTTATATTGATTGAGGTATTATAAATTAATTAATAAATAAATTTGATACTTATGTATGTAATTTAATCCTAAATTAATTCGATTTCAATTAGGTTATGAGTTGATTCAATATTTTAATATTGTAAAATATTGGAAAATAATAAATTTTCTTTATTTATTTGTTTATTTTTTTATTTATTTATTTGTTTACGAGTCGACGTTCATATATTATCCTTTAAAGGGTTGTAGTTTGTAATATTTTGGACTAGACTTCATAAAAATGTTGTAGTTCCTTTCTTGCTCATTTAAAATTTTGTGCTTTATTTATTTTTATAGTTGTAAATGGCTTAAGAACTGTCAGTGCACACCACTTAGCTAGAAAATGTCTAGGAATCTAAAGGAATAAGATGATTTTTTGTACAAATCATTATTTTATCAAAACAAAATATATTGTTATCTCTTTATTTTTAAACAAAAAAAAAAAAAAGAAAACCGACATCCAAAAAAAATGTATGAAATAAAACATAATTTCTAAATACATGGTGTCGTGGGACACCAGATAGGAACGATTTTCCTAATTATAAAATATATATTTCAAGTTTTATTTGAGGTTTATAGAAAACAAGCATTATTTACCTGCGGCTTCGCCCGCGTAAAATAAAGTTTTAAACTTTCATCCTTATTCCTTTTTTATTTTAAATTCGGCCTAAATTTTAACTATCTCTCTACAGACAGAATAGATAGTCACAAATGCCGTGTAATGGCGGCTGTACACACTCGACGAGAGCCTCTTGCCGAGAGCCTCTTGCCGAGAGCCTCGGCCGTGAAGACTCTCGTCGAGAGCCTGCTTGTACACACTCGTTCTAACATTTGAACTGAAGACTCACGCGACAATGGACGTAGAAATTGCTGCTGCTATTTGTCTTTGTACCGTGAGCTATTATAATTTTTTAAACATTTACTATAAAAAGAAAATTCGTAAACCATGAAGAAAAAGAAGATGGTGTATGCCCCGCAATAGAAACAGGTTATACTGTATACATAATAAAACTTCATAAATAGTTAATAATAATAATAATATATAATATCTATGGGCGCTTCACACCACGTCAATCTGGCCCTGTACTAAGTATCCGAAGAACTTGTGTTACAGGTACCAGAAAACGGGAAGTATATTTAATACTTTTATACTATACTTACATATATTTAAGATTTTTATTATATTATACACATATTTAATACAGAACCATGACCCAGGAACACAGAAAAACTTTTTGTTCCTTCGGCGGGATTCGAACCCGCGACCCCGGCTAGAGCACCAACGTGCTTAACCACTGAGCCACAGAGGTCGTCAAATGTAAAGTTAATGTATTTTATTGTATTTAAGAATTTTTATTATGGGATATAATTAATCGAGCGAACAAAAAATAAGTTGGCGGCTGCATGTGAGCATACTGTATTACTGAAATTGGCAGCGAATTAATATGTTGGCGACTAAATTACTGAACTGGCGAAAACACTCGGGTGACAAAAAATTCAAAAGTCGGCAGATAAAAAGAGGCGAAATTTAATCCAAATTAGCACCGCCATTTATAAGTTGGTGACTTAATTTCCGAGTTGGTGACCATTATACCATATAAGCAGCTATAAAACCAGATTTGGTTGATAAATTAATGGCTGCTAAAAAGTCAATTTGCTGACTACGGAAAATCCTATTTTTGGATACTGTTGGAGTAAGTTTTTCTTTGGCATGTGTGTCATTTTCTAGGTTTCTGGGGGTGCAGAATAATCTTCTATACAGATAAATAAAATTGAAGTGTCTGTTTGTAACTTCAAATTAACAGCTTTTCACAAAATGAATCTGAAAGTATATTCGGTACTAATAATAAAATACCAATTTTTTTAATTTTTGTCTGTCCGTCTGTCTGTCTGTCGGTCTGTCTGTCTGTTTGTTCCGGCTAATCTATGAAACGGCTGGAACGATTTTCACGGGACTTTCACTAGCAGATAGCTTATGTTATAAGGTCTAACATAGGCTACTTTTATTTTAGGGTTCCGTTTCAAAAAATAGGGTTCTGCTTTCGTTAGTTCTGCGCAAACGAAGTTGCGGGCATTAGCTAGTATGAAAATAAAATCTGTTTTGAAATTCCACAATGGCGTAAATTTTTGTCATTTATATTAATAAAGTTGTCCTATTCCAGGTTTCTGGGGGTTCTGATTACAAAATTGTCTTCCAATTTCATTTTCCAAAATGGAGAATATTCAATCTTCGTAAAATGAATATGAATACTAAATTAAAAGATCTTAGGGATGCTAATTAGGATTGATGATTATTATTACAGTATGTTATGTAGTTCAAAGTACCAGCTATAAATAGAAATTTTTCAAAATTCAGGATTTATGAATTTTTATACCATTCATGAAGAAAATATGCGATTTCTAGGTTAATAAGGGGGAGGAAATTTTCATTATTTTTGCAGTAGGATGCACCGTTTCTGAGATAGAAGCGACTATAGAAAAAAAATATGGCAATGCTGTACTGAGATACGAGGGTTGTAATCTATAGAAATGTTGGAAAATTCAAGATTTTCGATTTTTTTTCTCCCATCATGAAGAAAATATGATGTTGCGGGTTTCCTAAAGGGGATGAAATTTTCATTATTTTTTCAATAGGATGCACCGATTCCGAGATAGAATCAATTTTATAAAAAAAGGAAGTAAATGCTGTACATTGAAATACGACGGATGTTTATAGCTATAGGAATGTTGGAAAATTCAGGATTTTCGAAATTTTTTTTCTCCCATCATGAAGAAAATATGATGTTGCTGAATTTCTAAGGGGGACGAAATTTTCATTATTTTTTCAATAGGATGCACCGTTTCCGAGATAGAATCAATTTTATATAAAAAAGAAGTAAATGCTGTACATTGAGATACGACGGATGTTTATAGCTATTGGAATGTTGAAAAATTCAGGATTTTCTAAAAAATATTTCTCCCATCATGAAGAAAATCTGATGTTGCGTGGTTCCTAAGGGGAACGAAATTTTCATTATTTTTTCAATAGGATGCACCGTTTCCGAGATAGAATCAATTTTATGAAAAAAAGAAGTAAATGCTGTACATTGAGATACGACGGATGTTTATAATTATAGGAATGTTGGAGAATTCAGGATTTTCGAAATTTTTTTTCTCCCATCATGAAGAAAATATGATGTTGCGGGGCTCCTAAGGGGGACGAAATTTTCATTATTTTTTCAATAGGATGCACCGTTTCCGAGATAGAATCAATTTTATAAAAAAAAGAAGTAAATGCTGTACATTGAGATACTATACAAATGTTGGAAAATTCAGGATTTACAAATTTTTTTTCTCCCATCATGACGAAAATATGAGGTTGCGGGGTTACTAAGGAAATTTGAAATGGATGACTTTTTTGTAATCAACCCCAGAAACCAATAAAAGGACACCCATATTATTTTTATAAAATTAAGTATGTCCGCCATATTGGAATTTCAAAACGAACGTCATTTTCGTATCCAGCACTCCCAAAAACCTGGTAAACGACACCCATATCAATTTTACGAAAAATAAATGTCCGCCATTTTTAAATTTCAAAATTAATCTACACAATAATCTACACCCCCCTAAAACCGGGAAAAATTAAAAATTGGAAATTTTGTACGCTCCTTTATGTTTTTTTTTGTGTGCTCTCGTTTTGCTGCTTGTATGGTTTTTGAGTTACCTACATCAGGGAAAATATATGTGCCTATTCTTAAATTAAATGTGTACTTACAAATTGTCGCCAAGATGGTTATTTGTTCGCTAAAATATAATCTGTCTGCCAGTTTCGAAAATTCAATGGTATTATTTAGTCACCAGATTTGTAATTTTTTTGTTCCTTACATTCTTTCGCCAACATAGTAATTTAGTATTCAATATTGGGCATTTTCACATCCAAAATTTAATTATTTTGTCGCAAGTTTAAATACATGCCTTTTATTATTTCAAAAGGACTATGGAAAATCAATTGGCTGAGTTGGTGGCGGAACCCTCTGGATAATCGCGTTCCATAGGTTCTGTTTGATAGCACTCCAAAAACTGTTATTCTCGTTCGTCAGACCACATAGTGAAACACGTCTGTTCATAAATACTGTCAGCGAGCAACTAAATCAACGAGAGTGTACATGCTTGCCCTCGTTTACCTCGCGAGAGCCAACGAGACCCTTTGACTCGGGCGCAAAAAACCGACAAGCCACCGAGAGCGACCGAGACGAGGACGAGAGAGCGAGACCAGACGAGAGCGCCCTGTACACACTCGCGCTCGGCCTGTCTCGGGGTATCTCGACGAGTGTGTACAGCCGCCATAACATTGATATGCAAGGTCAAAGGGCTCAAAAATCTTTTTTTTTTCGTTTTCTCTGCCTTCTAACTAAGGTTAGATTATGCAATAAGTTGCATGTAACATTTTTAGATATTAAAATTCTCTACAAATTTTATGTAAAACTATTTTATGCGTCGAACCATTTTATAGATAGAGGGCGCTTAGTTAACTCTAACGAGTATGGAGCGCGAGTACTCAGCCATGTAAGTACTATGAGCAAAGTTGCCGCTCGATCAGGCATAAGGCTATTTTTGCCGGCAGCCATGAATCATGACAGACGAGTCGTGTGCACGCATCTACCTACCTACCTACGCGTAAAAACTGACTTAAAAACTTCAAAAACGTTTGCAAATTGCAATCGATGATAATTTTTAACCGACTTCCCAAAAAAGGAGGCGGTTATACGTTCGGCTGTATATATATATATATATATTTTTTTTTGTATGTTCAACGATTACTCCGCCGCCTGTGGACCGATTTTCAAAATTTTTTCTGTGATGTATAGGGTGTAATCCCAAATTGGTCCTTTTGATATCAATGTGGTGACCTGATGATGGGATCCATGAGGAATCGAGGGAACTCCTCGAAATTTATATGGACACATATGGTGATTTTGAATTTTTCTGAAGTAGTTCAAGCATATGCTACCAAAAGTAACATTTTGCTCCAAGGTATACCCTGGATCCAAAAGTGCAGAACAGAACTCCTGACTCCTTATAGATACATGTTTGGGGATTTCGGCGTTGTTTAAAGAACTGCAAGCATATGCCACCCTGTCAGTTAGAGTAATCATCATCATCATCACCACTATCACACAATACATCATCAGATTATGATGATAGAAAAGGTATTTCTCATAGTATTTTACGCTAACACGGAGATCTTCGAACATTACTCCGCCATTTATGGACCTATTTGCAAAATTCTTTTGTTGTTGTAAAGGGTTTAATTCGAAATTGGTCATTTAGTTACTAAAGTGGAAACCGGATGATGTGATCCATGAGGAATCGAGGGATCTCCAAATTTCTATCCACACATATAGTGATTTTGACTTTTACTGAAGTAACACAAGCATATGCTACCAAAAAATAAGATATTGTACCAAGGTATACTCTGGATCCAAAAGCACTGTACAGAACTCCTCAGTATTTAAAGATATGCGTTTGGAAATTTTGGCATTGTTTAAAAAACTGCAAGCATATGCTACTTTATAACTTACAGTAATCATCATCATCATCTTAATAGCAATACCTAATGTAAGCTTTGGCGCGTATTCAATTATACATTCGATCGTTTAGTTTAGACGTTCTTAAGACGTATTAATAATAACTTAACAAAATGTATCACTAAAAAGGGTGAAATTATTATTTTTAAACAAAAAATTGAACCGACTTCCAAAGTAAAAATACACAAAAAAGTATAAAATAAAACTTAACTACCAGCCCAAACAATATTCTACAATATTTTAACAATATTTTATAGAACTTACGTTCATATTTGCTGGTACTGACTTCAAAATTAATAAGATTGAGTAGAGAAATAGTAAAAATTTTAGCCGAATTTGAAAGGGGAATTATTTAGAGATTAAGTTTTATTTTATACTTTTTTGTGTATTTTTACTTTGGAAGTCGGTTCAATTTTTTGTTTAAAAATAATAATATTTTCTATTTTTCATCATTCGTATTTGTTTTGTGTAAGTATCGTCATAAAATAGTTTTTACACTGTGTCTGGATGTAATTTATTGATCGAGGAATGTAATATTTTTAGACGTGGCTCGTCAAGGCTTCGCAGATTTTTTAAGTGGGAGATTCATGCTTCGGGATGAATGGGCCGGGTCGACCGGATAAATATAGCGGCGTCACAGAAAACTGGCCTCATTCGCCGAGTGAGTGAGGAAGGCGGAAGAAGTGGTTGAGGAATTTATGGATCGTGAATGCGCTAACTACTTTGGTGTTGGATGTCCATGGGCGGCGGTGATCGCTTGCCGTAAGGCGATTTGTCTGCTGGTTTCATGGTCCATCCTACTAATATTATAAATGTGAAAGTTTGTGAGGATGGATGGATGGATGTTTGTTACTCTTTCACGCAAAAACTACCGAACGAATTTTTATGAAATTTGGTATGGTAAATTTTAACCCGAAAAAGTACGGTATTCCCGAGGGATACTTGATAGTATATTTCCACGGGCGGAGCTAGTATTTTCATCAAAATATTTTTTCTAGGCGGGAATCAAACCCACGACACATCTGCGTTGTAGGAAATGGCGATATGACCACTTAAATCACTACACCAGCCGTGCTACATGCAACACTTTATGAAATGAAAAATAGGATAGTAACGCGAACGAAGCCGCGGGAAAAAAAAGTATTTTAGGAATTAATAAAAACGTTGATTTCGAATACAATAAGTTTCATTTAATAATAACTTAATTGGTTAACAAGTATTACATTTTTCTAACAAATAAACTACTGTTGATAAAAAATTCAATTTTTATTATTTATTTGAAAACCAACAACTAAAACCTATTTTAGTGATAAAAATTCTAAAGTATAAAATTGGAATTCTCCTTATTTAAAAAAAAATATCTAAATATTTGCTGTAAATAGCAAAAAAATAGCCTTTTTCTAACATTTGGTATTTACACCAATTTCGCTTTTGCAAATAATGTGCTGATGAAAAACCTTTGTAATAACAGCAGTATGTATTGAATGGCGAGTAATGCGGGTTACAGCAAAATCGCTTATAATATTCAAGTAACGCAAGGTGTTAACTACATTTATAAGATGATTTTATATTGATCGTTTTAGTTTATTGCATTAAACCAAATATGGTTTTATAAAAAAGTACATGTCGCTCGCGACTTCGTGCGCGTAAAAGCTAATTTCACAGAAACCGTACATTTTGTCGCGATAAAAAGTAGTCTATGTCCTTCCCCGTAGTCTACTCTATATGTGTGACAAATTTCATCGAAGTAAGTCCAGTAGTTTCGGAGCCTATTCAATGCAAACAAACAAACTTTTCGTCTTTATTATATTATTCGTATAGATTTCTTGTAACGCTAACTTAAGATTACCAAACTTTTTGATACTATAGTTGTCTGTATAACATGTGCATTTAGCACCGCGGCCCGGATCACCGCGTCGTTCAGTTACTCCAATACTCGGGAGGGCGTGATGTGCGTATTGTTGCCGTTTTACGGTGTCTTACTAACAAACTGGAGTCATTTAAAAACGCAAGTGTTATTATTGGAACGAAAGTTCCTTTGGTGCGACAACAGAATTGGACCTGGTAGGTGGCAATGCTATTAGTACATCAACAAATTTGATTGTAAGGCGGTATGAAGCTAGTCTACAGTAATATTAAAATAATATAGAGGAAAAGTTTGCTCTCCGGGTTTCGTGGAGGGACGATTGGAGGTAAAGATCAATGTAAAGGTTAAAAGTCAATATGATGGGGATAGTTGGGATCAAAGGTCAAGGTCAAATGTCAAGGTCGAGGTCAAACGTCAAGGTGTTGGGAAAGTTGGGGTCAAAAGTCAATACGAACTAAAGTAGTTTCATGCTCGCGTAAACCAAGACAGCAAACAATTGAAGTTAAATCTTACGCATTTTTGATCAGGACCCGTCGCGCGAGTTTAACAGTTTTTACCCATCACAAGAAAAGTACACAGCGCTGCTAGAAGTATTTACTTGAAAAATCAATTTGGCTAAGCTTAATTAATTTAAAGCAAAACATAGTTTTCTATCAAAATTGATTACAATTACAATTATATTTATAATAATAATCAATTTTTACTTGATTAATTTTATATTACATCGTCTATGTCTTCTTCTTCTGAATCAATTACAGCGTCCTTTACTGCTTACTTTTAAACTTTTATATTCAGCAGCAAACCTTGAGAGAATAGGCTACTTGACTCATATTTAATTTTATACATTGAAGGAGTATTCCTTTACTAATTGGCTTAGGAAAACTATAAACTAGAAACTTAAGACTGATAAATAAAATTGATTGATAGCTTTTAATAAATGTCATCCCATACTTACATCGTATTTATTTTAGTGACCTTTTATAACTTCTAAGCCAATTTAGACAAAAACGATTGATTGTAATTTATGTGATTACAGCAACTTTTGCGTAACAGAAAAAAATTGTTATTGTTGTAACCCACAAAACATAAACTAAAACAAACTTCACGTAAGTTTTTGTTATTCCACTTGAAAAAGAAATAAAAATTATTTCTTTTTTCCAATAATGACATTTATAGTCGTAATAGTTTAACAGTTATGATTTTTTTGCTGAATCTAAAAAGTTTTTTGGCTCTAGCGAACATTTTTTATTTTGTGAGTTACAGCAGAATCGCTTTATACTGTCAATATATATTTATAATTGTAATCTCGACTGCAAGTTCTTACATTAAATTTTGTATGCAGGAAGTATTGGGAAAGAAAAATCGGTCTATCTAGGTTTTATCCCTGGAATAATGCGCATTTTTTTACATATCATGTTTTTTCTTTCGTCGTGCAACAATATATCAAGGTCAGTCCGATTGGCAGTTTGGTTAATTTTTACGTTGTTCGGAAATTTTGAATGTGATGGGTTCGAATCCCGTTAAAATATTTTTGTGATTCTTTGTATATATTTTTTATAATCTACTAGAGTTCCGAGCAAAGCTTGGTTACCTAGCTATATATAAAAGGCAATGCTAATTGACTGATGTATCAACGCACAGGCCAAACCCATAAGGCTAGAAATTTGAAATTTTGCACACGTAGGTATTACTCATATGACGTAGGCATCCACTAAGGAACGATTATTTAAATTCTACCCCAAAAGTGGTGAAATAGGGGATATAAATTTATATGAAACTTTTTATTCCTTGGACAAAATATGAAATTTCGTATGAATTGAGTACGAAAAAAATAAAGAGTTACGTAACACACTGAAATCAGTGTGTTTTAAAATTCAGCCCCTACGTGGGTAAAAATATAAATTCATTTTTATAACTTCCTAAATATTTTTTTATTTTCCTGTCCTGACATGAATATAAAAAACATTTTAAAATAAATGGTCAGGACAGGAAGAAAAAAAAAATTATTAGGGCTCCCTCTGCATCTATAACTGCATCGCATCGTCTAAGCATAGAGCCCACGAGTGAGTGACTGACACAAATCGGTGCCCCTAATAGTGTCCCAGATTTCGTAGCAGTGAAAGACAAGTGTCGATTTGTTTCGCTAATTTCTGTAATTCCATCTTTGCACCATTATTGATCACAAATTTTCTATGGGGTTGAGATCTGGGAATCGGGAGGGCCAAGGGACAGTTTTTACCTCGGGATGCTGCCGGAGCCAGTTTTGAACCACGCGCGCACGGTGTATTGGGCAATTAACCTGAATAAAATAAAATTCTGGAACTTGTTCCGCAGAATACACCATGCACACTGTCGGCAACATGACTTCCTCCAGCAAGCCGGCATACGACTGTCCATTCGCCCTCCCGTCAATTAACATAACTCTCCTGGGCCATCAGCACTCATCCAGCCCCACATATTTACGACTATCCTACGGGATTCGTTGTTAGCTATTACATTTTTGGGCTCATATCGTGTATTATTCATACGCCATAGGTTCCGACGCCCCTCTTGATTTCTCGTCGGAAAATATGGCGTGGGAAAACGCACTCTAGCTTCTTTTTGTGCCTATCCTAATCTTTGATCCTAATACTATTTTTTTGGCCGGACGCCTGTGATTGACTTGGTTACCTGTCAATTTATAAACAAATTTCAGATTTGTTTACAAGTTGCCAGGTAACCTTTGTTATTAAATAGTACTGTATGCCACAGCGCATGCGCCAAAAAGTACACCGACGAACACGACCTTACAACTAATCATTTTTACGGTCAAGCACACGACGATGTGTGCGTTAACCAATCACTGCTATTTCCTATGTGCTTAAGAATTTTCGAAGTAACCCAGTACAATGGAAAAGAAGAAGGGGCAAACCGTCCCCACCCTTGTAGCACTACAAGACATAATATATCAAATGAAAGGGCTTAAAAAGTGTGTAGTAAAAAGTAAAAAGTGGGGACGGGCTCCATACAAAAATGCCCCTTCTTCTTTTCTTATATGATCGACCGGGAACTTTGCTCATAGTACATACTCTTAACAAAATATTATAATACAGTTACAGGTTGTTTTGTGAATAAAGTATGCATTAAGTTTGTAATTTATTTGTATTATTTTACTCCTGTCAAAACAATCCTTGGCTATACTTATAATCAAATGTTGGATCCATTATTTAAATCTGGATCTGGAAAGCTTTTTGTGAAAATAAAAGTGAAATAATAATAATATTATGTAAAAAAGATTTATAAATGTGAAATAAAAATGTTATAATAAAGCAATCAAAGAAGTCACTCTACTTCTCCTTGAAATACAATATTAGCTCAACATCAGTAGGTATTATCTGAGAGCGCGACAGCGGTCTAGCCAAGTCTAGCCAAGTCATTATCCTCATTTTGTTTTACTTTATTTGTTTTTACAATAGGTATTTAATGTTCGTTTTATTGTAATGTAATGTTGTAATTATCTTGTTAATTTTATTTTTATACTCTGTCTATAATATTAAGTTTATAACATTGATCCTACAGACAAACTGAAGAACAATTTTGTAGGTCTTTATTTTATATTTTATTTTCATTTGTATGAATAAATAAATAAATAAATAAATAAATTTGCTAGGTGTATAGGGGTCATGCAAGCTAGAGTGAGATCTATTGCTTTCTTACAACGTTTATTATCATAGCCTATCGTCAACCTTAATCAGCTTCTAATAATTATTATATATTATATTAACTAGCTGACCCGGCAAAAGTTAATTTTGCAGTTGTATGTATTTTTGATGCCATTATAAAAAAATAAAAACAAAAAAATTCGTCCAAAAATAAAAATATAAATTTTAAGGGTGAATAACCCTTATCACTAAGGGGTATGGAAAATAGATAGTAGCCGATTCTCAGACCTACTGAATACGCTTATACAATTTGGTAAAAATCGGTAAAGCCATTTCGGAGGAGTACGGTAACTAACATTGTGACATGGAAATTTTATATATTAGATTACTATTTGCAGTGATTTATATATAGAATTCTAAGCGTTTAGAATATGAAAATTTGAATTACCTTGACAGCTGATCGCCGTTGACGTAGGGCACTAACCAAAGACTTCTAAAGACGGAGCTATAGTTTTTGAAAGTTGGTACTATTGTTTTCTGTTGCTCTGTCTTACTAACGATGTGTCAATACGTGTGTATGAGAGAGCTTATATCGGTGTATAAACGCGTGTTTCGTGTCATGTAATGACCAGCTCAGTAGGCCATCGCATAGCAGTAGCTCTGTGTATTTGTTGTATTTTATCAATAAAAATAAATGTGTAATGGATATTTGAACATTTAACAAGTAAATAAATGTTGCTCCGCTGCATATTGTGCCTCAAGAATGACGACAGAAGGTGTCAAATACTTGGAATTATCATTTTACACGTAAGGTTTTAACAATGTTTTGTGAACAAAATAATGAGTATTTTTATAATATAAACAGATAATCATTAAGTTTAACGAACCCTTTTTCGTACTATATCACGCTTTAATGATGAATATCACGTAATGAGTAATAATTTGTGGAAAATAAAAGCTTTGTTTTTCTGCGTATTTTGAGTGATGTACCCTACTGACACAAGAGTTTATCGATAAAGATAATAAACTTTTACTAAACGGTTTTATTAGGTCTCGGAAATGTTCCGGAAGAAGAGGCGAATATATTGAAGCAGTTAGATGCGAGAATTAGAAGAGTGTGTCCCACCAGTGAGACAGCTTGGTGTGACGGTACTGATACGTTGAAGATATTTCTATTTTACCGGACTATTAAGAAGAGTTACAATAATATATTATACTTTCTCAAACATATTTTTTTTTATTTAGTTTCCAATTATTTTACATTATCCGATCCGGATCGAATACGATATCGGTATCGAATGCCGATACAGTAGTCGATAGTCAATAGCCATGCAAGGGCAAGTAAAATATATGAAACACATAGGTCTTTCACATTATTGGTTTGATATCGGATCGAAAAGCACTTTTATTCCTGTAAATATGGGCCTAGCAGGAACAATTGACAGGTGTGTAAATGCAATGTTATCGAATGTCAATTGTATGAGCGCTGTCATAATTTTTATACAAATCTCTTTCGATAACGTAACGTTTGCGCAATTGACAATTGTTCCTGCTAGGCCCCCAAGCAAGTGAGTAATCTGAATGACTCAGATAATCTCTCAATGTATTTAGATGCTAATCGAAAATGCTAATACAATAGAAAGAGAGGAAATCGAACGCACTATTTTTGTGTTGTCAGATTTGACATGAGACTCGTGTGTTCGATTTTCAGCTCTATTGTATCAGTCCAGAGTTATATTTTCAATACTCTGAATTTTCCCCGGCCTTCCAGATTCCTGATAGGTAGTATGTCCGTAGGGATATATTATCGGGTCGGTATTACTAAGGCTTACTTACTAATAAAGAGAAGGTTATGTGTTCGGCTGTATATATGTCACCATAAAATTGTAAAAACCGTTAGATTGTAATATTACCTACTAGAGATGTTAAAATGTCGACAGATTGTCAATTAAAAATTTCTTCTTACAATTTTACACGTTATTTTTCGTTACATTGTAATATTTACCATGCCGATTGGTTAAATGGCAAGTGCCCCGCGACGCCATATTTGTTTTCTTTTTCATAATAATAATTAAAACGAAAAATAATGCGTACAATTATTGTAAGGATAATTTTTTATTTGACAATCTGTCAATATAACATAATATCTCTAGTAATATGTATTACAATCTAACGGTTTTTTAAATTTTACGGTGACATATTATATATTATAATAATATAATAATATCTATGGACGCTTCACACCACGTCGATCTGATCCCGTGGTAAGTTCTCTAAGAACTTGTGTTACGGGTACCAGACAACGGAAATATATTTAATACTTTTATACTATACACATATTTAATACACATCCATGACCCAGGAAAACAGAAAAACTTTTTGTTCCTTCGGCGGGATTTGAACCCGCGACCCCCGGCTTGAGCACCAACACACTAAACCAACTGAGCCACAGAGGTCGTCAAATTATTATAATTATACAGCCGAACACAGAACCTCCTTTTTTTAAAGTCGGCTAAAATATTTATGAACGGTCTATTTCTATTACAATAGTGCGGAATTGTAAACTTTCAATTGGTAGATATAGGGAGTAATTTTATTTAATGTAAATAGTTATTAATAAATCGTTTTCTCATAATACTTATTTTATAATTAAAATACGCAATTGACTGAATAGTGTGAAAGAAATATACTCCTAATTATTTCATACATTTTACTCGCCTTTGGCTATTGCGTCGATACACAATATCGATAAAGAATACCGATGCTATCAGCATTACTAGATGTTGCCCGCGCCTGCCTGCGCGCTAAAAGAAATGCCGTGCCGCAAAAAAGTAGGACACTTTTGTCTTCTCTATATATGTGCCAATTTTCATCAAAATCGGTCAAGTACTTTCGGAGCCCATTCGATGCAAACAAACAAACTTTTCCTTTTATTAGTATATTAGTATAGAAGTATATATTATTTTTTACACACTAATCTAAACATCTAATAAAATCTTGTTAATTTCAAATACCTTTATCTTAAATTAAAAAGGTACCCAATGAGTTTAACACATTATAAACAGATGACATAAAACTTAAAATGTGTTTATAAAATAAAAATTCAGAATTATAAAAATATCTACAAACGTCGATAGGAACAAAAAAGTCGAGTAGTTTATCGATATTATATCGATATACACCTCTACGTACGTAGAGGTGTTCGCCAAGGCTGCGTGTTGGCTCCTACCTTGTTTGGTATATTTTTCTCCTTGCTCCTAAAAGTAGCTTTCGGCGACGACCAACAAGGTATCCACCTTCACACGAGGACTGATGGGAAGCTATATAATACCTCGCTTCTCAAATCCAAGCGATACCGTGAGGATCTGTTTGTGGACAGTCTTCTTTTTGCCGACGACGCAGCCTTTGTAGCCAGTTCCATTTACGAGCTTCAAACGATGATAGACAAATTTGCCCGAGCTTGTGAACTGTTCTCAATGTCTATCAATGTGAAAAAAACCGTAGTACTATCGCAAGGAAATGCAGAAACACCGACTTTACTGTTAGGTGGCACTCCTCTTGAAGTGGTCGATAAGTTTTGCTACCTAGGGTCGACCGTGTCGAATAATCTCTCGCTTGATGCGGAGATCGATATTCGTATCGGCAAAGCGGCGACTATGTTCGGGAGGCTCAGCACAAGAGTATGGAAAAACAAACATCTGACAATAAAAACCAAGATGATCGTGTACCAAACATGCATCTTGAGTATACTCTTGTATGGAGCCGAAACCTGGACTTCGTACGCAAAACAGGAACGTCGGTTAAACACTTTCCACATGCGTTGTCTACGTAATATCTTAGGTATCACCTGGGAAGACAGGATCACTAACGAAAGGGTTCTGGAACTTGCACAGCTGCCTAGCCTTACCGCCCTGCTCAAACAGAGGCGTTTGCGGTGGCTGGGGCATGTGCATCGGATGGATCCCTCTCGTCTGCCGCGCCGTGTTCTGTTAGGCGAAGTAGCGAACGCAAAAAGGGATGTTGGGAGGCCGTTGCTTCGCTTCAAAGACTGTGCCAAAAGGGACATGGATGCTTTCAAGATCGACGTAGAGGGCTGGGAGAGGCTCGCTGAAAAAAGGAACGAGTGGCGTAAGCTCGTGTGTGAGGGGCGCAAAACCCACGATGACGCCTGGTTTAGGGTACTGGCCGACAGGAGGGATAAGAGACACCAAAGCGGCAACAATCCGCCCGCCGCTGCATTTCCCTGCCACAAATGCGGCAAAGTTTGTCGCTCCCGAATTGGCTTGTATAGCCACCAAAAACGGTGCCTTACAGCAGACACTGCTTAAATCGTCTATAATAGACGGATAAGGCCAATGATGATGATGATGATGATGATGATCGATATACGTTACATCCCTGCACGTACACTAATGCAATGCACACAAGCAGAAAAAGGACACGCGATTGCTGGCTAAAACTCTCTCTAGTGGTTATATACTCAAAGGCACTAACTTTATGTTGCTGATTACACAACTATACTTGTTCACAGCACTGATACTTATTATTTGTCTTATTGTTAATACTTAAAATAACATAATTATCAACAATTCGAAACAAATAAACTAAAATATTAATTATTTTACGTTTTTTAGTCGGGAGACTTTACAATGTTAAGTTATCGTTAGGGTTGCCAGCAGGAAAAAAAACTCAAAAAAACAATTCGAATCGCAATATAAATATGAGCTATATGGGCTATCGATGATGAATAGCTGGTTTTTCCGCACACTATTGTTTATGTCACATTGTACAGAATAATTTTAATGTTTGTATTCATAGTTTATAAATAAATAAAAAAAAGATGTCGTACGACCTCACTTAGGACTGTTGTACGATGAAAAAAAAATTATAATAACTTGTAAATGCGCGGCTTCACAGGAATAAACCTTTAGTTGGATTGTTTTTTCCCCGTTAAACTAAGTTTCATGGAAATTCATTTTCAAGGTTCAGATTTTTCAAAAGTTTTCTGAAACATGATTAGGCTATTAATTTTTGAGCAAAAAAAAATATCTAAAGAATTTTAACTAAAGAAGTAATATTACCAGTAATTCTCATACAAAATCCGTTGGCATATCTTGCCACCTCATATTTCAAGGTGCGGTGCTGAAATTCAGTGCATGAATTTCCCACCCACATACAAGGACCTAGTTACACATACGTCATGTACAAAAATAGCAAGTGTCTTCAATTAATTTCATACTTCGGGAAAATAATAAATATTATATGGGTTAAATTATGAATTAAAAAGACTAAACAATATTAAATTATTTTTATTAAGACAAATTACCATAAATAGTAGTGTGTAGCCAATACTTTAGCATGACCCGAGAACGCTAGAGTACACATCAATCAATATATAAATTTTCATTTTAGAAATAGGGAAGTACTTCGTGCTGTATTACAATGCTAGTAAGTCATTTACTACGGCATAAGAATGGCATATATTTCGATTGTCGAATCTATCCAGGGTATCATGGTCTAAATACTTGTTGATGATCGTCGAACACATCAAGTCTCGGTGAGCTGAGGATAGCGAAGAATCGAGCTGATACGAAATAACCTTTTGTTTTGAATAATTTTGCAGGGATGGTGAATTTATGCTGATAGAATATTGTGGACGTAGAGATATTATTTGGGATCGGAGTTCTTTAATTGCAGGAGTACTTTGTAATATCAAAGATAGTTTTGTGTATACAGTATCAATCCACTTTCTTGTGTATTGGATGGAATATTGATATTTGCCACGCATTGCATCTATACACACATCAACCTTTGCTCTCCACTCCATATTCTGACATAGTAGATCTAGCACGCTTGGGTCTTCTTTAGTTATTAGCGAGTACGCATGTTTGAGGACACCTATTTGCAACTTCTCGCTTGTATTGTAGCCTCTCAAATTATACTTAAAGTCTTCAATTATTTCGCCCGGTGATCCCCCGATACAGAATACTGTTCCAGTCAAGCCTGAAAAATACCACTGGTTAGAAGTGTGAAGTATTTACTATCTATATACGTTCGTTCTAAACCCAAAATACTTCACGGGTTCGACTACTATATTTAACTAATTTAAAAAAATGTTTGTCGTAGTATTTCACCATAATATAGCTTCAAAAACCTACACTAAACATTTCATTCCCGGTGAAATCATATATAATATTTTGTGTGTTATAAGTTATATATTTATTTTTATAGTTAGTAATAGTTTATTATGTAACATATTAAATTTGCTTTATAGTTTTAAGTTATAGTGTTTCATGGCTAATTTACGTACGATGATCGTCGTAAAAAATAATAATAGCTCGTGTGGGGAGCCATAGTCTCCCTATTTCGATGACTATGGCCGGTTTCACTGAAACCACATAAGCTATGCGAGAGTAAATTTATAGTGAAAATGTGTGTATACAATACATAAGAGCACTCTCTATCCCTTTACGACTCGTGAGAGATCAGACGCAGATCGACTTTTTACATGCCCATCCGACGCATGGGTGATCTTTCTTGTCAGGCAATCAGGTGATCAGTTTGCATTGTCCTAACCAGCCTTTTTTGTTGTTCCAACGCGGGGTTCGAAACCATGACCTCCGGAGTCGAAGGCTAAGCTACACCACTGGATCACAATACACATATCACAACACTGGAATACTATGGTATCAAAATAAGATTTTTTTATGCGTTTATTATTACCTCTTTCTTCTAAAATAGCTGCCATTTCCAAAGCGACTAAGACACCACTTTCATAGCCGAGCAGATAAAAACCATCCCTGATCGCTGCTTTCTTTTCTAAAACTTTGATATATCTCTTTGCTAGCTCTGTAAGGGATTCATTAGGATGGTCAATGCCTGGTTGTAGGGCAATTGCAGGAAGTTTTAGCCGCTCGCATAGTTCGGTAAAGTGGTTATGATAACCTTCTACGCCAGGAATTATGCATATATGTGCTGTATTCATGTCGACATCGATGCTATACTGTAAGTTATAAAAAAAAATTGTCATTAAAAATCTTACGTTTAGTTACACTTATTTTTGTTTTCATAAACTAGGCACACGTGCCCAACGTAGTTGGATGTACAATCCTTAATATAACTTGAATAATTCATAACATTTTAATATAACTAGCTTATGCCCGCGGCTCCGCGTAAATACAGTATCCCACGGGAACATTGTACTTTCGGGATAAAAAGTTAATCCAGAGCTCAAACTACTACTATACCAAAGTTCATCAAAATCCGTTCAGGTCTTTTTGCGTTAAAGAGTAACCAACATCCATCCATCCATTCTCACAAACTTTCACATTTATAATATTAGTAGGATAAAAGTTTTAATGATGATGATTTATTTCGAAACCGGTCGTGTTATTTGTTAAAATTTATAATTGTATCTTAATATAGTGGAAAAAGTGCACGAAAAATTGTTTTATTAGTGTTCAACATGAATTTCCACCAAGAACCGACAGTACAATCAATTACTTAATACAAAAAAGTTTTAAAATCGTCACAAAGTTTATTTGAATGTTGCAGGATAGGTATGCCGTATGACTAAAACACTTCTTTTGTCCCTTTTCCTCTATAGACCAGAGTGGTCATTTATATTCTTTCACTAAAACTTATATTTTCATTTTGTTACAATAATTATAGCTTATCTTAAAAATCTAAATATTACCAAAGTTGAGAAAGTCAAAGTTTGCATATATATCATATCTGTAGTGTATAAGAGCTCATCAGTGTACATATTGGAGAAATAGGTACCAATTCCTTGACTTTCTTCAGAGTCAAATTCCATAATACTTTTTTCCAGTTGGTCAACTCTGAAAGTTTTCGTTGTGTATTAATTTGTTAGCATAAAGGTTTAAATTATAATATAATTTGTCATTAAGATAAAAATATATACGAGGTAGGAGCCTAAGCATGACAAACCACAACTTACGATTGCACCGATAACTCCAGTAAGTCTTCAATCTTCAAGCAGATATCGTATACGTCTCGTAAATAGCCATGGATAGCTAATAGCTTCGCATCATCCATATTTAAGTCTTTCAATGTAAAATCAGAAGCTTTTTCCAGTATGCTTTCTGGTGAAATATCTGATAAAATATTTTTATTTATTTATAAAAGGCAGTATCTTAGCTCGTCTGTATAAGCCAGAGGTTTAGGCAAATCAGCACTTAAGTCGAGACTAGGGTTACCATCCATCCGGATTAATCCGTAATTATCGAATTTTGTCTGAACTTTATTCAGCTTTTGAATTTGTCCGGACTTTTAATGCTTTAAATGTAATATGAGTAATAAAACTAACATAAAGTTATACATTATAATGATAGAGCGAGAGAGAGAGAGAGAAAAAGAGAGAGAGAGAGAGCTTCTAGTGGACCTGAAGAGCTTAATTGGGTCTTGGCTACGGGAGGTTGTACAGAAAACCGAGGAGTATAATCTGCCACTGTGCTTGGCGTTTGTAGACTATGAGAAAGCCTTTGTTTCGATTGAGACCTGGGCGGTGTTACAGTCTACAGTTCAGAGATGCCGGATCGACTACCGGTATATCGAAGTATTGAAGTGCTTATATAGTAAAGCCACCATGTCGGTGCGAGTACAGGAGCATAGCACAAAGGCGATCCCACTGCAGCGCGGCGCCAGACAGGGAGACGTCATCTCTCCGAAACTGTTTTCCACTGCATTGGAGGATGCTTTTAAACTCCTGGACTGGCAAGGGCATGGGATCAATATAAATGGCGACACTCACCTTCGATTTGCCGATGACATCGGGGTTAAGGCAGAAACTCTGAAAGACCTTAACATTATGCTAGAAGACCTCTGTAGAGTTTCACAACAGGTGGGACTTAGTATGAACATGGATAAGACAAAAATTATGTTTAATGCCCATGTTGTACCCACCCAAGTGACCGTTGGAAATTCTACGCTCGAAGTTGTTGACGACTATATACATCTGGGGCACAAAGTCCAGTTAGGTAGGTCCAACTTCGAAAAAGAGGTCAACCGTCGAATCCAGCTCGGCTGGGCAGCGTTCGGGAAACTCAGAAACATCTTCTCGGCAAAAATCCCTCAGTGCCTAAAGACAAAAGTTTTCGAGCAGTGTGTGTTACCGGTGATGACATATGGAGCCGAAACGTGGTCATTCACAACGGGACTAATTCAAAAGCTGCGTGTCGCTCAAAGAGCTATGGAAAGGGCTATGCTCGGAGTCTCTCTACGTGAGAGAATCAGAAATGAGGAAATCCGTACCAGAACTAAAGTTACCGACATAGCCCAGCGCATTAGTTAAAGTTAAAGTGGCAATGGGCTGGACATATAGCCCGCAGAACCGATGCCCGCTGGGGCCGAAAGGTTATTGAGTGGAGACCACGAACTGGACGTCGAAGCGTAGGACGACCTTCCACCAGGTGGACAGATGACCTGAGAAAAGTCGCAGGGAGTCGGTGGATACAGATCGTAAGCGACCAGTCGCACTGGAAATTTATGGGGAAGGCCTATGTCCTGCAGTGGACGTCACCAGGCTGAAACGAATGACGACGAAAACGAGGTGTTAATAGTAGGTACTTTAATAAATTCGCGCATACCTATATGTAGGTATGCATAAAGTGTAAACGTAAGCGTTTTCGATACCTTTACGGTATGATATTACTCAAAGATGTTGAATCACGCCGCCTTACTCTAGGTACTTTTGTCAACAAATGAGTTTTCAAATCGTATCACAATTTACATAGCATCGGAATGACATTTTGCAACGCGAACAAATAGTTCAGGCGCCATCACCTAAAAACTTAGCTCAAACTATATTTATAATAATATTATTATTTAATATTATGGTACCCATTTTACCCACTTTTAAAATAATACGTTAAATAATAATAATTACTAATAAATCTCGTGCGTAAGTCCCTACTGATTGCCCCTCTAGAGCGGGGTGCCGCACGTACTTGCATTTTCTATACCTACATGGGGAGTGAGACAGGCCTGATCGGGTCTAATCATTGCAAAATTATTTTTTATGTTCAGATTTCTCTCATCCAATCTTTTAAAATAAAGGCAATCCAAAGTCTTTTAAAATAAAGGCAAGGTATCATACATGACTTTTTGACAAAGTCTTAAGTAATCGGCCCCCAAAGTAGTTTGTAAGTTGGCCCCCCCTGGCATTTCTAAACTATAGCAGATATAAACTTATAAGTTTCCATGCTGATAGACCATGCTTAAAACTCTTTAGGAAAATTATTTTGAGTGAAATTGGACTTCTGCTGCTTCAAAACAAAAACGTTTCTCGTAAAATAATCTAACTTGACGATAGTTTTCAATAAGTGTGTGAATATAATTTCTCTTAATTGCATTTTGTGACTTAAATGTCCAGATTTTTAACTGTTCTGTTTTTGTCAGGACTTTTTTTATTTCTAAACTAGCTGATGCCCGCAACTTCGTCTGCATAACTTCGTTGCCCGCAACTAACGGAAAGGGAACCCTTTTTTAAACGGAACCATAAAATAAAAGTAGCCTATATTAGACCTTATAACATCAGCTATCTCCCAGTGAAAGTCCCGTGAAAATCAGTCCAGCCGTTTCAGAAATTAGCCGGAACAAACCGACAGACAGACAGACAGACAGACGGACAGACAAAATTTTTAAAAATTGATATTTTATCGTTAGTGTCGAATATACTTCCATATGCATTAAGTGAAAAGCTGTTAATTTGAAATTACAAACAGACACTTCAATTATATTTATCTGTATAGAGTAATGTATAGATGTATAGATGGTAACTCTAGTCGAGACTCATAAAGGTAATTCGATGGCTAACAACGTTACAAGCTATGTTCCTAATGGTTGCTCAGCGATAAGTAGTTATTAAAACAGCAAAAAAAAAAATTACTTTTGTAATTTTAGTACGAATTGAATGCAAGGTGGAAAACTAACAACTGGTAGGAACCAGTTAGAGCTCTAAGTAACTTATCGTAAAGTTATCATTACTTTCTAGTGTTTATAATTAATAGTGTACTCACTAGCAAGTTTTAAAATTTGTTCCAACAATGTTTCTCTTGGGGCATTAGATGTATGAGCTAATATAATCTTCCTTTTGGAGAATAATGCTCGTTCTACAGCATCAATTGCGTTGTTTATTGATACTACATTTGGAGTATCAAGAATGTATTCATCAAGCGTCTACAAAATAAATAAATTAGAATATTATATCATGTGTTGTACCTCGAAGCCAGTTCTGTCTTGGCTTTTTCGAGGTATTCCTGAGCTTTTGAGGCTAGGATGTTCGCTACGTATTTACCGATGTAGAGTTAGTCGTTTACCACCATCATAGAAGTCTGATAGTTTTAAACGTGTTATAATAATTACATACGTTGTTTTATTTATCAAGTACTAGCTATCCCGTCTCAATATGTTGTTTTGTCTCAACTATAAACTGCAATAAATAAAAAGCTATATCTACGCCTACACCTACACCCACATCTACACCTACATCTATCGTATTTTCTCCGAAAATGTTCCAATGTTTCTCACCTTTCAAACCTTCCCTGAATTTCCTCTATTATTTCAAGTTCAAAATTATCTAAATCGGTCTAGCGGTTATCGAGTTTTAGCGAGACATTGGAATTTTTTTTTAACATTATATATTGTCAATAGTATTAGATACATCGTGCCTCTCTGAATACAAACGAGACCTTGTCGTACTAATCCAGTCTTCGCTACACGATTATCATGCACTAATGTAGGCCTTCGTGCGCCCATCCATCATGTACTTACTTTATTTAATTATAACTTCAGTGACATTGATATTCATGCCAATAGTGCTAGTGCTTATAAAAAACTATACAGAAAAAATCTTAAAAATGAATATGTTATCTATGTATGTCAAACATTATCCGTTTCTGAAAATATTGTGTACTGTATGCTACTTTTTTGCTAACAAAATCTCAAAATTGTAATGTTATTATTGTAGATAAGTAACTGGAATACCGGCTACTGCTCTCAACTTGATTAAAATTATTATTTGTACATCGAAACGGTGTGGATGTCAAAATTAGTTGTATTGTCAGACGTTAGATTGTTTATTCATATTATTTTATTGTGATATTGTTTGTTTACCCAATAAACGATGAAAAAAGATAAAGATAAGATAATAATAATAATAATATACTACTTAGTACTTACTGTACTCAGTTCTGGCAACTTAATTTTGGTTATCATTTTATTATCTCCATTCATTCCAAACCATGAACTTTCGTCAACTTTCACGTTATTTGTAGTTATAAGTGAAAAATATCTACAAATAAAAATAAACAGGTACATATAGGTATAATCATTATTGTAGTTTAAGCATTGATTAATTATGCTTATCATTATTGATTTTAGTTTTACTTTTATGTTATGTAATGTCATGCTTAGTCAAAGTCAAAATTTTTTATTCAAAATTGGTATTTTTGTACCAGTTTTGTACACTTTCTGAACGTCGGTCTACATGATGCCTACGACCGGTTCTGAAACTAACCCGGAGAAAAGATACGGGTTTAAAAACTCGCACGGAGCCTAACTTTTAGCAAAAATATTGGAAAATTGTTATTTAGACAGCACTGTTAAAAAAATAACAAAATTAATAAAAACCCCCTTACTAATCTGCCGTCCTCAGACTAAAAGAACGCAAGATTATTTTGAAATATTATATGCTAGTGATTTTCTATAAACAAAACATAATTTTGAAGTCGCTACCAGCCCAAACGATATCCTACAGTATTTTATAGACCTCACGTTCATATTTGCTAGTACCGACTTCAAAATTAAGAAGATTGAGTTGAGAAATAGTTAAAATTTTTGCCAAATTTAAAAGGGGAATTATTTAGAAAATAAGCTTTATTTCATACTTTTTTGGGAATTTTTACTTTGGAAGTCGGTTTAATTTTTTGTTTAAAAATAATAATTAATTCACCCTTTTTAGTGACATAGGTATTTTGTTCAGTTATTCTTAATACATCTTAAGAACGTCTAAAATAAATCGAGTGTATAATTGAATACGCGCCAAGCTTACATTAAGTATTGTTAATAAGATGATGATGATTATTGTAAGTTACAAAGTGGCATATGCTTGTAGTTATTTATACAATGCCGAAATTTCCAAACGCATATCTTTAAGGACTGAGGAGATCTGTTCAGTGCTTTTGGACCCAGGGTATACCTTGGTATAATATCTTATTTTTTAGTAGCATATGCTTGTGTTACTCCAGTAAGAGTCAAAATCACTATATGTGTCGATATAAATTTCGAGGAGTTCTCCCGATTCCTCATGGATCGCATCATCAGGTTTCCACTTTAATGACTAATTTAGTATTATATCCTTTACAACAACAAAATAATTTTGCAAATAGATTCATAAATAGCAGAGTAATGTTCAAAGATATCCATGTCGGTGTAAAATACTATGAGAAGTACCTTTTATAATGTGATGTATAATGTGATGATGTATTGTGTGATGATGGTGGCGATGATGATGATTACTCTAATTGACATAGTGGCATATGCTTGCAGTTGTTTATATAACGCCGAAATCCCCAAACATGTATATATAAGGAGTCAGGAGTTCTGTTCTGTACTTTTGGATCCAGGGTATAACTTGGAGCAAAATTTCACTTTTTGGTAACATAATATGCTTGGGTTACTTTAGAAAAACTCAAAATCACCATATGTGCCCATATAACTTTTGAGGAGTTCTCTCGAGTCCTCATGGATCCCATCATCAAGTCACAACAATGGGACCAACCTTGGATGATAACCTTTACATCAAAAAAATAATTTTGAAAATCGGTTCACAGACAGCGAAGCAATCGGCGAACTTTGAAAAAAAATACATACTGCCGAACGTATAACCGCCTACTTTTTTGGAAGTCGGTTAAAATAGGCGAACGAAAAAAGGGTGTTATAGATGGTCAAAGTTACTGTGCAACGAACATTGCACATACCTTTGTGAATACTTTTTGGATAAAGCATATACTGTAGATTTAGAAAACATATAATTTTGTTATTTTTTTACATTTTTTTTCAGGATTAAAGAGTATTTTATAGGATAAATTAAAAAATCTACTAAAATATTACTTCTTGAATTGAATCTATTGTAAACCAAAGTTCATAAAACATAGTTTAGTAAATATGTTGATTTATCAATACTTATTTTTGTATTATTTACGTCCTGAAAAAATAAATTAATTTAATTTATGCATTCCTACTTAAAAGGGTCAGTGAATACGGGCAGCAAAATGCAGCTCACGCGCCCACTGACGTTTCGCGGATTGACGCGCCCACTCTAGGGTTAAGGGTTTTTTGTGCACACATGGTGTGTGCACAAAAAACCCTTAACCACAATATCAAGATTGCTCGTATTTGTGGGTTTTAGTAAGCCGTAGGGAACAAATATATCAGACATACAGACTGACTAATTTTATTCCGAACATAAGAACAGACGGACAGATCGACAAATAAGTAGAATAAATATCCTCAGGGATATTTAGCAACAACATTTCTACATTCGTATTCCTTGAGTATTTTTAAAATTCCAGTTACGTAGTCATCTAGGGAATTTATTCTAGTTTTTAAATATATGTTTCACGTGCATAGGTTTTAGCAACGATATATTATCGATATCGGTGATTTTTTTTAAGACTACGATTTGCGAATTGTAAGAACTACACTATAAAGTCTGCTTTATAGGAAGAGGGTAAAGTAGGACTTACTTCAAGGGAGCATTTGATTTGGAGATAAATGCCGCAACTTTGCTAACAGTGTCGATAACATTTGTGGCCTCTTCATTTGTTGTAATAATAAAAATACTTTCGAGGAGGTTTTCTTGACAATCTTTCATTACATCTGCTAAATTATGCTCCATCCATGTAGCATTTGGGATTCTTACTTCAACATCGTTTTTTTTCCATATGCTTAAAATGATAAAAATAAAATAATAAGTTATAAGGATTCTGAGCAAGAGCGTTTTCACATATTTTGATCCATCTTTCTCATTGTCGATCCGATATCTGATATCGGATCGGATCATTCGAAAATACTGAGTCTTTTAGCAATATCAATATATTGTAAAAACAATGATACTTCTATGGTTAAGTAACTAATTAATGATAATAATCACCTTTTTTGGACCTGTGCACATTTAGAAGCATTTTCTAATAGCAGGATCATTTTCTTTGCACCACGTTGTATTAACCTTTCAGCGAGTTTTAAAGCTAGTATCTCATTATCCGACGTAATAAGTTGCCATGAGGAACTTAAACATCTGATACTGGAAGAGAATAATATAATTAATTGCATTTTAAGCTGGTCGTGAATACACCTTTGGACATAATCCGCGAGCATACGAGTACCTACCTGGGGATAATATTTAAGTTAAGCTGTTGTAAGTCAAGTAGAACACGACCACGGTTTTTGCTAGCAGCTTGGAGTCGGAAGGCTCGCGGAGCATCCTTAGCCTTGTATGTGACCCTGATCAGTGGCCTCACATACCCACGCCTTATGCCGTCTATCATCAGCATGCGAATTAACTTAAATAAAACATTGTAAATTATGTAAAATTTGAAAAAAAAAATGCTTAGTAATCTATAATTATGTACATAAAATAATTTAAAAATAAAAAAATCGGAATGCAAAAAAAGACAGATACCTTAGGTATCAACGCACTAAAATACCGAAACATGATTGAGAAAACAGACTAGTGCGTTACTTAGGCAGCTCTCTGTCTGCCTTTTTTTGCAATCGGGTTTTTATTTTTTTAATTAATTATTTTATTTTAGATTTTTTGTTTAACCATCATTTAAATTTAAACAAAAATACGACTATTTAAATGCATTGATTATAAATTTATTCGAATGATTTAATTAAAATGGTTATTATTATTCCGTGGCCTAGTGGGTAGACCATTTGGTTCGCATTCGAGAGAGTGCAGGTTCGAATCCCAGGTTGTGGCGTGTACCAATGAAACTTTTCCAGATCTCAAGTACATTATACGGACGCTCTAACGGTGAAGGAAAGGAAACATCGTGAGGAAACCCGCACATGGTTGGCCCCAGACGTTTTGATCAGTTCATTCCTCTGGACTAGGCTGACTATGTTGTGAGAATGCCGTATGTGCTTGGGCAACCATACGACATTTAAAAACGGGATATAATTAATCGAGCGAACAAAAAATAAGTTGGCGGCTGCACGTGAGCATACTGTATTACTGAATTTGGCAGCGAATTAATATGTTGGCGACTAAATTACTAAACTGGCGAAAACACTCGGGTGACAAAAAATTCAAAAGTCGGCAGATAAAAAGAGGCGAAATTTAATCCAAAATAGCACCGACAATTATAAGTTGGTGACTTAATTTCCGAGTTGGTGACCATTATACCATATAAGCAGCTATAAAACCAGATTTGGTTGATAAATTAATGGCTGCTAAAAATTCAATTTGCAGGCTACGGAAAATCCTATTTTTGGATACTGTTTGAGTATGTTTTTCTTCGGAATGGGTGTCATTTTCTAGGTTTCTGGGTGTGCAGAATAATATGAAAATAAAATCTGTTTTGAAATTCCACAATGGCGTAAATTTTTGTTATTAACCCTTTCAGGACCATAAGAAAAGTAAAGGGTATATAAATGTGAAAGTTGTACAAAATAGTTAATTAGGCACATAATAAACATACTCTTTAATAAAAATAAAAAAAAATATTTATAGGTTTTTTGGAAATTGTTGGGAAGCAATTTTCCCTATGGTCCATAACGGTAACATATTAGCCTTACAATAGCTCCTTTACGTATTCGATATTTTATCAATATTTGAAGTATTTTTATTCAACTTAATTATTACTGTAGGAAAAGTATTCATTTATATATAAGTACAATATAAAAACTAGATATTACATAATACCTAACCAAACAGTGTATTTCATTTGCATAACAAAGAAGACTTTACATAGAACAAAATTCCTCTTAGTCTTATACTTTGCATAGAGCATAAAATGTCCTATATTGAGCGAATACGATAATCTATGTCATAACTCTTTTTGCATCACTAACTTCTGCATTAACTACTAAAGAAATGTAGATTTTAGTGTATGTTGAAATCGAATATTTGGCATAATATTGGTCATAAATGGTACTTCTATACAAATAAGGTTATGTAGACCAAATAAAATGATGAAACAACCTACCAACCTATAAATTAGAAGAAGAGGCTTCTATAGAAAAACTATTTATTTAGGTACTTGATAAGTGATAACCGAGCGAATCCGGTGACGCCATGGAGCAATTATAATTTGCTTCATGGGTGACGCGTAGCTGTAGATGGTGTTGGTGAAGGAGGAACTTAGCGTTCATGAAAATCAATTTCAATACCAGGAATCTCTTGATCATTACCATGCGTCAAAATTGCTCCGGCTTTTTTGAGTTGGAAACCGTTTTAATCACTACTCACTACTACCATCGACCAAGATCAGTAGAACTTCATAATTCTTTAGAATTTCACATCTCAAGTCCTTTACGAAATATATTTCGCTACAATATCCAAAAATATCCAGCGTAATTTCAAAAATCAATACAAGAATATAGAAATAATTTCATATAAATTGTGCATACAATAGAGTAATATATGGAGGAATTAGTATCCCTTACCGACCATAGGGAAGCTGATTTCTCTTTTAGTTTATGACGATTTATTTCAATATAAATCATAAATAACGATTTTGAAGAACATCTCAAATATAAAATTACTTACCAGGAAATAATTTTAGCTCAATAAAAAAGAATATAAAACGCTTTAACGTCACTAAAAACTTTTGTAAAAAATACTGAAAAGGTGCTAAGCAAACTGTTATTTTCCAATTTCTATAAAAAGTATACTTCAATGCTTACGTTATTTTGTCATTATAAAAATTATTAAGGTAACATTCAACCACTGATAAAAGAAAAGTATTTAGGCATTGGCCTTATAACTTTTGATATTTTTCTAATTTTTTGCTAGGGAAGCCTGTTTCCCCGTGGTCGTCAAAGGGTTAATATTAATAAAGTTGTCCTTTTCTAGGTTTCTGGGGGTTCTGATTACAAAATTGTCTTCCAATTTCATTTTCCAAAATGGAGAATATTCAATCTTCGTAAAATGAATATAAATACTAAATTAAAAGATCTTGGGGATGCTAATTAGGATTGATGATTATTATTACAGTATGTTATGTAGTTCAAGGTACCAGCTATGTATAGAAATTTTTCAAAATTCAGGATTCATGAATTTTTCTGCCATTAATGAAGAAAATATGCGATTTCTAGGTTAATAAGGGGGAGGAAATTTTCATTATTTTTGCAGTAGGATGCACCGTTTCTGAGATAGAAGCGACTATAGAAAAAAATATGGCAATGCTGTACTGAGATACGAGTTGTGTATCAATCTATAGGAATGTTGGAAAATTCAGGATTTTCAAAAAAAATTTCTCCCATCATGAAGAAAATATGATGTTGCGGGGTTTCTAAGGGGGACGAAATTTTCATTATTTTTTCAATAGGATGCACCGCTTCCGAGATAGAATAAATTTTATAAAAAAAAAGAAGTAAATGCTGTACATTGAGATACGACGGATGTTTTAAGGTATAGGAATGTTGGAAAATTCAGGATTTTCGTAAAAAATTTCCTCCATCATAAAGAAAATATGATGTTGAGGAGTTCCTAAGGGGGACGAAATTTTCATGATTTTTTCAATAGGATGCACCGTTTCCGAGATAGAATCAATTTTATAAAAAAAAGAAGTATATGCTGTACATTGAGATACAACGGATGTTTATAGCTAGAGGAATGTTGGAAAATTCAGGATTTTCGAAATATTTTTTCTCCCATCATGAAGAAAATATGTTGTTGCGAGGTTCCTAAGGGGGACGAAATTTTCATTATTTTTTCAATAGGATGCACCGTTTCCGAGATAGAATCAATTTTATAAAAAAAAGAAGTAAATGCTGTACGTTGAGATACGACGGATGTTTATAGCTATAGGAATGTTGGAAAATTCAGGATTTTCGAAATATTTTTTCTCCCATCATGAAGAAAATATGATGTTGCGGGGTTCCTAAGGGGGACGAAATTTTCATTATTTTTTCAATAGGATGCACCGTTTCCGAGATAGAATCAATTTTATAAAAAAAGAAGTAAATGCTCTACATTGAGATACTAGAAATGTATAAAGCTATAGAAATGTTGAAAAATTCAGGATTTTCAAATTTCTTTTCCTCCCATCATGACGAAAATATGAGTTTGCGGGGTTACTAAGGAAATTTAAAATGGATTACTTTTTTGTAATCAACCCCAGAAACCAATAAAAGGATACCCATATTATTTTTATAAAATTAAGTATGTCCGCCATATTGGAATTTCAAAATGAATGCCATTTTCGTATCCAGCACTTCCAAAAACCTGGTAAACGACACCCATATCAATTTTACGAAAAATAAATATCCGCCATTTTTTAATTTCAATATTAATCTACACAATAATCTACATCTAAAACCGAGAAAAATTTAAAATTGGGAATTTTCTACGCTCCTTTGTGTTTTTTTTGTGTGCGCTCGTTTTGCTGCTTGTATGGTTTTTGAGTTACCTACATCAGGGAAAATATATGTGCCTATTCTGAAATTAAAAGTGTACTCACAAATTGTCGCCAAGATGGTTATTTGTTCGCTAAAATATAATCTGTCTGCCAGTTTGGAAAATTCAGTGGTATTATTTAGTCACCAGATTTGTAATTTTTTTGTTCCTTACATTCTTTCGCCAACTTAGTAATTTAGTATTCAATATTGGGTATTTTCACATCCAAAATTTAATTGTTTTGTCGCAAGTTTAAATACATGCCTTTAAAAACCAACTGTCCCAGGCACTACAGTATTTCAAGAGTGGTTACTTAGGCCTTACGCTCTGAGAATACTGTATAAATCATCCATTTTCGGATGAAAAGGCCTAAGTTTTTTTTTATTATTCCTGATTAAATTTTAATACTTACATGACAATATATGTAATGTATATTTTTCAGATATCCTTTTAATTTCCTTTATTTTGATACTCTACTCAATAGGTTTAGTTATAACAAAATTGAAATAATTACAATTTGGCGTCAAAATCCGCCATTTTGTACTTTTTCCATTACTAAGGACACGGGCTATTGAGACAAATCTAACGATAGGAGATATTATAACGATTAATTGTCTAAATCTATCGAGCTGTTTGGAAGATACGTGGGAATAAAGGAATTTATAAACATATTAACATACATACATAAAAGATACCCACGAAAACATAACCCTTCTTGACAGTCGGTGAAAAAGATTTTAATAAATATTATACTCACTTTAAGGTCTTCTTCAAATTTAGGTTGGAAAATAGTAGATAAGTCAACGGGATAGTACATCCTATTACATGATAAGTTATTCAACCCAAATTTATAATCTTCCCGATTTTGAACGAGTCCTATATCAATCATTATTCCGTAAGATGCGACACATTTCAAGAAAAACTGAAACGAAATGTAACACAATTTCTTAAAAAATTAAATAACATAATAATTTTATTCAGTACCTAATCATCATTATACGCAAACTATTGTTATCTGCTTGTAGATACCTAATATAAAAAAATATCCATACATGCAACAAGCTATTTGTACATATATCATCAAGATAATATCCCGCTTACTATTAAAAATATTTAGACAACGGCTAAGTCATTCAATGTTGCTGTCTTAGTCTGCTACGTTGAAAAGTCACACGACTAAATCTAATCTAATATATTATTTAGTTCTCGTGGTTAGTGTTCGTGGCAGGTTCGTGGACATACTCCTCTGAAACGGCTTGACCGATTCTTATTATTTTTTGAAGTAAAACTCCTTAGGTGCGACTAGGGAGTAACTCAGATTTTTTTCTGACGGAAGTAACACTATTCTTTATATAGTAGTATAGTACTATAGTATAGTCTATAGTCTGATGACAAATGTCACCAGTTGTCATTTGCATTATTTGTTAATTATGTTATCTATACATATAAAATCCTTTGTCCTGAATGACTGACGGATCAACGCACAGCCTAAACCGCTGATCGCAGAGACCTGAAACTTGCCAGTCTTATTAATAAAATTATTTACACCACGGATTAGCTAATCCAACATGGCTGTCTCTGTCAGATACTTTGGAACAGTCACTTGATAGACAAAGAGAGCGATTTGGATTTGCTTATCCATGGTGTAAATATTTTTATTAATAAGGGTGGCAGGGCTTGCTCTTTGCGTATTTGCTAATGCGTAGGGATCCGATAAGAAGGGATTTTTCGAAATTCGACTCCTAAGGGGGTGAAAAGGGGGAAAACAGTTTGTATGGGGCAACGTGAATCCTTGGTCCAATCTACTTCATATTTTGCATAAACATAATGTAACAGGATTGATGGAATTCGTGTATCATAGTTTATTGAAATTCGTCCCCTAACGGAGTTAAAAAAGGGAAAGATAGTTGTTTGGGAGCGATTAGCTTTAAAGTTGACATTAATACTCTTTAGTGCTTTTGATTTAAAGCACTCACTCACAAGCGATCGATCAATTTAGTCTTTACAATTTAAACATTTACAGGAGTCTAGTTGCAAGTAAATCACTTGAGATAAAAATTGAATATAGCCTGAAATCCTTGGCCCGCCTTACTACACTTTTTATATGAAATATAAACGAACGCGTAAATTTTGTTCCCACTTTTGGCGCCCACCGCAAAAAATAGCTGGTAGCTCTTACACTAATAATTTTGTGTGATAATTTGTCGTTAGCAATTTACTTTCAAATATGAATTAATTTCCAATTTGATCGAAGCAATCGATAGCCCGTGAGTGGAAGGCTTTATTTTTATTTTGACATAATATTATATTGTCATCATGTTGAAAAATAAATCTGACAAGAATTCGAAAGTTAAATTTGATGAAAATCTTACTCTTTGAAAAACTAAGCACTTACATTTTTGCTATTGCTGCGTTTAATATATCCATAATACATATTATTATCTATACATATAAAATCCTTTGAATGACTGACGGATCAACGCACAGCCTAAACCGCTGATCGTAGAGACCTGAAACTTTGAGGGCTTGCTCGTAGGGATCCGATAAGAAGGGATTTTTCGAAATTCGACTCCTTAGGGGGTGAAAAGGGGAAAACAGTTTGTATGGGGCAACGTGATTCCTTGGTCCAATCTACTTCATATTTTGCACAAACATTATGTAACAGAATTGATGGAATTCGTGTATCATAGTTTATTAAAATTCGTCCCCTAATGGGGAATAAAAAGGGAAAGAAAGTTGTTTGGGAGTGATTTGCTTTAAAGTTGATAAATACTCCTTAGTGCTTTTGATTTAAAGCTCCCACTCACAAGCGATCGATCGATTTAGTTTTTACAATTTAAACATTTACTGGATTCGGTTTATATAAAAATTCAATATAGTCTGAGATCCTAGGACCATATACAATACTTTTTATATGAAACTCGTATATATACGCGTAAATTTTGTTCCAACTTTTGACCCCCACCGCAAAAACTAGCTGGATGGTCTTACGCTAATCATTTTGTGTAATAGTTTGTCGTTTGCTATTTACTTTCAAATACAAATTAATTTCCAATTTGATCGAAGCAATCGATAGCCCGTGAGTGGGGAGCTTTATTTTTATTTTGACATAATATAATATATTGTCATCATGTTGAAAAATAAATCTAACAAGAATGCGAAAGTTAAATTTGATGAAAATCTCTTTAAAAAACTTTGAAATAATCATAGATATATAATACCTATTAAAAAGAAATAATACTTATTATATTACATACTCAGACCGAATAAAAGTATAGACATAACATTGCGCTCAAACAGTGAGGTACGTAATATGAAGACGAATAAGCGATATGAAGACGGCCGCGCGGTAGTCTGCCGGGAGTGACCGAGAGCGTGAGACGTAGTTTTTGTGGAATAATAATTGCGAAATTATGTCGTCCTGCGTCATAAACTGCTGCAAAAACAATTCATGTTTTCAGAAAAAGTCATCTGGGATTACGTTTCACAAGTAAGTATTCGATTTGGTGTGTAATTTAAACAAAATCGTAAAATGTTTGTCATCATTTCTCGGAACACGAATTCTAGACGCCATAGTGTCAGTGTTGCAAGTTAAGAACATTATCTTTTCCCAAAAGTAAGGGAAGTTGTGATTCTTCGGAGACTTTACAATTAAATGTGTTTTAGGAAATTTTACTATTGCATATTTAGTTTTGGAGTATATTAGGTTATATATGTCACCATAAAATTACGTGAATTTTAAAATAAATGACTCTCATAATTATGTAAGTTACTTAGGGGCCGTCCATTAATCACATGATGTTTTTAACAACTTTTTAGACCCCTCCCCTCCTCCTGGTGATACGTGGTGAGGTTTTATACTCCCCCCCCCCCCCTCCCCCACATAAGATTACGTGTATTTTTTTACATAGTAAGCAGGTCATGTTTGAAGAAAAACTGTAACTTAAAAAACAATTTAATCGAATAATTTAAGCAAATAAAAACTATACGAGTAATTTGTCTTGTAAATATTTAAACAACACTACGAATCTACAACCGATAATAATTTCGGTATGCATAGACTAGATTAGAAAATTAATACATGTGATGTCTCCTTATACCCCCTCCTCCCCTTGGTGATACTTGGTAATTTTTTTTTCCGGACCCCCCTCCCCCTTTAGGCATCACGTGATTAATGGACGACCCCTTAATTGTCTTTCATTTAAGTCAACCAATACAAATAAAACACAATACTACACTTTTTTATGTAATGAACCAGGAAACGAGCAGACAGATCGCCTGATGGTAAGCGATTATCGCCGCCCATGGACATAAGTATATCGCTCGCACTTGGGAGTCGCAGCACAATGCTTGCAACATTTTTCTCTAGCACACATGCACAAATCTACGATATCTTACACCGAGTTACGCACACAAAGCCGAGACTAGGCCTCACTTATTTCGTCCCGATTGTTTACGACGGCTCAGTCTATACTTTTTATTCGTTCTGAGATTAAATACTATTTCAGTAGAATATTTTGAGTGTAGGTATAATTAAATTTCTTTCTCTTTTGTTGTTATATGTAATATTTAATTTATTTGTGCTTCATTTATCAGTGTTTAATACATAGGTTTTACGTTTTTAACCCAAAACAATGACTTTTAAGATTTTCTTAAAAAAGATTTTTGACTTGTAGGTACGTTTGTGCGCGCTAATCTCAGAAACTACGGAACGGATTTTTATAAAATTTGTTACCGTAGTAGTTTAGCTCTTGGATAAACACACAGGACTCACTTTTTATCGCGAAACATTTTTGGGTACCTAACTACCGTTCCACGCGGTTAGGAATTAGGATAGCTCCGCTTATAATAGTGCAGGTATTTCAATTCAATGGGTTTATACCTACAAAAAAAATTATCAATCTAAAGAATAACATAGTATAAAATGCTTTAAAATAACCAGATATTTGAATTGGTAAAATCTTTACCTAGGTATTACCTAATCATTAATGTGTATGATTATTAAACATTCAAATAAAATACAACTGATAGTTGTGGTGCAGTGCCTACACCATTATGTATTAAATTTTGGTATTGGTATTTTCCCGAACAAGCTTTCCCTCTGACGTAAAACCCAATTTCACGCGAGCGAAGCTGCGGGCAAAAGCTAGTTATTATATACTATTTCTGTACAATATATTGAGTGTATAATTAAATTTCTTTCTCTTTTGTTGTTGAATGTAATATTTAATTTATTTGTGCTTATTTATTAGTGTTTAATATATAGGCTTTAAGTTTTTAACACAAAACAATGACTTAAGATTTTTTTTGTTTATCTGTACGTTTGTGCGCGCTTATCTCAGAAACTACGGATACGGTATGTTACCATAACTAAGTTTAGACTTTTGATAAACACATAGGACTCACTTTTTATTGCGGATTTTTTTTGGGTAGGTAACTACGGCTTTCACGCGGTTAGGATAGATCTGCTTACAATTTGTACCGGTTCATACCATAGATTTAGTACTGTAGTATAATATAATCTATGGTTCATATCTACAAAGTGTTACCAATCTAAAGAATAACATAGTACAAAATGCTATAGAATAACCAGATATTGGAACTGGTTAAAACTTTACCTAGTTATTATCTAATCATTGATGTGTATGATTCTATGATGAATAAGTGAGAAGCTCGATGGCTTCGTTATCGTACTGCTAACTCATCTCTCTCTCTCTCTCTCAAACTCAGTCGTGGTCCCAACTAAGATGGGTGATCACAATCCAAATTATTTTTATTAAGTTCAAAGTCCACGCGCCTGCTACCAATTGCCAACTTACGTCTTCCCATTCAAAAGATTTTCGAAATCGTTAAAATACTAATTATTATTATCGGCTACACAGAAATCCTTACATACCTTATATTATAACTAAACGGGAAAGTTTGTATGTACATAATATGTTTAGTTTTTCATGCAATATACACGTAACGAATTTTGATGAAATTTGGTATGGTAGTAGTTTATCCAGAATTAACACAGAATACTTTTTTGTAGCTTATCAAATTTTATTTATGGTACAGGTACAGATTTCTTTAGTTTACGAAGTTGCAGGAAACATTCAAATTAAAAACAACTGGCTGTGCAGTGCCTACACCATTACCTACGTATTCAATTTTGGTATTGGTATTTTCCGAACAAGCTTTCTCTCTGACTTAAACCCAGTTTCACGCGGGCGAAGCTGCGGGCAAAAGCTAGTCTATTCTATAGTCTTTAGTCTGATGACAATTATTGTCAATTGCATTATTTGTTAGTGTCATGTGTCATAGTGTCATGGGATACTCTTCCCAACTTACCTGTCTGCTGTGGTATAGTATACGGGTATGCGACCCCGGCTTCCCTAGCTATTACTGTCCTATCTCTTGCCCTCCTGGGCGGTAATATCCTACATTCCCTATTTCCCACTCTAAATTACCAATCTTCCTTTCCACACCACCTATCCTTCCCTTTCCCTATTCCTACCCTCTCCACCAATCCGTGGAAACGCAATGGATAATCAAAAATAATTTGATTATCCAAAATGGCGGCGATGTGGTTCGCCACCCATCACGTCTCGTTTCTCGCGGAGGCGAAAAGCGGACCATGGAGAGACGCTTGGCTACGTTGAATGTAAGAGGAGGAATGGGTGGTAAGAATGAAAGTGGACGAAGCGAAAGAAGTATGTAAGGATCGTAGCAAGTGAAAAGAAGTGGTCTCTGCCTACCCCTACGGGAAAGAAGCGGTCCTGCCTACCCCTACGGGAAAAAGGCGTGATTATATGTATGTATGTATTATTTGTTAAATAAGTTATGTTATTTGCAGATTTCAAATATTTTTGGATAAATCGTTATATAAGCATGTATTTAACTAATTAAATAAAAACTTTGATATGTGTGTCTTAGTATTTCGCTATAATTAAGTAACAAAAACCGACACAAAAATTTCATTCCCAATTAAATATTATTTGATAATTTGCATGTTAAACATATTATATTACGTATTTATTATATTAATAAATAATTAGAAAAATAAAAAACCTAAATAACGCCCTAAAAAGACCGAAACAAGACTGAGAAAACTGACTACACTATGAGTTGAAAGCCTTAGTGAAATAATTGACGTTATTATGTTTGGTAGCAGGCGGCACCTATATTTTGCAAATTATAAATCGTACAAAAATATATGGGCCCTGCCTGCTAACAAACATATTAACATCAATTATTATTTCACCTAGGCTTTCAGCTCATATCTGTTTCTTTTTCAGTCGGTTTTTTTTAATTATTTATTTTATTTTAGATTTTTTAGTTTAACCAACACACGCTTCGTCGATTTAAAGCAAAAATACGACTACTTGGATGCATTGATTACAAATTTATTCGAATGATTTAACTAAAATGGCTGTAATTTTTCCTGATTAAACTAAAGTAATAATATGTATATTTTTAATGTCCTTTTAATGTCCTTTATTTTGATACCCTACTCGATAGGTCTGGTTAAAAAAAAATTTTGAACGTCTATCAATTTGGCGCCAAAATACGCCATTTTGTATTTTTTCTTTTTTTATTGAGGCAAATAACGATACCTTAACTGTCGAAATCCATCCAGCGGTTTGGAAGATACGTGGGAATAAAGGAATTAACATACATACATACGTACATACATACAAGATACGCGCGAAAAACATAACCCTTCTTGTTAAAAAGAGGATGTTAAACATTATATTTCTTGATTTTTACTTGATTTCTTGATGCCTCTACCATACCAAAGGAGATGTTTGATTTTGGGTCAGCTCTATGTACACCACATACGTAAATAGAAAAAAAAGATGGGAATTTCGTAAAAATACCAAAAAAAATATTTTGCAGAAGGGTACACGCATACTAAATTAATGATTATTTGAAAAGTTTTTTAATGCGATAACCCTATTTTTAGAGCGGCTATGAACTGTCATGGCCGCTGTAAATAACTATGTTTGGACATGATTTTTGATGTAGTTGACAGTTTAAGGAAGACTCCGGTCTGTCTTCAGTTCGGCCTGAACGGATGAAAAATCGTATCATGTGTGGGCTCGAATCCGTTCAGGTCGAACTAACGTCAGTTGGGTCTAGGCTTGCCACCTCCATTTTGCAGATAAAGTACAATGGTTATTATAGGTAGGAAAAAAAGTGCATTGTATTTAAAATAAAGTACAATTTATTTATTATCATTATTATGTTTAAATACATACCTACTTTTTATTGTTTATTGCACTTTGAATCAAATTAGTATATCTACCTTTAAATTCCATATTTAAATTAAATGAAATAAGTAATATAAATAAATAAATAAATAAATAAAATAAAGTTTATTGAGCAAAAAGTACATATTGAAATCTTATGTCTATCACTGGTCTTCACACTAGGATTCCCTGTGTCGTGAAGGCCAGTCTCTTTCATATTAGAATCCATTAAATTACATGGCTGTACGAGTTTACAATGTTACAAAGTTATTGAGGTAAGTATGTAAATATTTGGTAAGTTATCTATACATCTAGGTATACCTTATCTATACAAATAAATAAAATCTCTGGCCAAAGCTATTGAGGGAAATTTCTGCAAGCCAACCCTACCATCCCTACACGTAGGAAATGGATCGTTAGCCCAGGACGCAAAAGACAAAGCCGATCTTCTGGGCAAGCTCTTTGCGTCTAACTCGACCCTAGATGACGGGGGGCAGAAACCGCCGACCATACCGCGATGCACGAGCTTCATGTCGGATATTCGGTTTCATCAGCGCTCAGTGCGAAAAGCCCTCCGTTCCCTTGATATCCAAAAGTCGAGTGGGCCTGACGGAATCCCTCCTATTGTGTTGAGAAACTGTGCTCCAGAGTTGGCTCCGGTCCTGACGCGCCTTTTTCGGCTCTCCTATTCCTCTGGCATCGTCCCGGCTTCTTGGAAGACAGCCTTGGTGCACCCGATCCCCAAAAAAGGTGATCGCTCAAATCCTTCCAACTACAGACCAATCGCCATAACCTCTCTCTTCTCAAAGATAATGGAATCCATTATCAATAGCCAGCTTCTTCGATACTTGGACGGCCAGGGATTACTAAGCGACAAACAATACGGGTTCCGTAAGGGTCGCTCGGCTGGTGATCTCTTGGCGTACCTAACTCATCGTTGGGCTCAGGCAATTGAGTCGAAGGGAGAAGCATTGGCTGTTAGTTTGGACATTGCGAAGGCCTTTGATCGGGTTTGGCATAAAGCGCTGCTTTCAAAGCTTCCATCATACGGGCTGCCCGAGAAATTATGCAAGTGGGTCACAAGTTTCTTAGCAGACAGAAGCATAAAGGTCGTAGTTGACGGCGAATGCTCGGAAACTCAGTCAGTTAATGCTGGTGTCCCTCAGGGCTGTGTGCTATCGCCTACCCTATTCATACTGCATATCAATGACATGTTACAAACCAACGGCATTCATTGCTATGCGGATGATAGTACAGGTGATGCTGTATATACCGGCTCCCCTAATATTTCTCGGCTAAATGTCATCGAGAGTCGAAACGAACTTGTGTTTAAAATAGAGAACTCATTGGAGAAAGTCTCTGAATGGGGTAGACGTAACTTAGTCCAATTTAACCCCGCCAAGACACAAGTCTGCGCGTTCACCGCTAAAAAGTCACCTATGGTCGTACATCCTCGTTTTGAGGGCACATCTTTAACCATCTCCCCTAGCATTGAAATACTTGGCGTTAGCATATCGAGCGAAGTCCAGTTCCGATATCAACTAGAGGGTAAGGCCAAGTTAGCCTCGAAGAAGCTTGGTGTTCTCAACAGAGCGAGACAGTACTTCGGTCCGGACCAACGCCTACAACTCTACAAGGCGCAGGTTCGGCCTCATATGGAATATTGTTCTCATCTCTGGGCAGGAGCACCAAAATACCAACTGCTCCCTCTGGATCGTATCCAACGAAGGGCCGCTCGAATTGTTGACTGTCATTATGTTTCAAACAGCTTGGACCCCTTGGAATTACGCCGAGATGTAGCTTCACTCTGCATCCTCTATCGGTTGTATCACGGGGAGTGCTCTGAGGAATTGTTCGGAATCATACCACCTGCAACTTTTCGCCATCGTCCCACGCGAAAAATATTCCATCCTCATCACCTTGATGAGTGGCAGTCTTCCACCGTGCGTTTCTCGCGTAACTTTCTGCCGCGCACTATAAAACTCTGGAACGAACTGTCACCAGCAGTATTTCCGGACCTATACGACCTACAAACCTTCAAGAAGAGAGCGTATTCCCTCTTAAAAGGCCGGCAACGCACCTGCAGCTCTTCTGATGTTGCGAGTGTCCATGGGCGGCGGTAGTTGCTTTCCATCAGGTGACCCGTTTGCTCGTTTGCCCCCTTATTTTATAAAAAAAAAAAAAAAAAAAAAATGGGTTCAGTAAGCTGTAAGCTAGTACTGCTAGGCTCAAAGTGTACCAACCGTAGTTACGGGCAACAGCTATCTTAGTTATACGAAAAGCTCTCAAGGTATGTCCCTTAAAAGCTGATGATATTAACAACCTTATTAATCATTTTTCTTCTAATTCTTTTAGTTATGATAATGCCACTAAATATAGAACGTTACAAAGTCTTTGCTCCCTACCAACACCCGTATGTCAACAGTTCGTTTTTAGCCAATTTGATGTCCGTGATGTAAATAATACAGTGTTGTCCATCGCTTCCAATGCTGTCGGTGATGATTCTGTCAGTCGAAATATGATTCTCCCTATTCTCGAAATTATTCTTCCCATTATTACCCATATCTTCAATCACTCAATTTCTTCAGGAGTGTTCCCCACTAAATGGAAGGACGCTCTTATAATCCCCGTTCCCAAAAAGTCCAAACCTTGCACTTATTCAGATTATCGTCCAATATCAATTTTGCCTTTTCTATCTAAAGTTTTTGAAAAATTAATTTATCGCCAACTTAACTTTTACGTAAATGACAATAACCTACTTAATAAATTTCAATCTGGATTTCGGAAATCTCATAGCACAGTAACGGCACTGACAAAAATTACTGATGACATTCGACTAGCGATGGACAACCAAAAAATTACTATCTTAGTTTTATTAGATTTCTCAAACGATTTTAACTCTGTTGATTTCGATATTTTACTTAAATTACTTGTCTGTCTTAATTTATCTCCATCTGCAATAAATTGGTTATCCAGTTACTTAAAAGGACGTCGGCAACGAATTAAAGTTGACGAACTCTTCTCTAATTGGTGTTATACAACTGCTGGTGTCCCCCAAGGCGGTGTGCTATCCCCTCTACTCTTCTGTATATTCATAAATACAATTAGCAGAAAAATATCTTCATTGTACCATATGTACGCTGACGATTTCCAAATTTATACTCACGCTAGCGTTGAAAATTTGGCCTTAGCGATCTCACAAATAAATCAAGATCTGTCATACATATCGGAATGGTCTAGCAATCACGGCTTAAAGCTTAACCCTGATAAAACGCAAGCTATTATAATTGGTAGCCAACGGATGTTAAATACAATTAATCAGTCTGATGTTCTCCCTATCGTCATGAATAACACAGTAATTAATTATTCTAATACAGTAAAGAATCTGGGTGTATTTTTTGATACAACTTTGTCTTGGTCAAATCAGATTAGTTCGGTTTGTAAAAAAGTTTTTGCGGCTTCTGCTTCTCTAAAACGACTTAAGAACCTATTGCCCATACCGACTAAGGTTATGCTTGCTCAAACTTTACTGCTTTCAATTTTAGATTACGCTGACGTAAGTTACATCAATTTGACAGAGGATCAGTTGAACAAACTTGAGCGTATGCAAAATTTTTGCATACGCTTTATATTTGGATTACGTAAATATGACCATGTCTCGGAATTCAGAAAAACTCTGAAGTGGCTCCCGATTCGTCTGCGCAGGAATACTCATGTGTTGCACCTACTATACAATGTGCTATTTGACCCTATGGCTCCCCCCTACCTTAAGGAAATGTTTACGTTCTCGTCTGAAGATGAAAATGCGCGTCTTAGTTACAAATTAAATGTGCCTACTCAAAAAACTAAATACTATGGTAACTCTTTTGCATCTCTTGCGGTCCGGCTGTGGAATTCGTTACCTAACGCTATAAGAAAAGCGCAAACCTTTAATGCATTTAAGAGACTACTCAAAAATCACTACCTGACTGACATCAATCTGCATGAACAGTATAATTGCTGATTGTTTTATTATTATTCTTTCTCTGTTTTATCATGATTTATGTTTTATCTTAGTTCTCATTTACTCTGTAATCTGTTTTTTTTTCTGTACTTGTTGTTTACTTTGTACGTCCACCCCTGTGTCTTTAATGATGTGATTTTCTCTTAACCTTTGGATGGTTGCCTGGAAGACATCGCTTTATAGCGATAAGGCCGCCAAAATTGTACTTCTATATATCTATTGTATTTATTGTGATAATTGTATTTTTTTTGTGGTGTGCAATAAAGAATATTATTATTATTATTATTATTATTATGTATGTATGTTGTTGTGTGTATGTGAGTGTGCGTGTATGTATGCGTGCGTGTATGTGTTGGTGTATATGTGTGTGTGTGTGTTTGTGTGTGTGTGTGTGCGCGTGTATGTGTTTGTGTGTGTCTGACTGTGTATGTGTGTTTGTGTGTGGACCCTAGCCCTACGACAGTGTCTTGGGTTCAGTAAGCTGTGAGCTAGTACTGCTAGGGATATATTTTTAATCAAATTCAGAGACACTGTTTTTCGTCTCTCCGTTTGCTATTGATCACAGAACATTTTCGGAATATATAAGGTGCGGTAAAATCAATTACGGATATTTTGGGCATATGATCTGTTGCTTATGTAAAGACGTTTAAGCAGAAAAATAATTGTCATACTCGAAATTTATTTATATGGGCGAGTTTGCGTTTTGCGGAGAGTCACCCATACAAGAGATATTTTTTTAAATGTCTTTACACAAGCAGTGAATCATGTGCTCGAAGTATCCGTAATGGATTTTCAGAAACGTTATAATAGGTTGGGGAAAAAGTCTTTTCGCATTATAGTATGTATGAACTTGTCATAAAATATCTTGGGCTATACCAATTGTATCTGGCTGATTTTGGTATCATTAAAAAGTTTTAATTTTACAGAAGACAATTCCAAATTCAAATTAGGTAAATTTGAGATTTTCATTTGTTTTTCTTATTGTTAAAATGAGTGATTCTTATGAAGAATTTCGATACATTTTAAAATTTTATTACAAAAAAGGTAAAAATGCAACACAAGCCGCGAAAAAAATTTGTGATGTTTATGGACCTAATGCAGTATCTGTGAGAGTGGCGCAAATTTGGTTTAAGCGTTTTCAATCCGGAAATTTTGATATCAAAGATGCACGTCGCTCTGGTCGCCCTGTTACAGACAAAACTGTTGCCATTTTTGAAAAAGTGGAGCAAGATCGGCATATTAGTAGTTACGATGTAGCTGAAGAACTGGGGATTGACCACAAAACGGTTTTGGCGCATTTGAAAAAAGCTGGGTACACAAAAAAGCTCGATATTTGGGTGCCTCATGAGCTCACTGAAAGAAACCTAATGAACCGTGTACTCATTTGTGATTCTTTATTACGACGTAATGAAACCGAACCATTTTTGAAGAAGCTGATAACTGGTGATGAAAAGTGGATCACGTACGACAAGAACGTGCGAAAAAGATCGTGGTCAAAGGCCGGTCAGGCTTCACAGACTGTGGCGAAACCCGGGTTAACTCGCAACAAGGTGATGCTGTGTGTGTGGTGGGATTGGAAGGGCATTATTCATTATGAGCTGTTACCGCCAGGCAGGACCATCAATTCTGAACTGTACTGCGAACAACTGATGAGATTAAAGCAAGAAGTTGAGAGAAAGCGGCCGGAATTAATCAACAGAAGGGGTGTGGTTTTTCACCATGATAACGCTAGACCTCACACATCTTTAGCCACTCAGAAAAAATTACGGGAGTTTGGCTGGGAGGTGTTAATGCATCCGCCGTATAGTCCTGACCTTGCACCTTCAGATTTCCACCTGTTTCGGTCGCTGCAGAATTCCTTAGGCAGTATCAGGTTGACATCACAAGAGGACTGCCAAAACCACTTGTCGCAGTTTTTTCATCAGAAGCCCCAAAAATTTTATAGCAATGGGATCATGTACCTACCAACAAGTTGGCAAAAAGTTATCGAACAAAATTGCACCTATATACTTTAGTCACTTGTAAATAAACTTTATAAAAAAACCTTTTGAATTTTTATATAAAATGCGAAGAAAATTTTTCCCCAACCTAATATAATAAAAATGAAATGACTTTATACAAGTTTAAAAAATTATCTCATTGCTCTTATTAAACACTTGCTGCCTTTATTGTGCAGTTGATAGATCTAAAGTATATTGTAATATGGCTAAAGTATATTGTAACAGCCTCCGTGGTCTAGTGGTTAGAGCATTGGCTCTCGACTCGGAGGTCGTGGGTTCGATTTCCGCATTGGAACAACAAAAAAAAGTTGTTTCCAAGTTTGGTTAGAACAATGCAGGCTGATCACCTGATTGTCTGACAAGAAAGATGATCCATGCGTCGGATGGGCATGTAAAAAGTCGGACCTGCGCCTCATCTCTCGTCAGTCGTGTCGGTTATCCTTTCCACTGGATTACGAGAGTAAAGTAACAGAGTGCCCTTGTGTACTGCGCACACACTTGGGCACTATAAAATTACTCCTGCGTAACTGGCCTGGTTTCAATGAAACCGGCCACCGTCACCGAGATCGGTGCGGAGTTATTATATTATATTGTAATAAAGTTAGCTAGTTAGTAAATAATTTTTTCCATGTAGATCATCCATACCTACATTAAGTTTTTGCAGATTTGTATTTTCAATTATCTTAACATGCAATCGACATCGATTGAGCAATCGATTTATTTCGCTATATGTACGAAAAAAATCAGAATATTATGACTAAAGTTTTCAAAATCCTAAAGAAACCAAATCGTGAAAATAAAGAATTTTCGTGTACTTTATTATTCTCATAAAGTATAAAATACAATTACCTGAAATAACTTACAATAGTTTATTATAAAGTACGGGTGGCATCCCTAGTTTAGTCGGATGTAATTTTTTCCGTGTGTGTGCTCGAATCCGTTCAGGCCAAACTGACGTCAGTTCTAACTGAAACGATCGGCCTCTCGTCTGTGGGAACCTTAATGCCGCGTCCACACGTTTGCCAAACCTCAACAAGCTCTCACAAATTCAAAAGTGCGGATAGAGCGTTTGCCTTGGTTTGTGTAGGTTTGCAAGCGCTTGCAGCCGTTCCGATCGAGTGTCGGTTTTTTGACACAAATCAAAGGGAATTTGTCGCAAGCGCTTGCAATGCATCCACACGTTTGCGCGCGCTCAGTCTGGTTTGCGTACTGGAGACGGGCAGACGTGCATACGCTCGCACAAAATGAGTGGTGATTGGTCAATTATACTTCGGGTCTTAACCGAAGACGATTACATAATTTACTTGCAGCAGTACATGAGTAGGTGCCATCCTTATCACACATTTAGAGTAAGTAACGAGCTAGAAAGAGAAAACAACATACCTGTTTCATCCCACCACTCCCACGCCACCTGGCCGTGGGGGGTGGCGTGACAATTCATTACGTGATTTTGTGTCGTCCGAGTCACACAATTTTCTTTTTTTTATCGTTATTTTTCATTTTTTTTTGGTTTTATACGATCAGTAGATTATGTCGAAAAGAAAACGTGATCGTTCCGTGGACAGTGATTATAATAGGTTGGCCAAAAAAGTTAAAAGATTTAGAGATAAGTTGAAAGAAAAAAGAAGAAGACGAGAACATTCCCCGTCGGTTTCCTCGAGCACTTCGACGGATTTTTCAGAACCGGAATACGATAGCTATTATCCAGATAACCGCCACAGCGCCGGGACTTATTCGAGACTGAGCCCCGTTGGACATGGGTACCTAACTTGGGCCCGTTGCTTCTATTAGCGTTTTCTAGAACCTAGACAAATGCACGGGTACCTATCTTGGACCTGTTGCTTATATTGGGTACCTATCTTGGACCCAAACAAGTTTATGGGTAGCCTAGCTTGGACCCAGGCCTGAACTATTACACTCCACGAAAGTGTTATAAAATTTAAACAAAAGAAACAATTTTATAAATAGAATTCGTTAAGTGAATTCAAATAATCATATTACGTAATACGCGATATTTTACTCCCGCTGCTACTGTTTATTATTCTACCTCCTATTTAGGTGTATCTTAAGACTAAGCAGGGTTTTATTTTCCCTTCTAGTCGATGACCTTCCAAATCAGGAAGCTTTGGACGATCTTAACAATGATGAGGAGCGCCCACAGATGGAGTCTGTAGTCGTCATACCAGACAATGTGTCGACCCCAATGGAGGCAGATGCCCCGTCACTTACCTTACCAGAACTACAGCCAGAGGCTAGTAACGGGGACGCGGTGACTAGCTTGGAACCTGAAATTTTAAACCTCTTAGGCGAAGATCCCGCTGATAAAAAAAGTCATGGTGAGGGTTTACATAAGGATATTGTACCAAGATGGGCACATATCCTCACTAACGGGCTACAGAAGGAGACCGTGGCGGACTTACTAAAACTTTACCTACCGCCGGACAACTGTACAAATATCTGCGCGCCCAAACTTAACCCAGAAATTAAGGCTGCCCTGTCTGATTTAAATGTGAAACAGGACTTATACCGCCAAAATAAACAGAACCAACTGGGATCCGGTCTCACAGCCCTCGAACAAGTACTCAACTGGGCTTTGACATCTAATAATATTGTCCCTCCCGAAATAATAAAAACCTTGAGCGACGCTGGGAGACTTCTCTGCGACAATCATTACAGGGAGTCATTATCTCGTAGATACGCGATTCTCAATGTCCTAAACAGGAATATTAGAGATACCGTTAAGGACACAAAGATCAACGAAAATCTCTTTGGCTCAGACCTAGCTGAGCACCTAAAATCATCAAAAGCCATAACGAAGACTGCATCTGAGATGAAGTCTAGGTCACGCCCACCATACAGGACTCCAGTAGTCGTACAGCCTCAGAGAGGAACTTTAAACTCGAGGGGGACTCCGCGTGCGGCGGCGACGGAGCCCCGGACGGCCCCCGCTCCCCGCCGGCCGCCGCCGCCCCCGCCGCCGCCGCCGCGGGACAACCGCCAGGCTGCAGCGCGAGGCCGACAACGTCACACCGGCTACTCCCGGCAGCAAACGAGGAGACGATAGAAGATACACAGGTAATTATCATTGCCGGACGTTTGAAGTATTTTTATAATAAGTGGACTGAGTTTACTGATGACTGTACTATTCTAAGCTGGGTCGAAGGTTATAAAATACCATTTAAAGAAGAATCAGTGCAAACAGTTAAACCAAAAAATAGTGCCTGTAATTCTAAGTCTCAAATGGCTATCATCGATAATTGTATTTGTGACTTATTAGAGTCTAATTTCATTTCACCTTGCACACATTGTGAAGGTCAATTTCTTTCACCGATTTTCACGGTGCCTAAGCCGAACGGGACACATAGATTTATTCTAAATTTAAAACAGCTTAATAAGTATATTAAGGCGGATCATTTTAAGATGGAGGACTATCGTACCGCCCTAAAATTATTACAAAATAACTACTATATGAGTTCTATTGATTTACAAGACGCTTATTTCTTAATTGCAGTCGATAAAGAAGATAGAAAGATGTTGCGTTTTGAATGGAAATCTCAATTATACCAATTTAATGTTCTCCCGTTCGGCCTTTGCACCGCACCTTATGTTTTCACAAAACTGATGAAACCGGTTTTACAATATTTGCGCTCATTAGGATTAATATCAGTGGCGTATTTAGACGATGTCCTATGTATTGGTAGTTCATATACTGAATGTGTTTTTAACGTCACAAAAACCAGAGAAACATTGGAATCTTTAGGCTTTGTAATAAACACTCAAAAGAGTGTTATGGAACCGAATACCACCTGTAAATTCTTAGGTTTTTTTTTGGACACCAACCGCATGACTATTACCCTACCAGAGGAGAAGAAAATGAGTTCATGCGCAAAAACAAATGTACTATTAGATATTTCTCAGAATTCATTGGTCTGCTGACTTCCGCATGCCCAGCCGTAAGTTACGGCTGGATATACACTAAGTTGTTCGAACGTGAAAAATACTTAGCACTAAATTTTACTGATGATTATAATAAACAAATGAATATAAAACATTATTTAAAAAATGAATTTTCATGGTGGATAAAAAAATATTCATTCATCATTTAGCCCAATTCGAAAAAGCAACAATTATCTTTTGGAAATATTCAGTGACGCTTCTAATACAGGGTGGGGTGTCGCATGCGGAGATCGACGGGCGAATGGAAACTGGACTGAATCAGAATTAGATCTTCATATAAATACGCTTGAACTAAAAGCTTATTACGGACTTAAGATATTTACTCCTGACTTACGCAATTGTGATATTTTATTGAGAATCGACAACACCACTGCTATAAGTTACATAAATCGAATGGGCGGTGTTCAACACCCTCACTTAAATGAATTAACTCGAAATATATGGCAGTGGTGTGAATATAGGAATATCTTTATATTCGCTTCCTATATAAAATCTTCGGATAATGTTATAGCTGACAGGGAATCTCGACGATTTAATATAGACACGGAATGGGAAATCAGTGAAACGATCTTTGTGCGAATAACCGAATTGTTAGGTAAACCTGAGTTTGACATTTTCGCAAGTGCTCAAAACAATAAATGCGCCAGATACTCATCTTGGAAACTGGATCCATTTTCAGAGGGCCTGCCACCCACTTCATACGAACCTTGTCCTGGTGGCAGCGAAATTATCCGGGAATCGATGATCCGGCGCGGCGTACCACTTACCTCTTTAGAAATAATGATGGCATCACTTGCACCAAAAACTTTACGTCAGTATAGTAGCTCTTTACAATCTTGGTGGTCATATTGTATGATTAATAATATTAATATTTTTGAAGCTAATAGTTATAGTGTAATGTCATTTTTAACACAAAAATTTAACGAAGGAGGTAGTTATAGTAGTTTAAATACATATAGATCAGCGTTGTCAATAATTTTGGGTACAAACGTTACTTTAAATGATATTATTAATAGGTTTATGAAGGGCGTATACAGACTTAGCCCCCCTACACCTAAATACAATTCCACTTGGGACACTAATGTCGTTTTAAACTACTTATCTAAGATGTATCCATACGAAACGATCACTTTATCTAACCTGGCATATAAAACTTGTACCCTTTTATGTATAGCATCTGCTCAGCGATTGCAGACAATTAGCTTAATTAAATTACCAAATTTAGTTTTTAAAGAAGATGCAATTGTTATAAAAATTACAGACTTAATTAAGACGTCAAGACCTGGAACTCACCAACCACTCATAAAATTACCGTTTATTCGTGAAAACCCTAGTATTTGCCCAGCTTTAGCTTTAAATATCTATATAGAAAGAACCCGGGATTTGCGAAAAAATGATGAACATCTTTTTGTAGGAATACGTAAACCACATAACAAAGTGGGAACTCAGACTCTATCACACTGGGTAAAAAAGGTCTTACAAGATAGTGGCATAGATATATCTATATTCGGTGCCCACAGCACCAGGTCGGCATCCACATCTACCGCCTACAGGTCCGGGGTAAATTTAGAGGTGGTTCGCAAGGCTGCAGGCTGGAGTGATTCATCTAATGTGTTCCTCAAATATTATTTCAGGGAAGTCGAATATGCGAATCCAAATGACTTTGTTAACGCAGTATTTAATATTCATTAACAAATTAGTAATTTAGAAATTTATCGACCAGGTATTCACTTAAGTATTAAAAGTCATAGTACATTGAGTGACACATTTTATTTTTACTTCTTACCTTTTGTATTATAATTATACTGTTACATGTTAATAAAAACTGCAGCTCTAAACATCTGCAAGTAAATTATGTAATCGTCTTCGGTTAAGACCCGAAGTATAATTAAGAATCAAACGAACTTACCTTGTGAAGTTTGATTCCAATTATGCGAGGGTCTTAACCGAAGACGATTACATCGTCCCATCCCACCCAGATCCACTTTAATCTTAAAAATAAAATGGCCAATAACAACACAAAATCTCACGTCTCTAAAATAATGAATTGTCACGCCACCCCCCACGGCCAGGTGGCGTGGGAGTGGTGGGATGAAACAGGTATGTTGTTTTCTCTTTCTAGCTCGTTACTTACTCTAAATGTGTGATAAGGATGGCACCTACTCATGTACTGCTGCAAGTAAATTATGTAATCGTCTTCGGTTAAGACCCTCGCATAATTGGAATCAAACTTCACAAGGTAAGTTCGTTTGATTCTTAAATATTAGACATCTTGTTTTTTCTCGAATGTTATCAGGCTGAACCATGCATTTGGGACCCGAAAAACAAGCATAATTATTTTATCTAAGTGTATAATACACTTAGATACAATAAAAATCTTAAATATGTATATGTCACCGTAAAATTGTAAAAACCGTTAGATTGTAATAAAATTAGTGAAATTGTAAAATGCCGATAGACTTTGGACGCGAATATTCTGCCTATAATTTAACACATTATTTTTCGTAAGATTAAAAATATATAGTTATAAATAATTCGACATATTTTTACAATGTCGTTAGTTACTTTACAATCTAACGGTTTTTACAATTTTACGGTTTTTACAATTTTACGGTGACATGTATAATATAAAAGAATTAAATATATTTCTGTTGTCTGGTATCCGTAACACAAATTCTTCGAGAACTTACCACGGGACCAGATTGACGTGGTGTGAAACGTCCATAGATATTATTATTATTATTATGAGAAAAAAGTAGCCGATGCGTGGCTAAGTACATTATTGAATAAGCCACTATACAGTTAATTTGTAACTTAATCCACCATCTTCTTTGCCGTTTTTTTTAACCCCCGATGCAAAAAGAGGGGTGTTATAAGTTTGACGTGTCTGTCTGTCTGTCTGTCTGTCGGTCTGTCTGTCTGTCTGTCTGTCTGTCTGTGGGTGTGTCTGTCTGTCTGTCTGTGGCATCATAGCTCCCGAACGGATGAAGCGATTTCAATTTAGTTTCTTTTGTATTAAAGGTGACTTACATGCGAGTGTTCTTAGACATGTTTGATGAAAATCGGTTGAGCCGTTTAAAAGTTGTGGGGGGTGAAAGCGGGGAAGAAAATCCGAATGTGCAAATATACTCGAGTAAGGTCTCAAATGAAAGCTCACTGAAAGAGAATATTGATAACTTAATCGACAGTGTTCGTAGCTTCGTTTGATGAGAAAATTGGTGGTGGGAAGATCAGCTGTTTGAAGATGATCAGCTCTTTTCTAGTTGATGAGGGGATCTGACTAACTTTCCAATGTCCGATCGATTCAAAATTTGGTACTGTGTTACTTCAACGATATTCAAAGAACATGCTAATGTAACCATGACCTGTTCAGCCGTTTGAAGATGATCAGCTCTATTCTAGTTGATGAGGGGATCTGACTAACTTTCTTATGTCCGATCGATTCGAAATTTGGTATCGTGTTACTTCAACGATATTTAAAGAACATGGTAAGGTAACCATGACCTGATTAGCCGTTTGAAGATCATCTTTTCTTTATTAGTTGATGAGGGGATCTGACTATCGTCCACATGTCCTATCGATTCGAAATTTGGTACCATGTTACTTCAATGATGTTGGAAGTATGTATATGGTAAGGTAATCATTATTTATACCTACTTTAAAAAGGATAAAATAAAAGTAAAATTAAAAATTTTAAAAACCCCCCGACACAAAAAATAAACTCTAAAAAATAATAAATAATATTTTAAACCTATTATAATTATATTATCACATATAATATTATGTAAGTTGAAATAATTTTATTTTCCAATCGTCGTCTCGTCGGGGGACCGCTATGTGAAAAAAATACGTGTAGTCGCAGAATGAACAAAAGAATTTACTCCGTAAAAAATCTGCTCATACCTACTTAAATGTAATTCGTAATAATTAATAAGCTGTTGTAAAAATACTTTATAAACTTTAGCGGTCCCCCGACGAGGCGACGATTGGAAAATAAAATTATTTCAACTTACATAATATTATATGTGATAATATAATTATAATAGGTTTAAAATATTATTTATTATTTTTTAGAGTTTATTTTTTGTGTCGGGGGGTTTTTAAAATTTTTAATTTTACTTTTATTTCTTTTTATTTATGTATTTTTTTACAATAATAATAATAATAACTCCTCACACCGATTTCGGTGACGGTGGCCGGTTTTATTGAATCCAGGCCAGTTACGCAGGAGTATTTTTATAGTGCCCAAGTGTGTGCGCAGTACAAAAAAAGCACACTCTCTTTTACTCTCATAATCCCAGTGCGGGAATCGAACCTTCGACCTCCGAGTCGAGAGCCAAGCTCTAACCACAAGACCACGGAGGCTGTTGTTTTTACAATAAAAATAACTCAAAGCAAATGCTATAACCGATACCTACGAGCTCAACGTCCGTCATGCTTGCCTGTTCAGAACACACTAACTCACTCGCAAGCGTGCGGATGGCGACGTTTGATTCCCTTTTTCAAGTCAAGCGTTTGTGGAGGTTTGGAGTTTGCGGCAAGTGGCAAACGTGCGGACGCGGCATAAGAGACGCAATCACCCCGCACCTCAGTTAGCCACGGGCCATCTTGCGGTGAGGGTGCGTTTCGCTCGTATGTGCATTAATCTCCGCGGCGAACTTTACGAACATGTCAAATTTTTAAAGGTTAGTATTTGCTGTTGTATAACTTCATAAGTAGTTATTAATTCCGTAATATTTTTTATCACATCAATACTTTGAGTATCCATATGGTTGGATACTCAAAGCATCAATACTTTAGCGGATAACTGTGGCTGGACTCTTTGGAGAGGCCAGGCACACAAGATTTGAATGTTTTGAATTAGGAATTAGAATAATGTGTGTCATCCGCTACGTCAGAGACGATAATAAATTAGAATTCAGAATAGAGAATGATTTAGAGCGCGTAGGGCGTAGGATGTATAGTTCCTGCTTATGTTAATAATATGTGAATGATAAATAAAATATATAGTGCAAAGTGTCCTGTGTGTTTATATTGACAAACCTCGCCTACCACTCATGGAGCCATTACGCACCCCCTCTTCTAAGAACGCCACATGGTGGAAGCGCCAAATCACGCACAAAGAAAGGAATATTTAGGCTAAAGGTCATATAGTGCACTCGTCAAGTCGCACAGGAACAGCACAAAAAAAACTCGTGAAGAAAACTGATAAAACGAAAAATGGAGAAATTTAACGGGAGGAATTATATTAATAAGTTCAAAAAAGAATTTGAAAGATTATGCGCAGTAAATAACTGGAAGACAGACAAAAAGGTCTGATCCTCGGGCTGTATTTAGAGGGTCCAGCACTATGTTTCTATGAAACAATAACGGACACAGATGAAGATTATGACACTATTATGAGTAAGATGGAAGCAGAGTTCCCAGGGGTGGAGACTATTACAAACTCTCGAATCTTCAGATCAAAGCTAAGATTGCAGATGACAACGTTTTTATTAAACGATTCCTACAGACAATAAATTACCATCATAAAATAAAATTGATAACCAATGATTGTCACTGAATATGTAAATAAAAAAAAAAAAATTTGTAAAGATAGAATAACCTAACCAAGAGCATGTCAGGACATGTCTAAGGAGGGTTCCGTAACTATAAACGCGTAATATCCTTTTTTTTTTAAATTATTCCAAAAGTTACTGTCCTATTTGGTTCACAATAATTTTCCTAAAGAGTTTTTAGCATGATCTATCAGCATGGAAATTTGCAAGTTTCTATCTCCTATAGTTTAAAAATGCTAGGGGGGACCAACTTACAAACTACTTTGGAGGCCGATTACTCGAAAATAGTCAACTTTATAAAAAAGTGACGTATGAAACCTTGCCTTTATTTTAAAAGACCTATTCTACGATACCCCACACGATGGGGTAGAGTGATAAAAATATTTTTAATCCCCACTTCACATGTATGGAGAGCCACCCCTAAAATATAAAATTATTATTTTTTTATGATCCCGAAACCGTGATCTATACACAATCTATAACTGCACCAAATTTCATCAATTTATATTCATAATTACAGGAGCTAGAGGCGCGGACAGACAGACAGACAGACAGACAGACTGACAGACAGACGGACAGAGCGAATCTATAAGGGTTCCTTAAGTATTACGGAACCCTAAAAAGGAGTGTAAATATGCAAAATAATGAACATGATAGAAAGTTTATTGAAAATAATTTTAAACAGCGGAAAATACGATTATAGAAATTCTTATAGCAATGATAATACGAAGATTGCTAGAGTAGTAACCGAACCTAATAGTAAGTCGACTTCGATGTTGAGTGTGGGTTTTTCAAAGCAAATAGGTTTCTTTAATAGATATGGAGCTATGCTTGGCGGAAAAAATAAGAGTTTTAAGGACTTTTTTTTAAGAGTTTTAAGGAATTTCACGACATGAAATCATATGAGTTTAGGAAACGTAGATGGTTTCATTGCAGGAATGTAACCGATGAAAGATATAATTATTCCAATGCGAGAAAGAATATTGTTAATAGATTTAATGATAATAAATATTTAAATAATAGATATAGAGTTTATAAATATGGATCTAATAATAGAGTGCACCCTGCTATAAATAGCTATAGACATAGATTTAATCATATGAATTATAGATATGATTATGGAGATAATTTTAGAAAGTGTAATGAAGGAAATAATATAGTATACAGATAGAAATGTTATTTTGAGAATTTTCAAACATGTGTTACTTTTCTTTTCATATGCTGTAATGCTGAGATATCGATGTTTTGTATGCTGGTTGCTGAGGGATGGCAGTAACAGGCGAAAATTTGAAAAAACAAGAACAGTAGTGCCCTCTTATGAAATTATGTGTCCCGCTTGGTATTTAAAAAAAATATATATTGTAGATTTGAATAGTTAGCGTGGAGAGCTACGATTTTTATTGCATTGATTATCCTCCGAAGGATATAAGTCTTGGGATAGGTGCTGTATTGGCATTAGTAGTTATGTGAAAGAGGTCAAGTTATCCTTTTTATAGATTTATCTTAGGGTAAAATTGTTGCTCATAGTCGGGACACTAAGGAATGATTAGGAGAAGTATTTCAAGGGTCTTTTGAAATAACCCATTGAAGAATTTTCGCCTGTTTGCCAAAAAATATTTCAGGTGTAACCTAATGTTTGCTGTAACTGAACACGCATCTCTGAGTGACGTAGCCGAACTTTTTTGGGGTTTTTGTCCGGTTAAGACACCTACACGATACAGTATTTTTTGATGCATATAAAATGCAAAGTAAGTCCCCGCGACATAGTCGTGGAGATGTCAAGTTGTTAGTAAAACTCGGCACTCAGAATGGGTTATGTAAAGATTCCCCATTACAGCTAGGGATTCGCTGATGGGCTCATCGGAATTTTTGCTCACTAGGGTGACCAAAAATTTCGACTAAAAGGGGGGGCGGATGTAGCGGATAACTGTGGCTGGACTCTTTGGAGAGGCCAGGCACACAAGATTTGAATGTTTTGAATTAGGAATTAGAATAATGTGTGTCATCCGCTACGTCAGAGACGATAATAAATTAGAATTCAGAATAGAGAATGATTTAGAGCGCGTAGGGCGTAGGATGTATAGTTCCTGTTTATGTTAATAATATGTGAATGATAAATAAAATATATATTGCAAAGTGTCCTGTGTGTTTATATTGACAAACCTCGCCTACCACTGGAGCCATTACGCACCCCTTCTAAGAACGCCACAATACACTGATTCATCAAGTATGCATCTAGATGTGAATAGTTGCTTTTTTGTTTTTTATTTATAAAAAAAAATACTTGGGCATCTATCCCTATCAAAAAGGATAGTTGCCCTGATTTCTCGTGGTATAGGTGCCCCTAGGGGCATCTATCCCCACATACACCATGTATGTTTAAATGTATGATTTTAGAAGTTATTAGCATTTTTGACATCGGTGATTCTACAATTGCAAAGATTTAGGCAGTGATATAGAACCAGAAACACCTTCGAAATGACTGGACCCAATGTGTAAAGTATAAGAACTGGCTACATGAAACCTGTACACATTTCAGAAATTAATGCTCAAGATGTGGAGAAACGATAGTACTATCTGGCTAAGCATCATATAAGTAGGATTACTAAATGAAGATCTTTATAGTGTTATTTTATTTTGTAAAAAATAATGACTTTTATGATTATGTTCAAAAAAACTTAATAATAAACATTTATAATTCTATTTTTGTTGAACAAATGCTTTTGAAATTTTATTATGATTATACTATTTGATCTAATATTTGAATTACATTGTAACGATGACAGTTAAATCATTTTAAAAACTTCAAAATGCTTTTCATTATTACGCCCACGTTTCATGGAGATAACTTCTATTTTAGGTAGAAACCTATTGCTACTGCTAAAACACCAGTTGTCCTCAAAACCTCATAAAGTTTAGTTGACATTTTCGTTTATAGTATATGAAGGGCATATATCCTTCTTAGTATTTTCGTGGTGCGGCAACTATCCATACAGGTAAGCATCTATCCTCCAAAAAGGCGTTCCACAAAAAGCAAATATATATATATATATATATATATATATATATATATATATATATATATATATATATATATATATATATATATATATATATATATATATTATTTATATATATAATATAAATAAAGTCTATGAATTTAGCTACTTTAATCTTGATCAGATTTTGCAGATTTTAGCTTTTTTTTAGATATATTTTTTAGATATATATACTTTTAAAATTAGGAGGATATTTCAAAAAGTGGGGCATCTATCCCGCCTTTACCCTAATTATGATCTGATCCACCATGTTTTATTTTACGTTGTGTACGAATGTTTAATTATTTCAAAATTAGCCAAATCGGTCCAGCCGGCATTAGGGGATTGCACTACTTTTATATATATAATGCCACGTTTTATGTCACGTCCCTCGGAATAAAAAGTATCCGTCCTATCCGTCTCCTGGTTCTAAGCTACCTCCTCATCAAATTTCGGCCAAATCGGCTCAGCCGTTCTTGAGTTATAAATAGTAAAATTAATACTATATACTTCTTATATAATAAATGATGTACTCACGTTTTTGAGCTCGTCCTTCGCACAAGATACAAAAATATCAATACCTTTTCCTTTTGTAAGAGAAAGGATTGTGTCAACTGAACTTAATGCATGTGAATTTTCAATAATATGATCATCTGAAAAAAAGTTAGTGAGTGCCGTGAAAGATTAACTAGTGAACTAAAGAATTTTCAGAATTTACTTACAGACTTGATAACCTATGATCGATTCGGCAAATAACCTATAATTTTGCCATGTTCTACCCCAAGTGTTGAATGTCTCATGATTTCATAGGCTGCGTTTACACCTGCAATTAAATTTCCGCGAGAAATGTCCGACAGTCTGTCTGACAGCAGCTTGCAAGTGTAAACACCGTAGCAAGTGCTGTCGGGACAGTTTGTCAAGCGCTTCCTGCGAGTAGTTGCGAAAGCATGTCTAAACAGACATGCATCGACTCGCGACAGATCTCGCTGCTTATCGGTCTAGTTTCGTATATCTCGCAGCAAGTAGGTGTCTTGTTTTTTTATAACGTAACCAACTTTTACTAATAACACTTCTAATTAGATTAGAAGTTCTAAATCAACTGCGGTCATACGAATAAAATTGAAATATTGTTGACCATCTTCCAGTTGTATTTCGCGTAATAAATTATGGTATAGCGCGATTCAAATGAGAATAGGATCGAGTCGGCGCCATATTGTTTCGAATTTAGACTGTTGTGATAGTTAAATTTATGTTTCGATAATTTATTATTATTAATGTTTAACGTTTATATTTAAATTCGATGCAAGACTATTAATATTTATATGCACATAAGTTTTTCTGAAAATCTCACTTTTTAAATGATATTTGACAGAAAAAGGTCATTGACGGTCCTATTCGTACTTGAACCGCGTTATTAGCACCAGCTTCACGTCTCCTAGAAACCCATTCTCGAACCCAAATTGATCCTTTTTTCTTTTTCAACAACAAAATTGTTAATGCTACACGTGCGCGTCTTGACGGCATGATTTCACAGTATAGAATCGAATAAATTGCGATAGTTCCTAATTCCTATCCGACATTTGTAAGATCTCGTGTGTAAATACCTCCGCGATAAGTTGTGATAGTATGTTCCGCGAGCTTCTCGCAAGACATTTATTGCAGAAATAAATTGCAGGAATTAGTACGACATGTAAACACTATTGCAAGGAACTCATGCAAGACTTCCGCGAGTTTGCTTGCAGGTGGAAACGCGGCCATAGGCAATAACTTGTCTATATTAATTATATTTTTGGAATGTATCTTTTTTTAACTCACCTTTGAGTTGTGGAAATATTTTCTTCAAAAATTGCTTTTTAGAATGGTTGCTAACTGCAGCAAAAACTTCACAACCTTGCGCTAGACCTACACTTATAATAGCTTGACCCAATGCGCCAGCGCCACCTTGTACGCAAATACTGTCTTTTGTTTTCACGTGTGCTGCGACGAACTGCGGATATCTTTTACATTATTCTTTGACAATGTCAGCTTTAAAAGCTAATTTTCTGATTGTTTGTGCTCCCAAACTATACCGGTATTACTAGCCAAGCGTAAGATTTGACGTCACATCCTGTCACCATATTATGCTAGCATGCGGGCTGCGGTCTTGCTTGCGGGCTTGCGGAGAGTGGCCAGTATCCAGGCACATCTTGAAGAGATAACATTATGACAGCTACTGATGACTGGCCAGTAATACTGGTATAGTTCAGGAATTATTGGCTTAAGGCTTGTGCCTTAATAATAATTATAATACATAGCTCTAATTTGATTAACCAGTGTTGAACACTTTTCCTTTTGTAAGAATTGAACTCTATATTTTGTATTAGTAACGCAAAATAATTCTTACCAGTACATAGAAAGCCATTGAATATGCTAGCGGAACTGTAGCAGCATCTTCTAAAGTCCAATGGTCTGGAACCGGCAGAAGAAGATCCGCGTTTGCGTTGACTCGAGATGATATCGTTTCACAATATACAAGTCCCATCACTCTGGTACTGTTAATATAAAATAATCAAAATCTAAAAATTATAACCTGACTACGCTACGCTACCGGGGCTATTATTACAAATCTATTGACACTTCTTATCATTAAAATCGGACCAGTAATTAAGTCGCTACGATGGAACATACATAGAACGAACAAATATTCCATTTTTTTTTTCATTTTTTTTGGTAACAAACAGTCGTGTAATTTTACATTACTTACAATGGAGCTTAGAGTTGCATTGTCACAAGAATGGGACAATACTCCACAAGATCTTTTAAAAACACTGATCAGGACGATGCGAAACCGACTTGAATCGGCTATTAGGGCAAGAGGAGGTAAATACACCTTATTAAAAAGAAAAAAAAACTTTTCTTTTTTTAATAACTTTTTAGTATTGTAAAGTTTTCATAATAAAGCCGTTTTAGGGTTCCGTAGCCAAATGGCAAAAAGCGGAACCCTTATGGATTCGTCTGTCTGTCGGTCCGTATGTCGCAGCCACTTTTTTCCGAAACTATAAGAGCTATACGGTTGAAACTTGGTAAGTAGATGTATTCTTGGTAAGTAGATGTTATAATGAAAATTAACGAAAAACAATGTTAAACTATAATCAATATAATATACTTAGGTCCGAAGTCTATCAATATTTTACAATTTCACTAGTTATATTACAATCTATTGGTTTTTACAATTTAACGGTGACACATATACCGCGTGACGTGTTATAAGCGACGCGGGTGGATCCGATGGCCAACAATTATCTGTCTTGCTTGTTCAAGTAAGCGATAATGCACCAATACAATCGAGTGTATCCGAATAAGTCACGAGTTCTGATGTGAGAAGGACAGACGTATGTACTACCAATTCAACTTACACAAAACCTTACACGTCACACTTGTTGTTTATATTAATGCTCAATTACACTAGTACAGAACTTAAAATACAATGAAGATGATACGAATAAATACCGATAATAGAGTGACCACGTCCGAGTATGAAAGAGTCCTGAGAAATAATGTGTAAATATGAATCAAGGTGTTTATTTCTGACATTTTTCTGTTTCAATGGCAAACGTTTCTGTGTGATAACTGACAGCAATCCCACCAGGAGAGGAATGAGTTTTGTGTTCCTGGGTATAATGGATGTTTGTTAAAATATATAAAACAATTTAATAGCTAAAACAATTCTAGTGGGTGGCCATTAGAATTGTTTTAACATTGCCTCAAGAAGAATAGGAATAAGAAATTACTTTTTACCTTTTATATAATCCACTAAAATCTATAACAATTTTATTTAATCCGACTTCTCCATGAAAATTAGATCCTAAAAGCTTATTGACGTAAGCAATATTAATTCCAGCAAAGTGTACCTTTAAAGAAATATTATTTCACTTATTATTTAATTATTAGCTGGGACAAAATTGGTATTTTTGTCATCATGTCTAATATGATTATTACTTTAACTTCACCATCCGTGTTCCTATTTTGTGGAGCTTCGTTTGCCCAATAGATGGAATCCAAATCACCAACTTGTGCAATTTTTAGTGTGACCCCCAGTTCAGGATCAGTTGAATCTTCTAATGGCAAGTAATATTCACCACCGGATATGTCCTAAAAATAATTTTGCAAAAATAATATGACCATAACAATTATTTTAGTGTAGTAAAGTAAAAAGAGATGTTTGATTTTGGGCCAGTTCTATGTACACTACATAGGTAAATAGGAAAAAAATATGGGAATATCATAAAAATACGAAAAACCTATTTTGAAGAAGGGTACATGCGTAAAAAAAGATTATTTGAAGATTTTTTTATTGCGAGAACACTATTTTTAGGGTGGCCATGACAGTTGTTTTGACTTGACTTTTGACGTAGTAGACAGTTTTACGAAGAGACGTAGTCTTGAATGTCATACGTCTTTCTTTGTCAAAAGTCATGTCATTGACAAAATCACATTATTTAGTTAATTCTAATTTGATCCGCCATATTTTATTTTACTGTGTTGCTCTCCTTGACGAAGTTAATTTAAATGTACATGGAAACGAAGTAAAATTAAACAAAATAAAGAATAGGTAACTGTTACTATATTATGTAGCTATATTTACATATACTGTACATAGGGCTGGCCCAGGCCTCATACATTTCTTGAACATCTCTTTTCTATTATTCTTATTTTTGAAAAAATGTTAGTTTATTGAAACAATTTTAAAATATAATGGCATTAAGATTTAAGTACAAAAATTCGTGTACCCTCGAGGGTTGAGTTATTGGTGAGCGACTATTTTACAAAGTTGACCATTTTCGAGTGACGGCCTCGGCCAGTGGTGTTTAACCACCCCCCCCCCCCCATTCTAACATTTCTAAACTATAGGAAATCGAATACGATCGAGTCGATACGAGTTGATAGTTACGGAACCCTCCTTAGACAGTAGACATGTTCTAACATGCTCTTGGTAAGGTATTTATAAGCGGCGTAGCGTTTTTTACCTTTGTGCGGCAATATTATTTAATTTAAAAAATCTTACATTTGAAGCTTCAGCTGGAAATAGATTAATAAATTCGCATGTTTCTAAATCAATATTATTTTTTAGTAGAGGTAGATCGACAAATTTTAAATTTTTCATAACAACACCACCGCAACTGAAAGAAAAAAATATTGTGATAGTCGATTTTGTCAGTTAAAATAATATTGAATAATAATATTATTAAATATTATTTTAAATAATATAATTATTAAAATATAATTAATATAATTAAATATAAGTTTTTAAGCGGGTTATAGATGACTATAACCCGCTTAAAAACTTTTTTTTTCGTATTGTGTGATAGCGTAATTGTGTCAAAAATAGAATAAATACATATCGACCTATGCGTAGAACAAAGTCTGATGTGATCATAGAGCAAAAGTGCGTTTTTTGGATAAATGAAATAAGGAATCAAAGCTCTACAGACTGACATTTTCAGAAATTTTATATCTGGCTTATTTTCGGAAATACAGAATCGTACAACGTCTTATTTGATGTAAGCTCCATGATAAAATGCACCTAGTGTTCATAGGACGGAGAAATTGGAGCGCGCACGGCGCGGGCGCCTCGCGCGATCTTCACTTCAGGCGTTGTCGAGCGGAAAGAAGGGTTTTTTGCGTCATGTGTGTGATATTTTTTTCGGTTTGACGAAAATTATAACTTTACTAATTATTGCGTACTAAAAGTATTTCTGAGATGTCATGCTTACGGATAATGCTGGATATGCTTTAAGAAGAGGAGAAAAAGAGCCTGAACGTAGTCCTTATTTTTCAAATAAGCAATATATTTTTATGAATAACGGTGTAGATCCGGGTAAGCTGATATTTTTACTAAAATTATTCTTCAAATTTAATATTATCATGCTTTGAAATTATAGTTTTTTTTAATATTTCGCTTTTTAAGCTTATAAATAGGAACGGGAAATCTATATTCATATAAGACATTTTTTGACGGAGAGTTAGAGAAATACATTTTAGTTCGAAAAGTATGATTAGTTTCATGTTTATTTATTAGGTAAATATTTGTCGTGTTATCAATAAAAGTTGACGTACCAAATAGTTGAGATTATAAGTAATGTTAGAACTATGTAACACTAATACTTTAGAATTTCTTAGAGTTTCATGTAACTATGGGACGTTTTTTTACGGAATCACAGAATAGTTACAATACATTTTGTCAGTTCGATATGCAGATGGGACGTTATCGCCTGAATAATGACATCAGTTAGGACGTTGTTCTTTTAAAAATATCGTTAAATATTAATATATTTCATATTAAATAAATAAAAATAGTTTAAAGCTGCGTTACCTTACAATATATACACATTTGTAGGGTCTTCGGCGAATCATATAACATTATGATCGACAGTTTAGTTCTGTACTGCGATGTTCATTAAACCTTGTATATTCAAACTTTTTTTAATAGCTTTGTACAAATGTTATTAATTTTTATTAAAATGTTTTCAAGTTATGTTATATCATACATAATATTATTTTTAATATATTATGGTCCAGTGTAGTAACACAATTTTTAACATTTCAGTTGTTGACAACAAGGTGCAGAAGAAATAAGTCAGCCACTAGATGATGTTTGAAATAAAATTGATGCCGCACTTCCTAATCCATCTACTAATGAGAGAATTTATGGCCTTCGGCCATCAATACTTTCTTTAAAAGCGACTCCTAGTTTCGAAAAATCACCTTTAATACAACTAAAAATTCTGACCATAAGTTCTGACCATCAGTTGATCAAGAAATGTCGGTGCTAACTCCTATGCAGTCTCCTGCTGATAGTCATTCCACCTATGACAGCGTTTTCAGGTCCAATTATGTAGATAGTAGTATACAATTAATTAATATTATATCTAGCAATATCTCGAAAGTATAATCTAGAAAAATAACCCAAAACCTGCAAGCAAATGTGTGAGTGTACGTTTAACCATGAGTAATGCAAGTCTATTGTTGCTCTTTTGTTTAATTATTTCTAATAATTATTCCAGCACGCTCGGTCAAAAGCCTTTGACCACTATCTAAAAGGTGTTTTGCAAAATGTGATCATATGTAACTCTGAAACGGGGTACAAAGTTTGACTCAAACTGGACGTAAATTTGAGACTCGGTACAAAGAATACATCGCGTCTTATAGAAATGGTTATCGTGATAAATCACATACTGCTAAATACCTTTTAGATATGTTAAATCATTATAGTGTAAGTACCTGATGACCATTCCTATAAGGTGTTACAGAAAATATGATAGTGTATACGTAGATATACACTATCATATTCAGGATAATCGATTTTATAGACACTTGATTGATACTTTAAATCAATCCGAACCTTATTATGACAAAATTGATTTTTTATGTATTATTTCTCCTGAATGCAACATGCTTATTATAACGGGATTATGGCCATAACAATATTATGGTTATTTTTCATTATTTTGGATAAAAGTGCAGATACCTCCCCCATGTAGGTTAAACTAAACTTGTACCTATCTAATTACATTATACAACATAGCTAGAAAGCTTAGATAGTAGATACAGTACCAAAGCAGTTTAATTTATAGCTACGTTTTAGAAAGGATTAGGTGTTAAACATATCGAGCGAGGTCAGTTCCGATATCATCTGGAGGGCAAGGCCAAGTTAGCCTCCAAGAAGCTTGGTGTTCATAACAGGTCAAAGCAGTATTTCAGTCCGGTCCAACGCCTACAAGTCTATAAGGCGCAGGTTCGGCCTCACATGGAATACTGTTATCATCTTTGGGCAGGGGCGCCAAAGTACCAGCTTCTCCCTCTAGATCGTATACAACGTAGAGCCGCTCGAATTGTCGACTGCCATAGTATTTCAAACAGACTTGACTATGTAGCATTGCTCTGCATCCTCTATCGGTTATATTACGGGGAGTACTCGGAGGGATTGTTCGGACTTATACCTGCTGCAATTTTTCGCCATCGTTCCAAGCGACAAAATATTTATCATCTTCATCACCTTGATGAGTGGTAGTCCTCCACCGTTCGCTTTACCCGAAGCTTTCTGCCTCGCACTGTAAAACTCTGGAATGAACTGTCGCCAGCAGTATCCGGACCATTACGACCTGCAAACCTTCAAGAAGGGAGCGTATTCCCTCCTAAAAGGCCGGCAACGCACTTGCAACTTCTTTGATGTTATCGCTTACGGTAACGGTACGGAACCGTAAGCACTACGGTAATCGCTTTCCATCAGCTGATCCGTTTGCTAATTTGCCCCCTAGTTTAAAAAAAAATTTAATTGTTTATAAGTTTAAATTTTGTTTTGGGCTTGATGTATTTTTTTCAAACAATATTTATTTTTATGGGCATATCTTAGAGATTTTTTTTTGTAGGTTTTAGACTATGGTAAACTAGTCTTTAATTTTAAGTAAGTCCCTAGTACCGACTATGGATTAATTATAGTTCAAAACACCACCTATTTTGAGATTTTTTAATGTAAATAAACGATTTTAAAAAATAATTATGTATTATAATTCATTTATACGTAGTGTGGATAGTGCTATATCAAAATAATAGATTATGATTATTCACCTAGGACTTAAAAATGTCGGATAACTCCAACAAAAAACGAGTCATATGAATATAGAACGGCGTTTCATTCAAATGTATCCGTAAAACAACGTAATATGATCACTACGAACTCTCGCTTCTCCGCTGTAAAACGTCCTAGGTTGATATAGAACTCGTTATCTTAGTAAATATAATAATTATTAATAAACAGTTTAAAGTGGTTAACTAGACTAGGATGTCATAATAACATACCAAAATTTCAAAAATAAAAGTCTCACCGTTTATAAGTTATTCAAGTTTTTCAATTCCCAAAACTTGTTTTGCCTCTACTGAAAAGTAGCAATTTTTTAAATCGGACTTTTTTCTACGCATAGGTCGATATTCCTTGAATAAACTATTTGTGATTTTTTTCTCAAACTATATGTACTTTAAGTAAAATATATTTATATACTTACACTGTTCTATCATGTAATTGTATTATTTTGGCACTAGCAAAAAAATTGCCATCCTTAACATTAATATTGTCGCGCTGTTTTTTTACGTCAATAACCATCTTTCTAATATAATTTAGTTTAGATACAGTATGATGTTTTCTCCTTAGAACATTGAGCTGTATAATACCGTCTAAGAAAGTCACCCAATTATCTTTCCATTCGATTTTCGCTTCCGTCAGAGATTCATTGGCACAGTGTATACTACGAAAATCATTTCTGAAAAAAATATTTACAATTAAAATTATATTATACGGGAAACTTTTGTAGGTTTGGGTCGGTTATACCTTAGGTATTTGGCTTTTTCTAAGTATTTCTGACCTTTTCAATTAACAATTAATATAACAATTTACCTCCATTAAGCCAGATTTTGATTTTATCAACGTTTTGAATTTATTCGTGTTAAAGTGGTTTTTATTTTGTCACAGAAGTATCATAGTTTCAAACGTGTTATAATAATAATATAATCAAATAAATTTTAAATCTAGACGTTTTTATTATTTTACTGTCCAGTAATTAATAATATACTTGTGTCATAATTCTTAAGCTACATTCTTTGAAGTATTAAAAATCGCCTGTTTTGTTCAAGATTTAAAAAAATTAACCTAGCACTTACAGGTAAAAATAATCCTTAGCGTTGAGTAGTTTATAAATATCTTCCTTACTGATATTCATTTCATTAGTTTCGGTATTGTTCAGCTCGTTCTCGTCTGTGATTTCAGCGGTAATAGTTCCAGTCATTATAAGCGACTTTCCGTTTAAAACCTGCATAATATATAACAGCAAGGAATTATGATTATAAATATTTAATGAATGTATTTTTATAACTATTTTCCTATATAGAAGCATGTCAGAATTTTAAAAAAGGAAGGATCATTAATTTCTGTCACACAATATTTTCAATTATACAGGGTGTATTCAGACCAGTCCCATTAACTTCGTGGGCTTATATTAGGCCAAGAGATAGATCCATTGGTACTAGTCATTTGCTTTTAATCAATTGTTTTTGTAAAATCTGAAATTTTCAATACGCAATGTACAACGTACATAACGGTACGGGCGGCGGCGGACAGGGGCCGGCGCGCGCGGGGAGAGGCCGCGCACCTTCCGCGCACACACGTCCCCCGCGCCCGCGCAGGCACGAATACGCGAATAGAGAAAATCGTCTGATCGTTTTGTAAATTGTAGCAAGTAGCAGCTGTACAGTATGCGTAATGTCTATGTAGTAAATAAACCACGAAAATTGCATAGTTTAATAACAATCTTATTGAAAGTTCTAATAACATTTTGTTAAGTTAACACTGAATTACTTTCAATTTTTAGTTCTGATTAAGAAAAATAAATGAAAATAAAATGAGATAAGGTACAGACAGTTAAATCGAGCAGCAAGTAGGTAGTAACTGGCCTACCGTACGGGCTTCAAGACGAGAATGTCGATTCCTGGCTCTCAAAATCTGCTCCTCGATATTTACGTCCAGTTACCGCCCACCGCCATCGCCAGACGCTGGAGGTTCAATGGACCTATTTTCTAACACTCGCATGCCTGTGTAATGGTACGGGAGTCTGAAAGATGGCGGGCATGAGGATATCACCTCCGGTAAATCCTTGATGCCTCTGCGACATTCCTAAGCGCTTCACATAAGCACATCATCATACCATAGTCACGCGTGGTATAAGCGTATGGCGAAGGCATTTTAGGATAAAAAATCACTCACGAGTCACAAACACGAAAAACAAGTCAAAACAAAACAGTAAATACTTTTTAACAATCAAACAGTTACTAAAATAAACGAATAAATTATGAAGAAAAGAACTAGATACATAATTTAAATAATAACACGGTACGTCAATCGAAAACGCGGGCTTACAGCCAACTGACCAAACTTAGGAAATTATTTTATGTAAAAAACTAGGCATGTGGTAGAGCCTTGCTTCGGCACGAATTGGGCCGGCTCGACCGGAGAAATACCACGGGCTCACAGAAAACCGGCGTGAAACAGCGTTTGCGCTGTGTTTCGCCGAGTGAGTGAGTTTACCGGAGGCCCAATCCCCTACCCTATTCCCTTCCCTACCCTCCCCCATTACCCTATTCCCTCTTAAAAGGCCGGCAACGCACTTGCAGCTCTTCTGATGCTGCGAGTGTCCATGGGCGACGGAAGTTGCTTTCCATCAGGTGACCCGTTTGCTCGTTTGCCCCCTTATTTCATAAAAAAAAAAACCCGATACATTTTTATCGATAGTTTTTAGTATCGATAAATTACTAATTATTTTGCATACCGCATTGATTTGTATGAACTTATTACAAAAACTACTGGAGGCTCAAGGCGCGTAAAAGATCATTATCGCACATAGCCGTGTGTCCACTATCCGTGGAAGACTATAATCGCATACCATCAGGCGATCTGTCTGCTCGATTGCCGGTCATAAATCATAAAAACTCAGCTAACTTGATATAAAAACAGTAACATTACAAAAACAAAGCATATCAAACAAATAACTAATTTAAATATCGATATGCACAAGTAAATGTTTTAATTTTCATTAAAGGTCACATCACTTAGTCGAGCGGCACGCTATTTGATATTTGCCGCGAAAAGCCATGCGCGCGCCGCCCGCCACCCGCGCTCGCGCCGCATAGCGTCGGCATCTTTTGAATTTTGCCGAAAGTCGAAGAATTATTTTGCTTTAAAATAGATTTCGAATTTAGTTGCGGTTTTTCTCTCGAGGTAAAAGGTCGTCTGTTTTGAGTTTCACTAAGGCCGTGTTTATAAACGTAGTGTTGTGTTGTTAAGTTTTAAGTGATACGTGTGCTTTCGTATACGATGATTTATGGTGCTAGCGACGATTTTCAAAATGCAACAAAAACACTTTCTAACAACTTTAAGTTTTAACTTTTAACACCTTGCCGCGGTCACCTGATGGTCGATGGATTCCGTGAACTTAGTACTAGGAGTAGACTTAGTACCTACTAGCAGTAAGCAGTCATTCAGTACTCATTACTTCTTTCACGTAAGTAAATAGCTATTAGCCTACGTAACTTATTGGGTACCCTTTTTATACACCTACTTAGTTTCATTGTTATTTGTTACCTACAGTTCAAGGTTACATCTTTCGGTTATTGTCGTTTTCATACATCGTATGTACTTTTGATAGAAAAGCGATGATTTCCGCTAGGCATTAAGCATTTAGTTGTACTGTATACTGGTTTTGTTACTTGTGAACCAACATTTTGTGCGTGAGTTACGAACTAAACTGCAGGCGGTGTAGAGCAGAGATTCCCAAAAGTGGTTACCGTGGGATAGTCATCAAGGTTCCGCCAAAATTATTTGAAATTATGAAATTAGGATCTTTACTAATTTATTGGCAAAAATTCAGACTAGGGCTCATTATCAAAGTCTGAGGTCCGATTTCCAACATCCGAACATCTTACCGTCACTTCTGTGTGTACGGTTCTAAGTCACCGCATACATTTAACCATTTAAGGCCGCGTAGACCCAATTTTACATGACTTTGAATCGATAATAAACAAACAAATAGTAACTTTAAAAAGCCAAAAAAAATACACATTGTTGTTTACTTAATGTTCTTTTACAATTTCTGGTTCGAAACATATTATTGAAAACTTCACTCGATCAAAAATAATTCCGAAGAGGAGGCTAAATTTGAATATTTTTCTTTTTGTTCATGAAGTTCATGATAGTTTTACTTTCAAAAATCATATCTACGAAAAGCTAATAACTTAAAAAAGAATAATTTCTGGTTACATTTTGCATGTTGGTTTAATTATTTTAACAATAAATTAATATTGAAATGCAGCGTGCGTAAGCCGCTAGAGTCGCCCCACAGTCGCCCGCTAGGCGTTGACGAGGACAGACCTATGTCAGTTTTGCTAGCGCACGGCTTACCCGCGTATTTATCGAACAATTCTTTCGTTTCTAACGCAGTGTAGGAAAGTCAGTTTGTTTTGTTTTTTTCTTTATTTTTGAACTAAATTATACATATCATACACAATAACATGTTATATTTTATCGTCGCCGCGTCATTGCTTTTGCCAGATGAGACGACCTCTGTGGCTCAGTGATTGAGCGTGTTGGTGCTCAAGCCGGGGGTCGCGGGTTTGAATCCCGCCGAAGGAACAAAAAGTTTCCTGTGTTCCCGGGTCATGGATATGTATAATACAATAAAAATCTAAAGGAAAGTCAGTTTGTTTTGTATTTTTTTATGTTTCTTTTTATTTTTGAACTAATTCTATACATTCTATACATCTATACAGATAAATAAAATTGAAGTGTCTGTTTGTAACTTCAAATTAACAGCTTTTCATATAAGGAATCTAAAAGTATATTCGGTACTTATAATAAAATACCAATTTTTAAAATTTTTGTCTGTCCGTCTGTCTGTCTGTCTGTCTGTTTGTTCCGGCTAATCTCTGAGACGGCTGGACCGATTTTCACGGGACTTTCACTAGCAGATAGCTGATATTATAAGGTCTAACATAGGCTACTTTTATTTTAGGGTTCCGTTTAAAAAAATAGGGTTCCGCTTTCGTTAGATCTGCGCAAACGAAGTTGCGGGCATCAGCTTGTTATACATATAACCACACACAATAACATGTTACATTTTATCGTCGCCGCGTCGTTTCTTTTGCCAGATGAGACGACCTCTGTGGCTCAGTGATTGAGCGTGTTAGTGCTCAAGCCGGGGGTCGCGGGTTTGAATCCCGCCGAAGGAACAAAAAGTTTCTTGTGTTCCCGGGTGATGGACATAATATAATACAATAAAAATCTATAGGACAGTTTGTTTTGTATTTTTTTATGCTTCTTTTTATTTTTGAACTAAATCTATATACAGATAAATAAAAATGAAGTGTCTGTTTGTAACATAAAATTAACAGCTTTTCACATAATGTATCTGAAAGTATATTCGGTACTTACAATAAAATACCAATTTTTAAAAATGTATGTCCGTCTGTCTGTCCGTCTGTCGGTCTGTCTGTCTGTTTGTTCCGGCTAATCTCTGAAACGGCTGGACCGATTTTCGCGGGACTTTCACTGGCAGATAGCTGATGTCATAAGGTCTAATATAGACTACTTTTATTTTAGGGTTCCGTTTAAAAAATAGGGTTCCGCTTCCGTCAGTTAGGCGCAAACGAAGTTGCGGGCATCGGCTAGTTATACATATAACTATACACAATAACATTATCGTCGCCACGTCGCGTCGTTGCTTTTGCCAGATGAGACGACCTCTGTGGCTCAGTGGTTGAGCGTGTTGGTGCTCAAGCCGGGGGTCGCGGGTTCGAATCCCGCTGAAGGAACAAAAAAAATCTGTGTTCCTGGGTCATGAATGTGTATTAAATATGTGTATAATACAATAAAAATCTTAAATATGTGTATAATATAAAAATTATTAAATATATTTCTGTTGTCTAGTACCCGTAACACAAGTTCTTCGAGAACTTACCACGGGACCAGATTGACTTGGTGTGAAGCGTCCATAGATATATTATTGTGTTCACGGGCGTAGCCAGGTTTTAGTTTCGGGGGGGGTTCAAGAAAATAAAATGACTACGGGGGGGTAGTATCAAAGTTCTGATTTAGGCTGTTGATTATTTTTCTAAAATAACTTCAAAAAACATCTTTCAGATAGGGTTAATGGGGCGGCAAAATATGTTAATTGGCCTCGGGCGCAAAATTTCTAAATACGCCTCTGTATATTGGTCAGATCTCTGTATTATATATACCAGCCGGCCCATTTCGGGGGGGGTTTGAACCCCCTAAACCACCCCCCTGGCTACGCCCATGATTGTGTTGTGTATTATGAGAAAAAAGTAGCTGATGCGTGGAGTAGCCTTAGTACATTATTGAATAAGCCAGTAAACAGTTTTTATGAATTTGTAACATCTACCATCTTCTTTGCCGTACTTTTCGTTTCTTTTTATTTCGATTTCTGTTTTTACAATAATAATAATAAATAACTCCCCACGCTGATTTCGGTGACGGTGGCTGGTTTTATTGTAGCCTAGCCAGTTACACAGTAGTATTTTTATAGTGCCCAAGTGTGTGCGCAGTACACAAAGGCACTCTTTTTTTTTACTCTCGTAATCCAGTGGGACGGATAACCGACACGACTGACGAGAGATGAGGCGCAGGTCCGACTTTTTACCTGCCCATCCGACGCATGGATCATCTTTCTTGTCAGACAATCAGGTGATCAGCCTGCATTGTCCTAACCAAACTTGGAAACAACATTTTTTGTTGTTTCAGTGCGGGAATCGAAATTAGAACCTACGACCTCCGAGTCGAGAGCCAAGCTCTAACCACTAGACCACGGAGGCTGTTCTATTTACAATAAAATATAAGGATACGTACTCAACATCCGTCATGCTCGCCTTTGCAGAACACACCAAGTCACTCGCAAGTAGGGGTTGCAATCCGGATACTTCGAAATTCGAAAAATTCGAAAAATCCGGATTTTCATTTAAAAATCCGGATTTTTCGATTTTTTCGAATCTTGGTTACTATAGCTCTACCAGAATCTGATGGCATTTTAAAAAAAATAAAAAATGTGATTTTCATATGGCAATGTCAAGTATGACCCGTCAAATCAAAGTACGTGATCTGTCAACCGCTGCTAAAATTTTGTGATTATGTTCTTGGAATTTGTTTGTTTTTGTGAAAATATCCAAAAAGGCAATTCGATCTCAAGCGAGAAATATTGTTTTCTATGTCTATAGTAAAATACAGAAAGAAGAAGGTGTAAATCGAACTCAATCTTATAATTTAAAGTTCGTGGTAGAGTTGACCGGTAAGTTAGAGTGAGTTGTTTTGATACTTTTAGTTTTTTTATATTTTCTTAGGTAATTATTGTGACTTCTTTAAATGTGTTTCCAGTACTACTATAAGGTGAATCGTAGCTGATGGCACATCGAATGATGGTTTGTTTTCCATGCCTGGTAAAAGGAGGAGAGAAGGAAAAAAGAAAATCAACATAAGACAGTTTCGATTTATAGTTGATTAGGAATAAAGTAAACGAGTTCTATACAGTTCGGAAGGAAATTCCAACATTAAATAAACTGTTGTCAATTTAATTGTATGTTATTCGTAATAAATAAGTATATAAAGTAATTCACGATTGATTTATTTTTCATGAAATATCATTATATTACATAGTATAAAACAAAGTCCCTTTTTTGTCTGTCCCTATGTATGCATAAATCTTTAAAACTACGCAACGGATTTTGATGCGAGTTTTTAAAATAATAGTCTTTAAGTATTTAATAGTCTTTAAGATATTATAAGATTATGGTAAAATTTATATTCAAGTGCGATAAATAAAATACTTATTATGTAAGTATATTATCAAGTGGTCGCGCATGTCGTATCGAGGTGATAGGGTCCCATTTTTAACAATTTGCATTGGGCAAACCTAAAAACATGTTCAATATTGTATCAGTAGTATATTGCTGTAAGTAGGTAGAGAATTATTCGCCGAAGTAGTTTTTTCTCCAAGAACACTATTCCACGCGGGCGAAGCCGCGGGCAAAAGCTAGTTTTCTATATTATACACCGAACATTCTTCATACAGTCTTATTATAATTCTTGTTCAATAATACTAAAGACATAATTAAATATTAACCAGTATCAAGATCGTTTAATCCAATTTCCCCAGTATTGCACACTACAATTTTTTTTTTCCCTATTTGCCATGAGATTCTGGTACACCTATACTATGAAAATTACATATTTTAATTGTAATTAGTATGTACTCTAGACGTACAATATTTGAATAAGGGATATAATTAATCGAGTGAACAAAAAATAAGTTAGTGACGGCACGTGAGCATACTGTATTGCTGAATTTGGCAGCGAATTAATATGTTGGCGACTAAATTACCAAACTGGTGAAATCACTCAAGTGACAAAAAATACAAAAATCGGCAGATAAAAAGTAGGGAAATTTAATCCAATTAGCACCGATGAGTTGGTAGACCATTATACCATGTAAGTAGCTAATAAAGATTTGATTGATAAATTAATAGCTGCTAAAAATTCAATTTGCAAGCTACGGAAAATCCCAGTTTTGGATACTATTGGAGGTTTTTTTTTTCTTTGGTATGGGTATCGTTTTTAAGGTTTTTGGGGGTGCAGAATAATATGAAAATAAAATCCGTTTTAAAATTCCAAAATGGCGTATATTTTTTTATATTAAAAATGGATGTCTTTTTCCATGTTTCATATGCTGATTATAAAATTGTCTTCCAATGAAATTGGATTTTCCAAAATGGAGACTATCCAATCTTCGTAAAATTAACATGTAGTTTGTAGAGGTGCCAGCTATGTAAGGTATAGAAACTTTTCGAAATTCAGGATTTTCAAATTTCTTTTTTTGGCATTCATGAAAAAAATATGCGATTTCCGGGTTAAGGGGGAGGAAATTTTTATTATTTTTCCAGTAATAGTATTATTTTTCCGTTTCTAAAATCAATGTTCTACTTTGACACGAACAGTGTATAAAGCTATAGAAATTTTGGAAAATTCAGGATTTTCAAATTTATTTTTCTTCCATCGTGAAGAAAATATGGTGTTGCGGGGTTTTTAAGTGGAGGAAATTTTCATTATTTTTTCAATAGGATGCACCGTTTCCGAGATAGAATCAATTTTATAAAAAAAAATTAAATGCTCTACATTGAGATACGAGGGATGTATAAAGCTATAGAAATGTTGGAAAATTCAGGATTTTCGAATTTCTTTTTCTCTCATCTTGAAGAAAATATATGGTTACGGAGTTATTAAGGGGGAGGTAATTTTCATTATTTTTCAAGTAGGATGCACCGTTTCTGAGATAGAAGCCATTATAGAAAAAAAATACGATAATGCTCTACTTTGAGACACGAACGGTGTAAAACGCTATAGAAAATTTGGAAAATTTAGGATTTTCAGATTTTTTTCTTCCATCATGAAGAAAATATGATGTTGCAGGGTTTCTAAGGAGGAGGAAATTTTCATTATTTTTCATTAGGATGCACCGTTTCCGAGATAGAATCAATTTTATAAAAAAAATATAAATGCTCTACATTGAGATACCGGGGATGCATAAAGCTATAGAAATTTTGGAATATTCAGGATTTTCGAATTTCTTTTTCTCCCATCATGAAGAAAATATATGGTTGCGGGGTTTTTAAGGGTGAGGTAATTTTCATTATTTTTCAAGTAAGATGCACTGTTTCTGAGATAGAAGTGATTATAGAAAAAAAATATGGCAATTCTCTACTTTGAGATATTATGAGCGATGTATAAAGCTATGGAAATTTTGGAAAATTCAGGATTTTCAAATTTCTTTTTCTTTCATCATGAAGAAAATTTGAGGTTGCGGGGTTACTAAGGAAATTTAAAATGGATGACTTTTTTGTAATCAGCACCCCCAGAAACCAACAAAGGGACAACCATATTATTTTTATAAAATTAAGTATGTCCGCCATATTGGAATTTCAAAATGAATGTCATTTTCGTATCCAGCACCCCCAAAAACCTGGTAACGACACCTATGTTAATTTTGCGAAAAATGAATTACCGTTATTTTTAAATTTCAAAATGAATCTACACAATATCTACACCCCCCCTAAAGTCGAGGAAAATTAAAAATTGGGAATTTTGTACGCTCCTTTGTTTTTTTTATGTGCGCTGGTTTTGCTGCTTGTATGTTTTTTGAGTTATCTACATTACGGAAAATATATGTACCTATTCTTAAATTAAATGCGTACTCACAAATTGTCGCCAAGATGGTTATTTGTTCGCTAATATAATATCTGTCTGCCAGTTTGGAATATTCAGTGGTATTATTTAGTCACCAGATTTGTAATTTTTTATTCCTTACATTCTTTAGCCAACATGGTAATTTAGTATTCAATATTCGGTATTTTCACATCCAAAATTTAATTGTTTTGTCGTGATTGTTTTCCGTAAGTGTTTTGTGTTGTGCGACAAAATCCGTAAGTGTTTAAAACAATGAACAATATTCGCGTAAACATAAGAAATCAATATGTTTTGTCGTGAGTTTAAATACATGCCTTTGGATAATTTGATATTATTTGTTGTCCTGTTGAAATTCTAGACACATTTTTCCATTTATTCAAGTTATTTGGTAGAACATAGTCAATCCATTAAATGGTGATGCGAGGGATGAAGATCTGCTAAAATATTATGGCCGCTATATATGTATATGTATGGACTGTTTCTAAGATACTTACCATTTTATATTTTTTCAGTAGTAGTACAGTTCAGTAATAGGTGATCCAATTTATAAAAACACTGAATATGGTTTCAGTTTCAATTGCACAAGTAGTAAGAAGTATAATAAGCAAATCCAAACCCAATTAAAGCTCTGTATTTTTATATTTATTGAATTCTTACTAACGAAAGTTGAAACATATTATTGCAATTTTAATTTCTGTAATCATAGAATGCCAAATTAATATGACAGCTTAAAAAGAAATGTAGTGGTTTAACTATATTTAATTATCTTCTAAATAATGAATATCTAAGTCCAAATACCTAAATCTTATCTCTATGATATCAGGAAGAAGTTTTGGAGTCGATAATACCTGACTGGTTGGTTTAATATTAGAGAGTTTTGCCGAATGAATGAAGGTAATTTTTTTTTTATTATTAAAATTAATTTGATTGAACTAAACTAACCTAAACTTACGAGTCAGTAGCAAAACTAAATGAAAATCAACGCTCCTGTTTTTGCGTAGAAATAATTATTTTTAGATAATATTTTAAAGATAAGATATAGGTGTCAAAAATAGCACCAACGATTTGTGTAAACCACTGTTTTTTTCTTAAGTAATGTAGTTTTCATCTTATAGCGGAAACTTCAAAGTGCAATGAAGAGTAAGATGTTACTGTTTATTTGTAAGTAAAATGTTAAAATAAAGATCTTACAACAGTTATAGATTTTAAATTGTGCTTAGAATTGCTTATTATACTTCTGTTAGTTACCGAGGGAATTAAAAGCACCATTTACGTGTTTAATTATTACCCAAACAGGTGGGTGGTTTTTAATTTCAATAACTCAAAAGTGGTCCAATTTCGTCCATACAAAATTATGTGTTCAGCCCCATGCTTCAAATGATTTGTCTTCACTCCCCGGATCTCGATTTAAAGGATTTTCAGTTTCCTACGTTTTATTAAACTGTATTAATTTTCCTACGTTAGTACTTTCACATAGAAATGGAACTTTACGAAAACGGTAGTGGTGAACTGTGGCGTAGATATGTAAAAAAAGCGTTAAAAAGATCACAGGCTATTCCACTTTTTTATAATTCTTTCTCCTGGAACATTTAGTAAATAAAAATATATATACATACCTTATTTAAAATAATATACTAACTATAAAACTGAACATTGTAGGATTTGAAACGTAATCAAAAATATTTCTAAAAATGAAAAAATAAATATAATTAAATATATAATTTTGATATAATCTCATTATGTTTTTATTTATTCAGATTGTAATTCTAATACTTAAAACTTAAAATAAGAATTTATTTAAATTAAATTATAAAAAAGTAACTCTTTTTTTTTACTAACGAGTGTAAGTTTTGCTACAACATAGTAGTAAAATTAACATTAAAGTTTTATAAAATATGCAACAAATTTAAAAAAAATGAAAAAATCTTAATTATCCGGATAATCCGGATTTTTGGGAGAATAATTCGGAAATCCGGATTTTCAAAAAGTCAAACGTTTGTGGAGGTTTGGATTTTGCGGCAAGTGGCAAACGTGCGGACTCGGCAGTAGGAATACATTTTTTGCAAATGTCTGCCTAAGCAGTTACCATCAAATCGTCAGCACCTACCTGATACAGTATTTTTATCTCACGAAACGACACGTACTTTAGTGACCACACGAGCTAACGATAGGTACTCGTCTCCATGCACACATCGAACACAGCGTGTTGCGTGCGCTACGTAAACGGCTCAAGTTACCCAAAAAATATGTATAAAATAATTATTCCTCTTTAAATGATGTAAAAAAGTCTTTTGAGATTGACTCACTATAACCTTTTTTATTGTAATCAAATTTGGTCGAAATTAATGCAGTATTGCGCCATCAGTTGACGCGGACGAAGTCGCGGGCAACAGCTAGTCCATACTAATATTATAAATGGGAAAGTGTGTGTTTGTCCGTCTCTCACGCCAAAACTACTGAACCGATCTAAATGAAATTTGGTACACAGATATTCGAGAGCCTGAGAAAAGACATAAGCTACCTTTTTATCGCGGGGAAACGTACGGTTCCCATGGGATACTTTATTTACAGTTTCACGTAAAAACCACTAAGCCGATTATTATGAAATTTGGCACAGTTGAAAAGTAGTCTACGGGGAAAGACAAAGGCTACTTTTTATCGCGGGGAAATGTGCGGTTCCCGTGGGATACTTTATTTACTGTTTCACGAAAAAACTACTAAACCAATCATCATGAAATTCGGCACAGACATAAAGTAGACCATAGGGAAGGGCATAGGCTACTTTTTATCGCGGGACATATACGATTCCCATGGGTTACTGTACATACGCGGGCGGAGCCGCGGGCATCAGCTAGTAATTGAATAAAATTTAAGCATTTTTTACTTAGGTACCTACCTATAATATCTATTCAAATTATGTGTGCTATGTGTTGCATTAAAACAGTTACCTATGGATTTTATTATCTTTTTCAATACAGATAATAAAATAAGATGACCTACTGCCAACACGACTACACTGTAACACTTTGGGTTCATGTAAGTTCACGCCGGCGACGTAGGCGCGCGGCTCGCTTTGCGGCAATTGCGGGCAACTCTTGGAAGCGTTAAATGCCTATTTCGCTTGGTCTAACCGGCCTTAACACCGCTGAACACTCGGTACTGAGGCAGGAGCGCGGTCGGCGCGCGCGCCGGGCGGCGCGCCGCGTCAGCTGACGGGTCATTGACCTTAGTGCGTAATGAAGAGAATTACATTGCGTAATGAAGTAAAAATAATAAAATTTTAGATTTAAATAAAAAATCCACTTCTATACAGCTTGTTATTATGTTTAAAAGTTATAAAATGTAAAAAAATAATATAAAAAATTTTTTTTTTGACGAAAAATAAAAAAATAAAAAAAAACATTTTTGTAATGAGAAAAGGTAGTATAATCATATCCCAAAGTAAACGGAAGCGGTCTTCTTCTACCCTGTATAATATATCGAGTACTTTAGATTGTTGTAGCATAAGTCTTGATACGTGATTTTTTTTTTAATAAAACAAGGCTAGCCTCCTGAATTACATAGATGAAATTTACACGATGTACTACTTTTTAGGGTTCCGTAATACTTAAGGAACCCTCGTTGAAGTCGAAGTTTCGCTCTGTCCGTCTGTCTGTCTGTCTGTCTGTCCGCGCCTCTAGCTCCTGCAATTATGAATATAAATTGATGAAATTTGGTGCAGTTATAGATTGTGTATAGATCACGGTTTCGGGATCATAAAAAAATAATAATTTTATATTTTAGGGGTGGCTCTCCATACATGTGAAGTGGGGATGAAAAATATTTTTTCACTCTACCCCATCGTGTGGGGTATCGTAGAATAGGTCTTTTAAAATAAAGGCAAAGTTTCATAAGTCACTTTTTTATAAAGTTGATCATTTTCGAGTAATCGGCCTCCAAAGTAGTTTGTAAGTTGGTCCCCCCCTAGCATTTTTAAACTATAGGAGATAGAAACTTGCAAATTTCCATACTGATAGCTCATGCTAAAAACTCTTTAGGAAAATTTTTGTGAACCACATCGGACAGTAACTTTTTAGTAATTAAAAAAAAGCACATTACGCGTTTATAGTTACGGAACCCTCCTTAGACATGTCCTGACATGCTCTTGGTTAGGTTATTTTGTTTTTGGTTTTGTTACCAAAAATGCGCGATTTGTAGATTAATGTTATTTCAAATATTATGTGGATAATATTTTAGGGCTCATTGTGATATTTTTTTGCAGTCAGTCCATTTTGTAGGATATTGTCGCATAAGCCTTTTGAAATCAAAGTGAGACTTCTGAATTCATGATTTTATTATATAAAATGACCCATTTTCGAGTAACTGGTCTCTGAAATTGCTAACAAGTTGGTGCCTTCCTCATCTATAAGTGGTAAAAACTGGTGATTGTTATTCTAAATTATTATTATAGGCCATGTTATTTAATATATTTTTTAACTTACACAATATGAAAAAAGTTTGAACTGATAATAATTAGTGGGCATATTTTTACCTCAAAGGCCCCTGTTCCTTTTTGAATAGCAACGTAAAGGCGCAGCAATTTTTTTTTATGCAATATGGGCTGTGTATGTAAATACACATGTTCGAATTGAACTGACACATCTTTTAGCTTCAAATTCAAACTGTGTGCCAAGGTGTCCCAAACTGATACGAGAGCGGCAGAAAACGGATATAGGTTTTTTCCTGGAATGACATTGTTAATGTTTTAATATTTTATTTACAGTAAAGGCTGTTTCAAATTCACAGATGCTGATTTTAGAATTTGGTTTAATTATAATAGATTACCTCTTATAATATGTCCTTTTACATAGCTGTGTTCCAGATCGTAAGTGGAAATGGTAGTTTCGGACATAGCTGCGGTCACCATATCATTAGACTTGGGGATAGGTAGACTCCTAAAAAGATGATTAAAATATTGTGGGTATGTCAGCTAACTCCTTATGAACGAAATTTTATAACACAGTAATATGATACGTTTAAGTAATTTACATAATTCAAACGTTTGTTAACGTTAATTTTACTATCTAATTTATTTATTATCTAATTAATAAAAAAAATACATTACATAGTAAAGAAAACATAAAATTATTATATTATTTAATAATGTTTCATTATTTAACAGTGTATATTATAGTGTTTTAAGCACTTCTTCGAAAAGTAGTAATAAAGCTTTTAAGCATGTGATTTATTTGAAGACGATAATGCAGAAAATAATTAAATGTTCGAAACTCTTAATTTTTTTTTCTGTCGAATCGTTATAAATAAGTAGTAAATCATGTGCCTATAGGCTTTGTTATGTTACCAATTTAAGGCTACTTTACCATTTTTCTTGGTGGGCCCATTCTACTAAATGGGATAACATCGGAGTTGAATTTGACACTGGAAATTCTACTTTTGGATACAGTACTTGTACTTTTGGGTTAAGTCCTTGCATGTATAATCTGTAAAAAATAAGTTAAATAATAATTACATAACGCATTTGCACTTAGTTGTACTTAGTGGTGTAAAAAGTGTACATGTATAATTATATTTTATAGTTCTTTGAAATTCGTCTCCTAGATTGGTGAGAGTCCAATGTTAAATATCGACAACTAAAGGGATGACGATGCATTTTGATACACAGATAGTTATTGTGACGTAGAAATCCAGAAAAGATTTTTTTTCCAAAATACCCCTACCCCCTACGCGCTAATCACCCTACGAGGATGCAATTGGGATCCATGAGAAAGATGTCGCGCGCAAAAGCTAATATTGTCATAAGAACAAGATCCAACTTCTCATATGAAAACTATATGAATTATGCTGCACCCAACAGACGTTGTTATGTCATAACTATAAACTGGAATATTATGAAATGGAATAAATAAATACACCGTCAACTACACATACTACCGATGCCTTCAACCTACATCCACAACCTACCCCTATTATATCACATCACCTGTACTTTTCAGGTTATATGTATTACAGTGCTAATATCGGTATTAAGAAATACGGGTTGATGTACTAGAAGGGTGAAAATTGTCAGATAAAATATTACGTTATAAGGTTGCACATTATTATAATTAATACCTTCCGATGGCTTCCAGTAGGTGTACAGAATTATCGGGATGCCCTCGTCGTGTCAGTGGAATCAAACTGCATGATTGTGGTAGAGAGCGCTTGAGAATAGCTTGCAACAAGCCGTGTGGTGCGACCTCTATCAGCACCGCGTCGGGTGGAATCAGTTGCGAGGTCTCCTCAAACAGGACTGGGCTCTGAGGGTGAAAGTTCATACAGATATATGCTTGCTTTAGATGTAATGAATGTGGGATATTAAATTTAAGAACAACGTAAACAACCGAAAAATACACTAATGCAATAAATACTTGACATATAAATACAACTCGTAAAATTTTAATACTACTCTTTACATATTAAAGGTATGAGTTTTGTATGAGCACGAAAAATACAGATTAATATTTTAAAACTGTTTAGTGTTTACCAATAAATTGTTGGTGAAGTATTCAGCTGAAATGTACTTGGCTAGTGGTTCGTCCCATCTGTTTTGAGGAATTGATGTTGACAACCATCTGGGGCTACGAAGACGTTTTGTCTTTATAAGCTCTGTCGTATATTTCAATGAAGCAGGACCTGTATTAAAATTAAATGAATATTATTACCAAAATTTTTAATTTTTTTTGCATAATGTAATTTTCGCTCTAACCCGCATCTCCACCTACATATATACAGTATTCCATGGGAACACTGGATTTTTAGGGATAAAAAGTAACATATCTGTTAGTCCAGAGTTCAAACTACTACCATACGAAATTTCATCAAGATCCATTCAGTACTTAATGCGTAAAAGAGTAACAAACATCCATCCATACATCTACCCATCCATTCTCATAAACTTTTACGTTTATAATAGTAGTAGAATGTAACGAGACATATTTTCTCTTTTTATACATTTGTTTTGAAAATACTATTTAATTAGGTTACGTAAAGAAAAAAGTACCAGCATCTGCGATATAACGGGAATGATAGGCAATGTTTGAGCAAGGGACTTCTTTTGCGAATATTCCTTGGCTTGTTAAACTAAATATAAATTCGCCTATTATCTCTGCTGGGCCAGAAATTGTACAGGATTCTGCAGAATTGTGACAGGCAACATCTATTTCAGGCGGACACATCTTTGATATCTAAAATAATATTAGTATCGTTTTCAATGTTATTTTATTTAGAAATTTAAAATCATAGCCATGTGGAAAATTATAAGATTATACGCAAAACAAACCTCATTGTAACCAAGACCAACGGCTGCCATAGACCCACGTATGAACGGTGTCTGTATGGAAACCAGACCACGACTGTAGGCACACATAATACTTTCTTCAGCTTTAAAACATCCATCTGCATACGCACACGCAACCTCTCCTAAGCTGTGGCCTTAAAAATAAAAAAATGTAAGTGCTTATTTTAAATATATAATAAACTTAAATATAAAATTAATTAATATTATGTTTAAAGCAGTTTTTCTGCCAAATAATACCCACAACCTGCAAGCAAATGTGTGAGTGCACGCATAAGCATGCGTAGCGCACCTCTGCACTCAGATGCAAGATCGTGCAAACACCACCATCACACAAGCAACAATGTCAGCAAGATCGCGCCAAGCCCCACACCACCATGCAGGTTGCAAAACTCGACGCCTGGACGCAAAAAATATTATTAACAGATTAGAAAGGTGAGATACATAAAATGATGAATTAATGTTGTGTTTTATCATGTAAAAAAAATACTTAAATAGGCATTCTGATGTTATGTAGGGCATTACATTAATTCATGTGTTAGTAATTACAAAATAAAATTTGTTTTAATTGTTCTACAAAAGTCTCACACGTCGGTTAAATTAGTCATTATGCTATCCCACCAAAAACATTCTGTAAAAAACTAGCCAAGTCTCGATGGAGCTGCTTGTTTATCTCTAAAAAGTAATGAAATGTAGACTAAGTCGTGCCAAGTCTAAGGATCCTTACTGCGATTTATTTATTATTATAGTTAATGTTGTGTGACTTGGCCCTTGGTATAACCTTGCTATATTCGAGTCTGATCTGAGCCGGCAGTGGAAAATCCTGTGGAAAATTACAGTCCCATACATATGCCTAACTAAGTAGGTTAGAGGAGAGCAGGTAACATACCAATTATAAAGTCTGGAACTATGCCCATGTCATGTAGGACATCAGTTAATCCAATTTGTATAGCATTTATACCGACAAATGTGTTCAGTATGTTATCAAATATCTTCTTATCGTCCGATGTAATTATGTCGAAAATATTAATTCCTTTTGGTTCAAGAACACGGTGGCATCTAAAATGATAAAAATTATTGCTTTACACACAGTCCCACAAATGTATAAATTACAAAAGTATACAAATACATCGCAAATATTAATCACCTCTCAATAGCAGCAGCAAACATCGGTATACGCATAAGTTCTTTCCCCATCCCAGCCCACTGCGAGCCCATTCCACTGTACACGAACCACAGCGGGCGTTTGCCCTGGTCGAAATAAGCAAAGTTTTCAGCTAGGCTCACAGTTTCATTGTTTTGATTCGTATCTTTAAAAAATATAAAACGAATATTAGATATCAGACGAGGTAGTTCACACGCATATTATTCGATACACAATTATATATTCATTTTGACAACCTCTGTGGCTCAGTAGTAAGTGCGTTGGCGCTCAAGCCGGAGGTCGCGGGTTCGAATCCCGCCGAGGGAACAAAACGTTTTCTAAATTTCTTAGGTCATGGATATGTATTAAAGATGTGTATATAGTAAATATCTTAAATATAATATGTACTTAGTCCGGAAATAAGTTCTGTTACAAATGAAAATGCATTTTTTTAATGAAGTAATGTAATAGTAGTAAAATGTATACCTACATAATATTTATTAATCTCAGCATAAAATAATTAAAATATTCTATTCGAAATGGTCACCTTTGGCTTTATTCTGTTTGGCCACGAATCTATGGATTTACGCACCGTTTCCAAGGGGAATATCGCCACTGCTTACTCTAAAGATTTTGTAAGAGACCCAATTTTTTGTTTAAAGTAGGCCATGTCTCCTAAAACTGACCATAATTTGAAGTCTAAAGGGTTGAGGTCTGGGTTAGTTGTGGGCCAGTCTTCAGCTCTTATAAAGTCCGGAACGTTGGTTTCAAGCCAGGCTTGGGTAGTTCGTGCTTTGTGACCAGGTGCAGAGTCCTACTGGAAAGTCCACGGTATTTTTAAAAAAGTGTATTGCTGAGAGGTTTCACAACATGATTCAAGACTTTATCTTGTAACACTTTGGCTGAAGTTTTCACTACTTTTTCACAAAAATGTAGTTTTGTGACTCCTTGAAAAGACACGCCCCACCAAACCATCACTGACGCAGTATGATGACCACGTTGTACCTTTCCGACCACTTGAGTAACTTCTTTAGGATTGTGAGCATACACTAATTTATCATTATGCTTATTGTAGTGTTCTTCAATCGTGAAAATTTTTTCATGGGTAAAGAGGATATTTCTGTACCTTTCACCTGCGTATCGCGACAGAAGCCGTTTTGATCGATCCACTCTCTTTAATTATTGTGAATATTGATTTAGGGCATGTATATAAGCACCGAACTTCAGGTCTTGTTTTATAATACGCGACAAAGTCCTAGCAGGAATGTTCATTTCTCGCGATAAGATTTTTTGCTTCCTAATGGGGTTTCGACGAATTAGCATTAACAGCCTTTGTAGTTCTAATAGCACGCAGCCGCCCTGATCTTCTCTGGTCTTCGACAGAGGAAGTGTTGTTATATCTGTTGATAGTACGATATACGAACATACGGCTGATACCAAGCTTTTCAAGTGTCTGGAATATGACCGACAGTTCCATACCCACTTTGTGCAAGTCAATCACTGCAATCCTATTTTCTTTAACACACTATTTCATATTGTAATTTGATGACATTTAATTTGACAAAAAAAATTGTGAAATAGCGCAAAATCAAATGAAGTTTTTAAAATATTATAAGTGTTTCAAATGAATAAACTGTTGAAAAAAAGATAAGTTTTTACGTAACAGTATTTATGGCCAGACTAGTTATAGTATAAAAGTATTAAGCCTCCCGTTGTCTGGTACTTGTAACCAGTTCTTCGGTTACTTAGCACGGGGCCAGATTAACGTGGTATGTAGTATCCATAAATATTATTATTATTTCTTAAAGTATTTACCTAGTACAACATAACCTCGTCCCAAATGCCCTGCAATTCTTGTTTCATGGAAATAGTGGAGTAGGGCATGCTCTTCTGGATCAATCGGACGACTTTTCAAATCATCTATTAGTTTTTTTACAGAAGCCTCTTGTCTTCCTGAGCATAGTACTATTCGTGGAATACTCGATTTATATTTACTAATATCCTAAAACGCGTTCATATGTTAACTTATGAAGACAAAGATTATAGCACGAATAAGTAAGATACGAGGGCTGATAAATAAACTGATTAATAACTTACCTTTTTCTTATAATTGCCGTAGAGAAGAACATGTGAGAAATTACCACTAATAGAAAAACCATTAATTGCAGTGTACGTGGGAACAAACTCCTTATGGTCAGCCAGTATCTCGATACGGCCATCTCTTATTGCTGCTATGTCATTTCGAGGCGTTTTGTAGTGGAGATTGGCAGCCAGTTTGCCATGGTGATAGCCCAGTAGCACCTTTAAAATTATAATTTTACCAGACATAAGTATAAAAGATAAGCACAATACAATATTACGGCGACTTCTTTCGTTCAAGAAGAAATTGTTTTTTTTGCTCCTATTATATTTAACAGTAAAGGATGAATTAAGAGAAATCCTTTCGTAACTAATACTTTTTTCACATTAACTATCTGCGTGTCTAGCATAATCCGTTTAGTAGGTAGTTGATCAATACCAGTTTTTAATTACTTATTCTAATTATTATTTTTAAACAAAAAAATAAACCGACTTCCAAAGTAAAAATACACAAAAAAATACGAAGTAAAATTTATTTTTTAAATTCGGCTAAAATTTTAACTATTTCTCTATTATCTACATAATTTTGAAATTGGTACCAGCCTGCAACTGTATTCTACAATATTTTATTCAACTCACGTTCAAATTTACTTTTACCGACTTCAAAATTCAGTAGAGAAATAGTTAAAATTTATATGATGAAATATAATTAGTGAAAGTGCAAACTATTTTGATTTATTTAAATGATAAGGCTAAGACTGGTTCTTATTATATTGGAAAATAAATTTTGCATATTTCGTAATAAAATTTGATTGAACGTGTTCTTGTAGTTTGATACCGTTTATGTGTCTGCCAGTGTAAGTATATATATGTCACCATAAAATTGTAAAAACCGTTAGATTGTAATAAAACTAGTGAAATTGTAAAATGTTGATAGACTTCCGACGCGAATATTCTGCCTATAATTTAACACAATAATTTTCGTATCATTATAAGTATATACATAGTTATAAATCTTTAGACATATTTTTACAATCTCGTTAGTTATTTTACAATTTTGCGGTTTTTACAATTTTACGGTGACATATATATGTCGTAAAATGGAGTGCGAGAAAACCCGAGCATGTCGGAACATGCACGAACGCAAGCGTGACATCACAGGGAGTCGAGCTTGGACATAGCCGTAGTACGGTCGAGGAATCAACTGGTAGAGCCCGAGCCGAGCGGACGTGTCTGTTCGTTTGCATTTCCTACTGTGTTTGATTATCGATTGCAATAATAAATATTGTTGTACATAGTTTAATTGTGATCCTGTAAATAATTAAACGCGTTGAAGATATACGTCTGCCTATATTTTATTGATGCTTGAAGCTACCCACTAAGTATGTTTGTTAGAGAAGAGTCAAGCCCATCGAGCCCTATATCAGAAGTGCGATCACTTCAAGCACAAACAAAAAGCAGAAACATGTGATCTAGCAATGAAGATTTAATTCAGAAAAATTTTGAGCTACAAAATAAGAACATGTTGAACGTGATTGAAGCCATAAAACAACCGACAAATACCACTATGATTAAACTACCAGAATTTGATCCTGAAAAGCCAGATGCCGACGCACGTGCTTGGTGCAATACCGTCGACCTTTGTTTTGATGAAAACCCGCTACAAGGAGGATCGTTAATATTAGCGACTAGCAGTGCTTTGAAAGGAAGTGCTTCGCAGTGGCTATCACAAGTATCTTTTCCTGGAATGCAGTGGTTGCAATTTTGTGAATTGTTTGTAGCTAGGTATGATCACAGTGAGACTCCGGTAGCTACTCTTACTAACTTACAAAGTAGCAAGCCGAAAGAAAACGAGTGCTTATCAGTTTATGCCTCTAGATTAATGACGTCACTTGCCTCAAAATGGCAAAATATGAGTGTAGAGGAGATTGCCGTATCAACAGTACTGGCTCATATTACTCAACGTTTTAAACAACGTATAGCGTTTATGACCGAGATTGTAACGATAGACAAGTTACAACGAGAACTTAAGGCGACTACCTTCATGAAAAGAAAAGTCCTGCAAATCGACGATCAACAAAATACTTATGTCAAACGCAACAAAATTGCACTGGCTTCGAAGTGTTATCATTGCAGCAAGTCAGGACATCGAGCGTTTGAGTGCCGATTGAAAACTAATGAAAGAAGATTTTCCCATTCGGCAACTCCTTCCTCCGGCAATCAACCATCGCGTGTAATATGCTTTCAATGTGGCGGAATCGGACACTTTGCTTCGAAGTGCTCGCGCCAAGCAGGCGTGAACGTTGGCAGCCGGGCAGGAGCTTGCAGCGTGGCGCCAGGACCGTCTACGGGCTACTTGCGCGACCGACAAGTCTGCACATGCCGTGTGGCTAGTCCTTATGGTCTATTTTAAATTAATGGTGAGTCATACTTGTTTTTTTTTTATTCTGGAGCTAAGACCTGAGTGTTCCCTTATCAAAGAAAGTATTGCAGCTTAATTATCTGGAAAATGGTTAAATAATATTGCGTTACTAAATGGCCGGATCGCACAACATAGTGTACAAATCAAATCAAATCAAAATCATTTATTCACATAGCCTATACAGTTCATTGCAAATTTTATCGCAAGTAACAACAGGAGAGTACTGTTTAGAAATTTTATTTCATGTTTTGCCTAATAGTTGTCTGCGCGATAATATTTTATTAAAAAGTGGAATTTTAACTCAAATTTTAATGTTAATGTGACTGTGACATCCGAGAGTATGATTTTATCACGCAAAGATATTTTAATATGTAAAAAAATCTTAAAACAGACCGCATGTGTGTGAACCACTAGGAGTTGAGCAGTCTTGAAGGCGTTGGGGGAGTTAGGTCATTCTTATGTCGATGACTTTTTGATTTTAGCCTCAGATGTAGAGTAGAGATTAGAGCGCTTAAAAATTGTTTTACAAGCACTGACGAAGGCTGGTGCCTTACTAATAAGGAGTTTGCCAGTGATTGAGAGGGATTTAATATAGTAATATAGTATATAAAATTATTAGTAAATGTCTATTAGAATTTGTATAGGACAGTCTGGTCTACACGCAATCATTTTCAGGATGCTGTTCCGAGTGTTGCGTAGACGCTGCAACAAAGAGGTAGCTTTTTACGCATAATGGCGTGAAAGCTATCAGTTCGAGCCTCCGCAAACATGCCTGACGCACTGCAGCGCCACGGCAGTCGCAACAGCATCCTGAAAGCATTGTATTTTGCAAATTGCATTGCAGTTATACTGAACGCGCAGAACGCAGTTGTAGGTTCAGCTCGTATATAACACCCACAGGCCGCTCGTGTCAAACGCCTTAAATAAAGTAATTTTGACGTCTGCAGTGGAACGAGCGAACCTGTAGCAAGCAGATTGCCTCTCACCGCCAACGCTCTGCGCTCGCGCTTTGTCGCCGTCATCTCGCAGATCACTGGTCACGACATGACCTATATATACTAAATATATACTGGGTGCAATAAAAAAGTGCGAAGGCACCTTAGCACTTTTGTATGAAATAGCAGCTTTTTTTTTTTCAAGTAGGAAACTTGACTTTATAATAAAAGTTGCTTATATTCATGAGTATATTCCCGACGGACTCCAAATAATACTATATATATTTAATATAAATTAAGTCTTATAAAATATCTTACCTTGGCTATAGCTGAGGTGCCCGTGGCAGCTCCTACGTATCCAATATTAGACATTACACTTCCGACCTTTAGAGCTTCATTTCTATCTTTACAGAATATTTCATCGATCACATCCAGCTCAAGTTTATCCGATTCCCTTGAACCTTGTAAAATTAAATTTATTTTTCTTATTTCATAAAAAACTCATTTTAAAATAAGAAAAAATTGAGCCATCTATCTATTCTTATAAATTATTTTATATTATTTAATTGAAATACAATATTTTGTACCTGCACCAAATGCTTCTAGATACTGAACATCCCTAGGAGATACTTTGGCCTCATCGTAAAAGTTTCTTAAAAATCGTGTAAGATCCTCAGAATGATGATAAAACCCATATCTTGCACCCGTTTCACAAGCTGGTAGAGGAATGTATTCACATTTAGCATGTACAATGTACGCATAAATTCTGGAATTATTTCAATCCATTAATAATACATTTATACTAAATATTATACCTAAATACCCTGTTAACTTTACCAGTACCTATAAAAACAAGTTTTTATTAGTTAAATGTCAGTTTTTATGAAATTTAACTTTCTGTATGCTTATTAATTGATACTATAAATTAATAACCGCCTCCTTTTTGGAAGTCGGTTACAAAGTATATTTTATTAATGAAAACATCGATAAAAGTAGAAATGAAAAACAAACCTTAGTGCATCTTTTGCTTTTTGTAGGAACGTAATATTTATGGCCTCCGATTTTGAACACCCATCAGCATTTGCATCAAAAGATTTTGTTTTGCCCTCCATAGAAATATCTATGGTTCTAAAATTATATTAATATAAAATTTTATATAACGTGTACGTTAAACGTAAATATCGATAAAATAAATATTACTAGCTCATGTTTTTTTGCGTTAAATAATTGCTGCTTATAAATAAATACGTATTAATTGCAAAATACTATAAAAAAAATATGTGTCGATTCTTCAATTTTATAAATGAATCCAAAGATGATAAAGGAGGTTACATCATATTTACTATAACTATGGCTTACAAACTAACTTTGATTAAAGTTAATTTCACTCTTAAACATACCTCCTATAATGCAAAGAGGTTTGCGGATGCAAACATAAGTTAGCACCACCCACAATAGCCGCTTCACATTCTCCACGTGCAATGGCGTCATATGCCATCGCTAGAGCGGCAGTGGAGGAGCAACACGATTCGTCAATTGACACAGAAGGACCTTTCAAGTTGAGATAATATGAAACTCGGTTCGCAAACATACTTCTACTACACCTGCAAATATAGATTTGTTAATTAAATAACCTAACCAAAAGCATGTCATGACATGTCTAAGGATTGTTTAAATTACTTCAAAAGTCACGGTCTGATTTCGTTCAAAATAAAATAAATTACAAATTTCTAAGTCTCATAGTTTTATAAATTCCAAGGGGTGGGAAAGGGGAAACTTATAAACCGACCTATGCATAGAACAAAGTTACATATTATTATTTATTATGACAATAAAGCCAAATTGCTTTTTTTGTACATATAGTACTAAATTAATTCATTTAATATATAGTACATAGTAAAATCCTTTTTTGATTAAATGTACGAACTTTTATAAATAGAAATTCATCAAAGGTAGGTACATATTAATTTTGCCTCCATTAAACAAAGCTTTATGTCAAAATGATGTGCATCGGTGCATGTGCAAAATGATTGGCTCATGTGCAGTTTCATATTCAATCGTGTTTATGTGCTCTGGAACGACTTACGGGCGCGAATATTTTTATTATGATAGATCTTGGACAAAGTTTAATTAAAACATTAATTTAAAATATAAGTTAAATGAAAAGTACACGCTTGAAACAAATATTATGTCGACGACGCCTACGCACTTTATTGTATCTGAAAAACGCTACTTTTCAGGAGAGCGATTTAAAGTTTATTTTTCGCATAAGTTTGTCTATAATAGTTAGATCCTTATGAAAATTTGCAGAAACAGTATTGTTAGGATAGCAAATTAGTGCATTGTATCAAAAATCCAAAATTTTGAATAGTTTTCGCGAAAATTCAGTTACTATAGTATACCACGTAAATGAGCTTGCTCTCTTAAGCTGCGCGTCCACTGCATCGGAATCGGAGCGTCCGCAGCGGACGGAGCGTCGGCATTTACAAAATGCCGATGGGGTACGTCCACTGCATTCGGATTCAGCATCGGCAATTTAGTTATTTTTAGTCCGTCAGCCTGAACGTGCATTTGCATTATGGAGGATAGTGACGAGGATATTGTTGTAATTAGCTGTATTTTATCAGAAGAGGAAAAGAGAAACAAGAGGAAACGAAAGATATGGGTTCATAAATCATAATATAAATTCAAAAAGATTAATTTTTGGAGAATTTCATACATTATATTCTGATTTATTAGAAGATGAAAATAGATTTTTTGGGTACATTCATTATATGAATGTACCCAAAAAATTATGACTCGAAAAAAGTTTTTTGAACTTCACTATATTCTACAATTTTTATTTATTATTTGCCCAATTTCATCCCAAATATCGTCTCTCCTCAGTTGGTTATGATAATGTTGATGTTTTAGATTGTAAAGTTCATCATATTTTTCCACAAAAGTAATTGAAATATCGTCATTCATCGTGAATAAGTAATATGTATAGTCGTCGCGTCGTCGCAAACACGTCAGAACTTGAAACATTCGGAATCCGAATGACGGGTTCACTGCCGATGACGTCATCGGCATAAATACCGGTCGCAGGCGCAGAAATGCCGATCCAGTGGACGCAGTACCATAGAAATCCATACAAAGCAACAAATCCGTACGCTCCGGACGCTCCGATTCCGATGCAGTGGACGCGCAGCTTTAATCGTAACTGGCACTTCCAATTATTTTCTAGGGACTGGATAAACGAAAATGTATCGGATCTACCGTTTCCGTTAGTATACGTTGGTATTTATCAGGAATATTTTATTGTAAGTGTCATATATGATTATATACATCGTATATTGCTTGTAATTACAATTAATTTTAATGGAATAACAAGAACAACATTAACACAAAATGTATTTACTATCGTGGCAATTTACAGTACTTTGCGCACTTATTTGTTTTTCTTCCTTCTAATATTGTAAATATGAAAAGTTTGTGAGGATGGATGGATGGATAGATGGATAGATGGATGGATGGATAGATGGATAGATGGATGGATGGATTTTTGCTTGTTACTCTTTCAGGCAAAAACTAGTGAACGCATTTTGGTGAAGTTTAATATGGTAGTTTAGGCTCTGGATTAAAACATAGTACAACACGGTACTTATTATCCCGAAGAAGTACAATGTTTATTTGGGTACTGTATTTATGCCGGCGGAGCCACGGGCAACAGCTGGTTGTTTGTAAACCACTGTATTACAGTAACAGAAAAAAAATATCAGGAAGTACCTATATTGTGTATAATTTGGTACTACAAATAAATTTAAGAATCTTGTGTTGCTATAAAAGTAACCTTTACCCTTCTCGTAGTTCTGGCTAACCCCAAATTTTCTGCAAAAAAAAAATCAGTTCAGCAGTTTGTGCATGATTTTAACTAACTTACTGTTTTATGCTTCTGCCAGGACCTCTACGTTGAATTTCTTGGGGATTCTTCTTATGTTACAATGGAGATACAAATGATACAATTCATAGCATTACAATATGCTGATTTATTTATACACGTATGATGAATACATTTAATATACAGCTTATATAACAGAGGAAAATACTAATACATGTCTATGCTGTACATAGCCTTTCGGCTAACTGAATAATGTATCTTAGGCTTCAACATGAATTAGAAAGTTTGGCATTGACATAACATATTCTTAATTCATTATAATGTTATGCAACACCTCCCTTTTCAAGAAAAATGCAACTTAATATTTTGAAACTTATTACTACATAGGAACTTATTACTACATATAACTAATCAAATTTTTCATGCATATACATTTTAGGTGGTTTTACATTTCTACCAGATCTGCTTACATAACCGTTATTGGCTAGACTCTCCATAGGAAAACAGTTATCATCATTAACACAATTTTGAACAGGACCGTTTCCGAGGTTTGCCGAACACATGAGGTCAACAATATCCATTAGGGGAACCACACTGTTATTTTTGCCAGTGTTAAGTTCATAACCATAAAAAGAAGGAGAAGGATTTATGTTTGTTAAGTCACTTTTTCTAGGTCTAATGTGTCCTCTATTCCTCCGATACAAAGTACCATTTAAATCTACTACATAATAAGATCTACCGCATTTCAATTTCTCTTTAATAATTCCTGGCGTCCAACAGGATTTGGGATTTCTTTAAAAAAAATGTCATCTCCTGGCTGAAAAGAACATGACGTTTGCTTAGCCTTCCTGTCAAAATAAAAATACATTCTGTCTCTGCTTTGTTTGTGACAGTTCTCATATGTCGCAAAATTTACTATTTTAGGTTTTAAACATTGATTTAACATAGATAAGTTTACTCTTAGATTCCTGGACATTAATAAAGCCGCTGGACTGGGAAAGTTTCCTTTAGCCGTGTTACGATAATGCAACAATGCCAAATATGTATCAGAGTTATCTTCTTTGCATTTTTTTAATATGGTTTTTACTATTTTTACAGCACTTTCGGCCTGGCCATTGGGTCTGGACCAAAAAGGACTGGTAGTTATATGCTCCATGTCCCAATTAACAAGGAAAGATTTGAATTTACATGAGTTGAATGGCGGACCATTGTCGGACACCAAACATTTTGGCCGACCACCATGCCGAGCAAAGAATGACTTGAGGTTTTTAACAACATTGTCTACAGTGTAACTTTTGTGCAAAGAAGCTAGCTCAATGTACTTGGAATAGTAATCCATGCAGACAAGGAAATTTTCACCATCAAAATATAAGTAATCTACACCTACCACCATGGCAGATAAGATATCTCGTAGCACGGCAATGGCTCATTAGTTGTATTTGGCTTAAACTTAGCACATACCAAACATTGATCAATTAAATTTTTAATATCTACATTTATATTAGGTCAATAAACTGTTTCTTTAGCAATGTTAAGCGTTTTATTTATACCCAAATGACAACAGTGGATTTTATCCAATATCTGTTTTTGCAAAGATTTAGGAATAATAAGCCTATTTCCCTTAAATAGTAAGTTATTCATTATGTGTATTTCATTTTGAATATTCCAATATGGTTTCACCGAACAGCAAACTTTGTTTTTGCTGACCGGCCAACCATTCTGAATGTAAGACTTAAGCATTGATTCATCTTTATTACTTTCTGTTAATATTAAATTCAAATATGGCTTGCTCACAGATAGATTAGAAAAAATTGAATTTACATGATATTGTAAATCCTATTCATACTCAGGTATATAATATTATGTATCACTAAGTGATGCTCTTGATAATGTATCAGCTATGTACATATGTTTACCAGGTACATGTATCACCTCTAAGTTATAGCCTTGCAATGAAAGCATCATTCTCTGTAGCCTAGCAGGTACTTCATGAAGAGGTTTTTTAAATAAATAAATAAGCGGTTTATGGTCAGTTTGTACAGTTATTCTACTGCCATAAATATATTGGTGAAATTTATTACATCCAAATTGTATAGCAAACAATTCTTTTTCTATTTGAGAATAATTTTGTTGTGAGCTTGTAAGTGTTCTTGAGCTGTATGCAATGGGACGTTAGTTTTGCATAATAACGGCACCGACAGCATTCTACTGACAAAGTCAAAGGTAAGTTACAATCATAATTAGTTAACACGGGCACTTTGGATATAATTCCTTTTAATGAATCAAAGCATTTTTGATAATTATCATCCCATAGCCATAATACATCTTTTTAAAGCAAATTTCTCAGAATATTAGTTTCATCCGCTAAATTTTCTATAAAGGAACCTAAAAAATTAACCATGCCCAAAAATCTTTGCAGATCTTTTATATTTTTAGGAATGGGCATGTCTTTTACAGCTTTAACCTTCTCTCGATCAACTTCTACACCTTCTTTACTAAAAATATAATCCAAATATGCTATTTGTTCTAAAACAAACTTGCATTTTGACTTATTCAGTTTTAAGTTTATTTGCCTGGCTCTGTCTAGAAACATTTCTAATCTTTTATTGTGCATTTCAATTGTTTCACCATATATTAAAATGTCATCACACCAAATAATAATACCTTCAATATCTTCAAATAAATCTATCATGGTCTTACAGAAAATTGCTGTAGCGGTGTTTATTCCAAACGGTAATCTCAAAAATGTATATCTGCCAAAAGGAGTTTGAAACGTACAAAGGTCACTGCTCTCCTCAGTTAATTTTATATTATAAAATCCAGAAAATGCATCTAAATGTGAAAAATAGCGGGCTTTGGACAATTTAGACCTAAGTTCATCTATGTTTTTAATCGGATAATGACAGCTCAATAAATTTTTATTTAAATTTCTAGGATCTAAACAAATTCTCAATCCTCCATTCTTTTTCATGGTACAAACTAAACTACTCACCCACAGTGTAGGTTTGCTGACCTTCTGTATGACTTGCATCTCTTCCATGAGCTGCAACTCCTTCTTCAACGGTTCCATCAGAGCTTACGGCACCTTCCTGGGAGGATATATGCACGGAACAGCATCCTTTCTTAGCACTATTCTGTGTTCGTATGGGAGACAGCCTAGACCCTGAAACACATCATTATATTTGGTTACAATTTTGTCACAGGTTTTTTGATACATTTTTAGATTATAATTCTTTATTATTAAATTTAGCTTTATACAAGTGGGTAAGCCAATCACAGAAGGACAATTTAAACTTGCTATCACAAAAGATATACATTCAGGTTCTGTTTTGTTTTCAAAAACACACCATATGTTTGACACTGACAATATGGGAGTTCTATGACCACCATAAGCATAGACATTATATTTTTTTCACTGTTCTTTGCTTTGCTTATCAAATTTAAGATTTAATTCTTTGAAAACTTTGTAAGATATCATATTTATGCCTGCCCCAGTGTCAATTATACAATCTACATTTTTACTGTTTATTTTTAAATAATAATGCCAGGAATTTTCTTTATTACTCAAATTTGTACTGGTATTTTGAGAATTTATGTTTTTAATATTGAATAACGCCCCAATAGTAAATCTCTCAGTATAAGCATTACTTTGAGCAATACTCGATTCATCATCGAGACCCATTTTGTCTATTTCAGAAGCTATATTCCTGACACTATTCTTTATAAAGCATAAATGAGTAAAATGTCCATATTTAAAACATGACCTGCATCTGTGTTTCCAAGCTGGACAGTTGCGCGGACCATGGGCTGTGTTGTACTTCACACACTTTGCTCTGGATCTAGGTGTGGCTGATCTCGGTTGACCTTGGCGCGACGAAGATCTTGACTTTCTTCTCTTCTGATATGAAGTAGCCCGACGACTTTTGTGTATCTTGTATACTGTGGCTTCTTCTTCTTTCCTGTCTGCTGCAATAATTAATTCCTCGCTTTTTTGTGCCATGGTGAGAGTTCTACATAAAAGTTTGGCTTTTTCTAGGGACAGATCTTGCTCTTGTAGGAGTTTTTGACGAAATTGCGAGAAGTTTGTGGCCATATTCGCAATACGGATGTCCCTCACCAGAGAATCGCGGAGCGAACCAAACTCACAGGCATGACTTGCATTTTCTAATTCCATAAGAAAGTTGTCCAAAGATTCGTTCATGCGTTGTTTCAATGTAAAAAAAATGTGTCTCGCTACCGTCAAATTTTTCTTGGGTTCAAAATACTCGACGAATTTTGTCTTGACCTCTTGAAATGTGGCTTTGTCTAGGTCCAAATTGAAGGAATTGTAGATATTTAGACAGCTTTTTCCCCCATGGAATGTAGCATTAAAGCGATTTTCCTTTTGTCTTCAGTTTTCTCCGTACCTGATGCCAACCGGTATATTTCGAATGACTGCGTCCATTTCTTGAAATTCTCAGCATTATTGTTGATAATTTCGGTAGATATTTCGTTTTTGTACACCGTTTCCAGCCATTGTAAGGTCTTCACTTTTCACACACCGTTTTTTCTCCAAACACCACACCCGCAGTTGACATTAGAAAGTTTGGCATTGACATAACATATTCTTAATTCATTATAATGTTATGCAACACTTACTTTTACATTTATAATAATAGTACGGATTCTATTTTTTAAGCGAAATAATTTAAAATAAATTAAAAAGTTATGTTATGATTTAGTTAGGTATAAAGAACATAATTATAATATCTCAAGTATAGATTTTTAAACTGATAAAATTGATTTAATGCAAGACTGATGTTTTTGTTCATCATCGATATTTTCATTATTGTTGTCAGATAGAGCTTTAGAGATTTCTTGTTTACGGTTAATCACTTTAGAGGTGGGTAGTTTTTGGTTAATGGACCGTGATACTTAACCTCGAGTTCCGGCACTAGTCAACTGTCCACCTGTAAATGCGTACACAGGGAAAGAAAAGATCTGTATCTCTATACTGACTATATTCACTGACTGAATTACAATTCGTGTTCGCGTGTTCCCTACTGCCCTGCAAGTACGCAACTGGCGAGCCGTGGCCCGACACCACGTAGCCTCACCAAGATTACAAAGTCAGCATTCTATGAACTAAGTAAGTACACGTAAGTATGCCCCAACAGAGCTAATAACGACTTATAAGGATTTAGGCACCCAGGATTGTTTTCATAGCAAAAATTGGCAAACCATAAAATACACCAATGAAGAATAAAGATTCTAATATATTCCTAGTGTTACAAATATTATAACCTTTTACTGCACGAAACAGAAGATCTGTAAAAGTCACCATCTGTAAAAGAACTACTGGCAATCTCCGTTGGGGCTAAGTCAGGCATAATTCAGTCCTCAACTCCAAAAAGATACGCGATTAAAAAAAAAACTAACAAGAAACAGTATATCAATGAAATTTTAAATCAAACTCAGAAGGAAGAAATACTCGAAGTTCGCTCCAGGTAAAGTGTATTTGAATAAAATTAAAACAATTGCATACAATGTGATGTTCAGTTATTTTCTTAATTTGAAAATATTTCTTTTTAAATTAAATTACGTATAAACCAGCCAGCAACCTTATGTGATACTGATATCAAAACCTTTATTTTATGTTCCGCTAAATATGCCGGTGTATGTAATATTATTATAAACATATTTTAAGAAAGTTATAAATACACTAGCGACCCGCCCCGACTTCGCACGGGTACAATACTGATACTAATACTACAGAATGTCACCCACTTCGCAACGGGCCGTGCAGCAGAAATCGTAATATTTTAATTTCGCCATAACTTCAAAACCAAACGTCCAATTTTAATCATTCAAAGACCAAATATTATCTACATAAACTGTACTTAGTGATGAAATAATTTATTTTGATAAGGATTAATAGCATGAGTAAAATAAACGCGTTTAAATGTAGTCCAAAAAAAATTCAAGATTTCTAAATAAAAAAATGGTTGTTGTGCCTCACTCGACATAGATAGGTATAGTGTGTCGCGGACTTTTTTGTACATATTTATAAGATCTACAATTAATTAGAACATTATATGGTTCTATCTTTTATAGTTTAGGCAGCGTACGCAAAATAAGTAACTTTTCTGGTTGTTTTCTTTTCACCTTGTGTCCGAAAACTCAAATATCTTACGGAACCCTATTTTTTTCCAAAATAAAATTTTGCCTATGTTACTCGTGGATAATGTAGCTTTCGAATGGTGAAAGAATTTTTGAAATCGGTCCAGTACTTTCTGAGCCTATTCATTACAAACAAACAAACAAACAAACATACAAACAAAGTTTTCCTCTTTATAATATTAGTGTAGATAGATAAAAGCCGCCGCTGTTCTCACTTTCTTGGCACAACAAACTCAAACGTTATTTCATGCCAGTTTTCTATGAGGCCGTGGTATTTTCCCAAATAAGCAATACCGATCTGTGGACTTACTAAGCAATCACCATTGATAGTAAATATAAATATTTATTATTATCTATTGTATTAATCGGCGACAAAAATGTAGCAGTAAACATTAACCCCCTTACTTATAAAAATTTTCACACTGTGTATACAGGCGTTTTAAGATTTCTTCTACTAATAATCATTTTTTTGACATTAGGCCTGGATAGCGATGTTGTATTTTCCATACTAATTTATTCAACGCCTATACTAGGCAATATCCTAGTTTAAGCGTGTTATAAGGACAAGATGGCGGATTTTCAATTCATCAGCTGATTTTATATTCTTTCGAAACTCGTTAGCGTTCTATTTCTGAATACCTAACTTATGAGTTGGACTACAATCTACATAAATATTGATTCTTAGGCTAGGAAATTATTCTTGCGCCCGGAAAAATACAAATGTATAATGATCGTGATGATCCGTTATTGTTGTATTTTTGGTAAAAGACAATGACCTAATTTCATCAATTTCAATCCTAATATTATGTATAATTAACTGTTCTTACTAACGTAAGAGAATACAGGGCTAAACTAAGTAGTTAGAAGGGTTCTCAGTAGTGCTATGGGATTCAGACTAAGGTTTCCTAAAGATAGGTAAGGAGTATGGATACTACCTTATACCTATAACACTACCTACCTTTTATACAGACTAGAGATTCCCCCGTAGGAAATGGAGTTATAACTATTGCGAGTTGCAACCTATCAATTATACAGGCTAGGGCTATCCCCTGAAGAAGAAGAACCAGCCTTGCACATAAGGTTTGGTAAAGTCAATTAACTTACTTAAAATCAAGGATCTTCTGTGCATAATTATTGCTAATTATGATCTACTACTTATGTTAAGATGTTTAGGCAGAAATATAACAACCTAACCTCAGGCGTAGGTGACCCTTCGCCTAACACAAAACTATTTAAAGAATAAATTTTTTGCCCACATTTTTTTTCTGTAGGTATATTAGTGTATTTACAGCAGCACTATACCATAAGCCCAGAAGATCCATAATTAATTTTACTAAAGCAAAGCTTATTATTATAGTAGAACTACGGAATGCCAGTAAATTAAATTTACTGAATTTCAATGTTTTGAGATTGCAACGACAATCTCTACAATCTTTAAGTACATAGATAAACGCTCAAAGTGTGCAATATTATGTCTAAAATGCGAGTTGCGATTAATCGATTATAGTGCATACTGTAATCCTTGTAAGTACCATAATGTAGCGTTGCCATAACATCCTATGGTAGGCCGGCCGGGACCATAACAGTGAATTACTAAAATAATACAAGTGATATTTATTACCAGTTAACTTTATAAGGAACCTTTATTATCTTACAAAATTAGCTTACAAATATAAAAAACAAATATGAAATCAAATGTTCTAAATGAAATATTAATTTGTATTATATCGGGTGTCCGGTAATTAATGGATAACCTTAAAATGTCTTATAGTAGAACTTATGGCCGTTCAAAAAAAATACAAAAAAAATCTGTCATAATTAGTACCTAAGATAAGTTATTTTTAGAGAAAAGTCAATTTTTTATCTTATTTTTTAGTTTTTTGAACACTATGACCAGAAATGAATGAATAACATCGGGTTTTTAATGTTTTCATAATATTGTAGTAGGTATAACTATGCTGATAGATATAAAATAAATTGTATCACTAGCTATTGCACTTTAAAAAAAATGTATGCAAGTTGATTTATTTTAGAAAAATTGCATAATTTATTTTTTCATCAAATTTTAAACATTATGGGTATAAAAAAATGTATGAAGCAGGGATGTTGCGAATATTCGCATCCAAATCCGCATCGATTTAGACATCCGCATCTGCATCCGCATCAGCATAAATCGATGTGGATCTAATGCGGATGCGGATGTGTAGCAGGTCGCGACGAGAAAGAAAGGGAAACAGTTATTTAGTAGCGCAGAATTAATATACGAACCCTTGCGAAACAAACTGAGATCCGAAAAGGCGGCCATTCTACTTTTAATTAAATATAATGCTCCAGGGTTGCCATATTTAATACTAGGGATGTTGCGGATGCATTTTTTTTCACATCCGCGGATGCGGATGCGGATCTGTACATGATAAAACTTTGTTTTTTTTAAAGTGTTGGTTTGGTAGGGTAAAAAACACAGTAATATTAATCCTTTCTTTATCTATACTTAAACAGGATTATTTTTTCACCAGTACAATAAATCAACATACGTAATAGTTGTCAAAAATAAAAAATACTAGCGAGTATTGTTACTACCCCTTTGGAACAAAAAAACAAAATTATCAATCCCCGAACTTATCCGCTAAACTTATTAGTTTAGCGGAAATGTGGATCCCACCAAAAACATTTTCATGTAAAAAAATTATGCCAAGACGATACCATATGACTAGCATTGTCAAAAAGTTATAGATTGTGTATAGATCACGGTTTTGGGATCATAAAAATATAATAATGTTATATTTTAAGGGTGGCTCTCCATGAAGAAGTGAAGTGGGGATGAAAAATATTTTTTCACTCTACCCCATCGTGTGGGGTATCGTAGAATAGGTATTTTAAAATAAAGGCAAGGTTTCACACGTTACTTTTTTATAAAGTTGACCATTTTTGAGTAATCGGCCTCCAAAGTAGTTTGTAAGTTGGTCCCCCCTAGCATTTTTAAACTATAGGAGATAGAAACTTGCAAATTTCCATGCTGATAGATCACGCTAAACACTCTTTAGGAAAATTATTGTGAACCAAATCGGGCAGTAACTTTTGGAGTAATTAAAAAAAAGCATATTACGCGTATATAGTTACGGAACCCTCCTTAGACATGTCATGACATGCTCTTGGTTAGGTTTTTAACTTTTAATAAGGCAACAACATTTACCGGGTCAGCTAGTAATAATATAACTTTAATATATTGCAACGTACGTAATACAAATTACAATACAAATTTTCATTATCTGATAGTGCTTCAAACAAGCAAATCTTGTAAATATGAATTGAGATTCTCGGAAACGGCTTTTAGTATTTCAGCTACTAAGCGACAGACTTTTGCGTTAATGGCAAATTGATCGCGGGTTCGAATCCCAGTCAGACGTTTTTTTTTTTAATTCTATCTCAGATCAAATAAAAAACTAAGATAGCGCGTGGCGTTTATTTGAAGTGAAGCCTAAAAAACTACGCTTCACGCGGCTTCACTTCAAACAAACACCATGCGCTATCTTGGTTTTTTATTTGATCTGAGAATTCTATATTTTTTATTATTCTATGTAATAGGGTTTCGTAATACTCGAGGAAACCTTATAAATTTACTGTGTCCGTCCGTCCGTCTCCGTCTGTCTGTGTGTCCGTTGTTTCAGCTTCTGTTATCCTACTAATATTACAAATATGAATGTTTGTGAGAATGGATGAATGTTTGTAACTTTTTCACGAAAAACTACTGAACGGATTTCGATGAAATTTGATACGGTAGTAGTTTAGGCTCTGGATTAGAACATAGGCAATTTTTTATTCTGATAAAGTGGGATACGGTTACCCGCGGTTCCGCCCGCGTAAATACGCGGGCGGAACCGCGGGTAACAGCTAGTTATGAATATAAATAATTGATGAAATTTGGAACAGTTATGTAATATGTAACTTAAATATCAGTTTTGGCATCATAAAATACTTATTTTATATTTCAGGGGCTTCATACATGTGAAGTGGGGATGAAAAATATTTTTTCATTGTAAGCCTTTAATGTGAGGGGTATCGTTGAATAGGTCTTTTAAAATAAAGGCAAGGTTTCATACATTACTTTTTTACAAAGTCAACAATTTGGAGTAACTGGCATCCAAAGTGGTTTACAAGTCACCCCCCCCCCTCCCCTCCCTTTGCATCATACTAAATAATAAAACTTTTTTGTTCCCTGGCGGGATTCGAACCCGCGACCTCCAGCTTGAGTGCAAACGCGCTCACCACTGCGCCACAGTGGTCGTTACTTATTCTTTCGGAAAATTATTTGAACTAATCGGACAATAACTTTTGAAGTAATTTAAATAAATACCTATTGGCTATTACGCGTTTATAGTTACGGAACCCTCCTTAGACATGTCCTGACATGCTTTTGGTTAGGTTATTCCTTTTATAATTTTTTCTTCTTCCGTATTATTGTGTAAACTCCGAGCAAAGCTCGATCTCCCGGGTCACTCCTGAAGTCCTGAGCATGAATCCCGTCTTCCAGGTACTAATAACTACAAACAACTATCCGAATCTTTCAGGGTAAAAAATGTTACTCGCGTTCTATGATGTCTTATGACTTATTTAATAAAGAACATTCGTAAGCGCGGTTTAGGAGTTGAAGCACTGACATCTGTCGGTAGCAGTAAGTACTACTTGAATGCCCGTTTATAATTGATTATTGTTTATAAGCTATGCTAGGTGGCGCTTTTACTAGATTTTATTTATTCTAAGTTACTCGGATACTGTTAATATTTTGATGATACTAAAAAGTATGTAAGTAACTGTAATTTAGAATAGAATGAATGAATGAATAGAATAGAATAGAATAGAATAGAATATGTTTATTTTATCATCACACAACACACATCAAAATGAAATACAAAAGAATAAATTAAAATTAAGCACATTATTATTTAAACTACGCATGTTGTGTGATGCCAAAAATTGACCCCAGCTCAGCTATACGCAGCAAGCAAGCCTGTTGCACTGGTATTCTGCAAGGGCCAATGAGTGACTTCACTACATAAAAACAAACAAAAATTACATACACAAGACTTATGAAATTACGGCACGATAGAGTAATGGCTTTGCGCCCCATCTATGGAATAAAAATAGGAAAAAAAAAGTAAACAAAATTAAAAAAATAAATAAATAAATAAATAAATCAATAAAAAACCTTTGTAAAAAAAACCAAAGACTAAAAAACAAATGATCTATAGTCTATGGGTATCATAATTCAAATAATTGAATTATGATACGGTCTATGATGGGTAATTTGACAATACTAGTATAAAATATCTGTATAATCTATGATCCAACATTCTACAAGAAGCATGGTCTGTGACGTGGCATGTTGTGGGCACTAATATAAAACATAAATAACTATAGTGACATTAATGAAATATGAACAGAAAAAAACAGTGTGAAATTTTATAGTGCAAGATATTTTAAATTCGACGGACATGTGACACAGCCTACAGGACAACGACAAACAAAAGAAAAAAAACAATGGAAGAATGCATTCACCCCGCAGTTTGAATAAAACCTTCATTACACTCCGATGGTGCATATATCTTAGGTATTTATAACTTGTCTTTGAATTTTAAGTAGGTGAATCCTGTAATGGCGACTAAATGAGTTTTTTGATTTCAGCACCCGTAGAGGAGGTGGAAGGTTATTCCAACAGCGGGAGGCCGCATACTTAAACGATCCACGGAATGCTGCCGTCCTATGCTGTGGCATTAAAATCTGATAATGAGAGGCTCTAGTTCGCGTGTTGACATCACTTGCCCAAGATAGTTTTTCATACAAATAAGAAGGCGTGTGGGTAAGAATTATATCAAAAAGAAGTACGGCAAAATGAAGCTTCCTGCGTTCCTTCATTTTAAGAAGGTTAGCATTGTTGATAAATGGTGTAACATGAGCACGTGGTGGAACTGTAAAACAGAAGCGCACACAGGCATTCTGGACCCTCTGCACAAGCTTTTCTGTTCTTGTAAGTAAGTTTTGACCTATTACAGTGTCCGCATAGTTCAACTTAGATAGTACTAGTGTCTCACAGAGCCTGATCCTAAGATCCTCACTAAGATATTATGTCCTATACTTAAGTATAAAGTTTTGAGTCGGTAGAAACAGTTGCTGACAACCTCCAACAAATGTTGTTCGAACTTAAGATTCGAGTCAATTAATACTCCCAGATTCCGCGCTACATTGACATGTTCGATCTGTTGTCCCGAGATCACAACAACTGGTTGTTTATCCAGGATATCAGCAACCTGTTTCCTCGAGCCCAGAATGAGAAACTTCGTCTTAGCTGGATTCAGGACCAGTCCACAGGAGTTAGACCACTCAGCAATATGTTTTAGGTCTTCATTTAGTTTTTTAACAGCCACAAGCATATCTTGAGGGTAAAAACTAATGTATATTTGTGTGTCATCTGCATATATATGGTACTTGCAGTGAACTATCTTATGTGACATGTCGGCACTAAATAAGATGAACAATAATGGGCCGAGGATGGATCCCTGAGGTACACCTTGGGTAACAGGAGCACATTCCGAGTATGCCTTACCACCATTGCAAACCGTGATTTCCACCCTTTGTGACCTATTTGTTAAATAGCTATGGAACCATTGAACAACAGAGGGCTCAAAACCATAATATGACAGTTTTGAAAGAAGAAGAGGAGTATTAACTGTATCAAATGCCCTAGAGTAGTCTAGCAGGACTAGAATAGTACCCATGCCCTGGTCTTGAGCAGAAATAATGTTGTCCATAACATCCAGTAAAGCTGTTACAGTACTGTGTTTTTGTCGGAAACCAGACTGAAACTGTGGTAGAATTTTATTGGTCTCTAGATAATCAATAACCTGTTGGTATACAGCCTTCTCAACGATTTTAGACAAGCAGGGCAAGATACTAATTGGACGGAGGTCCTGGGGAGAGGAAGGGTTAGGTTTTTTTGGGATTGGTTTAATTAGAGCCGTTTTCCAGTTAGAGGGAAAGGTAGAGGTTAGTAGGGATTTATTTACTATGTTAGTGATAGCCCTTAAAGGTATTAGGCAGTGTTAAGGTTATCATCTGCAGAGAGATGTTATCCACACCAATAGCATTGGATTTGAGACCTTGAATTATTTTAAGAACTGTACTTTCTGACACAGAAGTGAAACTAAATCTGGCTTCACCTACTGTGTGTGACTCAAAATAACTAAATAAAGAAGGACAATTTAAAGGTTCACCGGGAATATTGAGAAAGTGTTGATTAAGGGTATTAGGATCATTACAAAAATTGGGTAAAAGGGGTTCTTTGGTTGTAGAAAAGCTAAGGTTATTCTTTATATTTTTCCATAAAATTTTAGGATTATTAATGTTACGGTTAATGTTTTTATTAAAGTAAGCGCGTTTTTCAAAATGGATAGCTGATACAACTAATGATTTTAGATCTTTGTATGCTTTTTTGTGAGCAATGTTCTTAGTCACTTTCCATTTCGAAAAACTCCTATCTCTCAGCTCCATCATTTGTCTAACTGTGTCAGTTAGCCAAGGTGGGGAAAGTTTTTTAATCGTTATATTTTTAATGGGAGCATGAAGGTCAAAAAGTAAAATAATCAATTTATTGAATTCTGCAACCATTTCGTTAATGTCATTCGCATTATCCAAGTATCCCCAATCAATTCCATCCAAGTCCCTATTAAAAATATCTAGCAGTATGTCCTTAAATGGTCTGTATGAACACACAAAAGGTGAAAAACCAGGCTTTTTGAAGTTGAACTGCGTAGTGACCACAGCATGACTGCCCAGATCCGGTATGTGGCTTACCAGGACAGAACGTGCCACAGCATTAGTACACACCACATCAATTAGTGTTTCCGAATGCTCTGTGAAGTGTGTGGGTGAAGTTACGACTTGGTTGATGTGCAGAGAATCCAGAAACTGTGAGAGCAATTTAGTTTTGTTATCTAGGGGGTGCAGCATATTGATGTTAAAATCTCCTAATAAAATAATGTAGTCGAAGGACGCTAGAGAGCACCAAGTTTGAGTTAAAGCATCAATAAATAGGTTCACGTCCATCCAAGGCGGTCTATATGCTGTCCCTACTGCAATTTTAATCCTATTAATTTTAAGACTAAGCCACATTTGCTCGACAGATGGCGTCTCGGGATTGGGAACCAGGCGCGCACTAATACCTCGCCTGACATAAAAGCCCACCCCACCTCCACGCCCACCCCGTATGTTACTATGTCATGGGCGGTGTCGCAGTCGATATCCTTGCACAACAGGCGCTCTGCCCTCTTCACCTTGCCTAAGCCAGGTCTCATTAATAGCCATGATATCGACTGAAAGACGTTCCATCATGGCAATGAATTCATCGTGCCTGGTTCCCAAGGAGCCCGCGTTAAAAAGCCCAACTGTAAATAATTTATTATGTTTGTCTGCCATTCATATATTTGTTGTATGTAAAAAATAAAAATAAAATAACATAGATAGTAAATATAAATATAAAACTTGCAATATGACAAGCCGTAAATATATAAATAATAATGTAATGTAATAAATTATAATATGCCAAAAAATATAGTAGTTTGTAAAGTAGAATATTTACAGTGTGCCATAGATAATAGTGGAAAATATAAATTGGTAAATAATATATACTACAAATACTTGTTAAAATGAGAGTAAAAATGAAATTAAAATATAAACTTCTCCAAGTGGTATCAACATATCGCCCCCAAGTCCCAGAACCAGACCTATCAAAACACACATTACAAAAGCTTGATTTTGACATCATACAAAATATAGAAAATAATAAGTCTAGAAAATATTTTATTACAGAGTTATATCGGACCAAAAACACGGATAACGTCCGATTCTGAGCGAAACTGATGGACCAGACTCCCATCCGCCTGTCGAGCACAGACGCGCCCGCGCCTTGTCCACGTGTAACGCCATTTCTTCATATTGCACTCCTCACGCACCCGTCGATACAGCAAGCGGTTGTGACGAGTGAGCCGCTCGTTGATGAAGATGCGTCCTCCGCGGTCCGTGGTGAGGCCGCGGCGCACGCGGGCCGCCTTCAGCAGTTCGTCCCGGATATCGCGACGCGCTAGGCGCACCACCACACGGCGCGGGTGCCCGCCCTCGACCGGCGGCACTCCCACACGCTCAGCGAACACCACGTCGCGCTCCTCCAACGTCACTCCCAGCCGCGCTGCTAACACGGTGACCGCGTGCGTCACATTCTCGCCTTTCTCCTCAGGCAAGTGACCGATGTCGAGGTCGGCTAGAAGCGCATCTTGATCTCGGTCATTGATATCGAGCCTGAGTTCAGCCACGGTGCGCTCCAGCTCGCCAACCCTCTCCACGTCTGCTCCACCGACGCCGGCCAGCTCCAATGCATCCAATCTTTTTTCGGCGCTGGTCAACCGCGTCGACAAGTTAACGATGGTTTCTCTTAGGAGAGCCATCTCTTGGCGGCACCCTCGAAGTTCGATGATGCAGTCGGAAAACTCTCGACGAAACTCCGCATCCATACCGAATGTAGTCGCGTCAGCGGATGTCGACTCATTGAGGTATTCTGTCGACACTGAGGGCCCAGGGTGAGCGACAAGACCTCTGACGGGCGTTAGGCTGTTGTCCCCTCGCTTGTCCTTTACCTTGCAGTTTGGACAGACCCAGTCTCCACCGACATCCGCCTGAGAGGGCAAGGCGAGACAGCCTTTGTGGAATTTCGTTTTACAGGTGCTACAGGCAGCGGCACCTATCGGTGACTTCCCTAAAAACTTGCCACACGCACCACACTTGGCTATCTTTTCCATAGTTAACGGTGTCTGGTCAGCGAAGCAGTTCGGCAAAATTCCGGTAGATGGCACTACAGCAATCAACAACACGATTATCAATAGCTCGTAATGATGTCGCAAGCTCCCGCTAGATGTCGCGTTTTATCTAATACAGCGATGGTGTTGATAGCGCGTAATAATACAACAACTTCCCGCCAGATGTCACACGTTGTATGGATTTTTGATAATGTTGTATGGATTATGGGCAAATTTGCGCACAAAGTCTACCCTCACCACGCGCGAAAAGTACGAACGAGCAATAAACACGAAAGCGTTTTTTGTAAGAGTTACCATACACACAGTTTCACAAACACTCACACAGCAGTACCGAGAGATAAAGCACAGTGTCCACTACTCTAAATAAATCAAAATGATGTTATTCTTTATTAAATAAATTAAAAGTACAGAGGCGTATGTTCACTCTTTTGACGTTTGTGACGTCACACCCAATTTGAATCATAGTTTTTTATTATTTCATTCCCTTCAGTTAATTATTATTAATCGTTTTAATGATAAATCATAATATTTTTATAGTTTTGTGTAAAAGTGACATCTATCTCGTACATTATGAATTATGTTAGTTATGTGTTCGTTCACTTGAATTGGATTCGGTCGCTTGAATTGGAATCTAATTGACGTAATATTTAAATACCTAATTATTTCCCGAGTATTCTTTAGTAATTTAAACGGAAAATACATACGGGTAACATTAACAAGTGCAATAAAATATGTCGATAAAGATTAAAAAAAATATTGTGTTTTTTGTTGTTAATAAAGGGATACATGGTTATTTTATTAAATTTTATTGTTATTATCGGATCCCTATTAACAACAACAATTTTCAGGCCTCTAGCTAAATTTGTGGTAATATTGTAGAAACTTCCATCCTGTAGTTTAAGGGGTTGAAGGGTAAAAGTTTATATGAGACTTCTTACCTTAATAATTCTTAACATAATTAAATTAATGTTGCATATATGTTAAATTTTCAGTTCAAATTCAGAATATTCGGGAAATAATTATTTCAATCAATATTAGTCAATTAGTTTACAAGCCTAGCGATGAACGACGACATAACTTATATAGTTCATAATAACGCGATAGATGGCGCTTTCACAGATAATTAACTTTAACTCCCTTGTTTAAGGGGTTGGAAGATGAAAGTTCCAATTTTGAGAATTTTTATGTTGGTTGTGTACTAATACAATCTTACGTAACAAATTTCAGCTTTCGAGAACATCCGGAAGTACGATATAATTTTGTTGATCATCAGTGACTCAGTGACGGAATCAGGGGTTTTTAGATATCAATAAAATCTAAAGTATAAGACGTAGGTAATCGAAACTTTACATGTTTAATGAGACCGCTGATAGAAATAAATCCTGAAAGTTTCATTTATCTGGTACAATCCAAACTCAAGTTATGAGGGTTCAAAATATCGACGAAACGCTTCGAGAAAAGGTGGTTTGGTAGTGCCCTTGCGCTTCGCTTGACGTCTTGGCATGGGGGCACTGCCGTGCCCCCAGATATATTACGCATCTATCGATGTGAATATATTACGCATCTATCGATGCTTTGTTGTTAACTCGTGCGCCGCCCGGCCGATCTCTTACCCCACCCCGCCGCCCCCTACCTCATACCGCACCCGTTGACGCCTTGTAGTTAGTGCGCCCATGCGGTATTAGATTGGTTATAGGATAAATTATAAAAAAGTATTCCTGTATAATATTATAAAGCTGAAGAAGCTTTGTTTGAACGCGCTAATGTCAGGAATTACTGGTTAGAATAAATAAAAAATCTTTTTGTTGGATAGTCCATTTATCAAGGAAGGCTTTAGGCTATATAGCATCATGCTAATCGCAATACGAGCGAAGCACCAATCAAGAACGTTTCAAAATCGGTTTTTTTTCTTCCTTTTAGAGCTTTCGCTGCGTACGCTGCGGAAACGGTTAAAGTTTCGCTAAAATTATGTTTGACAGAATTGTTCCTCTTTAAAAGTTCTAAAAAAAGTCCGCGACTATATTATAATATGTCTATCTTTTAAGGTTGGCTCACAATAAACTTTTTATGCTAACCAAATTTGTTCTAAAATTAAGCATTATTTGTGAGGGTGTTTTCATAAAGATGTTATTAATGCTTATCCAAGTAAATACGATATTCATTACAAGCATTTAATAATTTAGAAGAAATTTGCCGTTTACATAATTTGATATCAATGAGTATTTTAGAAGATATCGCAGTAATAAAATAATCAAATGCCCCCACAGATGAGAGGCCGATCGTTTCAGTTAGAACTGACGTCAGTTCGGCCTGAACGGATTCGAGCACACACATGGAAAAAATTGCATCCAACCCAATTTACGTCAGTTCGGCCTGATCGGATTCGGGCCCACACACGGAAAAATCGCATTAGTTCATTCTGGTTTGCCGCGCACTACGGTCGTGTTTATCAATTTTGTATTTAAACACCGCGAAAACTCATACAACGCTTGTACACGATACACGCCCGCACGGCCGCGACTCGGGCAAGAACTGAAGCGATTTGTCCACACACGGTCCGGACAGGCCGCGCGTTCAGGCCGCCCGGTCAGACCAGAATTAATGTTGCCAACTTAGTTATTTTACAAAATTTTACTAAATTGAGTATTTTATTCCCTCCTTAGTAGAAATTTAGTTATGAGTAGTGTTTTAGTAGGAAAGAGCCAGACAGTACCTAATCATATGCAAAATGGCCTAGGTTAAGCAAAAAAAAAACTTATCATAATAATACATTCGTCCGTAATTTTCTTAAAACTACCCGTTTAATTACTATACAGCGTGTCCCGACACCTATATCGGAGCCTTTAGTGGTAAAAAATATGGGTTTTTTTATCGACAAATTCCCACTTAAATTTTATTTTTCTCTCACGTTTGTGAAATGGCAGCCATTTTATTTTTTGGTCACCAAGACCCGGGCTCTCGTACTAATTCGACCATCACTACTCATGTAAATGTTCTAGGAACATAAAAAAGGTCTCATTTGATAGCTAAATATGTGGACAATAATTCACAGTTAAAATGTTTTAATTTTCTTTGAACAGAAAAACAAAAAAAGGTAATTAAAAAAAATATATAGTTTTTTTTTTGTGAATTTTTTAAATTATTTGCTTTTTGTGAAAAATCTAGGCCATTAACCTGCTTATTTTTTGATCTACAACGATAGAAGAGAACGTTTGCTAAAATAAAATACAAACCCCTTTACTCTCAGTACAATAGTTTAGAAATTACAACAATTTGTTGGAATCATCTCAGGCAGGGGGCCATCCAGTCGTCTTTTTCAAATTGTTATAACTACTAAACTATTGCACTGAGAGTAAAGGAGTCTAGTATTTTATTTTAGCAAACGTCCTCTTGTATCGTTGTAGAACAAATAATAAGTAGTTATAACAATTTGAAAAAGACGACTGGCTGACTGGCTGGCCCCCTGCCTGAGATGATACCAACAAATTATTATAACTTCTAAACTATTGCATTGAGAGTAAAGGGGTTTGTATATTATTTTAGCAAACGTCCTCTTCTATCGTTGTAGATCAAAAAATAAGCAGGTTAATGGCCTAGATTTTTCACAAAAAGCAAATAATTTAAAAAATTCACAAAAAAAAAACTATATATTTTTTTAATATAAGCAGGTTAATGGCCTAGATTTTTCACAAAAAGCAAATAATTTAAAAAATTCACCAAAATAAAACTATATATTTTTTTTAATTACCTTTTTTTGTTTTTCTGTTCAAAGAAAATTAAAACATTTTAACTGTGAATTATTGTCCACATATTTAGCTATCAAATGAGACCTTTTTTATGTTCCTAGAACATTTACATGAGTAGTGGTGGTCGAATTAGTACGAGAGCCCGGGTCTTGGTGACCAAAAAATAAAATGGCTGCCATTTCACAAACGTGAGAGAAAAATAAAATTTAAGTGGGAATTTGTCGATAAAAAAACCCATATTTTTTACCACTAAAGGCTCCGATATAGGTGTCGGGACACGCTGTATACATAATATTTGCTAGTATATTTTAATTTAATGGTAAAATTTATAATAAAATTCAATGAATGAAAAAAATTAAATATAATAAAACCTAAAATGCAATGGTTTTTGGGGGCTTCAGGAATTCCTAAGTAGCTTCTTTAGTAGTTTTTTAGTACTTTTTAGTAGAATTCAATACGAGTTTAGTAGTTTCACAAAAACAGAGCTGGCAACACTGGAACGAATCGCATCAGTCCGTACGGCCGACTGACGCGATCTCGAAATTGCACACAGACGATACGATTTTGCATCCGTTCAGGCCGAACTGAAGGCAGACCGGATCATGTATGGGGCCCCTAATGTACGGCATGCGGCGAGCAGTCGTGAGGGGGAAGCGCTCTCCTTCTACGTAAATGAAGTCGCGGGTAAATTTTAACAACATCCCAAAGTAAATGTTCCACGCGGACGAAGTCGCGGGCAAAAGCTAGTTTAATAATAAAGTAGTGAGTTATTTTAATAATTAAATTTAAATATTGGAGCATTATATTTAATTAAAAGTAGAATGGCCGCCTTTTCGGACTCCAGTTTGTTTCGCAAGGGTTCGTATATTAATCCTGCGCTACTAAATAACTGTTACCCTTTCTTTCTCGTCGCGACCTGCTACACATCCGCATCCGCATTAAATCTGCATCGATTTATGCGGATGCGGATGCAGATGCGGATTTCTAAATCGATGCGGATGCGGATGCGAATATTCGCAACATCCCTGTTTAATACCAATATAAAATGTCTCTACGATAAGCATGCTCCTGTTAAGCCTGTAAAAATCAAACATCTCCCCGCTCCCTGGCTATCAGATGAAATCAAATCTCTGATCAATGCTAAGCATGCAGCTAAAGCTAAATATAGAAAAATGAAGGCAGAGGAGTATCGAGCCAAATATATTAAAATACGCAACCGGTGCAATACGATGTGCCGTGATGCACAGAGGCGACATATCTACAATTCTATTGAGAACGGCGATCCAGTTAATACATGGAAATTTCTCAAATCCCTCGGAGTAGGACGCCCAGAAACATAGGACTGTAATGCAATTGATATTGATACGCTAAATTATCATTTTACTTCCTCCTCTAACCTTGACCCTAATATTAAATCGCGTACGTTACAACTTCTATCCTCGTTACCCATCCCTAATTATGATCCTTTCTTTACTGCCCCAGTTACTGAGAGTGAGATTGAAAGACACATTAAGGCTATATTGTCGAATGCAGTAGATGAAGATGGCGTCAGTCGCAAGATGTTAACTGTACCTATTTTAGATATAATTTTACCTACTCTTACATACATATTTAATTACTGCTTAGACTTCTACGGCCATCGTAATAATTACTATCGTTTCCTTGGTTCTATTAAAACACTGTTGTTATTTTATTTTTGTGAAGTTTTTTACAAATGGATTCTAAAATAAGCATCTATTACCAAAATGCTCGCGGTTTACGTACCAAAACTGACTGTTTTAAAAGGAATGTATACCTCAACTCATACGATATTATATCGATAACTGAGACCTGGCTACTGGATGGTATACACGATCAAGAATTATTCGACAGTAGGTATGTTGTCTGGCGGCGTGATAGAGATTACTCATCGACCAACCAATCTTTAGGTGGTGGTGTCCTTTCAGCGGTTCGACGTGACTTCGCAGCTGTGGGACGTCCTGAATGGCACACATCGACTGGTCCTCAGTCGATGTGTGCCATTCAGGACTCTCTGGGTGACTGTCTCTCCTATAGGTGGATCTATGTTTAAAACTCATTTTTGTACGATTTACCTGTGCAAACAAAATTTGGGAAATAGTTCTTGTGAGCAACTCGAAAATTTCTCAAATAATTTATTTGACGTAGTTAACTCATGTCCTAATGATAGATTTATTATACTAGGAGAATTGAACCTTCCGTTTATTGACTGGCACCCTCAGGGAACTCACTTCGCTTCAGGTAGCGTGTCACTTACAAGGAGTCAAATAAACTTTATCGACACTCTTGCTCAATGCAATCTATCACAACGCTGTCAAGTTCGCAATTACAATGATCGGTTTTTGGACTTAACTTTGTCTAATTGTGAGCTTAACATCAATGCTTGCGATGATCCTTTGGTACCTGAAGATGTACCCCACCACCGATCGTTATATTGTATTGACCTGGTGTACAACTCTGTTAGTGCTTTAGATTCAAAAAGTAGAGAGAAATATTTTTACAGCCGAGGTAATTTTGATGAAATTTGCACCGCTTTAAATTTAGTTGATTGGCATGAATACCTTAATAATAAATCTTTGGAAGACGCAGTAAAATGTTTTTATGATAAATTATATAACCTTCGCAATTCCTACATACCACATAAAATGACCTCTGCAAAGTGTTTTCCTGCGTGGTACGATCCTGCCCTTAAAAAAGTTTTGAAGGAGAAATATAAATATCACCAAAAATTTAAAGTTTATGGTAATCTTGCTGATCTTACGTTTCTTTTTCACTACTTAGGAGAAGAGCTAAATCTCTAGAGCGCTTGTGTTATGAATCATACATTCAAAGAACTGAAAATTCTCTTGCTACTAACCCTAAAGTCTTTTGGTCCTTCATTAAAAGCAATTCTAGAGCCTCCTCTGTGTTTCCTTCCTCTATGACCTATGAAGGAGAGCAAGCCACTACTGGTGACAAAATTTGTAATCTTTTTGCCTTATATTTCCACTCCAATTTTCTAAATTCCAATTCCTCTAATAATTTATGCACTGAAGCGCCACATACTAATCATAACTCAATAGGAGATGTTCAGGTGGATCCGGAAAATTTACTTCAACTTTTGAAATCAGTAAATTTTAACAAAGGTTCCGGGCCTGATGACATTCCTCCTATACTAGTTGTTAAGTGTGCCACAAGCTTGGTAACTCCCCTGTGCATATTATATTCACGATCCCTGAAAGAGGGTTATGTCCCTAGTATCTAGAAGTCAGCATTTGTCACTCCAGTGCATAAAGGAGGTGACAAGTCAAATATCAAAAACTATAGACCAATATGAAATATCGAAGCTCTGTACTTTCGCTAAAATTTTTGAGCGCATTGTATATAATCAGGTTTATTCAACGATCAATTATTGGTTCATTCCCGAGCAACATGGTTTCTTAAAATCACGCTCTACTACCTCAAATTTAATTCTTGCCTATGACTATGTTAGCTCACATATGGATTCTGGTGCTCAGGTTGACGTGTGTGTATAGATCACTCTATCCTACTACAGAAGCTACTTTGCGCGGGAATACACGGAAATCTATTTCGATGGTTTACGTCCTATATTAGCAATAGGTCGCAAGCTGTCGCGATCAATGGATTTACGTCGAGATGGACATCAGTACCCTCAGGCGTTCCTCAAGGCTCGCTATTGGGGCCTTTATTATTCGCGATATTTCTGAATGATGTCAAATCTTGTTTTCACTATTCCAAATTTCTTTTATACGCGGATGATACCAAAATAATGAAAAATATTTCTTCGCTTCATGACTGTCATCTTTTACAAGAAGACTTGGACAGGTTTAGTGACTACTGTATCGTACATAAATTAGATCTTAATGTATCGAAGTGTTATGGGGTAAACTTTAGCCGTAAGTCCAACTTGATTAGGTTTAATTATAAGATTGAAAATAATGAGATAGTCTTTAAGGATACAATGAAGGATCTTGGAATAATAGTGGATTATAAATTATTGTTTGATGAGCACATAAATTATATAGTAAATAGGGCATCAAAGGCATTAGGATTTATCATAAGGTCTTCTACTAATCTCAAATCTATTAAAGCTATTAAAATACTTTATTGTTCGTATGTGCGTAGTATCCTAGAGTACGGGTCAGAGGTTTGGAACCCCTCCTATGACATTTATAAAAATAGAATAGAATCTATACAAAAACGCTTTTTAACCCTTAGCTGGTATCGTGGGTCAAATTTGACCCAGACGCAAACATTTTTAGTTATTATTCTTTTAATGTTCATGGAACAAATGCGCGCTTCTACGTATTCTCAGTACGTAGCAAGCTGCGGCGGGGGGCGGAAGTGCAGCGTGGTGACCATCATAGGAGCTGAGGTATGGAGCCGGCCGTTCACATTTGACCCACGATTTTGATTGTCATTTTTTAAATTATTAGCTAATCTCATGAGAATTATACTTTTTTGTTATTAAGAGGGTATAAGAAGTGCCATTAATTTATTTTTGTTTAAGTTTTTCTAGAGTTTATATTTTTATTTAATTTTAAATACAATCTTACCAAAAAGTACCAAAAACTTAGGTTAGTTACAAATTCATGTAGAACTAAATAACTATTTAATATTCTAAAATTAAACTAAGATAATTTTGTAAAAAATAGTTTTTTTATTTAATTTTTATCCCTATTTACATAAATAAAACGTACGTACTACAACAGATTTTTTGGTATGGGTAAAATATGACCCACGATGCCAGTAGTGTTGCCAAAAATAGCGATACCAGCCAAGGGTTAAGGTTCCTTCAGTATAGGTGCCGCCTGAACCTTCCTAACTACGAATTGAGATGTAAAAAATTTCACTTTCTCCCATTATACTACCGTAGAGACATTTCGGATTTAGTTTATTTGAGTAAAATAATTATAGCTCTACCAGAATCTGATGGCATTTTAAAAAAAATAAAAAATGTGATTTTCATATGGCAATGTCAAGTATGACCCGTCAAATCAAAGTACGTGATCTGTCAACCGCTGCTAAAATTTTGTGATTATGTTCTTGGAATTTGTTGTTTTTGTGAAAATATCCAAAAAGGCAATTCGATCTCAAGCGAGAAATATTGTTTTCTATGTCTATAGTAAAATACAGAAAGAAGAAGGTGTAAATCGAACTCAATCTTATAATTTAAAGTTCGTGGTCGAGTTGACCGGTAAGTTAGAGTGAGTTGTTTTGATACTTTTAGTTTTTTTATATTTTCTTAGGTAATTATTGTGACTTCTTTAAATGTGTTTCCAGTACTACTATAAGGTGAATCGTAGCTGATGGCACATCGAATGATGGTTTGTTTTCCATGCCTGGTAAAAGGAGGAGAGGAGGAAAAAAGAAAATCAAAATAAGACAGTTTCGATTCATAGTTGATTAGGAATAAAGTAAACGAGTTCTATACAGTTCGGAAGGAAATTCCAACATTAAATAAACTGTTGCCAATTTAATTGTATGTTATTCGTAATAAATAAGTATATAAAGTAATTCACGATTGATTTATTTTTCATGAAATATCATTATATTACATAGTATAAAACAAAGTCCGATTTTTGTCTGTCCCTATGTATGCTTAAATCTTTAAAACTACGCAACGGATTTTGATGCGAGTTTTTAAAATAATAGTCTTTAAGTATTTAATAGTCTTTAAGATATTATAAGATTATGGTAAAATTTATATTCAAGTACTTATTATGTAAGTATATTATCAAGTGGTCGCGCATGTCGTATCGAGGTGATAGGGTCCCATTTTTAACAATTTGCATTGGGCAAACCTAAAAACATGTTCAATATTGTATCAGTAGTATATTGCTGTAAGTAGGTAGAGAATTATTCCCCGAAGTAGTTTTTTCTCCAAGAACACTATTCCACGCGGGCGAAGCCGCGGGCAAAAGCTAGTTTTCTATATTATACACCGAACATTCTTCATACAGTCTTATTATAATTCATGTTCAATAATGCTAAAGACATAATTAAATATTAACCAGTATCAAGATCGTTTAATCCAATTTCCCCAGTATTGCACACTACAAATTTTTTTTCCCCTATTTGCCATGAGATTCTGGTACACCTATAATAATGTTATTGATGCTCCTGATTTATTGAGTAAATTTAATTTCAACGTGCCCAGTAGATACTTTCGTAATTACGTTCCATTCCATGTCCCGACATATAAGACATCCTATCGCCGTAATTAATTTGTCTGTAGATCTAGTGCCCATTTCAATCGATTCTATACAGATTATCGTGTCGAAGATGTTTTTTCTATAAAAGCATCTAAGATTCGTAGACTTTTATCCGATGCGTATTTTAAGTAGTGAATGGGAAATAATATGTGATGGTAAAGCAGGCTGTGCGTGTGTGAATAGTTCGGTACAAACGAGAGCAATATAAATATTATACTCGACCTTTTCTGGTGCCGCCCCTTATTTCTTTTTAATTTTAATCGCAACTCGTAGCATGATGTGGTACTTAATATTTACTTAGTCTTAAATTAAGTTTAAATTTGTTTTATGTTATTATTATTATAACTTTTATTTTTACTTTCTGTTACAATTTTTTATTTTTTTTATTTTTACCTTATGGTTAAAACTTGACTCACAACTGAGTCTCTTACCTATCAGTGAAAACTTTTAATTGGCTTTATGGTGTCTATAAATGTATCATAATTGTAATTATATGTAAGCTGTAAGTTTTCCGAATACAATAAAATAAATAAATAAATAAATTTAATAAAACATGGATATAGATCCGTGATGGAGATGGATTAAAATCCGGATCGAATATGGTCCGGCTCAGATGGATGGATGGATGGTGGCCGCGCGGGCCACTGTTATCTAGCGTTTTGCGGATAATCCTTCGATATTTATACTGTTTTAAGAGGATAGCTGATGTCGCCAGATGAAATGAAGCAGTAATAATTGATTGGAATTATGAAAGGAAATACGCTCACCAAATTATCGGCTTCGGCTAATGGCGTCTGCAGCAGCGGTGGTCTTCAGCACTTTCTTCTGTTCACTGCACTTTCTTCTAAGAGTTATTACAACGTTCCTATAGGAATATATCTCACTTTTTGTGGGCGGAATTAATTAGCGATAAAAGTCAATAACACTCAGCGGTATAAGACACGCACTCCCACGACGCTTTCCAAAGTCTAATGGCGGCGCTGCAATCGCGTTTCTCCGTCTCCATTGGTTCACATATCTTCGTAATATGTCGGATAGCGTCGGATCAGGACAGGTGAGGGAATACTGCATTATCCATCGATATATTATGAGATTTTAGTAGCGATTACATTTTAGTAGCGATTGACGCTCATAGATGATGCTACCAGTTCCCATCGTCAGGTCACCACTTTGAGGTCAAAAGGACCAATTTGGGATTATATACCCTATATTCATATTATATTTATTTATATTTATAGGGTATATTTCATATACCCTATACATGACACAGATGTCGGAGTAATCGTTGAACATACAAAAAAAAAAGATATATACAGCCGAACGTATAGCCGCCTCCTTTTTTTGGAAGTCTGTTAAAAAACATGAGAGCGTGGGCAGATGATATGAAAATGAATGTGTAAAATAATAAAAGCAAACTTACCCAGCAACACCAAGACCGGATTTTGTTGTAATAGTATATAAGCAAGCTTTTTCCGCTTCAGACAAACAGTGTCCGACAAATACACCAACATTTTTGCCCGACAAATGATCCGGATGGCATCCTGCAAAATTAAAATTGGTAGGTACTCGAACTGAAATATCGAAAGTGACTGAAAATCATTTTAAAATCAAAGCTATTTATATACATATCAATTATTTACCAGCGTCAAATATGGCTTGATAGGTTTGTTCGAGCATTTTCCGAGACATGGGATCCATCAAATTGCACAGACGATAATGCACTTTGAAGAACTGGGCATCAAAATACTCAAGATCTGGGATATATCCAGTACAGTTTGATACTTCAGCATTTTTGCTATTATTCCAACGGCTAGTTTTTTTAATCGGATTGACCTGTATTTTAAAACGATATAATCTTATAAGTATAACTTAAAATTATCATGTCACAGTTTTTATTATAGAACTGCTCTAAAACGGCTTGACCTATATTTGCAAGTGTATTTGGTAGGTATGAGAATAGGTTGTTACCTATTTCTCATATACGTAAGTAATAAGGATGGCCCACCCCATTTTTTTAATAATTATTATTTAATCATTTAGCACTAAAATACATATGACACTCAATTTGCACCCTACAATCAGCAACGCCTTTTATGTAATAGCAATGTTAGTAGTTAGTACTGTATTAATCTTCATCCCTCAGGCAAAGAATGCCTCAGGGGTATCGACCCCTGAGGCACCCGTGAGGCACACACACACTAGTTATCGAACTATTTCACACATCATCTTGTGAAAATCGAGGTGCAGGACAATCAGCTCAGTGTCGTGATAAGGATACCTGCGGTACCGAGCCAAGGTCCGGTTTTCAATAGCTATTGAGCTAGCCCGACATTGACAAGGTGTAGTGCACCTTCCTTACTGGTTTACAATTTTCATTTGTTCTAATCAACGCAGTTCGAAATTCCTTTGATTATCGTGCCAATAATTTCGCTTTAATTATTTATCATTTATATAGTCCTAATAAATATTTAGGATCGCCGCGCGCAACCATACCTACTGTTGACAATTCGTAAATGTTATTGCAAGTTTCGAAAGACACATATTATGCTATTTTGGGTTATTTGTTTTTAGAATTACGTTCATTTTGACAGAATATGAGAATTGTTTACCAAAATTGTTCTCTTGTGGTTTTGAGTTTGGTAAAATTCTACCAACAACATACGAGTACTAATATTAGCATCCACTGTCAACCGTGCTTCATAGCTGTTATCAATATACATGAGGTTCTAATAGTTCTAACAACTAATGGTCTTTCGATCAAATTATGAATAAGTACGTTTGGAGCTGTAGGTTGAATATTTAGGGAGAACTATTTTTGAGGGTCAGGTTAGGCCGAGCAGCAATAAAGAAATAAAAAGTTTTAGTAAGACTCTCAGGTAGCTATTAAGTATCAAAGAAATGACAGTTGTGAGGTTCGACATATTTCCATCGTTATAAATTTATGACTATCATGTATCAAAAACAGCGTCTGTTGCTAGCTCATTACGAAATAAGGTTTATTAAGAAATTTACAAGAGGGAAGTAACAGTAAAAGTAATGACAGTATTTAATTGAGTGCCTTAAAGCGAAATAGTGTATTTGGCAATAATAGGCCCAAAATGATAAAAATTTAATTGCATATGACACAAGCTTTATTGGTTTGGCGGTATACTTTTACGTGTATGATAATGAAGTGCGTGTTGTGGCATATTTTAGTAAGACCACACTACGAGCTGAAAAATTGTAACTTGCCATTCTTATGAATTAGGGACATTAGACTTCAGTATCGAGCGTTGGCTATCGACTCTGCTCTTTAGCATTGTTGGCTCGGTTCTTTATTATTGTACGTTGGCTCTGCTATTTAGCATTTAGCGCTGTCTCTGCTGTTTATCGTCAAGTGTTGGCTTTGCTTTTAGCATTAAGCGTTGGCTATAATGCTCTTTAGCATTGGGCGTTGGCTCTGCTCTTTAGCATTTAGCGTTGGCTCTGCTCCTTAGCATTGAGCGCTGGCCCTGCTCTTTAGTATTGACTATTGAGCGTTGATTTTCTGCGACATATTTACGACTGTTGTTTGAGCATTAAGTATTGGCTCTGATGTGGTTATTTAATATATATAATCTCATCAGATCATGAAGTATAGATCAAATGAAAGAACGTCACGTTTATATTGCGCTTATATTTAGTTAGATGCACTTAAAAGGCTTGAATCAAAAGGAAAGTACATAAGTGTACAATATTTAACAAAAAAAAACTAAGGTCTAGTAAAAATAAAATTCTAGTACGTAACTTGAGACTTCCAATTTACTTTCAGTGAATTATAATTGAACCTTCTTGATATGATAAACTAATTTTTTGGAGTTTGGACGAATCAAGCCGTGTTTAGCGTCAGGTTGACGTTTACAAGAATACCATTAATACCATTTTGATGTTCTAGCATATCGAGACTGCATTGTTTTACTGTGAGATTTGGCAGAATTGACCTACTGATCATAAAATTGAAAGAGAGCCATAATAGCTTATAGTTTTATGGTTTTCGGATATACCGAGTGTTCTTGTTATAACTTTACAAAAGATAATTTTTAGTATCGAATTTTAGTGAATTCTTTTTGTGTTTTTCAGCAGATTAAAATGCGTTGGTGTATTTTGTATCTACAAATGAATAAGAGTCTGGTAGTCTGACGCGCCGATAAGTGTTTGCAATTTTGTAGTCCATTTGCCGCGATAGAAGCAACAACAAACCAAAAAAAAAATGACAACCGTTTGGACGAGGAGGGTGGCTGAGGGCAGCCACACGTCAGGAGAGACCGTATTAGATTTAATTTAAAATTCACCTCAGTAAATTTCACCATATCCACTTCTTAATTATTGCATATTGGACTTATTTTTGATTGTACGTATAAATTTATTGTGTAAACAACAGCTGCAGTCAGTGCGCCTGAATAACAAGTGCTTATCAGTGTACTCGCAAATCATAAACAGGAACATTAACGACATTCTAGAAAGGCAGACATTCTAGAACGACAGCAGCTTCCCCACTCCTGATTCATAGAGGAGGGCGGTATGGTCGCTTATAGGACAGTCACTATCGAACGGTCTAAGCGAAAGGACCTAACCTAGTAAAGTGATAATTATGATGTGTTTTGTGAAGTTAATAGTGAAGTGATAATTTAGTGCAATAGTATCTAATTTGTAATAAATCGTAGTTACTAATTTTATAACTTTTAGCCATATTTAAATTCGAATTGAATAAAATTATTGCTGTAACGTGTATACGTGATTATTATTAGTTATAAAACTTACTATTACTACAGTTTTTGCTATTACTACAATATTTTATTCATATATAATATAAAACTCACATTCATATTTGCTGGTACCGACTTCAAAATTAAGAAGATTGAGTAGAGAAATAGTTAAAATTTTAGCCAAAGGACATCATTCATTTTGGACCAAAAAATGAAAGTGCCGGCCAGAAAGAAAAAAATATATATTCGGATAGAATACACAATTCCTAACATTTTTTACTATGACGTCCAATCTGTGCGCCCAATGGTTACGTCGTAATAAAATAATTTAAAAATAATCCTTTTGTGATAAAAAGGTTGGAGTGTCACTATTAAAAGCATGGATATCTTACGTTATGATATAATACTTGATAGTAAAACACAGTGGTAAGGTTGATAAATAGTATTGGAAAAAAATATTTAGTCATAAAATAAAAATAAAAAATATGTATCAAGTACTAGCTGTCCCGGTGAACTTCGTGTCACTTTAAAACCTTCCCTGGACTTCTACGAATATTTTGAGACTCAAATCAGCCCAACCAGTTCAGCCGTTTTCGAGTTTTAGCGCGACTAACACATTTGAAAATCCATTTTTATATATAAGAAGAAGACTAACTGTCCCGGTGAACTATATGATACAACAACCAAAGATATACAAAAAAAATTGGCAATGCCTGGAAAAGATTCTGGTCCTTTAAAGAAATAGTAAAATGCATAAGTATAAACATGAGCACCAAAAGAAAACTATTTAATACATGGATTCCACCCATTCTAACATAAGGGTGCCAAACTTGGGCACTAACAAAAGCTCATACAAGTATGCTGGAAGTTGGGCCGAAGGCTATGGAGAGGAGTATGTTTGGAAAGAAAAGGATAGACAAAATAGAAAACAAGGAGTTGAGAAAAATGACACGTGTAACTGATGTAACATATAAAACTAAAAAATTGAAATGAAACAACAAACAATCAAAACATGTCCGGCCCGGACATGTTTTGATTTTGATAGGGCCAGACAAATAGTGACACTCCAACCTTTTTATCACAAAAGGATTATTTTTAAATTATTTTATTACGACGTAACCATTGGGCGCACAGATTGGACGTCATAGTAAAAAATGTTAGGAATTGTGTATTCTATCCGAATATATATTTTTTTCTTTCTGGCCGGCACTTTCATTTTTTGGTCCAAAAATGTATGAAACGTGAATGATGTCCTTTTTAAAATGCACTGTAAATTGTGCTTTGTTCTAATATAATGCAGCTGAAAACTCTAAACACACGAGTATCGTGCTGTCATAATGGTCTACTCCAGACCTAATCGGTACGTGTGTATATAAACCATAGTAAGAAGATAAACAATACATAAATAAATAAACAATAAATTAATAACAATAACAATAAACAAGATAAGCCGTCAAAATAAAAAGCAATCAAAAAATATTTTAATGTTATCATAACAAAAAACTTCATAGTTGGTAAAAAGTGGGTGGAAAATCTTTAAAACAAAAATAACAGTTTTCCATTTTCAAGTTAACCATTTTTTTCTATATGTTTTCAATTTTTCTTGAACAAATTGTCTTGTTACAAAAAGGAAGTTTCACTAAGTCAACAGTAGATTTAAAAATTGTATCATATCCTGAAAAATGTGTTGATGATTTTCTGAAACTAGGCATCAGTACAGAAGTAGGTATCAGGGGTTGTACTGCAAGAACGGAGTATATCATGTTACGAATCGTTCAGAAGATGAAGCGACGGTACAAAGAGACTGAAAAACATTTGACAAGGCCGTGCAAGACTTTAGTGGCAGACTCAGTGCTCGGCAAGACCGTTAAATTGTTTCCACTTGTTGAAAAACAACACGTAAATGCAGTTAAGTTCAGAAACAGCTTCTTCAGACCCGAAGGGACTATGTTACTGACAGCACAGTGAAGAAGACTTGCTTGAGTAAATCTGAAACCCTAAATACCGAGACGAAGGGCGAGTGGTCTCACCTCGAGACCAAACTCGAGAGCACTAGTATCGAGTAGCAACACTGTGATAGAGATCGTCTAAGCTGAAATGACGTGCCCCACCTCCACATTTACTCACACAAGCAAATTTCAAATACACATAAACATGCAATTATTATTGGTCGTTCAGTTGCCAGTTATCAAACGTCACGTTCTCGGATTTGTTGTCCAACTAGTTTAGTAGATCGTGAACTTGCGACAGGAGAGGACGTCTTGTTCTATATAATGTGACGGCGCTGCTCCATAGAGCGAGCGTTGTCGGATTTATCACCCGACTAGTCGGCCGTCATGTGCACATACAAATCATACTTCACCGAATAATGACACTCCCACATAGATGCAGTGCCGTTATTAATATTCGCACTCACACTTATGAATAAAGTAATTAAGTAGTGGGGCGCGTCATTTCAGTTTAGACAATCTCTACGTCCGTGAACACATACAAAAGGATGAACGAGATGAGTGAATTTACTCATTTTAACTTCACAAGTTAAAGTGAACTTCTGAAGGGTGGCTAAGTAAGCGTGACCTGGTAGGCGATATTATCTTCAAGCCTACTTTTCAGATAGAGTCCAGTATGCTCAGGCAGAGTACATATACAATGGGCTGGCATACCTTTAGGAATCCGCACTGAGTATGTAGCCATGACAATTGGACCTCTACCTGGAGAAAGATATGGTCAAGATATTCTTAAAGTTTCACTTCAATGTCCTGAGTAGTAAGTATACCCTGAGAAGAGCTTACAAGGCTAGTCAGAAGCCGCAAATTGTCACTATACTTGGTACCCTCACAGCACTAAAACACGCCCTGATTTAAGAATGGGAGAGAATATTTCATAATTCCAAAACCTCGTTTTCAGTATGACAAACCTCCTCCAAGCTGATGTCAGGCCTCGAGGAGTCATTCAAAACCTCAATTTTATATAACATGTAAATTTAATCTTTAAGACTAAGATTAAAAAGGTTAATTTTTGTTTAAAGATAAAAATAATATACTGATATATAGAATTTATTACTTTTAAATATAGCTGATTATAATATTTTGAAAAGTATGAAATTTTAAACGATTTGTACTTAGTTTTGCAGGCCAGTGTAATACTGTTATAATCAACTTAACTGTCTGTCTCTTTTTCTCTTAGGGTTGTAACGGAGGCCTTTTTAGCGGAGGCGGAGGCGGATGCAGAGGTTAGCGGAGGCGGAGGCGGAGGTGAAATTTGAAGTGGAAAAAATTAAATAAATTCATGATTTATTAAAGTCAGAAACATTTCACGCGATTTAAATAAAAATGACTATTAATTATGCACTTAATTACTTAAAACAATCACGCCTCAAATACAACTGTGCGGTACCGAACGATTCGTCAAGTTTATTCCTGTTCAGTGTGACCATATGTGGCAGGATCCTGCCATTTTGGTCATAATTTTAGCCTCTGGCAGTATTTGTTGACGTTTTAGTAATTTGGCAGGATGTGGCACTATTGCAATATTAGCTAGCAGATTTGGCAGTAAAATGATTCAAAGATTCAAAAGTTTATTTGTAGTATTGAAGTAGTATCGATAAAAAATGTGCTAATTTAAATATCAGTAGGTAATTATGGCAACTCTCTTTGGAGGTAGAGGATTCCCTGGACTGGTAGCGCTGGAATTTTGGATGTACCGATGCTATTGTGGCGGACCAATCAGCCACCAAGCGCGATTCAGGACAATGGTCCTGAATCGCGCTTGGTACTTCTTGAAATATGGCGCGCTCTACCGGCAAAAAATCTGTCCCACAAATTTAGACCATTATTTTAACGTTACGTTCAAACTCCTGGTATCTATAGTTCGTGCCTTCACGGCCCCGCCACCGCTCGCCCGTGTTCCCGCGGCACAAGCAAAAGCTTGACCATTTCACGCGCAAACACGCACCCGGGCTCACTCTAGTCAAGATGCATTCGATAATTTCGACGGCGAAGTTCGAAATCAAAATGTATGGGATTTGATTTATGGCATCGCTATGTCACTTATCGATGACTTATGTCAAATCCCATACATTTTTGGTTTTGTTGACGTTTTAGTAATTTCATTCATTTCTGGTCATAGTATTGAAAAAACTAAAATAAGCTAAAAATTAAAAACCCCCCGACACAAAAAATAAACTTTAAAAACTAATAAATAATATTTTCAACGTAATATAATTATTATCGTCACATATAATATTATGTAAGTTGAAATATTTTTATTTTCCAATCGTCGCCTCAAGGTCGCCTCGTCGGGGGACCGCTAAAGTTTATAAAGTGTTTTTCCAACAACAGCTATGTAATTAATTATTACAATTTACATTTAGGTACGAGCGAATTTTTTCCCGGAGTAAATTCTTTCATTGCAATCTGTGACTACACTCTTTTTGTCACATAGCGGTCCCCCGACGAGACGACGCACAGTGTTCTATTTCACTCAAAAAATTTCCATATGCTGTTTATCGCATACATCGATGAAGAAATATATTTTAAATGCAAGAGTAAAACACCCACGTGTCTATTTCAAATACTTTTTTTATATAAAATAATTTATGTTTCGTGACTTCGACGTAAAAAAAAAGACTCAATAAATTCTGTAAGCGTGTTTAATCAATATATATAATATATATATATATATTTTTGATTAATATGGTTTGATGAAGGACCTTTAGGCGCATATTTTCCATATTTTATTTTTTGAAGATAACTTCTGGCTACCGAGTTATGAATTTTTATTCAGATTTTTGTTTTTATTTTTTTTCTCCCAAAAAACTCAAAAGTGCGACTTGTGACTGACACTGAAAGATTGACCTTTAATGCGTCTATCATTGATAAAAAAATCAAGTTGCACTATGGTTTATTGGTGGTATTGTAAAGACCTTTAATACAAAAAAAAACTAAATTGAAATCGCTTCATCGGTTCGAGAGCTATGATGCCACAGACAGACAGACAGACAGACAGATAGACCGACAGACACGTCAAACTTATAACACCCCTCTTTTTGCGTCGGGGGTTAAAAATAGACTTTTTTTCTAAAAATAACTTATCTTAGGTACTAATTATGATAGATTTTTGTATTTTATTTGAACGGCCATAAGTTCTACTATAAGACATTACAGGGTTATCCATTAATTACCAGACACTCGTATATACAATACAGGCCAACGTATAATCGCCTCCTTTTTTCGAAGTCGGTTAAAAATTCATTAAAACCTGCCCAATGTAAATAATTTTCCCCGTTTTTGCAACATTTTTCACTGATGCTTCGCTCCTATTGGTCGTAGCGTAATATTTTATAGCTTAAAATCTTCCTCGAGAAATGGACTATCCAACACAAATTTCAACAATATTTTTCAATTCGATTTAGCAGTTCCTGAGATCAGCGCGTTCAAACAAACAACGGATGACGCAAAGATTTTATTTTATTTTTATTTATTTTTATTTATTCAGGAAAACAAACAGTACATTATAGCTTATAAAAATCTAAAAATATAACAAATTACCATTTACATGTTTTCACATATAAGATACTTAATATTGTAAAAACTTGCTTGTACAACATCTAAAGCTGACAATAATAATAAATAAATAAATTACAAGGCAAGATGGTTTGAGATCAAGTCTGAGAACAAAGAAAGAAAAATTAAGTTAACAATATTTGGTATTTTAAGTTAAATTATTATAGATATGTTAGTTAACTTGAGTTGAGAATCGCTTGAAAACCAGTGATCGGTAAGTTTTTGTTTAATTTTTTGAGGTTTGTCATTAAACAAATCAATGTCAAACTTATCGCACAATTTGTTTACTTGGTTTGCGGATCTAACAAAGAAAGAGTTGGATTTATAATTACTTGTGGAAACAGGTACATGCAGATATTTATTTTTTCTGTATATTCTGCTAGGCACATATATATCGATTTTCGCTAATAGGGAAGATGAGTCTATATAACCTTGAGCAATTTTCGCTAGGTATACAACGTCGGCTATATATCGTCTTTGCTGAAGAGGCAGAATATGGTGTCTGGCACATCTCATATGGTAGTTGCTGTCTGAAGTTTTGGTTTTATATTCTAAGAACCTGAGAAATCTTTTTTGAGAAATTTTTTTTGAGAAAAAAAGAAAAGATGAATAACTTTCCCCGTTTTTTCCACATTTTCCCCTGATTCTTCGCTCCTTTTGGTCACAGCGTGATGTTGTATATTCTAAAGCCTTCCTCGATAAATGGATTATCCAACACAAAGATAATTTCTCAATCTGAACCAGTTACTCCTGAGATTAGTGCGTTCAAACAAACAAACTCTTCAGCTTTATAATATGTGTTAGTATAGATTAAAAAAGGTAGATATGAGATGAGCGCGCCAAAGTTAAGGTTCAGTTTTTGGTTAATTTGCGGCGAGCCAGTCAATGAGTAGCACGTATTACGCGTCCCGTGTAGTAATGACAAACAATAGTCATTTCATTTACTATTGAATTAAGAATGCCATCCCTTTCACAAATGAGGAGGTTAGGAACAAAAAGTGTTATATTTACAGTTTTTTAGCTTTTAGAGTAAATTGAGAAAATAAATATTCAAGTTGACCTAATCAATTTTCATTAGTTTTCATGAACCATTTATGTGTCAATTATTGTCTAAAATTTAATGTATTATAAGGTTATCTTGCTGGTTTTCAAATTTGGAAAAAAATACATATCAAATGACACCCTTTGATCCATTAGGGATCCAATAGATTGTAAATGTCACTATTTGATACTACCACAACTTAGTATTGTCAATGTATGTACAAAATTATTGAACCGATTCTCATAGTACTTATACTTGTACTCGGTCTGAACCGACTAAAGACTCTTCAAACGTATTTCTTAAGAATATGTTACTTTTTCAATTCAAGTCTTAATAATCACTGTAATTGAATAAAAAATTATCTTTTTGTTCCGGAACATCAGTTCAGATGGATTTTTCTATGAAACTAGTCACTTTTTTAACAAAATAATGGGTTACAGATAGAATTTAACATTTTGAGCCGATAAAAAAACTGAATGGAACAAAATACGTAAATGTCACATTTTGTTCCTAACCTCCTTAAATTTTTGTCAAAAATGTCAATGTGTGTCGCGGCACAGATATATTGCCAGTTTTGTAAGGATATAACGTATATATGTAATAACTAATCAAAGAGTTTAGTGTGATGATGGTGGTGGTGATGATAATTATTTTATAGTGACATGTGCTTGTAGTTTTATAAACAATGCTGAAATTTCCAAACGTGTATCTTCAAAGACTGAGGATCAGTGCTTTGGATCGAGGGTATACCTTGGCATAACATTGGTAGCATATGCTTGAGTTACTTCAAAAAAAGGCAAAATCACTATAGATGTTCCTATAAATTTTGAGGGTTGTCTCGATTCCTCATGGGTATCATCACTAGGTCTACCATTTGGTGACAATGGGACCAATTCGGAAGTTAACTCTTTAAAATAAAGAAATAATTTCAAAAATATGTCCACAAACGGCGGAGTAATTGCGTACCTGATATACAAAAAAAAAACATACTACCGGGTAAAATGGGGTGAATAAAAACGCAGGGGTGAATCGATACAAAACCAAAAAAGTTTTTCTACCTCCTCTAGCCAAATATTTTGTAAGAAAAAGAAATACTAATTTATATTTTGAGAAAATAACAGTATATTTTTTCTTAAAATAGAAACACTGATTTGACATTAGGTTTTGCCAACATAACAAAAAAACGTTTTGGAGTAATCTCTTCGAAGTCACGTAAACAAGGCCCGGGAAACTTTATAGTTTTTATTATGAAAAAAAGTGTATTACGGCAATTCATCGCGATAAATAACTGTGTTTGTCCCTTTTGACCAAGATAAATGTAAGTGAGTTTGTGATGAACAAAATATTTGTGAAATTGTAAACTAATTCGTTTTTAGGGTTCCGTAATACTTAAGGAATCCTTATAGTTTCGTTCTATCCGTCTGTCTGTCTGTCTGTCTGTCCTCGCCTCTAGCTCCTGTAATTACGAATATAAATTGATAAAATTTGGTGCAGTTATAGATTGTATATATAGATCACGGTTTCAGGATCATAAATTTTTTTTTTTTTTTTTTTAGGTGTCATGGGGTACGCATCCCAACTTACCTGTCCGGTAGTTGTGGTATAGTATACGGGTACGCGACCCCGGCTTCCCTAGCTATTACTGTCCTATCCCTTGCCCTCCTGGGCGGTAATATCCTACATTTCCTATTTCCCACTCTAACCTACCAATCTTCCTTTCCACACCACCTATCCTTCCCTTTCCTTATTCCTACCCTCTCTACCAATCCGTGGAAACGCAATGGATAATAATAAAAATAATTTAATTATCCAAAATGGCGGCGATGAGGTTCACCACCCATCACGTCTCGTTTCTCGCGGAGGTGAAAAGCGGACCATGGAAAGCCGCTTCGCTACGTTGAATGTAAGAGGAGGAATGGATGGTAAGAATGAAAGTGAACGAAGCGAAACGAGTATGTAAGGATCGTAGCAAGTGGCAAAAAGTGGTCTCTGCCCACCCCTTTACGGGAAAAAGGCGTGATTATATGTATGTGTATGTATGTATTTTAGGGGTGGCTCTTCATACACGTGAAGTGGGGATGAAAAATATTTTTTCACTCTACCCCATCGTGTGGGGTATCGTAGAATAGGTCTTTTAAAATGAAGGCAAGGTTTCATACGTTACTTTTTTATAAAGTTGACCACTTTCGAGTAATCGGCCTCCAAAGTAGTTTGTAAGTTGGTCCCCCCCCCTAGCATTTTTAAACTATAGAAGATAGAAACTTGCAAATTTCCATGCTGATAGATCATGCTAAAAACTCTTTAGGAAAATTATTGTGAACCAAATCGAACAGTAACTTTTGAAGTAATTAAAAAAAAAGCATATTACGCGTTTATAGTAACGGAACCCTCCTTAGACATGTCGTGACATGCTCTTGGTTAGGTTATTTCATTTGAATTGAGGTTAATAGACACGGAGAAGGGGCGAATAGATACGTTGTATGGGGTTATTAGATACGTAGTACGGGTTCAATCGAAACGAGAAAAGGTCACCCCTTTAGATAGATATGTACTAGGGGTGCCACATATTGAAATAGTTTAGTTTTCGTTTGATTTAGATTGAAAATTTGTGTGAATATGTATTTTAAGTACCTATGAATTTAAAATTATCTATATAATATGTATATATCAGTTTCTAGTACTCATACTTACAGGTGCCAATAGGCGTTATTTCCTAATAATAATAATTATTATTATCATTATATACGTACACGTATGTACCTGCTAAATTGTGAAGTTGACTTGATACAAGTATTTTTTTGGAAAGTGCCAACCCTAACGTTTTTTTCTATTCACCCCATATGCCGTTTCTTTTAAACCCATGTGCGGGGTCAATATAAATTACACATATTTTTACATTTTGAGTCGTAAATAGGAAATAAATTGCAGTTTAGATGCCTGAAAACCATTAAAGCGGCAGCGAGACATAATATAAGAATAATACATGTTCTCTACACTAGTGAATATATCCATAAAATTAAAGTCAAAGTTCAAAACTGTGTCTATTCACCCCGTTTTACGTAATTGATAACCTCCTCTCGTGTTTTGGTAGTCGGTTGTAAACACAACTACGCAATGAGTTTTGTTATATTTTAAAATTTTGAATCTCATATTAATCAATTATTATATAAAATGTAATTACCTTATTGTATAATATATTAGACAGATCCTTTACATTATGCGCATCGGGATAGAGACCCGCGATTCCTGAGATGACGATTCTTTCTCCAGGATCAGCTGTTTGATACTCGTTTGCAGCCCCCGGGGTAAATTCTTGGGGTTTCGGTGCCATTATAATGCTTCTGTAAAAATCGTATCTTAATAACTGTGATTTGCTGGAAGCGCTACATACTAGATAAATTAATCCACCTATGTGATTTTCTCAGAACGTAAAAAGAATCATTTCCTTGAAATAATTAAGATGATATATTAAGATATGAATTCTGTAATTGTCTGGTGCCCGTGACACAAGTTCTTCATGAACTAAGTACTGGACCTGATTGACACGTGTGAAAACGTTAATAGAATCTAGTCCTGATAAAAAAAACTGCTGGACTCGCGCACGAATGGTTCCGTACAGAACGGCTTAAAATTCACGTTTGTTGTATGGAAGCCCCACTAGAATATCTGTATTTGCTGTTAAAGCGGCAACAAAATACGTCTTCTGTGAATATTTAGCCTCTGTCACTGTTTTTAGCTTCGGGTTTGGCCCGCCTTATAGTTTCGGATTTCGCCTACCTAGCCCACTTGAAAAAAATACTAAATTGACAAAACGGTACCTGTACATGACAGCTAACACAAATAACTCAAATTGTTTTTAAACTGTCTTTTATACTTCATCTTTTTTAAAACAATGATGCTTTATTGTATTTATGCATTTAATCGTTTTTACGCATATAAAAAGGGTTAGAAGTTCAAGTGTCTCCAAAGGCGAATAAAACTCTGGTATTGATTTTTTTACTTTGACTTTTGTTGCAAATACTTATAAATAAGGAGATCCGTAGCCAAGTGAGTTTTTATTTATTTATTATTTATTGAATATAAAACACATACATATAAAAATTGTGTAGTAAGCACCGTTAAACCCGAAGAAGGTTTGTCTCGATGCCATGTTTATATTAAACCATAGTATTTACATTATAATAATATTAGGATAACAATTTAATATAAACTAGGTATAACGCGTTTCAAACGAGAAAGGAAAGTCAATGACCTTTTTCTGTCAAATGTCACTTGAAAAGTGCGATTTTTAGAAAAACTTATACGTTAACCGTTTGGTTCGCACTCGAGAGAGTGCAGGTTCGAATCCCAGGATGTGGCGTGTACTAATGAGACTTTCAGATCTCAAGTACATTATACGGACGCTCTAACGGTGAAGGAAAACATCGTGAGGAAACCCGCACATAGTTGGCCCCAGACGTATTGACCAATTCATTCCCAGTGGCGGCGCAAGATCAACGTTTGATGTGGGCAAGGTACGTTTAGCGAGGCCCTCTGGTGGTGTCCTGGCCCAATTTATTTTGCCGCCCCATTAATAAATAGTGTTGGAATTTTAATCATAATGCGAGCGACAGGAGCGAACAAGCATTATTTTTTGACTTTTTACAAATTCTAAAATATCTATCAACGTATCTGTAAAGTTTAGCCTACAAAGGCTTATATTTGAAAGACAGCTGTGCACTTCGGAAATAAAAACAAATAAAATCGACAGCATAAAACACAACGTCAATTGGGCCCCCATTTTTAGTTTCGTTTTACCCGTTTCAGCTTTAAATCCTGAAAAACTGTGTTATGCGAATAAATACAAATATCAATAGCCTAAAGCTGAACGTCGGTACTGAATTTTATAATATGTTCTTTAAGCTAAACACGAGCGAGCGAAGCGAGCGAGCAAAAGTTTTTTCCAATTTACAGGTTAAGATCTGTTCAAACGTTAGTCTAAAACACTAAATAACGGTTAAATTCAGAAAAATACCATATAATCAACCAGCTAAAACAGAACATCGGTACTAAATATGTTTTTCTATAGTAGGTACAACAGTATTTCAGGGTTTAAAGTTTAAAAAGATTTTAACAGGCAAAAGAGTAAAAAACATTTGCTCGCTTTCTCAGTTTCGACGCATTTAACATAAATACATACATATAGTACAAATTAGTATCAAAGTTCTGTTTTAGGCTGTTGATTTTTTTTTCTAAAATAACTTAAAAAAATCATTTTTCAGATAGGTTTTTTTTATTTTTTATTATTTTTAATGGAGGTTTTTTCCCAATGGAAAACATCACCCCCATGATACAATCAAACCGACAACACACAGAACGTAACATAATTTATAAATAAACTAACGTCGACCAACATAACACTTAAATAATTTATAAAGAGCTTTAGAAGCTGCTGAATTGGGGGACGATAAAATCGAGTTACAAAAACCAACTTCACTATTAAAATTAAACAGATAAAATAACTCCTGTCTCTCAGCCTCGGCCCGAACACACTCCATCAACACGTTATACACGTCCTCCACCACGTCACACGCCACACAGTTAGGACTGGGCGTCTTGTTCATAAGAAAACCGAAAGCGTTCAATGGAATATGTCCATATCTTAACCAAAAGGCAATATTGACATCATCTCGACTTAATTTTATGTTCTCGAACCAAGGAGATCTGCACAACGTATGCTGGATAGTCCTGTACCAGATTCCCTTGGTTCGAGACCTTTCATCAGAATATTCGCTCCGTAGATCATTGCACATTGACTTGACTACATGCATAAACTCATTATCATAACACAAACAATCTAAGGAGACTCCATCATGAATAGCCTGTTTAGCCAAAAGGTCGACTTGCTCGTTACCATCGAGACCAATATGGGCAGGGATCCACTGCAATACAATGCACCTCTCTGCTTTATACAGATCCAACATTAACTGTATAATTTGACAAGCAATCGGTGTTCCTCGAAAAGTCGAGGTACAACGTGCTATATGTTGAAGCGCACTTTTCGAGTCGGACAATATAACTATGTACTTAACATCCAGAGAATTTACATATAACAGTGCTTCATATATTGCGATTAACTCAGCGCGCATAACTGAAATATTATTATTTATTCTAAATCGGCAGTTAATGTTGGCCTGGGGATCAAAAAAAGCGGCGCCAACTAAATTTACATCTTTCGACCCATCAGTAAATATTTTGTAGTAATTAAGATATATTTTATGTAAAGCCTCCTCGCAATTCTTTTTAAGACATGAAGCTGTATAATAACTTTTGCTTTTATCAACATGCTGTATTTTTACATCTTATGTCAAGATCCACATTGCTGATCCATGTATCTAAAGAAAAAAGTCCTCTTAAAATATTATTATTCTTATGCATGTTTAAGTTACTAAACTTTCTATGAATTTCGACTAACAGAGGAACCTTTTTACGACGCCAATATGGGTTATTATGACTAACCTCTGCTAGAATACCTAAAAGCAAAAAACATTCATTATTATTAAGGCGCTCTTACCCTAAAAATACGCTTCTTTAAAAAATTTTTTGAGACGAATGGATACATTTTAGTGCAGCAAAAAAATATATGTTAATTTTGATCATATTTGCTAGGGGACCTTCGTTTTCAAAACACGTTATCTGAACATTTTCTCGATAAAAAAAACATAAAGTAACCATTAAAATAGAAATTCTTGGAGTTGTAACTGTACTATTTGTGAACAAAAATAAGAAAATTATTTGCAGTTTCGTAAAACATAATAAAAGGAAGGGAATTGTTGTTTTGATTTTTCGATAGGAATAAGATACTTGTTAGTATTAATTTATTTCAATAATAAATAATTCGGACGAGTCGAATGAAACATCGCGAAATGGCTACCTGTCATTCCTTCTCTTTCATATCTATGGAATAAGACAGTACCGGCTTAGGCCTCTTGCTAATGAGACGTATGTCAAATTTTTCCCCTTTTTAGGGTTCCGTAATACTTAAGGAACCCTTATAGTTTCGCTCTGTCCGTCTGTCTGTCTGTCTGTCTGTCTGTCTGTCTGTCTGTCTGTCTGTCTGTCTGTCTGTCTGTCTGTCCGCGCCTCTAGCTCCTGTAATTATGAATATAAATTGATGAAATTTGGTGCAGTTATAGATTGTGTATAGGTCACGGTTTCGGGATCATAAAAAAATAATCATTTTATATTTTAGGGGTGGCTCTCCATACATGTGAAGTGGGGATGAAAAATATTTTTTCACTCTACCCCATCGTGTGGGGTATCGTAGAATAGGTTTTTTAAAATAAAGGCAAGGTTTCATACGTTACTTTTTTATAAAGTTGACCATTTTCGAGTAATCGGCCTCCAAAGTAGTTTGTAAGTTGGTCCCCCCCCTAGCATTTTTAAACTATAGGAGATAGAAACTTGCAAATTTTCATGCTGATAGATCATGCTAAAAACTCTTTAGGAAAACTATTGTGAACCAAATCGGACAGTAACTTTTGGAGTAATTAAAAAAAAAAAGAATATTACGCGTTTATAGTTACGGAACCCTCCTTAGACATGTCCTGACATGCTCTTGGTTAGGTTATTTCTGCTCAAAAATCATTCGAATTTAATGTTGAAAGTCCGTTCAAATTTATTTTACCCTCGACTTGACCTTTATGTCGTCTGCATAAAGGTCAAGTTGGGGGTAAATATTTGTTTTTCTTTCATCGTTTAATACTAATAAGATATGCGTAATTTCGCTATCTGACGTAAGGCGCTCGGTAGCCCTTTGGCTTTTTGCGTTGTTGCGACCAATTGGTCTCGGGTTCGAATCCCGGTCAGACGATTTTTTTTTCTTTTTCTTTTTCTCGCACTATAAAACTCCGAGCTTGTTCTCGCAGTAATCAAAGTATAATATTGTTAGTTATGTACTTATTTTATTATTAGTTACTTTAAGTTGTTGTAAATATTAGTGTAGATTATATTATAAAAAATATGAAAAGATTGTATTCGATGAAAGTGCAAAAACCGTATTTTTAAGATGGAAGTACAAAAACTCTTTATAAGTAGGTACTAGGGAGACCGAGCTTTGGTCGTAGTTTTAGTACTTACAACGATAAAATTTAATTAAAAATTAATAAAAAATATTAAAGAAAAACAAATACATTATGTATAAGAATCACAATAAAATATTTATCTTACCGGGATTTGAACTCACCACCAAAAATCAAACGTAGGTACGCAAACCGAGCTGCCAGTCAGACTGACATAAAGTAACCGAAATTATTGATATAATTTATTACACGACAAAAGAAAAAACATATTTGATTCAAAATTGACAACATTGATTGACAACAAAATTAGTAATTATATATATCCCTAAATATTATTCTGTTGGTTTGCAAAGTTTATACACAATATAATTATATCAATTATTATAATCAATTCTAATTCTAATTACCATGAGCAATAAGGAACATGTATTCAGTAATCTACGTTTATTTTTACTAGCTTTTTCCCGCGACTTCACCCGCGTGAAGTTCGGTTTACATACAAAATTTTAACCCCTTTGTTACCCCCGTAGGGGGCGAATTTTCAAAAATTCTTTCTTAGCGGATGCTTACGTCATTACAACTATCTGTATGTCAAATTTCAGCAAAATCCGTTCAGTAGTTTCGGCTGTGCGTTGATAGATGAGTCAGTCAGCTTTGCCTTTTATATATTTAGACTAGGTGTTGCCCGCTACTCGGAAAAGGAAATCTCGATGGAACCTTACATTTTTCCGTATTAAAAGTATGCCTATATGTGCGTCCCCGTGGTCTATTCTATTATATATCTGTCCTAAATTTCATCAAAATCGGTCCAGTAGTTTCCGAGCCTATACAATGCAAACAAACAAACATAAACACAAAAAAACCTCTCTGTATTATAGTAGTATAGATTAAATAAAACAATATTTACAATAAATATGATGTAGCCGAAGAGACTATTTGGTTAAACCACTAATATATGTAATATCAGAAACTAGATAGGTACCTATTTGAAATTGTAATTTTTTGGGTGTCAGATAGCCGAAGTTTCTTGTAAGTAGGTAGAAGGGGAATATTGGATATTGAATTTTTATACAATATTTATGTATTGTATAAAATAATTTAGCTTTGTGCTACGCGAACGAAGTTGCAGGCAAAAGCAAGTTTAGATTTTGTAATCGCTGAAAAATGCGAATTAAATAAAATTTTGACATACTGTCTTAGAATTAAACGTCAATGTGTGTAATGTGTATGTCGTAGTGCGTATTCCGCAGTACTTCAATAGCATAAGTATTATAATAATACTAGCAGCTGTCCCGGCAAGCTTCGTACCGCCTTAGAATTAAATTTGTTGACGTACTGACAGCAGCGCCACCTACCAGGTCCAATTGCAAATCTAAACCATTCTCGAATCCACCTGAAGACACAAAAATTTTCATTAAAATCGGTCCAGCCGTTTAGGAGTTCAGTGACATATTATACACGCATAGAAGAAATATAATATATAAATATTAGACTTGCATTTTATTATTTTAAGTAATAAATCCATGAAAAATGAAGAAATTAGGATATAGATTAGATAGGTATATAGATTCTTTATGACTAAACAATATTGAATACGTGAACTTTATTTAACAATTAGGTTTTTTAAGCCTTTTTAGCTTAGGGAAACTAAAAAGATTAATTTCTCAAATCGCAATGGCTAAATTTAGTACAAAATTAGGAATTAGACTTCTTTTAATGGACCTAGACATAAAATAGACATTTTGAAATTTTGAATTTAAAAAATTTGAATTTGAAAATTGAATTTGAAATTTTGAATTATTAAATATAATTTATTTGTATTGAGATTTGAACCTAGACGCTACGCGTCGCACTAGGCGGGCACAATATCGCCAGGCTATGAAGCTCATTACAATTTTGTCGAAATTACGCTTTTGTACATTATGGACACATCACTTTGACGTAAATCGCATGAAGCCCCCCGCAGTCACGGGGGCGGCACGTCCCCCACTCATCTCCTTCACCCCCTCGAATACTTCATAGTTGGCTACTCACAGCGCCTTAAACTTACACTTTAACCAGAATTAAGATACCAAATAATTCCTTCTAACAAACAGTGGGACAATACATAATTCATTTTCCATTACGTGGATCGGAGTAGATTTTATAAAATTGCCTACTAAACGCAAGCATTGATTTTGTAATTTATCAATTTTGTAAAGATTTGTCTGACAAGTGTTACTATAAAACATCGACCCGTAATCAATTCTGCTTCTAATCAATGCAATATGAAGACGCCTCAAATGGGTGGGGTGTATCCCCCAATTAGATCTTCTTAAAATTTGTAGACAATTAATTAACTTTTGTACTTTGATTAAAGTTTCATTTATATGCTTGGTCCATTTTAAGGAGCTATCTAGCCAAATATATATTTAGAATATTTAATTGCTGGTTCAACTTTTAAAATCTTATTATATATTTTAATTTTTATAACTTTTTCCTTATATCCTCTCTTAAAAAGACATAATTTAGTTTTAGTAGTTGACAATTCCAAACCAACTTGTACCAAAAAAAAACTGTAATTTATCAATAGAAAGATGTAAATTTCGAGTGATCTCAAACATATTACTACCAGAAACATACAAAACAAAATTTGCAAAATGTCGCTAAATTAAAAAGTAATGGCGATAAAGGATCTCCCTGCGCTAAGCCTAAATTTCTGTAGCGTGAAAACACTGTATTTACTACTTTTATTTTTAAAATTCTGAGACTAAGGAAATTCCATAAATAGAGACAAAATTTTGAACCTAATCCGAGGCTGTCAAGTATTCCGAGTAAAGATGACACGTTAACGTTATTATATGCATTGTTAATATTAGAGATGCCACGAATAGTGAATTGGCCGAATACCGAATACCGAATATTCGGCAACGCTGTCGGCCGAAGCGCGCACGAAATACATACTTGTCGGGAGCGCGTTAGCTGGATTAAGACAAGTCGCAACCTGTTTTCCTCGTTGCGTTGGCGCAGCAGGCGACGACAAGCGTGTAAGTGTATAGTGAGAGGTTATTTTCTAAGGCCGGTAACATTTACGATGAAGAGCGTAATCGTTTCTTACCAAAAAATGCTGAAAAGCTTGTTTTTATCCATCACAACTTACCACTGATCAATATTAATTACTAAAGTGTTGTAATTTGGAAATAAATATATAATTTGGAGTAATATAACGTGTCTTTTTACATGATTTGGTATTCGGTATTCGGCCGAATAGTACGTATTATTCGGCCGAATACAGAATAGCATAAAAAGTGGCTGAATAGGCCGAATACCGAATAGTTGCCGAATATTCGTGACATCTCTAGTTAATATCTACAAAACATGCAACACTAAATTCATTTTCCGAAAAACCAGTTAAAATTCTAGACACTAAGCAACCAATATTATCAAAACAAGGAAAACATTTTATGGTCAAAATTAAGGTGAAGATCTTGAACTGGTGAAGCTGCAACGTGTAAAGAACATGCCTTTCTGTATGTACAGTTAAAATTTAACATTATCTTACGAATCTTTTTTTCTTTTATGTAAATGGGGCAACTTTTACTTAAAGACATGTGATTACCCTGGCAATTGACACAAGAGAAAGATTGTATATCGCAGTTAGCATGGAACTGGCCACACTTAGGACAGACAATAATTCTGTTAGATGGGCATTTGGAAATAATGTGGCCGAACCGCCAACATTTCGAGCACTGCGAAACGGGAAAAATATATTTATCAACCTTATTCCGCAGATGGTTTACTGTTACATGAGTAGGTAGAAAGCTCCCCTTAAAACATAGCCTAACAGATTCGCTGGGTATCCACTCCCCCTCTATATTTCTTCTTTTAAGGCGTAATGCCGAAACTAAAACTGCTCGTTCGTCTGTGCAAATACGATTCATTATCTCCACTTCTTCCAAGTCCAAGTCAATATCTCTTATCACTCCATAGGAGTGACTCACATTAAAAGCTTCACTAATTTTCCATCCCATGCTAATTAGCTTATCACAATTTATCAGATTTTCTATGTCTAATACACTTTCAAATTCCAGTCGAATTTTGTACGGTGACAAATACTAAATTCTCCTAATTTCTTTAACATTTAACTCTTTAAAGAGCTTGGCTAAGGCAAATTGTTTTGGGAATTTTTCTTTACAAGATATGTAGATCTCAAGTTTATCTTGTTTCTGCTTTTTCTTTTCTTGAATTTTCCATCCTTCTTCATTCTGGTTTTCATCGGACCATAACTGGTTAAAAACTCTTTTAGAAGCTTCTTTAGGCATTTTTTCACTCTCAGTTATATTCTCTTCCGTATTTTTGTTTGAAATCTTTTGTTCTTCTTCTCCCATACATATATCTTCTATATTTTGAATGTTCTCGAATAATTCACTATTTTTAATTTCATTTGAGCGACTCGAATCCTTCTGTTTAATAAGCTGATTTAAATAAGCACTTAGACTTCTATCGTTTGTAGAATCATCCTCTTCACCGCGATCTTTAATATTTTCCATTATGTAAACATTACACCATGAACAAAGCAATAGTCAATAAACAATGTTATCTACGCGTAGGTATACGCAACGACACCTGCGCGGCAGGGCCGCGAGGCGCGAGGCGACCGGCCGTAACTAGTAAACAACCTATCGATCTATTGCACTGATAAGGGATCAAAGCGCATACGTCCAACTCGCACGCTTACCGACGCGAGACTGTTTTCAGATAGTTGATGATGATGGAAATGAAAAGCCTAAAACGGAACGTCGTTACTATAGACTAGAGCAGAAGCCTTTGAAAATGGTATAAATTAAAAAAATATAGTAAAATGAAACCCATTGGAAAAGGAAGAGAACATAACAAAAATAAAAGGAAAAGTATTTACGGGCGATTCGAGTTCGGGAAGTGTAAGGGGGTGAGTTTATAAGGGTAAAAAACGGTTTATCTTGATTTCCGGTAAAACTACAAGTCCTATGGAAAAAATCAAATAGCAAAGTTGTAGGTAATAAAAAGATCTACAACTTTTTTGATTTACACGTTTTTCACATAACCTCAAATTTTATTTTTATGTGAAAAATTCAAATAAGCAAGTTTTTGGCTTTTATTTTTATCTTATGAGAGGCCCTTTACACCGCGAGGCCGTGGGCGGCCCACACCGCCCACGCCTTGCGCCGCCTCTGTTCATTCCTCTGGTCTAGGCTGACTTTGTTGTGAGAATGCCGTAGGTATGTGCTTGGGCAACCATACGACATTTAAAAACCAACTGTCCTAGGCTAGTGCCTAGGACAGTTGGTTTTTGTGAACTACAGTATTTCAAGAGTGGATACTTCTCTCGGAGAAAACGTACTGTTTAAATCATCCATTAACGGATGCAAAGGCCTAAGTTTTTTTTAAGTGTTGCAAATAGATCTGTTCTTACTTCTTAGTCTTACTCTTACTTTCAAATAAACCTTATGTTGATTTTCATAATACATATTATAATATGTATTAAGAATTTCATACTTGTAATAACTATTTAAAATTTTAACTGAATAACTGACATTTGCTTGGAGTTCTGATAAATAAAAGAAATTAAAAGTATCACAATTTTCTTTTTGAGCGAGATTCGAAAATCTATTGTATAATTCCTCGCCCAAAACGCCATGCATACTAAATTCACGGTAACAATTGTAGCAGTTTTCGAGAAACCGATAATACAATATTGTCTCGTTTAAAGTATGTAATAACCAAATAAACCAAGAGATAATAATTGAGACTATAGAAAATAAAAACAACACACTTCTTGGCAGTCGGGTAACAAATAATTCGGGTAAACTATAACTAAAACATTGTTAATTTATTATTAATAAAATATAAATTATAATTGATAATTGATGTTTAATTAGTCACTGAAATAATTGTAATTACTGTAATGTTACAGCAACTGTTAGCGACGCGACTAATGCCTTTGCCACACGTCCCATTAAATGTAAAAAAGTATGTCAATTGTAGGCTCCATATTATATTTTTTCATTTTTCATATTATATTTAAATGTAAGCTTAATTATTATACATTTTAGTTTAGTAGAGCTGCAATAAATGTTTCTTATTCTTATTCCATACGTTGGCTACCTAGATGGCCATAACGGTGTGTGCCATCACTGTGCCATTATGTGAATTAGGAGTTGGCATACTGTTGGAATGATTGGCCACAACTGTGATGCTACTTGGCCAAGATCCGTGCGGTGTCGGTTTTTCGACGAAAGATCAAAGGGTTGTGGCCACAGTTATGGCTTTACCGTCCACACGTTGGCACATGCTTAGTTCGTCACGAGCTCCGACAGTGAGCGCACGCCTACTATTTTTTGTTTTCATCGTCAAAACATTCGTAATTTAATCGTATACGTTCGAAAAAAAAATTTTGGCGCATGCGCTGTGGCCTGTGTACATGCATATAATAATTTTTTGAATGTAAAAAATTTCGTCGGTGCATTTTCCCGCGATAAAAATTAGCTTAGGGAATATTATAGATCTGTGCCAAATTTTATGATGTAAAATACAATATCCCACATGAACCATACATTATCGCTATAAAAAGTACCCTTAGTGACTCAACATCTATTTTCATAAATACGTCCGCACCTTGGCCCGAACTGAAGCATACTGAACGACCTTCCAACGTGTGGATGCCTACACAATCTGTTGGCCAACTTCCCCCTCCCCTGCTTAAAATCTTGTGGCCATCTAGATAGCCAACTTGTGAAGCCGACATATTGTCTATGTTTTGAATTTTGCCGCGCTCGGCTCGCGCTTGCGCCTAAAAGCGAGAAGTGGGAAACAGTCTCTGAGTTTGCGCGGTCGAGTGCGTACATATTATATGCACCACTGTATATAGTTGTGTGTGTATATAGTTTTAAGCCATCTAGATAGCCAACTTGTGAAGCGACATATTGTCTATGTTTTGAATTTTGCCGCGCTCGGCTCGCGCTTGCGCCTAAAAGCGAGAAGCGGGAAACAGTCTCTGAGTTTGCGCGGTCGAGTGCGCACATATTATATCGACGGAAGAAAGCGGAAACGTCGTATCGTGAAAAACCCAAGTTTACAGTAGAGCCAAAAAACTATTTTGAAAATTAATAACTTGTATATTTATAGAGATAGAAAGTTGAAAGTTGGAATATATTTATATTTATCTAGGCCCTATATGATGACTTTGTCTTAATTGTCGTTAAGTTTGTATATCATTGATTTTTTATAAGTTACGACAGTTGATATTATTTCAATTTCAGACAGCAGAAATGTTGTATCTTTGAGGTGAAATGTATAGGCAACTTAAAAAGACATATTTTTTTGAGCGACGGATCTGTGGTATCTTAAATATGACAATGATAATACATATTATTTCATTTAGCTGTATATTGCTTAATTGATTAAATTACATAAAACTTTTGTTTTAAGTACAAAATTGGCGATAGACATTGTTAAAATGAAATGCTGTATCTTAAACTGAATGTGTTAAAAGCTTTTATAATTCAAACCAAAACGTTAAGAAAAAAGTATTTTGCTTAACATTTTGGTTTGAATTTCTTTTCTTCTTCAGTTTCTTGTCTTGTATTTTATTGTTTCTTGCTTTTTTCGCTCTGATAATGAGTTATCAGATGTTTCATCATTATCAAACGAGCAGCTTAATTCTTCTGATGGAAATGCTTCGTAAGGCAGCAACGTGTCAACATCATCTTCTTAAAAAAACCTAGGCCTTTACATCCGTTAATGGATGATTTATACAGTATTCTTCGAGCGAACCACTCTTGAAATACTGTAGTGCCTGGGACAGTTAATTTTTAAATGTCGTATGATTGCCTAAGCACATATTACGGCACTCTCACAACATAGTCAGCCTAGTCCAGAGGAATGAACTGGTCAATTCGTCTCGTCTGGGGCCTACTATGTGCGAGTTTCTTCACGATGTTTTCCTTCACCGTTAGAGCGTCCGCATAATGTACTTGAGATTTGAAAATGTCTCATTGGTACACGCCACAACCTGGGATTCAAACCTGCACTCTCTCGAGTGCGAACCAAACGGTCGGTAAACGGGTTCAAAAAAATCTAAGTAACATTTATAAAATTTTAATTTCTTTCTGATTTGCCTTAGATTTCTTTTTGTACTGATTTCTTCGTTCAGTACTAATACTGTTGAAGCTTGGATTTTAGAATCGGCAGTTATACATTTATCCAGAGGCGGCTCGTGACTTTATTTTCTGGGTGTTCACAAAAAAAAGTCTTGCTTATCATTTATTTGTAAACAAAAACCATTCGCCGGTCTTAATCTCTCTTACAGATTTTCGATAGGTAGAATAGAGCACTTTACGAATATCATTGAAGCCCACTGCCCAATAGATATCAGTTGAACTTCACATAACAATGAGACATGACAAATGATTTGTCATCGGTGTCAAGTACGTTATATTATTTTTCAGAAGCCTCCGTGGTCTACTGGTTAGAGCATTGGCTCTCGACTCGGAGGTCGTGGGTTTGATTCCCGCATTGGAACAACAAAAAAATTTTGTTTCCAAGTTTAATTAGGACAATGCAGGCTGATTACCTGATTGTTTGACAAGAAAGATGATCCATGCCTCGGATGGGCATGTACAAAGTTGGACCTGCGCCTAATCTCACCAGTCGTGTCGGTTATCCGTCCCACTGGATTATGAGAGTACAGGAAGAGAGAGTGCTGCGCCTGCTTTCAATGAAACCAGCCACCGTCACCAAAATCGCTGTGGGGAGTTATTTTTTTTTTTCAGAAGCATTTTCATTACTATAAGATATTTGATAGGCGTTTGGTAAGCTAACTGTATTTTCTTAAATTAGATGTATGTTGTGTGGTAATCTTTAAAAGTTTCAGCAGTAGAAGAAGACTTAACTTGAGTGTTGGTTAAGCTGTACGTACTTTTAGAAGTATCATTAGCAGCATCAGGACTCAGGACAGGACAGGAGACGTCTGTCGTGTGGTTGGTTGGTAAGCAATCTATTTTTTTTAATTGTCAGGGAATCTTCATTTCAGGGTCATTCAATTGTCAGGCAATGCAAGGAGACTTAAGATACGAGTATACGTTAGCAGAGCAGTCTCTATTTTTCGAAGAGTCTTCAGCAGCGCTAAGCTAGATTTGCTATACAGTTGGTAAGCTATCAGGTATCAGGTAAGCAATCAGGTATTTCAGCAGTGCAAGGATACATGAGATTTGTGTTGGGTAAAAATATTATTTTCAGTAGAAATTTCAGCAGTAGAATTAGTAGTTTGTCGTATGGTTAATAAGCAATCTGTATTTTCTTTATTTGCAGGAGAAGCTTCAGCAGACCAAGGGGAATTCATATTATGTATGTTAGGTAGGCATTTTTAATTTTCAGGAGCGTTCTCAGCAGTGCAAGGAAAATGCAGGTGTGTATTAAGTGTGCAGTCTTTATTTTCAGGAGCAGTTTCAGCAGAATAAGAAGGCAGGTGTGTATTTTCAGAGGAATATACAGTAGTCAAAGAAGATTTCATATTTTCTAAAGGGACTTTATATTGAGGAGTACATTCAGCAGTGTGAGGATTTTTTTCATGATAAGGGGTAAAAGTTCTGTTTAAAAGAAAAACAATGCTAGATCTGATCACAACTTCTTAACAAAATATTTATTTGTAAAGTTGTGCAACACAGCCACAAACATGCTTCCTTAAATCGACGCTTGCGCATGAACTGAGAGGCGGTCGGAACGGCGTATGAAGCGAGCAAGTAATGGCACGATAGAGGGGCAGGAGGGAGGTAAAGTGGCGTTACTGATCTCTGTACGCATAACAAAACTCTATTCATTTGTTGTAAGTATGATTTTATAATAAAATTAAATGTTTGAAATGTAATAACTGTTTCATGTCCATGCATATCAGTACGGAATAAATTGTCGTATCTATAAAAAGTACACAATATTTTCACGCAGCAAAATTGTCGTATCTCTGTCGATGATAATTTTTAAGTGACAGAAATGTCGTATCTTCTTCAAATCAAATTCCGAGATATTTAAACAAAGTAGTAACTTTTTTTAATTCCTGACGTATTGTCGTATCTGTCTTATTTTCAAAAAATGCAGTTTTTACTCTAGTTACGACAATTTTTTTTAAGATCTGTGCTAAAACGCGGAAAAAATCCAAGGTCGTATCGTTAAAAAAAATTATCGTAGAGAGACGAGACATAGACCATTCGACGCGGATTTTTTTTTTATATAACAATATAGTAAAAAGTGATTTTACCTAAAATCCAAGTTACGACATTTCCGCTTTCACCCGTCGATATGCACCACTGTATATAGTTGTGTGTGTATATAGTTTTTAGCCATCTAGATAGCCAACTTGTGAAGCCGACATATTGTCTATGTTTTGAATTTTGCCGCGCTCGGCTCGCGCTTGCGCCTAAAAGCGAGAAGCGGGAAACAGTCTCTGAGTTTGCGCGGTCGAGTGCGCACATATTATATGCACCACTGTATATAGTTGTGTGTGTATATAGTTTTTAGATTTTGTGCTTTTTAAGTATTGTGCCTCAAACTCTTTAATATACCAAAGTTTAACAGTGTTTACACGGATTTCAATTGTACATTCAGTCTTTCCATCGTGAAATTCCTCCTCCCGTTGCTTACAAAGGCTGGTCTTCGAGCCACATCGTCTACTATTTTGTCAACATAACCAGCACTGCGATGTTCAATACTCCGCCACACGATATGGTACTTACTCGTGGCGCGAGGCAGAGGATGTTGCAAAAGCAATCAGCACAGGAGGAACCTTATGGGGATGTACGAACTACCGGGGACCGCGAAATCAGTCACAGGTCGGAACCTGTCTGTCGCGGATCCATGAAGTCAGTGAAATCACACAAGTCGTCAAAGAAAGTCGTCGTTCCAGGCCCAAAAGAAGCTTATTGAGCTAGAAGCCGTAGCACAGTCACAGTTAAAAGCGGCAGAAAATACGGAAAAGCGAAGGTATGGCTAGAAGCCGCAGGAAATCTAGCAAAAGCTCAACAAGAACTCCTAGAACGAAAAATGGCGGCAAAAATTGCCGCGCTAAATAAACAATATTCGTGTAAAAGTGCAAGCTCAGAGTGCTCGTCACTATCGAAAAGAATCGAAAATTGGTTGGAAAACAGCAAAGTAAACGTCGAAGTCCAAAAAACTGGAAATAAAAATCTAGAAAATACCGACGCCGTTTTGTCGTCGCGCGCGCCGTTCGGACCCGCTAGTCCCACTCGCGACACCGCCGCGCCGGTCGATTTCGCGCGCTTCGCGTCAAACAACTCATCCGCGCTACAATCGGATTTCGACAAGTTAGCCGAAGCACTGAAGCAAGTAGCTGTGGCAGCCACTACCAACACCGCAAACGCGGGAATGGTGAGTCGACTGTGCACCCCAAAAGAGCTGCCCACCTACTTCGGCGACCCGATGGAGTGGCTCGCTTTTAAATCAGTCGTTGAGTCAATGGAGGTGTGCCAGTTTAACGTGAAAGAGCACATGTGGCGCCTACGGAAGTGTCTCAAGGGAGCAGCAAGAGAGTCCGTCACCGCGCTCCTCATCAGTGCCGCAGGCCCCGAGGCCGTCATGTCGACGTTGGAGCTGCAGTTCGGCCAGCCGGACATTATTTTGCCGAGAATACTGCACGAAGTACGCAAGCTGCGCCCCGTGAGTCTAGAGTACCACGAGGATATTGTGAGTTTCTCCATCAAAGTGAAGAACTACATGGCTGCAGTGAGATGTCTTTCCCAGGAGGAATACTTACGAGGTGTCAACATAACGTCCCTAATCATGTCCAAATTGCCCCCCATATTGTTGTCCAAGTGGAGTGATTACGGTTACCCCATAATACGTGTAAATAGTTCAGTGTGTAGACTCGAAATACTATCTAATTTCCTTAGCGAGGAAGCCCTAAAAGTGTCCAAAACCTCAGTGTCTATGTGTGTGTCAAATGACTATAAAAACTATAAATATAGCAACTCTAAAAATGTTATGTTAGTACATAACAACGTAGGTAATAAGTCAAAGAGTAAATATTGTAATATATCTGTTCGTATTTTGTTAAAATGTAAAAAGTTTTGTAAGTCGCTGCGCAAAGATAGGTGGGAATATGTAAACCGTCTAGGTTTGTGCTACAAGTGCATAAACGGTCGCCACAACCGGGAGACCTGCCCAGCACCAGCATGTGACGTCGACGGCTGTAACGAGTTGCATCACAGGTTGTTACATTTCACCTTGCCGGTTATTATATTCTGTCAGTTAAAAAGAAATATCACCTCCATTTTACTATAAAGTGAATCCATTTTCATATTCATTTTCTTAATAATTTCATTTCACATAATATCTTTACATTTATTTTTACTAATTCACTTGGTTAGTGTACTGGCCAGTCACTTACATTTACATCATCAGGTACCTTTTTTCATTTATCATTATTTTCATAATATGCATGCTTATTCATAAATCATGGTAAAATATACTTTTGTTATCTATTCATATTTATTACTTATGTACATCATTTTATAATTTTATCTATAGTCGACTTTAAATTATTTATTATTAAGGTACTTTACTTTATTTATTTTTATACTTCATGTGCGCACTTTATTTGGTACAATACTTTATTTATTTATATGTAGGAGAAGTACCACCTCTGTCAGGATCGGCCATAACGGTTTTACGTGGGCATTTGGGCAGTACAAAGTACAAGAAAAGTGCAGAACTTAAAATCACTTTGTTTTAATTATAATTTAAGTAATTTACAAAAATCAAGATACGATCACATAGAAAATCTGTAATTTTAGTTATAATAATAACTTTAAATAAAATCACTAAGATTGCGTGGAACAAGAGCGATTCGTCGGTCACCCGGCGTGGCTGCCGTTATAATAAGAAGTGCTGGTCTTCCGCGCACTTCAATTTATACGGCAGCTCACCCCACTGACACAACGCTTCGCAAGACCGCAAGTTCACAAATTATTAAGTTACAGGAAGTAGTTAAATTATACGTAAAAAAAGAATAAAATTATAACTTCCGGTCTGGTCCCAACGCAGTTCTATAGATGGCGCTAGACGTGCGCCGTCACGGCCGGACTGACTTGCGACCGTCCTCGGGCGCTTCATGTTGCCGATCTGTAACAATTATAGAACATCTGTATCTCGTAAAATTATTTATCGGCTCGTCCAGCCTGACATTAAATCTTGTGTCCTTTTATTCTCAATATTATCGAAGTGATGTACTCAACTCTTATCTCATATATCTCAACTCTTAAACCTGATCTCAACATCGGGTCTCCTCAACCATCCAGGCCGGCATAGCCAGCCCGGCGTGGCCCGGACGACACCGTTCTCTCCTGGACGTATGTGTCCCCCAACCAGCCAGGCCAGAGCCCGGCATGGCCCGGCACAGCATCGCCCATCCTAAGCCGGACAAATGCGTTATTCCAACCAGCCAGGGCGAAACCCGGCATGGCCAGGCACGACATCGTCCTCCCCAAAGATGTGTCCTTTCAACCAGCCAGACCGGAGCCCGGCATGGTGAGGTACTCATCATCCCCCATGCCTCTACTTAATGTCTTTTTGCTTAATGTCTCAGAACACGCACACACACACACACACACAAATAAGTTATCAAATACACATATACGTATTCTCAAAAGTACTCACATACTTAAAAATTATGGACTGTCTTGCTCAGCTTGGCTTTCGTGATCAAGAATATCATGGTCAGAGATAACACTCAAAGTATCCGATCCAGCTGTGACCGTATTCGATTCAGACGTTATCGTTTCTGATTCGGCCGTCATCGTGTCCGATTCAGCTGTAAGGGTATCGGAGTCCACAGACAGTGTTTCACTACCAAAACTAATGGGGCATTCACTATCGAGATTTACATCTACCGACGCCGTCTCGGCCTCCTCTTTATCTAGTAGACTAGTGCTTAATTCAACTAAAGCATCATGACCCTGAGGTACTGGACGCAAGTTCTCGTGCGCGAACTTTAGAGTATGATGTGATCCGAATAGACTCTTAAGCTCGTAACGATCGTTGTCTAAGACCGAAGTTATCACAAAGGGACCCTTAAATTTTCTGTCTAGCTTAGTTTGATTACGTTCGCTACTTTTTATGAACACGAAGTCTCCTTTTAAAAATGGTCTAATAACCGCGCGACCTCTATTAAACCTTTGAGCATCATGTGTGGCTGCTTTCTGTATATTGCTAGAGGCATATTTTGGCACCAAGTCTAGGTCAATTCTTTGTACATCTCCAGGAGCAGAAGAGCTTATCTTTGACATTCCCAAAGATTGTGACTGAATGCCAAACATAAGCTCCGTTGGCGTGTATTTGGTGACACTAGACCTGGTACTATTAAGTGCCAGTTGGATGTTTCCTAATTCATTGGGCCATGTTTTATTGGGGTCGTTTTCAATGATCGTTAGTAAACTTTTTAATGTTCGCATAACGCGCTCTACCTGGCCGTTTGCCCTACTGGAGCCCGTCGCAATGTAATGTAATTCAATATTATATTCTGCACAGAATTCTTTAAAGTTAGAACTTATGTAGCATCTACCCTGATCTGCAATGATGCGTTTAGGCGCTCCAAAAAGACAAACAGCTTTTCTAAGCGCTCCAACTGCGCTAGCCGCATCAATCTGAAGAGTATGTTCTAATAGTACGTATTTAGAAAAGGCATCAATTACTACAGAGCAATATTCTTTGCGATCGCTCTTGCCGCTTAATTTTCCGGTGAAATTTATATGAATAGTGTGCCAAGGCACAGACACTTTTGGGATAGGATGTAGTTGGACAGGTTGGGCTCCAGATGGTCCTTTTGACGCTTTACATACTATACAAGATTCAATAAACTTCTTAACACATTTGGACATTTGAGGAAACCAGTACTGTTCATACAACTTGTCCAACGTCTTATCATATCCCAAGTGTTGCAGTTCGTTATGAACGTGAGTTATAAGGGTCCATATCAATGATCGCGGTACTACGGGAAGCCATGAAATAATTTTATTTCGCACTATCTTTCTGTAAAGTATACCAGCCCTAACATCATAATATGTTTGACCAACCGTGTCAGGGAAATCGTCGTTCATATTATGTTTCCTAATTAAATCTTGGATTTCCGAGTCACGTTTTTGCTCTACCGCAAGCAAACCGCGATGAAGCTCTACAAAATTAACGGTTTCTGGAATAGGGGCTGAAGAAGACTATAATATAACGGTATTAGGTTCTGGAATCGGATTTCTAGATAGGTAGTCGGCGTGTCCCATACCACGGCCTTCGCGATAAACAATATCGAAATCGTAGGCTTGGAGGAAAGACCACCAACGATGGACACGAGTAGTAAGATCAGTTTTGGATTTTGATGCTTTAAGAGAGTTGCAGTCTGTAAAGACTCTAATAATTTTTATTTTGATAATGTAATTAAAATAACACAAGAAACATAAAATTAACAATAAAACTAGAGCCAAATAAAAAACTAAAAATTAATACCTACTAATAAAAAGAAGACATCTATAAAATATAATCTAATCTCTAAAAAAGTCTATAAATAGAAAAACTTTCCCAGGTCGTCCCCATCTGGCAGAGTACCTAGCAAACTGATAGCATTGCTTCGTTGGATAGCAATGGCTATCCGTTGTGCCAGGTAGTTCCCGGCTCTGGGGTCTCGGGTGGCTTCAGTAAGCTTTTTGGAGATTTCTTTAAAAAGCTTATGTGCGCCCGGACCCCATGCGCCTAGGGTTTCCACCCCAAACGGTTCAAATATAAGGTCTCCGCTAAGGTTCTCATATTTGCGCCGTTTGAGGTTCTCTGCTTGGTTTGCAGCCGCGCCCGTACAGTTCGAAGTGCCCTGGACATGGGACGGAGCAAGAGTATCGACACAAGTAGCATCCCATACAAGAGCCCGTCCCACACTCCAAGGAACCAGGGTCATTCCATCAGGTCTCTTGCCATCGTCGCGCGCCAGACCGGAGGGCTCCAGTATAGCTAGCACACCGGCGGTGACAAGAGCCTGACGAATGAGGTCATTCAGACTGTGATGCCGGGAAATGCGTCCAGCGCTTCGTGAGCAGCACAGCCCGTGGTGACCGTGACTGTCTACGTTCGCGCCGCAAACACACTGATGAGGGACGACATGGGGGGCACCAAGACGCAGGGCAGTAGTGAGGTGTGGGGAGCTGGTGTAAATGAAGAACACGACCGTCTTTGTTTAAGTTACGATTTATTCTGCCCATATCCCCGTCTTCCTACCTAATACATAATAATATATAAAAACGTCTTATACTATGTACGCTTGTCTATACCCCACTTCACCTCCGGGGTAACAAAGAAAAAAAAAAAAACATTTAACTTTATTATTTTTTTCAAAATAATAAATTTTAAGTAGAAATGTACTTAACTTTACTTAAAAATAACATTAATTATTCTTAATAAAAGGTTTTGTTCTATCTTTGTGAACAATATCAATTTTTCCATTTTTTTAAATTTTTACATTTGGTTCCTGTTCCTCTATTACAATATATGGACCGTTATACAATGTTTCTAATTTATTTCCTGTCTCGTTTTTTACTAACAACAAATCGTTTGGATTGTACTTGATTTTGTGTACATTTTTGTCATACTTTATTTTTCTTTTCTCTTTACACTTTAACAAATTTTTTCTTGCATCTCTATTAGCTACTTGTAATCTGTATTTTAATTCTAAACTATAGTTATCTGGATTATACAATGGTTCTACATTAGAAGAAATCCTACTCGGTATTTCACATGGTTTACCAAAAACTAATTCGTATGGGGCATACTTTGTACTTGAATGAACTGTATTATTATATGTGAAGCACCAAAATGGTAGCCATTGACTCCATGTTTCCGGATTGTTATCGCATTGTATTCGCAAAAATGAACCTAGATGCTTATGTGCATTTTCAAGTGAGCCAATAGTTTGATGATGGTATGCGGTAGAATTTAGTTTTTCTATGTTAAGTAATTTACATACCTCTTCCATCGTCTCCGACATGAACTCTGTTCCACGATCTGTAGTGATGACTTTGGGAATACCAAACCTTAAAATGAAATTGTTCACAAAACTCCTAGCTATACTTACCGTTTCCTTATTTCTAAGAGGGTATGCCTCGACAAACTTGCTTAACTCGCACTGTATTGTTAATATATACTTATTATGTTCTAAATCTATATCTAACGGGCCTACTACATCTAAAAATATTTTTTCAAAAGCAAAACTTGCCGTGGTTGTAATAACCATCGGTTCTCGTATATACCTAGAGTGTTTCATTTTTTGACACTTTTCACATTTTTGTACAAAATTCTTGACGTCATTTTCGATTTCTGGCCAGTAAAATTTACGTTTTATATTATTGACCATTCTGCGTACCCCAGCATGTCCGCTTGTCGGTAGCAGATGATAGTCATTTATAATAAAATTCTTTTCCTCTTCATTTTCTATTCTTTTTATTCCTCTTAAAATACAAATGCGTGGTCCGGACCACTTGTCTATACTCCTTATTTTTTCTATCATATTTTTAATGAATAACGCGTTATCATTTCTTTTTATTATACAAATTTCTTTTATTTCTAACATTTCACATACTTTTCTCAATTTTTCCACAAAAACGTCTCGCGTATAGTGTGCTTTAAAATCGAGATTAACGTATAATATATTTTTATTAGCTATAAATGCGAAACATTCAGATTCGACATCTACGCTGTTATTCTTTTTCATTTTCTTTAATTCTTCTCCTTTAATAAAACATAACTCAACTGATCCATTCGGTATTCTAAGTATTTCCACAACTTTTGGTTGATCAGGCCAATCGTTCGGGTGAATACTTGGTATACCGTTTCCTACACCATCATTTCCACTTTCATTTTTACTTTCAATCTCTTTCATTTTCCTAGCTTGCGCTCTTGTTGTTACTGCCATTATCCTATCATTCATATCCTTCAAATCCTGTGACGTTACACTTATTCGTGACAGAGCATCTGCTAATACATTTTCTTTGCCTTTTACATATGTTATCTTAAAATCATACTCTTCTAGTGCTAACCGAAATTTTAAAAGTCTACTTGATGGATCTTTCATTCAAAACAAGTATATTAACGGTTTATGATCTGTCATTATAGTAAAAGTACGTCCGTATAAATATGGTCGGAAATATTTCACGCTCCAAACAATGGCAAGAAGTTCTTTCTGAATTGTTGGATAATTTAATTCTGCTTTATTTAAAGGTCTACTAGCGTAAGCCACTGGTTTCATATTAATGTTACAAAGTACTGAACCTATCGCTGTACCAGAAGCATCAGTTTGTAATACAAATTCGTTTGAAAAATCTGGATATTGTAAAATGGGTGGTGAAGTAAGAGCTTTTTTCAAAAATTCAAATGAGTTTTCACACTCTTCCGTCCACTCAAATTTAATGTTTTTCCTACATAGCTTATTTAAACAATTTGTTATATCTGAAAAATGTTCTATGAATTTTCTGTAGTAATTACACATAGCGACAAAACGTCTGACTTCATCAACATTTGTCGGTCTAGGATAATTTTGAATACACTTAATTTTTTCTGGGTCAGGACGAATGCCATCAGACGATATTGTATGACCTAGATATAATAATTCAGTTTTTAAAAATTGACATTTACTTGGATTTAATTTAAGATTAACTGTTCGTAAACGTTCAAAAATTTCAATTAAGTTTTTATTATGTGTCTCTAAATTTCTGCCAAAACAAACACAATCATCCAAATACATAAAACAATTTTTGTAGTTAAGACCTGACATAGCAACAGAAACAACTCTAGAGAAGGCACTGGGACTCGTCTTTAATCCCATTGGTAGGCGCTTCATTTGATATTGTCCTGTACTGGTAGTGAACGATGTAATCGGTCTGGACTCTGGATTTAACGAACATTGATAATAAGATTGACTAAGATCTAAATGTGAGAAGTAAATAGCACCTGATAATGAATCTAAAATCTCGGTAATGTTTGGTAGTGGAAATTTATCATCTTGAATTACTTCATTTAACTTCCTATAGTCAACCACTAAACGCCATTTTTTATTATTATCGTTATCTGATTTTTTAGGTACTAATAATATTGGACTAGACCATTCACTTTGTGAAGGTTCAATGATGTCATCATCTACCATCTGCTTAATTTGTTTGTCTACTTCTGGTTTTAAGCTATGTGGTAATCTATATGGCTTAACATATATTGGACTTACATTCTGTTTTAAATGAATTGTTTGTTCACCTAAGTTCGTAGTAGTGAGCTTATCGCCAGGCAAATGGAATATGTCAGCATACTTCGAACAAATACTTTCTATACTATTCCGTTCGCTTATACCTAAGTGATCAAGTTTCAAATATTGCAACAATGTTTTTGAACGTGTAGAATTAGAAGTACATTTATCAAATGAGCAAATATTATAATTATTTAGAGATATTAATTCAGGCTGAAAAACTGAAATAACTATTTCCTTTTCACTGGTATTCATTAATCTGATAGGTATTATGTAATTTTTAGGTTTTACTATTAATCCAGCTAAAAATAAATTTTCTTGCAACTCTTTTGGCACAATCACACTGTCTTCTTTCATACTGTCTGAATTCAATTTTATATAATGAATAGTTTCACATCGCGCCGGTATTGATATGTAATCGGTACAAAGTTTGGGTGAAGTATATAAAGTTAACACGCTCTGTTTATCATTATTTAAAATTAAAATATTTTCCTCTAAGTCAATAGTAGAATTAAAATTATTTAGAAAATCTAACCCGATTATTCCGTCTGATTTACAAGGTAAATTATCAAACAAATAAAATTTATGTTCATAAAATGTTTCATCGAGCGCTTGCAAAGTTAAATAAACATAGCCTTCCGAGTACGTTTTACCGCCTATACCGTTTATAACTATAGGATCTCTATGTATCGGTATTCGCTCCGATAAAGAATTGCTGCGAATTGCTGATAATGAGGCACCCGTGTCTATTAACCACGAACATTTTTGATTACCTAAGTTTAAGTATACGTATTTTACGTTGTTATCACATGTTAAAATATAATTTTTAGGTCCGAAAAAACTGATTTGGTTCAATAGTTTCTTGTTGTGGACTTTCGACATGTACTGAACAAATAGCTCGATTATTACCTCTACTATTGTAACTTCGACTACGATTCGAACTCACAAAATTATCACGAAAATTACCTCGCGTTGGGCGGGCACTATTATATCTCCAATTATAATTATTATTTACGTACCTACCTTTCATATTATAGGTGTTATAACGTTGTCCTTGATTCGAACGAAAATTGCCTCTAGTCATTCGAACTGCAGGTGGGCGGCTTCTCTGTGAGAACCTAGAGTAATTAAATTGGTTACCTCTCCTTTGTGCGTTGAAGACGTTGTTGGATGACGAAGGCTGTCCGAGCTCCTCATCCTCGGCTGCACGCACCGCATCCTTCAGCTGGGAATAGTCCCTGGCTGATATGATGGTACTCAGCCGCCTGTTACGCAAACCATCTGCAAACCTTTTAATTGCAAGTTTTTCGTTTATAGGTCTCAATATCTCACAAGCTTTCGGGTTTCCGTCACTCTGCGCAATAGTGAGACCCACAAATAAATCCGACAATTTATCACCAAACTCACATATGGACATATTATTTTGCGATAAATTATTTAATTGGCTAAGTATGGAATTTGCCGATTTTTTAGTTATTAAAAAGTTTCTGATATCCTGAATTAGACTCGTTACATCATTATATTCGCTTTTCAATTTTAGCTTAGCAGACTTTGATAGTCTTGTTTTTAAAATAAATGAAATTAACATTTTTTTCTGACAAACATCTGCAAGATATTCATTATACATTTCAATACCATCTATAATTTTTTCAATAGTTTGTTCTGAATTATCCATTACAGGTATCAAGGAAGTAGCAGTTTTTATATCAAATTTCTCCATATTTGCAACTGCACTTTCTGCGCTACTACAAATTTTATAAGTCAAAATTTTCTTATATGTTAATTCTATCCGTTCTTTTAATATTTCATAGACATATTCAGATAGTTCTAAATTACTTTCCTTATCTTTAAAAATATTAATAATATTTTTATATGCTAAAAATAATTTCTCAGCTTCTAAAATTTTTTCATTAACATTACATGCATATTTTACTCTTCTAGTAGGACCCAACTTTCTTAAATTAATTTGAATATCATTTAACTTACTCAGAATAATTTCTAAATTCTGTTCCATAAACTATGTCACTTAAAAATAAAGTCACTTAGAAAATATTGTTCATTTTCCAATGTTCATTTTCTTCAGTGTAGCATTCACGTAGACGTATACGAAAAGAGTAAAAGAGGGGGCAATCATGGGGCAAGAGGGCACAAATAACATTGGGGGAATTCCATGGGCAAGAGGGCACAAAATGTTAAAAATATTTGGGGAAGGGGGCGCGCATTTTTATTATTATTTTCAGGCAGGGTCAGCTCCCTCGTCTTGTCTGCCAAATCTTCCTGACAGCCGTTGGCGCATGCGTGTGATGAATTGATGCTGCATTTTTCATTCCATCCACTTTCGTTCACCCCGTCTCCACTTCCTGCATCCGAAGTAGACTACTGCAGCAATAATAATTACCAAGGCCACAGTCAGTAAAATATTATTGGTAAACATATGTGATTGGACGTCATTATCCTCGAAAATTTGTGCTTTGTTTGAACCTGCTGCTGCATTTTGACTTATCAGCACCTCCTTGTCTTCGGTTTTTGAATACGGCTTTCCCATAGTCAGAATTTATAACCCAAAAATTTTACACTGCACCGGACACTGTTCACTGTATCACGCACGTCTTCGTTCAACAAAGTTCCCAAATGTTTTATAACTCACTAATTCAAAACTGTTTAACTTTGTGCACTGAGGCACACAGGAATCCGCCGCGTAAGCGAAATTCGCCGGTCACCCGACACTCGCCCACGCCACGGCATGGCAGGGTCGCCATGAGGTGTGGGGAGCTGGTGTAAATGAAGAACACGACCGTCTTTGTTTAAGTTACGATTTATTCTGCCCATATCCCCGTCTTCCTACCTAATACATAATAATATATAAAAACGTCTTATACTATGTACGCTTGTCTATACCCCACTTCAGTAGCTAGCCGAAATGTATTACGGCCCAGCAATGTACCAGTATTGGCTGACGGTAGTGCCTGCGGCCAAACGCCCGACTCCCACTTCTCCACAGCCAAAAGACGAGCCCGCTCTACAGGACTGGAAGACGTGTTAAAAAGTCTATTCCGTACCAGTCTACAGATGGGCTCGTCCCAAAGCCTTTGGGAAAATGTGTTCTCGGGCACATTGCTGCCGGCACTAGCAATGTCCCAGGCGCCCTTGGCCTCGTTCGCAAAAGGGATTACTAACGGACAGGATGAGCGCTCTAAATTTTTATTAAAGACTCTGAATTTACGACCGTACAAATAATGTCGAAAGTGTTCTACCGCTCGTACGACTGCGAGTGTTTCCAGCTCGTACGAGTGGTAGCGCGACTCAGCTTCAGACGTGCGCTTGCTAAAGTACTCTATTACATGCGGAAGGTTATTTTTCTTTTGTATCAGGATTGCACCGTATCCTTCAGAACTGGCATCGCAATACAACTCGACTGGTAAATCAGGGTCAAAAATGGTCAGTACGGGCTCGGATGTTAGTATACGTATAATGGTATTGCGAATCTCCTCGTGCTTTTTGCTTCATTGAATAGGTCCATTTCGTTTTGTAAGTGGATATAAGGGACCAGAGATATTAGAAATATTAGGTATGAATTTCCGGAAATAAGAAGAGAGGCCTAGAAACTGTCGGACTTGTGTAGCTGTTTTAAGTTGAGGAGAATCTTTTAATGCCTGTATTTTACGCGAATTTGGCCTAACTTTACCACACTGAATAGAGTAACCTAAAAACTCGATCTTCTGCTTCATAAATTTATATTTTCTGAGATTAAGAGAAAATCCAGCTAGAGATAATGCAGCTAAAACGTCATCAAGCCGTTTTAAACCTTCTGAAATGCTGCTAGAATAACATAAAACGTCGTCCATATAAATTAAGGGTTTATCTTTTAAGTTATGAACGGCTTTAGTAATGCACCGCTGATATACTGACGGAGCATTGCGTAATCCGAAGGGCATAGCGAGATACTCGTATTGCCCCTCAGGCGTCACAAATGCTGTCTTTTCTACGGAATCCGGGTGAATGGGGATTTGGTGGAAACCCGAAGCCATATCAAGTGATGAAAAGTAATATGCACCACCAAGCTGATCTATTTGCTCCTCAATCCGCAGTAAAGGATAATGCTCAGGTTTTGTATTGAGATTGAGTTCTCGGAAATCTACACACATTCTGTCATCGCCATTCTTCTTTTTAACCAAAAGAATTGGGCTACCGAAAGGCGACGAACTATCCTGTATCACATCAGCGTCAAGAAGTTCTTGAATCTTTTCCCTAACGATTTTCTTTTCTATAGGAGATAGCCTTTATGGTCGCCTTTGGACTATTTTATGGGGGTCTACTAACTCTATTACTAGCTCTCCCGTAGTAACACGTTTTTTAGGAACACCCTCTATAAAGCTATCAGAATACTTATTTAGTAATTTAATTAAAGCCTCTCTATCGTCACCTGTTAAATCTGTGTCGATTTCAAAATGCTCTACTTTACTCTCTACATAACAAACGTTAGTTCGCTCCAGAACGGAAAATTGAAGGTTATTATTATTAACCTGAACACTTATATTATGTTCTAATATGTCTCTACGGATGATAACGGGATCGTTAATACACAGGTCCGGGACTACGTGAAATGTTAGAGTCAGAGAAATATTTCCTACTATTGTATCACTAGAAATTTGAGACCTACATTCAATTTGGTCACCGCCTATACCAGCAAGATAAACGATACTATTGCGTACAGTACCAGGGAATTTACTAGATAAACTTTGTTTTATCAGTGAGCAAGACGATCCACTATCGAATAAAAAGGAGACCGACTCACCGGATGATGTCTTCAAGACGCCCCTCGATAGCCGCTGCTCACAGAGATTGACCTCTCCCTTCACTGTCCCACCGCTGGTCTTCTTGTTTCGTTCTGGGCACTTTGGTGAAATGTGGCCTTGTTGGCCACCATATGTATAGCAAGTAGTTATTGATCCAGGTGCTGAAGATGAATTTTGTGATTTTGAGTTAACGATTGAATCCTCACGACGTTTTCGGCATTCAAATGCTCGAAGACCTGTTAATCCACACCAAAAACAACTTCCAAGAAATCGAGCTTCTGACATTCTTGACCTTTTCAAATTTGGTTCTGGTGCTTCATTGACGTCTAACCTTCGTTTCAGTGAAACACTTCCAAGTACTCTAAATAACTGGGTTTTGGTCGAAATAGACCGGGCATTTAACTCTCGGCGAATCAAACCATCCTTCTGGCACAGTACCGAAATAACAAAACCGGTGATTACTTCTTCGGACATGTGGGTTTGTGGTATACGCTCAATTAAGTTCCATAAACGTAAGGCAGCTTCTGTGGCAGTTTCTTTTACTCCTATTTGGAAACGAAGCACTTCGTCAAAGTAATCTTGAATTAATTTAGGCTCAAAAAATTTAGCCATTAGGCTTTGCTTAACCATGTCCCATGTCAACTCATCTAGATTTATTTTAGTCAAATAAGAAGCTGCGCGTCCTTTTAGCGCACCCATAAGAGCCATAAGCAGATCAACGCCTTCCAACCGTTTACTTTTAATAACAATTTCAGTAACTTTGCACCAACCTTCAATGTCTGCGCCTGACTCGTCTGGATCGAACTGAATTAATTTTATTGCACTTGACTGGGCGTTATTATCTGTTACCGGAGCTGGCGATGTAGCTAACACTCGGCTGAGTAGCGCCTCCATTGTATTCAACAATTTTGAACCTCCATCTGCTAGTAGATTGTCTTCCTGTTGCCCATTACGTGCCACTTCTGATGTAGAAGAAGTACCACCTCTGACAGGATCGGCCATAACGGTTTTACGTGGGTATTTGGGCAGTACAAAGTACAAGAAAGGTGCAGAACTTAAAATCACTTTGTTTTAATGATAATTTAAGTAATTTACAAAAATCAAGATACGATCACATAGAAAAACTGTAATTTTAATTATAATAATAACTTTAAATAAAATCACTAAGATTGCGTGGAACAAGAGCGATTCGTCGGTCACCCGGCGTGGCTGCCGTTATAATAAGAAGTGCTGGTCTTCCGCGCACTTCAATTTATACGGCAGCTCACCCCACTGACACAACGCTTCGCAAGACCGGAAGTTCACAAATTATTAAGTTACAGGAAGTAGTTAAATTATACGTAAAAAAAGAATTAAATTATAACTTCCGGTCTGGTCCCAATGCAGTTCTATAGATGGCGCTAGACGTGCGCCGTCATATACAACATTTAACGGGACCTATTTTAAGACTAACCAACACAATATAATAATATGTCTCCAACCATTTTTATTAAATGGAGGATCGTTCCCGCCGAGCATGCTCTAAGTACCATTTATTTTATTTTTTGTACCATATTTGTACCATATTTTAATACCAAGGGTTTGTTTTAAGGCTTTTTGACCTCCAACTATTCTCACAGAGAAATCTCATTTACACCATGATCGAATGAAGGATTACCTTGCGTATTTTATTATTTATGCTTTTAGCATTTTATTTATTATACATACATAGCATTTTAGCTAGTATTTAATTAACACACTATGGCTTTTTTTACCTTAACCTACCCAAATTCCTTACAAAATAACCTATTCCATAATTTTGATGTACTCAATATTTAAAATATCCATCAACTGTTGGGTGATCAAGCCAACAGCTACTAGACATTCCAAACATCGAAGCATCCCTGTCTACCTAGTAATAGTTCTGAGTTCTATTTCAATCAAATACCTTCTTATAAAACTCAAACCCAAATCTTTATTTCAAAATAATATTTTCTTTACATCCCCACATAGACCACAGCTATGTTACAAACTAAATAACACATTCCTAATCCTCTTCACAATAATATTACGTCATATCTCGTATGAACGTAAATATTTTTTACGTAAATCCATGTAAGTCATAAATCTATATATATATAAAAGAAAGTCGTGTTAGTTACACCATTTATAACTCAAGAACGGCTGAACCGATTTGGCTGAAAATTGGTAGGGAGGTAGCTTAGAACCAGGAAAAGGACATAGGATACTATTTATCGCGGGAAAATGTACGGTTCCCGTGGAACACTGTATTTACACTTTTACGTAAAAACTACTTAACCGATCATCATGAAATTTGGCACGGATATAAAGTAGACTACGAGGAAGAACATAGGTTAAAAATAAATAAATAAATTTTCCGCGATAAAAAGTAGCCTATGTCCTTCCCAGTGGTCTACTTTATATCTGTACCAAATTTCATGATGATCGGTTAAGTAGTTTTTACGTAAAAGCATAAATACAGTATTCCACGGGAACCGTACATTTTCTGCAATAAAAAGTAGCCTATGTCCTTTCCCGTGCTCTACTTTATATCTGTGCAAAATTTCATGATGATCGGGTAAGTAGTTACGTAAAAGCGTAAATACAGTATTCCACGGGAACCGTACATTTTCTGCAATAAAAAGTAGCCTATGTCCTTTCCCGTGCTCTACTTTATATCTGTGCAAAATTTAATGATGATCGATTAAGTAGTTTTTACGTAAAAGCGTAAATACAGTATTCCACGGGAACCGTACATTTTCTGCAATAAAAAGTAGCCTATGTCCTTTCCCGTGCTCTACTTTATAACTGAGCAAAATTTCATGATGATCGGGTAAGTAGTTACGCAAAAGCGTAAATACAGTTTTCCACGGGAACCGTACATTTTCTGCAATAAAAAGTAGCCTATGTCCTTTCCCGTGCTCTACTTTATATCTGTGCAAAATTTCATGATGATCGGTTAAGTAGTTTTTACGTAAAAGCGTAAATACAGTATTCCACGGGAACCGTACATTTTCTGCAATAAAAAGTAGCCTTTGTCCTTTCCCGTGCTCTACTTTATAACTGAGCAAAATTTCATGATGATCGGGTAAGTAGTTACGCAAAAGCGTAAATACAGTTTTCCACGGGAACCGTACATTTTCTGCAATAAAAAGTAGCCTATGTTATAATTGTTTTATTATTATAACTTTTAAAAGTAACCATGAAATAAAACTTTTTATTTTATTTTATTTAATAAGTAATAATTTGTATGTTCTAACCTTAACTGAATTGGATTGGAATACATAGCAACATAACATCTTATTATTTTTATTTATTTTACCTACACACTGTATATGAAGCAACTAATTACTTTTATTAAAACCTTTTTACTCTGCTTTTACCTTCCAAAAAGCTAAAGTTACTATTACAAAATAAATTAATATCACCAATTTGAAGTACGTTAACGACTTATATTTTACTAATTAATTAAATTTTATTATGTTCCTATTTTTTTTATCCTTAGCCTGAAATAAAGTATGACTCCCAGAGTTCATATTAATTTAGAAATATTAATAGGTTGTGTTTTATTCAGTCACCGCATTACAAAACAAAAATAATGCACCGACCTATGTAGATATTGTAGTAAAAACAAATGTATAGGTTTACTTACTTTAAAATTTTCCTTTTTTTTATTTGTATAGTACAAAAGGTTTAATTAATTCTGTTACTAAATATTTGAAAGTTTTTTTATTGTTATTTAAAATTACCAAAATTAATCGTCCTTAAGGAAAATTTATGTTGTTGCAAGTTGCAACACAGTCTTTTGCACGTGTAATTCATGAAATCTTTCCAACCTAAATATGGCATGCTTACTTGACATTTTTGGATGCTTATTGCTTAAGCTTATGCATCGTATTACTAATGTTTTGATTTGTATCACAAATGGTGCATGTAAAGTTGAGATGATCTGTTATTCGACACCAATCATTGATGATATCATATCATGGACATGGGTGGTCCACTAGGTACTATTAATATTTCATTTAACTGTGATACTAATTTTTTTTTTGATAAAAAGTCAATGTAGTAATGAGTAGATACTCAATATAAAAATTTTAATAAAATGTAATTACTTCAATATTCTGGACTTCCAGCTAAAAAAAAAACAATTAAAATTACCTATAAGTGACATATACCAAAACATTTTAAAACACACTATTCGTTTTCAGTCTTATTGAAAATCAAAATAATTTAGTGAAATGAATTTAAATAATACTTATCTTTTATCTGAAATATATTGTTTTCTTTTTTAACTAACCTTGCTAATACATGCCTTCAAAATGGACATATTTCATTACGAATTGTTATGTATTGTAAATTTAAAATCTTTATAAAAATATATTTTTGTACAACCCTAGCTTTGATTAACAAATAGTATCTACTTATATTTCGTTGCGCGAATGCTGTGCTGGCACCGCAGATATTTGACGGTTTCCCAGCAAAGGCGTTGTTTGCTATAGGAGTTGTGTGCTATAGGAGTACTGGAACTTACCTACCTGCGTTAACCAACTGCGTAAAATATTTAGTTAGTAATGAGTTACTATGTATTCCCTGTCTCAAATATCTAAAATTACAAATATTAATACTTATTATATTTAATAATAACTGACATAAATTATTTCAACTGATATTTTCTTTATAGTTTTCTTTCTCTCAGAACTAATATTACTATTTTTACTTGTTTAAAATATCTTTACACATCGTCAACACCCATTTATTAGGGTTCCGTAATACTTAAGGAACCCTTATAGTTTCGCTCTGTCCGTCTGTCTGTCTGTCTGTCTGTCTGTCTGTCTGTCTGTCTGTCTGTCTGTCTGTCCGCGCCTCTAGCTCCTGTAATTATGAATATAAATTGATGAAATTTGGTGCAGTTATAGATTGTGTATAGATCACGGTTTCGGGATTATAAAAAAATAATAATTTTATATTTTAGGGGTGGCTCTTCATACATGTGAAGTGGGGATGAAAAATATTTTTTCACTCTACCCCATCGTGTGGGCTATCGTAGAATAGATCTTTTAAAATAAAGGCAAGGTTTCATACGTTACTTTTTTATAAAGTTGACCATTTTCGAGTAATCGGCCTCCAAAGTAGTTGGTAAGTTGGTCCCCCCCCCTTGCATTTTTAAACTATAAGAGATAGAAACTTGCAAATTTCCATGCTGATAGATCATGCTAAAAACTCTTTAGGAAAACTATTTTGAACCAAATCGGACAGTAACATTTGGAGTAATTTAAAAAAAAAGCATATTACGCGTTTATAGTTACGGATCCCTCCTTAGACATGTCCTGACATGCTCTTGGTTAGGTTATTTAATTTTATTACAAAGTTCACTTTCGTATTACGATTACATCCTTACGATATAATAATAATCTTGTCTTCAGACAAAAATTCCTTTTTAAATAGTGTAACTTCTACTAGGTACCAAATAATACCTACGAGAGGTTGCAAGATTTAACATTATAAATTAACTTCAACTTTTTAAAGTTACTTGAAACTAATAAAATTACAAAAAGCTTTACCTTATATCAATTTGTAAACATACTAAAATTTTTAAATTGTAATCTTGAATTATTTATCTTATTCGATGTAATTTTAATTTATTTTGAAATTGATTAATTTAAATCTATTTTAATTTACATAATTTATTTGTCATTTATTAATTATTTAAATGTTTTCATAGCCGATACTTTTTTTACTTATAGAGTTAGAGAACGTAGAGTGGAGTCAGAAGGTTCTAGACGAGATGTGAAGATATTTTGTTATTGGCAAGTCATATTATTATGGTCTCGTCTTGGCATCATTAAACATGAACTTATAAATTTAAAATTGAAATTATAAATTTCCCATTTAGAACATTATTACTTGTCAAGTTGTCACATAAATTGTCATTTCATTTTGTCGTAATACGAAACTTGGGCCCCTCCCCGCGTGGCGTGAGGCCCGCACTCGCCCCGTATTCGCAACATGATAAAAGTTGATCTTTTACATTATAATAAAAAAACCCGCAGATAAACACGGTTAAACTTATGGAAAGTGTTTTGTAACACCATAATCATCATATAGACATGAACTCTACTAACTAAAAGTTTCATTCGTAGTTTATAAAGCGAGTTTGAGGAAAAAAAATGGAATATCTTTATACGAAATTGCCGAATGTAGCTCAACTTTCTTACAGACTCAGACATTAACACTCTGAACAGATTTTTAAGATTTGTCAGATATTAGAATAGTTGTGGACCTGATGGGACCATGTTTTATATAGAAGCCGAATACCAGGAAACCTCTGGTTGGATACGATTCAAAATGCATATGTGCATGCATCGGTTACTCTTTCTTTGATATCGTAAAAGTACATTTTTTTGCTATAATTTACTTTTCGACCAATATCGATGAAAGACACAAATACCTAAATTGCTACAAACGCAGCCATCCAAAATGGCACAAAATCAAATTTTAGGCTTAAAAGAAGGTCCGGAAACTATATGCAAAAAATAAAAGACTTTAGAATTTTTGCACCCTCAAAACTTACCAGACCCGTCTAAAAGGGGTAATCCAAGAACTCAGAAATGCACACTTTTATCTACGAAAATGGCATTCAAATGAGCCCTCAGTACTTAATCAAATTCTTGATACAAACAGTTCTGATAATTGATTAAATTTACACAAAGATGAATATTCAAAAACATTAGGTTTGATAAGCGAGGTCAAAATCTTGCTCTAACGTCACTGCGACCCAAGTCTATTGTGACTCCTTCGCGTTATAGTACTTCCCCCAGGCCTATGCTGCTCATGAACTGAACGATGTGGTTGGGGTTGGTGCTACGAATTTCCTCCGTGGTGGAGTATTCGTGCTGCCCAAGGTACTTGTTTCTATTCTGTTGAAGAGCTGGACAGTCGAGGAGGAGGTAGAGTGGTGTCTCGTCCTTTTCCTCGTGCAAGTCGTTCTGTCACTGACACCTATTTTGTTGAGGTGTTTGTGGAGCTTACAGTGCCCAGTTAGGGTTCTGGTAAGGATTCTTAATTGATCCCTACTCATTGAAAGCGCTTATTCCGCACGCCTTTTGTCAAAGCCTGGGATTAACGAGATACTTTGCTATTTTCTTCAATACACATAAAGAAAACATAACCCAAGTTTTTGACCCATTAGGTTTAATTAATCCATGTATGTTAGAAGCTAAACTTATCCTACAGACACTGTGGGCTAAAAACATTTCTTGGGACACTGAGGTGCCCAATGATATTTTAATAAATTCAAGGAAAACTTAACTAATATATCTAGTATAGAAATTCCACGTAGAGTTTTTTTCTGACCAGTTTTTTCTAGTTGAATTACATGCATTCAGTGATGCATCTTTAAAGGCTTATTCATCATGTATATACATACGTTGCATACATAATAATAATGTAAGTGTCCATTTGTTTAATTTCCAAAAGTAAAGTAGCTCCACTAAAAAGCGATTAACAATGCCTAGACTAGAACTGTGTGGTGCTCTTCTAGCAACACAATAGGTACACAAGGTAAAAACTTCACTAGAAGTTCATATTACTAACCTATATTTTTGGTGCGATTCAACAATTGTGTTATTAAATTAATTAAATTAAATATCATTTATTTCGGGCTGCATAGGCCCATATTATAAATACCTTATAGACTAACATACATATTACTATATTATAATAGGTTGGGGAAAAAGTCTTTTCGCATTATAGTATGTATGAACTTGTCATAAAATATCTTGGGCTATACCAATTATATCTGGCTGATTTTGGTATCATTAAAAAGTTTTAATTTTACAGAAGACAATTACAAATTCAAATTAGGTAAATTTGAGATTTTCATTTGTTTTTCTTATTGTTAAAATGAGTGATTCTTATGAAGAATTTCGATACATTTTAAAATTTTATTACAAAAAAGGTAAAAATGCAACACAAGCCGCGAAAAAAATTTGTGATGTTTATGGACCTAATGCAGTATCTGTGAGAGTAGCGCAAATTTGGTTTAAGCGTTTTCAATCCGGAAATTTTGATATCAAAGATGCACGTCGCTCTGGTCGCCCTGTTACGGACAAAACTGTTGCCATTTTTGAAAAAGTGGAGCAAGATCGGCATATTAGTAGTTACGATGTAGCTGAAGATAGCGGGGATTGACCACAAAACGGTTTTGGCGCATTTGAAAAAAGCTGGGTACACAAAAAAGCTCGATATTTAGGTGCCTCATGAGCTCACTGAAAGAAACCTAATGAACCGTGTACTCATTTGTGATTCTTTATTACGACGTAATGAAACCGAACCATTTTTGAAGAAGCTGATAACTGGTGATGAAAAGTGGATCACGTACGACAAGAACGTGCGAAAAAGATCGTGGTCAAAGGCCGGTCAGGCTTCACAGACTGTGGCGAAACCCGGGTTAACTCGCAACAAGGTGATGCTGTGTGTGTGGTGGGATTGGAAGGGCATTATTCATTATGAGCTGTTACCGCCAGGCAGGAACATCAATTCTGAACTGTACTGCGAACAACTGATGAGATTAAAGCAAGAAGTTGAGAGAAAGCGGCCGGAATTAATCAACAGAAGGGGTGTGGTTTTTCACCATGATAACGCTAGACCTCACACATCTTTAGCCACTCAGAAAAAATTACGGGAGTTTGGCTGGGAGGTGTTAATGCATCCGCCGTATAGTCCTGACCTTGTACCTTCAGATTTCCACCTGTTTCGGTCGCTGCAGAATTCCTTAGGCAGTGTCAGGTTGACATCACAAGAGGACTGCCAAAACCACTTGTCGCAGTTTTTTCATCAGAAGCCCCAAAAATTTTATAGCAATGGGATCATGTACCTACCAACAAGATGGCAAAAAGTTATCGAACAAAATGGCACCTATATACTTTAGTCACTTGTAAATAAACTTTATAAAAAAACCTTTTGAATTTTTATATAAAATGCGAAGAAACTTTTTCCCCAACCTAATATTATATAACTAATACTAACACTAAACACGTATTGTCTGCCACGTGGGGCGCGAAGTATTCGGGAGTCGTCCTCTGAATCTTCTGTAGGCGACTCCAATCGGCCAGAACTCCTCCTTCTCGAAGGTCGGTAAATGATGGGTTGGAACTCTCACCACAAAAGAACTAAAATTCACTCTATGACGAGATTCCAACCGCTCGACCCTCAAGGCGAAGTTGGTTCTGCTCCTGATGTAGTCCACGACCTGCTCGACCGTCGTAGACCAATGCAGCCGAGACACGTACAGCGGTGCACCGCAACAGCTGCTCGGGTCCTCCGGGTGCGGTGCCGCGATGGTTGCGGACGACGGGTTTCTTCTTCTTCCTCTCGACCTTGATGAACCCGTCATCATCGCACGTTCGGTCCTTTTTAGAAAGAGGACGCTCTTTTGAAGGGGCCTCCTTCTTTCCTTTGTTTTTCGAACGCGGGGGAGGTGGCGGGGGTTCGCTAGCGGCGACACTTGCGTAACTCGGCACCGGCTCCTTAGCGGGCGGGGAGCGGGCAGCGGGGGCGGCAGCAACGATGTTCGTTGACCCGTCGGATAATGCTGACGGGCTAAACGTGACCGCCTGCGCGCCTCGACGACGAGTGACGTTTACTGCATCAGGTGACCTACATATTAAATTAACACTTTTTAGCTGTGATAATTCACTACGTAGATCACTTATGGTAGACTCTGATGCCTTCAATCTACCTCGAACTCCGGCCAGTTCTTCCTTCAGGAACTTGATGTCCTTCAGTAGGCTGACGACGTCGACGTGGTCCAGTGTCACAGGCGGCAGCTTATGCAGATTTTTCGCTACAAAAGCTGGCACCTCATCCGGATCCGTCTGCTTCAACAGGGAGATGATGTCCTGCACGCTTCTTTCGGTTCCATCTCTCCGTCGCGATGGCATGTTCGCGCTCTGGCCGAGCGTCTCGTACAGCAAGTGCTTGCCTTCGCAAATCTCCTCGCTGGTGAAAGAAGACTTGCAGATCTGCATTATGCTGACTTCGTCCATGGTGTCGATGGCATGCTGGATAAACGCCAGCAACTCATTGACCACGAGCGCCATGATCACGTGCAGTGGCAATCAGCCGCGCGATTCGCGAAAATATTAATTAAATAATTAATATTTGCTGCATGTGTATAACGCGGAGCGCGTCCGTTCGTGAGCTCGACACATTATATGCTGGTTAAAATCACATAACAAACAAACATTAAGACAATTTGTTTACAATAGGCTCAGATCAAATAAAAAAAATTTTTTATTTGATCTGAGACAATAGGGTAAATGAGATTAACAAAGGTGTTGATTCTAGCATGTGGTTTTATGTTCCATCTGAACTGAATCCAGCAGATATTGAGTCCCGTGGAATTAGTGCTATAAAACTAAAAAATATCATTATGGTGGCATAGTCCAGAGTTTTTACGCAACATACAATGGCCTTCCCAATCACATTCTCAAGTAGAAGAGTTGCCAGAACTTAGATTTCAATGTTGCCATACAACAGTTTGATCATAATAATATATTTCATGAAAAATATTCAAGCCATAGTAAATTACAAAGGGTCATATCATATTTATTGAGATTTATTCACAATTGTAAAAAAATTATAAGTAAACATACTGGCGTGTTAACTTTAGTTGAACTCGAGTCAGCAACAAAAAAATTGTGTAAAATAGTGCAAACCGATACATTTTGCAAACAAAAAACTATCTTAGCATCAAACAACAATTTACCTTCTAAAGATAAACTTTTGTGTTTAAATCCATTTATTGATGAGTCAGGAATCATGAGGGTTGGCGGTAGATTGTCAAACTCTAACTATGATTAAAATACTGAACATCATATACTATTACATGCATCACATAACATAACAAAATAATTAGTACAACATTGTCTATGTTGTACTAATTTACACGCAGGTCCACAATTGTTATTAGCTACACTCAGGACACAAATTTTAGATAATTAATGGTAGAAATTTAACAAGACAAGCTACACATAACTGTCTAACTTGTTATAGGTATTCAGGTAGATCATTTACACCTGTAATGGGTAACTTACCAGTATAAAGATAACATGCAGAATATCCTTTCATTAACATAGCTGTAGATTATGCAGGACCAATCTTGATAGCGAACAAAAAGGCAGAGGATGCAAGTTGAAAAAGGCATACATTTGTGTATTTGTATGCATGGTAGTCCGGGCTGTTCACATAGAACTTGTTACCGAATTAAGTACTCAATGTTACATAGCTGCCTTGAATAGGTTTGTTGCACGTGTTAGAATATAACAAATTTTATTCAAAAACTAAATATAATCATTTTTATACTTTGACAGTTATGTCACAATGTCATTTTAATATTTCCTGTTTCATAGTAGTCTAAGAGCCGGTGGGAGGTCGACCTTCACCGATCTGATAACCAGATGAGACATATTTTTTATCAAATATAATTTATAAACAAATATGCCTATAATTACTTGCCTATCTAAAAGTGCTCATGGCTATTTTTAATTAAATAAATTTTAATCGATTTTTTTTCATCACTTTATTCTTTTGATAACCGAATGAATTTTATTTCACTGTTAGTTTTTAACACACAGAATATGCTTCAGTAGGCTTGCCTACTCATTTCTGTCTACCTGGCAAGCCGATGTGAACAGGTAAGTCAATATAGGTGACTCCATCGTTCTGCTAACTTATCGAAAGTTATATCAAATTTTAGATTATTTTATTACAAAATCAGTCATATAGATTTGCCTGCAAAAAATCATACTTAAAGTACTGTTGCCTAGCTCAAAACTTTTAGAGTTTTAGCCATCTGATAGGTGCGAGAGAGAAAGTAGAGTGTCCGAAGTCCGTGTGGTAGAATAGGACACAACATAGACATTTTAAAGCTAAATTGTAAAATTAAAAAAAAAAAGTTTTGTTGAATTAGTTTTTTTATTTATTTATCAATATATTAATATAATAATATTATATTAATATTTTAACTTATTTATTTTTGATTTTTGCATAGCTGTAAGTACGTATAGTGTGAAATTATATAAAAATTGTGATCGAAATTAGGTATAATAAATTGAAGTTCAAAATTAATGACAAGTGTAAATAAATGCTGTCTCTGTCACTCACATGTAAACGAGCATACGCACTCGGATACATTCAACGGTCAGGTAGCTTGCAGCTGCTATGTATAATAATATCCTATGGACGCTTCACACCACGTCAATCTGGTCCCGTGCTAAGTATCCGAAGAACTTGTATTACAGGTACCAGACAACGGAAATATATTTAATACTTTTATACTATACACATATTTAAGATTTTTATTATATTATACACATATTTAATACACATCCATGACCCAGGAACACGGAAAAACTTTTTGTTCCTTCGGCGGGATTCGAACCCGCGACCCCCGGCTTGAGCACCAACACGCTCAACCAACTGAGCCACAGAGGTCGTCGTATGTTGTGTCCTGTTCTACCACACGGACTTCGGACGCTCTACTTTCTCTCTCGCACCTATCAGATGGCTAAAACTCTAAAAGTTTTTAGCTAGGCAATAGTACTTTAAGTATGATTTTTTACAGGCAAGTCTATATGACTGATTTTGTAATAAAATAATCTAAAATTTGATATAACTTTCGATAAGTTAGCAGAACGATGGAGTCACCTATATTGACTTACCTGTTCACATCGGCTTGCCAGGTAGCTATACACAGAAATGAGTAGGCAAGACTACTGAAGCATATTCTGTGTGTTAAAAACTATCAGTGAAATAAAATTCATTCGGTTATCAAAAGAATGAAAGTGATGAAAAAAATCGATTAAAATTAATTTAATTAAAAATAGCCATGAGCACTTTTAGATAGGCAAGTAATTATAGGCATATTTGTTTATAAATTATATTTCATAAAAAATATGTCTCATCTGGTTATCAGATTGGTGAAGGTCGACCTCCCACGGTCTCCTCTACTATAGTGTTCAGTTAAAAATTTAATATTAGTAAAATAATTAGTTGATCTAAATTATAAAGTATTCTAATGGTCGTTAGAAATATTCTCTTTTGTATAACAATTTTAGTAAATTCCATAATCAACCTTACTTCCTGTTGGCGCCATTTTATCCTTATAAAAGGTTGGTTCGCCATTTTTAAAAGTTAGTCTTGGTCAAACTGTGAGAGTGATCGTTCATTATATTAAAGATAAGTATAACATTGTCTAAAACCTATTGTATAAATTATAGCTAGATAGCTTGATTATCAAGTAATTGTCTTATTGATAATTTTCTTTTAAATTATATTTTATAATGTCAAAATGTTAATATTAATAATGTTATTGAGAAGTATTGGTACATTATGAAAATGATTTGATTTGTTATTATTATAATAAGGAAAACCTTTATACAATAAATGTATTTAGCAATGCTTTAGTATTTTACTTCTTATCCTTTTGATAGTAACTATTTTGGTCATTCTGAATTATCTTTAGTTTTTATTCCCTTATCTTCATCTTTTTGACACACGCAAAGGTAAGCCTCATGTTATTGGAACGAAGTTCCTTATCGCGCATTGTGAAAGGGGGCTAGACGGAAAAATTCTTACGAAAAGTTGTCAAGACACTTTTTTAATTACAAAAGATAATTTTATTTTTTATAAAAATTAAATATTTACGCGTATACAATTATTATATTGATGTATGTATGTATGTGTGTATGTATGTATGTATGTATGTATGTATGTATGTATGTATATATGTATGTAATGTATGTATGGATAATATCGGTTCGGATATTGTATTATTATTTATTTTATATATACATGTACAATTGTCTGTCTTTTTTTTTTGCTATAGTAAGCTATTGTAAGCTGTGCGGCGTCGCATGTTTCTCTGTCTGTCTCTCTCTCTCTTATAGAAAGCAAGCCAGATATTTTCATCCGGAACTTCGTTCCATCCGGGTGTCCCTTGACACCTCTCAAGTTTTTTTTTCTGATAACGGTTCAAATTTTGTGTTTGCGAGTAATGAATTGGCAAGGTTTTTAAAGATAAATTGTAATAATATCACATCTTTGTCTGCCCAAGATGAAGTTATATTTAAATTTAGTTCAGCATACAGTCCTCATTTTAATGGGTTAGCGGAAGGATCTGTAAAGGCAATCAAATACCATTTAAAAAGAGTTTTAGCCATGGCACATTTAGACTATGAGGAAATGAATACCGTGTTGATACATATTGAATCAATTTTAAATTCCAGACCAATAACTCCACTTTCATCTGATCCTTCAGATTTAGTTCCACTCATCCCCGCACATTTTTTTATTGGACGAACCCTATTTATGTTGCCGGAACCCCAGGTGGAAACTGCACCTATCAGTACTCACACTAGATACAACCGAGTACTGTGCAAAAGAAACCACTTTTGGTCCCGGTATTATAAAGAATATATTTCAGAGCTGCAATATATTCTTTATAATACCGATACCGATAGAAATAAATGGCGCAAGGGAGTTGAAGATCTCGGGCGGGCGTGTGATTCACTTTCCCACTCGACACGGACTCATACGGAGCAATTATAGTCAATTTACTGAAAAAAATTGTAAAGTCAGTATATAACGATAAATGTTTATAATTTTGGTTTGTCGTGTTTTTAATCACGCCCAAAAGTAGAAATCTCCACAGCATGCATTAAAATATGGGTATTTTTTAACCCACCTCGAATGTCAGTGTAAGTATTTTCTACCTCAATGACGCCGGGTCAAAAAAATCTCTAGAAAATTATATCAGTAATTAAAAAAAAACATCTATGAGTTTTTTAAATTTTCCAACAACTTATGATTTTTTGAAGTTGCTGTTATCATCCCCTAGATTCTTGCTACCCTATCTCACTTAATTTAAAGGAGACTAAACATCGTGGGCCAAAATGTAATGGCATGAGATATTGTTTTAAAAAAATCATATTTTTTTTGTCCTAAAATATAAAAAATAAGCGCAATTCTCAATCTAGGAGCCGAAAAAAAAATAAGAAAAATGTTTAGGTTTCGTGATATTGACCATATATTTAAGCGATTTCAGTATTTAATTATTATTGTATATCTTTGACATTATTTTTATTATTTTAAAATAAAATCTGACATTATTTTTTTATTACTATTTTTATCTTTAATATATTTTATTATTATCGATTTATAATTTAATTCCGTCTTCTTATGTCTTATTTAATTTAATGTACATTTTTATTTTCATTTGCAATTTGATTGTTATTGATATTGACTAAATGTTTTAGGTTTAACCTCTTTCCTTTTATATAAAGAGTAAAAGTTTGCATGCTAAAAATATATTAGCGAATTGTGTTGGTACTTTTATCAATTATTGTCATCTTTTCACCCACATTTCTGGCAAATAAAAGATATTATTATTATATATATTATTATTATTATATTATTATATATATTACAGTAAATACTTTTTGCACAAATCATATTTTATAATTGTCAATTTTGTCATAGGCCATTGATGTTTTGACTTTTGATTCACTCGTTTCGTGTTTTCTAATGCGTTTTGAGTGCATTTATAAATAGTTTTATTTTCAACAACCACTGCTTTAATTATTACAGAATCCGGGTCACAAAACTTCAAAAAAATATTTTAGTCTACGGCTGTCGTAGAGGAAATGCAGTCATTCTTATGTATGCTTCTATTGTAATTACATAGTAAGCAGACGAACTGTTGGAGCCTGCTGAGTGCTCAATGCTCATGTTACATGTATCATAATATTATGGTACCTTAACCAGACATGGTATCAAGATCATACTGTTCCACCTGGATAATTTTTTTACGATATTTTAATCATTATAAAAGACGAATAAATTATTTAATACATTAAAATTGTTCTGTTTTCTGTTTCCTATAAAATATATATTCCTGTAGTTTTTTAGTCATCATAATAATCAATAATTATTATATAAACAATAAAGATGATAATAAATAGCCTATTATTATGACTTTTCACGTATTCTCCACCAAATAAATACAGTGTTAAAAATTTTCATTACTATTGAGACATAACCTAACTTTCACTAAGCAGCTCATAACTTTGTTCTCAGATTGCCAAAAGTTACACAATTTTCCACAAGGCTCTCATTAATTTAAATCTATCTACCTATATAATATACCATTTTCATGTTAACACGTTCTTGGTCCAAGAATGTATGAATTGGTTTCTATCTCCTTTAGGAAAAAAAGTTATGAGAACATTTTTATGTACATTTTTACGCTCTACAACTTTTATTTGAATTTTTTTTAACACTTGGTGTTTCCCCAAAGTTAAAAAATACTTTTTTTATTTTTAATTCACACCTTTATCGTGGGTGAATTTTTAAAAAAATTTCATATATAAAAACGAATTTTTAGATTCTTCAAAGTAATAATATAACAAAGTAGTCATTTCTTCCCGTAATCAAAATAAAACTACATAATAATATATACTCGTATTACATAATCAGTCGCAGCTGTATCTAGCCTTTATTTATAATAATGTATTACTTACTGCAATAATTTACGAATAACAAACGTCATCATATTACGACATACCTATAAAATTAAAGGAAAACAAAACAAAAGTAAAATACGCCTATACCGCTCAACGTTATAATCATACAAACAAAGACAATTTGTCGCTGATCTTTGATATAAATTTCTTGGTTGTGTTCGTGGTAATAATAAACCACAGAAGCACCGAAAAGAAAACAATCTTGAGTCCCATTACGAAGATCTTCAACCTGAAAAAAAAAATGTCAGTTAAGTCGGTTTACAGACGATAATTTTACGTGATAACGACATCACAAGTCGAACGCTTAGGCCGATCGTGCCTCTCTACCACTGCGCTTGTTCCGCGCTCTCGCCTGCCCGTTTGGCTCAGGTGGAATGTGACAATTTTTTTGCGTACAGCCGGCGTTCATCGATTTGTAAGACGTTATCACATCAAAAAAAAAACTCTGTGTAGGCAATATCACAGATTACTGAATAATTACTACGTAAGCAAGATCCAACGTATTTAACTAACTTGGTATAATTCTTTAAAAAATGGTTTAATTCTCTTATGGCCGAATACTGGAACGATAGTTAAATTTAGTGTCGCTCAAGTCGCATGTCGTCCTTCTGATTTCAGCTAGCAGAGACAGTAACGGCCTCTGAATAAGAGGGCTCTTAATTAGCCGACTTCCAAAAAAGGAGTCTGTAACGTGCAGACTGCAGCATAAACAATTATGCATTTCTATCGTATACATGTGTAATGTAGGTAGCATGTATGTATGTATGTTGCCCCTCGTTAGTCTTAAGCATTAGCTCAGTAAGGACAGTATTTAATTAGTATCCGTAAGGGTATGTTGCCCTGCCGGCACCTATGTAATGCACTCTAAATAATAATATATGAAGTCAAAAATATAAACTATTTAATTTATCTCTCAATAGGGCATACCTTTACAAGTCCATTATACGCGAGGTTATACAAATATTAAATATATAATTAATTAATTATTAATTAATTATTATAATTATTCGGTTATTAAATATAATATAGCCCACCATCCGCCGTGCCGTCTGTGGACTAATTTTTTTTTTTTCTGTGATGTATAGGGTATAATCCGATTTTTTTTTTGACATCAAAGTGGTGACCTGATGATGACCTGATCCAGTGGTGGTGATCTGATCCATGAAGAATCGAGGGAACTTCTCGAAATTTATATGGACACATATGGTGATTTTATTTTTATCTGAAGTAGTCCAAGCATATGCTACCAAAAGGTAAGGTTTTTTTGTAAGGTATAGCCTGGGCCCAAAAATACTGAACAGAACTCCTGACTCCTTATAGATACATCTTTGGGGATTCCGACGTTGTTTAAAGAACTGCAAGCATATAACACTGTCAATTAGAGTAATCATCATCATCACTATCATCACATTATGATGGTATATTTAAGGGAAAACTTTAAGTGAAGACAAGAGAAGATATTTCCCTACGCAACGATGTCACTGTTCTTCTTTTCCTGTTCAAGTATTTTAGAAAATAATTTTATGTTCTTCATAATATCTAAATAATATTATTATTTGTAAGTACCCACCTATTTTGTTTCTTCCGCACTTCCTCCACGTTGTCGGTTCTCTGTCTTAACACGTATTTCCTGGCACCGTAGATGCAGGTGTGCATATATTTGTCCCGATCTATGTTCTCTATGGCGTACTTGAATTCATCTATTTCTTCCGGCTTCAGCATCGAGCTGAGCTGCCTCATGTTGTCAATTCTGAACGTCCAGTTCTGGGAGGAGAACTGCTCTAAGGACACGCAAGCCGCGTGCAGGCGACGGAGAAGCTTGAGCAACCTAAACAATAAACATGCATTAAAAATGGTTGAGCTACAGATAGAAATAAATATTCAAAGGTATCTAAAAAACCAAATATTTCCCAAAAGCGCTCTGTACTCAATAGAAGATCCCTAATATATAAGTTCCGGAATCCGGAATGCCGGACAAATTTTAGAGCATTGAAAATAGAATTCTGAGCTAATACAATAGAGCTGAAAATCGAACACACAAGTTGTGTCAAATGTATATGTTACATAATATGGCAGCTCGACTCTTGACACTTCCATTTTCAACTCTAATGTATTAACGTAGAGTTCTATTTTCGGTGCTATGAATTAGGGGCCTGCCAAATTCCGTATCATATTATATTCCCAGCCTTAGGCTGGGACTATATGATCCGGAATCCGTAAGGTCCGATAATCAGAGCACTGAAAATACAACTTTGCGAAAATATAATAGAGTTGAAACTCGAACACACAAGTTTCGAGTCAAATGTCAATCTATACATATAAAATCCTTTGTCCCAGTGATAACTAAGGATACGTTATACCCTTACAAAACTGACAAAATGTTTGTGCTGCGTCACACATTGACACTTTTAATTACTGTGACATTTCACTCACAGCAAAAATTCGTGACAAGGATGGCGTTCCTATTTCCATAGCAAAGAAAAAGATGACTAGTGTTTGTACTACTATTCCACATTTAAAGTTTGGAATCTCTGACATAGATTATTTAACGACGCAGAAGGTACAAAATGCATATACATTCTATTTCGTTCATAGGTACTATTAAGAGGTAATTTATTAAAATTACCTCTTATTAGTAACTATGACAATGGCATGAACGCCTACTATTATTTACATAAAACATATTTAGTTTTTTTAACAATGTCAAAAAGGAATTGAAACTTGATATTTAAAAATATGTTTCTATTATTGCACTATTATAGTGCGATGTTGGGGCACATATTCTGCAAAGAACGGTACAGATGAAGAAAAAGCTTATTTTTTATAAAAACGTTGCTTGACCTTTACGTCAAAAAAGTAGTTTGTTAAAAGTTAGCTTATTTTCTAGAATTTGTTCCTCATTAAGCTGGAACTATGCTTTGAAATCCGGAACGCCGCCGGTGAAAATTTTGAAAGTTAAAAATAGAACTCTGCGCTAATACCTAACTACAATAGAGTTGAAAATGGATGTTCTGATCATCGAGCTGTCATTTAAGACATTGAAACTCGACACTCATATGTTGAAATTTTCAAGTCTATTATATTGGCGCAGAATTCTATTTTCAATCTTCAGAATTTTCTACGGCCTTCCGGATTCCGGATCTTATATTCCCAGCCTTGGGAAAAGGTAAAGGATAAGAAGTAGATCTTGCAAATATATAATCGACAATTTTGACATTAGGTGTTTTTATGGGCACTTTTTGTATAATAGAAAAAAAAAACATTTTTTTTATTATAATCCCTTTTTTGTAGTTTCGGAGTATTAAATTTAAATGTCTTCCGCTGTATATATTATATCTTCCTGGAAAAAAAAATTAAACAATTTTATTATTGTTACGTGTTGGGGTTCGAAGGATTTGGAGAGAAAGACCTGCTGACTCTTTTGAAGACTTTATTCACTAGCACTTATTCCAACATTAAGCACTAGGTCCAAACACTAAACACTAAGTCCAAACACTAAGCATTAACGGTGTCCCTTAATCGTAGCCAAGTCGCGGGTTTCACTCACGGTATCATTACATCACTAGTATTCACATCGATATCGCCACATCACTGTTCAAATCGAACTCCCGATCGCTAGTTTTCGCTGGTATCGCCCGTATCGCTTCGGATGAAGCTCAAACTGAACTCGACTCGCTCGCATTCTTCCGACGTATTTATACCGGTCGATACGAGTCCCAGACGACTCCAGAAGGTTCCCGAGTCGCTTGACCGAGTTGGATTTATTCCGGAAGATTCGCACAGTAGCGCCATCTAGTACTGAGTAGACGGTTTCACGTTGTCCCTGTTCATACCAAGTGGTTTCATTAGTTGACGCTAGATGGCGCTGTCTCTTTGTGTTGTAGTGTGTGTATCACCTCCCTACCTATATATTATAATGTAAGTTGATTTAAGTGTTAGTTAATAAACGTTATTCGCGAGTACAACATCTTTCCTTTAGACTCCCCAAGCCTGCACATTGCATGGCGACCCTGCCAGTGCTGCCTCGTGGCAGCGCTGCGCAGATGGTACAGGGACAACAATAATAATAATAAGACTTTATAGTTAATGTGATGCGTGAATTAATGTGTGACGAACACGAAAGTGCGTGTAAAAATGTGGACATAATAGTGTAAAAAAAAAAAATGAACTCAATTATAATATTTAACGGCCGTTAGTTAGGAAATAGATAATGTAGATTTTATATTTTAAATAAATATTGTAGAAAATAAATACAAATCTAATAGTGCTAATAATACCTAATTATAAAAATAATTTGCGAAAAATATAAAAACTATAACTTTAATTGAAATAAAAAGTGTAGACAAAAATAATATGAACTGAGAAATTCAATCCAAAAAGTTGCAAGAAGAATATTATAATCATAAGCATGATAAAAAAAGACTGTAAAAAAAAATACAGAAGTTAGAGTACAAAACGAATTATTGGCCATCAGTTGAAGACAATAATTTTGAAGACTTTTGAGTGAAGATGAGCAGGCAGCTGGGAGTTGTTGGAGTCAGATGAGCGGAGATGGTGAGCAGGCAGCTGGGAGTTGTTGGAGTCAGATGAGTAGAGATGATGAGCAGGCAGCCGGCAGTTGTTGGTGTCAGATGAGTGGATATTATGTAGAGCAGGCAGCCGGGAGAAGTTCGAGTCGGAAGTGGATGCAGCCGGGAGATCAGTGAGCAGAGCATATAGATAAGAATAATTGGACGTCAGATTTTTTTTCTAGGCTTATTACGTAACATTTTCATAATTTTAGAATTTAAAATTAATTGAACTATTCTACAAATTAAAAATGAACCTGTGTACTTATATCAGTATCTTATGGTTATAATAAAAATAAAAATTAACGTGTGTTAACATATTGAAAATTTAGATGAATTAATTTATAATAAATTTTAGTAATATGGAATAATATACAAAAACAAAAGCTTACAAAATTAATAAAAGTAGTAAAAAGATAAGCATTTTAATGAACTATTGGGAATAAACTAAATTTAAAATGTAATAAGTATGTACTCAAAAGACGTTAATATTTTGATTTTTAAATGGAGAGATATTAAATTTAAGTGTCAGGATACCTAATTGGTTTGTGAAGTAAAGTTAAATTAAAATCTCAAAAGCATATTATGCAAGTAGGTAATATTGATGTTTGTTAAAATATGTTGTCGTTTAAAATTATTGGAATCAAGTATTCTGATAAATATATTTTTTGAGTAAATTTTTAGATTTATAAAAATGTTGAATTATTGTTATGAATAGCTAACAAAATTTGCAAATAATATGTAGATTGATTGGTGTTACATTAAAATGGTTATTGCACTTTTAATTACAGGCTATTACAATTTGATAAAAAAAAAAGTATCGACTATGAAAATATCTTAAAAAATAAATCACGAAACGAAAAATAAGTTAGAACAGTTGGATTTGAATAAATCAATGTCAAAATAAATTTAATTTACATCGAATAAGATAAAAATTATAAGATTACAATTTAAAAAAAAAATAGTATGTTTACAAATTGTTAATGATATTAGGTAAAGCTTTTTGTAATTTCATTAGTTTCATGTGACTTTTAAAAGTTGAAATTAAATTATAATGTTATAATCTTGCAACTTAAGCCGCCCCTCGTAGGTATATTTGATATCCTGTAGAAGTGAAAGTATTTTAAAAGAAATGATTGACTGAAGTTATATTCATTAGGTTATTATAATATTTTAAGGATGTAATTGCAACATGAAAGTAAAGTTTGTAATGGAATTAATAAATGGGTGTTGACGATGAGTAAATATGTTTTAAGGAAATAAAAATATTAATTGTGAGAGCAAGAAAACTTTAAAGAAAGTATGAGTTAAAATAATTTGTGTCAGTTATTATTAATTATTATAATAAGTATTAATATTTGAAATTTTAGATATTTGAAAAAGGGAATACATAGTAACTCATTACTAACTAAATATTTTACGTAGTTGGTTAACGCAGGTAGGTAAGTTCCCACAGTAAACAACGCCTTTGCTGGGAAAGCGTCAAATATCCGCGGTGCCAGCACAGCATTCGCGCAACGAAATGTAAGTAGATACTTGTAGATACTATTTGTTAATCAAAGCTAGGGTTGTACAAATAAATTATATATTTTAAAGATTTTTTAATTACAATACATAACAATTCGTAATAAAATATGTGCATTTTGGCAAGGTTAGTTAAAAAATAACTAAAATTTCAGATAAAAGATTAATGTTGAGTATTATTTAAATTAATTTCACTAAATTGTTTTTATTTGAAATAAGACTGAAAACGAATAGTGTGTTTTAAAATGTTTTGTTATGTCACTTATAGGTAATTTTATTTTTTCGTCATTTACTTAAAATATATAAAAGTCCAGAATATTGAAGTAATTAAATTTTGTTAAAATTTGATATTGAGTAGATATTGACCGCTTATCGAGAAAGTTCGAAGTACCTAGATGGACCACTCATGTCCATGATATGATCATCAATGATTGGTGTCGAATAACCGATCATCTCAACTTTACATGCACCATTTGTGGTACAAATCAAAACATTAGCAATACGATGCATAAGCTTAAAGCAATATGCATCCAAAAGTGTCAAGTAAGCATGCCATATTTAGGTTGGAAAGATTTCATGAATTACACGTGCAAAAGACTGTGTTGTAACTTGCAACAATATCAATTTTCCTTAAGGACGATTAATTTTAGTAAATTTAAATAATCATTTAAAAAATAACTTTGCAAATATTTAGTTACAGAATTAATTTAACTTTTTGTATTATACCTACTAAAAAAAATTAAAGTAGGTAAACCTACACATTTTTTTTCTACAATATCTACATAGGTTTTTTTTTTGTATTGCAGTGACTGAATGAAACACAACCTATTAATATTTTTAAATTAATATGAACTCTGGAAGTCATATAATTCGTTTAGGTACTTTATTTTGGGCTTAGGAATAAAAAAATAGGAACGTAATAAAATTTAATTAATTAGTAAATTATAAGTCGTTAACATACTTCGAATAGGTGATATTAATTTATTTTGTAATAGTAACTTAAACTTTTTGAAAAGTAAAAGCAGAATAAAAAAGGTTTTAATAAAAGTAATTAGTTGCTTAATGTACAGGTAAAAAATAAATAAATAATAAGATGTTATGTTGCTATGTATTCCAATCCAATTCAGTTAAGGTTAGAACATACAAATTAATAATTAAATAAAATAAAATAAAAAGTTATATTTCATGGTTACCTTTAAATTTATAAAAATAATACAATTTTATTAGAAAAAGTAAAGTAAAAGAGGAATCAGTAAAAAGAAAGGATATGTAAAAATCTCAAAACGAGACAATTATTTCTTAGAAATGTATTAAATTCTTTTTAACTACTTTGTAAGTTGATTAGCTACATTTTCTGAGATTTTATACTGGATATGACTTACATGGATTTACTTAAAATATTTACGTTCATACGAGATATGACGTAATATTATTGTGAAAAGAATTAGGAATGTGTTATTTAGTTTGTAACATAGCTGTAGTCTATGTAGGGATGTAAAGAAAAGATTATTTTGAAATAAGGATTTGGGTTTGAGTTTTATAAGAAGGTATTTGATTGAAATAGAACTGTTACTAGGTAGACAGGGATGCGTCGATGTTTGGAATGTCTTGTAGCTGTTGGCTTGATCACCCAATGGTTGATGGATATTTTAAATATTGAGTGCATCAAAATTATGGAATAGGTTATTTTGTTAGGAATTTGGATAGATTAAGGTGAAAAATGCCATAGTGCATTAATTAAATACTAGCTTAAATGCTATGTATGAGTAAAAAATAAAATGCTAAAAGCATTAATAAAATACGCAAGGTAATCCTTCATTCGATCATGGTGTAAACGAGATTTCTCTGTGAGAATAGTTGGAGGTCAAGAAGCCTTAAAACAAGCCTTGGTATTAAAATATGGTACAAAATGGTACAAAAAATAAAATAAATGGTACTTAGAGCATGCTCGGCGGGAACAATCCTCCACTTAACAAAAATGGTTGGAGACATATTATTATATTGTGTTGGTTAGTCTTAAAATAGGTCCCGTTAAATGTTGTATAAATAAATAAAGTATTGTACCAAATAAAGTGCGCACGTGAAGTATTAAAATAAATAAAATAAAGTACCATAATAATAAATACTTTAAAGTCGACTATAAATAAAATTATAAAAATGTATACGAGTAAATATTAAATATGAATAATAAAAGTGTATTCTATTATGATTTATGAAAAAGCATGCATATTATGAAAATAATGATAAATGAAAAAAAGGTACCTGATGATGTAAATGTAAGTGACTGGCCAGTCCACTAATCAAGTGTATTAGTAAAAATAAATGTAAAGATATTATGTGAAATGAAATAATAAGGAAATAAATATGAAAATGGATTCACTTATAGTGAAATGGAGGTTGTATTTCTTTTTCAGTGACAGAATATAAATAAAATAATAATAGTGAGGAGGTAAGGATTTTTTTGTTAGGAAATGTGAAATATTTACTTAAATTAAATATATTATAAAAGATTAAATTTATTAAAATCAATTATGTAACCATGTAAAAAAATCTTAATTTGAATTTAAGTCAGCAACTTAGTTTTGGTATTACCGTTTATTTTAATTAAATATATCGTCAACATCCCATATCTTAAATTAATATTAAAAACATGTTTTACGAATTTTAAATATAAATGACACAGATTTGTATTTATTGTTATAAGTTGGGTATTAGTAGAAATATATAATATTTTTTTATAAAAAGTAATTAAGGAGGTTTTAATGTTAAGTTATTTATAATGAAAAAAAAAATGTATCCAATTTGTTTTTTCAAAAATAGGGGGGAGGTGTAGTGTGTGTATCACCTCCCTACCTATATATTATAATGTAAGTTGATTTAAGAGTTAGTTAATAAACGTTATTCGCGAGTACAACATCTTTCCTTTAGACTCCCCAAGCCTGCACATTGCAGTGTTGTTCGTAACACTACTCCCCTCTTAGAGTATGCTCGTCCCGAGCATCGCTGCCACTGCCATGGTACCGCACTAGACGATCTATGTGCACCACTTTGAATGACCCTCTTGACATCCAGATGACCTTCTGATACGCCTACGCATTTCACGGAGAACATCTGGCACTCTCGTTCTTGGGACAATTATCTGAAGATGGAACTCTCTGCCGTTATTTCCGGTAGGGTATTCCGTTTATCAGATTGTCCCATTGCGCCCAGTACGCCCTTAGTGATAGCGCCAGTGGGTGCAACCTCACTCCAGATTAGTTTTACGTCGCCCCGTTTCTTGCACGTGACGATGTGCCGAAGGTCGTCATCTCTGTCTTGAGCCTCCCTCAGAGCATCATTCTCCCAGAGACCCAAGGGACTTGAGCAGGCTGGGCCCGGTGGGCGGAGCTTGGTCCCCAGGGGTCGCACCTCTCCACCAGGGGCCGCTCCTCTCCGCCAGGGGTCGCACCTCTCCGCCAGGGGTCGCACCTCTCCGCCAGGGGTCGCACCTCTCCGCCAGGGGTCGCACCTCTCCGCCAGGGGTCGCACCTCTCCGCCAGGGGTCGCACCTCTCCGCCAGGGGTCGCACCTCTCCGCCAGGGGTCGCACCTCTCCGCCAGGGGTCGCACCTCTCCGCCAGGGGTCGCACCTCTCCGCCAGGGGTCGCACCTCTCCACCAGGGGTCGCACCTCTCTGCCAGGGGTCGCACTTCTCCGCCAGAGGTCGCAAGTCTCCGCCAGGGGTCGCAAGTCTCCGCCAGGGGTCGCAAGTCTCCGCCAGGGGTCGCAAGTCTCCGCCAGGGGTCGCACCTCTCGGCCAGGGGTCGCTCCTCTCGGACAGGGGTCGCTCCTCTCGGCCAGGGGTCGCTCCTCTCGGCCAGGGGTCGCTCCTCTCGGCCAGGGGTCGCACCTCTCCGCCAGGGGTCGCACCTCTCCGCCAGGGGTCGCACCTCTCCGCCAGGGGTCGCACCTCTCGGCCAGGGGTCGCACCTCTCGGCCAGGGGTCGCACCTCTCGGCCAGGGGTCGCACCTCTCGGCCAGGGGTCGCACGTCTCCGCCAGGGGTCGCTCCTCCGCCAGGGGTCGCTCCTCCGCCAGTGGTCGCTCCTCCACCAGTGGTCGCTCCTCCACCAGTGGTCGCTCCTCCACCAGTGGTCTGTTATATCGCAAGTAGCATGAGTGCATATGTATAGTAAAGTTGCTGAGTTTCCCATTGCATTATTGCTAATGCAATAGGAAACCATTATTATTCCGTTTAATTAAAACATAGTGTTTTTCATCAGATTGAATTGGACTTCCGTCGGGTGCAGGTCTCTTTCTAAGTTCTTTTTATATAATATATTTCGTGTGTCAAATAAATAGTTTTTTTTAAAAACCAAAACCTGAACCACGCCGTAACAGTGGTGTCAGAAGTGGGATACCAGTGTTGATTTATCCGATTTCGTTCCACTGGTATTCCATAACGGTTCGCGAAAAAATAAAAAATAAAACTGTGCTGTGAAAAAAAAAAAATATAATAACTCTATGAACCAATTCATCTCCGGAGTGTGATCTTGAACAGTGTCCAAATAATCTTTGTGTCCACTTCGTCAAACTCTTGTGCATACTGAGTCTCGACAGTCAGCCTTACTTCGTAAGCCTGCAGACCAGTCCAGTGTCCTGCATCCCGATATCTCGCTCGCGCAAAATACGCACAGCCGCTACATAACTTCGCGACCGTCATCGTTTCTGCTGCCGTTCCTGCCGCCGTTCTGCCGCCGTTCCTGCCGCCATTCTGCTGGTGTTCCTGCTGCCATTCCTGCTGCCGTTCCTGCCGCCGTTGCTGCCGCTGTTCCTGTTGTTCCTGACGTTGGTTGCGTTACTGGAAACGCGCCGCCGCTACCTGCTGCTAACTCGTCGCTGCTGTCATGCCGCTCAAGTTCCTGGTGATCCTGTCAACCCTGTGAGTAAAACATATTATTATTTGTTATTGCTACATTTTAGCTATTTTTTCAATTGAGTGTCTTTCAATATACTTACCAAATTCCTTACCGATCTCTAATCCCTCATAATAATATTAGTAATTATCTAATAAATATCAAATAAATTATATTCATACATACCGTTATTATCTAGGTATTCTTTAAATTTATTTTACAATGACGACCGAAAGCAAGAAAACAGAAATTTTACTTACCGAACCATTTCCTATTAATGTATTATGTAATTTCATTAGTCCCTATAAAGGAGATCGTGAAACTCTAACCGCTTTTCTTACTAATTGCCAAAACGCCTTAGATCTAGCATCTCAGTCTCAAAAAACATTATTAAATAAATATATTTTATCGCGTCTAGAGGGAAAAGCACAAATTGCTTGTTCCAATAAAATTTTCGAAGACTTTAACCAATTAAAATGTTTCCTTAAACAAAATTTTGGTGAAAGAAAGCATTACAATCACTTATTGCTAGATCTACAGTCGTGTAAGCAACAACTAAATGAACCTGTTTCACAATTTGCGCTTCGTATTGAAAGCTGTCTTACTGATTTACAGTCCGAAATCTATAATTCTGAATCCCTTAAGAAAGATTTATCAGGTCGAATCGCTATGACAGAGGATTTAGCGTTATTTTCATTTTCCTTAGGGCTTCATCCGCGTATAAGTAATAATGTAAGATGTAGAAATCCTAAGTCTCTTAATGATGCAATCAATATTGCCCTCGAAGAGGAAAAAATACAAAATCTTTTATATAAGACTACCAAATCTAAATGTAAAACCTGCGGAAAATTAGGACATACGGAATCGGAATGTTATCGTACAGAGAGACGTTCACATTCGCCACGTAATTTTTCGAAATCTCAAAATCCAACATCTTTTAATAATAATCAATCCAATTCCCACGTTTTCTGCAGATATTGCAAAAAGGGCGGCCACGACATAAAAGACTGTCGTAGAAGGAAATATAATAATGAAAATCGTAATTCGTATAATAATCATTCTAATAATTATAATAAGTCCGCGAACGCGCATCATATTTCTTACGAGCCGCCGTCACCACCGTCACCGACACCTTACGAAGTTCCATGTGAAAATGTCGGCGACTGTGATTTAAACTAGCTGATCGGATTACGAAAAAGTGCCGTCGTTTTCCGACTAATTTAGGCACAAAGTTAAAGTTTTTCACAAAATCTATTCCTACAAAATCTACTAATTCTAATCTTAAATCAAATAATTCACCTCAACATATTCCTTCAGGAACCTCTGTATCGTTGAGTCAAAATTCAAAATCGGACCACGACACGGGTAACCAGCCCCAAAGAAGTGTCCAAAATTCAAAATCGGACCACGACACGGGTAACCAGCCCCAAAGAAGTGTCCAAAATTCAAAATCGGACCACGACACGGGTAACCAGCCCCAAAGAAGTGTCCAAAATTCAAAATCGGACCACGACACGGGTAACCAGCCCCAAAGAAGTGTCCAAAATTCAAAATCATCGGACCAACACACGGGTAGCCAGCCCCAAATAAGTGTCCAATCTCTAAAAAATCATATCAAAAATTATAACGATAATGAAAATCCAATATACGAGATAAACTCATTTATTACAAAAATATCCTTGCCTCACATTAATTTAAAGACCGAATTATCTACGCGTTCTTTACGGTTTCTAATAGATACTGGTGCAAGCATAAGCCTTATAAAAAAATCCAGTATAGATAAAAAATATATTTTATCCCGCGAAATAGTTAAGATAAAAGGGATCAATAATATCGAACATTGTTCTGAATCTTTAGGTACATGTCAAGTAAATTTCTATTTATCTAATAACACTTATAATTATAAATTTCATATCTTTAATGATGATGTAAGTCTAGAGTATGACGGCATCATCGGTAGTGATTTTTTAGGCTATTTTAAAGCTAACATTAACTATGAATCTAAATTAATTAATATTTGCGGGCAAACCATGTATATGAACTATGTTCAGCCAACTTACATAATTCCTGCTCGTTCCGAAGCCGTCATTGAGTGCGCGGTATCAAATTACTCAGCCGAGCGTTTTCCGATCAAGGATTATTATTAGATCATACTTTAAATAATGGCATTTATTTCGCTAATTGTATTGTCACAATAAAATCTAATAAAAGAATTAACTTAACAGTTTTAAATACTACTAATTCAACTATTGAAATTAAAGATTACGCAGTAGAATTAAATCCTTTTGAACCACAAACTAGTTCTAATAATTTATCGTCAGAAATTGTCAATTCTATTTCTTATTCTAATTCGGATAGAGTGCAAAAAGTACTTGATCTTATTCGCTGCTCACATTTAAATCACGAAGAGAAAGAAACTCTTTTAGAATGTTGCTCACATTACACTGATATATTTCATTTGGAAGGTGAACCTCTATCATTTACAACTGCAATTGAACATACTATAGATTCAGGAGACGCACCTCCCATTCACGTAAAATCATACCGTTTCCCGGAATGCCATAAGGAAGAGGTCGATTCACAAATTAGAAAAATGCTCGACCAAAATATTATACGTCCTTCTTTTTCACCTTGGAGTGCCCCGGTATGGGTCGTCCCTAAGAAAATGGACGCCTCAGGTAAAAAGAAGTGGCGAATAGTTATAGATTACCGTCGATTAAATGACGTCACTGTATCGGAAAGTTATCCTCTACCTCTCATCACCGATATTCTAGACCAATTAGGACATTGTAAATATTTCAGCACCCTCGACCCATCCAGTGGCTTCCACCAAGTAAAAATGAGTCCAAAGGACGCCCCGAAAACGGGATTCACCATTAACACAAATTCGAGTGTCTCTGGGCACTACGAATTCACAAGAATGCCTTTTGGGCTAAAAAATGCCCCTTCCACATTCCAAAGGCTGATGAACACAGTTCTCTCTGGTCTTCAAGGGCTGCATGCATACATTTATCTCGATGACACGATCATTTATAGCCACGACCTTCCTCGTCACATTTCAAAACTTAAATTAGTTTTTGACCGCTTACGTAAATTTAATTTAAAATTACAGCCTGACAAATGTGAGTTCTTAAGGCGCGAAGTTGCTTACTTAGGCCACATAATTACAGACAAAGGTGTCTGTCCAAATCCAGAGAAAATCAAAGCTGTAACTCAATTCCCAACACCTAAAAACCCAAAGGATATAAAATCCTTTCTCGGTCTAGTCGGATACTATCGACGTTTTATAAATAACTTTTCTCAAATCACAAAACCATTGACATCACTTTTAAAAAAGGATGCAATATTCCAATGGTCTCATGAACAAGAACGAGCTTTTACAAATCTAAAGGATAAATTGACGTCAGCACCTCTACTCCAATATCCCGATTTTAATCAACCTTTCTTATTAACTACCGACGCCTCTAACTACGCGGTAGGTGCCATATTATCGCAGGGAGAAATAGGCAAAGATAAACCTATCTCATATGCATCACGAACTCTAAACAAAGCCGAGGGTAATTACTCTACCATAGAAAAAGAACTCTTAGCCATTTTATTCGGGGTAAAAACATTCCGCCCTTATCTATACGGGCGTAAATTTAAAATCATAACAGACCACAAACCGCTAGTGTGGCTGTTTAGCGTTAAAGATCCCGGATCCAGGCTCATTAGATGGCGTCTTAAGCTAGAGGAATATGATTACGAAATCGTATATAAAAAAGGAAAGTTAAACGCAAACGCTGACGCATTATCTCGCTATCCAATACTTGCTCTAGACGATAAAACTGATAATTCGATTATATGTAACCCTACACTGTCACCCGGAAGTGACATCGATTCTCATAATCTCCCGTCAATATCTGAAACTTATGATCAATTTCTACAAATCTCAAAACAACCCGGTGTTACTTTCGACACCGTTATTCAAGAACATAACGAAAGTTTATTAAAAACTAAAATAAAATTAATCGCGTATCCAACGTCAATTGATTTAGACGAATCTATTCCATATTGTAGTGATATCATAAATGCATCTACTAGCGATCCTAATATTCGAAATATCGAACGCGAACTCCATACCTACTATTCAACTTCCAATGATAACCATGTATTCACACATTTGTTTATTAAATTAAATCATTTTGACGAAATGACTTACAAAGATATATTTAATGTCCTTCGTGAATACCGAGATATGATAAAATACTGGTATTCCGAAGAGAAAGAGATAGCACTATCAGATTTTACAGATCCATTCTCGAAACTTTCGTTTACAAAAATATATAATATTATTGCATTTATTTTTTATACTAGTAATATAAAAATTCATATTTATCATAATTGTATAAAATATCCAACACCGAGCGAAATCAAACAAATTCTTAAAGATAATCATGACTCACCTCTCGCTGGACATCCAGGCATCTCTCGTATGCTGGAAAGAATTAAATCTCAATTTTGGTGGAAAAATATGAGACAAGACATCGACGACTATGTAAAAAATTGTCGCTCGTGTCAAATTAATAAGCCGTTACGACAAACAAATCGTGCCCCAATGATAATAACTTCCACAGCATCGCGACCCAACGAAAAAATCTATCTAGATCTGGTCGGTCCACTTCCTGAAACATATGAATATAAATATAAATTTTTACTTACCGTACAAGATGACCTCACTAAATTTTCACAAGCTTATCCTATGCAGTCATGTTCAGCTGAAGACACAGCTAGAACATTCGTTAATTATATTTCACACATGGGAATACCTAAAATGATAATCTCTGACCAAGGCACGAACTTTTGTTCTGACCTTTTTAAACAACTAGCAAAGTTATTTAGTATAAAACACATTTTTGCTTCACCATATCATCCCCAAACTTGTGGCGCGCTAGAAAGGAGCCACTCCACTCTCAAGGAATATTTGAGGTCTTATATAAACGAAAATCAAAACACTTGGGACCTTTACATCCCAAGCGCTATGATAGCTTACAATTCAAATGTGCATAGTGCGACAGGTTACTCCCCATTAGAACTTTTATTTGGCTTCAAACCCTATTTACCATCTAGCATAGACGTCCTCGATAACAATACATATACAGATTATATTCGAGCACTTAATCATCGTCTTTATTATAGCCGTCAAAAGGCTCTACAAAATATTCAGACGTCTAAAGAAAAATCTAAAAATATTATGACGTTCGAGCAAAGCCTGTTATATACAATGCTGGCGATATGGTGTATGTCCGTTGCCACCATAAGCAAAATAAGGCCTTATCCCCAGTGTGGAAAGGTCCGTATAAAATAATAAAATTAAACGGTAACCATACGGCAACGCTATTAATTAATCGTAAGCACGTTCGTCATCATTTCGATGAAATAAAGCCGGCAAGTGACGACACGGCATAGTGTCCTAGGTCAGTAAGTTAGTATAAATAAAAGTAAGTATGTATAATAATATAATCGTAACATAAGTCCTTTCGTTCTATTTCAGATGCGCGCTGTCGCCGCTAGCTAGATCAGATTACGTATCGCCCATTATTAGTAGTCCGGGCCTTTATTTCGATAAGCTCTTAGATCTTAAGTTTACTAATAACGACTGGAAAGTCTTAGCATATTTAGATATAAGTCATATCCAACCTAACTTAGATAAAATAGAGTTTTTATTAGAAAAGCTAAATGTATTTTGTAACTCTCTTACGTCATCAAAGATACAGTCGGACTGCACTAATTCACTCTCGGCGCTGAAAAATCAGCATCTCATTAATGTTAATAAGTTTTCTTATGTATCATATTTGCTTCACAATGATAAAACTAAAGAGCGTTTTAAAAGAGGTCTCATTGATTTAGGAGGATCCATCCTAAAAACTATTTTCGGTACATTGGACGCCGAAGATGCTATTAAATATTCGGAAGCTATAAGTAGTGTACAGACGGATGAAAAACATCTCGCTCATCTTATGAAAGATAATATTCACGTTATACAATCTACAATTTCATCATTTAATAATTCTATGTCTAAAGTTAATTTAAATGAAAAACATCTCTTAGAAAATATGGAAATAATACATAAAATATTAGACTCAGTTTCTAACACAAATGATAAGCTTACATTAAAAACTCAAATCAATTCCTTATCTAACTCTTTAGAAGCTATAATCCTAACGTCATCTTTCGATATCGATGACATAAATAATGCTATTTTATTTGCAAAACTTAATGTTTTACACCCGACTGTACTGAGTCCTTATCAATTATATAACGAATTAGATAAACATAGAAATAAACTACCTAGCCATTATGACTTGCCTGTACCATTAACGCTACAAAATATACAAGAACTAACAGATATTTCCAAATTAGTTTGTTATTATCATCAAAATAAAATAATATTTGTCCTCCACATCCCTTTAGTCCTACCTCAAACCTATAATCTTTATAATATCATACCATTACCAGTTCCATATGATATATTGAAACCAGACACCTACATTCTAATCGAGCCGACTAGCTCATATGTAGCAGTAACAGGTGATCGCATGTTCTACTCGCTATTAAGGGACATCGACAATTGTAAACTAATCAGTGAAAAGTGTTATGTGTGTGTGCTCGCCGACTTGTTTTCAGTCGTTGCCAACCCTACGTGCGAAACAACTTTATTAAGTGAAGTGGTTACTAAACTCCCAGATTCCTGTGTAGCTAAAATAATTCACGGTTCTATAGATGTATTCCATAAACTTAGTTTTAATCGTTGGATATTTGTTCAGTCAGAGCCAGGGAAATGTCATATTACTTGTGAAAAATCCGATGTAAATTCAGATGTTATATTATTCGGAACTGGCATCCTGACCTTACCTAAATATTGTAAAGCATTTTATAAAACATTACAGTTCACCGCAGTTGGCGAAACGTCACTCGGTAACGTAACAAACGTAGTGTCAAATTTCAACATTTTATTAGACGATTGTTGTGAACATTCAAAAGTTAATAAAACATTTGCCAAACTTCCACACTCTAATTTAAAAAATATTGGCAATCTTGATTCATTATTGCATGCCAGCATCCATCTTCGTTCAATGGAAGATGAGTTATATAAATTAGAAAACCCATCTCACTTAGAGACATATGGCACTCACTATATGTCTATAAGCTTATTATGCAGCATTATATTTATAGTATATCTGATATATAAATGTCGGAAAAATATAACTTGTAAGAAATCGCCTTGCTGTATTCAAATTTTTAATCAGTGCCATAATTCCAAATCTCGCACTGATCATCCAACATCTCTTGTTGTTTTTAAAGATAATAATAGCATTAAAAATGATTCTGTGCTGGAGGAAACATTTATCAGCACGCCAACTCCTTTAAAAAGAAATGTTGTTTTAACTAATATAATAAAAGATCATGAATTGTAATTTGAATGTTTAATTAATTGATTAAAATTTTAATGCTGATGTAATAATAATAACAGTAATTTCTAATAACAATAATAATAATTGATACTTATTTTTATAATTATATACGATTTAAATATAACTAGTAATAATTATATCTTTAGAAATTCTATTAATAATAATTAATAATTTTTGTGTTAATTAAGTTTTGAATAAATTTTAAGTTAATAAAATATTTTTGTAATTTAGCTGTTTTCTTGTATACTCCAAACGAAAGTCCAATCTCTCGCGTTAAACTTAGCATAATCTCTCATCCTTTTGAGATGTGATGATCGATCTTAACGGGGGGGTTGTTATATCGCAAGTAGCATGAGTGCATATGTATAGTAAAGTTGCTGAGTTTCCCATTGCATTATTGCTAATGCAATAGGAAACCATTATTATTCCGTTTAATTAAAACATAGTGTTTTTCATCAGATTGAATTGGACTTCCGTCGGGTGCAGGTCTCTTTCTAAGTTCTTTTTATATAATATATTTCGTGTGTCAAATAAATAGTTTTTTTTAAAAACCAAAACCTGAACCACGCCGTAACAGGTCGCTCGAAACTCGAAACCGGAAATCTATGTACCTAACTATCTAAAAATATTGTCGACAAGTTTATAAATTTGGAGGTGTGCAATAATGAACATCAAGTAGTTAATAACACTATTAATTCACTATTTAAAATAATAATACATTTAACTCCGTAGGATACGTAAGGATACGTAAGCAATGGCAACTATTAAAAGCATTAATAGCGCAAAACCAATTAAATAGGCATCGTTTTGCATAATTAAATACCACTTTTATCTTTTAATAATTAGATATTAACTTGCATCTTTAAATTTTTAAACACCCGCAAAGTACCTACAGTATATTCCAAGTACCCACCCTATGTATGTAATATGGCAAATTGTCATTAAATACTCCGAAATAATTGAAAATTTATATTCATGGTAGCTGTATTTTAGTTAAAAGTTTGTATTTTAATGATTAAATCTAATGAACTAAACGAATTCGTGCTAAAAATCATTCACTTTTTTTTTAATGTACCCTCAATAATTATTAACCGTACCTCAATTTTATGCAACTTTTAGGTGTCTTAAAACGAATATAAGCATGCTTATAAAGGCGATGGCACTTACCACTTCTGAAGTATAATAAAACCACCTCCTCCAACAATTACTCGTTTATTCCTCCGTGCTCATACAATTACTCTTACAATTGCGGTCACCCAGGTGCTGCCAATACTGAGTGTCCCAGCCATGTCCAGCCTCGTTGCTCGTTCCCCAAAAAGTGAAGTCCTTCATTTCCCCACGTTCTCAACATCGATCTCAGTATTGCCAACTCCTTAGTGTTGCTGCTTAATAAAAGTGTACAAATATTTAAACAAATCTATAAAATATAATCAATTGATTTTACAAACTTGTACATAAATATAATTATCCATAATATATATCCTTACACTACAGACAAATGTGTTTCAAAAACTTATGGGGTTGGTATTGGGTGTGAGTGTAATAGAAAGTTAGTAATGATAACCACGAAATAAAGTCTGAAGTTTATATTCACGGTCACAATAGTTATTACACAATTAACACCACAAAAACCTATATTTAAATAGAAGGAGAGTGTGAGAGTTCACAGTAACAGAAAGAACATAATAACACAGTACAGCAGATCGCGATATCAAGGGCGCGACCTTAAATTTCGGCGCGCGAGCGTCACTAGTTTCGCGTATCAAATCAGTAATCGAACTGGCGAGCGGCCGCGCGGCGCATAGCAATACACCGCGTAGGCATTAGGTACTCGCCTATGATAGAAAACCGGTCGGCGCGCGAGCGTCCGATACAGTTTAGCGTAAACAACTATTTAATTAAAATATTTTAAATGAGCTGACCGGGCACCTGATGCCTTGTCAGAGTTATGTAGTTTTAGTCGTAGAATAATCATGTAAATATTTTATTGTTAAAGATAAAGTAAATATTATGTTTGATTTTTAAGTTTGTAAATAGTTGTATAAAAAAAATAGTGTTTAAAATAATATGTGAATTAAATGTTAAAAATAAGATGTAGGAGATCCCTACATTACTCCCCCCCAGAGACCGAGTCTACGGGCGATAGTAGTCAGGGAATCTTACAACACGTCCCGACCTAGTTTTTTTAATGTTATAATCCTGGGTAGTATCAGGAACGGTACTAGAAATAGGAGCAGGATTAGGTATAGGAACAGGAAGTGGTATAGGGGTAGGAAGTAGATTAGGATTGGTATGTGGGTTAGGGATTGGTATAGGGGAGGGCTCGGACAATACGTTGGCTGGCTTAAGGCGGTCTACAGATATTGTCATCGGCTTTCCTTTGACAAGAATTTTGAAGGTCTTGTCGTTACGGTAGAGGACCTCGTGGGGACCGGAGTAGGGAGGCTGTAAAGCGCCTCGTACAGTGTCGTCCCTTAGAAATACGTGGCTCGACGTATTTAAATCCCTAAAGATAAAGATTTTATCCTTAGTGTGACGCGCTGCAGGTGATGGTTGCAACTTCGTGACAAAATGGCGTAAGCGAGTGGTAAAATCAGTGATGTCACTCGAGCCGGTAGTCGTCACGTGGAAAAATTCACCAGGTAAGCGTAGGGGTTCACCATAGACCAGTTCGGCTGACGAAGCCTGTAGGTCGTCCTTGAAGGCGCTTCGGATACCGAGAAGGACAAGGGGCAATGTGTCGATCCAGTTACAATCGGCATGACACATGATAGCGGCCTTAATTCCACGAGACCGTTACACGCGGGGTGATACGCAGTCGTACGGCGATGTTTGAATCCGATCATTTTCCCAAGGTATTGGAAAAGTGTGGATTCAAACTGCCGACCACGATCAGTGACAATATCAGATGGACATCCAAATCTGGAGATCCACGATATTAATGCCTTGCCCACGGTTTCGGCGGTCATGTCGGCCATAGGGATGACTTCGGGCCAACGCGTGAAACGATCCATGACAGTTGCGCAGTATCGATAGCCTTGTGATGGAGGAAGGGGACCTACAATGTCCACATGGACAAATGTGAAACGTGCCCGAGGTAAGTTGAACGTGCCAAGAGGGGACGACACGTGACGACTTACCTTTGCACGTTGGCATGCTAGACACTTTCGAGACCACTCTCGACAATCTTTGCGCACACCAGGCCATACGAAACGCTCGGCTACTAGCCTGGCAGTAGCGTTGGCACCTGGGTGGCTGAGGTTATGAAGACTGTCGAAGAGTCGCTTCCGCAACGGTTTCGTCACGAAAGGCCTGGGGGACGGGGTGCTGACGTCACAATAAATTTTGACGTTGGAATTGGGGACAGGCAACTTCCCGATGCGGAGCGATGAATCGCCGCGGAGTAGTTGTGCCAACTCCTCGTCCACATCCTGTGAGGAAGCCAATTGGTTGTAATCGATACCTATCGACAGTGCATCGACACGGGACAATGTGTCGGCAACGACATTATCTTTGCCGGAAATGTGTCTGATGTCAGTTGTGAACTGCGATATGTAATCGAGGTGGCGAAACTGTCGAGGCGAGCAGTTGGCTTTTCTCTCGTGAAAAGCGTAACTGATCGGCTTGTGATCAGTGTAAACCACGAAGTGTCTGGCCTCCAACATATGGCGAAAATACTTTATGCTCTCGTAAATGGCCAGCAGCTCGCGATCGTACGGCGAGTACTTTTGCTGTGAAGGGCTCAATTTACGAGAAAAGAAAGCAAGTGATTGCCATTGGTCATCTTTCCACTGCTGCAGTACTGCTCCCAAGGCCAGATCAGACGCGTCTGTTACCAGAGCGAGCTTGGCTTCACTGTCGGGATGTGCAAGTAATGTAGCATTGGATAGACTTTCCTTACACTGCTCAAAAGCCGTCAGAGTATCGCCAGTCAGATTGACGGGATGTGACTTCACGGAGCCTGTAAGAAGGGAATTCAAAGGTGCCTGAATCTTAGCGGCATTAGGGAGAAAACGCCGGTAAAAATTTACCATGCCCAGGAACCTACGAAGCTGTCGAACATTTGTCGGCGCAGGGAAGTCCTTGATGGCCTGGACTTTGGACTCCAGGGGCTTGGTACCAGCTTCGGAGATGCTGTTGCCTAGAAAAGTCACCTGACGGACTCCGAAGACACACTTGGAAGTGTTCACAAGGATGTCGTACTCCTTCATGCGGTTGAACAGTAGTTCCAGGTGGGTCTCGTGGTCTTCTGGGGTCTTGGAGAAAACTAGGAAGTCATCAAGGTAGGCATAGCAAAAATCCAAGCCTCTGGTCATCTCCAGCCTGGCCAGCATTCCTCAACCCAAAGGTCATGAAAGGGAATTCATACAAACCGAAAGGTGTGGTAATGGCCGTCTTCTGGATGTCGTCTTCGAAGACCGGGATCTGGTTATACGCCTTCAATAGATCAATGGTCGAGAAAACCTTACAACCTGCGATGGAATGTGCAAAGTCGTGGATATGCCGTATAGTATAGCGGTCTGGAATAGTGCGGGCGTTAAGTAATCTGTAATCGCCGCAAGGACGCCAGCCGTTATCCTTTTTAGGCGCAAGGTGTAAAGGTGAAGCCCAGGGACTGTCAGATGGACGAGTTGTCCCGCTATTAAGCATAAGCTGGAATTCCTGCTTTGCAATTTTAAGCTTATCCGGAGCTAATCTACGTGGATTACAAAAAATAGGTGGGCCAGGTGTAGTGCGAATATAGTGTACAGTGTTATGCTTTTGAGTGCGCAAAGTGCCTGAAGGGCGGGTTATTTCAGGATATCTCGCAAGAATAGCATGATACCTAGTGTCGCCCGTCGAAACCTTGATTGAATGAATAATACTATTCACAGAATTAGCAACACAAGCATTGGTACATAATGTAGTAGTACTATATAAAAGTTTTTGATTTTTACAGTCTACAATTAAATTATAATTACTAAGGAAATCAACTCCTAAAATTGGTTTAGTTACATTAGCTACTGTAAAATCATCCATCAAGTCACGCTATCTCACAACAGTCGTCACTACCACCTAAATCGAGCGATAGTAACTCATTCCACTCCATCAAGTCACGCTATCTCACAACAGTCGTCACTACCACCTAAATCGAGCGATAGTAACTCATTCCACTTCATCAAGTCATGCTATCTCACAACAGTCGTCACTACCACCTAAATCGAGCGGTAGGGACTCATGCCACATGCGCGGTGCGCCAAGTGACGGTATCTCACATCAGTCGTCACTACCACCTAAATCGAGCGGTAGGGACTCATGCCACATGCGCGGTGCGCCAAGTGACGGTATCTCACAACAGTCGTCACTACCACCTAAATCGAGCGGTAGCGACTCATGCCACATGCGCGGTGCGCCAAGTGACGGTATCTCACAACAGTCGTCACTACCACCTAAATCGAGCGGTAGGGACTCATGCCACTTGCGCGGTGCGCCAAGTGACGGTATCTCACGACAGACGTCACTCTCATCTCATCTCATCTCAACACCATTTCATTCTCATCTCATCTCAACACCATTTCAACACCAACAACTTTCACACAATTTACACTCAATAAACTACTTCGCAATTAGTTGGTTGAATAGTGGTCAATGGGTTACACAACTTATTCTGCACCGCTATTTTCGCAATCTACAGGAGTCTCATGGTCAGGCATCTTTCTCAAATATAATTCATACTTGTAACTACGCTTAGAATTTACAGCTTTTAGTGTATAACGGTCTCTCTCTAAAATTTCTAATTTTCTCTGATTACGTCCCTTATTTTCAATTAATAAAAATAACGAATCGAAAATCTATTTACTTCCGCTTTACTGCTTTTCAAAACGTATTTTTGTAACAATTTTACTAAAGACTATACCGAGTCTTCACACTACAGTCACGAGATAAACAATTACGCTCACTAAATATCTTTAGTTCCAAATCCGATACTTCAATGAAGTACAGAGTGCAGATCCCTGGCCGCCACAGCACCCCGTCGCACGGCCCACACCACCCGCTGCGCTCCGTCGCGTCGCGTCTCGTCGCGTCTCGTCGCGTCGCGTCTCATCGCGTCTCGTCGCGTCGCGTCTCATTGCGTCTCATCGCGTCTCGTCGCGTCGCGTCGCGTCTCATCGCGTCTCGTCGCGTCGCGTCTCATCGCGTCTCGTCGCGTCGCTAGCCGCCGCTCGCGTACTGACCCCACCTGTACACGAAATAAAAGAGCACAAAAATTGTCCAAACTATGTACAATTACATTCTTTTTTAGTGTTCCGTATCCAAAGGTAAAAACAGGAACATAAAAATCTAAGACTTTGCTGTATGTCTGCCTGTCACCAGGCTGTATCTCAAGAACTGCATTGGCTAGAAAATTGATTTCCTTTTTTGAGATAAAATGTCAGATTTGATTATGCAATAAAGTTAATTTCATTTCCTTTCAACAATCTAACTGATTGCATGAAGGAAAGCTATTACAGTAAGAGTCTCACGATACCAGAAGACTCACAAGTGCGTTTACAACCTCTTACATGATAACCAAGTTCACCGGAGTTCACTGGTGTTGTGTGTGAGTTGAGTGCGTGCCACCGTCACGCCGCCATCACCACCCGCCACAGGAACCAGCCGCTCCGATGCTGCGCGTCTCGTTCTACAGGACACCGCCACTGCATGCTGTTGCGCGTCGCGTCACAAGTATTACAGCTTGGACACCAGACTGCAATATGTTCCATCTGCACAGAAAACATAACAGCAGAACAACAGAACACTAAACTATAAAGTTTATTTTGAGATTTAGGCAAGCAATTTCATGGACACTTTGTAAATGTATCCAGTGTCAGATAAATCACTGTAACATTGAAGGTCTTTAAAACTTATTACGAGGAATAAAAAGTTGGCTACCACCTGTTACCAAATCCACCAAATTCAAAACCAAAGCCTGTCGTTGCCTCGCCACCACGCTCGTGTCACCACCACAGACGTAACGTTCATGAACATGCCACCGTCATCACGTCACCACAGTCGCCACGTTGCCATTGTTGCCGCAGTCGTCACGTCACCGTCGTCACCACGGTCACCGCGTCGCTGTCGTCACCGCAGTCGCCACGTTGCCATCGTAGATGCAGTTGTCACCGTTGTCAGCACCTACGTCACCGCCGTCAGTACGTTACCATCGTCAGCGCCGTTGCAATCTCGCCACGAACAAATAACCCTTTGTTACAATCATGTATCAACATGATCACCTTGCAGCACTCGGTTCGCTGCTGTCCCGATTTTCCGCAATTACGCCGTCTGCATGGCGTGCTGCCTTGTTGTACATACTGCCAATCTCGATCCACCACATTTGCAATGATTATTATCACTTTTTGTAGCTTTTGTGCGGGCTAGATTACATTTTTTTTTTCACTACCCTCATTTTTTTTCGTAAAATTACACAATTGATTATTCCATTTTGTGCCCTTAAATAATCTATCTTGATTTTCGGGGTTACATCCCAATTCTGATAACGCGGTAGGCTCCTTGTGGGCGTTATTTAGATTGTCTTCAATCGTCAAGTTGTCAGGAAATAATAGTTCTCATACACGGTACCGGTATATTGTTCGAGAAATAACAAAGTTTCACACTATGATATTCACACACGACATTATACAAACGGATTAATATCGAGACGTGGCGAAGTCGGAAACAACTTGGCAATACGTGCGCCGCTCACGGTATCTTCTCTCAGAGTCCTCCAGTCGACCAGCGTTATTCTTCCATCGTTGTCAAAAGTGACATTGACTATCGAGCTGTCAACTGCCAATTGCATCCGAACTCGTCAAATCAGTTGCAGATTTTACGTCTCAATTCCGTTCTAAGCTGTGGTTCTCCGACATATATATATATATATATATATATATATATATATATATATATATATATATATATATATATATATACATCTTGCGAATCATGTTGCGTCCTACATGATTCGCAAGATGTATATATATATATATATATATATATATATATATATATATATATATATATAATCTCTTGCGAATCATGTTGCGTCCTACATGGCGATTTTTACGAATGATGCCACGTCCGACCGTCTTGTTGCGTCCGGTATACGGACGCAAGATTAACCGACCCTCATTTTTCGTCCAAGGGTGTCTTTTCATCATTAGAATGCATAGACAAAAAATTGCCATGGACTCAATTTCATCACTAGAATGATTTTCAGCGTATTTCGTAGTTCAGCCATCGGCCGCGTGGAATTTCGAGGGCGCTACTGAGAAGCGTATATTTTGTACCGTATATTGAGCGTTTAGTTTACCGATTATATTGCGTCTCCCCGAATATACACAAAAAGTTTTTTTCAGTTCTCCACGAGCATCATCTTGCGTCCAGAATTTTTCTTATATCAGGACACCGCCTTGATCCTACTGGGGCCTTTTAGGGTGCACGGGTGTGGGGCGCGCGGGGGGCGGGAAGCGAGCCGTTCGTCAGCGCCAGCAGCGCGGTCGCATCGCATATTTTGTTAACCGACTTCCAAAAAAGGAGGCGGTTATGTATTCGGCTGCATAATATTTTATTCTTATTTTATATGTTAGACGATAATTCAGCCGTCTATGGACCGTCTATTTTCAAAATTCTTTTTTTGATCTAAAGGGTATAACCCCAAAGTCCCGTTTAAAAAAAAGTGGTGACCTGATGATGGGATCCATGAGGAATCAAAATTTATATGGATACTTATGGCGATTTCGGCTTTTTCTGAAGTAGTCTAAGCATATTATGCTACCAAAAATTTTTGCGCCAAGGTATACCCTGGATCCAAAAGTACAGAACAGAACTCCTGACTCCTTATAGATACATGTTTGGGGATTTCAGCGTTGTTTAAAGAACTGCAAGCATATGCTTCCATGGCAATTAAGTGATCATCATTATCACCACCACCATTACACCATACATCATTACATTATGATGATACAAAAGGTACTTCTCCTAGTATTTTTCACTAACACGGTGATCTTTAAACGTTACTCTACCGTCTATGGACTTATATTTTGTAAAATTATTTTGTTGTTGTCATTAACATGGAAACTTGATGATGGGATCCGTGAGGAATCGAGGGAACTCCTCAAAATTTATATAGACATATAATATAGTGATTTAGACTTTTCCTGAAGTAACTTAAGCATATTATGCTACCAAAAAAATAAGATTATACCCTGTATAATAAGAAGGTATTCCCTGGATCCAAAAGAACTGAACAAAACTCCTCAGTCTTTAAAGAATAAAGATACAAGTTTGGAAATTTCGGCATTATTGTTTTAAGAACTGCAAGCATATGCCACTATGTACGTTATAGTAATCATCATCATCATCTTATTTTAAAATAGTGTCTGACCGAAGCTGGTTTTTACGACCGAAACCGAAAACGAATTTCGGCAACGGTCTCAGTTTCAGTCGCAACCGAAACTTCCGTAGGTACAAGGATCATGTTTTGAGAGAAAAATAAAGGAAACGTTAGTTTAATCAGTCAGTCTTTTTAGGGTTCCATAGTATTCAAGAAACCCTTATAGTTTTGCTTCGTCAGTTAGTCTTTCTTTCTGTCTGCCCCTCTAGCTACTGTAATTTTGAACATAAATGGGAGAGATTTGGTAAAGTTATATATTGTGTATAGATCCCTGTTCTACATCATAAAATAATAATAATTTCATATTTTAGAGGGGTGGCTCCTCCATACATGTGAAATAGGCATGAAAAATATTCTTTCATTCTACTCCATCGTGTGAGATATCGTCGAAAAGATCTAAAATAAAGCCGTGGTTTCATATAATATAACTTTTTTACAAAGAACCATTTTCGAGTAATTGGCTTCCAAAGTGGTTTTATAATTTGGTCCCCCGCTGGCATTTTTAAACTATAGGAGATAGAAACTGGAAAGTTTGTATGCTGATAGATCATGCTAAAAACCTTTTAGAGAATTTATTTTGAGCGCAATCGGACTACAACTTTTTAAGTAATTCAAAGAAGGCCTATTGCGCGTTGATAGTTACAGAACCCTCCTTAGACATGTCCTAACATGCTTTTGATTTACTGCCGCTTAGTTTATTTATACAAATCTGTGTTGCGAGCAAAACACGAAAAAGCACCATAATATTTACAATTGTTTATTGTAAAACAGCTATATTATTATGTACAACGGATCTTAAATACTTTAAGCTTAGCCCAATTCACGAAACGACTATCTCGTTATACCTAAATCAAATCGTGAAGTAGGTAACGAGAGTTAGCCTTATTAACTAAGCATGGCTTTCTTATAATTATGAGAAAATAGAATATCGCAAAAGTGTCATTGTCGTGTACGGTCAACGGTGTGACAGTTAAATATGGTCAAACGTTCCATCATTCTAATCTATGAACAAAATTTCAGGCTTAAATTGAAGTTGTTCTTAAGCGAATTAGGCACATTGCAAGCTAGTCAAACACCTCGTAAGCCTAATAGACTAGTGCTTTTACCTTTGAAAATGGTCAAAAGTGAAAAAAAAAATTATAGTAGGATGAAACCCATTGGAAAAGGAAGAGAATTTAACAAAAATAAAAGGAAAAAGTATTTTACGGGCAATTTGAGGTCGGGAAGTGTAAGGAAGTGAGTTTTTAAGGATAGAAAACGGTTTATCTCGATTTCTGGCAAAACAACAAGTCCTATGGAAAAAGTCAAATGGCAAATTTGTAGGTACCTAATAGAAAGATCTACACCTTTAAGCACGCCTCGGGTGTGTTCTACTCTCGAAAGGCCGCGTTGTGACAAGTTCACAACATAAATCTGTTGAAATACCCGAAATTCAATAATAAACTTATAGAAAAATTTATGTTTTTACAACTAGGAACTTCAAACATGACTGTAGACTGTTTTGCTTTTTCCTTATTTAATTTAATTTATGTAATATAAAATTAAATAATAAAAAAAAACTAAAGCTGTCCGTAGGTCTGTTTGTTCCATAAATTAAGAAAAATATGGGCAATGAAATGAGTTGAATCTTTTTTTAACGTTTCCGTTTATCCTAAGGATGAGCCCTGTTGCTTGGCGTTATTAAATTCTTAATGGTTAAAAATATATTAATTAACATTTTTTGATAGAATAACCAGTTTTATTCGTTCCCCGTTCTCTTTTATTATTTTCCCATTTCTCAGTACCGCTTGGCGATATTTTTTTATATTGTTTGTTACATATTTGTTACATAATATTGTTCATTTAATGCATATTATATATTTTATGTGCAACGGATGCAAGAAAAAAAAAGCGTAAATAAATATATAAAAAATGACAAAACACTAAGAAATATTTATTGTAATCACCATACCTTGTTTTATTGTAAAATCATCAAAATACGGTATTAATGGGGGCAAGAGGGGTCACATGCTGATGTATCATACTCGTAATGCATACATAAATTATTTTGTACTAGATGATAATGATAGAGATGTAAAAAAAATATCAATATTCCAAATAAACTGTTTATAATTTACTGTAATATTATTGGCTCTATTTAAGGATATGTATTGACGCTGTGGTAGATCAGTCATTGTTTAAGGCGAAAATATACCTAGATGACGTCACAGATTCGGGCGTGGCCTAACACTTCCCGCCGCGCCACCCGCATACACCCCGCTGCGCTAGCGATCTCCGCGTCGCGACTCAAATTATAAACTGAGGAACGGCCCTTTTATACGACTTTAGGATTGATTTAAATGCAACTTGAAAATATTAATTTATTTCTGGTCTATGAGCAAAGAAAAAACGTAGAATGTATTAGCCGCTTCTCCTTCTTCTGTCGAGGTTATTCCCGAAATATAGAAATTATTTGGTAGGCAATGCGGCTTCCAACCTATCACTTTTGATTTCATTTTCCACCTCTACGCCCACCAAAATGCAATACTTAGTGCTATTGACATCACTAAAATATCCGATAGATGTTTTTTCGCTTTCCTAAAAAAGAAGTTTCATATCGACGCTTGAAAGGTAAAAATGCCTAAGCGACAAAAATACTGAAAATGAGTTTAAATAATAATGAGTTTGTGTTTTTTTTCTACGTCGATTGGTCTAATCGTCGTCTTCCTACGACGATGTTTTTGTCGCTTAGATATAGTGAAATTTATACAAAATCATGAATGTTATGTTCACTAAGCGACAAAAAGAAGCGATTTATAAAAAAATTCACTTGGATATTTTGAAGAATTATAAAAATCTACTTAGTCTATTTTTCATGTTTTTACTTTTTTTTGTTTGCACAAAAATATTTTTACTTGTTTAAAAAATTCTTTTCGTGAACACTTTGTACATTTTCTCTATACAAATTATTTGTGAATTGTCCTTACAGTGCATTTAATTTGATACCATTATTTTACGAAAGTGCAACTTGTAGAATTTTACCCACAGTGAAATAAAACAATATTCGCGTAAAGATATATTTGACACAATAACTATTCGTGCTATGTAGATATTTTTACTTGAAAACTTTTGTCTTTTAGTATGTCGGTTAGATATTTTTTTTGGTTCCCTATTTTTTGGCATAAAATCATATGTCATAATTTTACTTGGCATAATTTCATTTAACCTAATAGTAGTTTCGCATAGTATTCATTTGGCATAACTTTCGTGGCACTTAGCATAAATTTTTTTCGCATAATTACTAATAGCATAATAATTGTTAGACATGCTTAATAAAAGGCATAATTTTTTATACGCATGATATTAATTAAGAATAATATTTTATGCATAATATTAAAAGGTATAAATATATTTACGCATACTTCTTTTTTTTTCACATACTAATGAATGGTAAATTCTACTGGGTGTGTGAGTTAAGACGAAATAACAATTATAATTGTAATTTTCAACTGATTACGGAATTAAACTCGGACAAACGACACGAACTGCTATCTAAGAACATGCCGAGCCATAACCACGTGCCCAATACAATTAAAGATAAGGTATTGTTTTTGCATTAAATAACCTTTTGTATTAATTATTTTAAACATGTTAGCGGCTTATGGAAATGTTTAAGAATGACGAAAAAGACTGTAATTTTTTCCTGTTCCCAAAATATAATCTTACGTCGTAAGGTACAATACGAAATCAAAAATGTCGCTTGAGTATCAATAAATTCCAATACATATGAATTTATAGACAAGAATAAACAGATAAATGATCTGAGTGTTTATAAAACTGACAAAATGTAACTAAAAGTATTAAATTTAGTGTGTGGGAACATAAATGAACGCAATCATTGCTAAATATATTTCTATATTTATGCGCCTAATGTTTCGCTAGTTAGTCCTGTCGGTAGTAGAAAATATCAATATACTAGGTTATGGGAGTAAACTTTGCGCACATACTTGGACATAATAAAATAGCTCCTATAGCTGGTCTATTTTCAATTAAATTGGCAACAGTCACTGAAATCGGTGTGGTTTCATTATTGTTCCTTTTTTAAGGTTCCGTAGTTCATGTCTCGGAATCCTTATAGTTTCGTCATGTCCTTCCGTTCGACCGTCCGTCTGTCCATCCAAACGGTGGTGCTTGAAATATGAAACTTTGAATGGATAAGTTTATTTATCACGTCGACATAGTGCTAAAATAAATGAAGATAATTTTTGGTTACACCTACACGAAAAGGGGAGATATAATTAGGTACATAGACATTTTAAGAACATTGAGAGGTTTCTCAGATTATATTTTGATGTACGTACGTATCCGTTTGCGCGATATTCCACTTTTAAGCGCATTTCTTGTTAAAATACATCGTCCCCCCCTCTAAAAGCCAAATGGCTGGCTCTAAAAATGTGGAAAATTCATGATGGTAGTCCATGTAATAAACTTTGAACGAAAACTATAACGGTCCAAAAAACTTCATAAATTCAGGAGTTATAGAGACTTAAATTGAATCAGTTTAGATGAAGATATCTGTGGCTCAGTGGTTAGCGCTTTAGTACTCAAGCCAGAGGGCGCGGGTTCGAATCCATAAGAGAATAAAAAGTTTTCCGTGGATTCCTTGGAAAAATTACGATAACTGGGGTTAAGAATTAACTTCAACGATTAACGAATTAACGCTACCGACAAAATATGTTACTATGATAAAATTTAAAAGCGATTTATAAGTTGATGTTCATAAAAAAACGCACATAATTACATTATGGAAATGGTTTCTTACTTGCGATACTATTGAAAGGATGTATTTTTTTCATAATTTATGGGTTCGAATCCTGTCTAGGAAAATTGAGTTATTAAACATTTTCATGTTTCAAGAGTTTAAGTTTTCATCAAGTCGGACTCGATATTCCGTAGGGCTAAATTGCTATTGCTAATTTTTTTTGACTTCTTTTACAACGCCCAGAAGAATAATTTACCATGGACTATATCTTTTTTTTTTCTGTACCTAATCGTTTGAAAATTATTTTTGCTATTTAATTATATGTATTTTAATGTAATTGTTTTATCTGAATTATTTGATTTTACATAAACCACTTTTCCAGGCCAGGATTCGAACCCGCAAATTAGGAAAAAAATACATTTTGTATTATTGCGTTATTCGATAGCGTTGCAAGTAAGAAACAATTTCCAGAAGTAATTATGTGCGAAAAAATTGAGGAAAGAGCTTATTTTTAGTATTTTATTATCATTCCATACATTTCATCAAAATATGAGGCAGTTTATCAAAATATAACACTTTTCTAAAGTTTAGTGTATACCATTACTTTCCAAAAATTGTTCCATAGTAGCAACACTATGAAACGGTGCAATAATATTACAGAATGATTTTTTTTAACTTTTTTAACCTTTAACCCTCATTAACTTTTTTCTCCCATGGTTTAGAGGATTTTCGTCATACAATAAAATTACACTTTTTTTAAGCCCTTTCATTTGATATATTATGTCTTATAGTGCTACAAGGATGGGGACTTTTTGCCCCTTCTTCTTTCATCTAAATAAGTTATGGCTAGTTCAAACGCTAAACAGCATCAGTCTGGTATGGGTTCTAGGCAACGGCAACATCTCCGGCAACAAAACCGCGGATAAGCTGGGTAGGCTTTGGGCCAATTGTGTCACGGTGTCATGCCCAGAATCGGTATTTGGAATATCTCCCAGCACTACCAAGAGAGAACTCAAGGAATGGGGCCGTAGCTTAAGTATAAAGCAATGGGCTTCAATCCTAGGCCTTGAGTTTTTATATTTCTATACTTTTTATTATTTCAAGATCAAAATTAGCTCGTTTTAGTAACTGCAATTAATTTTTATAAACAAGAAGAAGGAAAATATTGTCAGTTAGGAGCAAAAATTTATAATGTCATTGAATAATAAAAATAATAAATTTAGGCAATTTTACTTGCTATTACATAACTTTCGTTGATAGCTTATGGTGATTCCTGAATTAAGTTCAGATAACAATGGACTGTAGTTATGTAGGTAATTAATGGAACTATTCTTGGGATTTTGAAGAAGGATTCAGTGAACACTAACCTCTTGTTCTGCAGAACTGGTGCGAAGCGAAGATCTTGCATTCACTGTCTTCCTTTGGTTAATACGGCCAACTTTCACACAAATTTCTTTATTTTTGAGCGACGCGAAGTTAAGTTTTTTGACAACTGCTCGTGCGTAATGTACGCACGTCTTATATATCGTGTTCACTGGGGAACGAGGGGAGGGGTTCACAGGACAGGATTTAAAAGGAGCGTTTAGCGGATTTATAATACGGATACCCTCAACTATATTTATAAAATTTTGGTACCGTCCATCTCCCCCCCTTTGAAGGGACCCCTTCAAGAACTAACGGGATAAAGCAATACTGCTTACCTATATCAACTACAAGCGCAGGTACAATCAATGTGCCATGAAATAAATAAATTACAATGTTAGAATAATACCCTAACCTACCTCTAGAATCTAGATACTATAAACTGTCGACAAAATTATCAACAGATTATTTAAACTAAAATTAAATTAACAAATTAAACATTTAGATAACTCTATTGAGTTGGCAGAGGACAAAGCCGTATAATCGGACGTTTATAAATACCGCCTTTGGTTTTTACCTCCGCGACTCGAGTAACCCCATCTTTGCCCGGATAGACATTAGTGACAATTCCCAAAGGCCATTGTAACGGCGGAGCGTTGTCCATGTTTAGTATAACTATGGTACCAATCGTTACAGGATTAGATATAGTATTCCATTTTTCGCGCTGTTGCAAATTATGTAAATATTCCGATTTAAATCTTTTCCAGTACGATTGGACGAGTGAGTCCATTAATGAAAACCGGGACAACAAATTAGTGCATTCTTTGGATACATCCGCCGCTGGTAAACATTCCAGCGGAGAGTTAAATAGAAAATGAGCAGGCGTTAGAGACAAGGGCTCGGACGGGTCAGAGCTAAGAACGTACAAAGGGCGACTGTTTAATACCGCCTCAATTTGTGCGAGGACAGTTGACATTTCCTCAAACGTGAGAACTTGCTTGCCGATTGTACGAAATAATAATGACTTAGCGCTTTTGATATTCGCCTCCCATATACCCCCAAAATGACTAGCCGTAGGCGGGTTCATCTTCCACGTAATACGGTGCTTAGCGAGCTCATTACTAAAGGTCTGATAATAATCATCAGATGTTAAAAACTCGTGTAGTTCGTTAAAATACGCTTTCGATGAAACAAAATTAGTTCCGTTATCCGAATACAAGTACACGCATGGGCCGCGACGAGATATAAATCGTTTAAACGCATCTACGAAGTTAGCGCATGTTAGATTCGAAATCAATTCTATATGCACCGCCTTTGTAACTAGGCACACAAATAGGCAAATATAGGCTTTTATACTCCGAATTCCACGCTTGCGATACGGTGTCACAAATAACGGCCCCGCGCAATCGACACCCGTATGCAGAAACGGCTTACTCTGTTCTAAACGGCATTTAGGTAAGTCCGACATAAGCGGAAAGGTTGGCTTAGGATTCACTTTAAAACAACTGTTACATTTTTGCGTAAGTTGCCGGACTACCCGTCGCGCGGATATTATCCAGTATTTAGTTTTTAAAATGCTAATTAATAGCTGCGGTCCCGCATGAAAGTTCTCGCGGTGGTAATGATAAATTAATAATTTAACTATGTGACCCTGTTTAGGTAGTATAATAGGGTGTTTTGACGAATAGTCTAAAGACGAGTGCGACAATCTACCCCCGACACGTAATACACCATTTTCAATAAAAGGAAATAATTTTTGCAACTTAATTGAACATTTTACACCATTTTTAATATTTTTGATATCTTCGGAAAAATAAACAGACTGCACGGCTCGAATCAACTCACATTCTGCTGCAGATAAATCTTCTGCCGTTATAGTGTCATTACGCTTAAGTTTTTTCGCGAAGCGAAGAGCATATACAGCCGATCGAAGCAGTTTAGTCCAAGAGGAACAGCGTGTTGCTAATGCTAACAGCGGGTGCTCAATTTCGTTAATTTTCACGGATACATGTACTGTGGTTCTTTCTTCCGGCAGCGATAGACGGTTAGGCATGAACTTGCGCACCGGCCATTTGCTTATCGATCGCGATAACCAAACCGGTCCGTTGAGCCACAGTTTATGTTCGATCAGCTGACTAGGCGTAAGGCCTCGTGATACGCAATCCGCGGGGTTTTCTGAGCCGGCCACGTGACACAAATCATTCGGAGATATATTAGATTGAATTTGTGAAATACGGTTAGCGACATAAGTGTCGAATCTATGGGGGGAAGAGATCGACCATGCTATTGCCACCTCAGAGTCCGAAAACACGAACACCTTATTTATTTTGTGTCTTTTTGAAAGTGTATCATAAACTTCCTTCAGAACACGGGAAAGTAATAATATTCCGTTTAATTCTAAACGAGCGAGCGTAATTCTTGGTTTAGCGGAGGCGACTCGCGATTTCGAACATAATAATGTAACGATCGGCGCCTCGTTATTATTTACGACGTGTAGATATATCACACACCCGTATGCGGCTTCACTAGCATCTGAGAACCCTACAATTGTTACCTCCGAGTTAATTTCCACTCCTAAATGACGAGGGAATGAAATGCGAGAAATTTGAGGTAATTCATTTAAATATTGTTGCCAAAGATTCACAATACGAAGCGGCGGCCTATCGTCCCAGTCGATATTGAGAAGCCACAGCTCTTTAATAATTAATTTAGCGTATAAAATAACAGGCCCTACTAATCCTAGTACGTCGTACAGGCGTGCGGTAGTAGAAAGAATTACTCGCTTAGTACAAGTCGACGGCGGGTTAGAAATATCAAACACGAAGGTATCTTGTGCCGGTAGCCATCGCAAACCTAACACCTTGAATACACTGTCATTATCAAAGGATACCGTTCTAGGCTGGCGGTGAGACTCAGGAATATGATCGAGTAATTCGGGCGAATTAGAAGCCCATTTAAGTAATTCGAACCCGCCCGCCTTAAGCAGGGCTATAAGATCTTTGGCTGTCTTAGCTGCCTCTTCTACCGAAGAGACGGAAGAAGCCAAATCATCCATATAGCTGTCTCGCTCTAACACAGTGGCCGCATTTGGCCATCTGTTCCGCTCGTCAGACGCGAGCTGCCGTAATGTACGTAATGCTAGAAATGGCGAGCATCTAAGTCCGAACGTAACTCGATTAAAATTATAGACCTCAAGCGGGTCACTGGTCGCGAAGCGGTATAGTATTCGTTGATATTTACAATGAGTAGGATTTGTATGGATAGATAAATACATTTGCCTTACGTCAGAAAAAAACGCGATACGAAACACACGGACATTTAATAGTATATCAAATATGTTAGACTGTAAATTACAACCGGTATATAAAATATCATTAAGTGACAGACCGGTGTCCGTTTTAGCGCTGCCGTCTAGAACAGGGCGCACCTTAGTAGTGACCTTGTCGTTGCGAACAATAGGATGATGAGCTAGGAAAAACCCCTGCGATAAGTCCTCGTCGGGTGCGACACGAGACAAAATACCGGCAGTCAGATATTCCCGAATTATATCATCGTATTTTATTTTAAGTTCAGGGTTTCTTGCAAACCTTTTTTCTAAAAGAAAAAAGCGGTTTTTAGCGGTTATATAAGAATTTCCTAAACTTCTAGGGCTGTCTTTAAAAGGAAGATCGACCGAGTAACTGCCGTCGTCGCGACGAACAGTAGTAGAAGCGTAAATATCTTCGCACATTTGATCCTCGGGACTTAAAAACGTACGCGAGGGCAATTCCTCGGTCGCCCAAAACTTCTCGACTACCTTGTATAGCGGCTCCGTAGAAAAGGCACACAGGGTGCGTGACGCGGGATTTAACGAGACCACGGGTGCGGTTCCCATTAATATGTAACCTAAAGCAGTTTCGACTGCGCACGGCATATCGGGCTTGGAACATTTAATCTTATTAAATAATAGAATATCGCAATAAATATTTACGCCTAAAAGCATATCTATGGGTCCCGGCTGTGCGAACTCGTCATCTGCCAATTGTAGGTATCTAATATGACTCATAGCGGCCCTATCAAGTTTCGAGTCGGGCAGCTGGGACGTAATGTGTTCCACGACCAGAGGCTGTGCGACATATTTACGACTATCGTTATTAAACCTGGATGTAAACCTGAGTTCAGTCGTTCCTAATATTTTTTGGGTAATACCTCCTATACCTTGTACCTCTAAATAGCGAGCTTGTTTACCAACTGACAACGATAAGCGTTTGCAACATCCAGCCGTGATATAGTCGCTCTGCGATCCAGGATCAATTAAGCATCTTAAATAATGCACACGATTAAATTTATCGATAAACTTTATCTTAGCTGTGGCTAGTAACGCGGTGATATTATAACTGCGATCCTTGTCACATGATAAGTTACATAATGACTTACAATGACTAGATTCACCGATATGCTGCAAGCTATTGTCGACTTTATTAGTATGTGGCACAGAGACGATATTAGCGCGTTCAGAGTTATTTCCCGATGCAATAACCCTTTCAATAGAAACATGGGCACCTGTTGCATCCATATTAAAATGTAAAAGCGAGTGATGCTTCAAATTGCAATGTTTACACGTATTTTTGGATGTACAAGATAATGTTTTGTGTTTTACACTTAAGCAATTGTTGCAAAATAAATTCTGTTTAATGAAGTTAAATCTTTCACGCGGGGTTAGTTTTATAAACTCCGGACACGAGTATAAGTGTTCATGTGCCTTATTATTACAAAGCAAACATTCATTAGCGTGTTGTGAGACCGCCGGGGCGCGCGAAGCGTTCTGCGCCTTTTTACCTACAAAGGATTTAGTTGAAACTCGTGGCGGAGCGGTAGGTATGTTTACACGCGTCAGCTGTTGAGATTCAACGTTAGGTTTTAGTATCGTTGCATTGTTTGTACGGGAGATTACTTTACTATTTTCCCTCACAAATTCGATTAGATTTTCATAAGTCGGAATTTTTTCCTTACGATACGTATGTTCGAACAACCTAACCGTTTCAGAATCCAGCTTTTGAAGTGCCAAGTGGAGTAACATAAAATCTGTTAGATCATCGAGTTGTAGCTGCCTAAGCGCTTCTACGGAAGAATTAAAATTATTAATAAAAGATTCAAGGCCGTTCGAACTCGTGCTTGACAAAGGCTTAAATCGTAGCAATTGATTTAGGTATGAACTAGCGAGTGAACGTTTATCATCATATTTTTGAATTAAAGCTTTCCAAATAATTGGATAATTTTGTGCGGTCGGCGCCAAACCTACACATACGGAGGCCGCTTGGCCAGACAATTTACCTACTAAATAATACACACGTTCACTATCCGTAAGTGATTCGTTATCATGAATTATGGTTTTAAATTGTTGATAGAAAAGAGGCCAGATTTTGATGTCCCCATTGAAAGACATAAGGTCTATTGGTGGCAAATGAGGTCTAGGCCGACTCGAAGACGCAGCAGAAGGGCCGTTCGAAGGTGGCTTTGATTCGGTATCCAATAAAACCTGTCTAACATAGCAGTACATGTCTTCAAATTCGGGCCAAGAATCGTAGTCGATACTGGCATTCGGGTCTATCTGCATTTGCAATAAACTAAATGCTTCAAGAACATTTTGATAATCGGACCTAATTGTTTCTATATTTAATGCACTTGTACGAAAAGCTCTAACCTGTCGCGAATCTGTCTCTGCCTTGTGCGCAAGATTAAGAATATTTTCCATGCGTTTGTATAAAACATCACGTTTGATTGAATACAAAGTGAGTTGATTTTTATTAGTATCATGATAATCCTCCATTTCGACCGATTGACTACCCTTTCTTTTGCCTGGTTTTACCATTTTATAAGTGAAATAAAAATTTGATAAATAAAATGCTAATTTACCGTTAAATCGCGGTAGCAAATTAGGTATACGAGAACAATATCAAACCAAATTAATAATATACCTGTAGGTAGGATATCCACCTACATGCGGTTTAAAAAAGCGGTTATAAGTTTTATAATAATGTAGGTAGGTACCTTAATTTTATAATGCGGTTAGGGTTTAAAATCATATAATTATATATATAGAATACTGATAATAATATATATAATAATATAATAAATACACGTACACAAATATAATATAAGAAGGAACGATCTGCAACACCAGAGGAGTCACAAATGCGTTTCCTCCTTTGGGCGTCCGGGAACCTCACTCACTCGGCGAAACACAGCGCAAGCGCTATTTCACGCCGGTATTCTGTGAGGCCGTGGTCTTTCACCGGATGAGCCTGCCCACACGTGCCGAAGCTTGGCTCTCCCACTTAATTAAATGTTAATGTGATAAATATACTAATAAAATACGTAAAATGCGGTTAACAAAATATTTAAATAGTGGTTGCGAAATATTTTATATAATAAAGTAAACTAATAAATAACTGATAATTGCGAAGCGGGATACTATAATAAATGCTATTACTTAAATATATTGTGTGAAATAATTAGCGTGAACCAATTATAATAATTTCGATTCACAGTTGACCGTTACGCGCGGGTTGTGTCGTTTGAAATTCAAACTATTACGAGTCACGACTCCGTGTCGATAAAATGGCGGCTTGCAATTTGGAAAACTATTTCTTCAAAACGTATGAGCATAAATTTACAGCGGAAACCGATTAATTTTAGGGAATTGTCACAAATGCCGTTCAAGTAATGCGGGAGAAATATAAAATGAAATACCTATCTATTCGACAAGCTATTTCGATTACTCAAGCACATTGATTGCACAATACACCTAATAGTTAATAGCGGTGAAAATAATTAATGCGGATTTAAAATAAATGAAATATAAATTTATACCTAGGCACGATTTAAATTAATAATTTAGAGTGAACAAGAAATTATCTTACGTTCGAATAGGCCAAATTATCGGTGAAATCAAGAACTGACAGTAAATTTAACTGTTAAATTTTTGAACTGGAATTAATCCGGGGCGAATGGACCAGAAAAAATGGTGATTCCTGAATTAAGTTCAGATAACAATGGACTGTAGTTATGTAGGTAATTAATGGAACTATTCTTGGGATTTTGAAGAAGGATTCAGTGAACACTAACCTCTTGTTCTGCAGAACTGGTGCGAAGCGAAGATCTTGCATTCACTGTCTTCCTTTGGTTAATACGGCCAACTTTCACACAAATTTCTTTATTTTTTGAGCGACGCGAAGTTAAGTTTTTTGACAACTGCTCGTGCGTAATGTACGCACGTCTTATATATCGTGTTCACTGGGGAACGAGGGGAGGGGTTCACAGGACAGGATTTAAAAGGAGCGTTTAGCGGATTTATAATACGGATACCCTCAACTATATTTATAAAATTTTGGTACCGTCCAGCTTAGATAATTTTACCTATTTTTCGAACTAGGACTTTTTTACCTAAGCGACATAAATTGCCTGTAATTCGAAAGCTATATGACTCGTTTTAATATCAAAAATTGCTATAAAAATAAGATACACGTTGTATTTTATTGATATATAGATGTATGTTAAAACCATCTAAATCCGACTATTTTGTGATTTTTAATGATTTTTTTTTTCTAAAGATTTTAACTTTAAATCACTCTTCTATAAAGTTTACTAAATTTATGCGTCATAATAATTTATGTGTCTTTCTTTATTTTTATTATTTTATTTAATTATTATTTTTTATCAATTATTATTATTTAAACTGGAAATATCATAATATGTATTATATTATAAAATATGAATTTGCTTTCCTACGCTATCGAATTGGATTTTGTCTGTAATGGTAGTTGTATGTGTGTTAAATAAATAAATAAATAAATGTCGCTTAGGCATTTTTACCTCATATACTATATACCTCAAAGCGTTGATATACTAAATAGACAATTAAAACAGAAATAATATAATATATCTATGGACGCTTCACACCACGTCAATCTGATCCCGTGGTAAGTTCTCGAAGAACTTGTGTTACGGGTACCAGATAACGGAAGTATATTTAATACTTTTATACTATAGGTACACATAATTAAAATTTATTTTATATTATACACATATTTAATACACATCCATGACCCAGGAACACAGAAAACTTTTTGTTCCGTCGGCGGGATTTGAACCCGCGACCCCCGGATTGAGCAACGACACGCTCAACCAACTGAGCCACAGAGGTCGTCATAGAAATAGAACTATACACTTTCTGTGAAATTTAAAAGTACATATATAATAAAATATTATACTATAATATATACTATATAATATTATATTAATATATTATTATAATTTCAAGTAAGAAGTTGAAGGAATAAAAAAGTACATTCAACAATCGAACATTTTCATTCTATCACAGGCAGAGTGCTCGCTAAGGTTTTCATAATTTATTTTTTACGGCATGTTGTTCCCTATTATTTCAAGAGTAAAATAAACGATTGCGAAATAGCGGCACCGCGGAGAGTGACACAACCTCCTCGTACGAAAGTCAGCGGCTCACTGTCCCGCGCGCCCGCGCACGCACCGCTTACGAATATTTTCACAAAATAATAGTTATTTACGTATTTTTTGAAAACAAAACGGTATTTCGAAAAACCCAACGATGAAATGTTAGATAAATATATTCTTCACATTTTCGTAAAAGAACCATATTTATAGCCGTAGTAGGTAGTAAGTAGATAGAAAAAGAAATCTGAAAACAGGGCTATTTAATTTTAATTTATTTAATATTAATCTTCGTCGTATTAAAAAAATTAACGATGATATTAAAGATGAAGGATTGAAGTGTGAAATGTATATTTTTTTGAATTTTTTTATTCCCATTTTTCGGAGTAGTTAGGACTCAAACTGAGCGATTTTTAAGCTTTAGGGGCTATTTGCCCCTTAAGCGATGATTTTTCATCTTACGGTTTCCTGATTATAGTATAAAACACGTGTGAGGCGTGCAAACTTTATATTTATATTTTTTTCACATAAACTAGCCTCAATTCTTATTGAAGCTAGGCACAAAAGATTTTAGTAGAAGATATCTACAAAATATTGTAGATGTCTTCATCTACAATATTTTGTGTAAGTTGTCTAATCGTCTTTAAATTATATCCATAGATGCTTATTTATTGCTATTTTAAGATAGCTTAAATACATGAGTGACATACGGATAATTTTAGCCCATCAAAAGGTATTTCAGAGAGAAGTGGGGAACGGGCTAAGCGGGTCTGGGCCTTACTACCTGTTCTTTTCTTTGCATTTTTTGAGAACTTTTACTGTGGTAATGTATTTTTTTTACATTATCAGAAAAGAGAGATTTCAACGAATAAAAAGCCCACCGACTTTAAAAAAAAAAAAAGATATTTTGACGTGAGAGTTTTCGACTGAAAATTAGGGTTAATTTTTTGATATTAAGTCAAAATAAGGTGAAAAAATAAATATTTTAAATAAAAAAAAATTACAATATATTTGAAACACACGGGTACGTTTTCACCAAATGTCGTGATTTTTTTTGTAATAACATAAATATAAAAAAAGAACAAACAAATGATATCAACGCTGATCTGCAACGCATATCAGAGTGGGCTAAATCTTTTGGTCTGTTGGTGAATCCTAAAAAATCACAAGCTATTATTATCGGTAATAAATATATGGTCCACCGACTACATAATGTGCCCAGAGTTATGTACAATGGTACTCCCATTGAGTATACTGACTCAGCAAAAAACCTTGGCATAATTGTTGACAGCAATCTGTCCTGGAATCTTCAGATCAATGATGTGAGCAGAAGGGTATACCACTTACTACACATGCTCAGGAGCCTTCAAAACTTCTTGCCCTTGTACACTAAAGTCTTCCTAGTTCAGACACTTATTTTTCCCATCCTTGATTATGCTGATTCCTGCTACTTGGATATTACCGAAGAGCTGTTAATGAAACTAGAACGTTTGCAGAATCTCTGCATCTGTTTTGTTTTTGGCCTTAAAAAGTATGACCATATATCAGCTTTTCGGTCAAAATTGAAGTGGCTCCCTATTCGTCTTCGGCGAAATACCCATATTCTCTCGCTCCTGTACAATATCCTCTATAATCCCATGTCTCCCTCTTACCTCGTAGATCGTTTCAACTTTTCGCGACCCCCTGACATGCCTTGTAGGGCTAGTGTCAGGACGAATCTTTCCCTCCCCTCCCATCGCTCCAACTTCTTCTCCTACTCCTTTACTGTTCATGTAGTCAGATTGTGGAATTCCCTACCTCACACCGTTCGTGACAGTCCCACTATCACTGTCTTTAAAAGGCGCTTGAAATTGAATCCTGATAGCATTATTAAATATACATAAACCCCCTTACTAATAAACGCTGTCATAAGCTTGGAATAGTTATACAGTGTTTTGTCTTCTTCAATCGAATTAAAAATGTCACTTGTGTGACGGGAACAAAACATAGTATAACTATTCAAAGCTTATGACAGCGTTTATTACGGGGATAGTATTTATATATTTTGTAAATCCTAATTTGATAATTAGACATATTATTACATATTATTTTGTGTTGTATAAGTATGTATTGTATATAATATTATAATATTATAACCATAATATTATTGTGCACGTCCTATCTGATATTTCTCATCTAATTTCTCTCCGTAGGACTGCTGGAAGAAATTTCTTTTAGAGATAAGCAGTACCTTTTGTGTCGTCGTTCTTTCTGTATATATTTTTGTGAATCATTTATGTGTGCAATAAACAGTTAAATAAAAAAATAAAAAACACTTGGTTAGTTGAATTTTTCACATAAATTATGAAGTTATGTGAAAAAACTGTAAATAAGTACAAACGTTGTAGATCTTTTTATCACCTATAACTTTGCTATTTTACTTTTTTCCATAGGACTCGTAGTTTTGCCGAAAATCGAGACAATCCGTTTTTTACCCCTTGTAACTCACCCCCTTACACTTCCCAACCTCAAATCGCCCGTAATTTATTTTTCCCTTATTTTTTGTTATATTTTTTTCAGTTCCAGTGGGTTTCATCCTACTATACTTTTTTTGTTTCAAAAATTATCGGCATTGGTCTACAATAGCTATTTTAAAATGACGTTTAGACAATGCGCGAGTTAGTGTTTTTTTTTATGTATACCAACTGTAAATGTGTAAAATCAAATACTTACTTTTATTATTTTTACCCCATCTCAAGTAAATGCAACGGAGTTAAATAAATCATGTCCTGTGACAAAACCTTATAAAATGTCATCGTCGCGTCGCGCGTCGCTTAATTGGAATTTAAAAAAGCGTCGAACATTACCGATCACAGCCCGAGAACTCCATGCACATGCAGAATGCAGTTTCGGTTTCGGTCGTAGTTTCGGCAAAACCAAAACTAAACCGAAACGCGTTTTTTTGCTGAAACTCGACCGAAACCGAAACCGAACACTCAGACGGATTCGATAATTACAAACGTCACAAAAAACTGTAAAATAATTATTTTTAAACAAAAATTAAACAGACTTCCAAAGTAATCATACACAAAAAAATTATGAAGTCGGTTGTCAGTCGGGTTGTTTTTATTTTTTTAAATTAGTTATTTTATTTTAGATTTTTTAAATTTAACCAACACACACTTGGTCGATTTAAATCAAAAAGACGACTATTTAACATACATACATACATACAAGATACGCGCGAAAAACATAACCCTTCTTACAAAAATACAAAAACAGTAATTCGGAATCACAATCTCATAACAGATTGAAGGGTGTAGCTTTATCTGCATAATGTTGGTAATATATGTAGGGCATTATACGGAATTGATTTGAACAAATTGATGGGAGGTAAGAGCATCCATGCAGTGTATAGAAGTATACGGATATATACTGTGTGCTGGATAGCTTTGGTGGCGAACGGAAGTACTAAATGACCAGTTATTTCCAAAGCTGAATATTAATATTTCATTATATAACGCGATACCAAGTCGACTCTCGATATCATACTGATAAAAACTACACATATACGCATTAATAACAAGTAAAATCTTGCCACATACAGTGGACGCTACAGGGTGGTAGTTTGTAAGGACGCTACAGGGTGGTAGTTTGGAGTCGAATTGTCTGCCGGATGTAGTCTGCATCTCGGCGTCTGGAGTCTAGTTTTTAGAGTGGAATTGTCTGCCGGATGTAGTCTGCATCTCGGCGTCTGGAGTCTTGTTTTTGGAGTCGATTTGTCTGCCGGATATAGTCTGCATCTCGGCGTCTGGAGTCTTGTTTTTGGAGTCGATTTGTCTGCCGGACGTAGTCTGCATCTCGGCGGTGTCTAATTGGAGCTTGAGGTAATTTTCATGAGTCGATAAATGGTCCATGGTGTATCACTTTTAGTAGGGAGCGTTCAAATAAAGAGAAAACAGACTTCCAAATATATAAGTATATTAAAACAATTAAGTAGAATAGGGTCGTGAGGTCTAGTTCACAATATAGCCTTGCTGTACTTTTAGAAAATCGGCTTTACTCTCCTGCAACTGATGTAGGCAGCGGCAGGGTTCCTATGTCCGATGTAGTCGGGCAGGTAATAGGTAGGTCCGTATAGGTAGGTCCGGTAGGTAGGTAGATCAGATCCACAATCTTGTTAATAAATGTAGTTTATCTACCGTAGCGGAGAACCCCAATTGGGGATAAAACACTTTCAATGTTTAGGTAATATTAGGTATTACAACTATACAATATTATTTATTTAGTTTATCTAGTTAAATATTTATTTATCGTATTTTAATAAAATTACTATATACAATATCTTCACGTCAAGATCATCTCTCTCATCCTCGATCCGCGAGACAAAATGTCAGCTCCGTGCAGTCTCCCAGCATGAAGTTTTTAAGTCAAATTAAAAATAAAACGAGTCGTTACATACCCCCCTTTTTAGATTAGGATTTTTCCTAGAATAAATCCACTCACCCTGCTTTTTTAAGTTAGCTTAAAATCTTTAACGTGCCAAGTACCTATGTTATGTCCTGCCATATCTTCGAGATCATAAACAAGACTAGATCTTTTTCCTATGATCCGACATTTAATGTACTTGGGAGCTAGTTTTTTAGAGAACCTAGCGTCTTTGTCACTTTGGTAGAACGTGCGTTTCCAAATAATATCTCCCACGTTAAAATTTACGTTTTTCCGCCTTAGGTTGTAATGAGAGCTGTTTCTAGAATGTGCTTTTATTATAGAAGATTGCACTTTATCGAAATATTGGCGTAGTTCACCTATATTTTCTGCATAAGCATCGCGAGGTGAAAATACGATATGCTCTTCAATGTCAGAATCGATATAATGTGAACCACAACCAATTAATTCCCGGCCAAAAACAAGAAATGATGAAGTAAATTTAGTAACTTCGTTGACGGAACTATTCATAGCAAATTGTATTTTAGAAATATTAGTGTCCCAAGATCTGTGATCGTTTTTGATAAAGGCTGATACCGCAGTCATGATAGTTTTGTTGTACCGTTCAACAGAGTTTGTGTAAAATAGTGTGTATAGCACGTTAGGAATTCTATATCGGGCAAGTAGGTTTTTAATAATATTGCTAGTGAACTGCTTTCCATTGTCCATCAAAATTGTACTAGGAACACCGTGAACAAGGAATACACTATCCTCTAGTATTTTAGCAATAATGTCAGACGTAGCTCGGCGAATAGGGAAAAGTAAACAATATTTCGAAAAGCAACAGTTTATAACAAGTAAAAATGTATTTTGTTTTCTGCTTACAGGCAACGAACCAACCAAATCTATGCTTAGCATTTAGAAGGGCCTGAAACAATCTTTAGGTCTACCCATATTGCCAAGAGTTGAGTGATTAGAATGTTTATAAGAATGACAAATTTCACAACTTGTAACAAAATTAGTAACATCATGATGCATACTTGGCCAAAAGTACTTTAGAGATAGGCGCTTGAATGTTTTAAAAATTCCAAAGTGGCCAGAAGTAGGTTCATCATGATTTTGAGATATCATCGCTTGGCGGCGTTCCATTGGTATTACTTCTTTCCATTGGAACTCCCTGGTAAGAGGATTAACAGATTTAAAATACCGGAATAGCTTACCGTCAATAATTTTGTAGTTTGTAAGGGATGCCGGTGATTTCAGATAGTCATGAAAGATTTTTAGATACCAATCATCATTAGTGTTAGGAGGGCTTATATTTGGTTGTGGTGAGTCGTTATTAATGGCAGATATATGAATAGAACGACTCAAGCAATCTGGTACAACATTATCTGCACCTTTACGATGCTTAATTTCGAAATTGTAGGCAGAAAGTCGAACACCCCATCGAGCTAGTTTTCCGGTAGGATTATTTAAATTAAGAAACCATTTAAGAGAGGAGTGATCAGTGTAGACGGTAAACCGATGACCATTCTCCAAGTAGCAACGCCAGTGTTCAATAGCGGTGAGGACAGCTAAGGCCTCTCGTTCTGTAGCACTATAGTTTCGCTCTTGCTGAGACAGTGACTTACTTATATACGCTATGACCTTTTCTTTACCTTCAAATGTCTGCGAAAGTACTGCTCCAATGCCATAGTCACTTGCGTCAGTATGTACTTCAAAGGGCTTAGTATAATCTGGACAAGTTAGTATAGGTGCAGAAACGAGATGTTTTTTTAGAGTTACAAAGGCCTTGTTAGCCTCATCAGACCACACGAATGGAGAAGCGTTTTCCCTTGTGAAGTTAGCTTATTTAAGGGTACCGCAATGCTACTAAAATTAGGGATGAAACGGCGATACCAAGAAGCAGTACCGATAAATCGACGAACTTCCTTACGGTTAGTTGGAGTCGGAAGTTTAGATATAGCCTCAACTTTTTGAGGATCTGCGTGCAAACCGTTAGAGTCCACCACAAATCCAAGATATTTTAGTTGTTTCCTAAAAAACTGGCTTTTTTCAAAATTTATAGTTAGATTAGCAGTTTTTAATTTTTCTAATACTCGTTTAAGGAGTGAAATGTGTTGTGCGAAACTATTAGAGATGATAACTATGTCATCAACAAACACAAAAACTCTGTTTTCAAATTCAGGTCCGTAAAACAATGCATCAACTAATCTCTGTTGTGTTGCTGGAGCGTTGGTAAGCCCAAATGGCATGGATTTGAACTGAAAGGTACCCCGTGTAGGAACATAGAAAGCGGTTTTTTGTCTGTCTTCCTCTTTAATTAGTATTTGCCAAAAACTCTTAGATAGATCTAAACTAGATAAGTGTATGGCATCACGAAGGTTATCTAGGATCTCAGAGATATAGGGTAGACTATACGCATCCTTTTTCGTAATTGCGTTAAGGTTTCTGCTATCAAGGCAGAACCTAAGCTCGCCATTCTTTTTTGGTGTAAGTAAAACAGGACTCGACCACGCACTTTCACTAGGTTCAACAACATCCTCCTTCAACATTTCGTCTAATTGTTCTATTAATATGCGTTGTTTTTCGGGTGATATTCTGTAATAGCGTTGACGAATGGGGGCAGCATCCCCAGTATCAATTGAATGCGTAATTAGAGTGGTCCGGCCTAGGCCACGTTTTTCGTAAGAAATATCGCTAAATTGAAAATAATAGAAACAGATTTTTGCTCATGTGTTAAGTGGTCGTACGAGAATATAGTATTCGGTCGAGCATTAACTACATTAGTAATGAGGTGACTTATGGATTCGGTTTCCGGACAATTTATAGAATTGCTTAAACCTTTAGGAAACAGATCAAAGGCTCTCCAAAAGTCCATACCCAAAATTAGCGAGGATGTAATGGTAGGCACTACATACACATTAAGAGTACGTATTTGATTTTGGAAAGTGATAGGAAGTTTAATAATGCCACTAGAGTTTAGTTTCTCTCCACCGGCACCGATGAAATGAGTATGTTCACCGTTTTGAATCCTAAAACCCGACTTCAAGAAATACTCATGGGACATATTTCCTAAAATAGTTGCGCTAGATCCAGTGTCTAGTAATCCTTTTATAGATTTGTCGTTGATGACCACGGTAATATAAGGGCGTGAATTATTTATTGTGTTCTTATCCAAATCGCGGATTGGAGAAACTTTATTGTAAGAGAAAAAGTTAGAAACATATCTTAACCAATCCTTCCATTCTTCGTTATCCTCGTATAATAATTTTCAAGAACACCAGTCAGTGGGCTTAGCATGGCGATCCGAAAAAATAAATTTAAGGCAGAAATATTCTATCCAAATAGTGAGTTGCGAAATAGTTCTTAATCCATGGCGACAAGGTTGTCAATAGAAATCAACATTTCTAAACAGACATATGTATTTTTAAAATGGCTGTCGGGCAATCTTCTGTGAGAAAAGAAAGAGAAAATTCGGGAAGAAAAGAAAGATTGTTTCTCAACGAAAATAAATCGACCTTGCTGCCTATTTTGCTACAAATGGTATTAATGTTTCTACAATCTCTCATTTTGTCGACTCTTCGGTGTTTCCACGATGCGCATGCTAAGCCTGCTGCTCCTTATCAGAGCCGGTAAACCTACAGGTACCATCGACGAAGTGTCCCAACACCATACATTTTTTGATCCCACCAATAGTCGTCACCAATACCCCAAAGACTTCAAGAGTCAAATTTCAAAATGGCTCCAAAAATCTCAAAAGTGGGGCTATTTAACTGGAGACACGTTTTTCAGTATAGTGTTTTCACCATACGTCAAATTTCAAAATGGCGAGTTTCGTGAGAAGGCTATTGGAGGGGTCAAAAAACTTTTTGAGGGGGAAGAGGGGGTCTTGAGGTTTTTGAAGTATATTTTGGGTCCCGTTAGGAATTTAGGGAATCTAATGGAGCCAAATTATAGGGCTCCTACTTCCGATTCAAATGATACCTCACTCGAGGGTCTAGGGGTCCAGATGACAGATATGCCTCGAGGGGATTTTGGGGGGAGGGGGAGGTTTTGTGGGAAGGCTATTGGCGGAGTCAAAAATTTTGGAGGGAGGGGGGGGGGGGGGTTGTTGAGGTTTTTGAGGTTTATCCCGAGTCCCGTTGAGAATTCAGGGGATCTGATGGAGCCATTTTATAGGGCTCGTTCTCCCGATTCCAATGATACCTCACTCGAGGTATCACTCACCAAACACCATAACTCATGTACCAGTACCGATATACGAAGTGAAACATTGCTATAAGACAGTAAGTGAAAATATAAAGTGCAAAAACGATGTTTTCGAAAGATTTTCAAGCTTTCAAAGGATGACCAGAATTTTATCATATTGTTTACGGATTAAAAGTCGACAAAATATATCAAAAATACTATCCTGCGAGGAAATTAACATAACAAGAAGGCAGATTTTATTACAAGTACAAAAAGAGGCTTTCCAGCAAGAATACAGTTTACTTAAAAAGGAACATACTTTTTCGAAAAGACACAAATTATCGTGCTTAGATCCATTCATTGATGAGGATGGGCTTATCAGAGTAGGAGGAAGACTACAAAAATCGGAATTGCCATACGACCAGAAGCACCCTGTATTATTAGCATACGATCATCACGTCACGGCAATAATAATTCATGACGCACATGAGAAAACATTACACGGAGGAAATCGACTCACTCTGTCATATTTACGACAAAAATATTGGATTCTTAGCGGAAAACGTAAGGTTAAAAGTTGTATAAACAAGTGCATTAAATGTATGAGGTACAAAGATGAAGCAGCAAAACAAAAAATGGGATCACTTCCAAAACCTCGTGTGACGCAATCATACCCATTTAGCCACACAGGATGTGATTATTCAGGTCCAATACAAGTACGAGCAATGAAAGGACGAGGACATAAATCATATAAAGGTTATATTGCTGTATTTGCCTGTCTGGCTACCAAAGCGATACATTTAGAGTTAGTGGGAGACTTATCTACTGAATCTTTCATCGCTGCACTACGTAGATTCATGGCTAGACGAGGTCACGTGTCCCATATGTATAGTGACAACGGCACGAACTTTACAGGAGCAGCAAATTTTTTGTATAAAGAAATTTTAGAAATTACGCAATCACCAGAATTTCAGAATTCACTAACTAACATTGGCACTCAATGGCACTTCATACCGCCCGCTTCACCACATTTCGGTGGTATCTGGGAAGCAGGAGTAAAATCTATGAAACATCATTTAAGACGAGTCATCGGAGATAGTACCTTGACGTACGAAGAGCTTTCGACATTATTATATCAAATAGAAGCATGTCTGAATTCAAGACCATTATGCGTTCAAACAGACAACATTAACGATAATGTAATATTAACTCCAAGTCATTTTCTTATCGGCCGTGAGGCAGTCGGTATACCAGACCCTATTAATAACATAAATACAGACTTGATAAACCGTTGGAAACAAATACAAAAAATGAAGAAAGATTTTTGGAATAGCTGGACTCAAGACTATCTGCACCAATTGCAACAGCGTTATAAATGGAAAGAAAATTTGCAAATCGGCACAGTAGTTCTCATTAAGGACACTAACATAAGTCCTAGTAAATGGCCGTTAGCAAAAGTCAAAGAGATTCATCCTGGTAGTGATGGCGCCACAAGGGTAGTCACGCTCGAAAGATCGCATGGAGGAGACCAAAAACGAGCAATTTATACGCTAATACCACTCCCGGTAAATCATAATTTAAAAAAAATTTAGTTCCTACTCTACATAATTTAACCTACTCTAAATAATATGCTGACCACATAGCCTGTACATATGTGTGTGTGTAAAGATGCTTGAGTATATAATGATCATAATAAATCAGATACCAACTTCTTGTTGTGTCTCACTCATCTCCCATTCCCTATAAAAAATGCCTATAAAAAATTGCACGGCAACGGCAAATGTAACATTTAGTCACAAAAAGACGGCAGGCAAATTAAGCCTTACGTGGTTAATGTTGCTTTCTTTGTTACAACTATGCACAGTCGAGGACACTATCGGTTTATCACTTAGGCGAGTGTTTCGGATGTGCTAGCGCAGAGTGTAGTCCCCGCCCACTCTAAAGAAATGAGCCATTTACGGGGGAGTTTGGGCATGCGCTCGTAAAGTAACAAACAATAATAATGTTTTGTTTAGTAGTAATCAGTTGCAGTTTTGCAGCTGCAACCGCTCGTTGTCAACGTCCGTGTTTTGTAATTTATTTCGCTTGTCTTTTATATTTTAAAGAGTAAATTGCTTATTATATAATTGTGCGCTATGGCACATTTGTTGCTGGGATTGAGAGAAGAAAACAGCGGCAGTAATTTTCCTTTCAGAAATCTTCCTTTATTCTTCTTACTATTTCTTCATTACACTAGTATGTAGCCGAATACTGAAGTGCCGAATGCCAAAATCGATCCAATATTTATATGGATCCGGCCACAGAATTATCTAAGCTCTTATTGGTCCAAAAATATACACCAATCAAAATGAATTTACAATTCACCAATAAGAGCGTTCCTATCTACTTCTTACTCTAACATATTGCCTATCTTGTCTAACAATACAAAATCTTTACATCGAAATTTCTTATAAAATTACTATATAATGTAAAAAGATTATTATTAATTATCAAACTTAAAACAGAGTAGAAGCTAAATAACACGTTTACAATTACAAAAATTAACAATAACATATTCTAATAAGACTTTTAAAATTCCCATACATATTGCATCTTTGTCACACATATGCAATAAGAGCGGGACAACAAGCTATAAGGTAACCTCGGTTGGGGTACAACCTATAGGGGCTAAACAAGTTGTTTAGTAAAAACTTATGTAAACTAACTTTTCTAAGATTCTAATATGAATTTATGTTATCAAATCTTATTGGAATGACTAAGTATTTTATATAAGTAAGTATTTAAACAAATATTTACATTCCTATCACTAAATATGAATCTTATATCGATATTAAACTATATTTACATGTCGCGTTTCGGTGTCGTCCTGCACATTCCTCCCGCCGTGTGGCTCCGTCACACCTTCTTCCGGTGCTGCGACGACGCTGTCTTCGATGGGCAGGATCACCAGCTTCCGAACCGGGCGCCGAAGTACTCCGCCTCTGGTCCGGATGTCGACTGTTCTTACGACGTTGTCCGGTCCAGGAAACGTTGCGACGACTTTCCCCTTGAGCCATACGTTGCGCGGTGAGTTCGGGTCGACTAGCAGAACGAGATCTCCGACTTGTATCGGGGGGCCTCGGCCGTGGGGCTCCCGCCGGTTTTGGAGTTCGGGGAGATACTCGCGAAGCCAGCGCTCCCAGAAGGTGTCTGCTAACTTCTGCGCGGCTTGCCAGCTGGACTTCGAGATGGTGTTCTTTTCTGAGAAGTGCCCGAACGCTGGTACTCTTCCTGGTCCTCCCAATAGGAAGTGGTTGGGAGTTAGAGCTTCTGGATCTTCTGGGTCGACTGATACGTGTGTTAGAGGTCGACTGTTGACGGTGTATTCAGCCTCTGCCAGTAGCGTTGAGAGTACCTCTTCATTTGGATGTTGCTCGTGGAGTGTCGACGTCAGGCATGTCTTTACTGATCTCACCATTCGTTCCCAGGCGCCGCCCATAAATGGCGCTCCAGGAGGGATGAACCGCCAGTGGATTTGTCGTCTCGCTGCTTCTTCAGCCGTTGACTCGTCGATCGCTCGGCACAGTTCCTTGTCTGCTGCTTTTAAGTTGGTCCCATTGTCTGACCAGATCTCCGTTGGACAGCCTCTTCTGGCCATCATTCTTCGTAGGGCCATGACTGCTGAGCTGCTACTGAGTGAGCCGGCTATTTCCAGGTGTATCGCCCTCGTGGTCAGACAAGTGAAGATGGCGACGTATCTCTTCTGGTGCGAGCGTCCTACGGTGACTGAGAGGGGTCCAAAATAGTCCACTCCTGTGAAGGTGAACGGGCGTTGATGATGAGCCTGTCGACACGGTGGCAGGTCCCCAGTTCTTGGAAAGGGTGGTGCTTGTGTCTTCATTCTGCAGTGTAGGCATTGTCGTATGATCGTGCGAGTTATAGGGCGTAGACGGAGAACCCAGTATTGTTGGCGACACTCGTTTACTGTGGTTTCTACCCCGGCGTGATGTAGCTTGCAGTGAATGTTCTTGACCCATAGCTTCACCGTGGGATGATTTCCGTCTATGATCATAGGACTTCTTTGGGCTTCAGAGACTTCTTGTACGGCTGATATGCGGCTTCTTAGCTTGAGGGCCCCGTTCAGGTATTCTATACTCAGCTGATGTAGTCGGCTTTCTTTAAGGATGGGTTTCCCTCTTCTTATGTCTTGAAGTTCTTGAGTGAAGGCTTCTTGTTGAGAAGACCGCATGAGAAGTTCTTCTGCCTTGATTAGGAGCTCTGCAGGAACTGGAATAAATTTTATTTCTTCTTTCTTCTTTCCCTGTCGTGGCTGTACTCTTTCTGCTCTGTTACGCGTATTTTTCCAATTCGGGTCAGCTTGGGAGTTTCTTGAGTTCCTTTTATAGTGAACTTGTTCTGTTGGCCGGCAGAGTTGAAGAAATTGGAGTACTCTTGCTGTAGTGTAGCGTAGTCTATCCCAGTTGGAGAAGCGTGAGACCTCGGGTAGGGCTTCTGCTAGCTTCGGAGTATCGTCGACTGAGATGTGATGAATCCTTTCTTCTCCTGTTTCTTCTGCCTCCACACTGGTAGGTTGTTCCATTGGCCATGAGTCTTCGGGCTCGTAGAGAAACTCTTGACCTTTGTACCATCTATGGTTCCTGTCGAAGTTGGGTGGTACGTCCCTTGTGGCGTCGTCAGCGACGTTGAGCTTAGTCGGAACCCATCTCCATTCATTTACTGTGGAGCATTCTTCAATGGCGGCTAGTCGGTGCGCAACGTATGGCTTGTATGAGCGGGATCCAGTCTTGATCCAGGTGAGTACAGTTCTGCTGTCCGTCCAGAAGGTCTTCGAGTCTGGCTTCCTTTCGTGTTCATCGATGGCTGCTTCTGCGAGTCGTGTTCCCATGACGGCGGCTTGTAGTTCCAGTCTTGGTATTGAGGTTACTTTCAACGGTGATACCTTTGCTTTGGCCATGACGAGTGATACGTTGATTTCGCCATTTGGAGCTACCGTTCGCCAGAATAGTACTGTTGAGTAAGCAGACTCGCTTGCATCTGTGAAGACATGTAGCTGAAGAGACACGGCGTTGCTGTAGCCTAGGTAGCATCTTGGTATGGCCACATTCGAGAGGTTCTTCAGGTGGAGTAGCCAGGTCTGCCAATCTTTCGAGAGGTCCTCGTCAATCTCGTTGTCTCAGGATGTTCCACGTCGCCATACTTCTTGTAATATTTGCTTGGCCTTGATGGTAACTGGTGAGGCGAAGCCAAGTGGGTCAAATAGAGACATGACGACTCTTAGTGCTTCTCTCTTGGTTGGCTTCTTTCCCTCGGACAGTGATGGCGGTATTCGTGTCATGTCGAGATTGAAGGTGAATTCGTCTCTTTCTGGCTTCCAGATGAGTCCCAGTACCCTCTCGATTCTGTCTTCAGACTTGTAGAGCTCGATGTCTTCTTGGCCATCTGATTCCCCTATGGCTTCTAGGAGCTTCATTGAATTAGACTTCCATTGTTTCAGCTCGAAGTTGGCTTCTTTATGAATGCTTCGGACTTCTGTGGTGATGCGTATTGCTTCTTCTAGACTTTTGAAGCTGTCCAAGTAGTCGTCTACGTAGTGCTTCTTTACTATGGCTCTTGCGGCTTCGGGATACGTTTCTTCGTATTTCTTTGCGTTTATATTCTTCACAAAGATTGCTGTTGCTGGAGAGCTTGACGCGCCGAAGATGAGCGATGTCATCCGATATTCATCCGGTGGCTGGTCATCTCTTCTGTCCTTTCGCCATAAGTACCGCAAGGCGTCTCTATCTTCTTCTCGAAGCTTCACTTGCATGAACATCTCCTTGATGTCCGCAGTCACAGCGACGGTGTGCTGTCTGAACCTCATGACGACTCCTGGTAGTGATTGCAGAAGGTCTGGGCCTTTGAGGAGTTGGTCGTTGAGCGATGTTCCTCTTGTCTTGGCTGCTGCATCATGGACCACTCTGAGTTTGTCCGGCTTCATTGGGTTGACTACTCCGAAGTGTGGTAAGTACCATGTCTTGTTTGGTGTCTTCGTCTTCGGAGCTGGCTCGGCATATCCTTTCGTGATGAGAGCCTCCATTTGTTCTGTATATTTCTGCTTCAGCTTTGGATCCCTGTCAAGCTTCTTTTCTATATTGTGAAGCCTTTTCAACGAGTTTTCATAGTTGTCAGGGAGGTTGATGTCTTCTGTCTTCCACAAGAGCGCCGTTTCATATGTTCCTGTCTTCGTTTGGACTGTATTCTTTTCAAGGATTCGTAAGGCTTGCTCTTCTGGATCTGTCTTTGGCTTCTTAGGGTTGATGCATAGGGAGTCCATCGCGAAGTATTGCTTCATCAGTTCTTCTAAGGAATCTTCAGCTGGATCTTCTCTCAGGTGGTGGATATAGTTGATGCTAGAGCTTCTTGTGTGGCTTCCATGGAGCACCCATCCGAGTGGTGTGAGTGATGCCACTGGTTGCTCTTTGTTTCCTTTCTTCACCGCCGACGAGAAGAAGATGCCAGTTGTCTTGTCCTACTAATATTTCTGGCTTCGCGTGTGTGTATGTGATGAACTCGCTGATGTCTTGAAGATGTTGACATTCTTCAATCTTTTCTTTCGGAACCCTTTGAGTGGCCACATGAAGATTCTTCACTGTTCTTGCTTGTATGTCTTCTTCGTGTTCATTTACTCCCTTTAGTTTGATGTTGACTCTTCTCGATTTATTTTCGGATGTCTTTAACTCGTTGATAGCTTCTATGCGAAGTGGGTCGATGGGTCCTCTTGCTCCGATGCGGTGAGCCAGGTTCTCGTCAACGAGTGTTACTGTCGACCCATCATCCAGCAGGGCGTATGTGTTGACTGCTCCTGCTGGTCCCGACGCTGTGACTGGGATGATCTTCAGGTAAGATTGTCTTGTAGCTGAAGTCCAGGCGGAATTGATTGCTTCAGTTGTTTTCTGGTCGTCTTCTTTCCTTTCAATGTTCTTCGTGACATGCAGCATCCGGTTATGATAATATTTACAGTTCTCGATGCCGCATGTCTGTTGACGACACGTGTGGTTCTTGCTCCTGTAGCGTAGGCATCTGAAGCACAGTCGATTACTCTTGGCGATGTCCCATCTTTTGTGAACATCTTCTTTCTTGAACTTCTCGCAGTCCTTTGTTGAGTGTCCTGTGGCCTCGCATACAGGGCATTTGACTGTTGGTTGCTTTTCTGTGACATGGTTCACTCGCTGATGACGTCTTGGTGCAGCGGGCTGCGGCTGTGAACCCACTTGCTCCGGTTGTGCGAATGGTCCGCATAGTTCGGCTTCTCTTTTCATGAACTTCTCGAACTTCAGAAGTGCAGGCTCTTCCTTTGGTAGTGTTGCAGAGTAATCGAAGTATCTGTATCTAAGTGTCGGTGTTAGCTTGTCCACCATGGCCCTTGCGACTTCTGGATTGTACAGATAGTAGACGCAGTTCAATGCTTGTAGTGTAGACACGGCGTTGGTCACCCTAGTTGAGAAGATGCAGATGTCCCTCGGTGACTCGGAGAGGCGCGGCAGTGTGCGCAGTGTGTCTATTTCCATCATGGCGATTGATTCTGGTCTTCCAAATCTTGATTCCAGAGTCTTCATAATGTCAGTTGGGTCGGCGTTTGTGATAAGTAGACCATCGACGGCTTCTTTGGCTTTTCCTTTCAGATTTCTTCGAAGTCTGTTGATGTTCTCCGTCTTCGAGTAGAGGTTTTCTGTTTCTTCGTAACCGGCTTTGAAGTGAAGCCATTCTTGGTGAGCTCCATTGAAGACGGGTAGTTCCATGAGCCTTGGACGCGCGGACTTGACAGCGAGAGTGATGGCTTCAGTCAGCTGAGAGAGCTCTGACTGAGGATGCTTCGCTTTACATTTTTCTTCTATGAAGACAGCTGGCTCCGATTTCCTTTCTTCAGTTGTATTCGGTGGCCCCGGTCTTCTTTCTTCAGACACGATGACAGGTTCTCTGAAACTTCAGTCTTCTGTGTTGATTGGCTGCCCCAATATCCTTTCTTCTGTGGTGGCAGGTTGATGAGGTACATGGCTGATGGCTAGTACTGGTGGCTCTGCTTGAGCCTGCAGCCATGTGTCGACCCGTGTGGTGGTTTCCATCTTCGAGCACACGGAGACAACATCTTCTTCTTCTTCATCAGAGTCCGCTTCTAATACGGCGAGGCGAGCAGCGGCTAGCTCGACTTGAAGGCGCGCTAACTCTTCCTTTGCCTTTGCTATTTTGTAAGCCTTTCTTGACTTGACGGATGCGGCTCGTTTCCTTTCTTCATGCTTGCTGGCTTCAGGTAGGCAAGCAATAGTGGCAGTTACTTTGCGCACTATCGGCGGTGCGTCCCGACTGGCAGTAGTCGAGGGGCGCGGCTCTTCATTTGACTCAGTATCCGGTCTACCAGGCATCTCGGTGACGTTTGATTTCGTTGTGTCGGTACTAGTAGTTAGTGTGGTAGTACCGGTGCCCGAAGTGGCTGTATCACCAGATGTTTGAGTTCGGTCTGAACTAGTGGTTTCGTAGGACGTGGTATGCTCCGTCTCCGACGCAGACCGTTGCGCTTTACCCATAGACTGTTGTGCTTTACGGGTGACCGGCATGTTCACACTATACGCGGACAGGCAGTTGTCTTGACACGACGGGCAGAGATTTCACACCATACGACGAGCACGACGAGCAGGGATTTTACACTGTACGACGAGCAGGGATTTCACATTATACGACGAACAGGGATTTCATACTATACGACGGGCAGGGATTTCACACTATACGACGAGCAGGGATTTCTTCTATACGACGGGCAGGGATTTCTTCTATACGACGGGCAGGGATTTCTTCTCTATAATCCGGCTCGAAGGACCATAAATGTGCGCTATGGCACATTTGTTGCTGGGATTGAGAGAAGAAAACAGCGGCAGTAATTTTCCTTTCAGAAATCTTCCTTTATTCTTCTTACTATTTCTTCATTACACTAGTATGTAGCCGAATACTGAAGTGCCGAATGCCAAAATCGATCCAATATTTATATGGATCCGGCCACAGAATTATCTAAGCTCTTATTGGTCCAAAAATATACACCAATCAAAATGAATTTACAATTCACCAATAAGAGCGTTCCTATCTACTTCTTACTCTAACATATTGCCTATCTTGTCTAACAATACAAAATCTTTACATCGAAATTTCTTATAAAATTACTATATAATGTAAAAAGATTATTATTAATTATCAAACTTAAAACAGAGTAGAAGCTAAATAACACGTTTACAATTACAAAAATTAACAATAACATATTCTAATAAGACTTTTAAAATTCCCATACATATTGCATCTTTGTCACACATATGCAATAAGAGCGGGACAACAAGCTATAAGGTAACCTCGGTTGGGGTACAACCTATAGGGGCTAAACAAGTTGTTTAGTAAAAACTTATGTAAACTAACTTTTCTAAGATTCTAATATGAATTTATGTTATCAAATCTTATTGGAATGACTAAGTATTTTATATAAGTAAGTATTTAAACAAATATTTACATTCCTATCACTAAATATGAATCTTATATCGATATTAAACTATATTTACATGTCGCGTTTCGGTGTCGTCCTGCACAATAATAATAAGAATTCGTTGTTAAAAGTTACAAAGTAGGCAGTATAGAAAAATCTACTAGCATATGGGCGCGTTTCCTAAATTGAATGTTTTTCGCAAATAATTTGCAAACAAATTAAACAAAGTAAAATTTGTTAAAATATTATAATAATTATGATAGGTATAATATTTAGTATGGCAAAAACGATTTTCCAGAATTAAAACGATTATTGCCACGGATTAAGAATCATGTTAACATGCATAATAGCAAAACACGTGAAAATAAGTCGTCCTTAAGAACATTTTTCTGTTTTCTTATTTTGTTAGTTAAAATACCCAAAGATTGCGAAAAGTATCCAAATTGTTTAAAAATAATCCAACAATATAAGAAAAAACTTAGGCCTTTGCATACGTTAATGGATGATTATACAGTATTCTCCGAGCGAAGTAATAAACCGATAGTGTCCTCGACTGTACATAGTTGTAACAAAGAAAGCAACATTAACCACGTAAGGCTTAATTTGCCTGCCGTCTTTTTGTGACTAAATGTTACATTTGCCGTTGCCGTGCAATTTTTATAGGCATTTTTTATAGGGAATGGGAGATGAGTGAGACACAACAAGAAGTTGGTATCTGATTTATTATGATCATTATATACTCAAGCATCTTTACACACACAAATATGTACAGGCTATGTGGTCAGCATATTATTTAGTGTAGGTTAAATTATGTAGAGTAGGAACAAAATTTTTTTTAAATTATGATTTACCGGGAGTGGTATTAGCGTATAAATTGCTCGTTTTTGGTCTCCTCCATGCGATCTTTCGAGCGTGACTACCCTTGTGGCGCCATCATTACCAGGATGAATCTCTTTCACTTTTGCTAACGGGCATTTACTAGGACTTATGTTAGTGTCCTTAATGAGAACTACTGTGCCGATTTGCAAATTTTCTTTCCATTTATAACGCTGTTGCAATTGGTGCAGATAGTCTTGAGTCCAGCTATTCCAAAAATCTTTCTTCATTTTTTGTATTTGTTTCCAACGGTTTATCAAGTCTGTATTTATGTTATTAATAGGGTCTGGTATACCGACTGCCTCACGGCCGATAAGAAAATGACTTGGAGTTAATATTACATTATCGTTAATGTTGTCTGTTTGAACGCATAATGGTCTTGAATTCAGACATGCTTCTATTTGATATAATAATGTCGAAAGCTCTTCGTACGTCAAGGTACTATCTCCGATGACTCGTCTTAAATGATGTTTCATAGATTTTACTCCTGCTTCCCAGATACCAACGAAATGTGGTGAAGCGGGTGGTATGAAGTGCCATTGAGTGCCAATGTTAGTTAGTGAATTCTGAAATTCTGGTGATTGCGTAATTTCTAAAATTTCTTTATACAAAAAATTTGCTGCTCCTGTAAAGTTCGTGCCGTTGTCACTATACATATGGGACACGTGACCTCGTCTAGCCATGAATCTACGTAGTGCAGCGATGAAAGATTCAGTAGATAAGTCTCCCACTAACTCTAAATGTATCGCTTTGGTAGCCAGACAGACAAATACAGCAATATAACCTTTATATGATTTATGTCCTCGTCCTTTCATTGCTCGTACTTGTATTGGACCTGCATAATCACATCCTGTGTGGCTAAATGGGTATGATTGCGTCACACGAGGTTTTGGAAGTGATCCCATTTTTTGTTTTGCTGCTTCATCTTTGTACCTCATACATTTAGTGCACTTGTTTATACAACTTTTAACCTTACGTTTTCCGCTAAGAATCCAATATTTTTGTCGTAAATATGACAGAGTGAGTCGTTTTCCTCCGTGTAATGTTTTCTCATGTGCGTCATGAATTATTATTGCCGTGACGTGATGATCGTATGGTAATAATACAGGGTGCTTCTGGTCGTATGGCAATTCCGATTTTTGTAGTCTTCCTCCTACTCTGATAAGCCCATCCTCATCAATGAATGGATCTAAGCACGATAATTTGTGTCTTTTCGAAAAAGTATGTCCCTTTTTAAGTAAACTGTATTCTTGCTGGAAAGCCTCTTTTTGTACTTGTAATAAAATCTGCCTTCTTGTTATGTTAATTTCCTCGCAGGATAGTATTTTTGATATATTTTGTCGACTTTTAATCCGTAAACAATATGATAAAATTCTGGTCATCCTTTGAAAGCTTGAAAATCTTTCGAAAACTTCGTTTTTGCACTTTATATTTTCACTTACTGTCTTATAGCAATGTTTCACTTCGTATATCGGTACTGGTACATGAGTTATGGTGTTTGGTGGAATATTTGACTGTAACCATTTTGGCCCGGTCCACCATAGTTCATAATTAGGTAATTTCCTAGGTTCCAAGCCTCTGCTTATAATGTCAGCTGGATTATCTGAAGAAATCACATGATTCCAAATCGCTTGAGGTAAAGTTTTTTGTATTTCCGATACCCTGTTCGCGATAAAAGTTCTGTCTGCTTCGCCTCTTATCCATCCTAATGTAATCATTGAATCTGTCCAACAATACATTTTTGTATCCATGCAGTTGAGCGCTTTATTTATTTTATCCATTAATTTCGTTAGTAAAACAGCTGCACATTTCGAGACGTGGCAAGGTCGTTTTGTGTTTATATGGTGCTACTTTTGTTTTAGCTTGCAATAATTTTATGTAATATGTGTCATCCACCTTTGACCGACAGTATACTACCACACCGTATGCTTTTTCCGATGCGTCACTGAAGCCGTGTAATTCGATCTGCGCTCCATTGTAATGTATCCATCGCGGTATTTTAATTTCTTCAATGTATTTTAATTGTTGTTGAATATTTGACCACTTTTTTAGTATTTCGTCGGACACTTTGTCATTCCAGTCTATCCCGGTGCTCCAAATTTCTTGTACTAAAGGTTTCATAACAATAGTAACCGGTTGCAGACATAAATGTAATTTTATGTTTTCGCTTCCGTTATAATATTCAACCATGTCTTGCTGCAAACGTGGACCTTTAAATAAATTGTCATTAAGGCTTAAGTTCAAGTTCGATTTACTATTCGCGTCGAAAACGCAACGTAGCTTTGTAGTCAATTCAATGCATCTGCTCGTATTACCGGCTGGTGTGGAATATAAAATTTTCCTTGACCGTAATTTGCTTTGTTTATCTTTCTCATATGTCCCATTTGTAAATATTGTTGTATTGTTGTCTTAGGTCAGGGTTCTTGTCTAGTTTCTTTTCAAGCTGTATGAGTCTGGCGGCAGCTTTCTGACGCGTTTCCCCATACTCTAAGGATGCGTCCTTAAATGGAAGTCTAACTGTGTAAGTTCCGTCGGAGTTTCTTTGAGTCGTTTCTTTATAATAATTTTCACAAAATTGGTCGTCCTTATTTAATTGATAGTCTTCTGTAATTTCTTCCAGTTCCCAGAATTTTGTTAATTCAATCTCTTCCGCGCGCGTCATTAAGCTTAATACTTTTATTTGACTGGATTGTTCTGTGGAGCATAGGCCTGATAAAATCCACCCTAACTCTGTATTTTGAACTATAATTCCATTATCTAACTTTTCAAACCCAATAATTACTGTAGTCTTCAGCGCCCAGTATGATGTCAATTGGGCCGCGCTTGTAATAATATGTAGGGTCAGCAATTATTTTGTTCGTCATATTTTGTTTCTCTAGTTGTTTTATGTCTTGTTTTGGCAATGCTCCGGTAAGCTTAGGTAATATAATAAGTGATGTCACTAGCTTGTACGCACTCGGAAATCTCGGTTTTAGTGTGACGTCAATCATAAAATTTGAGGTTTTTGGTTGCTCGTCGGCAATACCCTTTATTTTATCTCTTATTTTTTGTTTAGGGAACCCTAATAGTTGTGCTGTCTCTTGTCTGCATAAGGAAACTTCAGACCCTTGGTCACATAAAACTTGTAATAACTGAGGTGTTCCGTCATAAGTTGTTGTCTGTACTAAGGCCGTAGCCAGAAGTACCGTTTTATTTTTCTCATTCTGTTGCATAGATGTATTTGAACTTCTTTGTTGTACTTGACTGTCTTTTGATTGTGCTTATAATTTGATGTTCTAAATGTATTTGGCTGCGAGAAGTTTGTATGCGTTTTATTGATGAATTTTTGTCCTTGTGGTCTAGTTGAAAATTCTTTTAGATTCCGATGTAACAGTGTAGAATGAGCCTTATTGCATATTTCACATTTCTTATAATTTTGACTGACACACTCTTTTTTTGCGTCGTGCATTAAACACTGATAGCACATTTGTTTTTCTTGTACTTTTCTAATGCGGTCGTTCACGTGAAGCGTTTTAAATTGTTCACACTGATATATACTGTGAGCGTTATTACAATACCAACAAAATCCCTTTTTTTCTTGCCAATGTATAGGTTCGCCATGATTTTGTAATGAAGGTTTGAACGACAAACTTGAAGTTGAAGGTGTTTGTTTGCTGGATTCTATACTCTTAAAACGTTTCTCTAAGAACTTCATCAACTTTTCGAATCTTTGGATTTTGTTCGGTTCTTCAAGCTGGTCTTCATATTTCATATTGGTATCCCATCCTGCTCACAATACGACATAATATCAGATCCCATGTCGAAATATCTATACCTTGATTTTTCAGTGCCTCCAGACTTTCATTAATGCAGTCATGCATGTTTCGTAACATTTTTTCATTTGAAGTATGAATTTTTGGTAAGTAATAATTTGTCTATAAATGTCTGGCAAATAAGTCGCTCGTCTTTATAACGGTTTGTGAGTAGTGTGAGCGCGGCTTTATAATTGACCTCGTTTACTGACAAATGCTTGATCAGCTTTTCCGCATCGCCTCGTACATGCGTCTTTAAATATTGCTTTTTTTCTGTCATTGTAATAGTACAGTCATTGTCAATAATTTTTATAAATAAATCGTAAAATGAATTCCATGATTCATAGCTGCCCGTAAAAATTGGGATTGTTATTCTTGGTAACTTAGTCGATAAAGTCTTGTTACATGGTTTGTCGTCTTGAATAATTTTTTCTTGTAATTTTTCCATAATGGAGTCGTACTTTTCTTGTGCGTCTGAGAAGTAGTCGTATGTAAAATATTCGTCGTTGATTGTACCTTGCTCCAATAATAAGTACATGTCATTTTCGTCTATGTCTTGAAAATTCTTTTCAAGAGTCCTTATTAATGCTTGTGCCACGCCGGCTTATTTTCGGCAATGGCTGTCTGTGCGGTCAATATTTTCTTATTAAGCTGATTCAGTCTATACTTTTGAATGAATAGCTTTGAATTCTTGTCTTTGGAGTCTATTTGTCTGCCGGATGTAGTCTGCATCTCGGCGTCTGGAGTCTTGTTTTTGGAGTCGAATTGTCTGCCGGATGTAGTCTGCATCTCGGCGTCTGGAGTCTTGTTTTTAGAGTGGAATTGTCTGCCGGATGTAGTCTGCATCTCGGCGTCTGGAGTCTTGTTTTTGGAGTCGATTTTTCTGCCGGATATAGTCTGCATCTCGGCGTCTGGAGTCTTGTTTTTGGAGTCGATTTGTCTGTCGGACGTAGTCTGCATCTCGGCGGTGTCTAATTGGAGCTTGAGGTAATTTTCATGAGTCGATAAATGGTCCATGGTGTAACACTTTTAGTAGGGAGCGTTCAAATAAAGAGAAAACAGACTTCCAAATATATAAGTATATTAAAACAATTAAGTAGAATAGGGTCGTGAGGTTTAGTTCACAATATAGCCTTGCTGTACTTTTAGAAAATCGGCTTTACTCTCCTGCAACTGATGTAGGCAGCGGCAGGGTTCCTATGTCCGATGTAGTCGGGCAGGTAATAGGTAGGTCCGAAGTTTAGGTAATGTCCCGATGTAGTCAGGCAGGTAGGTAGGTAGATCAGATCCACAATCTTGTTAATAAATGTAGTTTATCTACCGTAGCGGAGAACCCCAATTGGGGATAAAAACACTTTCAATGTTTAGGTAATATTAGGTATTACAACTATACAATATTATTTATTTAGTTTATCTAGTTAAATATTTATTTATCGTATTTTAATAAAATTACTATATACAATATCTTCACGTCAAGATCATCTCTCTCATCCTCGATCCGCGAGACAAAATGTCATCTCCGTGCAGTCTCCCAGCATGAAGTTTTTAAGTCAAATTAAAAATAAAACGAGTCGTTACAATGGCGGCGTCATAGAATTTTTTTATGTTTGTCTCGAAGTAATTCAACGTGATGTACTTATGTGTCTATAGTATGTCTTGGTCTTCTAAGAGGTTGTGATTTTGCAACGCTCTTTGAAATATGCTGTCTAAAGTTGCTCTTCTGTCGTCTATATATTTTAGTGTCTTTCTGGTTCTTGAGTCTTTTTTTTTTTATATTTTCCCAAATCCTTTTTATTTCCATGTGGTCGTTTTCCTGGCTCATGATAAGGTCGTTGATAGTCTCGGTGTCCATTGTGTCTTCTTGTCTTCTTTCTTGACTTCCTACTTGCCCTATCCTACTCCTAAAACTTCGTAATAGCTCAGTCAATACGTAGTGACCCTGCGCCCTCGTATACAGTACTTAGCACCTTCTCAATCAATTGGTGAGACCCGCTTGTGGGAGGCCAACGACCGATTTGCTATACTGTACGGGTGCTTTCTCAGGGAACACCACGTATTATATGTACTTTGAAATACCACAATACTGATGCGTAGTTTGGTACACCAGCATGTAGTACTCCAAAGGGTCAGTCAGTCCAGTTTCTTCCTAATAGGACAAGAGGATTCGCGGTTCAATTTTTAATTCAAGGATCGAAGGTAAATGTAAAATCCAGGATCGGATTCTACTTTAAACTATGGGGGAGAGCTGTATCCTAACACTAAGAGTCCGAACCCCTAATGCCCTAGCGCCCTACAGCCCTAGCCCTAACCATAGATTTGATGTATAAATAAATATATATAATAAGTGCGGGATGTCTGCACCGTGAGCCCTAAGGTAACAGACGGAAAGTTGGAAGGATATGGGTGTAAGTATGGAAATGATTTTCTCACTGTCAATCACCCAGGCTCAGGTGACTGTGGTTAGGCGAATGGAGTCTTGGCCACAGTGAGAGGTAGTCGGTATGGATTTGGGAGTCGGTCGGAACACTTCCAGAGAGTAGCCCTGGACGAGTGTTTAAGGGAATGGGAGATGAGTGAGACACAACAAGAAGTTGGTATCTGATTTATTATGATCATTTCTCTCATTATATACTCAAGCATCTTTACACACACAAATATGTACAGGCTATGTGGTCAGCATATTATTTTGAGTATGTTAAATGATGTAGAGTAGGAACATGATGATTGTACTTCTACGCGATCTAGTTCACATGTTCAATGCTGAACACTAGGAATAAGTTGAGTTGTGCGCTCGATCTAAAGACAAATGAATTTCGACGATAGTATGTGTTAAAAGGTGGGACATAAAAGGGCATAAAATTACGAGAAGTTCTAATGGGAACGTTAAGATTAAATTAAGATAATAATTCAGGTACATCTATTTTATTATTAAGAATTTTACACAAGTAAGTCAGGTCAGAGATGTTTCTACGATAGTGCAAAGGAAGAAAATGGAATTGTTTGCACCTGCCATCATAATCAGTAAGGGTTAGGTGGCATTTAAATTGAAGATATCTAAGAAAGCGCTTCTGTATTGATTCAATTCTATTTATATACATATTATAAACAGGGTTCCAGAGCTCTGAACAATACTCCAAAAGACTGCGAACATAATATGCACAATAAAGGACCTTAACTACTTTAATAGATTTGAATTTATTATAAGACCTTATAACAAAACCTAAAGTTTTCGAGGCCCTATTAATAGTATAGTCGATATGCTCATCAAAAATTAATTTAGAGTCAATAATTACTCCAAGATCTTTAATCGATTTCTTAAATACAAGTATCTTATTTTTCAGTTCGTAGTTATACTTAATTGTATTTAATTTACGGCTAAAATTTATGGCAAAACACTTGGATACATTCAGGTCTAATTTATGAATTACACAGTAGTTACTAAATCTATTCAAATCCTGTTGTAAGAGGCGACAGTCATCATACGAGGAATTTTTTTCAATATGTTTGTGTCATCAGCATACAGTAAGAATTTTGAATGGCGAAAACAAAAGGTAATGTCGTTAAGGAAGATAGCAAAGAGCAATGGTCCCAACAGAGACCCTTGAGGAACACCAGAAGGTACAAATATCCATCTAGAAATGAAACCATTAATTGCTACTGCTTGAGATCTCTTAGCAATATATGAGGAAAACCAACGGAGAAGATTTCCATGTATACCCGCATAAGACAACTTCTGGAGTAAGATACAATGGTCTATACGATCAAAGGCTTTGCTAAAGTCTGTAAATATATAATCTACCTGTGCGCCTGAATCCATACCCGAACTAACGTGGTCATAAGTTAAAAGAGGATTTGAGGTTGTTGAGCGTCCTTTTAGAAACCCGTGTTGTTCAGGTATGAACCAGCATTATGCGATTATTATTGTTATTTAATTTATATTCTAGATTTAATATTTTACAATTTATAATAATTGACAGTTGCACAATTAGAAAAACCATAAAATCACAATAAAACTAAATAAATGTGCGATAATTATTGCTTTTAAATTTATATTCCAAATTTGTAATAATCGATAATATTTTTAAGTTTGACCTAACAGAATAGGCAACCATTTGAGAATCAATCTCTTAAATTCCATATCATACACTTTTATTATTTTTATCTATACCCTATCCTGATGTCTCTAAGAGATAACATAAACAAGGAAATTTAAAGAAGGGTTGTGAACAGCTGGAAGAAATACTAGAGTCTGAAAGAAATTATGAAGAATAAGAACTTACACATATCAACCAAATGCAAACTATTCAACACATGGGGGGCGGTTCCGGTCTCCTCCAAGTGTGCACGATTACTTCTTCAGTCTTTCGGTTCTGCTGACTAATGGAATAAATCTGTGTGTCGGCGGCACTCTGGATTCTGAAGAAGTAACCGTGACGGTGGCCCCGGGCAATACTCGTTTGAAACATCTAGCGAGATCGGATGTGGCAAGCGAGTGGCCGATCGACCGGCGCGGCGGACCGGCTGACCTCGATTCCGATTGTGACGCTGTTGTCATTCGGAGGCGGCAGTGCGGGCTCGGCCCACCTACCAGGACGGAGCTGCATATGCAGCTCAGTCTTGGCGGGATGCTGGGTGCGCCCTCCCCTTTCGAATGGCGGTAGAAAGTTGCTTTCGGTGTCGTGGTCAGCCGGTCCGGGTTGTGTTGAGGTCGGGTCCGGGTTAGGGCATGACCTCGACTCAACAACAAAAACCCAATCCAACCGGTGTTATCCGACCCGTGCCGAAGGATGCGTGGCTGGGGGAAGCCAGTCGCTAACGGAGGACCCTCGATACCAGGCGACCTCGAGGTGTATTTACACCTCGAGGTCGCCTGGTATCGAGGGTTCCTTGGCTGAGCCGATTTCCATCTCCTCCCCGAAGCATAAGGCTTCCAGTTCGGCAACAAGAATGTCTTGGTCCTTATCAGTATCCATCCAATTCCCACGAGTAGCAAGGGAAATAAAAGGTCCACCCCCACAGAGCCCTGCTTGCAAGGGTAAGGCTATTTAGGAAATCGGCTCAGCCAAGGACCATCATAGGACTGTGTATGTTGGGGCAGAGGGCACTTCTGTGCCTGGCACCCCTTCGGACATACCATCGGCTGGCGCTTCTGCACCATCCTCTTCTCAGGTTGGGGCTGGCGCTGCTGCCAATGCCCCTAAGAGAAGAAGAAGGCTACTAGGTAAGAGCCTCAAAGGAGCGAAGACTCTTTGCCAAAAGCCACTTAATGAGTTTCCTGAGTATGCCGAAGAGTTGAAGAAGCGTACGAGCTCAAAACGCCAACTCTCGGACACCGCCTCCTCACAGGAAAAGCCGGCAAAGGCAGCCAAGCACACCAATGTGTAGGCACCCAAGCGAAGCGAGGTTCAGTGAGGTGACGTGTGCCCTGCGTGTGGGCATATTGGACGCCGGGGGTCCTCTCTCGCAGGAGAACGCCGAGGAGCTGAAGAGTTGTATCCTTCAGCTCATCGACGAACAGCCGGAAGGAGAGGGACCTCGGCTGCTAGGATGCGCCCATAGATCTGGAGGTCTTGTCTTCAACTGCACCGACGCTGCCTCTAAGCGGTGGATGGAATGGTTGGTAGACATGATCCACCCCTGGGATGGGGCAGCCCTTCGCGTCGTTGATGAGTCGGAGCTGCCTAAACCCCGTTACGCAACAGCCTGGGTCCCTGACCTAGAGGTGGACGAGGTGGGCATCCTCAGGTGACTGATTTTGCAGAACAGAGGTATGGGGATCCCGCGATGGAGAGTGCAGGAAGGTCGATGGAAAGGGGCAAACCTTTACCTTTTCCTTCGACGAAACAGCAATTAAGCCACTCTTCGAGCGGGATTTCCGACTCTTCTTCGGTTTTAATCGGATTCAGATTCGACTGAAGTGCCATAAACCGGTGCTTTTGCCGAACCCTACGGCGTCCGCAAGCACGGTAGCACCTCAAGCGAGTAGCAGTGACGCAACACCAGCCACTGTAACCGCCCAGCCCAACACGTCGCATACACACACACACATCAAATGGGTCGGAAGCCAGCACTCCTAATGAACCCAATAGGATGTGGAGGCACGGCACCACCCTGGTCTGGCATCAGCGGCTCAACACCAGCCACTGTATCTGCCCAGCCCAGCACACCATACATTAACACATGGGCACACCCCAAGCGGGGGCGGATACCTGACTGCCCAGAGGGCAACAGAGAGCGACTACGAGCAGCGGAAGGCCTGGCCAGTCTCGAGGTGGACGCGGGCGCGGCAGCGCTGGAAGCACTTGCGCTGTGAGGAAGCCAACCCAGCTACCCTCACTAGCGCAAGAGCATTCCAGTCGCAAAGCTGCGCAGAATCCCTCGCTTCGGGTACCCAACCTACAACAGACAGACTAACACACAGACACACACAACACAAACGCACTCATACCTACACTCACACAAATACATTAGACACAACACAAACGTACTCATACTTACACTCACACAAATACATTAAACACTAAAAAAAAAGATTACAGTAATACAAGTCAACTTACGGCATGCAAAGGCCGCCACCGACATGCTCTGCCAGAAGTTCATTTGGGAGGAGCTCGATATTGCTTTAATCCAGGAGCCGTGGATCAACGGGAACATGGTGTTGGGCCTTGAATTGGCAGGTAACATGCTCTATTATTACCATGGCCTTAGGCCCAGATCTTGCATCCTCTTCAGCAAGAGGATGAAATTTCTATGCATCTCTTCCTTATGTACAGATGACACAGTAGCTGCTTACATTGAGGAGCCCGGTGGGAGCGGAGGCAGACTACTAGTATGCTTCGCATACCTAGCTGGGAAGGCTCCGGACCCCACTACACAGCTATTACCACTGATAGACCATGTCGGAAAGCAGAAGAACACTTATCTTGGGAAGTGACTGCAACTCCCACCATACAAGTTGGAGTAGCACCGACACAAACTCCAGAGGTGAGAAACTCTTTGATTTCTTACTAAACAACCACCTCCTTATTTTGAATCAGGGTGCTAAACCAACATTTATTACACCACTGAGACAGGAGGTTCTCGACATTACAGTATGTACAGAGCCCATACGGCACCGAACCAATAACTAGCACGTATCGGACGACAACTCCATGTCCGATCATTGTTACATCAGGTTTGACGTACACAACAGTATGCCTGGGCAAAAAATTTCATACAGGAATCCCAAGGCCACCAACTGGGAAGCATTTAGGGTGGATCTGCTGTCAAACCTCACAACAATAAAAAAATCTGTTAGGACCGTGGAACACTTAGAGCAAACGGTAGGAGAGCTAGAGTTAAGCCTAAACGAGGCTTATCTCAAAAACTGTCCTCTTAAAAAATCAACATGTAAGCGCAACGTACCTTGGTGGAGTGGTACTCTGGCGCGTCTTAGAAAGGAAACCCGAACTCTGTTCAATAAGTAACAACACCTCGCAGACCTCTAAACTATATAAAATAGTATCCAAAGCCCCTTGCTCCCGTCCTAGCATTCTGAGGAGACCAGATGGCACCTACACAAAGACGGTGGAAGACACACTAAGGCTACTTGCCGAGGTGCACTTCCCCAACAGTGTTCATCTGGACGTAAGTGAAGCCTTCTCCCACACATCCCTTAAAACCAAACCTACTTTGGACGACTGGAGAAGAGCGTCTATGATTTTTAAACCTGACCGAGTCAAATGGGCAAATGACAGTTTTAAGCCATATAAGACTGGTGGCGAGCATAACATATTACCGGCCCTTATCCAACAGGGCAAGGACATTATCCTCCCTGCGCTACTAAAGGTATTTAGAGAGAGTTTTGCGTGGGGCTACATTCCTCTGGCTTGGACAAAGGTCTCATATTATATACCCAAAGGTGGAGATAGGGACAAAGCTTTACCCAAGTCATACAGATCCATAAGCCTCAACCTTCACATAAGAGACATTCTCATCGAAAGGCCTCTGCATGAAAGACAACATGCCTACCAGAAAGGCAGATCTACTGAAACGGCGTTGATGGAATTAGTAGATCGCATTGATAGAGCTATTGAGGATAAGGAGTTTGCACTATGCGCCTTCCTAGATATTGAAGGCGCGTTCGACAACACCTCAACATGCTCTATTACGGATAGCCTGGCTTCAAGGAATATAGATCCAACCACTATAGAATGGATCAAAGCCACGCTCAACAACAGAGTAGCGTCATCTACTATCATGGGCTCGACGCTCAGGAGCAGGCTGACCCAGGGATGCCCCCAGGGAGGAATACTGTCGCCGTTGGAGTGGTCCCTGGTAGTGGATGAGCTCCTAAAAGAACTGAATGATAAAAGGTTCTACGCTCAAGGATACGCTGATGACCTAGCGATACTAATGTTAGGCAAGTGCGCACCAGTGGTCGCTGGGCTAATGCAATCGGCACTGACAGTCGTCGAAAATTGGTGCATGAGGGTCAAGCTAACAGTCAACGCTGATAAGACAGTCTTGATATCCTTCACCAAAAAGAGGAAGTTGGAGGGACTAAAAACCCCAATACTCTTTGGGAAAAGTATCACGTTTGCAAGCGAGGTCAAATATCTAGGAGTCATCCTAGATAAGGGACTCACTTGGAATAAGCACATCGAGCACATTACAAAAAAGACTAGATGCGCTCTGGGATCCTGTTGGAGACTTGTCAGCTCTAAATGGGGCCTTCGGCCGAAGGCAATGCTGTGGCTATATACAGCAGTAGTGAGGCCGATGGCCACATACGGCTGCGTAGTATGGCACAAAAAGGCTCTACAGGTGAACTGCATCACAATTCACAACGTTAAATAGTGTACAGAGACTGGCGTGTCTGATAATTACGGGTGTGCGTTCATCGGCACCCACCGCCTCACTAGAAGCCCTGATTGACCAGATTCCTCTTCTGCTGCTTGTACAGATAGAGGCTAAGGGGGCAGCTCTTAGAGCCAGGACGGCGGGCAGGACGAAATGGACTTCCACCCTACTAGGACAGTTGCAGCAGTCTCTTCTTGAGACACCAGTCATGGCTATACCATCGGATGCCATTCTAGCCTAGAAGGTATGTAAACCTGGTATAGCTTCTCGAAGCTATACCAGGTTTACATACCTTCTAGGGAGGACTGGGAGAAAAATGTCCTAATTAATGTTCAGCCCCGTAGACAAATCACAACCCCGTAGGCAAATCATAGCTCCGTAGGCAAATCGCAACCACGTAAGCAATTCACAGCCCCGTAGGCAAATCATAGCCCCGTAGGCAAATCGCAGCCCCGTAGGCAAATTACAGCCTTATTAGGCAAAAGATAGCCCTTTAGGCAAGACTAAGTTTTCCACTCTTCCATGTATTAGCATAGCCAGCTAACTTCGACGTACAGTTGCATACAAGTGTGCGTTCATTCCAACAGTGCATGCTAGCCACACCTTCCAAATTACGGATCCAATGATCAACTGAGACAGAGGATACTGTGGATCAAACTCAGGCATAAAATCATTACGTCCTACATAGCGCACCACTGACTGGACTATACAAGCAGTATCTCCGGTATTGTCAACTTTCTTACTTAATTCTCCTATCAATCCTTTCAATGCTTTAATGAAATTGTTTTTCCTCTTTAGCTCCTTTTCGTGCTTTCTACTTGTAGAGTATCTTTCACTACCAGAGGAAGAAGAAGATGGAGAGGAAGAAGAGCTACTAGAACTTTGTCTCTTGTGCCGACCCATGTTATTTATTAATTATACAAAGAATAGATGTAAACAGGCAATCAAATCTCAATTATGTATTATTAGTCCAACAAAAGGAAAATAAGGAACCATCTCACCAAGTAGCCAGGAGCTTATTCAACAGGCGGTTGATGCATATACATTATACAGGCATCCAGCAATGTTTATGTCTCTGTAGCACCTCATGCCATACAAGCTACCCCGATTTCCAAAGGAAGAGAAGTCCAGCCACATTCACTGTAAAATTATGCAACCAAAGTTCCCAAATTTCACAGAATAATAAAGTTCATGCCAAAATAACAATCAGTCATAGAATTTTGTTAGCTAGGGTTGCGCCGCCTTCATCTGGTAATCGATGTATCAATAGGTAGATAGTGATGATGATGATAACGAAAAATTTTTTGCAATAGCGAAATTTCAAACACATTGATATCGGTGCACAAAATTCTGATGACTAGTGAGTACCTACCTATGTCATCATAATAATATGTTGGTGTTTCTTGTGAAGATGGTGGTGATGATGATTACTGTAAGTGGTATGATGGCACATGCTTGCAGTTCTTTAAACAACGCCAAAATCCCCAAACTAAATATAAGGACTCAGGAGTTATGATAAGTAATTTTGGTTCCAGGGTATACCTTGGTACAAAAGCTTATTTTTTGGTAGCATCATAATATGCTTCGAATACTTTACAAAAAGTTGAAGTCACTATTTGTATCCATATACATTTCAAGGAGTTCCCTAGATTTATCATGGAATCCCTCATCAGATCTTCACTTTGGTGAAAACGGGAAAATAAAAGAATTTTGAAAATCGGTCCAAAGATGAAGGAATTAACTTCCAAAAAAAGGAGGCAGTTATACAATCAGCTGTATATTTTTTTGTATGTTCACGATAATTCCTTCATCTTCAGACCTATTTCCAAAATAATTTTTTTGATGTAAAGGTATTTATAATTATTTATTATCTCACGTGAAAAAAAAATCATAATACTTTAAAATTAAAGTTTTGTAAATAATAAGTAAAAAAATACTATAAATTGTACCTTATTTGAGCAAATAAACATTATCTATCTATTTATCTATACCTACATCTACGCTACATTATACTCTATTGTTTGCAGCACATAAAATTGCGTGCATATTCTCTCTTGCGCTTCCGCTTATAAGCGAGAATTGCTTATTGAAATCCTGGCTAGTTCTGTTTGCGGCCATTTTCCAACTGGTAACAATGGATTTTCCTGATTAATATTTATAACATTTTAATTTTGTATTAAATAAAAAGAAAAAATAGGTGGGTGTAAATAATTAATAAAAATATATCTGTTTACACCTGGCTACCTTAACTTTGCGGCTAACTGGGAGCTGGCAACCAATTTTTTTCAATTCGTGACATAATTTTCTTTCAAATGTCGTAAAATTCATTAAAAAGTATTTATGTAGCTGCAAATTACGACAGCGAACTAATTATAGGTACTTAAAATAGATTCTCAGAATACAGAAACATCCAGAATGAGTGTTCGATCACATTTGTACGCAGCGGACTGTGTCCAAAACCATGGCGAAACACCGCCCCGCCCGCTCTTCACCTCCCCGCGTAGGGTTACCAGCGCAACACATCATTACCTCTTTATAGGGTAAATTAAAATTTTATGTATGACTACGAATAGTAAATTATTACAAATAGAAATTTTAAACAATAGATTTCCGCCTGCGGCTTCGTTCGTGTGGAATGTAATAAAGCAATTGTTTATAAAAATAACCAATAACAACTTACACTTGCGTAATAAACTTTCATATAACATATTTAGCTTTTATATATTATGGAGGTACCGACTTCAAAATTAAGAAGATTGAGTAGAGAAATAGTTAAAATTTTAGCCTAATTTAAAAGGGGACTTATTTAGAAAATAAGTTTTATTTCATACCTTTTTTGTGTTAAAATACACTTATATATACTTAAGAAGTCGGTTTAAATTTTGTTTAAAAATAATTTTACCCTTTTTATTGATATTTGTTAAATTATTATTAAAACATTTTAAGAACGTTTATTTAATTGTTGAATACGCGCCAAGCTTTCATTGGGTATTGTAAATAAGATGATGATGATGATGATTACTGTAAGTTACCTACATAGTGGCATATGCTTGCAGTTCTTTGAACAATGCCGAAATTTCCAAACGCGTATCTTTAAAGACTGAGGAGTTCTGTTCAGTGCTTTTAGATCCAGGGAATACCTTGGTGCAAAATCTTATTTCCTTTCTTGGAAGTTGGTTGGTAAATAATCAATTAAATGCATTTCAACAATCAGATCATTCAGCTCGTATAGTCGTTATTTAACTCCCACAAAAATACTTTAACTATGTGCTATGTAACTACCTATGTAATTATAAAGAAGAATTTCCCATCAAGGTCATGAAGAAAGTTTCCTCCGTATCAGTAAAATTTCGCTTATGTGCAATAAAGTAGGTACATACCTATATCTACACTAATATTATAAGGAGGAAAACTTTGTTTGTATGTTTGTTTGTTTGTAATGAACAGGCTCAAAAAGTACTGGACCGATTTTAAAAATTCTTTCACCATTCGAAAGGTACATTATCCACGAGTAACATAGGCTAAATTTTATTTTGGAAAAAATAGGGTTCCGTAAGATATTTGGGGTTTTCGGACACAAGGTGTAAAAAATCAACCAGAAAAGATACTTATTTTGCGTACGCTGCCTAAACTATAAAAGATAGAACCATAAAATGTTCTAATTAATTGTAGATCTTATAAATATCTACAAAAAAGTCCGCGACACACTATACCTATCTATGTCGAGTAAGGCGCAACAACAATTTTTTTATTTAGAAATCTTGATTTTTTTTTTGGACTACATTTAAACGCGTTTATTTTACTCATGCTATTAATCCTTATCAAAATAAATTATTTCATAACTAAGTAAAGTTTATGTAGATAATAACTATTTGGTCTGTGAATGATTAAAATTGGACGTTTGCTTTTGAAGTTATGGCGAAATTAAAATATTACGATTTCTGCTCCACGACCCGTTGCGAAGTAGGCGTCACCAAAGCGGGGGTGTGAGTGCGGGAGGGGAGTTTAGATCTATGAGGTAGCCGCAGTATTAGTATCAGCATGTATCAGTATTGTACCCACAGATTATACATATATATACATTGTACCCGTACGAAGCCGGGGCGGGTCGCTAGTATTGTATAATTATTGTAAAATCTAATATTAACTGATTACGAATAATTGGGTAAATGTTCCTTTTTTTGTGGCAACACTTACAAAACAATCGCGGTATTGTATTACGACAATAAGGTATTCAATAAAAATTTATTGAAAAAAAGTTAGCTAAAATATTCCGTTATTCTGTGGCAACACTAACAAAATTTCTATGACAATTACGACACGCACATTAAATTCGATACTTTATTCAAATGAATTGTAAATGTGCTACTTATAGATGGAATAATATGATCCCATGTGATTTCTTCGCAGTCTCAGCAGCATTTTTACATGTGGGAACGACACAAGTCGGCATAATTAATTAAAAACTGACAATTTCAAACAAAGTTGACAGTGCGCGCGTCGGCCATCGACTGACAGACTGAATATCTAACCATTCCAATTTGGAATGGTCGTGACGGCTTCACTTTCAAGCGCGTTGACGGTTTCTGTATTATTCTGTAATTCTGTGAATAGATTACAGGTAATTGCGCATATTTTTTTATTGGCAACCTATCCCTAACCTATTGCATATTTTCTTAATAGTCGCGACAATGAAGCCGTAAAACAGGTAATCTTAAAAAGTTCTCAGAAACAGCTCCGATTTGGATATTTTTTTTTTATTTTGTTTCTTTAGATTACCTATTTAAAATCAGAAATATTTCAGAGGGGGAAATTATTATTTTTATTGTTTAAACAATATTCAAATTATTTATATATAACAATATGAGTTTTGAGACCCCTTCAGGGGTCAAATTTAAAAAAAAAACTAAAATACGTACTTAATTTTTATTTATTACCTCGTTTTAATTAAAAAAAATAAATTAAATTACATGGAAATCGGAGCTGATTTTTAATATTTTTCATACAAATTTCCAACCCTTATTTTACATCCTCAGAAGATGAACTCTAATAAAACCTGAAAGAGGTTATCTATTTAGGTTTATTTAAGACCATGAATCTCAATTTTCATCGATATCGGTGCAGATTTAAAGATTTTTCATACAAACTTTCAACCCTTATTTTTTTACCCCTTTAAGGAATGGAATTTTTCAAAATCAAATTTGTACAGTAGTTTTTATTTACAAAGTAGACGCGCACTAAGAAGGGATTTTGAAAAATAGGGGTTGAAAGTTTGTATGAAAAATCTTTAAATCTGCACAGATTTCGCATAGTTAATATTGTATTATTATTATTGAATATGGGTTGTGTTAGCCTGCTTGATTTAAATTTGGAACAGCCTTTTTTAATAAATCACCTTTCATGATATTATGTCGAAAACCAGAAAATATGTCGAATACAAATAAAAATCTGAGCAATACAGATCTGAAATCAGTATGTGTATATTAGGTAGTGTATAATATCAGTTATACATTACCTATTATACACATATATACAGTATAAACCGAATTTTGACTAATATTATTATACTCTTTATTACTACCCATTTTTCTCGAAAAAAAAGTTCTTCGCTAACCTAATTAAAAAAATAGTTTCTTTAATAAGCGTGTTCTCCACTGTGACATTTGTCTGCTCCATCGTTCGTCTGTCCGTTTGCATACATGGCCGACCCACTTCCACTTCAGTGTGTTAATTCTATGAGCAATGTCGGTGACTTTATTTCTCTAACAAATGACAACGTTACGAATTTTATCCACCAGAAGATAACAATACTATCGCACGCTGAGCAATCTTTAACTTGTGAACCAGGCCTACGATGTGTTTCCACGTTTCGGCTCCTTATATCATTACCAGTAGAACGCACTGATTAAATACCCTGGTTTTAGGGGATTGTGGGATCGACGATTCTTCCCGGGGCGCAATATTGCAGGGAGCTTGTGCGGTGGATAGAGAACGCGTGTTACCGGTCCATTGGATAATTATAGGGAAGACATAGGTCCTGCAATGGACTTGTTCAGAATACAACGATGAAATAAAGGATACCGACGAGAAAAAAAAATGTTGTGAAATAAATTGATTAATTATAAGACAACATAATAAAAAAATATAGTAAACTTCAACTTCATTTATTTAACAACAAAGAATACAAAAGTTTAAGTCCCATACTGATAATAACAGAATAATTTAATTAGGAAGTCATTAGTGCGTCGGCATTCAGTACGTAAGTTTGACATATGTTTCTATTTTTAAATTTTTCTATTACATCACTGTCCAAGTGCTGATTTATTATCGATGTACACATCAAATCATGGAGAGCGAAAGTCAGTGGTGCTTCGAGTTGGTACCACAATACTTTTTTATCTGAATAATATCGCAAAGACGAATCTATGATACTAGAAGATTGTGGGCGTAGAAGTATAATTTGGGAGCGTATCTTTTTGAACTCAGGTTTACAATTCAATAAAAATAATAATTTTGTATAAATGTAATCAATCCACTTCTTAATATATTGGATTGAATGTGGATATTTTCCGCGCATTATATCCATGCAGGCGTTAACCTTTTCCCTCCATTCCATATTTTTATCAAATCGATCAAATACTTCAGGGTCTTCATGAATAATAAGTGAATATGCATGTTTAAGAACCGCTATTTGCAACTCTTCATTAGTTTTATATGCCTTTAAATTATTTTTAAAATGAGATAGTACTTCATTCGGAGTTCCGCCGATACAAAACACCTTTCCTGTAAAACCTGCAACAGCAATACAATAGTTTTCTAAAACTGGTCCTATTTGAATATATTTTACGGACTGAGATGCCAGCCCCGCCAGACTCCCCTTGTTTGTGTTTCATGATATTATAGTATTACCCGGTTTTAAAAAACTTTGTATAAGCTTTCAATAGTTATACAGCGTTTTGTTCACGTCACACTCGTGACATTTTTAATTCGATTGAAGAAGACAAAACACTGTATAACTATTCAAAGCTTATACAGCGTTTCTTAGTAAGGGGGATAGTGTATACAATGAACGTGCGCATACCACATAATATAATTTTTATCGTACTCGCCTTATTTTGATTCTGATAAAGCATTAAACTTATTTTTGGATTCAAAATAAAGTAAGAACAAAATTTACTTAAGTTATTTTTCTCTAATCTTAATATGAACAGAGATAATATAAAGGTTAGAAGTAAATTATTTTAATTTCTACGTGGATGATTTTCCATCTTTTATTTTTATGAAAGCTTTAACATAAAAATAAGCAATATGTGTTAATTTCACTTTATAATTTTCAAATGTCATTATTCTACTATAATATACGTTAGAATTATTTCAAAGGCTGTAAGTAAATTTCTTTTTTTTTTGCCCTGACGCCCTGTACCTGAGAATTGGATATACAAACATTAATTGTACACAACTAATACTACAATATGACATACATTTTATTAGTAACAATATAAAGCAGTCTGTTGGGGTTGGGGTAGTCCATTAAGCCAATGCTAAAACTGTCAATGTTAAAACAATCTAATTCAATAATAATATCAAACTCAGATAAACATATTATACGTTGAATATTGACTAAAACTTACGTCTTAAGAGGAAACACCAAGGGTTAGAAAAATGAAAAATAGGTATTTGTAAAATCTATTGCTGTCACGCAGTGTTGCGATTAATGTGTGCGAGTGCGATAGAGACAACTACAACTTGAACTGAAAATACCTATTAAAATCAACGATTGGTAGTCCCCTGAACCCTTCTCCAAAACTTAACCGATTTAATTACTTTTTTCATTAAAAATTAAAAAAGGCTTGAACTTTGTTTCTATGTTTTCATTTTTTTGTATAATTTAGTCAAATTTGATTTATTTTTCATATATAATAATTATATTAGGACATTTACACTAATAATTAATTTATGAAAAAAAAGGAAATCATAGGGACATGCTAATAGGTGTGTTGGGGTAAGATCGAATCAGGGAAAGATCGTATAATTCAAATAACTACTACGTTTGTTAATATTTTTCATCACTGGCAATATTGTCTGCGACGCCATTTTGTTATGAATCACTATTCAGTTGCCGATATTCGTTCAAGGTGAGTACACGTGTGCTGTGGAACAAAATTTGAAAACGCGGGATATATGACATATCCGGACTTCCTTCCCCCTGAGTGCGTATCTCAGTATTAGAGTGAGTATTTCTAATTTTCGTAAGTTCTCTGTGCTTAATCCACTTACGACATATTTTGTTTTTAGGTTAGAATAACGTAAGACACATAGATTAGCCTGTAGATTTTAATTCGAACTTCCCCCATGGGTGTAAGATCGGACTAAATTGCATCCGAACCGTTTTGGAATGTATGAAAAAAAACAGTGGTACTCAAACTTTCTGCTCATTTTAGGATTTCTTCTTGACGTCTTGACAAAACTTCTAAATATATATTTTTGCTTCAGATGCATCATGCCTCGATGGTATGGCCATGACAGGTCTCTCAAGAAGAGACTGTTAGAGTTGTCCAAGTGTAGGGTGGAGGCCCTTTTTATCCTACCTGCCGTCATGGCTCTGAGAACAACCTTCTTAGCCTCCATTATATGAACAAGGTACAGAGGAAGTTGAGTCAGGTGAATCAGGGCTTAAGTGAAGCGGTGGGTGCCGAAGAGAGCGCACCCATGATTATAAGAAAGGCCATCCTCTGTACACTTTATAATGTTTTGAAGCTGTTGACCTGTACAGCTTTTTCTCCGTAGTGTGGCATTTTACACTACGCATATGTGACTATCGCCTCACTATAGCTGTGTATAACCAAGCACGACATTGCCTTCGACCGAAGGTCTCATTTAGAGCTGACAAGTCTTCAGACAAGACAACAAGACAAGGCTCCTGCCCAAGACTTGTCAGCTCTAAATTATTTATATCACAGAGCATATTTTTCATAATGTCCTGGATGTACTTATTCCAAGTTAGTCCCATAATATCTAGGAGGAGGGTTTTACCGAAGAGTGTTGGGGTTTTAGTTCCTTCAACTTCCTCTTATTGGTGTTAGGTATCAAGACTGTCTTATTAGCGTTGACGGTTAACTTGATCCTTTACATCAATTTTGTACCTGATCGCATTGGCCCAGCGATACGATTGATGCGCGTTTGCCCACCACTAGTATCACTAGGTCAGATTACAGCTTGGCTCTCGACTCGGAGGTCGTGGGTTTGATTCCCGCATTGGAACAACCAAAAAAAAGTTGTTTTCAAGATTTTTTTTTAATAAAACTAGGGGGCTAACGAGCAAACGGATCACGTGATGGAAAGCGATTACCGTCGCCCATGGACACCCGCAACATCAGAGAAGTTGCAATTGCGTTGCCGGCCTTTAGGAGGGAATACGCTCCTTTCTTGAAGGTTTGCAGGTCGTAATGGTCCGGAAATACTGCTGACGACAGTTCATTCCAGAGTTTTACAGTGCGCGGCAGAAAGCTTAGGACAATGTCCCTAAGCTTTCTGCCGCGCACTGTAAAACATGTGCAATGGCATGCTGATCACCTAATTGTCTGACACGCACCTTATTGCCTCCATGGTCTAGTTGTTCGATCATTGGCTCTCGACTCGGAGGTCGTGGGTTCGATTCCCGTATTGGAGCAACAAAAAATATTGTTTCCAAGTTTGGTTAGGATAATGCAGGCTGATCACCTGATTGTCTTGACAAGAAAGATAATCCATGCGTCGGATGGGCATGTAAAAATTTGTCGGTTATCCGTCCCACTGGATTACGAGAGAAAAGGAAGAGAGAGTGCTCTTGTGTACTGCGCACACACTTGGGCACTATAAAATTACTTCTGCGTAACTAGCCTGGTTTCAATGAAACTGGCCACCATCACCGAAATCGGTGGGGGAGTTATTATTATTATGTCTGACAGGAATGGTGATCCATGCATCGGATAGGCAAGTAAAAAGTCGGACTAGCGCTTGATCTCTCACCAGTCGTGTCAGTTATCCGTCGCACTAGATTACGATAGTAAAGGAAGAGAGAGTGCTTGTGTGCTCTTGTGTACTGCGCACATACTAGGGCACTATTAGAATAACTGCTGGCCTGGTTTCAATGAATGTATGTTTAAAGCAGGTTCGCTTTTGTTCATTTCTCTTAGCACTCACTATTCACCACCAGCCCATTCACTACCAGGAACCGCTCCAGTGGCGACAGTACCCCACCCCTCCCTGTGGGCATCCTTGGGTCAACGTGCTCCTGAGCGTCAAGCCCGTAATAGTTGATGACGCTACTCTGTTGTTCAGCGTAGCTATGATCCTCTAAAGTAATTCTTGAAGCCAGGCTATCAGGGTAATAGATCAGGTGGAGTTTTATCTGAACGCGCCTTCAATATCTAGGAAGGCGCATAGCGCAAACTTCTTATCCTCAATGACTTTATCAATGCGATCTACTGGCTCGAAAATAAAATAAAATAATATATGACTTGGGTAATATATTCCGTAAATTGTTGCATAATATATTCCGTTGTTTTTTTTTTAAGTAAATTACTTTAGCTTCTAGTTGTTGTTAAAGATGTTGATTACTATGCTCTTGTACGTTAATACTTTTTTCTATTTATCAAACTGTATTTTTATTTTCATATACTTACTAGGTACCTACTTACTTAGGTACTTCATAATAAAGTTTGAGAAACACACTGTTGTTTATATTTTGTTAGGGGTAAGATCGGACGTACAATACTTTTTTTAAAAGTTAGGACTGGAATTATGAATCTCTCGAGATAGTTTTTTTTTTGTGATTAATCTGGGGAAAGATCGAATCATGTTTGTCTATGAACCATAGGCGTATGACAATAAGATTCAGTTTTATGCATAGTACGATCTTTCCCCATACTAGTCTGATCTTTCCCTGGTAGAAATAAAACAAAACTTTCACTTCAAACCCAGTTTTAATCAATACCCACTGCATTTATGATATTTAACTCTAGGTTTTCCTAAAATATAATCTTTCTTTTTTCATACAAATTCAGTTATAAATCAAGAAATCTACCCGAATATGAATATTTTTTACTTTTTGTCGAACCTGTCGAAACCTACAAAAAAGCGTCCGAACTTACCCTAACATCTTATCCATAGATATTCAGGAAAAAAATTGTTACTCTACCGGCATTATCCAGGGAGGAAACAGGGGACTACGTTTGTATGTTTTTCCATACATTTTATGGCCCTGGTGTTTCGCCTTAAAAGTAAAATTGTATCTTCATAGGAAAGGTATTAAAAATAGTTCTATTACAATGTTACTCAGTAAATAAGTTATTATTATTAAGCTCATACCACTTTTCTCCAGTATAGACGCCATTTCCAGAGCCACTAAGACTCCACTTTCATACCCAACCAAATAGAAATTATCCTTCAGTGCAGCTTTCTTTGACATAGTCTGAATATATCTGTTCGCTTGCTCGGAGACAGTTTCATTGGGATGATCAAGTCCTGGTTGCAGTGTCAGGGCTGCAAGCTTCAATCGCTCACACAATTTAGTAAAAGCAGAAAAATGTCCTTCTACGCCAGGGACAATACATATAAATGCTTCGTCCTTGTTTATATAATTTTCATACTGGAATCAAATATAACGTTTGCATTAATAACTCTAATTAGTTCGTAATTTACAGATTACGAGTAGTTTGTGTAAATGTAAGTTAATTATACCAGGAGTGTTCAAAAAGTAGTGAGAATGACGTAGTAATGGGGGGTTCTTGAAAAAAATATTATTGTCACGGAAAGATTAGGTCTTTGTTATAATATCCTCAAATAATTAGCTTTCTATCTTGTCTGTGTCAGTTGTATTAATTATTTGTTTGTGACGTGTCGATAACTCTCGCTAAAAATGGATAAAATTTAAATCCATGCGGTGATAAAATACTTTTGCTTGAATAATTTTACTACGAAATAAATTTTTAAAGATTTACGTGAGACATTGGGAGAGTCTGCTCCTCCATATTCCACAGTAGCTCGGTAGTGTGCATCGTGGTAGAACATCGGTTAAAGATGGGTCATCTTTAACCGATGTTCTACCACGATTCACGTTCGGGCCGCCCTTCGACGTCAGTCACTCAGGAAATGGTCGAAAAGGTTGGAAAAATTGTTCTGGATAATCGCTTTGTAACAGTCTGTTTTATAGCTGAAGAGTTGAAGATTTCAACTAGTAGTGTGCATAGTATTTTGCAAGATCACTTAGGAATGAAAAAGGTACCCGCACGTTGGTTCCCAAGAATGCTAACGGACGCACAAAAGCAAACGTGACTCAACATTTCAAAGAGCTTATTGGAACTGTTTCAACGAGATCCTGATCTTTTTTTAGCTCGATTCGTAACAATGGATAAAACATGGCTTCATCATTATAATCCAGAAACGAAACAACAATCAATGTCCTGGAAAATACCGTCATCTCCCACACCAAAGAAATTCAAGACTCAACCACCTGCTGGCAAGATCATGGGCTCAGTTTTTTGGGACAGCCAGGGGTTGATAATGATTGAATACCTTGAACATGGAGCCACAATCACAGGAAATATCTACGCAGAACAAATAAAAAAATTACGTCTGGAAATCCTTGAAAAGCGACGAGGAAAACTCGCGAAAAAAGTTTTGTCCATCAAGACAACGCGCTGGCGCACAAGTCTGCAGTTGCCATTGCAGCAATCCAAGATGCTGGCTTTGAAATCCTCAATCATCTGCCATATTCACCGGACTTAGCCTCTAGTGATTTCTACTTTCTAAACGATTTTTTAAGTACTCAAGATGAAGATTTTTTTAAAAAGGGAATTTTGGCTCTAGAAAAAAGATTTGCTAAACGTATTGACCTAAAGGGTGATTACGTCGAAAAATAAAATAATATAAAATATATTCATTTTCCAACATAGCTATTCTCATTACTTTTTGGACGCCATAGAATATATTTTTTTTATTAAATTAACTTGCTTTTTGTATAAAAATAAAAGAAACAATGGTATTATAATTGGTACTGGTACCATTGGTACTATATTGGTACCATTGAAATGAACTTAATTAAAAAAGCATGATCAAGATCAAGTAAATAATTCAAATACAATTATACCAGTGATAATTATATAATATATTAGTTTTGCCCGTTACAATATACAAAACATACCACATTAGTAGACAATAATGTGGGCATAAACATTAAATCCGAAGTGTACAATAGTTCATCAGTGTACAGTTTAGGAAAATAGGCATTTACTCCTTGACTCTGTGTAAAGCCGAACTCCATATTTTTTTTTTCCAGTTCATGAATTCTGAAATAGATAAATGAATAATATTATTATGGCTAGGAATATAAATTGTAATGTCATGCTTACGCACATCTCTTACTCCCGGAGATTGATGTGAACTACTACATTAGAAAAGCTAACTTACGAATCAAACGAAAGTTGTTGTACGTCTTCTATGCTCAATCGGACATCATATACATCACCTAAGAACCCTTGTATAGCTAACAGTTTATATTTATGAATGTTAAAGTTGCTTAATACAAATTCAACTGGTGAATTAGGCACATCTTCTATGGAAAAACCTGGGAAAATATTTATTTTTCGTAAATGTGATTAAGAGTTGATATAATATTATCTATACAAGAACTCTATTATAAGTAATATAAAATAAAAGATGCAAGCACCTGCAAGTTTGAGTACTTGTTCGAGCAATGTTTTTCTCTTATTGTTACTCGCTTGAGCCAATATCATCCTCTCCGACGAGCATAATGCTTTTTCTATGATTTCAATAGCATTATTAATTGATATCATATTCCGGGTCATACATTCATTATGCATCTGCAAGAAAGCACATTTTTAATAACTAAAAAATAAATCGACGATAGTATATTTGACGTCAATGATTTTAAGCATTGAGCATACCACTCACCAAATTTATTTCTGGTAACTTAATTTGGGATACCAATTTATTACTCTCAATTGATTTAAACAGGACCTGCGGCTCTTCTTCAACACAACTTATAAGCTTAATATGTCTGAAAGTGTCAAAAAAAGAATATAAGAATTTTAAATTATCAATAATGTAAATTATGTTTTCCAATTTACATTAGTCTCTAGTCGCGGGTTTGCCCGCGTTAATACAGTATTCCACGAGAACCGTATATATCACGCGATTAAAAGTATCCTTTGTTCTTCCCCCTGCGGTCCTGGTCTACTTTATATTTGTGCCAAATTTCATGATGATTGGTTAAGTAGTTTTTACATGAAAGCATGACAACCAAACTAATAAACTCACATTCACATTTATAATATAGTTTATTATAAAAATCTGCCTTTTTTACTAAACTAAATCATACGTTTATGTCTATACGTTATATAACTAAATCAGACAGATTTTTTTTCATTTTTATGTCTGTCTGTCAATCAACTTTGTAGTAATTTAATAACTTACTTTATATTTGACTTAGAAAGAGCTTCTGAAAGACTATTCACACTACTTTTTATATCTGCTGCTTTTTCGTTTGAAGTGACAATAAACACACTTTCAATGCCACCGTTGATGTTGCACTCTTGAACAACAGCATGCGAACTAATATTTTTCAAAGTAGCTCTCGTGACTTTTACATCTATATGATCATCATTCCAAACCCTAAAATAAGAAATAACAAAGTCTTAATAGACATGATCATCATTCCAAATCCTAAAAAAATAAATAATAAAGTCATATTAGACAATATCATCAACGGTCATAGTTAATTCCACATTAAAATATAGCTTTGAACGAAACATTATGATTTCAAAACACCACAAGTACTTCAAATTAAATAAAAATCCAATTTATTTCGAACTTACTTTGATTGGACATCAATACATTTAGATAGATTGCTTAAAAGGAAAACTAATTTCTTAGCACCTCTTCTGACTAATCTCTCTGCAAGTTTGATAGCTAATATGTCATTATCAGATATGAGAAGTTGCCATGAAGAACTGGAACACTTAACTCTGAAATAAATTCATACCTATATAATATTAAATATAATAAAAACAATGTTTTATGTGAAGTTGCAGAAATAAATAGTGGATTACTATAAGATAATTTTAGGTATTATTAAATGTATATCAGTAGGAAAATCTAAAGATTGAGTACCTGGATAATACAGAGGATTTAATCTGTTGCAAGTCGAGGAGTACTCGGCCGAGGTTACAGCACGCAGCCTGGACGCGGCACGCGCGCGCAGCCTCCTCAGCTGCAAATGTGATGCGTGACAAAGGTCTTACATAGCCACGCCTTATGCCTTCGATCATCAGGCTTCGTATGTACTAGAATTAAACATATAATTAATAAAACTTCAATAATAATTAGCCTAATTTGAATTCGCCAGTGACGTTATTAAGACTTACTAGCGCTTCTTCTTTATATTTAGGCTGGAAGATTGTAGAAAGATCAATTGGGATGTACCCCCTTTGTCTTGTTAAATAATTCATGCCGTAACTAAAGTCTTCGTTATCATGAATTATTTCTGTATCAACTAATTTCCCGTTAAATCCAAGACACTTAAAGTAGAACTGAAAAAAATATTTTGGTCAAAATGTTTTCCATGATTACATAGTAGATACTTAGTTTTGTTTATTGTACTTCTGTTATTACCAGGATTGAAAATTTTGGTTATTTAAACTATTTTCAGTGTTTTGTGATCTAAATAGGTTATAGGTCTAGGTCATAGTTCTGAAAAAAAAAATTAAAATGGCGATAACGGTACAGTATCGTCCATACATAATAAATATAACATATAATATACATAACAAATAAAGTTCAAAATATAGCGTGTAGCGCGGTGTAACATGACATTCGAACTCTTACAATGAAACATGTATCTTCTTGTTTGTTGAATGAAGTTCAATTTTAAATAGCTATCTTAAAATTGAAGCACCATATAGTGTCTTCTCAAACCAGATCTCTCTTTAACGGATTAACATTGCTACTCACATTTTTTAGCTGTCCTTTGGAGCAAGATACAATGAGTTTGCAACCATTTCCTTCAGTAGCACAAAGAACATAATCTAGAAAACTTAGGTCACGAGAATGTCCGATATGATCCACTGAAAAAGATTTACTATTGTAACATCTTGACATCTTGAAAAATAAGAAAAAACTACATAAAACTTACAAAAAACAACTTACCTTTCAGTTGAGGAAATATTTTTTGCAAAAATTGTTTCTTAGCATTGCTGCTTACAGTAGTAAATACATTACAACCATGAGCCAAAGCTATACTTATTAGAGCTTGTCCTAAAGCTCCAGCTCCTCCTTGAATAAGAATTGGGAATTTTCCAGCAATTTTAACTTTGATGAACTGCAGACGAATTTTTGAAAACATTAGTTATATGAAATATCCAAAAAAATATTACAATACTTTTAAATACTCATAGTTCTACCAGAATATAGAAAGCCAGTGAATAAGATAGTGGAACTGTCGCTGCATCTTCTAGTGTCCAATGCGAAGGAACTGGTAAAAGAAACTCTGGGTCAGCCTGTATTTGCGATGCTATTGATTCACTATGCACAATACCCATTACTCTGGTGCCGCTGTGTATAAATTAAAGTATTTATTTTACAGGAGTATATTCTACGTACCTATATCAAGAGTAAAGTTTAGTAACAACTCTACACTGCATTTTTAAACTATTTTAATATTACCTTTTTGTGATTCCACTAAAGTCAATGACGCTTTTATTCCTCTCGTCGTTTTTAATGAACAGTGATCCCAATAGTTTGTTAACGTATACAACGTTAACACCAGAATAGGCAACCTTAAAATAATTTATTTTAATTTAATATAGTGGAATATTGATCAACAATATCATCACTAACCGTATCGAAATCTTTATAATTATGTACCTTAATGTCTACACCCAGGTTGCTACTTTTAGTGGCGTTGACCCAACAAATTGAGTCAAGGTCCCCAACTTGTCCAATTTTCAGTATTACGCCAGAATCATTGTCAGCTGACTCAAGTGGCAAATAATAATCTCCTTTATATGTTTTCTAAAAAGGCAATTAGTTATTAGAAATAATCGAAACAAGATTATTTGTTTAAATAATACAAGGTTAGTTAGAAACAATGCATGCCACTTGCCAAGTCATTAAAAAGTAAAGAAATATTTCTTACATTTGTTGACTCACTGACGTTGCGGATGAATGCAGGAGTTTTTAGAACAATACCATCGTCATTTAGTGAAGGCAAATCTATGAATTTAGGGTTCTCCATTACAACCCCACCGCAACTACAATATAACATTGGTTATAAAATTCATTAGTACCTAATACATTTTTATTATTTTTTAATATTTTATGCAAATATTTAATATTAATATAGCTTTCGACATACATAATTTACACTTACATTATACTGTCGCTTAGCTCTGATATTTTTGCATTAACCAAAATCCTACCATCACTTGAAACCGCGCTACTACGTTGTTCGTTAACGTCAATAACTATCTTTCTAATATAATTTAGTTTAGATACAGTATGATGTTTTCTCCTTAAAACATTGAGCTGTATAATGCCGTCTAAGAAAGTCGCCCAATTATCTTTCCATTCGATTTGCGCTTCCGTCAGAGATTCATTAGCACTGTGTATACTGCGGAATTCATTTCTGGAAAATTGTTACATTGTATTTTAATTTGTTTTTTTTTTTAATTTTCGTTAACTAAGAAATAATAATTACGTACTGGTATTGATGCTCTTTAGCGAACAGCAATCCATAGATATCATAAGAACTAACACTTTTTTCAGATGTCGGGGTAGCTTGCATACGTTTTGTGGTAGTAATTTCAGGAACAATAGTTCCTCTTATCATAAGCGAATTCTCGTTCAGCACCTTAGAGAAAAAAAAATTAAACATGTACACTTATGATATGCTTAATTCGTAATCAATCAAAGTTCCTAGTTATAAGTTGCATAAGATGTTTAAAATATTTTACCTCGAACTGGCCCGTGCCTCGGTGTAAAGATACATGAATATGCAATAGGCGTTGTTTGTGCAGAATAGGTTGAGAATACAAATACACGTTCTCAAACTGGACGGATAAAATTTCCGGTCTTATGTTTAAACTGGTCGCCAAGGTTTTCCATACAGAAACGAGAGCCGCAGAAAAAGGATAAAGGTTCTTGCCTAAAAATTAAATTTTATTAATTGTTTATTTAAAACAACAATTTCATACCTTTTCAACTCCAAATATCTTTTTGATCTTATGTGTCCTATAGGTTTCCTTTCGATGAATTTATGTCTCGTACCTCTAATAACGTGTCCTTTTAAGTAGGCGTGCTCGGCGTCATATATTGATATAATATCTTTCGATGCTGATGATGTTATCGTGTTGCCTGCCTTTGGTAATGGTAGACTCCTACATAAGCCAATGACAAATACAAAGTTAGAAATCACAGAGCTATTACAATAATATAAATAAATTCAGATGATGAAAAATAATTTTACCATTTTTCTTGGTGAGCCCATTCCACTAAATGTGACAACATGGGGGTTGCTGTTGAAACCGGAAACTCTATTTTTGGATACAGGGCTTGTACTTTCGGATAAAAACCTTCCATGTAAAGCCTGTAAAATCGGTTTATTTGAGTCATAGTGGGATAGATGCCCCATTTTCAAAAAACCTAACTTCCTAAACTCGAGACTAAGAAACATTGGAGTAACTAAGAGCCGCAATCACCCCGCACTTCAGTTAGCCACGGGCCATATTGCGGTGAGGATGCGTTTCGCTCGTGTATGCATTATTCTTTGCGGCGAACTTTACGAACACGTCAATGTTTGAAAGGTTAGTATTTGCTGTTGTATATTTTTGTAAGAAGTTATTAATTCCGTTATATTTTTTATTACATCAATACACATATTCATCATGTATGCGTCTAGAAGTGAATAGTTGCTCTTTTGTTTTTTTATTTATTAAAAAAAATACTTGGGCATCTATCCCTATCAAAAAGGATAGTTGCCCTGATTTTTCGAAGTATAGGTGCCCCTAGGGACAACTATCCTCACATACACCATGTACGTTGAAATGTATGATTTTAGAAGGTATTCGTATTTTTGACATTGGTGATTCTACAATTGCAGAGATTTAAGAAACATCTTCGAAATGACTGGATCCAGTGTGTAAAGTGTCAGAACTGGCTACATGAAACCTGTACACTTTTCAGAAAGATGTGGAAAAACGATAGTACTATCCGGCTAAGCATCATTTAAGTAGGATTACTAAATGACGATATTTATTGTGTTATGATAATTTGTAAAAAAGAATGACTTTCATGATTATGTTGAAACTTAATAATAAACATTTATAATTCTATATTGTTTGAACAAATGATTTTGAAATGTTATTATGATTATTTTATTTGATCTCATATTAGAATAAATTATATTCTAACGATGACAATTAAATCATTTTAAAAACTACAAAATACTTTTCATTATAAGTCCCACGTTACTTGGAGATAATTTATATTTTAGGAGTAGCCTTCTACCTATTACTACTGCTAAAACACAAGTTGTCCTCAAAACCTCATAAAAGTTTGGTTGAGTTTTTCGTTTATACTACGAGTATATGAAGGGCATCTATCCTTCTTAGTATTTTCATGTGGGGCAACTATCCATACAGGTAGGCATCTATCCTCCAAAAGGGCGTTCCACAAAAGGCAAAGTCTGTAATTTATATGTCCAAAAAAAACAAATCACAGCTAAACACAAAGGATTAAAGTAGCTAAATTCATAGAATTTATTTAAATAACATAAATATTTTTAAAATTAGGAGGCTATTTCAAAAAGTGGGGCATCTATCCCGCTTTTACCCTATCTCTCAATTTTCTAAGGTAAATTATTAGAAGTAATCTAACCATATTTTTCAATAAATAGACATTTTGCTAAATCAGCTTACTTTCCAATGGCTTCTAGTAAGTATACAGAATTATCGGGATGTCCGCGTCGTGTCAAAGTAAGTAGTCTGCAGGATTTCGGTAGAGAACGCTTGAGAATAGCTTGCAACAATCCATGAGGCGCAACTTCTATCAGCACCGCATCAGCTGGAATCAGATGCGAGGTCTCCTCAAACAGAACCGGACTCTGTAATGATAGTAAAAGTCAAGTAAGTACTTACATAATGTTATAAAGTGCAGTCACCGTGGTCTAGTGGCTAGAGTTTAGCTCTCTATTCAGAGGTCGTGGGTTCGATTCCCGCATTGGAACAACAAAAATGTTGTTTCCATGTTTGGTTCGGACAATGCAGGCTGATTACCTGATTGTGTGACAAGAAAGATGATCCATGCCGACGCATGGACGATCCGACGATGGGCATGTAAAAAGTCAGACCTGCGCCTGATCTCGATGATCGGCAATCGTGTCGATTATCCGTCCCACTGGGTTATGAACGTAAAGAAATAGAGAGTGCTCTTATGTACTACGCACACACTTGAGCCCTATAAAATTATTCCTGCCTAACTGGCCTGGTTTGGATGAAACCGATCACCGTTACCGAAATCGGTGTGGGGGAGTATATTATTTTATTATAATATTATAGTAAAACTAAAATATTTTAATAAAAAAGTGTTCCTCTTCGATTGAAGATTGATCTAGGTACAAAGTATCTTCGAATATCTTAAGCGATAAGTAGTGAGATAGTGGGAACATTTACAGAAAATATTTTAGAATACAACCACGTGCTTACTAATTGTATATAACCTTCATATTTTTATAGATATTTTATCCTGATAATTTAACCGACCGACCGAAAAAGGACGCGGTTATATGTCCGGCTTTTTTTTTTGTATGTTTAACGATAATTCCGCCGTCTGTGGACCGATTTTCAAATTTTTTTTTGATGTAAAGGGCATAATCCCAAGTTGGTCTCGTTTTCAAAAAAGTGGTGATCTGATGATGGGATCAATGAGGAATCGAGGGAACTCTTGGAAATTTATATGGACACATATTATGGTGATTTTGACTTTTTCTGAAGTAGTCCAAGCATATGCTACCAAAAGTAAGATTTTACTCCAAGGAATACCCTGGATCCAAAAGTACAGAACAGAACTCCTGACTCCTTATGTATGATGTATCTATACATGTTTGGGGATTTCGGCGTTGTTTAAAGAACTGCAAGCATATGCCACTTTGTAACTTATAGTAATCATCATCATCATCTTAATAACAATACCTAATGGAAGCTTGGCGCGTATTTAATTATACATTTGATTGATTACTTTAGACGTTTTTAAGAGGTATTAATAATAACTTAACAAAATATATCACTAAAAAGGGTGAAATTATTATTTTTACAGAAAAAATTAAACCTCCTTCCAAAGTAAAAATACACAAAAAAGTATGAAATAATACTTATTTTCTTAATAATTACCCTTTTAAATTTGCATATTTCTCCACTCAATCTTCTTAATTTTGAAGTCGGTACCAGCAAATATGAACGTGAGTACTATAAAATATTGTAAGATATCGTTTGGGCTGGTAGCGACTTTAATATTAAGAAGATTGAGTAGAGAAATAGCCAAATTTAAAAGGGGAATTATTTAGAAAATAAGTTTTATTTCATACTTTTTTGTATATTTTTACTTTGGAAGGCGGTTTAATTTTTTGTTTAAAAATAATGCAGAGCTCACGTTTAAGTTGGCTGGTATCGACATCACAATAATTATGAAGATTGTTTAGAGCAGGGATGGTGAACCTTTACGTATCAACGTTCCATTTTTCTAAATAATTTTTTTTGAGGACTTAGATGCGCCATAAAATAATTTTTCTTTGTGATTCAGATATGAAATCCGTTCAGTAGTTTTTGCGTGAAAGAGTAACAAACATCCATCCATCCATCCTCATAAACTTTCACATTTATTATAGTAAGTAGGATCTACATAATATTATAAGATATTAAGTACAGGCTACGCTTTTGGTTAAAATTATAATTACCAATAGGTTATTGGTGTGGTACTCGGCTGAACTGTACTTGGCTAGGGGTTCATGCCACCTGCCTTCCGGGACTGATGTTGATACCCAACGCGGGCTGCGTGGTCTCGGTGTCTTGATAATTTTTTTCATACTCTGTAGTAGGGCGGGTCCTAAATATAGAGCAAAATATATTACCATTAATAACCCCGCACTTTCAGATATTTTTAACCCCCGAACGGGGGTGGTATAAGTTTAACGTGTCTGTGTATCTGTCTATGGTATCTTAACTCCCAAACGGATGAACCGATTTTCGCTTAGTATTTTTGTATCATAGATGATTTTATCCCTAGTGTAGCCATGTATCATGAAACTTTGTTCAGCCGTTTGAAGATCGTCAGCTCTTTTCTAGTTGATGAGGGAATCTGATACTGTGTTACTTCAATGATATTTAAAGAACATAATAAGGTAACCATTACCTGATTAGCCGTTTGAAAATCATGTTTATTAATACTATCTACCTATCATAAGTCCTATCGATTCAAAATTTGGTACCGTGTTACTTCAATGATATTGAAAGTATATGATAAGGTAACCATTATTTATACCTACTTTAAAAAGGACAAAATAAAAGTAAAATTAAAAATTATAAAAACCAAATGACACAAAAAATAAACTCTAAAAAGTAACAAATAATACTTTGACCCTATTATAATTATTATCGTCACATATGTTATGTAAGTTCAAATATTTTTATTTCCAAGCGTCGGGTAGGGGGGTTATTTTTATTTTTATTTTTCTTTCCTGATCATATTTCATTAGAACTTGATTCAAATTAGTAAAAAGATAGCAAATAATAGATATTATATTATTATGGAACATGGATCTAAATATATTTAAGTTGGAAACATACTATATTCTGGACGTCAAGAATAACTAAGATTAAAAAAGAAAGAAAAAATAACAATTAAAGAACGATTACCAGCTTCAGCGATGTAACGTGAATGATATGCTATATTCGAACACGGTACTTCTTTAGCGAATATCCCTTTGTTGGCTAGGTCAGTTACAAATTCGCTCATGATCTCTGCTGGGCCAGAAATAGTACTAGATTCAGCAGAGTTGTGACAGGCAATTTCTATTTCTGGCGGACATATCTTCGAAATCTAAAAAAAAGAAAAACAAATCTGTTTTCAAGCGTTGTTAACTTAAATATTGTTAACAATTTTTTTAATATTAAAATTATTTTCTCAGTTTTGGGATGTAGGAGCCGGTATTCGGAAAGCATTTTTTGTGACAATGTGTCAAATATCAGCTGCTTACCTCTTTGTAACCAAGTCCAATGGCAGCCATAGACCCACGTATGAATGGTGTCTGTACGGAAACCAGACCACGATAGTAAGCACACAGAATAGTTTCTTCGGCCGTTAAACATCCATCTGCATACGCGCACCCTATCTCACCGACACTGTGCCCTAAAACACGAGGAGGAACGCGCTGTATCTTATACTCAAGACAATCTTGTATATATATAATCCGTATCTACAGCCTCCGTGGTCTAGTGGTTCGAGCATTGGCTCTTGACTCGGGAGGTCGTGGGTTCGATTCCCGCATTGGAACAACGAAAAAATGTTGTTTCCAAGTTTGGTTAGGACAATGCAGGCTGATCACCTGATTGTCTGACAAGAAAGATGATCCATGCGTCGGATGGGCATGTAAAAAGTCGGACCTGCGCCTGACCTCTCGCCAATCGTGTCGGTCATCCGTCCCACTGGGTTATGAGAGTAAAGGAAGAGAGAGTGCTCTTGTCTACTGCGCACACACTTGGGCACTATAAAATTACTCCTGCGTAACTGGCCTGGTTTCAATGAAACCGGCCACCGTCACCGAAATCGGTGTGGGGAGTTATTATGTTATATTAATCCGTATCTCGAAAACGACTACATTACATGAAACTTAGTATGCTGGTACTTTTGGGGAAGAAAAATCTAGCTAGGTCTTAACTCTTTGGAAACTGCGCATTTTAACCCTAGATAACTAAACTATTTTCGTTGTTACATGGTTATTAAGCATTCGTCGAACCTACTACGCCAAGTAAAATATATTTTTTGGAAAAAATATTTATTAATCATATGAACTTCTGATATTGGTACATTATTTGGGTCATGATTAAACCTCCACACAGCCGCAGCATATCCATGTTATGGGGTCCGCAAACGTATTGCTTGAATGCGATGCAGCGGTGTTTGGTCATTCTGCGGGTCGTAAATGTACTAAGGTAGAAAATTTTAGACATATTTGACGCAGAAGGAACTGAAGCATTTACAGCTCCATAAGTTCGTCGGCTAACTTCTGCACAAAACTACGATGTAAAGGTTTTTTCTTTTTCCGCAGGGAGTTAGATATTATGTTGATAATATGTATATGCATTGATAATAATATTTTAATATAAGTTTAGCAGATTATAACAAATGCACATGGACTATTTGTTGGTTTTACGGTTGATACTTATTTTTGGGTGCTGGGTGTGGAAACATTTCGTTCATCCTCAGAAGATTCGCTGGAGCATATTATAATTCGTGTTCTATGTCTCTTACTTGGCCGTATTTTTTCTTCTTCTGATATGGAGATTCATGAAATGAGTCGGAATCGCTGCTGTTAGACAGGATACCGGTCTACCATAGTTCCTTCCAAAACTTTCAGTTTCTGATTCTGTACCCTGAGTTTTTTCATCGTCTTCATCAGTGTCGCTTAGTGTCGGTAATTCCATGTTAAAATAATAGAAAAAAAACGTAACTATACGCAACGTATAAAATCATACGTGAAGATAATATTATAGTCGTACAAAATAGAATTTCTATAAATAAAAGTATTCACACTTGGTTTTTCATTTATAAAATAAATATTATTCATAAATACTAATAAATAAAAATAATTAAGAAAAATAAAAAATACAATGAACAAATATTCCATAAAAATAGAATTCAAATATCACCACATAAATACGTCGTTGTTACTAAACTTTCGTCGAGCGGACGACGCTATCTCGGCGGTCATATCTTCTATTCTTATTATCATACGATTACTTTTGCATCACACGGTGCACTATTTACACGTTTTAGGAAGGTAAACAAAGCGGCGCGAGGAGGAGCCACCTAGAAGTACACGAACACGAGAATCGCGAGTAGGTGGGTCGTCGAACGGACGAATGTTTAGTTATCTAGGGTTAAGCTATATGTGTTTTTTCTTTCTTCGTGCAACAATACATCCTTAATATTTTTGACTTCATAAATGTCAGTCCTAGTGGCAGAATGGCATGCTTATGTATAATTTTTACATTGTTCGAAAATTGGAAATGTGCTGGGTTTGAATCCCGGTCAGAATTTTTTTTATTTTAAGATTTAAAATTTACTATAATTCCAAGTAAAGCTCAGTTACCCAGGTAATGATATTTTAAACATATTTTTTTTATTATCCTACAAACCTAGTTATTTAAGAAAAGTTTTTTATACATAAAATAGAAACATAAAAAGTAAAGTCTGTTGTATAAAATTCGTTCTAACCGATTATGTTGTCTGGTATGATATCCATTACTCGTAATACATCTGTAAGACCGATTTGTATAGCGTTTATGCCAACAAATGAGTACAATATATTATCAAATATATTTTTATCGTTTGATGTAATTATATCAATGATGTTGATGCCTTTTGGTTTCAGCACCTGGTGACATCTAAAATCATAAAACAAAAAGTCATTTTAGTAAGTTACAACATTTTTAATTAAACATGCAATTTTAAAATGCTTATAAACAGTTTACCTTTCGATGGCAGAAGCAAAAACTGGTATACGCATAAGTTCCTTTCCCATCCCAACCCACTGCGAGCCCATCCCACTGTACACGAACCACAGCGGGCGTTTGCCCTGGTCAAAATAAGCACATTCTTCACTCAGACTAACAGTTTTATTATTTTTATTTGTATCTAAAAAAAATGAGTTAGTCTTACAGTAGTCGCATTTGATGTGTAACATTTAACATCTCACAATTAAACACAATGCTTAGTACAATTTTATGATAAATAAAACTGTCCGTTTTAAGTGGGTCAAAATCACGCCCAAAGGAGCACGGATACAAACAAATAAAAATACATATAGGTGAAGCTACTATAAAGAGTGTAAAAATATGGAAACTTTTCCATTAAGCAGTGACAAAATTCAACCTCAAAATTTAAAAAACTAAATACTGACATATTTTATTCGAGTATGACGGCTAACTCTAACACCGTCTAATGATTTGAGTGAGCTTCCACGACTTTCTGTTACACATCCACAAACACACTCCCAACGAATCACTCCCACAAATTGCAAGAAATCGAGAGGAATGATGGTACACATCAAAAAAGTTACATCATGTACCCATCTACTAATTAATGAATAAACAAATCAGATCAAATATATTTCATGAATTGAGTAACTACCAAGCAAGACGAAACCTCGTCCCAAATGCCCTGAGACTCTTTTCTCATGAAAATGATGAAGTAGAGCGTGCTCTTCTGGATCAATAGGTCGACTTTTGAGATCGTTAATAATTTTTCTCACAGAGCTTTCCTGTCTTCCTGAACATAGCACGATACGCGGTATACTTGATTTGTATTTGTTTAGGTCCTGAAATAAAATTTAAAGGCAATGAAAATATGAATGTTTATCTCAAATAAAAATTATGCCCTTAAGGACAAAAGCAATTTCAAAGCAGGGAAGTACATCGATACCTTGGGGTAGAAAGGTCGTATAAACCATTTTACCCAAAATTTGTTATGAATGCAGTCTTATTTAAAAATTTCCGATCTATCGGTTGGTCTATATTTATAACAATTTCAAATTCGCATAAAAAAAAAACAAAATGTTTTTAAAAGACGTTGAACGTCTACTCTGACTTGTTGGAATTTATGATGTTACCAAAGAAATCTATGTAACAACGCCTGACTGATTCATCAACGCCGAGGCAAAACTACTGAAGCTAGAAACGTAGAATTAGGACCGTGGCTTCCTTTTGTGACGTATAGGTTTAATTGAAATGTAGTAATTAAAAGTTCTCTTAAATCCACGTTCTGGGAACAATCAATCAGTCTCAATGATAATTTTTTTTTTATGAAATAAGGGGGCAAACGAGCAAACGGGTCACCTGATGGAAAGCAACTTCCGTCGCCCATGGACACTCGCAGCATCAGAAGAGCTGCAAGTGCGTTGCCGGCCTTTTAAGAGGGAATAGGGTAATAGGGGAGGGTAGGGAAGAGAATAGGGTAGGGGATTGTAATTGATTGTACTGTCGGTTCTTGGTGGAAATTCATGTTGAACACTAATAAAACACAATTTTTCGTGCACTTTTTCCACTATATTACGATATAATTATAATTTTTTATAAAATTTAGGGTGTTATTTATAAAAAATTATAATTATATCGTAATATAGTGGAAAAAGTGCACGAAAAATTGTGTTTTATTAGTGATAAATATTATCCCAATTACCATACTGTTTGCAATTAGGTGATTCCAACTCTCTTATTAAAAATCCAAAGCTGCTACATGGAATATGCCTGGATCGCAGTCTATATGCAATTACTATTTGTTACTACCCGGGCGATTTAACTAGGCATCTGGCTCGAAACTCAACCTCTTCCTTCGTAAATATTGATATTCTTCATTTATTGAAAGAAAAAGATGTGTAGCACTCGGGGATTGCCGCGGTAAAGCTATTGCATAAAATATAAATACAATAATAGTATAGCATTTTTTCCATTCCGTTGTACTTTAAAATAAAATACATATTATTTAAAAGTACAACGCCATCTGCCAATCAAGTACTTCATTATCTTCAGCAATGTGTAACATACACACGTCGTAGTTTAACTTGAACACATAGATGGCGAAACCATGGTTATAATTCAATATTCCTGCTACTAATTTAAATAACACATAGCTCACGTTACACTAGACGGAAAGCGATTTAGTACCAGCGGCTCGATTGTAACCAAATTAATCAGACCCCCACCCCAGCTCAGCGGTGTTGGGTTTTTTTCGTTACGGAATTTCTTGATTCGGTCGCCGCGCTCAAAGCCCGCGATAAAAGCTATGCAATAGCTTAAAATTTTTTTGCACTCAGTACTTTATGCAAACGTCAGTTGAACCAGGTGTCAAGTTAATTAGCCCCAGTAATACCTATTTAATTTGGAAACTGAGAACCATGGGATTCGAAGATGCCTACATTATATGGTTTTATACCAAATTCCCTTATAATTTAACTTAAAAACTAAGCTTATTAAAGTATTATTTAAATGGCATAAAACTTTTAGTCCTATATATTTTACTCAACATTTCAGAGTAGCTTGGCAAAAGTGTAAGGCTAAGAACTCACGGAGCGATTTTTAGTCGCACCCGCCGCGATTGTGGGCCCACAGCTTCTGTAGAAGCGAATATTAACACATCAACATTGTCTAGGGATATTTTGTATAAAGTTCTTATACAAAAAATACTGGCCAGTTTAAAATTCTTTTGAAGAAAGCTTATTTTTTAAACCTTTTTGAACAATTGTAAAGAATTTGAAAAAAAAAAACATTACAAACAAAAGATTAACGCAGCATAATGGTAGCGAAGTCCGAAGGTTTCATTTACCTACAGTAGTTTTGGCAATTTTTTTAGTCAAATTTAAGTTTTATAACAAGTCATTGGTCAAATTCGAATTAATGTTATTGTGTGCATCATGCAGTGGCGCCATTTAATGACAGAGGAAACGTTAAGGGCAGTAGGCATGCTCCAAGCTGGGGCTACTCAACGGAGTATTTCTGAGGAGATTTAAATAAGTCAAAACGTGATATCAAGGTTATGGTCACGTTGTCGTGCTACTGGTGAAGTAGCTGAAAGATACCCAGGTGGGAAATCCATAACCACTCAACGACAAGGCCGAATTTTGCAAGTTGCCGCGAGAAGACAACCAAATGTTGTGGCCATGCAGTTGGTTTAGAGGCTCTAGTCAGAACACCAGTTGCTTGTGAGTAACCAAACTGTGTGGATAAGGCTGCATGAAGCTAACCTTCAGGCTCGCAGACTGCTTCGTACTCCAGCACTACGCCGAGGAAATCATGGACCACGACCAGAGTGGGCTCGTGAATATTTGCTTTGGGAAGATAACCACTGGTCTCTAGTGCTGTTTGCCGATGAGTCCCGGTTCGGTTTCCATCCCCGATACACGTAGAGTACGTATTTGGTGAGCCGAGCGGTCGTGAGAGCCGTCTGCAACATTCACAGGAAGTCCATTCATACCACAGCGGGACAGTTATGGTTTTTTTTTATTATTTGAATAAAAATTTGTTTACGCAAAAAAAAAAGTTTTCTTTTATTCTTGAGTGTAGTCTGATAAATGGGCTTTATAAAAATATATACATGTTGTATGTTATTTTTAATAAATTTTGAGTAAATTGAGTAAATCCAAAATATTCCTAACCAGTGTTGATGTATGTAAAAAAAAGCAAAACTCACGACACAATTTACGCCCGCAGTGTGCGCGTTTGTTTGCGGGTATCGCTGCACTGACAGACGACTAATAGAATCGCACCCGGGGCCGCGATCACCAGCAGCCTCGGCGATTTGCGCCCGCGCGCTCTGCGATCGATTGGCGGGCGAAATTTTTATATTTAGATTTGCAGTCGCGATGTCTTGCGATTTTCGCCCGCCACGATTGCGGGGGAAAATCGCTACTGCGGCGTCTTGTAATCGCGCAAATAACCAGTCTCGTGAGTTTTGAAATAGAATCTCAGTTCCACGATCGCGGCGAGTGCGACTGAAAATTGCTCCGTGAGTTCTAGCCTAACTTCTTACTACTACTACTACTACTACTACTACTACTACTACTACTATCGGTCTTATATTTTGAATCATACTGTAATTGAATTTTGCAAATTCGATACTACCGCTTATTCCCTCAGATAACCCCTTCTATAAAGTTTTTGACCTTACTATCTATAACGTAAATAATAATATAAATTTATTAAAAAGCCGAATGCGTTAAAATTAAAAAAAAAACAGTTAATCGAGACTTTTGCTATCGAATATTTATTTATATATAGTTTATATTGAATAATTATACCTATCATTGAATTAGTTTGGTAATCGATACATTCAGAAAGAAAACATTTTTCTAGGGAACATTAATAATTGTGATTCGGGGCCCATTACTTATAAGAAGCAGGATTTTTATGTGTTCGGTCTGTTAAAATCGTAATGTTTAATTACGTATTTTATTATTATTATTTTAAAAACAAAAAAATTAAACCGACTTCTAAAGTAAAAATACACAAAAAAGTATGAAATAAAACTTATTTTCGAAATAAGTTTTATTTTCCTTTAAACCGGCTAAAATTTGTACTATTTCTCTATTCAATCTTCTTAATTTTGAAGACAAAGAAATATATATATTTCACTAGTTTTATTGCAATCTAACGGTTTTAACAATTTTACGGTGACATATATATTTCTTTGTCTCTTTTGTATTACATTTTAATTAATCTTATTCCTTAAAGACTAGCTTTTGCCCGTAACTTCGCCTCGTTAACGTTGCTCGGAGAGCACAAAAGTCTGATGAAAGAAAATTATCAGTGGAAATTTTTAGAAGCACTTTTATGTTTGTGCTCGATAAGCGCAAAAATAACGCATTACATAAAATTTAAGCGCTTAGCGGGAAGTCGCATGGATGGCATTTAGGTCAGCTGTTTTCCTAATTATTATTTTTTTTCAATTTTGTTTTTTGCTTCTCCTGTAAAGTTTGGGTTTTAGGTTTTACGACCTTTTTACCCCAAGGTATCGACGTATGCATTATTTTAAGCCACACATTGGAAATACTTTGAGATATCAAGAGAAAAACATGCTATACTTTATCGGTTTTCGCTTAGTTATTTTCTTCTTTTTCAGTGTAGATTACATTACTTACTTTTTTCTTATAATATCCATGGAGAAGAACATGCGAGAAACTTCCGCTTATAGACAAGCCATTAATAGCTGTGTACGTGGGGACAAACTCCTTGTTGTCTGTAAGTATTTCAATACGGCCGTCTTTTATTGCAGCTATATCATCTCGCGGCGTATTGTAGTGGAGGTTACCAGCTAGTTTGCCATAATGATAGCCCAGCAGCACCTAAGATTTTTTCATATATTATCAATACTATTTTAACTGCCATTGTTGCAAAAAAATAGTACCAACGTTTTCTAAGTCTTATTAAAATTTTAGTTTCATTTTTTTTATTACAATAAACTTCTTATTCTGGGCATCAAAAAATTACCTTAGTTAAAGCAGTCGTTCCAGATGCTGACTCGACATATCCAATGTTGGACATTACACTTCCGACCATTAATGGTTTGTTTCGTTCTTTGCAGAAAAAATCTCCAATCACATCTAGTTCAATCACTCTCTAGTGTTGCTAAAATATTTTTAAAAGGTAAAATTTTGTATAGTATACCTAGTTATAAGACATGTTATAATATTCGTTGTTCGTAATAACTAACAATAAGTGCAGTTATTTAGTAAATTTTGAGTGGTAGATATTAAAATATTATATTATATTAACAAACTTAAAGCGAAGGAGTCACAATAGATCTACTTGGATCGCAGTGACGTTAGGCTCAATTTGACATGCCTTCGGGGGAAAAAACAAAATTAAAATCATCATCAAATTATTCACCTGCACCGAAAGCTTCTATATACTGTACATCTTTGGGACAAACATTAGCTTCCTCGTAGAATCTTTTTAGGAATCCTGTCATGTCGGTAGGACTACGAATATACCCATATTTGGCACCAGTTTCACATTCGGGCAATGACATGTATTCACATTTAGCGTAAACAACATAAGCATAAATTCTGTAAAAATAACTTTTCGTTTTTGAACTATTCTCGGTACGAAAACATTTAAGGGTACGCTTTAATAATAACTCATGAACTTATAAATAGTTAAATGTAACGTACCTTAGAGAATCTTTGGCTTTTTGAACGAAAATAATGTTAATTGCCTCAGATTTAGAACACCCATCAGCATTCTTATCAAAAGATTTCGTTTTACCGTCCGTGCAAATATTTATGACCCTATAAATATATAAATTAAATAAATCATAAGTATATTTTATCATCATAATAATTCAAGCATTGCAATTCAAGCAAGCAAACATTTGCTATCAAAGTTATTCAAGTTTTGACTTTCAACTCCATACGCACACTGGAATCTACTATTTATACTATATTATATAAAAGAAAGAGTTACACTATTTATAATTCAAGAATGGCGGATTTAGCTGAAAATTGGTCGGGAGGTAGCTTAGAACCAGGAGACGGACAATAGGGTACTTTTTATCCCATTCCCGTTGGACGTGATTCGTAACTTAAAACGTGGTATTATGTATATAAAAACTGGTTGCAACTTCAACCGAGAACGGCTGGACCGATTTGGCTAATTTTGGCTTTGAAAGAAGGTGTTAGTTGTAGAAGTAGGTGTAGGAGAGACTGAAGGGTTTTGTCACAAATTTGATTTGAAACAGTACCGATTTCATGGAACTTAAAACTGTTAGCGAGTTCGCAACATTGCATTTCAACCACTCCCCTCCACCCGCTGACTTGTCAATACGCGTCGGTGGCATGAGTCGCGCGGTTATGGAGTTCTGCGTGCCATGTCACAAAAATCGTGAAAAGTAAGTTATTTACGTTTTTTTACTATGCCTATACTAGTATAACTACGATCTGTGTCCTGTTTCATTCATCAAGCGTATCTTAATAGAGGATACGATTGAGGAATGGGACAGGAGATACGAAGTGGGAGGGACGGCCGGAGTTACGAAGCTCTTTTTCCCAAGCGCTGCTGCTGCATACAAGATAGTAAATAAGATTGACATCACACATCACACCACACAGATTCTGACCGGACACGGCGGATTCGCCTTCTACTTGACAAGATTCAAGCTGAAGGAGGATCCTTCGTGTCTGTGTCAGCCGGGAGTTGAGGAGACGGTTCCTCACCTGTTACTGGAATGCCCAATTTTTGCCAGCAATAGATATGATATTGAGCAGAAATTGGGCACATCCATGACGGGTGAGAATCTGCCTTCCATCCTGGGGGGCAAGAAGAGAGAGGTGTTCCTCTCATATTGAAAGTATGTGGTAGAAACCGTAAACAAGAGGCACTGATGAACTGTGATAGTAGGGTTAAGTATTGTGATAGTAGGTTAGTTTAAATGTTGTGCCATTGTTTTAAATTGATTTTTTATTGACAATGTATTATTTAATTTGGTATTTTATTGAAAATTTTAATTTTGACATTTTAATCTGTAATTGACACATTTTATTTGTAAATATATTGTATTTTAATCTGGCATTTCACCTTGACATATTGTATAGTATTTTTTTTTTTTTTAGTTTTTTTTTTTAAAGGACCCATTTCTGGGCCTGCTTGTTCCCCCAACCGGTGGCTAGGACAATTTTTTGCCTATCACATTTTTACATTTATATTAATTTTTTAATATTTAATATTGTTACACATTTTTATTTTATCCTGATTCTATCCAAGTTCTATTTTATTTGTCTATATTCGTACCTGATCTTTCTTACATTAACTTTACATTTCGTTTTATTTGACCATTCTTTTTTACTTTGCATTATTTAATTTACTATTCTATCTTACATTTCTATATATTATTGCTTAAGGTTTTAATTTGCATATTTATATCTGTTTCATATCATTTCTATGTCCTTTGCCAACACATTAATTTGTATACGTATTGTTTTACTTTTACAATTTTACAGTTTTCTTATTTTCTAATTGTCTATTGTGTTTATTTTACATTACATAGCTACTACATCTTTCTATTGTACATGATTTCACATAATTCACAATACTTTTGAGGATGAATACGTTACTAAATGCAACTTACCCAGCCCGGAACGTCCGGCTCGAGAAAATTGTTGCTCAAAGTTATAAACTATAACCTCTGATGCAATGTTTGGTGTGTCCATAGCGCGTGTTTTCGTTATAGTGCCAGTTTACAATTTTATTTTATGTTTACTAGTTTTTAATTTATGGTGCGTTTACTTTTTTGTGCTTATGCCATATATGCTATTTTATGTCACCATAATCATATATATTATGCCAAGTCATCGATTTTTTTTCCTCATAAACTTACAAACCTAGTCTGTCCACTTTCCTTCCTAATTGGTGTTTATTAAATACAATTTAATAATTCAATCCAATTTTTTCTTGTAGACTAATAGTACTGGCTCTATAGATCTTTAATGGTCCTCCACTCCATACGCGACTAATGCACGCGCTATGGCGTCCCATTTTTGTCGAACCGGACATTCCGCACTGAACGCATTGTGTTCAGCTTTGTCTAGCTGCTCCTTTGTACAGTTTATGCAGCACGCTTTCTTTCCCGATTTCAGATCATCACACTGAGACTGGTGGTGCGCCCCCGAGCAGTGACTGCACTTCTCCTCGGCGGTGTTGCAGAATCGCCTCCCATGTCCGTACCCTAGACAGCGCGAGCACTGTATTAGGGGGGACTGGTCGGCGACCCGCACACGCTGCATATATACAGGTGACCCGCTTTGGTGAAGTACCCCCACATCGCCGGAGACACAGTCATCACCACGTGCTCAGTGTGATCGTCCTTTCCTCGCTTCCTGTACTTCACTTTCATCCTATCCTCACCCCTATCCAGGATTGGTTGTATGAGGTGCTTATTCTGAGTTCGTATTGCCTCAAGGATGTCTTCGTCTGTGTTAGACTTAATCACCCCATACAACACAACCTGCGGATCCTTATTTTCAATGTGTTGTACTTCTAGTTTTCCTCCACTTTTCTCTATTTTATATTTTACCCTATCTCTCTCGTTCCTATCCCTGAGCCCTATAATAACTTTTCTCCCTTTTCCTTTTCTAATTCTATCTATTCTTATTCCTTCTTTCTTTGCTTCTATCACTTTTCCTACTTCTGCTACGATCTCCGTCCCTGTCATAAACTCTTCTTTGTCTGTAACTACTAAGGAGTGGAGGACCGTACGCTTTGGCTCTGGTGGTGAGGTTTTTGTGTCTTCTCCACCACCGACCACTCCCGCGTATGTCGTCGGTTGTGGTTCTGCCGAAGCCCTGACCCCCCACTCTTCGACTACCTTATCAAGACTTTCCTTGTTTTCCTTTACTATCTTCTCTACATTTATATTTAGGTTTCTTTTTATTTCTCCTATTTCCTGTCTCAATTCCATGATCTCTCCCTTTAGTTCGAGTGTAGTGTCAATGTTTTTCTTACTTTCCTCTATCACATCATCCGCTTTTAATCTTACAGTTGATGTTATTAAATCGACTGTTCGTTCATCCATCAATTCTATGTAATCTTTTAGACTGTCTATCTTTTCATTCATAAATTCTGTCATCCTTCTGTAAACTTCTATTATAACTTCCTTACACTCACATTCTTTCAGAGCTTCTTTTACTACATCCCTATCACACTGTACTTCCATATCCCTACTTTCTTTTAAAATTCCTAGGTCCTGCATATCACACTGTATTTCCGAATCTCTAAGCTCCCTACTGTCCTTATTGTTTCCTCTTTAATTCTCTACTCTACCTGTTTTTATCCTATCTCTATTTAGGACTGCCAACTGTCTTATATTCTTCGTCATTTCTCTTAAATGTTCCCCCAGCCCAATCCTTAACTCTGTTTTCATGTTTCTTGTCTGACTTAAGAGGGATATACTGATTCTAATTTTTGTTGTGGTTTCTGCCAGAAGGGCATCGAGGGGATCTGACCTTATGATGTCATGATCTGGGTGGGTCTCAGAAACAGTATGTGGGCTCTTACTGATGATGCTACCGTTACTTAAGTCTATTGTTTTATTTGGCATTCGGTTTTCATATTTTTTAGCATTTTTAAATTTTGGAGTATGTAGTGTGGCCATTTTCTATTTAAATATTCTTATCTTTTAGATTATTATTTTTATATTTTTAATAGGGGGAACGCGTCAGTATGCCCTGACCATGTTAGGAGGACGGACTATTAAAAAAAAAAAGTATTGGCTCTCGACTCGGATGTCGTGGGTTCGATTCCCACATTGGAACAACAAAAAATGTTGTTTCCAAGTTTGGTTAGGACAATGCAGGCTGTTCATCTGATTGTGTAACAAGAAAGATGATCCATGCGTCGGATGGGATGTAAAAAGTCGGACCTGCGCCTCATATCTCATCAGTCGTGTCGGTTATCCATCCCACTGGATTATAAGAGTAAAGGAAGTGCTCTTGTATACTGCGCACACACTGGGGCACTATAAAATTACTCCTGCGTTTCCGGCCTGGTTTCAGTGAAACTGGCCACCATTACCGAAATCGGTGTGATGAGTTATTATTCTATTTTTTTATACTTTTCTTTTCTATTCTATTCTATTCTATTCTATTCTATTCTATTCTATTCTATTCTATTCTATTCTATATACTTCAGAGACAGCAATTACGAACTATTTTAAAATACATAAAACAAGGTAAAAGTAAAATTGCGCCTTTTTGTCGATGTAGATAATAATAAAGTAAGATAAAGAAGAGTATGGGTGATACTTAATAAATAGCCTTACTCTGCTAAAAGCAACATACCTTCCATAATGTACCGAAGATTGTGGGTGTAGGCATAAGTTAGCACCTCCCACTATAGCTGCTTCACACTCTCCACGGGATATGGCAGCATACGCTTGCTCCAAAGCAGAAGCAGAGCTACAGCACGATACGTCGATAGACATGGAAGGACCTTTTAGGTTCAGATAGTAGGAAATTCGGTTTGCGAACATACTCCTGCTGCACCTAAAAACAATGGACATAAAGAACTTTAAAAAGGGGTTATTCGGTTTAGCATTCTAGAAAACATAACAAAAGAAAGGCTTCAGATAGTAGCAGATCTCAAAATGTATGTAGGTACTTAACTAATTTAGATCGTTTTTAGACTTCGACCAGACCTTTTAGACTATTATAGTCTGACATTGCTCTTTTTCATATTTATTGTCATTTGTCAAATGAGTTAAAATAGGTATTTTATTACCATTTAATTGTACTCCATCTATACGATATAACTATAAATTAGTATATTATTATACAGCGTGTCCCGACACCTATATCGGAGCCTTTAGTGGTAAAAAATATGGAATTTTTTATCGACAAATTGCCCCTCAAATTTTATTTTTCTCTCACGTTTGTAAAATGGCAGCCATTTTATTTTTTGGTTACCAAGATTCGGGCTCTCGTACTAATTCGACCACCACTACTCATGTAAATGTCCTAGGAACATAAAAAAGGTCTCATATGATAACTTAACATGTGGACAATAATTCACAGTTAAAATGTTTTAATTTTCTTTGAAGAAAAAAACAAAAAAAGGTTATTTAAAAAAATATATAATTTTTTTTCGGTGAATATTTTAAATTATTTGCTTTTTGTGAAAAATCTAGGCCATTAACCTGCTTGTTTTTTGTTCTAAAACGATAGAAGAAGACGTTTGCTAAAATAAAATACAAACCCCTTTACTCTCAGTGCAATAGTTTAGAAGTTATAATAATTTGTTGGTATCATCTCAGACAGGGGGCCAGCCAGTCGTCTTTTTCAAATTGTTATAACTACTTATTATTTGTTCTACAACGATAGAAGAGGACGTTTGATAAAATAAAATACGAAACTCCTTTACTCTCAGTGCAATAGTTTAGTAGTTATAACAATTTCAAAAAGACGACTGGCTGGCCCCCTGCCTGAGATGATACCAACAAATTGTTATAACTTCCAAACTATTGCACTGAGAGTAAAGGGGTTTGTATTTTATTTTAGCAAACGTCCTCTTCTATCGTTTTAGAACAAAAAACAAGCAGGTCAATGGCCTAGATTTTTCACAAAAAGCAAATAATTTAAAAAATTCACCGAAAAAAATTTATATATTATTTTAAATTACCTTTTTTTGTTTTTTTCTTCAAAGAAAATTAAAACATTTTAACTGTGAATTATTGTCCACATGTTAAGTTATCAAATGAGACCCTTTTTATGTTCCTAGGACATTCACATGAGTAGTGGTGGTCGAATTAGTACGAGAGCCCGAATCTTGGTAACCAAAAAATAAAACGGCTGCCATTTTACAAACGTGAGAGAAAAATAAAATTTGAGGGGCAATTTGTCGATAAAAAATTCCATATTTTTTACCACTAAAGGCTCCGATATAGGTGTCGGGACACGCTGTATAATATAATAAAGAGGAAAAGTTTGTTTGTTTGTTTGTATTTATTGATTAGGTTCCAAATCTACTGGACCGATTTTGATTAAATTTGGCACAAATGTAAATTAAATCACGGGAAAGGACATAGACTACTTTTTATTGCAGAAAATTTTACGGTATCTGCGAAATTAGCTTTTGCGCGCACGAAGTCGCGGGCAACATCTAGTATTTTATAAACTGCATTTAGTTAATAAAGTAATAAAATATTTAACTATATTTACCCAGCTATATTAAGGCCTGTCTTTGAAGTAGCGACATATAAACAAGCCTTTTCCGACTCAGAGAAGCAAGTACCAATATACACACCAACTTTTTTTCCTGATAGAGTTTCTGGATTGACACCTGTATAAAATATAAAGGCAACTATACTTAATCTGGTCATAAATACTGTTACAGTTAAAAGTAAACAAAACATTACAATTGAATTTGGAATCTGTCGTTTTATATGATTATTCATTTATTTCTCTTGTTGGCGCCAACACGTTGTACAATATTTTGCGATATTAAAATGGAGTGGGGTGATAAAGTGAACCGAATCGCTGTGATTGCGTTACGAAAAGTAGGTATGGAACTATGGAGCCAAATGCAATTTTGAAAACTCTCCATCCACTTGATATTAGTAAAAAAAAAAAAAAAAATAAAAAAAAAAAAAAAAATATCTTTATTGAACATACAAGTGACAAGGGACATAAAAACAGTTAAAAAAGAAAATTAACAAATCGAGAAACAATATTAAAAAACCCCACACCACATGTTCAAAGGGAATCCACTCAGGCATCGACCACGGCGGTGCCGAGGCGCCTGATCTTCCGTGGTCCCCTATCAGTTTGAGACCTCACATCAGCACATTATTTTGAATTATTATTATTTTAGTTTACAGACCAACTAATCTATAAAATACAATCATATATAACACTGACGATTCTACTATTTACAACATCAACCCAAAAACAAAACAATTACAGTCAGATGCCGCTTTATCTCGCGACACGGGATACTGGACCACAACCTGGACACCGCGCGGTGATTGTAATTCGCAAGTCAAGTCAAGTTCAGTCGGCGCGGTGGCGCGATCAGTGCTACAGCCTCAGCACCCGACTACTATTTTATCGCATTAACCTACAACCTACATGCAATATAAACATAATGTGTGTATAATTATTTACGTGTATTAATACATACGTGAGCTATTATAAAGGAAGTACAAGTGATAAAGACAGTTTAGTAGTAATTAAAATCTAAGTAACAGTTATATGGACCCAGTCTGTAGTTCGTGTGTTGTTTACAATCTTGTGCAGCGACGAAAACTTGACCTTGACCTTTTTGATAAGGAAATATACCGCCTAGGCTTCGGCTGACAACACTATCAGTGAGTATAACTATAAACTATATAATATATATTAGTAATCTTATGTTATATCATATTATGTTTTTTATGAATTATAAATTATAGACAATTATAAAATAAAGTTGCATTAATAAAATATAATTATTATTAAAGATAAACAAGTATAATATTATTACATTACAAAATAGGTACATGCGTGCATATTTAAAGGGCAGTTATAAATTATTATAAAGCTAAGAAGCAGCTTGTTGCTGCAGTAAATAGGCTTTATATTTTGACCTAAACCCTTGCGTTGTTTGCAGAGCACGAAAAGGAGGCGGCAGATTGTTCCAGACCTTGCTAGACAAATACCGGAAACTACCCCTGAACGCGGAAGTGTGGTGCAACTGAGTCACTAGAAGATAGGAAGAACCTCTTGTAGTGATAGCCAGCTGTTTATCTCCTGCCCACAGTAATTTGCTATGGAGATAGGATGGTGTTTTAAATTTTATAACCCCAAACAATAACGTAGCAAAATGTAGTTGCCTTCTATAATCCATCTTAAGCCAACGAGTTTCATTAATGTAGGGTGTTACATGAGCACGTGGAGGGACGTTGTGACAAAATCTGGCGCAAGAATTCTGAACCTTTTGAATCAGTTTTTTTGACTTTGATAGTAAACATGGCCCGATGACTGTATCCGCGTAATTTAATTTAGATAATATAAGTGACTCACATAGAATAACACGCAAATTGGTCGGCACAAAATTTCTGATTTTATACAGAACTTTTAACCGGTAGAAGCAATTGCTGACAGTTTTAGTTACGTGATTCTCGAACTTCAAACCTTCATCCATTAGTACACCTAAATTACGAGCCTCTTTTACTCTTTCAATTAATTCTCCATCTACATATATTAATGGCTGCGCTGTTTTTATTTTATGGATTTGAAGTTTCGAACCTAGTATCATATATTTAGTTTTCACCGGGTTTAAAACAAGGGCGTTAGCTAAAGACCATTCCGAGATCCTAGCAAGGTCAGAGTTCAATTTAAACACAGCCTCGTGGACTTGACCTGGCTTGAAAGATATGTATATGTACAGTATATCATCTGCGTAGATATGGAACTTGCAGTGTCTTATGACTCGTACAATGTCGGCACAGTACAACGCAAACGCTTCTGGTCCAATAACCGACCCCTGAGGCACTCCCCTAAGCACTTCACATGGAGTTGAACGCGACAAAGTACCGTCTAAATCATTTCGTAACTCGACTATTTGAGTACGATTATTAAAATAACTTGCAAACCAATTTATAGCATTCTGGTCAAAGCCGTAATATTTCATTTTAGCTAATAGCAAAGAAATGTTGATTGTATCAAAAGCGCGAGAAAAATCGAGTAGCACAAGTATCGTACCCTCGCCTGTATCCTGCGCCGTGAGAATATTATCTACAACATCCATGAGAGCGGTAGTGGTGCTGTGTCTTTTTCTAAAACCCGACTGAACCTCAGGTAATATACGATTGGCGTCAAGGTATAGAGTCATCTGGTTACAAACAACCTTCTCTAGTACCTTTGATACACAAGGAAGTATACTTATAGGTCTTAGCTCCTTGAGTTCGCTAACATTGTTCTTTTTAGGTATAGGTTTTACTAATGCAAGGCGCCATGCTTCAGGAAAAATACAAGACTCTATAGACTTATTGACTAATTTGGTAAGGCTATTTAGACATATTGGATAGCGACAGACCGCCAATATCATATCCAGCGTTATGAAATCAGCACCCATAGCGTTAGACTTAAGTGAATTTAAGATTTTATTAATATCATCGGTGCCAACGGATGTGAGGGTGAAAGTGGAGGAGTTAAATCTATTAGTGACAAAGAAAGTAAGAGTAGATAAAGGCACAGATTTACTGCCAGGGACGTCAAGAAAATGTTTATTAATCATAGATGGGTTATTAAATTGAGGTGGAAGAGAGAGGTTAGATTTTGCGTTGCTTAAATTAATATTATCCTTAATATGCTTCCACATTAGTCGTGGCTGTTTGATATGAGAGTTTATATATGTTTCAAAATAAACAGATTTCTCCCGTGACAAAGCCAGAGCCACTTCTCGCTTGAGACTTTTATAAAATGCTATATGTGAGTCATTATTACTTTTGCGTGCCCGCCTATATGCCTCGTCCCTTCGTCGCATCATTAATTTAATGTTATAAGTAATCCATGGGTATTGTTTTTGTTTTATATTTATAGTTCTAACAGGTGCTAGTACATCAAATACCCATAAGACACTATTATTAAAATCACGCACCATTTCGTTAACGTCTGCATGCTGCTGTATAAAAGTCCAATCTACAGACCCAATTGTGGTTTCCAGGTCATGTGCTTCTATTTCCTTTATAGGTCTGTACTGAATAATTTTGGGTATAAACTTTTCTTTACGGATGTTTATAGTAAAGGATATAAATGCATGACTACTAAGGTCAGGAATATGATCAACACAAACCTGAATTTGATCTGCATTCGTACAGACTAAGTCAAGTAGAGTTTCAGTATCTGATGTGAAATGAGTAGCCTGTTTTGTAAATTGTCGTAATTGATGCACAGTAAGGAAGTCGTCCAACATTCTATACGCGCCATTGACATTTAAAAAGTTAATATTGAAATCGCCTATTAAATATATGTTGTCGTAACTAGTCAGGGCAGTAATGGTGTCTGTTAGGGCGTCCAGAAACACCTGTATCGACAACCAGGGAGGGCGATATGCCGTGCCAACACAAATAATCCTACCGTTGGCCTTAACAGACAGCCACATCTGCTCCACGTTACTAGTAACTGGGTGCTTGAGTATTTGTGTTTTTAGATTGTTTTTTAAATAAAAACCTACACCGCCCCCGCGAGCTCGAATACTCGCAGGTCTAGGTATGTGGATTAGGCGATAGCCTGGAACACGGGGTGCCCGGCCGTCTTCGCCAGGACGTAGCCAAGTTTCATTTATAGCTACTAAATCACAATCATGTACATTCATAGCCATTAAGAATTCATCGTGTCTAGAACCAAGAGACCCGGGATTTATAAAACCAATTTTAATATGTTTTAAGTTAGTCATTTTATAATATCAAGCAATTTGTATTGTTTTATAATAATAAATATGCAGTTAGTAGATATATTAAAGATAATGAAATAATTAATTACTAAGAATAATAAGGTTTGTATACAATTAAAAATATTATAAAAATTTACACCAAATAAAACAATATATAGAAATACATGTGAGACATGAAAGTAACTTATTTTTAAGATACAAGAATATTGTGCCGTGTGACTATTACATGGTAGCTGCAGATCTATTATTGTTACAGCTATTTGATGTGGTGTAATATAGCCGTGCTTTATTTTTACATCACCATAAATACCTAAAATTACACCTAACAATACATAAATATTAAAATTTGAAAATACTATAAAGGTCAAAATGTAATCTAAAATATAATATGCAAACTGTTTATTGTGTAATAGCATGTCTAAAGTCCTTGACCAACAGATGACACACCAAAAACCCGACTCAAGTCCCCCTCCGTTCGTATGCGGTATACTATTGAGCTAGGATCACGCCTGGCGAAAATGCCCCCGCCACGCGTCCAGACATATCTCCAGCTGTTGCGACGTCCCTCCTCCCGGGCTAGGTGGAATATAGTACGGTTGATCTTTGTAAGGTGCTCGTTTATATATAAACGACGAGGTGCACCATCCACGACGCCAGATGTATCCACGCCACGACGAACCCGAGCAGCCTTCAGGACATTGTCACGTACCGATTTCCGTGAAAACCTGACGACAATGGGCCTGGAGGTATAGCGCGTATTATCCTCGGCGTTAACGGCCACTTTTTTGATGCCCTTGCGAACAGCGCTCACGATCTCATGTTCGCCAATGTCGATACCTATCTTTTTTGTCACCAGCCCCACCAGGTGGATAATATTTTCCCCATTTTTTTCGGGCAGGCCCGATATTTGCACGTCGCATTGTAGGCTCTGCTGATCGCGATCGTTCAGTTCCAGTTTTAAACGCTCGATCACTTCAGTAACGTCCGGGCCCGGTTCGCAAGTGCATGTGTGCGCGTCGATTTTCTGCTCCACTGCAGCTATACGCGATTCGACTACGTCCACACGTTTGTGAATCTCCGCTAAAGTTGTGTTGAGTTTTGTGATTTCGTGCCTCATGGACACCATCTCTGACCGGAACCCACTGATGACCTCCCTTAGTAGTTTGATCTCATCGGCCAGGGGGTTTGGCGAGAGACAGTCAGAGCTAATGGGCGTTGCATCAACATAAATGTCCTTAGGAGAGTTTTGTTCTTCAAGTGTGGGAGACCTGCCGTCAACTTTACAAGTACGACAAAGCCACTTTGCTGAGTTTTTTGGGTCGAATAGTTTGGCGCAGGTTCGATGGTATGTACCATTACATTTGCTACATTTGATATTGTCATGTATGCTTAGGAATTTGGCACATTGGCAGCACTTTAGATTCGGCATATTTATTAAAATAAGTAACTATAATATTTGTTGAAACACAATTACCTAGTAATTTGTAATTTTTAACAATTTGAGACACTGTAGGTAGGTATGACGTCACTCCGCCATACGAGAGTTATTTTCACTGTTAAACAGCTGTAATTCACTTTATATATAATGTACGAAATGTTTTTAGGTTAATTGTTTATCACTGATTAATAATATATATTATAAAACACTTATTATGCACTTTTTTACTTTAAAAATTTGAATAACTAGGAGCTGTGTGAGATCTGTCAAACTGTCAAAAATCGTCAAATATTTGTGTACCGGGCTTTTAATAGGTACATTGAGACCTCCTCTGTTTGTGGCAGAAAAAGATCTTGCCGTCCACATAGTGTTCGTATGAAAAAGGCGGTCAAAGCAGTAAGGGAAATAATTCGAAGAAATCCTATCCGAAAGCAAAATATTTTATCTCGGGAGATGAAGATAGCACCTAGAACCTTGTCGCGTATTTTTAGGACTTGCAGCCTTTAAGAGACGTAATGGTCATTTCTTAACTGATAATTTAAAAAAGAATAGGGTGGTAAAATCGAAACAACTACTGAAGCGGTATGCAAAGGTAGGTCACAGAAAAAATTCGTTTACGGATAAGAATTTTTTACAATTGAGCAACATTTTAACAAACAAAATGAGCGTATTTATGCTCAAAGCTCTAAGGAAGCTTCTCAAGTAGTCGACAGAGTGCAACGTGGGCACTATTCGACTTCAGTGATGGCTTAGTGGGGTATTAGCTATGAACTATGTAGTGAATAATGACTGAGCCATACTTTTGTGAAAAAGGTATCAAAATATCGGCACAAGTGTATCAAGATACCATTTTTGAGTAGGTCGTAAAGCCTCTTAACAACACCATGTTCAATAATCAAGAATGGTTCTTCCGGAAAGACGTAGGGTCATAAAGCTCGGTATTGGTTGGAAACGAACGTTTCGGACTTCATCAGAGCTGAAGACTGGCCGTCGTCTAGTCCCGATCTTAATCCGCTGGATTATGATTTATGGTCAGTTTAAGAGAGTACGGCTTGTTCTAAACGCCATGATAATTTGGACTCCACAAAACAATCCGTACGATAGGCTGTGAAGAATTTTCCCATGGAAAGAGTGCCTTCTTCTATTGATAACTGGCCTCAACGTTTAAAGGACTGTATTACAGCCAATGGAGCCTATTTCAAATAAGCTTTTTATATTTATATTTTAAATGGTTTTATATTTATGTATTAAATTTATACACTGTAAAAGTAATAAATTTTATTTGCAATAGATTTTTTTCTTTGTTTCAGTATTTATGACAAGACTAGGTAGTTTTAGTAGGGTTTCGAAAAGGAATATACCAAAATCCCCAGGTATATAAGTGATGTTCACGGTACTTGTACTTGGCTCGATCATTGTTTGACTACTAAAGCTGCGTGGAAAACTGTAATGTCAGTGAAAATCTATAATGACATTTATTGGTCAGATTATTTCCCTCTGCAGATCCAGTGTGATACCAATGTATGATAGCATTATAAATGGGGTGAGCGTGATTCGAATCAGATTGATATATATAGTATATTTTGTAACAAAAAATTAAGGGATATACATTTTCCATCTGAATTTAGTCAATGCTTTGATTCTATATGTAGTAATGTAGCTCATTGGAACGTTATTGACAACTTACATAAGTATATAATTAATGTGTTGTGTGAGGCCTGTGTAGTTATAATGGACGGGGCAGTTATGTTGGTAATGCAAAGAGACGGGGTTTGGGATAGCCGTCAAAAATTTATTTGCTGTATTTGTTTTAGTAGACCGAGAGGCGGGCTAATCTACAAAGAAATGGTTGACGCTAGAAAAATATTTAAGGAGAAGCTGCGTTTCCGTCAAAATAACTATGAAGAAATAAGGATGGATATTTCGGCAGTAAAACAAACAAAAGTATTTTTGTGGTTTTTGGAAGACAGTAAAGCAGCTAGGCACTAAGGCTGGTGAGAGATGATGTGAGTGAGCCGAAAGACATAGCCAATATATTCATGAAACATTTTAGGGTGCAGTATATTGTATCTGATGTATATGACAATGATGAGGCTATTGAGGCTGAGGTCTCCGTCCAGATGCCGGCTCGTATCACAGCGAAGGAGATTTTTAATATTATCAAAAGTATGACACGATAGGGGTCACCCGGGCACGACAATCTCAGCATTGAGCACTTTCAAAATGCGGGTCCACACTTGCCTAGACTCAGCTCTTTTTATACCTTCTGTATTAGGCACGCGTACTTACCTGATGATCTCATGAAGACGATAGTAGTCCTGATTTTAAAAAACAAAACTGGGACCTACCGGATAAGGCTAATTACAGACCCATTTCATTAGGCACTGTTACTGCCAAGGTACTTGATGCGGTGCTTGAGCGGCAACTTTTCAAGTAGGTATCTCAGTATAAGTGATGCGCAATTCGGGCTTAGACCTAAATTCTCAACTGAGTGTGCAATTCTGTCGCTCAAGCACATTGTTAAGTACACGGTATAATTGTTTATAATTTGACAGGTAAATAAACGTTTTTAATTGGTATTTGACAGCGCTTTCGTCAACAAATATGGCAGCGAACACGGTCAAAGCTCAGGATCAGCCGATTGACGACACGCTTATTTTTAATTTTTTTTCGCTTTTTCTGTTTGCTTTATTACGAACTCCCGCTTTCCTACTTCTGGCCCTCGCTTTTTATACCAAGCTTACTAAAATTATATTAATCTGTTTTGCGTTTTAATGGAATTTTGATTGCTTTACTGCTTGTGCGTGTGAACTGGACTTTTATAACTTATTATGAATAGAAACATCACAAGTGAGGAACGCATCTAAATTCTTGTCATACATTAACAAGGGCACAGCATCGCAAACATGTCACGGAAATTGAATGTCCGTGACATACTATTTTAACGGCAATACTATAAATGAAGTTTAGAGATGTAAAATAATATAATAATTATAATAATAATAATGATGTTTTCAATATGTGAATGAATGAATAATTAAAAATACAAAATAAAATTATTATCGCATCGATTGCAAACGTCTTTGAAGCCGGTTTGAAGCCTTTACTAAACAAACATTCAGACAAGAATCAATAAAATCTTTGAAGGCGATTTGGATTGCCCCATCGGAGTTGAATTATTTCCCTTGCAAGAAGTTATCCGAATTTCGAAAAACATTGTGATCTGTTGGAGCAAGGTCCGGGGTGTATGGTGGATGTCTAAGACATTGCAATTGAAGCTTCTCTAATTTTGTAGCTGTCTGTAATTGTGCAGTGTGTGGCTAGACCACACACTGTGTTGTCCTTTTGTGTGCGTTGTCCTGAAGCAGCAGTGGCCTAGAGCGAATGAACAACCTCGGTTGTTTAGTAGCTAGGTTTTTCATCATGATTTGCAGTTGCTGGCAATAGATATCTGCCGTAATCATCTGGCCAGATTTAAGAAAGCTGTAATGAATGACACCGGGACTAGTCCACCAAATGCTCACAAGTAACTTTTTTGAGTAAGTTTCGCTTGGGGCAGGCTTTGGCTGGTTCGCCAGGGCTCAGCCATCGCGATGAGCATTTCCGATTATCGTACAGGATCCACTTTTCATGACAGGTAATGATTTGATTTAAAATCCCTTCATTATTGTGCCGGTTGAGTAATGTAACGCAGCAGTCGACGCGCGTTTGTCGGTTTGCTGGACTCAATTCACGAGGTACCCAAGATTCAAGCTTTTTCATCTTCCCAATTTGCTTCATGTGGATAACAGTTTTATCACTAACACCGCAGCCTGCAGCTAACTCGGACGTGGTTTGCGATGGATCCACTTCCATTATAACTTTCAATGCTTCATTAATAACTTTGGTCTCCGGCCGTCCACGGGGCTTGTTCTGCAGGTCAAAATTTCCAGAACGAAAACGTTGGAACCAGAAACGCACTGTGTTTTCTTTTGGGATACCGCCGCCATACACATCATTATTCTTTCAAGCCGTTTCTGCAGCACTGGTGCCACGGTTGACCTCGTACTCAAAAATAATAAATAAACTTTCCATTTTGAAAAAACCAAAAGAGAAAAAAAAATCAATTACCGTTTGCGAAACACAAATACATGAGTAAATAGCGGTATAAATTTGAAATTGGAGTTCCTAACCACAGAATATATTACATTTGAGATCAAAGTGGCCAGTACGACAAAATGCCAATTTCATATTATGTAAGGACCTAATATTATTATTGCAGAAACTAATTATATTTTATTTTATTTTATCACACATAGCCATTGAATTTGATTGTGTGGACAAAGTTTCCATTACGACAACGAAGTTAGAAATAAAAAATGTATAGGCAGTATCAGTGATAACTAAGGATACGTTATACCCTTACAAAAGTGACAAAATTTTTGTGCCGCGATACACATTGACACTTTTTATTATTGACACATTTCAATCACAGCAAAATTTCGTGACAAGGATGGCATTCCTAATTCAATAGCAAAGAAAAAGATGACTAGTATTTGTCACTACCAACTACAATCGATTTTACATTTCAAGTTTGGAATCTCTGCCACAGAATAATTTAACGACGCAGAAGGTACAAAACGCGTATAAATTCTATTTCGTTTATAGTTCGGTACCTACTATTAAGAGGTTATTTATTTAAATTACCTCATAATAGTAACTATGAACAAAAATAACAATTTTATGTAAGATTAATCTACATAATAATGGCATGAACGCCTACTACTATTTAGATAAATATATTTAGTTTTTTTATCAATATCAAACAGGAATCGAAACTTGATACTTGTTTGTATTATTGCACTATTTTATAGAGCGATGTTGGGGCACAAATTCTGCAAAGTAATAAAGAGGGATCCTCTTCTTTCGCATAATTTTATTTGTCATAATTTCATTTGGCATACCTCACTTGGCATAATTTTACTACGCATAATAATACTTTGGCATAATGGTTTCTTGGCATACTACATCATTAGGCATAAATATCATTTAGACTAATATTGTTTGTCCTAATTTAATAAGGCATAACTCGTAAGGCATAATTTTTCTTGTCATAATAATACTTTGGCATAATTGTTTTTCGGCATAAACTCGTTAGGCATATTTTTTGTCATAATAAATTCAAGGCATTCTGTCACAAGGCACAAATATGCATAAAATGGAACGACATAATGAAAACACGGTTAAGGTAATTAAACGCATATTTATGAAACATTAAAAGCGGGTATTACACTCATATACCTAGTATAACATGTGTAACAGTAGGTTAAGTTGCGGCGGGGTGGCCCTTGGGCCACCCGTAAGCCGCTAACATGTTTAAAATAATTAGCTTGGCATGTTCTTAGATAGCAGTTCGTGTTTTTTGTCCGAGTTTAATTTCGTAATCAGTCGAAAATTACAATTATAATTCTTATTTCGTCTTAACTCGCATACCCAGTAGAATTTATCATTCATTAGTATGTGAAAAAAAAATGCTATAAAGATGTATGCGTAAATATAATAGTATGCTTAAATATCATTATGCGTAAATATATTTATGCTTTTTAATATTATGCATAAAAATATTATTCTTAATGAATATTATGCGTAAAAAAATATATGCCTTACAATAAGTATGCCTAACAATTATTATGCTTTTAGTAATTATGCGAAAAAAAAATATGCTAAGAAAGTTATGACAAATGAATATTATGCGAAACTACTATTAGGTCAAATGAAATTATGCCAAGTTAAATTATGACATATGATTTTATGCGAAAAAATAGGGAACCTAATAAAGAACGGTACAGATGAAGAAAGATCTTATTTTTAAAAAAATACTCCTTGACCTTTACGTCAAAAAAGTAGTTTGTTAAAAGTTAGCTTATTTTCAAAAATTTGTTCCTCATTAAGCTGGAATCGAAATCCGGAACGCCGCCGGTGAACATTTATAAAGTTAAAAATAGGATTCTGCGATAATTCCTAACTACAATAGAGTTGAAGATGGAAGTTTTGATCGTCGAGCTGTCATTTAAGACATTGAAATTTGACTCGACACTCATATGTTGAAATTTTCAACTCTATTGTATTAGCGCAGAGTTCTATTTTCAATGCTCAGAATTTTCTACGACCTTCCGGATTCCGGATCTTATATTCCCAGCATTGGGAAAAGATAAAGGATAAGAAGTAGAGCTTGCAGTATTTAATCGACAATTTTGACATTCGAATAGGTATTCGGTATTTTTATGGGCACTATTTGGTATTTTTATGTCCAAAAAAAAACTAATTGTACCTCTTAAAATTCAAGATTGATGAACTTAAATCTCTCGGAGTCTCTCTACGTGATAGAATCAGAAATGAGGAAATCCGTAGCAGAACTAAAGTTACCGACATAGCCCAGCACATTAGCAAGTTAAAGTGGCAATGGGCTGGACATATAGCACGTAGAACCGATGCCCACTGGGGCCGAAAGGTTCTTCTTGAGTGGAGACCACGGACTGGACGTCGAAGCGTAGGACAGCCTTCCACCAGGTGGACAGATGACCTGAGAAAAGTCGCAGGGAGTCGGTGGATACAAACCGTGAGCGACCGGTCGCACTGGAAATTTATGGCGGAGGCCTATGTCCTGAAGTGGACGTCACCAGGCTGAAACGACGAACGACGAAACGACGAACTTAAATCAAATAAAAGCAGCAGTAACTTTATTGTTACTGTTAGGCCCTCAAATCTTCTTCTCGTTACTTCGTTAATGATACAATTTTAAAAAGTTAATGATATTAATTTAACTGATCGAACAATATAATTACATTATTTTCATCAATCTTATCAAAATATCCTTCAAGCTAGATAAAATATAAAAATAAGTGAACGGTCTGTAGTTCTGTACCTACAACTAACGACATTCGCTTCTGTACTATTTACTCTATGCCAGAAATGCATGCATCCTTATTAGATTGACAAAAAAAGTTTATATTGACATTGCTTTCCATTTTTCTTATGACATAAACTGTCAAGTATTTTCTTGAAATTATTTATTGTTGAAAAATATATTTTTAACAAAATACTTGACTGAATAATAAATGTTGTAAAGTTACTAGGGGAATAAAATTCCTTGACTTTTATTTACTTTTTTGTCAAGGTTTTTACAGCTTTTATAGACACACGATGAAATTTTGTGCAAGGCGCACGGAACGCGTAGTACGTGCTACGCGTCGACCAGCTGGTCGCATACTAACCAAAATTGGCCCGACTCGGGCCAATTCGAGTCTTCATTTTTACGCGTTTATAACATATCTACCTCTTTTTAATATTATATATCTATGGGCAGTATTGAAATATCGCGCGCTATGTCACATAGCAAACGTTATGTCAATGTTTTATATTAATTTAAATTTCAAATCAGTCATTGTAATCAACGCATAAATAGGTATTCGCTAAGCCGTCAGTTACTCTGGTTTTCATATATCATGAGCAATGTGCATTCTTCTTTAATTTGTTTTAATAAAACTATTGGTATGTATAGTTTTATTTAAAGTGTCATTTATTATGTTGTTTAGAATATAACACATAATAATTATTTGCTCATTTATCTAACTTTAAGTTTAAATAATGTTAAGGGATACTATTATAAAAGTACCTAAGTATTGTAAACTATTACTTTAACATACCTGCATCAAATAAGGCCTGATAGGTTTGCTCAAGCATTTTCCGAGACATGGGATCCATCAAATTGCACATACGATGATGTACTTTGAAGAATTGGGCATCAAAATACTCAAGATCTGGGATGTGCCCATTATACTGTGATACTTCAGGATGTTTACAAACCAAACGATTTGTTTTAGTCAATGGATTTTTCTAAAAAAGTAATAAAAATTAGCCGCGAGAAAATAGCAGGATTTACTTGCGTCTAAAACTGTCTGTCTGAATACGGGATCTACATGCGTCAATTTTTGCCGTGCGGCGAGTCGCCTTCCCATGCCGCACCGCAAGCCCATTGATACGGATGACTATTATTTTTAAACAAAACATTAAACCGACTGCTAAAGTAAAAATACACAAAAAGTATGAAATAAAACTTATTTTCTAAATAATTCCCCTTTTAAATTTTGCTAAAATTTTAACTATTTCTCTACTCAATCTTCTTAATATTGAAGTCACTATCAGCCTTAACAATACCTTACAAAATTTGTTGGTACCGACTTCAAAATTAAGAAGATTGAGTAGAGAAATAGTTAAAATCTTAGCCAAATTTAAAAGTCCAATCATCCAAATACCAAACATTAAACTTTGAATTAAGAAGCTCGATGATCGGATGTATGGCAAGGCTGAAGATTGCTGGACCTAGAGGGTCGCCCTGTTGGCAGCCTACTTCGGATGAGATGATCTTTGTAAATGAGTTTGGTGGGGTCACTGGAGCATAAATAGTAAAATGGCAGGTGCTTTAGATTTAATCTGGGCCAATATGGCGCCTCGGTCAACTGAGTTAAAAGCGTTTTTGACGTCAACCTTCAGAAACAAAAAACAAAAAAAACCTTGTTCAAAGTAGTATCATATTTTTAACAATATCCTACAATATTTTATAGAACTCACGTATCTCTCATAATATTCTCTCACGTATTTCTCATAATATTATGACGTAGGAAGTCAACTAAGGAAGGAGTTTTCAATATTCAACCTCCAAGAGGGTGAAATAGGGGATAAACTTTTCATTCCTTGGACATATTTGCACGATATTTCAAATGAATTGAGTACATAAAAATTATGAGTCACGTATTTCAGTGTTTTCTAATATCCCCTAAGAGAGTTTAAAATTATTATAAAGATATCGTCTTAGGCTGCGCTAGTCAGTTTTGTCTCAATATAAACGCTGTTGGTGATTTACTCTAAAGTCAAACATTGTAACCCAAACTCTAGCGTAATATCGATTTTTAGGGTTCCGTAATACTTAAGGAACCCTTATAGTTTCGCTCTGTCCGTCTGTCTGTCTGTCTGTCTGTCTGTCTGTCTGTCTGTCTGTCTGTCCGCGCCTCTAGCTCCTGTAATTATGAATATAAATTTATGAAATTTGGTGCAGTTATAGATTGTGTATAGATCACGGTTTCGGGATCATAAAAAAAAAATATATTTTAGGAGTAGCTCTCCATACAAATGTGAAGTGGGGATGAAAAATATTTTTTCACTCTACCCCATCGTGTGTGGTATCGTAGAACAGGTCTTTTAAAATAAAGGCATGGTTTCATACGTTACTTTTTTATAAAGTTGACCATTTTCGAGTAATCGGCCTCCAAAGTAGTTTGCAAGTTGGTCCCCCCCCCTAGCATTTTTAAGCTATAGGAGATAGAAACTTGCAAATTTCCATGCTGATAGATCGTGCTAAAAACTCTTTAGGAAAACTATTTTGAACGAAATCGCATCATAATTTCTATTTCTAGAGCAATTATAGAAAAACAAATAAACATATTAAAGCAAATCAGAATAATTATACATCATGTGAAATTATCATTTAAAATAATGTTTCAAAGCTGGTTGCAAAATTAAAAAAAAACTGAAATTAACAATTAATAAAAATAACTTAAATTAATAATAAATAAAACATGCTGTCGGGTTTGAACCTACATCCAAGGACTAACACTATGATTAACTGAGCTACAGTAATTATACTGATTATTGCGAATTTACGTTTCTTTACCAGAATTAGAGCTAAGTTTTGAAACACGTAAAATTTTAATTAATAATTAATTTTACGAAAATGTGCCTCTTTTACCAATTATTACAATAATTTAATAACACTAAAAACACATGAATATAATTATGTTATCAATTACCATAGTATTATTGTTTTTTATTATAATTTAATACCTACCTTTAATATTAAAAGCTTCAATTTGCTAGTAACTTTACGAAAACTAGGTATATGGCGCTAGTCTCCTGTTTAAATCGTGGATTGTTTTTGAAAAATAATACTAGATGTCGCTGTGTTATTGGATTTAAATTCTGTATCACGCCATAGAAAACCTCGCTGATATGTATAACCTCTCAGGTGTCGCACTTTAAAATCTTTATAAGTATCTGTTTGTATTCTTCGTACCTACTTTGAGGTCTCGCTAGAGTGCGCTAGAGTAAATATTTTCTTTGATTGTGATAGGCGATATCGTAATAGACTAAAATAATATGCTCAAATGTTATGTGATTAGCGAAATGCGAATATTAAATAGAAATCGAATAAAACTTATTCTTAAAGAACATCTGGTTACTATTCACTTATATATATTTTGATTATTAATCAACATTCAACATTTACGGAACCCTCCTTAGACATGTCCTGACATGCTCTTGATTAGGTTATTATAACACTTATTGGTATGAGCTTATATTTTTGAAATTTAATTTAGTTTAGAAGATAATAGCCTCCAAACATTGGTTATTGAGCGCCAATTTGACCGTAAATAAAAAATACGAAAAATGAAAATAAAAAAGCAGGTACTGACACAGTTTAATTATTCAGCAATTGAGATAATTTTACTTCAGACAAAATTATTATATAGTTTTTTCATAAAACACCAACAGCTGATTTTGCGTAATTTGAGGAAGCCTTTTCTAAAATACTTTACAAAGCTGTATAAATGTGTGATCTATAGCTTCTCTTATAAGTATAGATTAGTATTTTATACGTATATCCTTTTTTCCAGCGAAAAATGCTTTTTATTTCACCTTACATCAGCGATGTAATATGAAATAAAAAGCATTTTTCCCGCCTGAATTCGGCGCTAGTCGCTAGTAAATTGGTGCGCTAGTCAATGGTGATTAGCGCACCAATTTCACGCGGGCGAAGAAGCCGCCAAATGCTAGTCTAATATAATCGGTTTCTCGGAAACGGCTGCAAGTATTATCATGAAATTTAGTATGCAGGTAGTTTTTGGGAAGAAAAATCGATGTCTCTCTTATTCCTGTGTAACTACGCATTTTTAACCTATATATTTTTTATATAGCTTAAAAATGCGTATTATGTATTTTCTTACATCGTACTGTTGTACGACGAAACGATCAATAATTACGACTCTATATAAGTCCTACTAGCAGTTTGGTTTGGAACCAAACTGCCAGTTTGGTTTCGGAATGTGGTACAAGAAATAAGATAATACCTACTGTTGAATGACATAATATAAGATAAAAAGTGAATGTAAAAAGGGAATGTAAACTAATGTGAGGTAGTAGTAGTGAATAATGACGAATTCAAAAATGTTAGAAATGTCTTAGTAAATTAATGAGAAGTGTTTTAGTACACTAATGTAAAAAATGTAGGGGTATGTAAATATATGTAATAAAACTGTAGTATCAGATAAAATAAAAAGTAAATGTAATACACTGGACAATGTAAGAAACAGACAAAATCATGTGAAATAAAAATAGTTATGTAACAAAATAATAAGAGAAAGTACAATATATAAGATGATAAATGTAATAAAAAATTAAGAGAAGAAAGAAATGAGAAAAATTAAATAGCCATAAATGTAGAGATGAATCTGTAGAGTGGAAATGTAACGATATATTAAAGGTAAATAAAAAATGAAATAGATAGGGAATAAAATGTATAAAAAATAATAATTGCATTATAAAAAACAAGGAAAAGGAGTAAATATGTACGAAAAATGGTAAAAAATGTAAAGAGAACAAATGTATTAAATTATAGAAATAAAAATGTAAGTAAGAAATAAATAAATTGTCTACAAGTAGAAAAACATAACACAAGTAAACAATTGTCCTGGCTCATGGTCGGGGGAACAATATTATAAAAAAAAAAAAAGCACCAATCATCGAGGTAGGTAATAATATATATGTTTGAATATAGCTCAGATAAAACACCAATTCTAAATTAAAGGTACCTTGTTATATAATATGTCTGACAATTGTTTCACATCATAGGAGTTGGGATACAGCCCCGCCATTCCGGAAATCACAATTCCCTCTTTCATGTTGCTTCTCAATTCACCGTTTGAAACTATAGGGGTATAATCTTGAGGATTCGGTGTCATTGTCTACAATGTAAGTGAACAAAAATAAATTTAAAAAAATCAATACACGTAATATGCAATAAATAAAATATAAAAGGTCCAAACTTAGCCAAGTCTATTCTGCCAAACACACTAAAGACTTGTGAATGAAATTATTTTGAATCAGCCTTATATAACAATAAAATTTATTAAAATGTAAAATAATTATGTTGGACATTCATTCTTTCTGTATGCAAATAATAGGATGACAAGAGGTTATGTCGTAATGATAACAATAATATTATCATAGGTTACTTATGGAAGTTTACTAAATAATTACAGTTTTGTTAATTGAGTATTCCAAACCGGCGCGGCAGAGAGATTTTATTTTGGAGAACAAATAACCATCTGGGCAAGAACTTAAGAGCATACATTTTTATTAAAGAATGGGCACATATTTATCCCTACTGAAGGTGATTAACGGTCCATTTCAATAACCTGTCTACCTACCAATAACTATTTATTAAAAACGTCACCTTTGGTATCCGCCAAACGTCGTCCGCCATCTTGAAAATTCGAAATAATTATATGACTTTTTGTAATCAGGTCTAAAACGGCCGCTCGCGCAATATTGCTAATATGAAATCATTTGCAGAATTCCTTGCAATTCTGCTAAATATTCACCATTTTTGGGATTTTTTGAAAGTCTGTTAAAATTACCCCAAATTTCAAAATCTCCCCTAAAAATCCCAAAAGTAGTTAATTAGCAGAATTGCAGGGAAATCTGCAAATAATTTAATTTTAGGAATATTGCGCAAGTAGCCTTTTTAGACCTAAAGGCCCCAGAAACCTGTAAAAGTATACCCATTTAATTTTAATAAAACCATCCTGGAAAATCAAAATCAAAAGAAGTCATTCTTCTTAGGGTTCCGTACCCAATGGTTAAAAACCGACCAAGTGCAAGTCAGACTCGCAAGGAGCACTTAGGGTACCATTATACCAATATTTTACTTGTTTACTTAATATTCCGTTATTTTTACCCGACTTCCAAAAAAAGGAGGCGGTTATACGTTCAGCTCTATATATTATATGAAGCCGCGTTTCTACAATTACAAGATATTGTCTGTTTACCATTGTCTGTTTTTGGCGTCACACAGCATTATAGTAATTAAAATTTTTATATATTTATTTATTTTATTCTGGCAACAAACAGTCATATACAGTTACAGTAGGTACAGTAAATATTATTTTTTACAATAAACCTACAGTGCCGAAAATAAAGTACAGAAACAATAACAGGTTTTAACTCTTATTTTGGAAGACGCGTAGCTTAGGTATAATTAATTATTATTAGTCTTTGTGCCATGAGTAAAGACACAAGAGTTACAAACAAACAACAACAAAAATAAAATAAGAATAACAAAAAATTACAATAAGTGTGTTTTAAGATCTTAAACAATATTAAATCTTCGTTTTAATTGTGATTTTAGGCTATTGAGAGATTTATTGAATATATCAGTGAAGTCTCTGTTATAATTTTAGTGGAACGGTATAAGAATGAATTAAGAGTGTAAGTTTTACAAAGTGTTGGAAGAACAAAAAGTGGCTTATTTCGTGAGGGGCGCACAGGAAGTCGGGCGTAAGCTTTAAATGATATCTTAGATAATAATGTAGGCGAATCTATCAGCGAGTTTAAAATTTTAAATAATTAAGTGATATCAAACATGCTACGTCTATTGTGAAGAGTTGATAAGTTATGCCTACGCAGGGCATCTTCATACGGTTCGTCATAAATATTTACGAGGCAATTGAGTGATTTAAGGAATTTTCTCTGAACATTTTCAATGCGATTAATATGTATTTGAAAGCATGGACTCCAAACAGTACTACAAAAATCCAGAATAGAGCGAACAAAAGAGAAATAAAGAATTTTAAGAGTTTTCACGTCTCTAAAAGGTTTACTGACACGATGAATAAAACCTAGGTTACGAAATGCAGTACTAACTATATGGTCAATGTGATTATTATATGTTAATTTGGAATCCATAATTAACCCAAGGTCTCTAATGGTTGAAACTCTTTTAAGAATGGAATTATTCAACATGTAGTCAAAATTGATCTGGTGAGTTTTTCTTGTATATGACATGATAAAACATTTATCTATGTTAAGGAATAGTTGATTTTTTTTTAATAAAATAAGGGGGCAAACGAGCAAACGGGTCACCTGATGGAAAGCAACTACCGTCGCCCATGGACACTCGCAACATCAGAAGAGCTGCAGGTGCGTTGCCGGCCTTTTAAGAGGGAATACGCTCTCTTCTTGAAGGTTTGTAGGTCATATAGGTCCGGAAATACTGATGGTGACAGTTCGTTCCAGAGTTTTACAGTGCGCGGCAGAAAGTTACGCGAGAAACGCACGGTGGAAGACTGCCACTCATGAAGGTGATGAGGATGGAATATTTTTCGCGTGGGACGATGGCGAAAAGTTGCAGGTGGTATGATTCCGAACAATTCCTCAGAGCACTCCCCGTGATACAACCGATAGAGGATGCAGAGCGAAGCCACATCTCGGCGTAATTCCAAGGGTTGGACCCCTGTTTGAAACACAATGACAGTCAACAATTCGAGCGGCCCTTCGTTGGATACGATCCAGAGGGATCAGTTGGTATTTTGGTGCTCCTGCCCCAGAGATGAGAACAATATTCCATATGAGGCCGAACCTGCGCCTTGTAGAGTTGTAGGCGGACCGAAGTACTGTCTCGCTCTGTTGAGAACACCAAGCTTCTTCGAGGCTAACTTGGCCTTACCCTCTAGATGATAACGGAATTGGACTTCGCTCGATATGCTAACGCCAAGTATTTCAATGCTAGGGGAGATGGTTAAAGATGTGCCCTCAAAACGAGGATGTACGACCATAGGTGACTTTTTAGCGGTGAACGCGCAGACTTGTGTCTTGGCGGGGTTAAATTGGACTAAGTTACGTCTACCCCATTCAGAGACTTTCTCCAATGAATTCTCTATTTTAAACACAAGTTCGTTTCGACTCTCGATGACATTTAGCCGAGAAATATTAGGGGAGCCGGTATATACAGCATCACCTGTACTATCATCCGCATAGCAATGAATGCCGTTGGTCTGTAACATGTCATTGATATGCAGTATGAATAGGATAGGCGATAGCACACAGCCCTGAGGGACACCAGCATCAACTGACTGAGTTTCCGAGCATTCGCCGTCAACTACGACCTTTATGCTTCTGTCTGCTAAGAAACTTGTGACCCACTTGCATAATTTCTCGGGCAGCCCGTATGATGGAAGATTAATCTCACAATATTGTTACAACCTTAATAATCAACTATCGACTTGATAACGATAAAAATTTTCGTGTCGTCAGCATAGAGTAGGTGATTACTATGTTTAAATATGAATTGTATGTCGTTTATGTAAAAGTTAAACAATAATGGCCCTAGGTGCGATCCCTGGGGAACTCCTGAAGGGACAGGGAGGAATTGGGAAGAGTAACCTTTAAGGTAGACCGCCTGGCTACGATTTTTTATGTAGGAATGAATCCACCTGAGTAGGTTGCCGTGTACACCGGCCCTCGTTAGCTTTTCGAAAATTGTATTAATATTATAGTCAAACTGTACCACAGACTTTGATGTATTGTGTGATGCTAAAAATAATCCATTCTTATTCTTATTATTCTTATTCTTACCATATTACTGATGCTGTTTTATCGCACGGACAAGCGTTGCCATGACAACGCTGGTAGAACGTCAGAGATATCTGGCTGTGGTACGTTCAAGGAATTTGTAAGTATTATAACTTGGGTACGTTCAATTTTAAAATGGCCGCGGAAAGATATCCATCTATACTAATATTATAACGCTAAAGAGTTTGTTTGTTTGTTTGTTTGAACGCGCTAATCTCAGGAACTACTAGTACGAATTGAAAAATATTATAATACTTACAAATTCCTTGGGTACGTTCAATTTTAAAATGGCCGCGGAAAGATATCCATCTATACTAATATTATAACGCTAAAGAGTTTGTTTGTTTGTTTGTTTGAACGCGCTAATCTCAGGAACTACTAGTACGAATTGAAAAAATATTTTTGTGTTGGATAGTTCACTTATCGAAGAAGGCTTTAGGCTATATTATAACATCATGCTAAGTTCAATACGAGCGGAGCACCAATCAAGAATGTTACAAAATAGGGTTTCTTTTTTCTTTTTGAGAGCTTTCGCTGCGTACGCTGCGGAAACGGTTAAAGATTCGCAAAAATGATGTATGACAGAATTGTTCCTATATGTTATACTAGCTGTTGCCCGCGACTTCGTCCGCGTCAACTGACGGCGCAATAATGCATCAATTTCGATCAAATTTGATTACCATAAAAAAGGCTACCAAGTACTTAAGTCAATCTTAAAAGATTTTTTTAGATCATAGAAAAAGAGGAATAATTCTTTCATACATATTTTTTTGTAACTTGAGCCGTTTACGCAGCGCACGCAACGGAAGCCCTCAAATAAAGCTCAAATGTGCATAATTTTCTCCGTTTTTGCAACATTCTCACTGCTGCTTCGCTCCTATTAGTCGTAGCGTAACGTTATATAGCTGAAAGCCTTCCTCGACAAATGGACTATCCAACACAAAAATAATTTTTCAATTCGATTTAACAGTTCCTGAGATCAGCGCGTTCAAACAAACAACGTAAGGCCTTTAAAGATGAATAATTTTCCCCGTTTTTTCCACATTTTCCACTAATTCTTCGCTCCTATTGGTCGCAGCGTAATGTTATATAGCTTAAAGCCTTTCTCAATAGAAGGACTGACTATCTAATACAAAAATAATTTTAAATTCGATTAAGTAGTTCCTGAGATCAGCGCGTTCAATCCAATAACGTAAGCCCTCAAAGATGCATAATTTTCCCCATTTTTCCCACATTTTCCACTGATTCTTCACTCCTATTAGTCGCAGCGTGATGCTATATAACCTAAATCCTTCCTCTATAAATGGATTTTTCAATTCGAACCAGTAGTTCCTGATAGCTACTATAGATTAGCGCATTCAAACAAAAATACTTTTCAGATTTATAATATTAGTATAGATAGCTGATGCCCGTGGCTCGTCCCGCGAATGTACAGTAACCCACGGGAACCGTATACGTACCGCAATAAAAAGTAGCCTATGTTCTTCCTCCTGGTCTACTTTATATCTGTGGAAAATTTCATGATAATAGATTTAGTAGTTTTTACATGAAAGTGTAAATAAATTTTCCTACGGGAACCGTATATTTCTCCGAGATAAAAAGTAGCCGATGTCCTTCTCTCTTGGTCTCCTTTATATCTGTGCCAAATTTCATGATAATCGGTTTAGTAGTTTTTACGTGAAAGTGTAAATAAAGTATCCCACAGGAACAGTACATTTCCCTGTGATAAAAAGTAGCCTATATCCTTTTTCAGGCTATACTATGTGTATTTGTGTACCAAATTTCGTTTCAATCGGTTCAGTAGTTTTGGCGTTGAAGACGGACAAACAGACACACACATTCCCATTTATAATATAATATTATAAATGGGAATGTGTGTGTCTGTTATTTCGCAAATATATAATTAAGATTTTCATCAAATTTAACAGTTACGTATTCTTGTCAGATTTATTTTTCAACATGATGACAATATATTATTATGTCAAAATAAAAATAAAGCTCCCCACTCACGGGCTATCGAATGCTTCGATCAAATTGGAAATTAATTCTTATTTGAAAGTAAATTGCTAACGACAAACTATTACATAAAATGATAAGTGTAAGACCTACCAGCACCCCAATCGCGCTAAGTTTTTTCAGTTGAACCGCAAACGAATCGTTGACGTTACTCGACTTTTTTAATGATTCGGTATCGCGCTAACGTTTTGACAGATAGTTGGGACGTAACTGCACCGCAGCTGAAGCGCAAACGCTGTCAAAACAAAAAGTTGATACGGAGCTTCTTTTCCTCGCACATTACTGAAACGTTCGTTGTTTTTTGAGGTCTAGTGAGAAAACAATTAAACAAAGTGAGATATAAAAATAAAAATTGTACCTAGATTTGTTGGATATTAAATATTAAAATACGGCAGTGGCTCAAGCTGTTTGTGAGGCTGTATGATATATCCAGACGTGAGAATTTATGCGATCGCATCGAGTAAAAGAAATGCCTCCGATCGCATGTTTATACTAAAAGGAACCGAATTACAAAGGCAATAACAAAAGCCCTAATTATTATAGAAGTGGCCCCACACACCACCAACCTTGTGTTCGGATGCTTTGGACGTAGAGACGAAGGTAAATTCCTATTTAGTAGTTCTTAGGGCCACACGCATTTAATGAATCTATTATATGTAAATAAAATGCCGGGGTGCTTGGTTTGCAATGATGGGCGTCTCTGTTAGGTTACTTCTCATCTATGTTGATGGGCCATTGTGCATCCACATGAACTATGAAGTGGGATACTATAGTCTATGATAGAAAAGATTACCATTCTCTAAATGTTCAAATAGTAACCTTAAGCAAGCATCTAATGTAAAATGTAAACTGGTACTTGAGAGATAATATTATACCTAATTTGAAATTATTTTTCTGTTACAGATGTGCGATTCAAAATTAAATATTACAGTGTCATGGGCAAGTCACCCATTAAATTCATACTTAAAGCGGCTGCATGTTGTAGATGGAGATTGGAGAGGATATGATATATCATTAGGTAAATACTAATTGCACATATTGCACAATAAGACTTGAACAAAAAGTTTGTGCAACTTAAACTAATAATAAGTTATGTATGCTTTGTTTACTTATGTAGAATAATAAATAATTATAAAACTATTGTTATAAGCACATAAGGATTGTGTTGCGGTGTACTTTGCATTGGTGCAGTTATAAAACTATTTTATTAAGATTTTCTTGTTGATGTTTGTTCTATTTTAGGGGAATCAGAATATCCACTAAGGCCCATTATGATGACACCATCTGACCCACAGCCTAACAGTCCCGAAGAACTTGTGTTGTGTGAACAAGCTTACATTTGAATGCCATACTGTGAGTTTGTGTTGAGCCGATGTAATGTGCGAATATCTTTAAGGAGTTTAAAAATATGATGCCTATGGAATCTTGGTAGTTTATCAACTCCCATCTAATGATGAAATTTAAATTAATATGAGTGTGTGTGAGGAATTAATAAAAAATGTTTTGTATTTATAAAACTTGTTTAATTTAACAATAATTAGTCAACAAATTAACATGTAAGTACTGTGTGAAAGAAACTAAAATAATAGCACCATTAACAAAAGTATAAAATACTAAATGTAATTTTAACACTATTACATAATACATAAAATACCCATTATAATATACTAAAAGTAATTTTAACACTGTTGCATAATATAGTTTTAATTTTAACTCTTTACTTGTAGATGTCACTGTAAATGGTTAGAGTGTAATAAAACTAGTGAAATTGTAAAATGTTGATAGACTTCCGATGCGAATATGCTGCCTATAATTTCACACATTATTTTTTGTCAGATTATAAATATATAGTTTTTAATATTTCAACATATTTTTACAACTCGTTAGTTATTTTACAATCTAACAATTTTACAGTGACATATTATATAAATCAGTCTATAAATAAATAATTATGCAAGTAGGTACTATAAGGAATTCGAATAACACTGTTTAAGAGCACCAGTAACACAAAATACTTACAACCATTAAAATTATTGAAAGTAGTTTGCACTAATTATATTCTTTTATACCTTAATTCTTAACAGTATATAAACTTGGTTAAAAATAAACAATTAAGGAATAAATATGTAAATACTATGACAAACTAGAATAAAAGACAATGTATTTATGTATTGTATAAGACATCAAATTCGCACCAGATTCACTCTTAATAAATATTAGTCAAGAGTGAAACTAATGCGAATTTCAAAAGTAAAAAGAGCTTTGGGCTGGGACTATGCAACAGTTTTCATCTCTTGGTGAGGCTTCGGCTTGTCTGGTATACTGAAACACAATGATAAACAGATAAACAATAAATTAATTATTTATGATTTGTTTAGAAAATATAAATAAACAGTCATTGCAAAGGATTTGTTTTATCAGCTTAGTTTAAATTTTATATATAAAATTAAACAATTACTATGGTCTTCGAGAAGTTTGTAAGACTTTTACATTACCTGTCTTGTAAATCTGTCTGTACTCTCAGCCAACAATTTGAAACCATGTGCCGTAATGAGGACTGCTTCTAGTGTGCCTTAATTTTTTCGATATTTAAAATCATTAGCCAGGATTCTTGTAACGCAGTCCTATTAGCTGAAATTTAAAAAAATGATTAATTAATCTTTTCTGATTAGGTTTTAATGCTAGTTAAAAGAACACTAACATATTCTTAATAATGATAATATCTATGGACGCTTTCCACCACGTCAATCTGGCCCCGTGCTAAGTATCCGAAGAACTTGTGTTACAGGTACCAGAAAACGGAAAGTATATTTAATACTTTTATACTATACATATATTTAAGATTTTTGTAATATGATACATATATTTAATACACATCCATGACCCAGGAACACAGAAAAACTTTTGGTTCCTTCGGCAGGAGTCGAACCTGCGACACCCGGCTTGAGCACCAAAGCACTGAACCACTGAGCCACAGAGGTCATCTTACATTTTAATAGTAAAATGTCTCACATTAATTAATGAATTTTATGGAGGCAAATGGACCTTGCCAGACATAAGGCTAGGGCCCAAAAAAAAAAAGAAAATGTTCTTTCAGTAAATGTTATAACATGGTTATATTATAAATTTATTAGGTACACATACGAGTACCTTTGCCCGTTCTTACGGGTCCATCGGCTTAAGTATGAGCGAGCGTTCTCGCCATAATCTTGATGAAAGAGCTCGTACCTCGCCTCGTTTGACCTAACTCTTCCGAGAGTTAGTACCTAGGTCTTTGTATTTTTCTTAATACTCCAAGATTAGCGTCCGCGACCGTTGTTCGACGACGGCATTCACAGTATAAGAAGGAAGTAATTTATTGGAATAAAAACGAAAAACCAAGGATGACAATAAAATTATAAGTAACTTCCTCTTCTTTTAAATCCATAAACCACAAATTTCAAAGCAATTAGTGCGGCGCGCAAGTAAAATAGATGTCGATTATGCTAAAATCACAGATATTTACAAAAATACTAGGTTCGCATCCCTAATGTCTACCAAAAGGTTACGTTCCGTTTCGTTCGAGTTTCGTTTGAGGTTGAGTTACTTCAAGAATGATAGCGCGATACTGAAATTTATTCAGACGCACCTCAAACGAACCGTAACTGAAACGCAACCGAAGCAGGGATGAACCTGAATTGAAATGTTGAAAAATAGCGCGATTGGGGTGCAGCTAGTTTTTGCGGTGGGGGTCAAAAGTTGGAACAAAATTTACGCGTGTATATACGAATTTCATATAAAAAGTATAGTAAGGTGGTCCTAGGATCTCAGACTATATTCAATTTTTATCTAAACCGATTTACTTGCAACTACGAATCCAGTAAATTCTTAAATTGTAAAGACTAAATCGATCGATCGCTTGTGAGTGGGAGGTTTAAACCAAAAGCACTAAGGAGTATTTATATCAACTTTAAAGCAAATCGCTCACAAACAACTTTCTTTCTCTTTTTATTCCCGTTAGGGGGCGAATTTCAATAAACTATCATACACGAATTCCATCAATTCTGTTACATAATGTTTGTGCAAAATATGAAGTAGATTGGACCAAGGAATCACGTTGTCCCATAAAAACTGGTTTCCCCCTTTTCACCCCCTTAGGAGTCGAATTTCGAAAAATCCCTTCTTCGGATCCCTACGCATTACAAAGAGCAAGCCCTGCAAGTTTCAGGTCTCTACGATCAGCGGTTTAGGCTGTGCGTTGATCCGTCAGTCATTCAGGACAAAGGATTTTATATGTATAGATTATTTAATATTCATTATAAATATTGTATTGTTTATTGTGTATTAAAACAAATAGTATATTCCTGTTTATTTCATTCTACTATACTATATTGTTTATACTAAAAATATACCTATGTGATACCTCGGTGCACATAATTTTATAAAATCCTTTTGTGGCCCTGCGCTGCTCAGTTGGTTGGATGCACTAATAGATCTTTGTACTTTTCCATGTAGATAGAAGATACCGATGATCCAGATTAGGATAAAATTTATTTTTAGTTATACTTGTCATGGAGCCAATGTATTACCAGAAGATTTTATTTTTTATTTTATTTTATTAGGTTTGTCAACAATTGATTACACGTAATACAACAAAAACATAAAATTTAAATCACAATTAAACGTATATCAATGTCTTAAAGACAAACACAACCTGCATAATGAATGAAAATACAATATAATTAAAAAGAATTAACATTAAAATAAACAATTCATGAGTTAAAATACAGTAGTAAATCTAACAAAGTTCATTGAATTATAATATATTTATATATTATTATAATATTGCTAAAATTAATACAAAATTTCTTTAAAAAATATAATTTAGTAATTAAAATACTGAAATAAAAAATAAAATAATTGATAAAATATAGTAAAAAGTGATAAAAAAGAAACCCAATTGCAATAACAAGATAATAAATACTGAAAAAAAAAAATATTTTTGAGAACTATCATTTCAAATGTTAGTATTAAATGACTTGAGATGATCTCTTAAATGGTGGAAAAAAGATGTTGGAGAGTCGAAGTGTACGTCCAAGACATTACAGCAAGATTAACATACGTCCTTCACATTGACAATATGATTGGTTACTCCGGGATCTAAAATAGAATTTCTGAATATTAGTGTTAATTTGACTGCGCAACTAACATTGCTAGAACATGACATGGCACTCTCCTGATTGTTGTTGTTGGCTAGAAACAAGTGACTCTGGTGTGCAGTAGAGCTTTAAGCTTCTCGTTGCAAAATTCAACTCTTATGATAATCCTTTCTATAATGTCATGGGATACTCATCCTAACTTACCTGTCCGGTAGTTGTGGTATAGTATACGGGTATGCGATCCCGGCTTCCCTAGCTATTACTGTCCTACCCCTTGCCCTCCTGGGCGGTAATATCCTACATTTCCTATTTCCCACTCTAACTTATTACGTGGTAGAGCCATGCTTCGGCACGAATGGGCCGGCTCGACCGGAGAAATACCACGGGCTCACAGAAAACCGGCGTGAAACAGCGTTTGCGCTGTGTTTCGCCGAGTGAGTGAGTTTACCGGAGGCCCAATCCCCTATCCTATTCCCTTCCCTACCCTCCCCTACTACCCTATTCCCTCTTAAAAGGCCGGCAACGCACTTGCAGCTCTTCTGATGCTGCGAGTGTCCATGGGCGACGGAAGTTGCTTTCCATCAGGTGACCCGTTTGCTCGTTTGCCCCCATATTTCATTAAAAAAAAAAAAAAAAAAAAACCAATCTTCCTTTCCATAACACCTATCCTTCCCTTTCCCTATTCCTACCCTCTCCGCCATGGGGCACCGGCATAAGAATAGTGCTCCCCTATTAGTACCAGGTATCGTAAGAGGCGACAAAGGTACTCGTCAGAGAAGGAATAACTTGAAACAAACCCGGAATGGTATCTCCGTTAGGCTGAAGCCAGATCCTGCAACCGAGCCAGCTCCACACGTAGCGACTTGTCGTTCCTGTGGCGCAAGCTGGTAAGGTCGAGAGAGAGGTGTAGGCAGTGGGAAAACCTACACTTTTTAAATTTTGTCCCAGGCGTAGTAGGAGGTGCATAAGTGGAGAGGACACTTCGCCACTGCTGTTCATTAGCGGTGAAACCAACACGGGAAATAACAGTTACCAGTTATAAGTCTGCGCGTATAGGCGTAAGCGCAGGCGCTAGGGGTTATTTCCGACAGTGGGAGGATCCATCGTAGGTCACCGCCCGCTCTAGCTGGGCAGCCCCCGGCCAATAAGGTACTGGTCCGCCTCAGCATTGACTTGTTTCCTCTGGGTGTAGGACACACAAGGTAAAACTAGGCAGTCAGTGCTGTAAATACTTTACACCTGCTCATGGAAATAAATTCAAGGCACAAAAACGCTTGTCCATGCGCATAGCGACATGGAACGTTCGTACCATGAGAACGGGCCTTCCGGACACCTGTGGGGGCTTAGGATGTGCACAAGAACCGCGCAAAACATCTATTATAGAAATTGAATTAACGAGATTAAACATTGCTATCTCGGCTCTGCAGGAGACTAGGTTACCAGATACAGGATCTATCAAAGAAGCTCATTACACCTTTTTCTGGGTAGGTAAGGATCAGAACGCTATTCGTGAGCATGGTGTGGGTTTTGCGGTACGTAACGACCTACTCGCCTGCATTGAACCACCTCAAGGAATATCTGAGCGCATTATGGTATTACGTTTTTATAGTAACTACGGATACATCACTTTAATTTCCGCATATGCGCCTACGTTGACCTCATCTTCGGACGCAAAAGACGCTTTTTACGATCAACTTACCCAAATCACGAGCGCGGTGCCGCCTAGCGATCACCTTTACGTCCTTGGTGACTTTAATGCTAGAGTTGGTCAGGATAACAACGCCTGGCCTGGATGCCTCGGTAACCATGGTACTGGTAGGATGAATGAAAACGGCCAGCGTGTGCTCGAGTTTTGTTCCCTACATAACCTTTGCATTATTAATACATACTTCCGGGGTAAACCTTCACATAAAGTATCATGCAAACACCCGCGCTCTGGACATTGACATCAGCTCGACTTGATCCTAACTCGAAAAAGGCACTTCCGCTATGTGCTTCATACACGTTCGTATCAAAGTGCTGATTGCGACACGGACCATTCACTAGTCGCTACAAGCGTCACCATTTCACGAAAGAAGATTCACTCTTCGAGGCCCCCTGGGAGAAATAAAATTGATCTTGCTCAAACCAGGGTTCACGAGAAGGTCAAATTATTTAAAGAGGCTGTACACGCTGGCACCGATACGTGGGATAATAACGCTTCACTTCAGGAGGTCTGGGAAAGCATCAAAAGGACTCTTACAGAAACTGCAGGTTCAGCTTTCGGTTACAAAAAAACAAAGACTGAGGACTGGTTCACTCATAACATCGAGCATTTACAACCGCTTCAATAAGCGGTTGTAAATGTCAATACACGAAGCGACAAGCCAGCTTAAACCATCGCCTTAACCCATCTCCTGTAACACGTAATAAACTTACACAGGCTAAGTCGGCTTTGCAGCGTAGCTCACGCTATTTTTCAAATAGGTACTGGCTCGACCTTTGCTGCTATATTCAAGAATCTGCTGATGCAGGAAATTTAAGCAGTTTTTATTCAGGTATCAAGCAAGCACTCGGACCCGTTCCCAAAAAGGCGTCATTGTTAAAGGAATTGGATGGCACGGTCATCAAGGACTGCAAACGCCAAATGCAGAGATGGGTGGATCACTACGCCGGCCTCTTCTCGCAACCAGTAAATGTGCAACCGGAAGCTGAGGATTTATTTCCCAAAATGGAAACTTGGTTTGAGTTGGACTGTGCACCAACAGTAGAGGAGTTAAACACGGCCATTAAACAAACTAAATGTGGCAAGAGTCCGGGTGGTGATGGCGTTTACCCTGAACTGCTAAAACTTAATTTTATCACTCCGTTTCTATACGATCTTTTACTTAAATGCTGGTCCGAGGGCACTGTGCCTCAGGATATGCGTGACGCCAATATCATCACCCTCTACAAAGAAAAGGGTGACCGTGGTAATTGCAACTCATATCGCGGCATATCTCTCTTGAGCGTCGTTGGTAAACTTGTAGGTCGAGTAGTTCTTAATAAACTACAATGTCTTGCCGACCGCATCTATCCTGACATGATCTTTACTCTGCGACAAATTCAGGAGAAATGCAGAGAGCAACAGATCCCTGTTTTCATAGCTTTCGTGGAACTTAACAAGGCCTTCGACTCTGTGAGCAGGGAGGGACTTTATAAAGCACTCGAAGCTATAGGCTGCCCGCCTAAACTCCTCGCTTTAGTAAAAGCTTTTCATGACGAAATGAAAGGATGCGTCATATTTGACGGCAGCACTTCTGATCCATTTGTCATGCGTAGAGGCGTGCGACAAGGATGTTTTCTGGCTCCTAACCTATTCGGGATATTCTTCGCACTGTTATTAAAGGCCGCATTTGGTGACGAATCCCTAGGCGTGCATTTGTATACTAGACAAGACGGTAAACTTTACAATATTTCCCTCTTAATATCGAAGCGAAACCGAGAAAACTTGCATGTTGACAATCTTCTGTTTGCCGATGATGCCGCTTTCGTTGCAACATCACCTCACGAGCTCCAAGCCAGTATGGACAAGTTTTCAGATGCCTGTAAACTCTTCTCTATGAGCATTAATGCCAGGAAAACTGTAGTACTCTCCCAGGGGTGGACAGAAAAACCAATTATAACTTTAGAAGGAACCCCTTTAGAAGTTGTGGACAAGTTTTGCTACCTTGGTTCGACTGTGTCGAGCAATCTCTCACTCGACGCGGAAATCGAAATACGCATCGGTAAAACAGCAACCATGTTTGGAAAGCTTCGTAACAGAGTATGGGATAGTAATCATCTCACGGCTAGAACGAAAATATTAGTGTATCAGGCCTGTATTCTCAGTGTACTACTGTATGGAGCTGAAACATGGACATCGTATGCAAAACAAGAACGACGACTCAATGCGTTTCACATGCGATGCGTGCGCAGAATTCTTGGCATTAAGTGGGAAGATAGAGTAACAAATGAAGCAGTCCTTGCAAAAGCGCAGCTGTCTAGTGTAGCGGCTATACTAAAACAGCGAAGACTACGGTGGTTAGGACACGTACATCGCATGCCGCCTTACAGGCTGCCGAGACAGGTTATGTTGGGGGCAGTAGCGGATGCCAAGAGGAGCATTGGGCGTCCGAAGCTCCGTTTTAAGGATTGTGTCAAGCGTGACTTCGTCTCCTTTAACATCAAGCACAATACGTGGGAAAAGCTAGCTGAAGATAGAGGTCTGTGGAGACAGAGTTTAGCCCAAGGTGTCCGTTACCATGATCGAACATGGTTTGACAGGCTAGCTGAAAGGAGGACCAAAGGAAGCACAAGCACCAACTTGCCATCCAATTCATCAAATACTTTATTTTTGTGCTCGAATTGCGGGCGGTCGTGTCGGTCTAGAATCGGACTTCATAGTCATCAAAAGAAGTTTTTGAAATTGCACCCTACTTAAATCATCCGTGATGGATGAAAAGGCTAATGATGATTCTATAATGTGATTCAAATGAGAATAGGATCGAGTCGGCGCCATATTGTTTCGAATTTAGACTGTTATGATAGTTTCAATTATGTTAAGTTAATTGATTACTATTAATGTTTATATTTAAATTCGGTGCAAGACTATTAATAATTATGAGCACATAAGTTTTCTAAAAATCGCACTTTTCAACTGATATTTGACAGAAAAAGGTCATTGACCTTCCTATTCTCATTTGAAACGCGTTATAACGTGATTCCTTTCGATCCCAATGCTCACAATGTATCCTCGTAATGTTAACTCCAATTTTTCAGTTGCTTTTCCACGTTGTTCTCTCTGCCTATTATTTTGGATTAAGATAGATACTGTATTTTAATCCACAAACTGAAAATGGTGCTGAAAGAATTAAGGCTGAAAAAAAATTGTTTCCCGATTTCGGGTCCGAAAAATTTCTTTAACCGAATTTTGAGATACGTTTTTACATAGTAAGGGCGAGAAAATAAAATACGTGTAGCTCGAATTAGAATATGTATTCGAATATACTTACCAAAAAAAAATATTTTTGACAATATAAATCAAAGTATTAATTTACTTTTTAGACTGATAACAATATAAAGAATTTATTAATTAGAATTTTGTAGATACCAATACATAATATTATATAGTGATTTTACTTTTTCTGGAGTAACCCAAACATAATAAAAGGATTACGTTAATAATAAAGGTTAAAAAGTCTTAATTTAAATAATTGAATAGTAAAACAATACGTTCTTGTATTTTAACAATACATAGTTTACAACAATAAACGTTTTTCTGTCTTAACTTTGAACTGTCACGTACTATCTACACCGACACCTATTACTAATAACGTAATAGGCGTAGATGTACTGCAACCTACAGGTGATGTATTAGCGACAGTCGAAGGTTGAAGAATATTAATAATAACTCCCCACACCGATTTCGGTGACGGTGGCCGGTTTCATTGAAACCAGAACAGTTACGCAGGAGTCATTTTTATAGTGCCCAAGTGTGTGCGCAGTACACAAGAGACACTCTTCCATTACTCTCATAATCCAGTGGGACGGTTAACCGACACGACTAATGAGACGTCAGGCGCAGGTCCGACTTTTTACATGCCCGTTCGACGCACGGATCATCTTTCTTGTCAGACAATCAGGTGATCAGCCTCAATTGTCCTAACGAAAGTAAAATGGCACAGTCCCATACAACGAAGTACCTACCTGAAAAAATTTTTGGTCGTCTAAGGTTGCAAATATGTCTAAAAGATAGCAATTGCATTACGTAATCATATTTTTTGTTTTGAGGCTATGCCCATTAATAATTTTAAATATAAGGTTTCCCGCCTTCTTTAAACTTAGATCATCTTAATGTGATTTTTGTCGCTTTCCTACATTACAATCTCTAGTGAAGCCTTAAATAATAGATAAAAATTATTGGCATTGACGCATCTAAAGCATCACCTTGCAGCTAAGATCGCAGGATAAGTGCCCTGTTATCTCACTACACTTCCTAAATATCATCCTTCATCCAAATTTACCACTTTTTCTACCAAACTAATTTCAAATAGCCTTCAGCGTGTGACCACGTGTCGGTTTTATAAAAGTTACGAAATATCATTTAATCATACGCAAATACCTAAATTTCACAGCTAAAACGTAGTATCTACTATATCTAAATATATATTTTCTGTAAAATATAAATATTTTGGCAAATGTAATGCGAAATATATTCTCCTCAAGTGGTTAGGTTAACAAGATGAATAGTTTGTTGCACAATTGCTTGACAATTGCATTGCAACAACAAGTCTGACATTTATTATATAAATACTCAAACAATTTGCTGAATATTTCAGGTTTCATGTCCAAGATGCGTTTGGTATTGGTGCCGAACTTTGCTTCACGAGATCAGTATTCAGTACCATCTCACAGAGTTACTGACTGCCACCATTTGAAGAGCGTATCAGATAATAAGTTTCTATAATATTTAAAAAAACTAGTTTCTGTAGTGCCTGTGACAGAGATTACTTTACACGCATTCAAATATTTCATTCGCTTATTTAACACATTAATTCATTGTTTTAAAGTAAATTGAATAATAATTTTATAATTACAAAATGGCGGAAATCAATGAGCCTACTTTAAAGAATTTAACTTTAAAAAGTAGTTCTATAAAGGGACAAATAACCAAATTAAAAAATTATTTAAATAATATAACAAGGCAACCTACACTACCTAGCATTAAATTAGCTGAGTTATCGCTGAGGATAAGCTGGTTCGAAAGTTTATCCGCTAAATATGATGAGCTGCGATTTCAGATAGAATTGATTAATTCCGAGAATTTTGACAAGGAGTTAGGTGAAAAGGAACGCATTGAGCAAGATTTCGTAATTTGTACGGCCATGGCTAAAAATATGGTCGAAGAACAAAATGAATTAAAATCCTTTTGTAATACTTCTCAGAAAAAACAACCAGTAACAGTAGAATAGCACTTTATTTATTCCAATATCACTTTTTATCCAACCAGTGCACTTTATTTATTCCAATATCACTCCTTATCCAACCAGTAATAACAACAACCAATCCTTATAAAACACAATCAGTAGATACTTATGGACTTTAGATTCGGACTCACACGACTGTGTCGTACCACTGCCAGAGACCGATTCCCCAGTCCACCCGACTGATCCCCGTAAATGCCCTCCTATCCCCACTTATTCTTTAGTTTCTCAGTTTGGCCAGTGCAAGAAATTAAAAATACCAAAATTACTGTAAACAAATGTGGACAAAGTAAACGAAACCTTACACTCGTCCATCCTGATAACGTGTATGTCCCCATACACGTCCCAGGTGGAACCTTACACTCGGCGGACCAAGAAGCCAAAGCTTAAATTTATACATTTTAAAATATATTTGAAGTCAAGGAAACTATTCTCAAGAAATCACAATTAAATATGTTTTATTTGATTATATTAACCTTTTGTATATATCTAAGAAGAAAAAGAGAAAAATAGACAAAGAAAAGCATCTTCCAAGCCGGCTGGTCACCGTGGAAGATTATGACCACAACCTTCCAAACAACACAAATCAAATCTGTCCAAATTCCCCGAAAAATCAAATTCATACTAAAGAAAAACCGTTATATATATGCACCTACAACGTTCGAACATTGTCAACGCAAGAAAAAATAATTGAATTAAGAGAAGCCCTTTCGAATATAAAGTATGACATTATCGGTATATCTGAAGCTCGACGCCTTGGCAACGAAATAGCAGAATATGAAGAATTTATTCTCTGTCACACAGGAGAGACGCCAGGTTTGCATGGAGTCGGCTTTATAATTAAGAAATATTTAAAACAGTACCTTGAGAGCTATATCGGTATTTCGGAACGAGTAGCTTTGATACACTTAGTTTTACCAAATAGGAAACTTACAGTGATTCAAGCTTATGCTCCCACCGAAGCTGCTAAGGAAGAAGAAGTCGACAATTTTTATGAATACATCTACAAAGCTATGAACATGGCATATAAAGATATAATTCTAATGGGAGACTTTAACGCCAAAATTGGTAAACCGCTAAAAGACGAACAATTAATTACGAAACAAAATGGTTACGGCAATAGAAATGCCAGAGGCCAAAGACTCATAGAATTTGCATTGGCAAACAAGCTATCAATCATCAACACATTCTACAAAAAGAACCCGAAAAAAAGATGGACATGGCGCTCTCCAAATGACAAATATAAAAACGAAATCGACTTTATCATGACTAATACACCACAAATATTTCAAAATATTGAAACTCTACATATCAATTTTCCATCAGATCACAGACTCCTTCGAGCAGCAATCACACTCAAAAAACCAGTAAAAAGTAGAGCAAGTTACAACAATAATAACAAATATAGCGCACTTCAAACAGAAGAAGAAATAAGTTCATACATAGAGTCACTAAAGAAATTTGTACCTGCACTGCTAGATCAGAAACAAGAAGAGTCGGTTCAAAACTATTATGACAAATTAATAAGCTCTATCCAACTAAGCTTAAGATATGCTTCCAAAAGTAAAAATACTGCTAACAAAGAACGAAATGTATTATCTGATGAAACTAAGAAGCTAATAAAAAGGAGACAACAATTGAAAAACACTAGCGGAAAAACTCGAGCTATGAAGAACGAATTAAAGGCTCTATATAAATTAATAAGCAAATACATTAAAATAGATTACAAAAAACATAAAATGAATACAATTAAAAAGCATCTGGAACAAAAAGCAAGCTTAAAAAAAGGTTATAAAGAATTGCAAACAAAGAAAAATTGGATCGAAAGCTTGAAGAACGCTGAAGGGTGCAGGTATAATCGGAAAGAAATTATAAATATTGCAACTGACTTCTACAAAAATTTGTATAGCGCGACAGAGAGAGAGGTCCAGTGTGAAACACTTTTCAAACTTGAGAGCCGCATACAACCTGCAGATTGCGAAGAAATAGTACAAGCGATAAAAAAACTGAAAACCGAGAAAAGCCCGGGAGCTGATAATATTACAAACGAAGCAATCAAACGTGCCCATAAAGTACTAGCTCTACCAATCACAAATTTATTTAATATGATAATAAAAACTCTCGAAACCCCAACCCAATGGTCTGACTCTATCATAATCCTGCTCTACAAAAAAGGAGATCCTAGGAATATCGGCAATTATAGGCCGATAAGCTTGCTACCCACTCTATATAAGCTTTTCTCCACGATTATAAATAACAGATTGAGACCATACCTCGAGCAAAAACAACCCATCGAACAGGCGGGCTTTAGAAAAGGATATTCGACAATAGACCACATTCATACACTTGAACTCATCATAGAAAAACATCAAGAGTACAACAGCCCATTGTATATTGCCTATATCGACTATCAAAAAGCTTTCGACACTGTATTTCACACTGGTATATGGGAAGCTCTTGAAGCACAGGAAGTAGCGTCAGACTATATAGAGATTTTAAAAAATATTTACAAAAAATGTACTAGTAGAGTCAGGTTAGAAACCTTGGGACCATCGTTTGCGATAGAAAGGGGCGTGAGGCAGGGAGACCCCATATCTCCAAATATATTTGTCGCTGTATTAGAAAATGTCATAAGCAAACTAGATTGGAAAAAGCAAGGCTTATACATACAGGGCAAATATTTAAGTCATTTGGGATTTGCAGACGATTTGGTTCTGTTTGCCAAAACCAGCGCTCAGTTACAAAACATGATTACTGACTTATGTAGAGCTAGTCGATCTGCGGGACTCCAGATAAACATCTCAAAAACAAAAATTATGACAAACTTCAAAAGAAAGGACATAAAAATAAATAATGAAAATTTAGAGTACGTAGAAGAATACATATATTTAGGAAAACAAATAGGATTTAAAAGAAATAACAATATATTGGAAATAGAAAGAAGAATTAAGAACACATGGAACAAATATTGGAGTTGCACAGAAGTATTCAAAAGCGATATGATGCCTATACAATTAAAGAAAAGGGCTATGGATACGTGCCTTATCCCATGTCTGACTTACGGATGCCAAACATGGAAATTCACAAATATCGTAAAGAATAAAATAACTACCTGTCAGAGGGCTCTGGAACGCAGCATGGTAAACGTGAAAAGAATTCAAAAAATCAGACATGCAGAGATAAGATCCAAGACAAAAGTAATAGACGCTCTAATGCACGCACAGAAGCTAAAGTGGAAATGGGCAGGACATGTTATTAGGTCAACAGACCAGACGAAAACAGTCACCACATGGAAAGGGCCACAAGGAAAACGACACAAAGGTAGGCCATTGGCTCGCTGGGATGATGATATAAAAAAAGTAGCCGGGTCAAAATGGCACAGCGTGGCTCATGACAGGGAAAAATGGTCTAGTTTGGAAGAGGCCTTTACCTGAGAGGGGTTCCTCACTGAAAGAAAAATTAAAAATACTTTTACCAGCTATGTACCACCTATTATTTTTAGTTATAATTTACTAGTATTAGATAATTTAGCAAGTAGTTCATAGATTCATAAATTAATACAGAGTTATTTTTCTGCTTTTAAATATCAATAACAGCTATGTATAATATTAGGTAAATTTTGTATAAAATACTATGTAAGAGTAAATGAGAAGTAGTGTAATTTAGAGGAAATAAAAGGCTTTTTTATTTTTTTATTTTTTATTTTTTTATTTATTTATTTATATATCTAAAATGAAACCAGTGCATATAATTTATGCCTTGAAACAAAATGTACCTTATAAACTAATATCTATCGAACATTTATCAGCTATATAATTTATCCTATTATCTATCCTGATATATATTATTATCTGTGACACCGATGGCCGTTGCCATGGTGTCAACATTGTTATGGCAGTTGTAAATATACTACATGTTTTAATTGTATTATTACTTTACAATATCTGGCGACGATGTCGACAACAGAATTAAAGAAATTAAAAAGAACCCGCGCCTCGTTACGCGCCCAACTGACTAAATTGGAGAATTACGTAAACGCTAACGAAATTTTATCATACGCGGAGACCCAAACGAGACTTCAAAGTCTTCAAGAAAACCTACAGTCATTTCGGTTACTACAAGAAAAAATTGAATTTGATATCCCAGATGAAGAATTTGAAAACGAAACGGAAACCAGGTATGAAATTGAAGAGAAGTTTACACTATTGAAAACAAAATTGTTAAATATGCCAGACCAAAGTGAACTGACTTTTGCCTCCACGCAAATATCAAGATCACAATTAAGCACTAACATCCAAACAGAATCCAGACCTAAAATTAACTTTCAAGCGTTGCAAGGTAACGAAACATTTAAAAATTTTACACAGCGCTTAACTGTATATTTCCTGTTGAACAACATTACAGATGCAAAATTCAAAGTTTACACATTACTTTCGGCATTACCGCCCATACTTCATGAAAAACTCTACGACCTGTGCTCTCCAGAAGAACCGATAAACATGAATTTTAAAGAATTAACAGACCTACTAGATGAGTATCTAGACCCGAAACCCAGCACATGGGCGTTACAACATCGATTTATATCTCGACAACAGCAAGAGAATTAAACCATCGCTATATATGCCGCAGAATTGAAGAAATTATCCCTAAATTGCGAATTTAAATGCCAAAACTGTAAGAAATCAACATTGGAAAGTTTCTTCAAATGGCCTCATCGATGGAAATGGGAAAACACGAAAATATTTTAGTGAACAATGGCTGAGGTCTTCAAATAAAATATATGATATGCTGAATTACTTTATTTGACAACCAGTTAAGTTGACGATGGGCAGACGACTAACTCTCGCAGGAGTTACATATTATTGCTACGTACATAAATTGAGCTGACTTTACATTTTACAATTACTGAGAATTATAATAAACACTACATACACCCCCTTCTAAAAAAAAAGTGATTTACATAACTGACAATAAAACAAAAATTTTGAATTTAGCAAACATTAACATTTGGGAGTTTGTTTTGCGACAAAACACTTAAATTAGTACCCTGATTACAATTTAACTCCTTCCTTAACATTTTCTTTGCACTTGTAACACAAACTTTGTATATAATAATAGCACAAAACACAAAAAGGATGACTGCCATAACAGTCACCGTGATGCTCCACACTTCCAATTTATAATTAGCATTAGATGCTGTTGCGTGATTTGCTCCGTTCTGAGCGATGACAATTTCTTCGTCTTTTTTTTCTACCGAATATGTTTTTCCCATTTTGTCAATATAATCTAACTTTTAATACTGTTGACTTTAAACTGATAACTTTGAACTTTGTGACTTGAAATGGATAATCAAATTTATATATTATTATATATAATTAACTTTTCGAGCCGACACTTACAATAAAATGAATACAAATATTCATAACTATAATTTATAACCATTAATATGTGCTGAAATAACATTACGCAACCTTCGCGCACTTACTTGCTAACAAACAAAAAAAATGCTAATGCACCGTTAACCTAGTTACAGTCCAAAAACCTTACAGGTCTTTTAATTTTTCTGCCTCTACGTGATTGTTGTAAAGGCGTATACACATTAGCTTCTCTATGCTGATCTAAGTTACTGTCATGTCTAACTTCATTTTCTTCTAAAATATACGCGGGCTTGAGTCTATCGATCGAAACATTACATTCTCTATTATCAATTAATATTTTAAAAACTTTACTACCTCTTTCTAAAACTTTATGTGGTCCGCTGTACGGAGGCGTTAGCGGTCTCCGTACCGCGTCCACTCTTAGAAAAACCTGTGAACAGGAATTTAGATCAGCATGCACAAAAGTACTATTACTATCTTTAAATTCCCTTTTTATGGGCTTAATTTTGTTTAAAGTATCTCTTAAATTTAGTATAAATGAATGTGGGTTATCAATTTTCATACTTTTATCAGAACAAAATTCTCCCGGCAACCTTAAGCAATGACTCAGAGTAAATTCCGCCGCACTAATATTATCATTGTCCGCTTGACAAGCAGCTCTCAATCCTAACATGACTGTCGGTAGTTCTACTAACCATGATAGGTTATTATTCAATCTAGCCGTCAGCGCCGATTTTAAAGACCTATGCCACCTTTCTATCTTACCATTACACTGTGGGTGGTATGGGGTAGTCCGCGTTTTTTGAATACCTAACAATTTCATTAAATCTGTAAATAATTCGCTTTCAAACTGTCTACCTTGATCGGTGGTAATAATTTTAGGACAACCGAAACGACAAATCCATCCCTCATAAACTGCTCTAGCTGCCGACTCCGCGGTCATGTCCTTCACAGGGCAAATCTCAGGCCATCGCGTTAGTCTATCGATCATAGTGACGCAATAACGGAAACCGTTCTCGGTTTCCGGTAAAGGTCCTATCAAATCTACATGCAAATGTTCGAAACGCTCGCTATTATTAAAATCGCTAAGTTTCGAAACTGTGTGCCGAATAACCTTACTTCTCTGACACCTCACACACGTCTTGGCCCAGGTCCCTATGTTCTTATTCATACCTGGCCAAAAAACTTTTTTACTAATTAACGCACGCGATGCTCTAACTCCGGGATGAGAAACATCATGGAATTTATGAAAAATACTTTTCCTAAACTGAGATGGTATATACGGCCTAATATTCTATGCTGATGTTTCACAATATATTTATTTTCATTATTATCGAGCGCTAACTGTTTCCATTGCAATTTATCATTTGTTTTCATTAAATCCGCGAGCTCAGCGTCTGTCGCCTGTGCTCGCGCAACTTCGACGTATTCGCTCGAACTAGGACATATGATACTTTCGATTCTCGATAAGGCGTCGGCCACCTGATTTTCAGTGCCTTGAATATGTTATATGTCGCTCGTAAATTCGCTAATATACAACAATTGATGCGCTCGCCTAGGTAACTCTTTATTAGAACTTAATTTACTTAAAGCAAATGTGAGAGGTTTATGGTCCGTGTAAACTGTTAAATTTCTACCTTCGATTAAATCCCTAAAGTATACTATTCCCGAATAAATCGCCAAAAGTTCCTTGTCATACGTAGAGTATTTCTTTTGCGGTTCTGATAATCTTTTTGAAAAATATCCTAAAGGCTTCCAAGAATTTCCTTCCCACTGATTTAACACTGCCCCTATACTAAAATCTGACGCGTCAGTCATTAAACCTAATTTAGCATTCGATATCAGATGCGAGATAGTGACGGCATTTTTCAAATTTTCTTTACATACTTCAAATGCACTATTCGCCTCGTCGGTCAATTCTATACGCGTCTTATCTCGTTTTTTAGCCCCGTGTAAATACCTATCTAAAACCCCCTGAACTCGAGCAGCGTTAGGAATATGATTTCTATAAAAAATTAGCATGCCCAAAAATCTACGTAATTGTTCTATTGTTTCCGGTTTTGGGTATGACTCGATAGCTTTAACTTTATCCGGCATCGGACTTATGCCTTTTTCTGAAACTAAGTAGCCTAAAAATTCTATAGAGGATTGTCCAAAAACACATTTACTTAAATTAATAGACATTTTATATTTACTCAACCTTTCAAATATTAATCGCAAATGTTCTCTATGTATATCGGGGTTATCCGATCCTACTATTACGTCAGCTATGTACCCGAACACCACTGACTGACCTTTGCCCCCTGTACAGTCGCCAACGTAATTCAATTGTTCAATACCTGACAAAACTGTATTATTAATAAATCTCTGAAATGTTTGTGCCGCGTTACGCAGACCAAACGTCATTCTTGGAAATTCAAAAAGCCCAAATGGTGTAATAATGGCTGTTTTTTTATGTCATCTGGATTAATACCTATAAAATGATAAGCTCTACAAATATCTAATTTTGAAAAAAAATTCTTGTTATGTAACCCATACGTAAAATCTTTTACCCTAGGTATCGGGTAACGATCCGGCTTCGTAATTGCGTTTAACATCCTATAGTTAGTAGAGTATAGGTCGGATACCGCCATCTTTCTTAGGTACTACATGTAAAGGACTGGCCCACTCACTGTTTGAAGGTCTACATATGCCTAGCTCTTGCATCAATTGAAATTCTTTTTTAACTCTATCGTACCTGTCCGACGGTAACCTCCTGGCACGCGCGTGGACAGGTGGTCCGGTTGTCTCAATATGATGATAAACGGAATGCTCTGGGACATCCTTGAAGGTTGGCGGCCGCGTGATGTCCTGAAATTGTTCCAGTAAATCCGCGTAAGGATGGTTGCTATTTATACTTTTAATAGTGCCGAAAAAAATTTGTACTTAGTCCACGGACATTTAAGCTGGTAACTGTATCAATTAACTTGTTATTATACAAATCCACATTTAATTTAAAATTCTTCAAAAATTCGGCACCTATTATAGGCTGTTTTACATCACATACAACAAAAGGCCATTTAAATGACCGTCTTAGACCTAACGATAATTCTAAATTACATATACCATAACATTTAATCTCGCTGTCATTAGCAGCATATAATTTTAGATGGAATTTCTCAATAGGCTTTCTAACACACCACTTTGGAATGACGGAAATGTTAGCGCCTGTATCGATCAAAAAACTACATTTTGTTAAATTATCCCTAATTAATAAACGATGGCTTTTATTCACCTGACCTTGAGTACATCCGTCCACCGAGCCCGCATGTACTCCAACTAGTTTCCCGACTGCTTGGCTCGCCACGCGCAGGGTTGCTCGCAGCGGTTAGCTCTCGCTCTGTACCGGAAGTGGATACGGCACAGCCAGTCCGGGTCCCCAGGTATTCTTCTAGGCCGCGATGTTGATCTTCTTCTAAAGTCGGTAGGTCTACTGTTGCTCCTAGAGCGCTCGCGACCCCTCAACTCGGCGCGCAGTGCTGCAACCTCTAGCTCCAACCTACTCATCTGCTCGTCCGGCTGTCCATCTGCTGCTCTCTTGCTTGTTACTGCTGCGACATCCCCAGCGTTGGTGTATTCTGTTATTTTATCAGCCATGGCCGCCAGCTTGTCCAAGGACTGGTCTTCACACACCGCCATAACTGCTCGAACCGATGATGGCATTTTCGATAACCACAGGCTCTTGAGTGTGGTATCTGCAATTTGCGCGCTGCGACCCAGATCCTTCATTCTTCTTAAAAACTGAGAGGGTCTTTGCGAACCCAACTCCAGTTCCGACACCAACTTCTGCATTTGTCTTTCGGCACTCTCCTCATAAACCTGCAGCAATCTCACTTTAAGCGCCGTATACTTGTCCTGTGGGGGCGGTGACATCACCAGGTCGCTCACCTGCTGGATGGCCTCTTTTCCAAGTTTTGAGATGACCATGTTGAATTTGGTCTCTTCACCCTGCTTCTGTGGGGCCATCACAGCCTCGAACTGTGCGAACCATAACCTCGGCAAGTCTGTCCAAAATTCCGGTAGCTTTGTGGATACACTTATAGATGCCAACGCCGTGCCTGACGACTCTTCCTTACACCCTGTGTCTGTTGCTGTGTTCATTTTCCTCGAACAAATTGAGCTGATGAGCAGCCTGCCGCTGTATTCGCCACGTGTCACGGCGCGTTATTTTATTGCGTCACGCTGACTTCCTGTCGCCGCGTGAAATTTGATCTCGAACAAAACTTACCCCACAGCCAATGTCACTATTTACGCCGATTTCCTTCACTATTCGAAAGTATCACGTCGGGGTCACCAGTTTAGTGAACAATGGCTGGGGTCTTCAAATAAAATATATGATACGCTGAATTACTTTATTTGACAACCAGTTAAGTTGACGATGGGCAGACGACTAACTCTCGCAGGAGTTACATATTATTGCTACGTACATAAATTGAGCTGACTTTACATTTTACAATCACTGAGAATTATAATATACACTACAATATTAACATGACACAGGACATAAACAGACCATTGAATACAAACGCTATAGCATCGACTAGCAATCAATCCAGATATTCCAGGCCACCCACTTCAACGAAATACAATAAAAGTACAGGTCACCTACAACAATAAAAGATTTAAGAGGAAAATGCTATCGATGTGGAAAAGACGATCACCACTCAAACGAATGCGGTGCCCAAAAACCGTGTGTTCAAAATGCAAAAAAACGGGGCATCTGGCACGTGTCTGCCTCCAAAGGAATACACATACAAAATACCAAGTAGAAGACAATTTAAGTAGTGAAGAAAGCCTATGCGACATACACCTTATCAAAGAGGAAATTTCCGAAAAATACATGATTCCAATTAAAATAGAGAACAAATTAGTAAATATGGAATTTGACACAGGAGCCACCCTATCTTCTATATCATATAAGCTCTACAAAGAATTAAAAATTCAAACAAAAATTTTTAAAACAGATATGAAATTCAGAACATACACAGGAGAAGTTTTTAAGCCTACGGGGGTAACTTACGTAAAATGCTCCTACAAAAACCAAAATTTTAATGGAAAACTTTATATTATTAATCAAGACGTAGATCCAATATTTGGTAGAAGTTGGATGAAAGAAGTCACAATTAAACTAGCAGACATTCGAGTAATACACGCCCCTATCCCTAAACTAGAAAAAAATACTAGAAGAATACTCAAATACTGTATTTAAATCTGATTTAGGAAAAATACCCAACTACCAAGCCCATTTGAACCTGAAAGAAGACGCTCGACCTATTTTTATCAAACCACGACGCATCCCTTAAGCCCTAAAGGAAAAGGTTGATAAAGAAATAGATCGGCTTAGTAGAGAAGGAGTAATCACAAAAGTTGATCATTCGGATTGGGGCACACCGATCGTACCTATCGTGAAACCAAACGGCAGTATACGTTTATGTGCCGACTACAAAGTTACCCTAAACAAGGTAATTAAAGATGAAAAATATCCTATACCTATAATTGACGACATATTTAACGAAATGAACGGAGGTAAATATTTTTGTACCTTAGACATTACCCAAGCTTATCTCAATATGGTAATGGACGATGAAAGCGCGGCTCTGCAAACCTTGAGTACACACAAAGGAACGTACAAGGTAAATCGTTTAATGTTCGGGGTTAAATTCGCCCCAAGCCTCTGGTAAAAATTTATGGACCAACTACTTCAGTGATTAGATGGCGTTAAATGCTTCTTCGATGATATAATTATACAGGGGTCCACGGAAGAACAACTCCTTATACGACTGAACCAAGTCCTACAAAAACTACAAGAGAGCAATCTTAGAGTAAACAGAGATAAATGTCAATTCTTCAAACATAGTATCAATTATTTAGGACATACAATAGATAAAGATGGTTTACATAAGAATAAAGAAAAAATTAAAGCAATACTCAATACAAAAAGACCCGAAAATATCAATGAACTTCGAACTTTCCTCGGAATGGCCAACTATTACAATAAATTCATTCCAAACTTAGCAACTATCACAAGCCCATTAAATGAATTACTAAAGAAAGATAATAAATTTCACTGGACTTCAAAATGCGAGACAAGTTTTAATACTATAAAGGAAGAAATTGCCAGCGATAAAGTTCTTACTCATTTCGACCCAAATAAGCAATTAGTAATAGCCACTGACGCCTCACCTACCGGATTAGGGGCAGTACTCTCTCACAGATTTCCAGACGGGTCAGAAAGACCCATAGCGTTCGCTTCAAGAACATTAGCTACAAGTGAAAAGAAATACAGCCAAATAGACAAAGAAGCTACAGCTATATATTGGGGTATCAAGAAATTTTTCCCTTATTGCTACGGACGAAAATTCATACTAGTGACAGACCACAAACCGCTTACTTCCATCTTCCATCCCCATCAAACACTCCCGGCCTTAAGTACCATGCGGCTATTTCACTACGCACATTTTTTATCAGGATTTGACTATGACGTAGAATACAGAGCCGCTTCAAAACACTGCAACGCTGACTACCTTTCAAGATTTCCGGTAGAAACGGTAAATGAAACCTATGAAGACCAACACTGCACCTTCCAACGCTCTCAAATCAACGTATTAGAAATAAGACCTGAAACCATAGTCAAAGAAACAAAAAAGGACGAGGAATTAAATATTTTGAGAGAAGCCCTACAAAGTGGCAGATCATTACGCGCAATAGGTTTCAACGACAACGAATTTACGCTTCAAGATGACTGCATTCTGAAAGGAACTCGAGTTGTTATACCGCGAAACTTACGTGACCGTGTGCTTGACGAACTTCACGCCGGGCACAGCGGTATCGTGAAAATGAAGGCTCTGGCTCGCAGTTACGTATACTGGAGAAATATCGATAGAGATATCGAACAGAAAGTTAAATCATGTAGAGCATGCCGATTACAACAAAACGAACCTCCGAAATCGCCTATACATCATTGGGAGCAACCGACGGGACCTTGGAAAAGACTGCACGTTGATTTTGCCGGACCAATCCAGGGACAACAGCTCTTTATAATCGTAGACGCATTTACAAAGTGGGTTGAAATACTTCCAACCAAAAATACTACAAGTTCCTGGTGTATCAACAATCTCAAAGAATTATTCTCCACATTTGGTATCCCATACACACTCGTATCAGACAATAGACGACAATTTGTCTCAGAACAATTTACGAGCTTTCTCAATAGATGCGGAGTGGTACATAAGACGTCGGCTCCCTACCATCCAGCCACAAACGGCTAAGCAGAACGCTATGTACAAACTATAAAGAAGGCATTACGCGCAATGGAGGGGGAGGAAGGTGACCTAGATAATAAATTAATAACAGTGAAGACTAGACTGAGACGCTCCCCCAACATCGAAGGACAAAGTCCGTACCAATTGATATTTGGTCGCGACATAAGAACATCGCTTCACGCGATGCTTCGCAAACCGCTGTCTTCTACGGCAAGGACCAATCCCGACATACCTGCAGTTAGGGCATTCGCACGAGGCGACCGGGTCCAAGCTAGAGCCTACGCAAACCAGCGATGGGAATTTGGGACTATTATACGTCGTTTGGGCCGACTGCATTATGAGGTCCGAACGGATGCTGGTATAGTCTGGCGCCGGCACCTAGAGCAGCTTTTGCCTGCGCCAGGCGTTCAATAATTACAGGAATAGCGGCGGAGAGCTGATATATATTATTATCTGTGACACCGATGGCCGTTGCCATGGTGTCAACATTGTTATGGCAGTTGTAAATATCTAGCAAATAAATACTACATGTTTTAATTGTATTATTACTTTACAATATATCCTTTATCCATCCATTTATCCATCCAAGATTTTACTTGTTATTAATGCGTGTCCACGCATGGACATCGCATCGACATCGAGTGCAACTTCCGGACCTCGCTGACCAGAGCGGGGGTGCGGGGTGAAGGAAGGGGACTGGACTGGTTTTACGGGCGGACAGCGCGGCGCGGCGGCGAGCATCACGGGCTCACTACTCTTCTTTCCGATCCACCAGCGCTGGCGCACACCCACTAGATATTTTACATGTCGATTATAATATATCGGAGTTCTATCTATATATCTTTTATTTCTTCACCAAAGTAGATAGGACCCGACATTTTGGTCCTTCAACCAACGTTTCCAGCGATTTGGAGTACAGCAAGCAACAATATACAATTTTGGACTTTGGACACGCGAAAAGTCCTTTGTCCAAGAAGCGCCACGTGGGCCAGTGGAGACATAAAGGAACATCAAGAGGAGCATTGAGACATTGGGAGAGGATTGGGCTGACTGGAGTGAGATCGTTCCAATTTATTCCTAATTTTTCAAAAAAAAAAATCCTTTTTTTTTGCCCTTTTAAATAAAATCTTGCATTTCTTTTAACAAATTAGCATTGCCATATAATATGTAATTGTTAATTTAAGCAACTCAAAATTATCATTTAATTAAAGATCGCAATATACCTACTGCGAGCTTTGTTGCATCAGCCAGACGGTATCATTCAGCGAACACGTGCATCGTTAGGTTATTTACCTATCGTATTGTTATTCAGCGCCTTATCTATTCAATGGTGCTTATTTGTTTTCAATAACAAAGCTTAGAATATTTTCCCATTGTTTATTTTTTTTTTCATATTTCGCACCTTTTTCTAAAATGACTGATAACAAACTTATTAAAAAGCGAAGCTCAATGAAGGCTAAACTTACTTATTTTAATAATTATTTAGAGCTTTTATTAAGCAGCAATGGTTTATCAAAATTACAAAGAAAAGACTTGGAAAGCCGCTTTGCAAAATTCGTTAAGATTTATGAGGAATTTGATGAATTACAGACCGAGATCGAGATGCAATCAGACAATACCGAGGAGGCTTACGCCGCTCGAGCCCAATTTGAGGAGCAATATCACTCATTGGTTGCACAGGCGCAGACCCTTCTTGCTAATAACCCTGAGGAGGAAGTCAGGCACGACTCTGGCGGGTTTGTAACGGGCTCGGAAGATGGATCAGGTAGGCCAAACAACAATTTCATTAGATTACCTAAAATTGATTTGCCTCACTTTGACGGCGGCTATCAGTCTTGGCTTGAATTTAGAGATAACTATTTATCGTTAATACACGAAAACAATAATATCGATAAAATTAATAAATTTCTTTATTTACGTGCAAGCTTACAAGGTTCGGCAGCAGAAATAATTAAAAATATAGTGTTTAAAAAAGATAACTATGAAATAGCATGGAGCTTACTTTGCGAGCGATTCAATAACAATAGGCTTTTAATAAATTTCCATGTACAAGCTTTATTTAATTGTGAACTAGTTCAGAAAGAGTCTAGTGTTTTATTGCGTCGTCTAATTGACGTAATTAACAAAAATCTTAGGGCACTTAAAATGTTAAACGAGCCCACTGAATATTGGGACACTCTCATTATTTATATGATGTCTACTAAATTAGATCCGATTACTTCTAGAAATTGGGAGGAATATCGGAACACTCTTAACACTTCACCAACTTTATTACAATTTTGTGCATTTATTAGCAATAAAGCTGACCTTTTAGAAACTTTAGAAGAACAAAATAAAATTAGTAATAAACATGAAAACAATATCTACACTAATATTATAAAGAGGAAAACTTTGTTTGTATGTTTGTTTGTTTGTTTGTTTGTTTGTTTGTAATGAATAGGCTCAAAAAGTACTGGACCGATTTTAAAAATTCTTTCACCATTCGAAAGCTACATTATCCACGAGTAACATAGGCTAAATTTTATTTTGGAAAAAAATAGGGTTCCGTAAGATATTTGGGTTTTTCGGACACAAGGTGTAAAAAATCAACCAGAAAAGTTACTTATTTTGCATACGCTGCCTTAACTATAAAAGATAGAACCATAAAATGTTCTAATTAATTGTAGATCTTATAAATATCTACAAAAAAGTCCGCGACACACTATACCTATCTATGTCGAGTGAGGCACAACAACCATTTTTTTATTTAGAAATCTTGATTTTTTTTTGGACTACATTTAAACGCGTTTATTTTACTCATGCTATTAATCCTTATCAAAATAAATTATTTAATCACTAAGTACAGTTTATGTTGATAATATTTGATCTTTGAATTATTAAAATTGGACGTTTGGTTTTGAAGTTATGGCGAAATTAAAATATTACGATTTCTGCTGCACGGCACGGCCCGTTGCGAAGTGGGCGTCACCAAGGCGGGGGTGCGCGTGCGGGGGGAGTTTAGATCTATGACTTCTATGAGTAAATTTTTTGTTTTGTGTTCGTTGTAACTATGATGGATATATACTTGAATACCTATTTATTATGTGTTTGTTGTATTGTTAGTCCTGAAGAGTATAGGTATTTCATACGATAAAAGTATACCCGCCTACTTATTTCATTGAGTTTTAGTAGGTACCTATATTAATTTGTTTCTGTTTGTTTTGACTAAATTTCGCCCGTTTTGTTAGAGGCTTAAAGACATTCTGTACTATTAGTATCAGTATTGTACCCGTGCGAAGCCGGGGCGGGTCGCTAGTCTACAATAATAACAAATCAAAAAATGTTATATTTACAAATAATGTTAACAACCAATCTAAAAATATTTATACAAATAAATGTCCACTGTGTAACAAAGCTCACTTATTATATACATGCGAATTATTCAGAAAAACTTTCTGTCGAATCACGTAATAAAAAAGTGCAGGAACTAAATGTTTGTAAAAATTGTTTACGTCCATGTCACGATGATAAGCGTTGCAAATTAGCCCATTGCAAATATTGTAAAATCAAACATAATACTCTTTTGCACTCCGGTCAATCTCATTCTCCATTTATAAACCCTATGCCGGGTCCTTCAGAAAATGTCATGCTTTCAGCTAATGCTACAACATGTGTAAAACAGCCAACTACGCGGTCTATTGTTTTACTTTCCACAGCTTTGGTGCGAGTTGTCAGCTCGAACGGCAAGAAGCACACTGCACGAATGTTACTCGACAACGGGAGTACATCGAACTTCGTTACTGAGAGTCTATGTGATAAGCTAAGGTTGCCCAGGTGTAGTACGAGCTCCATGGTTACAGGTATTAACAACTTAATTAGTAATAGTACACAGTCTTGTTACCTCACGTTCGAGTCGATTAACGGGACCTATTCTAATCAAATTAGTTGTCTAATTTTACCTACCATAACTAATAATTTACCTCCAATATCTATAAACGTTAAGCATTTACCTATGCCCTCAGGCGTCGAATTAGCCGACCCATCTTTTAGTGTTCCGTCTGCGATAGACATTCTAGTGGGTGCAGAAATTTTCTGGGAGGTTGTAGGTAACAATCGTATAAACTTAGGTAAAAAACAGCCTATTTTGTGTGAGTCTAAGCTAGGTTGGATAGTGTCCGGATCCGTGTCCGTCTATTCACGACCAACCCATTCACACTTCTATAATTTTACTGATAGTTCGGAATTAAATTATAATCTAACAAAATTTTGGGAACTCGATTCTATTTTACCCAAGCATAAGCTTTCCGCAGAAGAACGTTTTTGTGAGGAGCATTTTAAAACTAATACCTATCGCAATGATGAGGGTCGATTCGTGGTTACTATACCTCTAAAGGCAAATCCCGACAAATTAGGCGATTCGTTTTCAATAGCTAAGCGTCGTTTTTTCTCACTAGAGAAGCGCTTTAGCAAAGACGAAAATTTTAAAAAATTATATTTAGATTTCATGCGCGAGTATGAAAATTTAGGTCACATGACTGAAGACATAGGCAGCTCTAATACTCTAGGTAGAGTCAATTATTTTTTGCCGCATCATGGTGTACTACGCGAATGTAGTTCGACCACTAAATTGCGTACCGTGTTTGACGCGTCATGTAAAACTACAACCGGTGTTTCCTTAAATGACATACAGGCTGTAGGGCCTAACGTCCAAGATGATCTCCTGTCTATTTTATTACGATTCCGACAACATAGGTACGTAGTGGCAGGAGACATAGAGAAGATGTATAGAGAAGTAGAGCTAATACCGGAGCAACTTTCTCTACATCGTATTATTTTTCGCGAGGATCCGTCTATGCCTCTAAAAACGTATACTCTAAATACGGTTACGTACGGCACGGCTTCCGCTCCTTATTTAGCGACAAAGTGTCTAGTAAGCTTAGCGGACCTAGCACAAGACACTGAAGTTAGAGACGCGATACGACGCGACTTTTGGATCGATGACTTGCTCTCCGGTAGCAATTCCATTTCCCAAACTGTACATTTATGTAAAAATATCATATCTATTTTAGCATCCGCCAAATTTAATTTAAGAAAAATTAAATCTAATAACATAGAAATTTTAGAAAAAATTGCACCAAATTGTAATAGTGAGAATATAAATAATAAAATTAATGTTGATCAAATTAATCTTTGCGAATATAAAAATAACATTTCTTCAAAAACTTTAGGTATTAATTGGTCTTGTGCCACAGATATTCTTTCATACTCTATTAATATTGAAACATCTGAAATTATAACTAAACGTCATATTCTTTCAGTTATAAGCCAAATATTTGATCCCTTGGGTCTAGTTACGCCATGTATAATTGAGGTTAAATTAATTATGCAAAAACTTTGGATCGCTAAGTGTGAATGGGATGACGAGGTGCCTATTCATATCAAAGATTTATGGTTCACTTTTGCTAATACATTTCATTATTTAAATAAATTAAAAATACCTCGTTGGATTTCGTGTCTAAATTCAATTAAAAATGAAATTCACACATTTACAGATGCGTCGGAGAAAGCATACGGCGCGTGCCTCTATATTCGCTCTATTGATAATACTGGATTTATTACGGTACGTCTGCTTATTTCTAAAAGTCGTGTAGCGCCAATTAAACCGACCACTACTCCGCGACTAGAACTGTGCGGCGCGTTACTAGGTTCAAGACTGTGTACTAAGGTAAAGGAGTCTATTACTTTACCTATACATTCATGTCATTTTTGGTGCGACTCAACTATTGTTCTTGGTTGGCTAAAAACCTCCACTAGTCAACTTAAGAAATTCGTTTCCAATCGTGTAAATGAGATACAGGAAAGTACTTCTGGTAGCACATGGAACTACGTACCATCTAAATTAAACCCTTCAGATCTTCTTTCTCGTGGCCTGAAGGCTGATCTTATCAGCGATTCTAAATTGTGGTGGAATGGACCTCCATTTTTAGAAAAAGACGAAAGTCTTTGGCCTGTTTTTCCTAACATATCAAAAGAAAATTTGCCAGAAACTATTTGCAATTTATCAGTTAATTCCAGTGAAACTAATTCTACTAATCAAATTAATGACAATATTATTAACCTTTCTATTTTACAAAATTTAATAAAAACCATTCAGATATAAATAAATTACAAAGAGTTATAGCTTACATAATAAGATTTATTTACAACTTAAAAAATAAAAATAATAAAATCAAAGGTTTTTTATCGTATGTAGAGTTACAAAAATCACTTAATTTAATTTTACATGCTTCACAACTGGAAATGTTTCCGGAGGAATATTTAATATTAAAAAATAATAAAATCCTATCACGTAAAAATAGATTAATTTCGTTAACTCCCTTTTTGGATGCTGATAACCTCATTCGCGTAGGCGCTTAGGCTTGCTAATTCGCAATATGACTATAATGTCAAGCATTCAATAATTTTGTGTAGCAAACATCATTTAACTAAAATACTGTTTAGAAACGCTCACGAAAGGCTGCTTCATGGCGGACCTCAATTACTTTTAGCTTTTATTAGACAATCTTATTGGCCACTAGGTGGCAGGAATTTAGCCAAAAGTACAGTTAACAAATGTATGCAATGTTTCAGGCAGAAGGCTACTAGTATACAGCCTATTATGGGGCAATTACCTGCTTGTAGAAGTAGTTTAGAATTTCCTTTTCTTAACTGTAGTATCGACTATGGCGGGCCAATACTGATAGCTGACCGTAAAGGCCGGGGATGTAAATTAATTAAATCTTACTTATGCATTTTTACTTGTTTGGCCGTCAAAGCTGTACACTTAGAGCTCGTTACCGACCTGACAAAGGAGGCCTATTTAGCAGCTCTTAATCGGTTTATTTCTCGTCGTGGTAAACCACGCTCTATCATGTCCGATAACGGTACAAATTTTGTAGGTGCCGCTAATCATATTAATAATATGTTGCAGGAATCCAACGCCATCTCTGCTATTTCCCAGGAGGGTATCCAGTTTTCTTTCTCTCCAGCGTATTCACCACATTTTAATGGTGTGGCTGAGGCTGCTGTACGCTGCACCAAATTTCATTTAAAAAGATTGCTTAAACTAACAAACTTAACATACGAGGAGATGGCAACACTATTAACACAAATTGAGGGCATTCTTAATTTCCGTCCTTTGACACCTCTTTCCAACGACCCCTCTGACTTTACCGCGCTTACTCCTTCTCATTTCCTGATTGGACGATCACTCTTGTCAGTTCCACATTCGCACGTCTCCGACGTCTCTATAACACGACTGGAGCGCTACAAGCGAGTGGAACTATTAAAACAACATTTCTGGAGCCGTTTTCATAACGAATATGTTCTACTACTTCAACAGAAATGCAAATGGACTGCTGCATCTGGCGTACTACTGGAGGGCGCACTCGTCCTTGTTAAGGACAAGACTGTACCTTCTCTACTATGGCTGCTGGGGCGAGTCGAGAAGGTGTACCCGGGCGGCGACGGCGTCGTGAGAGTCGCTGACATAAAGACACGCAAGGGGACACTGCGGCGTGCCTTTAACAATGTGTGTCCACTTCCAATTGAAGTTGCCACTTCAACCCGAGGAGTATGTCCACGCATGGACATCGCATCGACATCGAGTGCAACTTCCCTCGCGCCCGGACCTCGCTGACCAGAGCGGGGGTGCGGGGTGAAGGAAGGGGACTGGACTGGTTTTACGGGCGGACAGCGCGGCGCGGCGGCGAGCATCACGGGCTCACTACTCTTCTTTCCGATCCACCAGCGCTGGCGCACACCCACTAGATATTTTACATGTCGATTATAATATATCGGAGTTCTATCTATATATCTTTTATTTCTTCACCAAAGTAGATAGGACCCGACAATGTGTATATGTGTAGTTTTTATCTGTATGATCTCAAGAGTCGACGTGGTATCCCGTTATTTTATGAAATATTAATATTCAGTTTTGGAAATTTCCTGGCCATTTACTACTTCCGTTCACCACCAAAGCTATCCAGCACACAGTATATATCTGTATACTTCTATACAATGCATGGATGCTAGTACTTTCGTTCACCGCCAAAGCTATCTAGCACACAGTATATATCCGTATACTTCTATACACTGCATAGATGCTAGAACCTCCCATCAATTTGTTCAAATCAATTCCGTATAATGCCCTACATATATTATCAACATTATGCAGATAAAGCTACACCCTTCAATCTTTTATGAGATTGTGATTCCGATTACTGTTTTTGTATTTTTGTAAGAAGGATTATGATTTTCGCGCGTATCTTGTATGTATGTATGTATGTTAAATAGTCGTCTTTTTGATTTAAATCGACCAAGTGTGTGTTGGTTAAATTTAAAAAATCTAAAATAAAATAACTAATTTAAAAAAATAAAAACAACCCGACTGACGACTGACTTCATAATTTTTTTGTGTATGATTACTTTGGAAGTTTGTTTAATTTTTGTTTTAAAATAATAATTTTACATTTTTTTGTGACGTTTGTAATTAACGAATACGCGCCAAGCTTCCATTAGGTATTATAAATTAGTGTCCGACCGAGTGTTCGGTTTCGGTTTCGGTCGAGTTTCAGCAAAAAAACGTGTTTCGGTTTAGTTTTGGTTTTGCCGAAACTACGACCGAAACCGAAATTGCATTCTGCATGTGCATGGAGTTCTCGGGCTGTGATCGGTAATGTTCGACGCTTTTTTAAATTCCAACTAAGCGACGCGCGACGCGACGATGACATTTTATAAGGTTTTATTACAGGACATGATTTATTTAACTCCGTTGCATTTACTTGAGATGGGGTTAAAATAATAAAAGTAAGTATTTGATTTTATACATTTACAGTTGGTATACATAAAAAAAAACACTAACTCGCGCATTGTCTAAACGTCATTTTGAAATAGCTATTGTAGACCAATGCCGATAATTTTTGAAACAAAAAAAAAGTATAGTAGGATGAAACCCACTGGAAAAGGAAAAAAATATTACAAAAAATAAGGGAAATTTATTTTTCCCTTATTTTTTTTAAATATTTTTTTACATACATACAAGATACGGGCGATTTGAGGTTGGGAAGTGTAAGGGGGTGAGTTACAAGGGATAAAAAACGGCTTATCTCGATTTTCGGCAAAACTACGAGTCCTATGGAAAAAAGTAAACTAGAAAAGTTATAGGTGATAAAAAGATCTACAACGTTTGTACTTATTTACAGTTTTTTCACATAACTTCATAATTTATGTGAAAAATTCAACTAACCAAGTGTTTGTTCTTTTTTTATATTTATGTTATTACAAAAAAAATCACGACATTTGGTGAAAACGTACCCGTGTGTTTCAAATATATTGTAATTTTTTTTATTTAAAATATTTATTTTTTCACCTTATTTTGACTTAATATCAAAAAATTAACTCTAATTTTCAGTCGAAAACTCTCACGTCAAAATATCTTTTTTTTATTTATTTTAAAGTCGGTGGGCTTTTTATTCGTTGAAATATCTCTTTTCTGATAATGTAAAAAAAAAAATACATTACCACAGTAAAAGTTCTCAAAAAAATGCAAATAAAAGAACAGGTAGTAAGGCCCAGACCCGCTTAGCCCGTTCCCTACTTCTCTCTGAAATACCTTTTGATGGGCTAAAATTATCCGTAGGTCACTCATGTATTTAAGCTATCTTAAAATAGCAATAAATAAGCATCTATGGATATAATTTAAAGACGATTGGACAACTTACACAAAATATTGTAGATGAAGACATCTACAATATTTTGTAGATATCTTCTACTAAAATATTTTGTGCCTAGCTTCAATAAGAATTGAGGCTAGGCGGGTCTAGGTTATGTGAAAAAAATATAAATATAAAGTTTGCACGCCTCACACGCGTTTTATACTATAATCAGGAAACCGTAAGATGAAAAATCATCGCTTAAACAATGACTGATGTACCACAGCGTCAATACATATTCTTAAATAGAGCCAGTAATATTATATTACAGTAAATTATAAACAGTTTATTTGGAATATTGATTTTTTTTTTACATCTCTGTCATTATCATCTAGTACAAAATAATTTATGTATGCATTACGAGTATGATACATCAGCATGTGACCCCTCTTGCCCCCATTAATACCGTATTTTGATGATTTTACAATAGAATAAGGTATGGTGACTACAATTAATATTTCTTAGTGTTTGTCATTTTTTTATATATTTATTTAGGTTTTTTTTCTTGCATCCGTTGCACATAAAATATATAATATGCATTAAATGAACAATATTATGTGGTTCCCTATTTTGTCGCATAAAATCATATGTCATAATTTTACTTGGCATAATTTCATTTGACCTAATAGTAGTTTCGCATAATATTCATTTGTCATAACTTTCTTAACATAATTTTTTTTCGCATAATTACTAAAAGCATAATAATTGTTAGGCATACTTATTGTAGGGCATATATTTTTTACGCATAATATTAATTAAGAATAATATTTTTAAGCATAATATTAAAAAGTATAAATATATTTACGCATAATGATATTTAAGCATACTATTATATTTACTTAGGTTCTACATCTTTGTAGCTTTTTTTTTCACATACTAATGAATGATAAATTCTACTGGGTGTGCGAGTTAAGACGAAATAACAATTATAATTGTAATGTTCGACTGATTACGAAATTAAACTCGGACAAAAAAACCCGAACTGCTATCTAAGAATATGCCGAACCATAACCACGAGCCCATAAGGATAAAGTAAGTTTTGTTTTCGCATTAATAACCTTTCGTATTTATTATTTTAAAAATGTTAGCGGCTTACGGGTGGCCCAAGGGCCACCCCGCCGCAACTTAACCTACTGTTACACATGTTACACTAGGTATAATGAGTGTAATACATGCTTTTAATGTTTCATAAATATGCGTTTAATTACCTTAACCATGTTGTCATTATGTCATTCCATTTTATGCATATTTGTGCCTTGTGACAGAATGCCTTGAATATATTATGACAAAAAAATGTGCCTAACGAGTTTATGCCAAAAAACAATTATGCCAAAGTATTATTATGACAAGAAAAATGATGCCTTACGAGTTATGCCTCATTAAATTAGGTCAAACAATATTAGTCTAAATGATATTTATGCCAAATGATGTAGTATGCCAAGAAACCATTATGCCAAAGTAATATATGCGTAATAAATTTATGCCAAGTGAGGTATGCCAAATGAAATTATGACAAATAAAATTATGCGAAAGAAGAGGATCCCATATTATGTAACAAATATGTAACAAACAATATAAAAAAATATCGGCAAGGCGCAAGCGGTACTGAGAAATGGGAAAATAATAAAAGAGAACGGGGAACGAATAAAACTGGTTATTCTATCAAAAAATATTAATTAATATATTTTTAACCATTTAGAATTTAATAACGCCAAGCAACAGGTCTCATCCTTAGGATAAACGGAAACGTTTAAAAAAAGATTCAACTAATTTCATTGCCCATATTTTTCTTAATTTATGGAACAAACAGACCTATGTCTAAAACAAGGAATTTGTAAGTATTATATACAACTGGAAAGAGCTCTCGGCATCAAATCTGTGCCGAGAGGGAGATACAATACAAACCGCTCCGTCTCTTTTTAACATAGGTGACAACAATATTTTTAATTTGGGGACAAATTAGTTGAAGTTTGGAAACATAATATGGTGATTTCAACTTTTTCTAAAGAAGTCCAAGCACATGCTATCAAAAAGTAATATTTTGCTCCAAGGTATACCCTGGATCCAAAAGTAAAGAACAGAACTCCTGACTCAATATAGATACATGTTTGGGGATTTCGGCGTTGTTTAAAGAACTGCAAGCTGCAAGCATATGCCACCCTGTCAATTAGAGTAAACATCATCATCACCACCACTATCACACCATACATCATCACATTACGATGATATAAATGGTACTTCTCATAGTATTTTACACTAACACGGAGATCTTTGAACATTACTCTGCTGTTTATGGACCTATTTGAAAAATTCTTTTGTTGTTGTAAAGGGTTTAATTCGAAATTGGTCCTTTAGTCACTAAGGTGGAAACCGGATGATGCGATCCATGAGGAATCGAGGGAATTCTTCGAAATTTATATCGACACATATAGTGATTTTGAATTTTGACTTTTAGTAACCAAGGTATACCTTGGTTTCAACATCTTATTTTTGGATCTAGGGTATACCCTAGATCCAAAAGCACTGAACAGAACTCCTCAGTCTTTAAAGACACACGTTTTAAAATTTCAGCATTGTTTAAAGAACTGCAAGCATATTTTTTTTTTTTTTTCTTTTTTTTTTCTCTGTGGGTAGTCCCTGAAAATAGTAGCAATTTTGGTGCTCTCTAATAAATAATTTAAAATAAATAGTAAAATAGGTTAATTTAGTGTAATTATGTGCTAGTTTTATGTGGGGCTCACCTGTACTCAATATCACATAATAATCTCCTCTCTACGCTAAGTATTTACAATATTCACAATTTTTACAAAAATCAGCACTAGTTTCGCTTACTTAAGCAATCATGGATGTCAATAACCTGGAATCTTTGACCAGTTTCTTTGATTCCCGTATGAAGCAATATGAAGAGAAATTACAGAAGATTGCTGAGGGTTCTAACACCAATCCAGAAATTGCCTCGTTATCTGAAGATTTTAAGGAATTTAAGAACACTGTTTTGCAACTTTTATCAAGACTGAAGAATGATGTTGATTCCCTTTCTCTAAAGCTCGATCGGCATGAAATGATGATGCGCAGGAAGGTCCTACTCTTTCACGGTATTCCTGAGAAACATAATGAAAAACCGTTTGATCTAATCCATCAAGTGTTGACAGACAGGATGAAATTAGGTGAAATTAATAATAGTTGCATTCAAGCTTGTCATCGTCTTGGGTTCTCAACATCATCTAAGGCCAGACCTATTTTAGTGCGGTTTAAAACATTTGAAGACAGGCAAACTGTGTGGGAAACTAAGACTTCATTAAAAGGTACTAACATTACATTATCGGAGTTTTTGACCAAAGAAAAGCATAGAGTTTTCACTGCAGCTCGCAAACACTTTGGTATCAGGAACTGTTGGTCAAGTGATGGCAAAATTAATATCATTCTCCCGGATAAGAGCCGCCGCAAAGTGGAATCCATTACATCCCTGGAGAAGCTTATGTCCCAGTTCCCAGCTAGCTGTGAGGAGGCAGAGGCTCATGTGCAGGACCTTAGAGCTGGAAGAACCGTAAGACAGGCCCGGCGTCGTCATTAATAAAATAACCTACAAAAATTTTCATATCTATAGGTTTGTCGATTCACATAGCACATTGTAAGTTTGGATTTTCGTTTTTGATTCACAACTTGTAGGTATGTTCTAAATTATTTAAATTCAAATTTTAACTGTTTATACGTCAATGTTACTCCGGAATTTATATAAAATTTGCTATCACAATCAAAGATCACAATCCTTCATTCATATCAGCCTGACATTTGTCAAATGTCAGATGTACTATGACAGTTTATTTCTTCTTCTTCCACTTTTTTATTCATTTATTATTTCAATTTGCCAAAGTATTGTGTAATTTTCTTTCATTAGTTAAGTAACTGTTTCAACTTTAAAGTTTTCTCCTGAAAACCTAAAATTGCTTGTTCTAGTGTTCAAATATTGTAAAATAATATGTTTGATACGAGTACCTAGTGAGTTCTTTAGTCAACTCTTGATTTTAATTATTTAATAGTTATTTTAGTTTTAATTCTTAATTTTAACATATTTTTTTATTTTATCATTTTATATATATTTATTTATATATATTTTTTTTTACTTTCGTTAAGTACATTTTATAATTATTTATTATACAGGGTTTAGTATGGATGACCTAGATAGTAGTTTTTTCTCTTGCTCTTCGTCGTCTAGCTTTGAAAGTGCAAACAGTTCATCACACTCTTCACCTCTTAGTTTGTGTGATCAACTTTCTAATATCTTCTGTAATTACAGTGTAAACCTTAACATTGCACACATAAATGCACAAAGCATCCCCAGTCATTATCCTGATCTCCTTGCTTCCTTCAGCGCCGCTAATCTTGATGCCATCTTAATTTCAGAATCTTTCCTTAAGCCTTCTCTCCCATCTATTCAATACTCTATTCCTGGATTTGTCCTTATTCGCAACGATAGAACAGGCAAAGGCGGTGGTGGAGTTGCCATTTATCTTCGCGCTGATATTGAATATAATATATTGAATATGTCTCCTTCTCCTTATTCAGAATCAGCGGAATATCTGGCCATTGAAATTGTCGTTCATCATACCAAATTGCTCCTGATTGTTTTGTATTGCCCTAATTCTAGTATCGATTATTTTGACTCTCTTGACAATTTACTAACTAATTTTCGTCTGAACTATCAGCATGTTGTAATCATGGGAGATTTTAACACTTGCCTTCTTAAGGATAACCACCGTACACATAAACTACAGTCACTTTTAAGCTCTTATAACCTTCATGTCCTTCCTTCCGCTCCCACTCATAACTTTCCAAATTGTACACCCTCGTTATTGGATCTTATTATTGTATCTTCTCTCAATAACGTGGCTACTCATGGACAGCTCGATGCTCCTTTTTCCTATCACGACCTTGTTTTCCTGTCCTACAAAATTAGACCTCCGAAACGTAAATCCCAAACTTTCCTCTTACGTAGTTTTAATAGTGTGGATGTACAAGCGCTTGAACAAGACGCTGAAAATTTAGACTGGACATCTGTGCTTAATAGTACAAACATTGATGATAAAGTTGATAACTTTAATAAAATTATACTGGGACTTTATGATCATCATGCCCCTGTCAAGAGAGTTAAAATAAAGCACAACCCGGCACCATGGCTTACGGATTATATCAAGGAGCAAATGGCGGTACGTGATAGGGCCAAGCGGAAATTTAAGCTTTCTCCTAACGAAGCCAACCATTCCAAATTTAAGTTGTTGCGTAATCGTTGCAATCATTTATGTCGCGATGCCAAGCGACGTTACTTTTATTCCTCTCTTCAAAACCGTGGCACAGCCGACACCTGGAAATTCCTTAAATCAGTTGGTATTGGCAAATCTCCTGTTTCCGACTCCAATGATCACGATTTGAATGCTCTCAATAAACATTTTTCCCAACCTCCAATCATTTTAAATAACAACATTAAGCTCAATACCTTGCAATCTTTGTCAAACTTACCTATTACTTGTCCATCCTTTTCTTTTACTTCTTGTACTGAATCTAAGGTCAGACTAGCAGTTCAATCAATTTCTTCAGAGGCTGCTGGCTGTGACATGGTTTCCTCCAAGATGATTAAAATGATTCTCCCTTCTTTATTACCTATTTTAACTCATATCCTCAATTTCTCTTTATCCTCTTGCCGTTTCCCTCAGGCCTGGAAAAGGGCAAATGTCCTTCCTCTACCAAAAGTCCCCAATCCTACTTCTCTATCTTGCTTTCGTCCTATTTCTATACTGCCTTTCCTATCTAAAGTCTTGGAAAATATCGTTCACCAACAGCTCTCTTCTTTCCTACATAAAAATAACCTTTTAAGCTCACTGCAATCGGGCTTTCGTTCTGGGCACAGCACCGTTTCCGCGTTAATAAATGTCACTGATGACATTCGGTGGGCCATGGAAAACAAATCTCTGACTACCCTTATCCTTTTAGATTTTAGTAGTGCCTTCAATTCCATTGACTTTGATATTCTTTTCGGTATGCTTGAGTCTCTTAATTTGTCCCCTCCCGTCCTGTCCTGGCTTAACTCCTACCTTCGGGGTCGGTCGCAGCGAGTACAGATCAATAATGTTTCCTCAGATTGGTGTGATCTCGATGCAGGTGTTCCCCAAGGTGGAGTACTTTCTCCTCTTCTTTTTTCTATCTTTATTAACTTCATTATAAAAGTAATACAGTCTAAACATCATCTCTATGCGGATGACTTACAGATATATCAGCATTTTACTATACCTAACGCAGCAACTGGCATAGCTCTTATTAATGATGACCTTAGACGTATAAGTGAATGGGCGCAGTCTTTTGGTCTACTCGTAAACCCTTCTAAAACGAAAGCATTATTGATAGGAAGCAGACGGATGCTGGCGCTACTTGACAAAGCTACTCTTCCTCCCATTATCTTGAACGGCACTACGATACCTTTCTCTGACACTGCCAAAAACCTGGGAGTTATTTTTGACGCACACTTGTCTTGGAATGCTAATGCCAACAACATTAGTCGTAAAGTGTACCATACCCTGCATTCACTCAAGTTACTCCAAAACTTTCTCCCTATTCCTACTAAAATCCTATTAGCGCAAACCCTTATCCAACCTATTATTGATTACGCTGACGTTTGCTATTTAGATGCGAATGAGGAGATTCTAAACAAATTAGAACGGTTGCAGAATCTCTCCATACGCTTTATTTTTGGCCTAAAAAAACGAGATCACGTGTCTCAATATAGAAAGCAGTTGCAGTGGCTCCCTATTCGACTACGCAGAAACTATCGAATCCTCTGTCTCCTTTTCAATACTCTGTTTAGTCCTACATCCCCTTCTTACTTAAATGAACGTTTCTCCTTTCCTAATTTCCAAAACATATCTTGTAGACCCTTTAGACGCACTCTTCTAAATATCCCTTCCCATCGTACCGACTTCTTTGCCTACTCCTTCACGGTGCATGCTGCTAAGCTGTGGAACTCCTTGCCAGCTGACATACGGGAGTGTAAGACACTGGGGCTCTTTAAAGGGAGATTACGTGAGCACTATTTCAACTTAACCTGTTAACTATCATATAAAACCCTTAATTTAATTTAATTTATTTATGCGTTTATTGTGTTATGTTTTTATTAAACTATTATAAACTATTGTATATATTAGTATATTGTAATATTTTATTTAAGTATTTGTATAATAATATTATATATATATTTGTAGAACATATTTGTATCTCTGTTTCTCATTGTAATAACCGTACGCACCAGATACTGTTACTTTTCTTTATTTTTTTCCTGTATCAGGTCTACTGGAAGAAATTCCAATTTTGGAATAAGTAGCACCTTTGTACTAAATTGTGTCCTAGTTTTAAGTTTTCTTTGTTTATTATTGTGTGTACATAAATTATTAAATAAAAATAAAAATAAAAAATATGCCACTTTGTAACTTACAGTAATCATCATCATCACCTTAACAACAATACCTAATGGAAGCTTGGCGCGTATTCAATTATACATTCGATCGTTTATTTTAAACGTTCTTAAGACGTATTAATAACAACTTAACAAAATATATAACTAAAACGGGTGAAATTATTATTTTTAAACAAAAAATTAAACCGACTTCCAAAGTAAAAATACACAAAAAAGTATGAAATAAAACTTATTTTCTAAATAATTTCGCTTTTAAATTTGGCTATTTCTCTACTTAATCTTCTTAATATGAACTTTAAGCCACCACCACGGTACCGGCAAATATGAACGTGAGTTCTATAAAATATTGTCGAATATCATTTGGGCTGGTATCGACTTCAAAATTAAGAAGATTAAGTAGAGAAATAACCAAATTTAAAAGGGGAATTATTTAGAAAATAAGTTTTATTTCATACTTTTTTGTGTATTTTAACTTTGGAAGTCGGTTTAATTTTTTGTTTAAAAATAATAATATGTCATAAATGATAATACAAGTTGCTGAAACGTATATTATAGAGTGACTTTTAATTAGTGTAAAACACTTTACCACGTGATAATGCTCATAATAACAAACATCTTATTCAAATAAACTTTTTAGAGCATTTATTATAAGTGAAAATTCCTTTAGCGGTACTGTGCACTTTTCTTGGGATGGGTAAAAACTGTTAAACTCGAGCAGGACACGTGAATCTGATCGAAAAGTCATAAGATGCAACTTGCAATTGTTTGCTGTCTTGGTTTACGCGAGCATGAAACTATTTTAGTTCGTATTTACTTTTGACCCCAACTATTGACCTTTGGCCTTGACCTTGACCACCAATCATCCCCATCACATTTACCCTTACATTGGCCTGTACCTCCAATTGTCCCCCTACGAAAATTGTCTCCAGTTAAATGGCTCGACTTTTGAGATTTTTGGGGCCATTTTGAAAGTTGACGTACGGTGAAATCAGTATAGAGAAAAGAAGTGTCTCCAGTTAAATGGCCCAACTTTTGAAAATTTTGGGGCCATTTTGAAATTTGACGTATAGTGAAAACACTAAGGAGAAAAGTGTCTAGTTAAATGGCCCCACTTTTGAAATTTTTCACTTCTACCGGCACTCCCGGAGTGCAACCCGTTGTTTTATATTATTATTTAATTCGCTACCTAATGTTAAGTTGAGGTGGATTAAATAAAAAAGTTCCTTTGGGAAAGTTTGTAATCATGAGCACTACCACGTGGTAAAGTATATTTTGCACTAATTAAAAGTTTGACGACCTCTTTGGCTTAGTGGTTGAGCATGTTGGTGATCAAGCCGGTCGCTGGTTCGAATCCCGCCATTTTTTTTTTTAAACTTTTACTATCAACTTATAACGTAATTACACAATTTATATGTTATAAAAGCTTGTCGAGAATCAAATAAATTGTCTCATAAATCTATCAGATCAAGTTACTTGATTTACTTCTTTGATTTGTTTGATTCTCGACAAGCTTTTATATCATATAAATTGTGTAATTACGTTATAAGCTGATAGTAAAAGTTTTAAAGGAAAAATATTTTATTCTTTTTAGCGCATTCAAATAAAAGCTTGTTTTTTAAAAAAGTTTTTTTTTACTTTTAATTTATTTTTTACTTTTTACTTATCGCTAGATTTCTGTTCATCTCATTTAACGCATCATTGTTGCAAGGTAGTTTGCCGGTTAATTTAGTACTGTCAAGCTCTTCAATAAGGAGACCTCCTAGAGATTTTACTCTTCTCAGTAAGGACCTCAAAAAACCCCAACACACCATACTTTCATTTGATACCCATATTGTACGAGTGCATTAAAAATAACTTGTCGGCCATCTTGGGTGTTCTGCCATTTTGGATTTTCGAGTTATTCTCAGCAAGCCCTTTCATTTGATACCCATACTGTAGGAGTGCATTAAAAATAACTTGTCGGCCATCTTGGATGTTCCATCATGTTGGATTTTCGAGTTATTCTCAGCAAGCCCTTTCATTTTTTTTGACGACCTCTGTGGCTCAGTTGGTTGAGCGTGTTGGTGCTCAAGCCAGGGGTCGCGGGTTCAAATCCCGTCGAAGGAACAAAAAGTTATTCTGTGTTCCTGGGTCATGGATGTGTATTAAATATGTGTATAATATAATAAAAATCTTAAATATGTGTATAGTATAAAAGTATTAAATATATTTCCGTTGTCTGGTACCCGTAACACAAGTTCTTCGAGAACTTAGCACGGGATCAGATTGACGTGGTGTGAAGCGTCCATAGATATTATTATTATTATTATTATTATTTGATACCCATATTGTAGGAGTGCATTAAAAATGACTTGACGGCCATCTTGGATGTTCCGCCATATTCGATTTTCGAGTTATTCACAGCAAGCCCTTTCATTTGATACCCATATTGTAGGATTACATTAAAATTGACTGTCGGCCATCTTGGACGTTCCGTCATGTTGGATTTTCGAGTTTTTCTCAGCAATCCCTTTCATTTCATACCCATATTGTAGGAGTGCATTAAAAATAACTTGCCGGCCATCTTGGATGTTCCATCATGTTGGATTTTCAAGTTATTCTCAGCAAGCCCTTTCATTTGATACCCATATTGTAGGATTGCATTCAAATTGACTGTCGGCCATCTTGGATGTTCCGTCATGTTGGATTTTTGGGTTTTTCTCAGCAATCCCTTTCATTTGATACCCATATTATAGGAGTGCATTAAAAATAACTTGTCGGCCATCTTGGATGTTCCATCATGTTGGATTTTCGAGTTATTCTCAGCAAGCCCTTTCATTTGATACCCATATTGTAGGATTACATTAAAATTGACTGTCGGCCATCTTGGACGTTCCGTCATGTTGGATTTTCGAGTTTTTCTCAGCAATCCCTTTCATTTGATACCCATATTGTAGAAGTGCATTAAAAATAACGTGCCGGCCATCTTGGATGTTCCATCATGTTGGATTTTCGAGTTATTCACAGCAAGCCCTTTCATTTGATTGCATATTCACGCCAACCAAGATACTCGTCAAGACGAATCATACGAGCCCAAACTTGATGGAACCCCATCGTCGTTTAATTACAGAGTTCCTATGGCCATATTCTAGCTCCCTGGTTACCATATAGTATCAAAGTACTCATCAAGACGAATTAAACGAGCCGAAACTCGATGGGGTTGCGTCGTTTAATTACGGGGTTCCTATGGCCACCTTCCAGCTCCATCATCAGATCCTGGTTACCATATAGTATCAAAGTACTCGTCAACATGAATTAAACGAGCCCAAACTCGATGGGGTTGCGTCGTTTAATTACAGAGTTCCTATGGCCACCTTCCAGCTCCATCACCAGACCAGTTACCATATAATATCAAAGTACTCATCAAGACGAACTAAACGAACCCAAATTCGATGGGACTATGTGGTTTTATTTCGGAATTCCTGTGGCCACCTTCCAGCTCCATCATCAGATCAGCTCCACGTCATCATAATATTGCATTGTCATGCGGTTTACATACTATTGCAAAATTTCAACTCAATCGGAAAGCGGAAAGTGGATCAAATTTAACTTGCAAGAATCCATTACAGACCGACAACGGGACAGGTGAAACTAAATAAAAGCTTATAAAATTAAACACAAGTTCTTCGAGAACTTACCACGGGACAAGATTGATGTGGTGTGAAGTGTCCATAAATATTATTATTATATTATAAGTCATCCTATACAGATAAACCTACCTACTAATATTATAACTCTGTATGTCTGATGTCGCCCGCCCGCCCGCCAGGTTCTCACGTAACTATGCGCACATAATAAGCACTCAGGGATTAAGAATTTTTCTACCAGTGAAACAATTTTTGAAATCTGTTAGGTTTCAGAAATTATCAATAACATACAAACATACAATGGTTTCCTCTTCACAATATCATGAAGGTAGGTAAAATAATATAAATGTCCTATATTCCCTATTAAATCATATTGTCACCCGAACATCTAGAATGTTCCAAGGGAAATACACGGCGTTTTGTGTTGCAACTATTCTATTTTCATTTCTTCCATTTTACTCTACCAAAATGCAAATAATCAAAAAATAAATAACAAATTTCTAATTATCGGTTAGTAGGTAGGTTCTAAATAACTAGTGATTTTTATTTTACATTTCTCTCTCAGATTATGAATAACATAATATTTAACCGAGTTTATTAGTATTTCTTGCTTATACACCATATCGCACATAAAATCTACCAAACCTGAAATTTCAGGAAAGATATAAACTGGCTACACTAGGTTACTTGTTAGAACGAGACACAGGGATAACTTATAGCTATCTCACCGGGACCGGTTTTTTTATTGCGCACGTGATAAGCTTTAAGTCTGAGTAATAAAGATCATTTTTGATTGAATGAAAAGAAAATAAAGTTTGAAGTACTCTTTCCTGTTGTATATAATACTTACAAATTCCTTGGTCTAAAATGAAATAATAAAAAAACTAAAGCTGTCCAGCTTTAGTTTTTTTATTATTTCATTTTATATTACACTAGCGACCCGCCCCAGCTTCGCACGGGTACAATTATACTGATACTAATACTACAGAATGTCTTTAAACCTTTAACAAAACGGACGAAATCTAGTCAAAACAAACAGAAACAAATTAATATAGGTACCTACTAAAACTAAAGTAGATAGGTATACTTTTATCCTATGAAATACCATAGATCTAAACTCCCCCCGCACGCGCACCCCCGCCTTGGTGACGCCCACTTCGCAACAGGCCGTGCAGCAGAAATCGTAACATTTTAATTCGCCATAACTTCAAAACCACACGTCCAATTTCAATCATTCAAAGACCAAATATTATCTAAATAAACTGTACTTAGTGACGAAGTAATTTATTTTGATAAGGATTAATAGCATGAGTAAAATAAACGCGTTTAAATGTAGTCCAAAAAATATTCAAGATTTCTAAATAAAAAAATGGTTGTTGTGCCTCACTCGACACAGATAGGTATAGTGTGTCGCGGACTTTTTTGTAGATATTTATAAGATCTACAATTGATTAGAACATTCTATGGTTCTATCTTTTATAGTTTAGGCAGCGTACGCAAAATAAGTAACATTTCTGGTTGATTTTTTACACCTTGAGTCCGAAAAACCCAAATATTTTACGGAACCCTATTTTTTTCCAAAATAAAATATAGCCTATGTTACTCGTGGATAATGTAGCTTTCGAATGGTGAAAGAATTTTTGAAATCGGTCCAGTACTTTTTGAGCCTATTCATTACAAACAAACAAACAAACAAACAAACAAACAAACAAACATACAAACAAAGTTTTCCTCTTTATAATATTAGTATAGATAAATTAAATTAAATAAGTAAAAAGCAAAACAGTCTACAGTCATGTTTGAAGTTCCTAGTTGTAAAAACATCAATTTTTCTATAAGTTTATTATTGAATTTCGGGTATTTCAACAGATTTATGTTGTGAACTTGTCACAACGCGGCCTTTCGAGAGTAGAGCACACCCGAGGCGTGCTTAAAGGTAACTCTTTTTATTAGGTACCTACAAATTTGCCATTTGACTTTTTCCATAGGACTTGTAGTTTTGCCAGAAATCGAGATAAACCGTTTTCTATCCTTAAAAACTCACTTCCTTACACTTCCCGACCTCAAATTGCCCGTAAAATACTTTTTCCTTTTATTTTTGTTAAATTCTCTTCCTTTTCCAATGGGTTTCATCCTACTATAAGTTTTTTTTTTCACTTTTGACCATTTTCAAAGGTAAAAGCACTAGTCTATTAGGCTTACGAGGTGTTTGACTAGCTTGCATTGTGCCTAATTCGCTTAAGAACGACTTCAATTTAAGCCTGAAATTTTGTTCATAGATTAGAATGATGGAACGTTTGACCATATTTAACTGTCACACCGTTGACCGTACACGACAATGACACTTTTGCGATATTCTATTTTCTCATAATTATGAGAAAGCCATGCTTAAGATCATTGAGCAGTTAGCAAGACACGAGATGCACGGGATGTAAATTCAATGATTATGTATCATATTATGTCGGTACAGATTCCTATGTAGAGCCTAACACTTACAAGGAAGCAATAGCCTGCCCTGATAAGGAGTTGTGGAATAAAGATATGGAAAGCGAGATTGAATCCCTGAAAGAGAATAAAACGTGGATCCTAAACAAACTACCCAAGAACCGGAAAGCTATTCCATACAAATGGGTATATAAGGTAAAACAAAACCCTGATGGTACAGTCAGCAAGTACAAAGCTAGACTAGTGGTTCAAGGTTTTCGACAAAGAAAGGGAGAAGACTACGACCAGACTTTTAGCCCTGTAGATGGCAACAGTCCGAGCTGTTTTGAGTATTGCAGCTAGTGAGGGCATGAAGTTAAGTCAGTTCGATGTCTCAACAGCTTTCCTATATGGATCTCTATCTGACGAAGAGATATATATAAAGCAGCCAGAAGGATATGATGACGGGACGGGTCGAGTTTGCCAGCTAAAGAAAAGTCTATACGGTCTAAAGCAAGCTCCTCGTTGCTGGAACAGGACTATTCTTGATTTCTTCAAGGAAATAGGCTTTGTAGTCAGTGAGGCAGATTCATGCCTCTTCAAGAGAGATAATGTGAATGGAAAGCTGATAGTAGCTCTCTATGTCGATGATGGGCTGATCGCTGGTTCAAGTGAAGGAGTAATTGAGGAGTTCCTTAAGAAACTAAAAGCAAGGTTCAAAATTACTACGAAACCAATCTCTTATTTTTTGGGAATATAGGTAGAAACCAGAGAAGGTGGTGATATAAGAATTCACCAGACAGCCTATGTCAAGAAAATTTTAAAACGGTTTGGAATGCAAGAGTGCAGACCTGTAACCACTCCGATTGTAAAAGAAGAAGTAGTTCAGAAACCAGAGAAGGATGAAGACTTTTTTCTCAGAAACTACAGACAAGTGGTTGGTACGCTCGCATATCTGATGGTTGGCACTAGACTTGATAGCGCGTACGCTGTGAGTGTGGTCTCCAGAAAGCTAGAAAATCCTACTCTAGCAGATTGCGTAAAGTTGAAGCGCATTCTACGCGATCTGCAGTATGCTCCTGATATCGGAATCCTATATAAAAGGAATTATAAAAGGGGTAACATAGAATGTTATAGTGACGCCGACCACGGCGGAGATATTGCGACAGGAAGATCAACTTCTGGGGTATTATGCCTATATGCTGGTGGAGTGGTATCATGGCATAGCCAGAGACAACAAAGCGTTGCTATTTCAACAACTGAAGCCGAGATAGTCGCTGCCAGTGAAGCTGGAAGAGAAAGCATTTGGCTAACTCGTCTTATTGGTGGATTGATAAAGACAGAAGGTCTACCTGTGTTATATGTAGATAACGAGGCAGCTGTACGTTTAGCTGAAAATCCTGAGTTTCATCGAAGAACAAAGCACATACGTATTCGTCATTTCTTTGTACGTGAGCTAGTGGCGAATGGAAGTATCATTGTGAAGAGGATCAGCACTGAGCTACAGCTGGCAGATATTTTCACGAAGCCGCTTGCTAGACCTCGGTTTAAACATCTGGTGAACTGCCTAGGTCAGCACATCTGGAGAAGGTATTGAGGTAAAACCTCTTTAGTGTTAGATGTTGTGACCTGCGTTCTGTTTTTAGATGTTTTATATTGATTTGATATCTGTCACTAGTTAAGTTTTTACTGTCTCTATTGAAAAACCTATTATATTATTATCTTATGTCCGTTGGGTTTTATTAATTTGTATATGAAGTTACTTCACTCCATAGAGCCGATTGAGCTAAGAATTGACTCCCTCGTAACCTACTTCGCGATTTGATTTAGGTATAACGAGATAGTCGTTTAGTGAATTGGGCTAAGCTTAAAGTATTTAAGATCCGTTGTACATAATAATATAGCTGGTTTACAATAAACAATTGTAAATATTTTAGTGCTTTTTCGTGTTTTGCTCGCAACACAGATTTGTATAAATAAACTACTAAGCGGCAGTAAATCAAAAGCATGTTAGGACATGTCTAAGGAGGGTTTTGTAACTATCAACGCGCAATAGGCCTTCTTTGAATTACTTAAAAAGAGGTAGTCCGATTGCGCTCAAAATAAATTCTCTAAAAGGTTTTTAGCATGATCTATCAGCATACAAACTTTCCAGTTTCTATCTTCTATAGTTTAAAAATGCCAGCGGGGTACCAAATTATAAAACCACTTTGGAAGCCGATTACTCGAAAATGGTTCTTTGTAAAAAAGCTATGTATGAAACCACGCCTTTATTTTAGATCTTTTCGACGATATCTCACACGATGGAGTAGAATGAAACAATATTTTTCATGCCTATTTCACATGTATGGAGGAGCCACCCCTCTAAAATATGAAATTATTATTATTTTATGATGTAGAACACGGATCTATACACAATATATAACTTTACCAAATCTCTCCCATTTATGTTCAAAATTACAGTAGCTAGAGGGGCAGACAGAAAGAAGGACTAACTGACGAAGCAAAACTATAAGGGTTCCTTGAATACTATGGAACCCTAAAAAGACTGACTGATTAAACTAACGTTTCCTTTATTTTTCTCTCAAAACATGATCCTTGTACCTACGGAAGTTTCGGTTGCGGCCGAAACTGAGACCGTTGCCGAAATTTGTTTTCGGTTTCGGTCGTAAAAACCAGCTTCGGTCAGACACTATTTTAAAATAAGATGATGATGATGATTACTGTAACGTACATAGTGGCATATGCTTGCAGTTCTTAAAACAATAGTGCCGAAATTTCCAAACGCGTATCTTTAAAGACTGAGGAGTTTTGTTCAGTTCTTTTGGATCCAGGGAATACCTTCTTATTATACAGGGTATAATCTTATTTTTTTGGTAGCATAATATGCTTAAGTTACTTCAGGAAAAGTCTAAATCACTATAATATTATATGTCTATATAAATTTTGAGGAGTTCCCTCGATTCCTCACGGATCCCATCATCAAGTTTCCATTTTAATGACAATAACAAAATAATTTTACAAAATATAAGTCCATAGACGGTAGAGTAACGTTTAAAGATCACCGTGTTGGTGAAAAATACTAGGAGAAGTACCTTTTGTATCATCATAATGTAATGATGTATGGTGTAATGGTGGTGGTGATAATGATGATCACTTAATTGCCATGGAAGCATATGCTTGCAGTTCTTTAAACAACGCTGAAATCCTCAAACATGTATCTATAAGGAGTCAGGAGTTCTGTTCTGTACTTTTGGATCCAGGGTATACCTTGGCGCAAAATCTTAATTTTTGGTAGCATAATATGCTTAGACTACTTCAGAAAAAGCCGAAATCGTCATCCATATAAATTTTGATTCCTCATGGATCCCATCATCAGGTCACCACTTTTTTTTTAAACGGGACTTTGGGGTTATACCCTTTAGATCAAAAAAAGAATTTTGAAAATCGGTCCATAGACGGCTGAATTATCGTCTAACATACAAAATAAGAATAAAATATACAGCCGAATACATAACCGCCTCCTTTTTTGGAAGTCGGTTAACAAAATATGCGATGCGACCGCGCTGCTGGCGCTGACGAACGGCTCGCTTCCCGCCCCCCGCGCGCCCCACACCCGTGCACCCTAAAAGGCCCCAGTAGGATCAAGGCGGTGTCCTGATATAAGAAAAATTCTGGACGCAAGATGATGCTCGTGGAGAACTGAAAAAAACTTTTTGTGTATATTCTGGGAGACGCAATATAATCGGTAAACTAAACGCTCAATATACGGTACAAAATATACTCTTCTCAGTAGCGCCCTCGAAATTCCACGCGGCCGATGGCTGAACTACGAAATACGCTGAAAATCATTTTAGTGATGAAATTGAGTCCATGCCAATTTTTTGTCTATGCATTCTTATGATGAAAAGACACCCTTGGACGAAAAATGAGGTCGGTTAATCTTGCGTCCGGTATACGGACGCAAGATTAACCGACCTCATTCTCTCCAAGGTCTCATACGATCAGCGGCTACAGTCGTTTTCCGTTTATTTTTCATCCCTTCAAATCCTGCTATTGGAGCTACCTTATACCGATCATTGCCCAAGACTTTGACAACCCGATATGGGCCTTCAAATTATGGCATTAGGCTTTGAGCTCTTACCGTCATTGTTAAAATTAACCTTCGTAATTTTAACTAGATCGCCACGATGGTACAAACGAGCAGGAACTCTTCTCTGGTCGTAATACTTCTTTTGTGTCACCTGATTCTTATCAATCCTTTCCTTTACTTCTGCTCGGATAGGCTGTAAGGATAAGTCTCCGCAAGATTCCTTGGTGACTTCGTTCATGATGGGATTCAACTCACTATTCATCTTCATGCCAAACATGACCTCTGCTGGAGTTTTACCGATAGTCTTCTGTACGGTGTTATTCTGGCCCCATTGAATCTTACCTAGCTTGTTGTCCCAGTCTTTATCGTCATCTCTAAGGTTTTGTGCAGTCAGCGAGTCTAAAATGGTCCTATTATATCTTTCGACTTGTCGTTGGCTCGTGGACTTGCCACAGCATTCAATATATGTTTTATTCCCCGGTCAAGACAAAACCTCCTAAATGCGTGAGACGTGAAACATGAATCTCGATCGCTAACCAATCGATCGGGAACTCGAAATGTGTCGAATATTTCCTGTAAGACTTTAATCACATTTTGAGTGTTTGTATTCCTTACAGGCTTAATGAACACAAAGTTTGTGAACGAATCCACGGTTGTCAGTATGTGGGTATAGCCTTTCTTGGATTTTACAAAAGGCCCAAGGTGGTCGATATGCAGGGTATGAAAAGGTATTTCTACCTTTTCGATAGGATGTAGTAATCCTTCCCACGTATTCGCAGCGCTTTTTGCATAAGCACATTCGATACAGGCTTCGACGTATTTCTTTATGGATCTTTTCATTTTCGCGAACCAATAATTCTTTTTGATTCGTTCGAGCGTTTTTTTCGAAACCAACGTGGCCTATATCGTCGTGGTTTAGTTTTCACAGCTGCCACCTAGCGCTCTTTGGAACAACCCACCTTATGCATTCCTTGTCACCTCCTATGCATCGAAATAACTTGTTGTCCTTAAGAGTATAGTTATTTTTTATGTACTCTAACCCTTTTAACTTGGACCCCCAAGTCACTATTCACGATGTCACGAATCCGACACAACTCTGGATCTCCCAACTGGAGGGTTAGCAGCCAGTCCTCGTTGTTAATGGCCATAACAGCAGGATATTGCTCAGGATTCTGGGTTTCTGGATCTTCGATAGGATTTCTGGAAAGAGCATCTACATGACCCATCCTTGAACCCGCTCTGTATTCCACCGTACAATCAAATTCTTGTAATGCCAACCACCAGCGGGCTATCCTAGGTATGAGGTCACGCTTTTGAAAGGTTGACCGAAGTGCACTGCAATCCGTGACAACCTTGAAAGCTTTACCCAGGAGATAAACTCTGAACTTCTTTAGAGCACAAACAACCGCCAAAGTCTCCAATTCATAGGAATGAATGCTTTTCCTCAGGAGACGTTTGACGGCTGTAATAAGCCACAGGGTGAAAGGAACCGTTACTACCAGGAGAACGTTGTAGCAGAATTCCGCCAACACCTAGCCTGCTGGCATCAGTGTGTACCTCGGTGTCAGCAGCCGGGTCATATATAACGAGTACAGGCCTCTCGATCAGCCTAGCTTTAAATGTTTCGAATGTGTCAGATTAGGGTAGACCCTAATCTATAGCTATAAGTGATATTAATATGTTACTAGTTCATTTACTGATATTTCAATTTGAATATGTAATTATTAAAGCAAATACATTTATATCAACCTACCTCAGAAATTAAAGGTAAATATACCATTTTCTATGAGGATCTTCATACAGTTCAAAATACAAAACCAAGATAAATCAACATTATTTATTAATTCGGAAATAACAAAAACATGTGGTTAGCTATGTTATTTTATAAGACTCACTTCTTAATTAGCAAAACACTTATTCTAAAGGTACACGAACTATAATTTATCACTTACTAAGTACAGAATAATAATTGAGATTCAAAAGTAATATATCCTAACAGCTAGAAATAAACCATACATCAACTAGACAAAACAATCGTGAACAATACTAACTTTTAACAATTATAATAATTATTAGGAAACAATATAATACCAAAGGCTACAGCCATAAAATAATATCAAATAATATTAAACACAATATTTAAATGAAAAACAATAAGTAGGTAACATCACCTGGTATTTCAGCTTCCCGTGTAAGAGACCGACTGGGCCTGTCTCGCCTTTTTATAGGCCTCGGGGTTGCTACAGTTGTCACAGACCATATTTTATATACATTTAGTCTTCACACTTAATTATTTTACAATAATATTAATCATTACATCAACGACTCTTAACTAACTAAGGTTTACCTAATATTTAACATATCTTTAAAATTTGAACAGTATTAATATTGGTGTTGCCAAATATTTAACGGAACTTACGAAACCAAATCAGACTTAAGTACAAATACTTCACATATATCTATACCTCTATAGTATATTTCCATATCTAATGCTTCGTTTTGATATTTTGTCCACTCCCATGAAACATTCTTCTTGAGCAATTTTGTGAGGGGATTAGCTAGTTGTGCAAATCCATGTATGAACTTTCTAAAATAGCTAACTAATCCCAAGAATTGACGTACGTTATGCACATTTTCTGGACGCGGAAATTCAATAACGCTCTGAATCTTTGTGAGACCCGGTCGCATCCCATCTGAACTAATCTCATACCCGAGGTAATTTATTTTATTATGTAAAAAACTGCACTTTGAGAGGTTCAATTTCAGGTTAGCCCTTTGCAACAATTTTAAAACCTCCTCCAAGTGGTCCATGCACTCTTTCGGACTCTGGCCAAATATAAAGAGATCGTCTATGTACACAGTGGCTTTATTATAACGCGCCGGACTAAGGAAATGGTTCATCATTCTTTGGAAAACAGCAGGAGCGTTTACCAGGCCGAACGGCATGCGATTGTACTCGTATTGGCCGTCCGGTGTGACAAACGCCGTTAAATGCTTACATTCCTCAGATATAGGTACCTGGTAATAACCTGACATCAAATCAAGAGTGATGAACAATGCCTGACCAGCCAACCTAGATATTTCGTCTTCAATTATTAGAATAGGGTATCTCTCCTTTACAGTTACCGCATTTAATTGTCTAAAGTCTACACATAGGCGAATACTGCCATCCTTTTTTCGAACGAGGATGATTGGACTTTGGAGTTCGAAACAGACTCCCTAATGATCCCTGCCTTCAGCATATCATCTATCATTATACGAACTTTTTCTCGTTCATGGTGTGAGAGCCAGTAAGGCCTATAGACGATAGGGCGTTGACTTGTTAACTCTATTTTCATTTCAGCAGCAGACGAGCAACCGAGGTCAGCTAAATCGAATGCAAAACACTCTTTGTGACGCTTTAAAAGCTCTACGAGTTCAGCTTTATCTTTGTCCGTCACACTATCTCCAATATGCACTTGACTCTCATCAAAGCATTTACTAGGCGAGGGAACGTCAACAGGTTGAATTATGGTGACAGCACCATTTGCGTCGGTGAGCCTATAAACCATATGTAATCGTTCTGCCCTTGAAAAAATGAAATTCTTTTGAAGACGACATGGTATTGAACACGGCGTGACCGTCACAAAGAACACCCCATCCTTCACCTCGTAGACGCCACCACACACTCAATATTGCTCGTTCGGTCTACCTACAATTTTTGTGTTCAGTATTATATTGCCTGTGAAAGAAGTTTCCGCTACGGCTTTTACACTAGCAACACTGAAAAGGACAGCATGACCCACTACCCTAACTTTTTCTAAGCGTTTGTCGTCTTCATCTAGATTTGGAGCTGGAACTTCTGCGCTGATGTTCAGAAACTGTAGTCTATGCGAATCCTTGTAAATAATAACGTGTGGTTGTTCTGAATAACTTTGTCCAATCAACATCGGTCTTTCAAGCAAACAGTCATCTACCACCTTGCATAAAACAGTAGCTGTGACGCCATCAATTGACAAGTCTCACTTTGTGGAGCCCGCGGAATGGACCAAGTTATTACCAAAACCTCTTAACAACGATGGAGTATGATCATGAATAAGTCCAAGCTGTATAAGGGTGGACTGCCTAATCAATGTCACCTCACTACCAAGATCAACGAAGGCTTCTACGAATGTACCGCCAACACAAACTGATTTAATAAATTTATCACACGGATTCGTATTGGGAGTCGAAATTACCATAGTTTTAGCTACTGAGTCGGCCTTCGTAGAAGCCGTGTCTTGTTTGAATCGACAAAACTCATGTTTATGCCCTACTTTATTGCAATGATGACATTTTAGCAGTGGTTTAGGACATTTTGCGAACGGGTGACCTCTCTCCTTGCAGTTGTAACAATATAAGTTCGGGTTATTTTTATTGTTGGACCTAGCATTTGTTCTATCCTCTGGCATACTAAAATGTTTATCTTTGGACGGTAAATGAGGATGTTGCAAGTAAACTTCTTTATTACTACTAAGCAGGAATTTCAAAAGCTGATCAGGATCACCACAACGTAATGCCAAAGCACTAGACCTCATTGTCCTGTCGCTAATACCATGAATGAAGCAATCGACGGCTCGCCTACCCACGATTTCACATTGGTTTAATAATGACAACTTTTCATAATAATAGTTTTCAATAATTAATTCGTTAGGTCTACTCTTACGCTTGAGCATATCTTCTAACAGTTGCCCATAATTTTGCTCACAGGGGAACGCATTGATAAGTTTTTGCTGCCATTCGTCCCATGAATACAATATCGAATTGAGACTTTCGTACCAGGTTTTAGCTAGTCCAGTGAGTTTTTGCATAGCAAAATATATTATAGTCCTTTCATCCCAGCCGTAAACCTTTGCACATTCATTAACTTTTCTAAGCCACGTATCCATACGTTGATTCTTTTCGGAAGGATTAAACTCCGGAATAATGTTTTTACAGTCTAGACTCTTAGGTGTAACTTGTGTGCTTTGGTTTGACGGATGAGACGGCAAGGTATCCTTAATCGAATTAATAATATTAATAACATCCTTAGCGGAAAAAGTGGGGCTACGTGACCTGTTTAAACGATGTCCAGCGCTCGTAGGAACTCGATCCCTTCCGTCGCTCGGACCCGGCAACCTGCTACGGCTGCGTCTCCTTGGCATCGCCTCCATGCCGCGGAAGCTGCGTCGCTCGCTGCTGCGGCGCCGTTGCCCAGTTGCAGCTTTTCACGAAGAAGCCGCTCCTCTTCATCCCATAACGCCAGCTCACGCTCCAGCAGCCGGCGGTTGCGGATTTGGCTGCTGCTGTGGCGTTGACGCCTACCCGCGCTCGGCCGGCTACGACTGCGGCTGCGGCTACGGCCTTGTCGCCTACCCGCGCTTGGCCGACTGATGCTCCGGCTGCGCCTGGTGCGAGAACGATCTCGTTGAGGAGTTGCTAGACTTCTTTGAGTTTCCTTTTCCATGTTCACAATCTATAACTCGTCACATGAAACAAGAGAGAGGAAAAAAAAACTTTGTTAAAAGCAATATCAAAATAATATAAAAATATATCATCAGTGTCTCTTAAACGGTGCACTTTAGAGCAAAACAGACAGAAATTTTGTTCCCTTTTTCAAAACCCTGTGTACATTTACTAAAGTGAGATTACTACGGAAATGATATAATTTTTTTTGGTTTGATAATAATTTACCTAAGAGAGGCCTATGCCAAAGGGCAAGCTGATACTGATGACTAGAACAAAAGTAAATGTAACCTTATGCACTATATATAAAAATAATAACAGAATATAAATAGAATTATAAAATAATATTATTATCTATTGTTTGCCAAATATAATGTTAATATATAAATCAATGTAATCTAACATAATATTTAGAATGGGACATTTCTATTAATAATTCAAATTCATACTGATGTATTATCTTTATACTGCATGTCTTGTAAACTGTATCAGGCTATTTGATTTGATTTGAATTTGCCTAATTGATTCTAAAATGGACTAGAAAGACATAGATATTCTAAAAGATCACTTCTAACATACTTTTGAGGGTAGATCGCAACGAAAATTTTCTTGTAGTTACGTAATATCAGAATATCTACAATTATGCATGCAATAAAATGACTACCCTATTATTCAGAACATATTTTCCCTAAAACGCGTTACATACTCAGCGTAAAAAATAAAAAATAAATTGCCGGCGTGTACTTACAGAATTTCCGATGGTATCCCACTTCTGAGATGTAATACTTCTCAGAAAAACAACCAGTAACAGTAGAATAGCACTTTATTTATTCCAATATCACTTTTTATCCAACCAGTGCACTTTATTTATTCCAATATCACTCCTTATCCAACCAGTAATAATAACAACCAATCCTTATAAAACACAATCAGTAGATACTTATGGACCTTAGATTCGGACTCACACGACTGTGTCGTACCACTGCCAGAGACCGATCCCCCAGTCCACCCGACTGATCCCCGTAAATGCCCTCCTATCCCCACTTATTCTTTAGTTTCTCAGTGTGGCCAGTGCAAAAAATTAAAAATACCAAAATTACTGTAAACAAATGTGGGCAAAGTAAACGAAACCTTACACTTTGAACACGACAAAAAACGTCGTGAATCTTTATTTCACGAAGCTCAATACAGTCTCGATCACAAGACTGATCGTAACGTTGCCTTGCCGCAAATACAAATTGCTAAGTTTGATGGCTCATATTTCCGCTGGCTCGAATTTCGCGATACTTTTACTAATTTAATTCATAATAACGAACGCTTATCTCTTATACAAAAATTTCATTATTTAGTTTCAAACCCAGAAGGTGAAGGACTTCGTGTCATTTCTAATATTGAGATTTAATCGTCAAATTACAATAATGCTTTTCAATTACTTTATTATTGTTACAATAACAAAGTATTACTTACAAACCATCACTTAAAATCGTTGTTTAGCCTTGAAAAATAATATTAATTGTGAATCTGACAGTTCATTGCATTATCTAGTGGACCACGTCACGCGCTTACGCGCTTTAGCCAGTCTAGGTCCACCTACCGACCACTGGGATACTTTAATAATAATTGTTTTGGTTTCTTCCAAAATTGATGCAGAAACACTTATGAAGTGGGAAGAACAGCAAGTTAAGTTAGGTGCCATTCCGAGTTTAAAAGATTTTAATACATTTTTAATTGATCGTACATACATTTTAGAATCGATCCGCAATAAAAACAATAAATCTGAGTACAATTCTATTAAGCCACATAACTTATTACCAAATAACAATAATAAACAACGATTTTTACTCACAATATAAAACGAAATAGTGTAACAATAATATTGTAACGACTCGTTTTATTTTTAATTTGACTTAAAAACTTCATGCTGGGAGACTGCACGGAGCTGACATTTTGTCTCGCGGATCGAGGATGACAGAGATGATCTTGACGTGAAGATATTGTATATAGTAATTTTATTGAAATACGATAAATAAATATTTAACTAGATAAACTAAATAAATAATATTGTATAGTTGTAATACCTAATATTACCTAAACATTGAAAGTGTTTTTATCTCCAATTGGGGTTCTCCGCTACGGTAGATTAACTACATTTATTACCAAGATTGTGGATCTGATCTACCTACCTACCTACCTGCCTGACTACATCGGGACATTACCTAAACTTCGGTTCTACCTATTACCTGCCCGACTACATCGGATATAGGAAACCTGCCGCTGTCTACATCAGTTTGCAGGAGAGTAAAGCCGATTTTCTATAAGTACAGCAAGGCTATATTGTATGACTGTCCTACATTTAAATCAAAATTTATACAGGACAAGTTAATTGAGTATCCAAATAAAAAAATATGAAACAATTGTTTAAGGCAAGGTCACTCTCTAAGCGAATGTCGAATGGGGCCTTGTAAAATTTGCAAAGTGCGACATAATACATGATTGCATTCAGTTGATCAATTATTTAAAGTCAACGATGCTCAAAACAATGAATCATGCCTTACCTCTAATGTTTCGAGCAAGAAATATTATAGTCATGTATTGTTATCTACTGCCCGAATAATATATATTTTGAATCCGACTAAAGAGATTACAAACTGACACCTCAGTCCTCCCGTGACCACGGCTGCTGGAAAGTAGCCGAAACGTCGGGCAAAAGAAAAGTGCACCGCGAATAAATCCGTAAATGTTTAACATAAGAAATCAAGATTTTAAGCTTTTAAATATACCTAACCATTTGCAATTTGGCCGATCCAGATTTTAGCTAGCCAGCTCCTATAGATATACTCATAGGCGCTAAGGTTTATTGAGAATTACTAACAAATGTCATTAGGTGCAATTAAACCTATGTTACAAAATTCTGTCCTAGGTTGGTTGATTGAAGGTTCAATTAGGAACGAAGTATAAATTAGCTCCTGCAATTCTGTAGTTATTAAGGACAGAACGATAATTATTTAAACTAACAACTTACAAAATTTAAGTAAGTAGAAGAAGTACCACATAAAACAATTTTAAGTACAACAGAATTCTGTTTAATACAAAAGAAACTTAAGTTCTATATTCGTTTCCTCAAACTTTTATATACAAGAAAGTTTAACTTTAAGTGAAGCATCTAGCGCGCTTGGTTTTGGTTGGAATCCAAATAGTTATACATTACATCCCAGTCAATATGCCGGCGATAAAACCTTTAATTACGAAAAGAAGTATTATGTCTGATTATTCTTATAATATTATGTTACCTAAACTAATGTTACAAAAATTATGGCAATCGCTATTATCAAATTTTAAATACCTAGATGTATACTTAACGATTTACTGCATACTATAGATATTCATTGTTTTAATGATGCGTCATTGTTAAGTTATAATGCTTGTATATATGTAAGAACGTTATCGCAAGATAATGATGTCCAAGTGAATCTTTTATAATTTTAATCTAAGGCAGCGTCACTAAGGCCTGTTACAGAACCTCGCTTAGAATTTTGCGCTGCTTGGCTTACCAGTCGACTTACTAAAAGTGTAACAAACACAACTAGGCTTACTATAAATTCTAAATTGAAAACTTCTGTGGCTAATAGTACGGTTGAAATTCAGGAAAAAACTAAGACATCTCGCTGGCGCTATGTACCCACAAGTCACAATCCTGCTGACTTGATATCTCGCGGTGCTAACTTTAGTCAGTTACAAGATTCATAATTGTGGTGGCATGGACCGTCATTCTTGCTTAAAAATAAGGACGATTGGCCCACTTTAAATCCACATAATTTCAGGGACGCCAAATTACCTGAATTACGAAGAAGCGCCACTACAATCTTAGTAGAATCTATTATCAATTTCGAATGATTTTCAAATTTTAGTAGATTACAACGAGCATTGGCTTATGTCAAACGATTCACGTTTAATACAAAAAACAGAATTATTTTCAAAGGCGACTTGGACCATTAACCATAGACGAATTGTGAAATTCCTTTAAATTGTTGTGTCTAACAGTTCAACAGTAAAGCTTTTCTATAGAATATAAATTATTTCAATACAAAAACAAGCTGTGTTAAATGAAAACTATTACCCTTATCTCCGTTCATCGTTGATACGAGTTGGGGGACGTCTCAAATGTTCTAAATAGACATACGACAAAGTACATCCGATTTACTAGATTCTTCTCATCAATTATGTAAATTATTTAGACATGAACATGTACGTAACGCGCATGCCGGTCTAATAAAACAATTTGGCCTATAAGAGGTACACTTCTCGCTCGTGTAACCGCTCGTAATTGCGTTCGATGCAGACGGGTACAAAGTAAAACTTTACTTTATCGAAAAATGGGCGAGCTACCTACGTTGACATTACTAAGATTTGTGTCACGACGCGGAAGGCCGTGAAAATATATTTTCCGAAAATGGATGCCATTTTGTAGGAGTGGCTAAATAACTATATTCATTTATCGATTCATTCATAACAATGCATTGTTCGCGAGTTTACAGCTCAGCCAATATAAAATTTATTTTTTATTCCAACATACGCAACATATTTTGGTGGTATTTGGGAGGCTGGTGTAAAATCAGCCAAATAGCCATAGATATATAATATTAAAAAGAGGTAGATAATATGTTATAAACGCGTAAAAATGAAGCCTCGAATTGGCCCGAGTCGGGCCAATTTTGGTTAGTATCAAAGAGAATATAATCACTACGTTTGTTAGTATGCGACCAGCTGATCAACGCGTAGCACGTATTACGCGTTCCGTGCGCCTTGCACAAAATTCCATCGTGTGTCTATAAAAGCTGTAAAAACCTTGACAAAAAATTGAATAAAAGTCAAGGAATTTTATTCCCCATGTAACTTTACAACATTTATTATTCAGTCAAGTATTTTGTTAAAAATATATTTTTCAACCATAGATATATAATATTAATAAGAGGTAGATATGTTATAAACGCGTAAAAATGAAGACTCGAATTGGCCCGAGTCGGGCCAATTTTGGTTAGTATGGGACCAGCTGGTCGACGCGTAGCACGTACTACACGTCCCGTGCGCCTTGCACAAAATTCCATTGTGTGTCTATAAAAGCTGTAAAAACCATGACAAGAAAGTGAATAAAAGTCGAGGAATTTAATTCCCCATGGAACTTGACAACATTTATTACTATCAGTCAAGTATTTTGTTAAAAAAATATTTTTCAACAATAAATAATTTATGAAAATACTTGACAGTTTATGTCATAACAAAAATGGAAAGCAATGTCAATATATACTTTTTTTGTGAATCTAATAAGGATGCATGTATTCTGGCATAGAGTAGGTAAATAGTACAGAAGCGAATGTCGTTAGTTGTAGGTACAGAATTACAGACCGTTCACTTATTTTATATTTTATCTAGCTTGAAAGATATTTTGATAAGATTGACGGAAATAATGAAATTATATTGTTCAATCAGTTAAATTAATGGCATTAACTTTTTAAAATTGGAGAACTATAAAAAAAATGTTGTGAGATGTTATGAATGAAGTTATAGAATATTAGGTATGAAGTAACTTAGAACGATCTGATGCCTAACAGGAACAGTAAAGTAACTGCTGCTTTTATTTGATTTAAGTTTATCAATCTTAAAGTTTAAGACATACAGATTAGTTTTTTTTTTTTTGCTTTTTATTGAGCGACAGGGACAGAACTACGCTATTGGATGCGCTATTCGTCACTTAATAGGCAATTGTGAATAGTGAAACAGATCCTTAATATAAAAATTCCCATCACATTTATGGCTTAGTGAAACGGTTTACAACAAAGATATATTTATTATACATTAGCTGTATGTACTTAACATACGTTGTTTGATGGAAATATGAATTTAAATAATTATTCCTCCTACATAAAACTATTTTTTTTTACACCAACAACTACACCTATTGCCTATACCCTACAGTCTATATCTTAAAAAATTAGATATCTATGGACGCTTCACACCACGTCAGTCTGGCCCCGTGGTAAGTATCCGAAGAACTTGTGTTACGGGTACCAGACAACGGAAATATATTTAATACTTTTTTATACTATACTTATATTTAAGATTTTTATTATATTATACATATATTTAATACACATCCATGACCCAGGAACACAGAAAACTTTTTTGTTCCCTGGCGGGATTCGAACCCGCGACCTCCGGCTTAAGCGCCACTGCGCTCACCACTGAGCCACGGAGGTCGTCGAATCTTCATAATGTTCACTTTAATAATTTCGAACTTAGTATTCTATTGTTCATAATACTTACAGATTGACAACAATCCGTAAGTGTTTAAAACAATGAACAATATTCGCGTAAAAATAAGAAATCAATATTAGTATTTTTTTAAAATAATAATAAAATTGTTTATTTTTTTTTCTAGGAAGACATAATATATACAGCGGAAGACATTTACATTTAATACTCCAAACTAAAAAAAAAGGGATTATAATAAAAAAAATAGTTTTTTTCTATTATTCGAAAAGTGCCCATAAAAACACCGAATACCTATTCGAATGTCAAAATTGTCGATTAAATATTTGCAAGCTCTACTTCTTATCCTTTACCTTTTCCCAAGGCTGAGAATATAAGATCCGGAATCCGGAAGGCCGTAGAAAATTCCGAACATTGAAACTAGAATTCTGCGCCAATACAATAGAGTTGAAAATTTCAACATATGAGTGTCGAGTTTCAATGTCTTAAATGACAGCTCGACGATCAATACTTCATTTTCAACTCTATTGTAGTTAGGTATTAGCGCAGAGTTCTATTTTCAACTTTATACATTTTTACCGGCGTTCCGGATTTCGAAGCATATAGTTCCAGCTTAATTAGGAACAAATTCTTGACAATAACCTAACTTTTAATAAACTACTTTTTTGACGTAAAGGTCAAGTTGTATTTTTATAAAAAATAAGCTTTTTCTTCATCTGTACCGTTCTTTGCAGAATTTGTGCCCCAACATCGCACTGTAAAAGAGTGCACTAATAGAAACATGTTTTTAAATATCAAGTTCAATTCCTTTTTGACATACATAAAAAAAAAAAATATGTTTTATGTAAATAATAGTAGGCGTTCATGCCATTATCATAGTTACTAATAAGAGGTAATTTTAATAAATTATCTCTTAATAGTACCTATGAACGAAATAGAATTTATACGCATTTTGTACCTTCTGCGTCGTTAAATAATCTATGTCAGAGATTCCAAACTTTAAATGTGGAATCGTATGTAATTGGTAGTGACAAACACTAGTCATCTTTTTCTTTGCTATTGAATTAGGAATGCCATCCTTGTCACGAATTTTTGCTCTGAGTGAAATGTCACATTAATTAAAAGTGTCAATGTGTGACGCGGCACAAAATTTTTGTCAGTTTTGTAAGGGTATAACGTATCCTTAGTTATCACTGTTTTCAACAATAAATAATTACAATAAAATACTTGACAGTTTATGTCATAAGAAAAATAGAAAGCAATGTCAATATATACTTTTTTTGTCAATCTAATAAGGATGCATGCATTTCTGGCATAGAGTAAATAGTACAGAAGCGAATGTCGTTAGTTGTAGGTACAGAACTACAGACCATTCACTTATTTTTATATTTTATCTAGCTTGAAGGATATTTTGATGAGATTGATGAAAATAATGTAATTATATTGTTCAATCAGATAAATTAATATCATTAACTTTTTAAAATTGTATCATTAACGAAGTAACGAGAAGAAGATTTGAGGGCCTAACACTAACAATAAAGTAGCTGCTGCTTGTATTTGATTTAAGTTCGTCGTTTCGTCGTTCGTCGTGTCAGCCTGGTGACGTCCACTGCAGGACATAGGCCTATATATAGGCTATATGTCCAGCCCATTGCCACTTTAACTTGCTAATGCGCTGGGCTATGTCGGTAACTTTAGTTCTGCTACGGATTTCCTCATTTCTGATTCTATCACGTAGAGAGACTCCGAGAGATTTAAATCATTAATCTTGAATTTTAAGAGGTACAATTAGTTTTTTTTTTGCCCATAAAAATACCAAATAGTGCCCATATAATACCGAATACCTATTCGAATGTCAAAATTGTCGATTAAATACTGCAAGCTCTACTTCTTATCCTTTATCTTTTTCCAATGCTGGGAATATAAGATCCGGAATACGGAAGGCCGTAGAAAATTCTGAGCATTGAAAATAGAACTCTGCGCTAATACAATAGAGTTGAAAATTTCAACATATGAGTGTCGAGTCAAATTTCAATGTCTTAAATGACAGCTCGACGATCAAAACTTCCATTTTCAACTCTATTGTAGTTAGGTATTATCGCAGAATTCTATTTTTTCCCATAAAAATACCAAATAGTGCCCATAAAATACCGAATACCTATTCGAATGTCAAAATTGTCGATTAAATACTGCAAGCTCTACTTCTTATCCTTTATCTTTTTCCAATGCTGGGAATATAAGATCCGGAATACGGAAGGCCGTAGAAAATTCTGCGCGCGAAGAAAACACTGCCGTACCATTCTTTACTGGAACCATTTCGCCGCATTTTCAGGCCCCTATTGAGAACCTCTGGATAAGGCCAGAACGCTGAAATTTTCGTCATCTAGTAAGCTATAATCACATACTTAAAATCCAAATATTCAATTCTGTAGGTCATTTAGTTCCAAAGCTAAGCGAAAGCAAAGTTTCGCATTTATGACACTCACTCACTCACTCACTTATTCACTCACTCACTCATGATCATCAGAATAGAACTAGTACTTCCCATAAACTTAGAGAGCTGAAAATTGGTACAGAGTTAGGGTTTAATGGCCACATAAAGGGAAAACTATAAAAACTAGGATAATCGATCTGGGGGCACGGCAGTGCCCCCGCCAAGTCGAGCGCGAAGCAAACACTGCCGTACCATTCTTTACTGGAACCATTTCACCGCTTTTTCAGGCCCCTATTTGAGAACCTCTGGATAAGACCAGAACGCAGAAATTTTCGTTATACATTAAGCTATAATCACATACTTAAAATCCAAAATTTTCATCAGATCATTTTAGGCTGTTGTGAATTGTACAACACATGTATCGGAGCAATGGTGTCATGGAGCCCCTTTTGTACCGTCGTGAACCCTTCAACGGCCAAGTCACACAACATTAATTATAATAAGAAATAAATCACAGTAGGGAACCTAAGACTTGGCACAACTTTGTCTAGATTTCATTACTTTTTAGAGATAAACAAGCAGCTCCATCGAGACTTGGCTAGTTTTTTACATAATGTTTTTGGAGGGATAATATTGACCACCTTTCAAACATGGACAATAACAAGAGCCAGTCTAGGCTAGATCAGTTCGCCGAAATATCCATGCGTCATGGAACAGATGACCATCAAAAGAACACCTTCATTGGGTTCTAAGCATTGACAAGAGCCATCCTTGATGTCAACGTGACACGACATTTCTATCTAGATTATTATCTCTTAGACCTGTTAGTGGTATAACAGTAACTAATCAGGGGTAAAGTTTGGGGAGAAAATATATTTTTGAGAGTTGGTATCACTGCCCGTTATCAATGAATTGCGGGAATCATCGTCGTCGTTGAAAAACAGCCCAGAGTTCTATTTACAGAAATAGATCTCTGGGGCTAATGCAAATAGAGCTGAAAATCGAACACACGAGTGTCGATCTTTCAATTCGTACCAAATCCGTGCGTGTGTAGCGACACCGGATTCGGCCCGCGGATATGTTCTCCGGACCAAGTTCAAGTGTCTGTAGACACCTTAAGCGGCCGTAACTATCTTTTCTCGAAGCATTTCGCGCCTTTTTCGTGCCCCCATATTTTCGTTTGCAATTACTTGAATGTCGTTAGTACTAGTAAAAATAAACACTTTACATCCGGTATTACAAATAAATATAAATTAACTAAATAGAATTAAATATAATACTTGATTAACCAGTTACTAATATGTGTGTAATTAATTATATTTGATTATTTATATTTTATATAAATTGTATGATATGTTATTGATTGTACTGTAGGTTCTTGGTGGAAATTCATGTTTCACAGTAATAATACACAATACTTCTTGCACTATTTCCACTTTAATAAGTATTTTACATTAATTTTTAATATATTACACAACCGGTTTCGACAACGTCATCATCAGGTGTAGGTAGATTAATTTTTTTTTTAATTTGTAAACATTGTGCAAAGAGTTCCAGCATCACGAAATTTATACTATTTTGAGTAACGTAATTTAAATTTTTTATACCAAATTATTAACTATTCTATTGTAAACTATTATAACACACATAATTATAACACATTGATAAATTAATAACTTATTGATTTGTAATGTCATAAAATTAATAAAGAATAGATGTCAGAATATAATATAAAATTAAAATACAACTATCACCAATGATTCAATTAAATTAAAATGTCCATAATACTTAAAAAACCAAGATATTATAAATAATGTCAAATAAATTATATTAAATTAAAACATGTCAACCTTAAAATTAATAAATTAAGTCAAAAATATCAAAATTATTACTATTGGGTATAATTGAATTAATGGTGAAATGTAGAAGATAGTATAACTTATAAATAATAATTAAATGTCTTGCAATAATATGGAACTCGAAAGGCATGTCTAGTCATTAAGTAAGGTCCCACGTTTTTTGTGTTTGTTAATTTCAAGCGCTTCTAATGCATCCATCTTCTTGCTTTTTGGTAATATATGTAAATATTTTATATTTTTATCGGGGTCAAAGCTGTCTCCACTACTATTTAGATGTTCAACAAACGTAGACCTTTCAGTTTTCTTCCTCCAAGCTGTTATATATGCTCTTTTATTCTAGTTTTAAACTTTCTCCCCATCTGACCTATATATATATTCCTCCACATGTATCACAAGTGAGACTGTAAATACCTCTATTGTCCGTGATTTTAAACTTATCTTTATTGTTGCACAGTAAATTTTTTAAAGAACCTGTGGTGTAAAACGCCACTCTAGTCTCTTTGTTTTGTAGTATCCTCTGGAATCTATAGGATGATGGGCCGATGTATGGAATTTTTACCCACATGTTTCTTTTTTTTTTTTTTTATTTATTCAAGACATCTTAAATTAGGTACAATAAAATGATGACAATACTTAACCCCATACAAAAAACCTTTTAGATTTATCGGTATGGGGGAGACGTTCTAGAATCTAGTACATATTAGGTATGTTTAGATACTTATTACAAAAACAAAATATATCTACAGATTAAGTAAGTAATACATTATTTTTCCTTACATTGTAATTAGCAATTACTCAAGCTTGGATTTGTTAAGTAGAATCTTTTGTATTTACCTTTGTAATTTATTGAGTTTGAATACATGTTTTGTAAATCGGCAGGTAATTCATTCAAAAAATTAGGTATAACATATTTTAGCGCTCTTGAGCTATATGTGTTAGTTATTTTTGGTAGACAATATTTGTTAGTATATAATTTGGGTCTTAAATGTATAGGTCTTACATGTTCCTCTAAATACTCAGTATTATTCATTTCGGTAAGAATACAGAATTTAATTTTATCATAGACATTAATAACTTTACAATATTCAAACAAATCTTTGTCGTTATTTTTTAAATTATTCCTTATGTGTTTAGGTGTTATAGTCTTTAGAATTTTTAGCTGTAATTTTGGCCGATTTCAGGGCAGAACTAAACAACATTAAGCATATTGCAGTAAATAATGGCTACAAAAGCGAGTTGATCGACACAATTTTAAGAAAGACGAGAAAGAAAATGACAGAGAAAATGCTGTACAACCAAACAGAAGACAAAGAAGAGAAAACAAGAAACATGTGGGTAAAAATTCCTTACATCGGCCCATCATCCTATAGATTCCAGAGGATACTACAAAACAAAGAGACTAGAGTGGCGTTTTACACCACAGGTTCTTTAAAAAATTTACTGTGCAACAATAAAGATAAGTTTAAAATCACGGACAATAGCGGTATTTACAGTCTCACTTGTGATACATGTGGAGGAATATATATAGGTCAGACGGGGAGAAAGCTTAAAACTAGAATAAAAGAGCATATAACAGCTTGGAGGAAGAAAACTGAAAGATCTACGTTTGCTGAACATCTAAATAGTAGTGGACATAGCTTTGACCCCGATAAAAATATAAAATATTTACATATATTACCAAAAAGCAAGAAGATGGATGCATTAGAAGCGCTTGAAATTAACAAACACAAAAAACGTGGGACCTTACTTAATGACTAGACATGCCTTTCGAGTTCCATATTATTGCAAGACATTTAATTATTATTTATAAGTTATACTATCTTCTACATTTCACCATTAATTCAATTATACCCAATAGTAATAATTTTGATATTTTTGACTTAATTTATTAATTTTAAGGTTGACATGTTTTAATTTAATATAATTTAGTTGACATTATTTATAATATCTTGGTTTTTTAAGTATTATGGACATTTTAATTTAATTGAATCATTGGTGATAGTTGTATTTTAATTTTATATTATATTCTGACATCTATTCTTTATTAATTTTATGACATTACAAATCAATAAGTTATTAATATATCAATGTGTTATAATTATATGTGTTATAATAGTATACTAATAGTACTTTATGTTATACAATAGAATAGTTAATAATTTGGTATAAAAATTCGTGATGCTGGTAACCCTTTGCACAATGTTTACAAATTTTAAAAAAAAATTAATCTACCTACACCTGATGATGACGTTGTCGAAACCGGTCGTGTAATATATTAAAATTAATGTAAAATACTTATTTAAGTGGAAATAGTGCAAGAAGTATTGTGTATTATTACTGTAAATTGTATGACTCAATTCTGATGTACGTCACATTGGACGACTATCATTTTAACAATCATATAATTTATAATAATCAGTTGATTAATAATTAATTAAACATTAAACCAAATAAATATTAATAGTTAACAGAGTAAATGGTAAAATATTATACGAACCCGGATGTGGCATCACTGGCGAGACTGAAGTCTGCTAGTGCTTGCTAACATTTGCCTAAGCGTAGTCTACGCTGTAACACTTGTCTGCTCCATCGACCGTCTGTCCGTCTGCAGACATGGCTGGCCAACTTCCACTTCAGCGTGCTAATCATAATATGAGCAATGTCGGTGACCTTATTTCTGTACCAAATGACATCGTTACGAATTTTATCTGCCGATAGAGATAGCGTATAAATATTTAACTTGTGAACCGATGAGTGTCCGCGTTTCGACTCCGTATGAACGCATTGATTAAAGACAGGTCTTAAATGATTGTGGAATCGACGATTCAGATGTTCCGAAGTGAAAGATTGCAGATTGTGCGGTGAATAGAGGCCGCGTCTGATCGCTCCCACTGGATAATTGTAGGGGAGATATAGATCCTGCAGTGGACTTTTTTAGGCTGCAACGATGAAGTGAAGGATTTCGACGACAAAAAATTCTGCTGTGAATTAAATTGATTAATTATTAAAAGACAAGATAAGAAAACCATATAAAAAACTCAACATCATTTATTTACCAACTTAAAGAATACAAAATTTTAATTCCCGTACGGATACTAACAGAATAATTTTATTAGGAAGTCATTAGTGCATCGGCGTTCAGTACGTAAGTTTGACATATGTTTCTGTGTTTGAATTTTTCAATGACATCGCTGTCCAAGTGCTGATTTATTATCGATGTACACATCAAATCATGGAGAGCGGCAGACAGTGGTGCATCGAGTTGGTACCACAATACTCTTCTATCTGAATAATATCGTAAAGACGAATCTATGATACTAGAAGATTGTGGGCGTAGAAGTATAATTTGGGAGCGTATCTTTTTGAACTCAGGTTTACTATTCAATAAAGATAATAATTTTGTATAAATGTAATCAATCCACTTCCTAATATATTGGATTGAATGTGGATATTTTCCGCGCATTATATCCATGCAGGCGTTAACCTTTTCCCTCCATTCCATATTTTTATCAAATTGATCAAATACTTCAGGGTCTTCATGAATAATAAGCGAATATACATGTTTTAGAACCGCTATTTGCAAATCTTCTTTAGTTTTATAAGCCTTTAAATTATTTTTGAAATGAGCAAGTACTTCATTCGGAGTTCCGCCGATACAAAACACTTTTCCTGTAAAACCTGCAATAGCAATACAATTGTTTTCTAAAATTATTATATCCTATGTCCTATTTGAATATATTTTATGTACTAAGATGCCAGCCCCTCCAGACTTCCCTTATATTCTTATTGATATGTGTTTCATGATATTATAGTATTAGTGTATACAATGAATGTATGCATACCCGCCAGATTGTGCCATGGGACAATTTTTAGGTAGAAGGCGATAAAGTTGCGGAAAAATCGTACTCGCTTTACTTTGATTCTGATAAAGTATCAATTTTTATTTTTGGGTTCAAAATAACGTAAACAAAACTAGTAATTTTTCTCTAATTTTAGTATTACCATAGATATAAAGGTTAAAAGTTTAATGATTTTAATTTCTACGTGGATGATTTTATTTTTTTTTATTTTTATGAAAACTATAACATAAAAATAAGCAATCTGTGTAAATATCACTTTATAATTTTCAAATGTCATTATTCTACTATAATATACGTTAGAATTATTTCAAATGCTGTAAGAAAATTTAGTACATTTTTTTCAGGTACAGGGCGCCCTGTACCTGAGAATTGGACATACAAACGTTTATTGTACACAACTAATACTACAATATGACATACGTTTTATAATAACTAAGGGGAGTCTGGCAGGGCCGGTATCTCATGCTAAACTGTCAATGTTAAAACAAGACTTCATTAAGAATATCAAACTTAGTGATAAATATAGACATTTTATACGTTGAATAACGACTAAAACTTACGTATTAAAAGTAAAATTGTACTGTCATAGGAGAGGTAAGAAAATAGTTCTAATACAAAGGTATTCAATAAATAATTTATTGTCATTAAGCTCATACCACTTTTCTCTAGTATAGACGCCATTTCCAAAGCCACTAAGACTCCACTTTCATACCCCACCAAATAGAAATTATCCTTCAGTGCTGCTTTCTTTGACATAATCTGAATATATCGGTTCGCTTGCTCGGAGATAGTTTCATTGGGATGATCCAGTCCTGGTTGCAGTGTCAGGGCTGCAAGCTTCAGTCGCTCACACAACTTAGTAAAAGCAGAAAAATGTCCTTCCACACCAGGGACAATACATAAAAATGCTTCTTCCTTATTTATATAATTTTCATACTGGAATCAAATATAACGTTTGCATTAATAACTTTAGATTATAAAATCTAATTAGCTCGTAATTTACACATTACAAGTATTTTGTGTTAATGTAAGTACATTTTAATAATATACATAAACATAAAAATAAATGAAACAACGGTATTATAATAGCATTGCTTGGTACCATTAAAATGAATTGAATTAAAAAAAAAACAAGATTCAAGTAAATAATTCAATTACATCATTGATAGTGATAAATATAGATATTAGTTTTTCCCGTAACAATATACAAAACATACCATATTAGTAGACAATAATGTGGACATAAACATTAAATCCGAAGTGTACAATAGTTCATCAGTGTACAGTTTAGGAAAATAGGCTTTTACTCCTTGACTTTGTGTGAAGCCGAACTCCATACATTTTTTTTCCAGTTCATGAATTCTGAAATAGATAAATTAATACTTTGATGCCTAGGAATATAAAATGTAATGTCATGCTTACGACATCTCATACTCCCGGAGATTAATTTGAACTACAACATTAGAAAAGCATACATACGATTCAAACGAAAGTTGTTGTACATCTTCTATGCTCAATCGGGCATCATATACATCATCTAAGAACCCTTGTATAGCTAACAGCTTATATTTATTAATGTTAAAGTTGCTTAATACAAATTCAACCGGTGAATTAGGCACGTTTTCTAGGGAAACACCTGGGAAAATATTTATTTTTCGTTAATGTGACTAATACCATATTATCTATACAATAACTCTATTACAAGTAATGTTAAGTAAAAGTTGCAAGCACCTGCAAGTTTGAATACTTGTTCGAGCAATGTTTTTCTCTTACTGTTATTCGCTTGAGCCAATATCATCCTCTCCGAAGAGCATAATGCTTTTTCTATGATTTCAATAGCATTATTAATTGATATCATATTCCGGGTAATACTCTCTTTGTGCATCTGCAAGAAACCACATTTTTAATAACCAAAAAATAAATCGACGATAGTATATTTGACGTCAATATTTTAAACATTGAGCACTCACCAAATTTATGTCAGGTAACTTTATTTGGGATACCAATTTATTACTCTCAATTGATTTAAACAGGGCCTCCGGCTCTTCTTCAACACAACTAATAAGTGTGATATGCCTGAAAGGGTCAAGAAAATAAAATGAAATTATTAATTATGTAACTTATATTTTTCAATTTATATTAGCTAGCTTTTAGTCGCAGCTTTGCCCGCATTATTACAGGATACCACGTGAACCGTATATATCACGCGATTAAAAGTAGCATTTGTTCTTCCCCCTGCGGCCCTGGTCTAATTCATATATGTGCCAAATTTTATGATGATCGGTTATGTAGTTTTTACGTGAAAGCGTGACAACCAAACTAACAAACTAATACCTATTCACATTTATAATATTAGTAAGGATAATTTATTATAAAAATCTACATTTTTATTAAACTAAATCAAACGTTTCAGACATAGATTTTTTTCCTTTTTATATCCGTTTTTCAATCAACTTTGTAGTAATTTAATAACTTACTTTATATTTGACTTAAAAAGAGCATCTGAAAGACTATTCACACCATTTTTTATATCTGATGCTTTTTCGTTTGAAGAGATAATAAACACACTTTCAATGCCACCGTTGATGCCGCACTCTTGAATAACAACATGCGAATTGATATTGTTCAAAGTAGCTCTTGTGACTTTTACATCTATATGATCATCATTCCAAATCCTAAAATAAGAAATAATAAAGTCTTAATAGGCATGATATCATTTCAAATGCTAGAGAAATAAATAATAATCTTATTAGATATTATCATCAACGGTCATAGCTAATTCCAAATTAAATAGCTTTGAACGAAACATTACGATTTCACAACTTTTACACCACGCCGTTAACTTTTACTTCAAATTAATTAAATACAAATCCAACTTATTTGGAACTTACTTTGATTGAACATCAATACATTTAGATAGATTGCTTAAAAGGAAAACTAACTTCTTAGCACCCCTCTTAACTAATCTCTCTGCAAGTTTGATAGCTAATATGTCATTATCAGATATGAAAATTTGCCATGAAGAACTGGAACATTTGACTCTGAAATAAATTCATAACTTTATATTAAATTTAATAAAAACAATGTTTTATGTGAAGTAGCGAGATTAAAAAGTGAATTAGGTACTACAAGATAATTTATAGGCATTTGTTGTGGATAAGTTTCGTGTAAATAAGACTATGATATGTATGTAATTTGTTTGAGATTGGATTATGTATCTTAAATTATGTTTAGAATACGTTAAGTAGTGTTATATCAGTGATTATGTATGATATTATATGTAAATAGCTACAAAACATTGCATTGTATATAGTAATATCATATAAAATTACTGTATTAGGTATAAGACAACTATTTTACATGTCTAGCAATAGCCCCCTCGGCTTATCAGGTTACTGCGATCGAAAACGAAAGCGCGGGAAAATGACGCGTTACGCGGGAAAGAGATAGAACAAACTGCGGCGTGGGGACATGACCTTTAACCCCACGGAGCCTCCCAGATTTCTAGAATAAATATAGGACCGAAATCCGGTATAGGTGTGCCCAGTCCTGGTCAAATCGACCATAAGATCAAGAACCGATCTCTGAATAAGTCTAAAGAAGAAGACTCTGGAAGAAAAGTGTTTTGTGTAAATAAACGAACGTATGAAAAATATTATTTCAATCGAAACCCTGAATGTTGTAAGTTGGATCTGTTGACTCAGCAGCATTTATCATAAACTCACGGTGGAGATATTCAATGATACAATGATTGTATATTCTTCTTTATTACATATGTTCTACATATAACACCCATACAGTATATCTTATCATACATATAATATGTTAAGGAGGCCAAATAGACATACACACGTCTAAGCTATACATAGCCTTATGGCTAACTGAATATTCTATCATAGGCATCAAAGTGACACCTATGAATGACAGATTATCTTTTTAATAATGTTACATCATTATGCAACACCTCCCTTTTCAAGATAACGCAACTAATACTACAATTTGTACACAACTAAAAACATACTACTATATAACTAATCATATTTTTCATGAATATACAGTTTAGGACGTTTTACATTTCTACCAGATCTGGTTACATAATCGGTATTCACTAGACTCTCCATAGGAACACAGCTTTCATCATTATCACAATTTTGAAAAAGACCGTTTCCGAAATTCACCGAACTCATGGGGTTAGCAATGTCCTGTATGGTAACCATACTGTCATTTTTGCCACTGCTTTCGCCATTACCAGAAGAAGAAGGAGGAGTATTTATGTTTTTTAAATCTCTTTTTCTAGGTCTAATGTGTCCTATATTCCTCCTATACACAGCACCGTTTAAATCTACAATATAATACGACCTACCACACGTCAATTTCTCTTTAATTATTCCCGGAGTCCAAACGGATTTAGGATCTTTTTTAAAATATATATAATCTCCTGGCTGAAATACATATGACTTTTGCTTAACATTCCTGTCAAAATAAAAAGACATTCTGTCTCTGCTATGTTTGTGACATTTCTCATATGTCGAAAATTTTACTACTCTAGGATATAACTTTTTATTTAGTATTGGTAAATTTACTCTTAAGTTTCTAGACATCAATAATGAAGCTGGACTGGGAAAATCTCCCTTAGCCGTATTACGATAATGTAACAATGACAAGTATATATCAGAGCCATCCTCTTTGCATTTTCTCAAAATGTTTTTTATAATTTTTACCCCGCTTTCAGCTTGACCATTGGATTTTGGCCAATGTGGGCTGCTTGTTATGTGTTCAATGTCCCACTCCTCAAGAAAGGACTTGAATTTACTGGAGTTAAAAGGTGGACCATTGTCAGATACAAGAGATTTCGGTATTCCATGACGAGCAAAAAACGATTTAAGATTCTTAACAACAACGTCCACAGTGTAATTTTTATGCAAAGAAGCTAACTCAATGTACTTGGAATAGTAATCCATGCAGACAAGGAAATTTTCTCCATCAAAATATAGTAAATCAACACCTACCTGTTGCCAGGGAAGATGGGACATCTCGTAGCACTGCAACGGCTCATTTGTTGTGTTTGGCTTGAACTTAGCACATACTAAGCATTGATCAACTAAATTTTTAATATCAGCATTTATATTCGGCCAATAAACTGTTTCTCTAGCAATATTAAGTGTTTTATTTATACCTAAGTGACCACAGTGAATTTTATCTAATATTTGTTTTTGCAAAGATTTAGGAACAATAAGCCTATTTCCTTTAAATAGTAATTCATTCATTATATGTATTTCATTTTGAATACTCCAATATGGTTTTACCATAGATGCCATTTTGTCTTTGCTCTTAGGCCACCCGTTTTGAATATAAGACTTAAGCAAAGTTAATGATTCATCTTTATTACTTTCTGTTAATATTAAATTCAAATATGGCTTACTTACAGAGAGGTTAGAAAATATAGTATTTACATGGTACTGTAAATCCTGTTCATATGGGGGTATGTATTTTTCAGTAAGTGCTGCTCTAGACAAAGTATCTGCTATATACATAAATTTACCAGGTACATAAACCACATCTAAGTCATAGCCTTGCAAAGAAAGCATCATTCTCTGCAACCTAGCAGGTACTTCATGTAGGGGCTTCTTAAATAAATAAATCAACGGTTTGTGATCAGTTTGCACAGTTATTCTACTGCCATAAATATATTGGTGAAATTTATTACATCCAAATTGTATTGCAAACAACTCCTTTTCAATCTGAGCATAATTTTGTTGTGAGCTGGTCAGTGTTCTTGAGCTGTAAGCAACGGGTCGCTTATTTTGAAATATAGCGGCACCGACGGCATATCTTGAGGCATCTACCGACAAAGTCAAGTGTAAATTACAATCATAATTTGCTAACACGGGCGCTTTAGTTATAATTTCTTTTAATAAATCAAAGCATTTTTGACAATTCTCATCCCAAAGCCATAACACATCCTTTTTTAACAAATTTCTTAAAATATTAGTTTTGTCAGCTAGCTTATCCAGAACAAAGTGTGTGAAGTGCAACACAGTCCATGGTCACCGCAACTGCCCAGCGTGGAAGCACAAATGCAGGTCATGTTTTAAATATGGACATTTTACTCATTTATGCTTTAAGAAAAATAGTGTCAGGAGTTTAGTCTCTGGGGTAGGCAATATGCATCTCGATGATGAACCGAGTGCTGCTTGCTTGGTAAGCAATGCTCATACTGAGAGATTCACTATTGGGGCGTTGTTCAATATTAAAAATATAAAGTCACAAAGTACCAGTTCAAATTTGAGTAAAAATGACATTAATTCCTGGCATTATTATTTAAAAATAAATAACAAATGTGTAGACTGCATAATTGATACTGGGGCAGATATAAATATGATGTCTTACAAAGTGTTTAAAGAATTAAATCTTAAGTTTGACAAACAGAGTAAAAAAATGTGTAAAAAATATAATATCTATGCTTATGGGGGAAAACAACCAATTCCCATTATGTCAGTGTCAAACATATGGTGTATGTTTGAAAACAAAAAAGAACCTGAAAGTGTTACTTTTGTTATAACAGACTTAAACTGTCCTACTGTAATTGGTTTACCCACTTGTATAAAGCTAAATTTAGTTATAAAAAACTTTAATCTAAACAATATGTATAAAGAACCCTGTGACAAAATTGTGACCAAATATAATGATGTGTTTCAGGGTCTAGGCTGTTTACCATATGAACACAGTATTGTGTTAAGAAAAGATGCTGTGCCGTGCATAGATCCACCCAGGAAGGTGCCATTTGCTCTGGTGGAGCCGTTGCGGAAGGAGCTCGAACTCATGGAGGAATTGGGGATCATCCAGAAAGTCCATGAACCAACTCTCTGGGTGAGTAGCTTAGTTATTACCATGAAAAAGAATGGAGGATTAAGAGTTTGCCTAGATCCTAGAAATTTAAATAAAAACTTATTGAGATGTCATTATCCCATTAAAAATATTGATGAAGTAAGGTCTAAATTGTCCGGAGCCTCATATTTCTCACATTTAGATGCATTTTCTGGATTTTATAATATAAAATTAACTAAAGAGAGCAGTGACCTTTGTACTTTTCAAACTCCCTTTGGTAGATATAAATTTTTGAGATTACCTTTCGGAATAAGCACGGCAACAGAAATTTTCTACAAAACTATGATAGATTTATTCGGAGACATTGAGGGAATAATAATTTGGTGTGATGACATTTTAATATACGGTGAAACAATTGAAATACACAATAAAAGATTAGAATTGTTTCTGGATAGGGCTAGACAAGTCAATTTGAAATTAAATAGGGCCAAGTGCAAATTTCTTTTAGAAGAAATCGCATATTTGGGCTATATTTTCAGTAAAGATGGTGTAAAAATTGATCCAGAGAAAATTAAGGCTATAAAAGAGATGCCAATACCAAAAAATATTAAAGACTTGCAAAGATTTTTAGGTATGATAAATTTTTTAGCACCATTCATAGAAAACTTAGCTGACCTTGGTTGACCTTGGCACGACGGAGATTTAGATTTTCTTCTCTTCTGGTGTGTAGAAGGACTGTTCTGACGACTTCTGTGTAGCTTGTATACTGTGGCTTCTTCTCTTCCATCTGCTGCATTCATTGATTCTTCACTTTTTTGTGCCATTGTGAGTGTTCTACATAGAAGTTTGGCTCTTTCCAGGGACAGATCTTGCTCGAGTAAGAGTTTTTGACGAAATTGCGAGAAATTTGTAGCCATATTCGCAATAAGGATGTCCCTTACCAGCGAGTCGCGGAGCGTACCAAACTCACAGGCATGACTTGCATTCTCTAATTCCATAAGAAAGTTCTCCAAGGATTCGTTCACACGTTGCTTCAGCGTGAAAAATTTGTGTCTTGCTACCGTCAAATTCTTCTTGGGTTCAAAATACTCGACGAATTTTGCCTTGACATCTTGATATGTGGCTTCCTCCAGGTCCAAATTGAAGGAATTATATATATTTAGACCTTTCTCTCCCATGGAATGCAGCATGATTGCAATTTTTCTTTTGTCTTCTGTCTTCTCCATTCCTGATGCCAGCAGGTATATCTCGAATGATTGCGTCCATTTCTTGAAATTCTCAGCATTATTGTTGATAACTTCGGTAGAAATTTCAAGTTTCTGTACGGAGTACAGAAACTTGAAATTTCCAGCCATTGTTAGGTCTTCACACACTTTTTCACCGATTGTTCCTAAGTTCCGACTGCCTTCAAGTTTTTTGTGGTTATTCTTGAGTTTTTTTTTTTATGTACCCTCTTTTTCGTTCATATATTTTTGTATTTACCTCCCACTTCTAACACCATGTTGTATGTTGGATCTGTTGACTCAGCAGCATTTATCATAAACTAGCTAAATAGCCACGTAAAAAACTAAGCTATCGAAGAGTAACATCATACAGCCCACGACAGTATTATTAAATGTAAATCAGTAAGAAAATGTCAAGATTGTGTACCTAGACAATACAGAGGATTTAATCTGTTGCAAGTCGAGGAGTACTCGGCCGCGGTTACAGCACGCAGCTTGCACGCGGAACGCGCGCGCAGCCTCCTCAGCTGCGAACGTGATGCGCGACAAAGGTCTTACATAGCCACGCTGTATGCCTTCGATCATCAGGCTTCGTATGTACTAGAATTAAACATATAATTAAAAAAACTTCAATAATAATTAGCCTAATTTGAATTCGCTAGTGACTTTATTAAGACTTACTAGCGCTTCTTCTTTATATTTTGGCTGGAAGATTGTAGAAATATCAATCGGGAGGTACCCCCTTTGACTTGTTAAATAATTCATGCCGTAACTAAAGTCTTCGTTATCATGAATTATTGCTGTATCAACTAATTTCCCAGTATATCCAAGACACTTCAAGTAGAACTGTAAAAAGTAATTTGGTTTAAATGTTTTCCATGATTACATAGTACTTAGTTTTGTTTCTTGTACTTCTGTTATTACGAGGATTAAGAATTTTGATTATTTAAACTATTTTCAGTGTTTTTATGATCTAAACAGGTTGGGTTATATTTCTGAAAAAAAAAATTGAAAATGGCGAGAACGGTACAGCATCGTGCAAACATAATAAATATAACATATAATATACATGATTCAAAATATAGAAATTAGTCTTCTCAACCCAGATCTCTCTTTAACGGATTAGCATTGCTACTTACATTTTTTAGCTGTCCTTTGGAGCAAGATACAATGAGTTTGCAACCATTTCCTTCAGTAGCACAAAGAACATAATCTAGAAAACTTAGGTCACGAGAATGTCCGATATGATCCACTGAAAAAGATTTAATATTTTAACGTCTTGACATCTTAAAAAATAAGAAAAACTTCATAAAACTTAAAAAAAAACAACTTACTTTTTAGTTGAGGAAATATTTTTTGCAAAAATTGTTTCTTAGCATTGCTGCTTACAGTAGTAAAAACATTACAACCATGAGCCAAAGCTATACTTATTAAAGCTTGTCCTAAAGCTCCAGCTCCTCCTTGAACAAGAATTGGGAATTTTCCAGCAATTTTAACTTTGATGAACTGTAGACGAATTTTTTAAAACATTAGTAATATGAAATATTCCAAAAATATTACAATACTTTTAAATACTCACTCCCTTACTAATAAACGCTGTATAAGCTTTGAAAAGTTATACAATGTTTCGTTCACGTCACACAAGTGACATTTTTATTTCGATAGAAGGAGACAAAATACTGTGTATCTATTCAAAGCTTATTCAGCGTTTATTAGTAAGGGAGTCATAGTTCTACCAGAATATAGAAAGCCAGTGAATAAGATAGTGGAACTGTCGCTGCATCTTCTAGTGTCCAATGCGAAGGAACTGGTAAAAGAAACTCTGGGTCAGCCTTTATTTGCGATGCTATTGATTCACTCTGCACAATACCCATTACTCTGGTGCCGCTGTGTATAAATGAAAATATTTATATAACATGAGTATATTCTACGTACGCTACATCAAAAGTAAAGTTTAGTAACAACTCTTCACTGCATTTTTAAACTATTTTAATATTACCTTTTTGCGATTCCACTAAAGTCAATGACGCTTTTATTCCTCTCATCGTTTTTAATGAACAGTGATCCCAAGAGTTTGTTGACGTAAACAATGTTAACACCAGAATAGGCAACCTTTAAAATAATTTATTTAAATTTAATATAGTGTAATATTAATCAAAAATATAATCACTAACCGTATCGAAATCTTTATGATTATGTACTTTAATGTCTACACCCAGGTTGCTACTTATCGTGGCGTTGACCCAACAAATTGAGTCAAGGTCCCCAACTTGTCCAATTTTCAATGTTACGCCAGAATTATGTTCAGCTGTCTCAAGTGGCAAATAATAATCTCCTTTATATGTTTTCTAAAAAGGCAATTAGTTATTAGAAATAATGAAAACAAGATTATTTGTTTAAATTATACAAGGTTATTTAGAAGCAATGCATGCCAATTGCCAAGTCATTAAAAAGCAAAGAAATATTTCTTACATTTGTTGACTCATTGACGTTGCGGATGAATGGAGGAGTTTTTAGAACAATACCATCGTCGTTTAGTGAAGGCAAATCGATGAATTTAGGGTTCTCCATTACAACCCCACCGCAACTACAATACAACATTGGTTATAAAATTCATTAGTAATACATTTTTATTATTTTTTAATATTTTATGCTAATATTTAATATTAATATAGCTTTCGACATACATAATTTACACTTACATTATACTGTCGCTTAGCTCTGATATTTTTGCATTAACCAAAATCCTACCATCACTTGAAACCGCGCTACTACGTTGTTTGTTAACGTCAATAACTATCTTTCTAATATAATTAAGTTTAGATACAGTATGATGTTTTCTCCTTAAAACATTGAGCTGTATAATGCCGTCTAAGAAAGTCACCCAATTATCTTTCCATTCGATTTGCGCTTCCGTCAGAGATTCATTAGCACTGTGTATACTGCGGAATTCATTTCTGGAAAATTGTTACGATGGTTATTTAAATTTTGAATTTTTTTTTTAAACTTTTGTTAAATAAGAAATAATAATTACGTACTGGTATTGATGCTCTTTAGCGAACAGCAATCCATAGATATCATAAGAACTAACACTTTTTTCAGATGTCGGGGTAGCTTGCATATGTTTTGTGGTAGTAATTTGAGGAACAATAGTTCCTCTTATCATAAGCGAATTCTCGTTCAGCACCTGACAGAAAAAAAATAATTAAACATGTACACTTATGATATGCTTAATTCGTAATCAATCAAAGTTCCTAGTAATTATAAGTTGCATATTAAGATGTTTAAAATATTTTACCTCGAACTGGCCCGTGCCTCGGTGTAAAGATACATGAATATGCAAAAGGCGTTGTTTGTGCAGAATAGGTTGAGAATACAAATACACGTTCTCAAACTGGACGGATAAAATTTCCGGTCTTATGTTTAAACTGGTAGCCAATGTTTTCCATACATAAACGAGTGCCGCAGAAAAAGGATAAAGGTTCTTGCCTAAAAATTAAATTTTATTAATTGTTTATTTAAAACAACAATTTCATAACTTTTCAACTATAGGTGTCCTATAGGTTTCCTTTCGATGAATTTATGTCTCATACCTCTAATGACGTGTCCTTTTAAGTAGGCGTGCTCGGCGTCATATGTTGATATAATATCTTTCGATGCTGATGCTGTTATCGTGTTGCCTGCCGCTGGTAATGGTAGACTCCTACATACGCCAATGACAAATACAAAGTTAGAAATCACAGATCTATTACATTAATATAAATAAATTCAGATGACGAAATTATTAAAATAATTTTACCATTTTTCTTGGTGAGCCCATTCCACTAAATGTGACAACATGGGGGTTGCTGTCGAAACCGGAAACTCTATTTTTGGATACAGAGCGTGTACTTTCGGATAAAAACCTTCCATGTAAAGCCTGTAAAATCGGATTAATTGAGTCATCTACAAAAAATGCATATCTCTCAATTGTCTAAGGTAAATTAGAAGTATGTCTAACCATACTTTTCAATACATAGACATTTAGCTTAATCAGCTTACTTCCCAATGGCTTCTAGTAAGTATACAGAATTATCGGGATGTCCGCGTCGTGTCAAGGAAAGTAGTTTGCAGGATATCGGTAGAGAACGCTTGAGAATAGCTTGCAACAATCCATGAGGCGCGACTTCTATCAGCACCGCATCAGCTGGAATCAGATGCGAGGTCTCCTCAAACAGAACCGGACTCTGTAATGATAGTAAAAGTCAAGTAAGTACTTACATAATATCATAAAGTGCAACCACCGTGGTCTAGTGGTTAGAGCTTGGCTCTCGACTCGGAGGTCGTGGGTTGGATTACCGCATTGGAACAACAGAAATGTTGTTCCTATGTTTGGTTAAGACAATGCAGGCTGATCACCCGATTGTCTGACAAGAAAGATGATGATGATGATGAAAGATGACCGGCGCCTGACTGGGTTATGACAGTAAAGGAAGAGAGAGTAAGAGTATTATCTATTATATAAAGTAACAACGCCTGACTGATTCATCAACCCCGAGCCAAAACTACTGAAGCTATAAACGTAATAATCGGACAGTGGCTTCCTTTTGTAACCTATAGGTCTAGAAGGGATTTTGCGAAATTCACCCCCTAAAGGGACAAAAAAGGGGTGTTAACTTTTATATGTAACTTTTTTGTTTATGGTCAGATCTGTTTCGAATTTCGTCATGTTGCTCTTTGGCGTGATTTAATAAAACTCTAATTCAATATTTTCTAAAATTCAATACTTTAAGGGGTAAAAAGGGGTACGGGTAAAATTTTAAAATACGTCGCCATTTTAAGGGGTCGCGAGTGGTTGGGGGGGAGGGGGGAAGGGGTCGGATTCCCCCCTCATCATTTTCATTCATTCATTCATTCATATAATCACGCCTCTTTCCCATAGGGGTAGGCAGAGACCGCCTCTTTCCCGTCGGGGTAGGCAGAGACCACTTCTTTCCACTTGCTACGATCCTTACATACTTGTTTCGCTTCGTCCACTTTCATTCATACCATCCATTCCTCCTCTTACATTCAACGTAGCGAAGCGGCTCTCCATGGGCCACTTTTCGCCTCCGCGAGAACGAGACGTGATGGGTGGCGAACCGCATCGCCGCCATTTTGGATAATTAAATAATTTTTATGATTATCCTTGCGTTCCCACGGATTGGTGGAAAGGTTAGGAATAGGGAAAGGGAAGGATAGGTGGTGTGGAAAGGAAGATTGGTAAGTTAGAGTGGGAAATAGGAATGTAGGATATTACCGCCCAGGAGGACACGGGATAGGACGGTAATAGCTAGGGAGCCGGGGTCGCATACCCGTATACTATACCACAACTACCGGACAGGTGAGTTGGGATGAGTATCCCTGACATCCCCTCATCATTTTCACCCGCCGGAAATACTTGATTTTCTTAGAAAAAATAAAAAATAGATTTTTTTAAAAATTATTTATTCCACTTTATAAACAACATCGCCATTTTAAGGGGTTGCGAGTGGTTGGGGGGAGAGGGGGGAGGGGTCGGATTCCCCCCTCATCAAATCATAAAAAAAAGACAATCTTTTAACGGCCCTCCACTGGGACTCAATTCGTTGAGTATGAGTCCCATCCTCAGCTATAAATGGATTGTCACAATCCGAGTGGTTGACTTTTCTGTGTATGTAGCCATGTTCTGACAAGCAATCATATGCTTTCCAAAAATCAGTGTGGATGGTGGTGCCAATTTCCACATTCTTTAATATAAGTGGCACCAAAACCTCAGCAGAGCGAATATTGTCTGGACACACTTCCAACCTCAAATCTTCAGATCCATCCTCAATCATACCTAGAACCCAATGGCCCTCAATAACAACTGGCTTCAATTGTGAGTCGACGGAGCCCCGCTACGCGGGGCTCCTACTTCTTGGGTGGTTTACAAAAAAATAACATCTAACCTAACCCAATGAAGTCGTATTGGGCCAACTCGGAGTAATACATTGCTATTAATTACCTAAGAATTATATACTGTTCTCATACATTTCCTATATCACATTATATATAAAATATAATTACCTCGATTATATTTTCTTTTTCCAAATTTCAATTCCATACATTTTGATCGGCGATTCTTTAAAGAAGCGATAAAGAAAAGATCTTGGCTCACCCACCCCCCCCCCCCCCCCCCCCCCCTGTACTAAAGCATAAAGATTACGTTCCGTTTTGCATAGTTGCAATAATATTTAAGAATTTTTGAAAATTGTTTAAAAATATTTAGACGCAACTCCGGCAGCCAAAATTTCTTTGGGGGGTTTAAGACTAACTCCCTTAAGCCCCCTACACCAATACTCTCAAATTCAGGCGACTCGTTATAAAATCCAACCCAGGGGTACTAAACTTTGTATGGGAAAAAATATTAAATGAGCGTTTCGGCTTCAAACTTTGTAAATGTAGTCCTTAAACAAAATAAGTAAACATGTGTTTCATGATTTTTCGATATTAAACCCCTAAAGGGATGAACGGGGGTATGAATATCTTTTTTTTTTCATCGACGCTGAGACAAAATTACTGAAGCTATAAACGGTCCGTGGCTTCCTTTTGTGACGTATAGATTCACTAAAAAGGGATTTTGAGAAATTCAACTCCCAAAAGGGGTAAAAAGGGATATCAACATCTGTATGTAACTTTTTTGTTTGTGGTCAGATCTGTTTGGATATTCGTGATGTTGCATTTTGGCATGATTTACTAAAACTCTAATTCAATATTTTTAAGGGGTAAAAAGGGGTACTATACTTTGTATAAAGTAAAAATATTACATGAACATTTCGGCTTGGAACTTTGTAAATAAAATGATTGTGTTTCATGTTCCATGATTTTTAGATATTCAACCCCTAAAGATAATAGCCATCTGCCGTAATCTTCTGGCCAGATTTAAGAAAGCTGTAGTGAACGACACCGCCACTAGTCCACCAAACGCTCACAAGTAACTTTTTGAGTCAATTTTCGATTCGGACAGGCTTTGGCTGGTTCGCCAGGGTTCAGCCATCGTGATGAGTATTTTCGATTATCATACAGGATCCACTTTTCATCACAGGTGATGATTCGATTTAAAATCCCTTCATTATTGTGCCGGTTGATTAATGTAACGCTGCAGCAGTCGACGCGCGTTTATCGGTTTGCTGCACTCAATTCATAGGGTACCTACCTTTCAAGATTTTCCTCCTTCCCAATTTGCTTCAAGTGAATTCAAACAGTTTTATCACTAACTAACTTTTGCCCGCGGCTTCGCCCGCGTCGAATAGTGTTCTTGTAGACAAAACTTCTTCAGCAAATAACTTTACTCAGTGCTGTATACTTCTGTATACAATATTGAAAATGTTTTTAGGATTTCGTACCGAATGGGTTAAAATAGGACCCTATCATAAAGATGCGTCACGCAACGTACGAGACCGCTTGATATATTATTACATTAAAAGGATGAGTATATTATGATCTATACTAATATAGCCCAAGAGCTACTAAGAAATTTTGGATCCAGGTTATACCAAGGATCCAAAAGCACCAAGTTGCAACATCTTATTTTTTGGTAGCATATGCTTATGTTACTTCAGTAAAGGTCAAAATCACTATATAATATGTCGATATAAATTTCGAGGAGTTCCCTCAATTCCTCATGGATTGCATCATCAGGTTTCCACTTTAGTGACTAAGGGCCAATTTCGAATTAAGCCCTTTACAACAAAATTATTTTGCAAATAGGTCCATAAACGGCAGAGTAATGTTCAAAGATCTCCGAGTTAGTGTAAAATACTATGAGAAGTACATTTTATATCATAATAATGTGATGATGTATGGTATATGATGTGATGATGTATGTTTATAAATTACTCTAATTGACACGTTTTTAAACAACGCCAAAACCCCAAACATGTATCTTTAAGGAGTCAGAAGTTCTGTTCTGTACCTTTGGGTCCAAGTACCTTGGAGCAAAATCTTACTTTTTGGTAGCACATGCTTAGACTTGTTCAGAAAAAGTCAAAATCGCCATAATATGTGTCCATATCAATTTCGAGGAGTTCCCTCGATTCTTCATGGATTCCAACGTCAGGTCACCACTTTTTGACAACCGGACCGACTTGGTATTATACCCTTTACATCACAAAAAAAAATTTGAAAATCGGTTCATAAACGACGAATTTATCTGCGAACAAACATAATATTGAATTTTTGGTCATCTGGAACAGGGTTAGAGTTTTGATCTATAGGTCAGTCAGTGATAAAAATGACGATTTTTGGACGTTAATATCTAAATAACCGTTTGGGCTCCAAATGGTTCGTGTAATATTACACACGGTGCTGCTCGCCAGTTCTGTTACTTGAACTTGGCTTGACACGCTACCACGTGTCTAGATTTGTTTTTATATACAATTTGTCGAGTAAATTAGACTATTGCACAATATATAATTTTATTGCACACAATATTGTATAAACAACGAATGGATGTCTTCGATTTTTATAGGAAAATCAATTAAAAACGTCTCATATCGACTTTGCGAAAATTATCAAGACCACGTAGTTCTGTGATCCTTCCTAGATATCTCTTTTACGTTTATAGGTAACTAAAATACTATCTAAAACTTGTAGATGGTAGGTTGTGCTGGTTCTTATGCCATTTCTATTTCATTAATACCTATTTGTTTTATAAATATATTTTGACGAGTAAGTTTATTGCACAATACGCAATTTTATTTTTTGACCACGTAGTTTTTTTAAAGGCCTTCCTAGATATCGCATTTCCGTTCATACGTATAGCGCGATATAGAAGTGCGAGCGCCCGCGATACGCCACAACACTATGTCTCTGCATTTTAAATCTGTGATATCTTCTAAAATATTCATTTCAATAACATACTGTAAAGGGCCATATTGATCTATATTAAATGCCCAATTTATTTTAGGTACTAAATTGGATAAGGATTAATGCTGTATTGCTTAAAATCGCTTCGTAAATTTAATAAGCTATTAAATTTAAATCAAAGTAAAATATTAAAAAAATGGTTATTGTGGGTTATCCCTAAGAGATAGACATATGCCATCGCGGACTTGTTTGTAGTTTTTTTTGTGTAAGCGGAAAAAATGTGATTATTTACGATATCACATTAGAAACCTCAAAAATAACAGTATTTCTCCACTATTTAATGGATGTTATTATACATATAAACCTTCCTCTTCAATCACTCTATCTATTAAAAAACCGCATTAAAATCCATTGCGTAGTTTTAAAGATTTAAGCATACATAGGCATAAAGGGACAGAGAAAGCGACTTTGTTTTATACTATGTAGTGACACCGCAGCCTGTAGCTAACTTGGACGTGGTTTGCGATAGTTCCGCTTCCACAATAGCCTTCATTTTATTCATTACCTTTGGTCTCCGGCCATTCACGGGGCTTGTTCTGCAGGTCGAAATTTCCAGAACGAAAACGTTGGAACCGAAAACGCACTCTGTTTTGCAACATCGCCGCCATACACATACTTAATCCTCCAAGCTGTTTTTGCAGCACTGGTGCCACGGTGGAACTGGTGCTCGAAAATAATAGGATATTCCAAGTTTTCCACTTTGTAAACAGAGTGACGGAAAGAAAAAACCAAAAGAGGAAAAAACAAATAAATTACGGTTTTCAAAACACAAATGCATGAGTAAATAGCTATATTAATTTGGAATTGGAATTATTAACCAAAGAAAAGGTCAAAATGGCCAGTACGACAAAACGCCAATTTAATATGTAAGGACCTAATATATATATATATATATATATATATATATATATATATATATATATATATATATATATATATATATACAGTCGAAAGTTTAACCGTATCCTTTTTTAGAAGGAGTCGAGGGAACTCCTCGTTTATATGGGCATATTTAGTGATTTTGACTTTTTGTGAAGTAGCCCAAGTATGTTCCCAAAAATAAGATTTTGTACGAAGGTATATTCTGGATACAAAAGTACTGAACAGTACTCTTGACTCTATATAGAAACCGTTTGGGAATTTCAGCGTTGTTTAAAGAACTGAAAGCATATGCCGCTATGTCTCTTTAAATCTCATTATAATGATATAACACCAACACGGGTATCCTTGAACATTACTCTGCCGTTTATGGACCTATTTGCAAAATTATTTTGTTGTTGTAAAGGGAATAATTGGAAATTGGTCTTTAGTTACAAAAGAAGAAACCTAATGATGCGATCCATGAGGAATCTAAGGAACTCATCAAAATTTATATAGACACATACAGTGATTTTACTTTTTATGAAATATCACAAGCGAAAGCATAGCATAAGCAAGCATATAAATAAGATTTTGTAGTTTTTGAGAAAAATATTAAAAAAGTAAAAAATAAGATTTTGTTGTTTCAAGTTGTACCCTGGATCCAAAAGCACTGAACAGGACTCCTCAGTTTTTAAAGATACGCGTTTGGAAATTTCGGCATTGTTTAAAGAACTGAAAGCATATGCCACTTTGTAACTTACAGTATTCATCATCATCATCTTATTAGCAATACCCAATGGAAGCTTGGCGTGTATTCAGGTACACATTCGATCGTTTATTTTAGACGTTCTTCTTCTTGTTTAAGTGTCTCTCCAATCACTGAATCCAGTCCAGTCAGTCTCCGAAACTTTTCTTTGTCCAAGGCGAGTCTAAAAAGTTCTTCTACAGACTTTATCCCTGACCACTCTCGGATATTCCTCAGCTAAGATGTTTTACGTCTCCCTGGTTTTCATTTCCCGGCAATCTTACCCCTCATTATGGTTTATAAAAGCCTGTACTGTTCGTTTCTGAGGATGTGTGACTTTTCTTTGCTTGATGGTATGGACAAGCTCCACTTTTTTACGCATACTTTTTAGTACTTCGGCGTTCGTAACTTTGTCCGTCCGCTTTATAGGCAATATTCGCCGATATGTTCACATCTCAAATGCTTCCAGTTTTTTCCGTAGTTCTTCTTTCATAGTCCAAGCTTCACAACCATAAAGAACTTGCGGCCAAATATAACATCCTAGTTCATAATCCAATGGAAAGAAAGCGGTTTGTAAATATCTTACTCATTTTCATGAAAGTGCCCTCGCTACTCTATACGGGAGCGGATCTCCCAGTTTTCCGCTACCCAAGACCCCAAGTATTTATGTTTATCCACCCTCATCAGTAGGGTATTATCATTATGTTTATCCATCAGTATTTATGTTTATCCACCCTCATCAGTAGGGTAAATAGACGTTCTTAAGATGTAATAATAATAATTTAACAAATATCACTAAAAAGAGTAAAATTATTATTTTTATACAAAAAATTGAACCGACTTCCAAAGTAAATATACACAAAAAAGGATGAAATAAAACTTATTTTCTAAATAATTCCCCTTTTAATTTCGGCGAAAATTTTAACAATTTTTTCTTCTAATATTAAATCGCGAACGTTACAACTTCTATCCTCATTACCCATCCCTAATTATGATCCTTTCTTTACTGCCCCAGTTACTGAGAGTGAGATTGAAAGACACATTAAGGCTATATTGTCGAATACAGTAGGTGAAGATGGCGTCAGTCGCAAGATGTTAATACCTATTTTAGATATAATTTTACCTACTCTTACACACATATTTAATTCCTGCTTAGAGTCCTGTACCTTTCTTGATGCCTGGAAGGTAGCTTATATTACCTTACCTAAGTCTTCCCGTCCTAAAACTCCGTCCGATTTCCGTCCTATTTCCATCCTACCTTTTTTATCCAAAGTACTCAAGAGGGTAATTCAACACCAGCTTACTAATTATGTAACATGCAATAACTTACTCAGTCCATTTCAATCAGGCTTTCGAACCGGCCATAGTACGACAACTGCTCTAGTAAAAGTTTCTGATACATAAGATTAGGTATGGACAATAAGATGCTTACTATCCTCACGTTCTGACAATTGATCACGATATTCTTTTAGGCAGGCTTGCGTCTTGTAACCTTTCGTCAACAGTTATTAGTCTGCTTCATAGTTATCTTGTGGGTCGACGGCAGAGAGTCAAATCATCAGATTATTTTTCTAACTGGAGTAATATTTCTGCCGGCGTCCCCCAGGGTGGAGTATTGTCACCTCTCTTATTTTCCTTATTTGTAAATTCAATTATAATGTCAATTTCTTCATCTCACCACTTGCATGCAGATGACCTACAAATTTACACCCAATCAGCATTAGACAGCCTTCATTCTGCTATTAGTTTGGTGAATGACGATCTGTCGACGATTTGCGAATGGAGTATAATCATGGGCTTCTTATAAATCCTATTAAAACACAGCTAATTGTAATTGGCAGTCCGGGGCTAGTTTCCAGGGTTGACTGGAATTAATTACCTCCAGTCCTTATCAATGGCATTACAATTCCTTACAGCAAAGTCGTAAAAAATCTGGCTGTGTATTTTGACAAACATTTATCTTGGACGCCGCAACTAAATGAGATCAGTAGGAAAATATTCTCGACCTGGCATATTCTTAAACGTCTCCGATATATTCTTCCGATACATACAATGGTGGCCTTGGCAGAATCTCTGTTGCTTCCTCTTTTAGATTATGCAGACGCATGTTTCATTAATCTGACTGAAGAACAACTCAATAAGCTCGAGCGCCTTCAAAATCTATCGTTAAGGTTCGTTTCCGGTTAACGTAAATTTGACCATATCTCGGAATATCGTATCAAGCTTAAGTGGCTCCCAATCCACTACCTCCGTGATGCTCGAGTTCTCTCCTTACTGTATAATATTTTATTTGTTTCCCATCACCCTAATTATTTAAAAACCGTATTTAATTTTCGCAACTCCGATAGACAATAGCTCCGATCATTTTCTAGTCTTCTCCTGGATATCCCTGTCCATCGCACAAAATATTTTAACTCCTCTTTTACAATCAAATCCATTTTGCTTTGGAATTCTTTACATGCTCATATTAGGCAGGCTGAAACTTTGAGTCGTTTTAAGTCGCTGTTAAAAAATCACTACCTCAATTTATGTAGTCAACCATTATTGTAAGCTATTAAGTACCTCAGTAGGTATTTATACCACAAATGTTATACCTATATATTTCTTATTAGTGTATGTATTTATAAAACATATTATAGGTATTTATTTATATATTTAAGCATAATATATATAAAATATTTTGTATTGATAGTTTCATTAATTATTGTACTTTTGCACATCGCCTATTTTCCTAATTATTATTATTTCCAATGTCATCCAAAAGGTTGCCTGGAAGAAATTGCTATAAGTAATAAGGCCGCCTTTGTGTGCATGTTTAATTTTTTTTTAATGTATTGTCACTATGTTTTCTGTTATTTGTTTTGTGCCCAATAAAGTATATTTGATTTGATATATGAAGTCGGTAGTAGCCCAAACAATATCGTGAGAAATCATTATTTTGTAAAGCTCACGTAGCATGTTTAAGTTGACTGGTACCATCTTCACAATTATGAAGATTGTGAAGAGCAGGATTAGGGAACCTTTACGTATTTGTGCGAACGCGCCATTTTTCTAAATATTTTTTTAATGAGGACATTTTTAATGTGCCATTAAATAATTTTTCTTTGTGATCCAGAGGCGTATTTAAAGATTTGGCGCGAAAGTTGTTGTAGTTTTTGAGTGAATTGGGAACAAACATATAAAATATAAGTCTTTCCTCTATAAAAAATGAATATAGATATGATTTCTAGCTCTTGCCTGCGGCTCCACCCGCGTAGATAAAATATCTCACAGGAACGCAGTACTTTCAAATTTCATCAAAATCCGTTCATTAGTTTTTGCGTGAAAGAGTAACAAACATCCATCCATCCATCCTCACAAACTTTCACATTTAATATAGTGTAAGTAGGATCTACATAAGATATTAAGTACAGGCTACGCTTTTGATCAAAATTATAATTACCAATAGGTTATTGGTGTGGTACTCGGCTGAACTGTACTTGGCTAGAGGTTCATGCCACCTGTCTTCCGGGACTGATGTTGACACCCAACGCGGGCTGCGTGGTCTCGGTGTCTTGATAATTTTTTTCATACTCTGTAGTAGGGCGGGTCCTAAATATAGAGCACATATTACTATTATTATTAAGCCTGCATTTTCAGATATTTTTAACCCACGACGCAAAAAGAGGTGTGTTTGTACTTTAACGTGTCTGTGTATCTGTCTGTGGTATCTTAACTCCCGAAATGAATCGATTTACGTTCAGTATTTTTGTGTCATAGATAATTTTATCCCGAGTGTTCTTAGCCATGTTCCATGAAAATCTGTTCAGCCGTTTGAAGATCATCAGGTCTTTTCTAGTTGATGAGGTGATCTGACTAACATCCTTATGTCCGATCAATTCGAAATTTGGTACTGTGTTACTTCAATGATATTGAAAGTATATGATAATGTAGCCATTATTAGTTATACCTACTTTAAAAAAGACAAAATAAAAGTAAAATTATTATTTTTTAATCCCCCGACACAAAAAATAAACTCTTAAAAGTAACAAATAATATTTTAAACCTTGTATAAGTATTGTCGTCACATATATTATGTAAGTTCAAATATTTTTACTAACCGACTTCCAAAAATGGAGGCGGTTATACGTTCGGCTGTATATATATTATATATAAGGGTATAATCCCAACTTGGTTCCGTTTTCAAAAAAGTGGTGTCTTGATGAAAAAGTGATGATAGGATCCATGAGGAATCGAGGGAACTCCTCGAAATTTATATGAACACATATGGTGATTTCAACTTTTTCTGAAGTAGTCTAAGCATATGTTACCAAAAAGTAAGATTTTACTCCAAGGTGTACCCTGAATCAAAAATTACAGAACAGAACTCCTGACTCCTTATAGATACATGTTTGGGGATTTCAGCGTTGTTTAAAGAACTACAAGCATATTATGCCACCCTGACAATTAGAGTAATAATAATTATCATCACCACCACTATCACACCATACATTATTACATTATGATGATATAAAAGGTACTTCTCGTTGTATTTGACACTAACACGGAGTTATTTGGTCATTGCAAAATTCTTTTGTAATTGTAAAGGGCTTAACTCGAAATTGGTCCTTTAGTCACTAAAGTGGAAACTTGACGATGCGATCCATGAGGAATCGAGGGAACTCCTCGAAATTTATATCGAAACATATAGTGATTTTGACTTTTACTGAGTATCACAAGCAATATGCTACCAACAAATAAGATTTTATACCAAGGTATACCCTGGATTCAAAAACACTGAACAGAACTCCTCAGTTTTTAAAGATATGCGTTTGGAAATTGTTTAAAGAAATACAAGCATATTATGCCACTTTGTAACTTAGAGTAATCATCATCATCATCATCTTAATAACAATACCTAAACGGAAGCTTGGCGCGTATTCAATTACATATACATTCGATCGTTTATTTTAGATGTTCTTAAGACGTATTAATAATAACTTAACAAAATATATCACTAAAAAGTGTGAAATTATTATTTTTAAACAAAAAATTAAACCGACCTCTAAAGTAAACATACACAAAAAGTATGAAATAAAAGCCAGCAAATATGAACATGAGTTTTGTAAAATATTGTAGGATACCGTTTAAGCTGGTAGCGACTTCAAAATTAAGAAGATTAAGTAGAGAAATAGCTAAATTTTAAAGAGGAATTATTTGGAAAATAAGTTTTATTTCATACTTTTTGTGTATTTTTACTTTAGAAGTCGGTTTAATTTTTTGTTTAAAATAATAACTTTCCAAGCATCGCATCGTCACGTCAGAGGAACTCTAAGTGAGAAAAACAGGTGTAGTCGCAGATTGCAACAAAAGATACTCCCAAAAAAGATCGCTCGTGCCTAAATGTTTTTCGCATTTATTAATTATCTGTTGTTGGATTGCATACTTTATAAACTTTAGCGGTCCCCATCAGACGAGGTTACGCTGTAAAATAAAAAATTTTGAACTTACATAATAAATGTGACAATATTAATTTATAATATGTTTAAAATATTATTTGTTAGTTTTTAGAGTTGATTTTTTGTGTCGGAGGGCTCTTAAAAATATATATTTTACTTTCTGATCGTATTTCATTAGAACTTTATTCAAATAAAGTAAAAAGATAGTAAATAATAGATATTATATTATTATAGAAATCAAGGATCTAAAAATATTTAAATTGGAAACATACTATATTCTGGAACTCAAGAATAACTTAGCTTAATAAATAAAGAAAGAAAAAATAACAATAAATGAACGATTACCGGCTTCAGCAATGTAACGTGAATGATATGCTATATTCGAACACGGTACTTCTTTAGCGAATATCCCTTTGTTGGTTAGGTCAGTTACGAATTCACTCATGATCTCTGCTGGGCCAGAAATAGTACTAGATTCAGCAGAGTTATGACAGGCAACTTCTATTTCTGGCGGGCATATCTTCGAAATCTAAAAAAAGAAAAGTAAATCTCTTTACCAGTGTTGTTATCTAAAATATTGTTATTTTTTTTTAATATTAAAATTATTTTCTCAGTTTCGGGATGTAGGAGCCGGCATTCGGAAAGTATTTTTTGTGACAATGTGTCAAATATCAGCTGCTCACCTCTTTGTAACCAAGTCCAATGGCAGCCATAGACCCACGTATGAATGGTGTCTGTACGGAAACCAGACCACGATAGTAAGCACACAGAATAGTTTCTTCGGCCGTTAAACATCCATCTGCATACGCGCACCCTATCTCACCGACACTGTGCCCTAAAACACGAGGAGGAACGCGCTGTATCTTATACTCGGGACAATCTTGTGTATATATAATATAATCCGTATCTTGAAAACGGCTACAAGTATTACCATGAAATTTAGTATGCAGGTGCTTTTGGGGGAGAAAAAATGATCTAACTGGGTCTTAACCCTAGAGAACTGCGCATTTTTAAGCTATATGTGTTTTTCTTTCGTCGTGCAATATACATCAATAATATTTTTGACTTCATAAATGTCAGTCCTTTTAGCAGAATGGCATGTTTATGTATAATCATTTTTGTGTTGTTCGAAAATTGGGAATGTGGTGGGTTCGAAATCCGGTCAGATCTTTTTTGTCATTGTTTTATTATTTAAAATCTACTAGAATTTTGAGCAAAGCTCAGTTACCCAGGTATTTTTAACATGTTATTTTTTAAGCTATTGCATAGATTTAATCGCGGGCTTTGAGCGCGGCGACCTAATCAAGAAATTCCGTAACGAAAAAAACCTAACACCGCTGAGCTAGGGTGGGGGTCTGATTAATTTGGTTACAATCGAGCCGGTGGTACTGAATTGCGATCCGTCTAGTGTAACGTGAACTATGTGTTGAATTATTACAATGGTTTCGCCATCTATGTGTTCAAGCTTAAACTACGACGTGTGTATGTTCCCTACACATTGCTGAAGATAATGAAGTACTTGATTGGTAGATGGCGTTGTACTTTTATGCAATAGCTTTACCGCGGCAATCCCCGAGTGCCACACACCTTTTATTTCTACATACTTATGTTTAATAATGAAAAGTTTTTCATACATAAAATAGAAACATTATAGGTAGTCTGTTGTATAAAATTCGTTCTAACCGATTATGTTGTCTGGTATGATATCCATTACTCGTAATACATCTGTAAGGCCGATTTGTATAGCATTTATGCCAACAAATGAGTGCAATATATTATCAAATATATTTTTATCGTTTGATGTAATTATATTAATGATGTTGATGCCTTTTGATTTGAGCACCTGGTGACATCTAAAATCATAAAACCAAAGTCATTTTAATAAGTTACAACATTTCTAATTAAACATGCAATTTTAAAATTTTCGTAAACAGTTTACCTTTCGATAGCAGAAGCAAAAACTGGTATACGCATAAGTTCCTTTCCCATTCCGACCCACTGCGAGCCCATCCCACTGTACACGAACCACAGCGGGCGTTTGCCCTGGTCGAAATAAGCACATTCTTCACTCAGACTAACAGTTTTATCATTTTCATTCGTATCTGAAAAACAAACACAAGCGAGCATTACAGTAGTTGCATATTATGATTTGTAACATTTAAAATGTTACCTTAGTAATTAAACTAAGGCCGGTCTGGGCCTTACTACCTGTTCTTTTCTTTGAATTTTCTGAGAACAATTACTATGGTAATGTACATATTTTTTGACATTATCAGAAAGAAGAGATTTCAAGGAACAAAAGCGCCCATAAATTATACTTAATTTTTGTTATACTTTTTCAATGAGTTCCATTTTCAAAGGTAAGCCCTAGTCTAGGTATTAGTACGAATTTCTAATACTATAATAAATAATAAACGGAAACTTTTCCATTAACCAATGACAGAAATCAACCTCAATATTTAAAAAGCTAAATACTGAAATATATTTTATTCGAATCTAGCGGCCAACTCTACCACCGCGCACTCATTCGTCAAATCAAATAACGTGAGCTTCCGCAACTTTCTATTACACATGTCCCGTTTCATGAAATTACTCCCACAAATTGCAAGAAAGCGAGAGGAAAGATGTTACACATCAAAAAAGTTACATCATGTACCCATGTACTAATTAATGAACAAATAAATCAGATTAAGTATTTATGAGTTGAGTAACTACCAAGCAAGACGAAACCTCGTCCCAAATGCCCTGAAACTCTTGTCTCATGAAAATGATGAAGTAGAGCATGCTCTTCTGGATCAATAGGTCGACTTTTGAGATCGTTAATAATTTTTCTCACAGAGCTTTCCTGTCTTCCTGAACATAGCACGATACGGGGTATACTTGATTTGTATTTGTTAAGGTCCTGAAATAAAAGTTAAGGTCAATGAAAATATAAATTTTAATCTTATGGCGAGGTAAGTCGCCAACTATGAAGTATTCGAGGGGGTCGAGATGAGTGGGGAACGTGCTGCCCCCGTAACTACGGGGTGCTTTGCGTGAATTACGTCATTTCAGTGATGTGTCCATAAAGTACAAAAGCGTAATTTCGACAATTCCGTAATGTGCTTCATACCCCAGCGGTATTTTGCCCGCCTGGGGAAAAGCGTAGCGTCTACCTAGACGCTAAGGCAAAGCACTAAGGAGATGAGTAGGGAACGTGCTGCCCCCGTAACTTCGGGGTTTTTTGCGTGAATTACGTCATTTCAGTGATGTGTCCATAAAGTACAAAAGCGTAATTTCGACAGTCTAGGTAGACGCTACGCTTTTCCCCAGGCGGGCAAAATACCGCTGGGGTATGAAGCACATTACGGAATTGTCGAAATTACGCTTTTGTACTTTATGGACACATCACTGAAATATATATTAATTTGTAATGAGATTTGAAGGTTCAAATCTCATTACAAATTAATATATATTTCTTATAAATATTGTCTACTAGCTTTTGCCCGCGACTTCTTAGGCCCACTTGCGCTAATCCGGGTTAAAGTTAACCCTGGGTCTCTCTCGTTCTTCGTATTTGTGAAAGAGAAAGCATGATATTTTAACCCCAGGTTAACTTTAACCCGGATAGGTGCAAGTGGGCCTTAGTGTTCTTGGAAAAAAAACTATTTCTGCGAATAACTCTCTACTAACAGCTACTTCTTATAAAATATTGAAAATGTTTTAGGTTTACCCAATGCAAATGTTTAAAATGGGACACTATTATATACGTGGTAGAGCCATATACGTGGTAGAGCCATGCTTCTGCACGAATTGGGCCGGCTCGACCGGAGAAATACCACGGGCTCACAGAAAACCGGCGTGAAACAGCGTTTGCGCTGTGTTTCGCCGAGTGAGTGAGTTTACCGGAGGCCCAATCCCCTACCCTATTCCCTTCCCTACCCTCCCCCATTACCCTATTCCCTCTTAAAAGGCCGGCAACGCACTTGCAGCTCTTCTGATGCTGCGAGTGTCCATGGGCGACGGAAGTTGCTTTCCATCAGGTGACCCGTTTGCTCGTTTGCCCCCTTATTTCATAAAAAAAAAAAAAAAACTATCACTTCGACGCGACATGCGCGACTACTTGATATTTTTTATTTATTTATTTGGATAACATGGAGCTGAGTAGCTAAAGATAGAATAGAATGGAGGAGGCTGGAGAAGGCCTTTGCCAAATGGCACATGGAGCGACAGGCAAGAAGATAAATATTTTAAATAATAGAAAGACTTGTTATGTAAAAATAAGTTATATTAATTTTTATTTTTTTTTAATATACTTTTCATTTATTTAGTAACAATTTAAAATAATACAACAAACATAAAATTGACCACAAAACTAGAACCAAAAAAAAAACTAAAAATTAGTACTAATAAAAAGAAGACTTACCTACAAATAAAAACTACAAATAAAATACGTCCCCATCTGGCAGAGTACCTAGCAAACTGATAGCATTGCCTCGTTGAATAGCAATGGCTATCCGTTTTGCCAGGTAGTTCCCGGCTCTGGGGTCTCGGGTGGCTTCAGTAAGCTTTTTAGAGATTTCTTTAAAAAGCTTATGTGCGCCCGGACCCCATGTGCCTAGGGTTTCCACCCCAAACGGTTCAAATATGACTTATGAGGTCTCCGCTAAGGTTCTCATACTTGCGCCGCTTGAGGTTCTCCGCTTGGTTTGCAGCCGCGCCCGCACAGTTCGAGGTGCCCTGGATATGGGACGGAGCAAGAGTATCGACACAAGTAGCGTCCCATACAAGAGCCCGTCCCACACTCCAAGGAACCAGGTCATTCCATCAGGTCTCTTGCCATCGTCGCGCACCAGATCGGAGGGCTCCAGTATAGCTGGTACACCGGCGGTGACAAGAGCCCGACGAATGAGGTCATTTAGACTGTGATGCCGGGAAATGCGTCCAGCGCTTCGTGAGCAGCACAGCCCGTGATAACCGTGGCTGTCTACGTTCGCGCCGCAAACACACTGATGAGGGACGACATGGGGGGCACCAAGACGTAGGGCACTAGCTAGCCGAAATGTATTGCGGCCCAGCAGTGTTCCAGTATTGGCTGACGGTAGTGCCTGCAGCCAAACGCCCGACTCCCACTTCTCCACAGCCAAAAGACGAGCCCGCTCTGCAGGACTGGAAGACGTGTTAAAAAGTCTATTCCGTACCAGTCTGCAGATGGGCTCGTCCCAAAGCCTTTGGGAAAATGTGTTCTCAGGCATATTGCTGCCGGCACTAGCAATGTCCCAGGCGTCCTTGGCCTCGTCCGCAAACGGGATAACTAACGGACAGGATGAGCGCTCTAATATTTTCAGAATAACTGCGTGGTTTGCGTGAACCGAGGACAAGAACGCTGGTAAGGCTACATCAGACGTTTGTCGAATGCCCAGGCCACCGAATCGTATTGGAAGCGTTGCTTGAGTCCATGAGCGGTGGTCAAAATTTATATTAAGAATGGAAGAAAGCGTATGTTTTATGGTGTCGTCTAAAAGTTTGAGGAGTTGGGGGAACTTCCAAAGTTGGCAACACCGCAAGACATACGTAAATTTTGGAACAAATAAGCAATATCGAATTAAGGTAAAAGCCATGTGACAGTTAATTTGGAGAAGACGTTCTAAATTTTCACTAAAATTTTGTAATTTATTGTTTATAAATTCCGGAAGGGAATCGTCTAGAATAGGGGAACCTAAGAGAAGAAGTGAACCTTTTTCGATAACTGATAATTGTGGGGCTACTTCTTTGAAACTGGATATAACGGCATCTCTGTCCTCACAATTATCAGGGACAAAAAGTTCACATTTCCCAAAGTTCAATTCTAGGCCGATGTTTTGGAACTCATGGATTAGTGTACGAAAGTCGGAGAGTACCGTAGATGCATCGCTTCCAAGGGTCCCGTCATCCATATACCAAACGTTGAATTTTGAATTTAGAAGTTCGATAGCCGGGTGTATAGCAAGACTGAAAATTGCTGGACCTAAAGGGTCGCCCTGTTGGCAGCCAACATCTGATGAGACGAGATTATTTTTGTAGATAAGCTTGGTGGGCTCCTTATAACATTGAAGCATAAAAGGCAAAATAGTAGGCGCTTTGGCTTTTACTTGTGCCAACATGGCTACCCTATTAACTGAGTTGAATGCGTTTTTAACGTCCACCTTTAAAAATACACTGTCATTTTGGTTTTGAATAAAAGTGCGAAAAGAGTGAACGGCTGCCTCACAACCACCTTTGCAGGCAAAACCAAGCTGCTTCGGTTGGAAGTAAGACTTCCTGCAGGAGCTTCTCTCCAGCTTCCCCACAGCAACCGCTGGTGAGATCCTTCAGATGCTGAGGGGTGAGACCGTCGAGACCGCCCGCTGAACCCGGAAGAAAAGACATGATGGCACCGCGAACACTGTCAACCGACGTTTGGAGGGCTGGTTCGGCATTATCGTTGTCTGGGAAAAGTTGAGGTAATAATTGAGGAGGATGTTTATTCTGCAAGGCGGTGAGGGTTTCTGGGGAGTTGGGAGCGATCGTGTCGTTGGAAAAAAGTAGCCGCGCGGCGCCTTTAATGTCTCCCTCACTTATCTTATTTTCGACATTTTTAGGATGTTGTTTTTGGTCGATGAAGGTAAAGAAAAATTTAGGTTTGAATCGAAATCGGAAACACAGTTCTTTTTTACAAGAGGGAGGCATTATTGTGGGGATCCCTGGTAACGTGTAGGATGCGGTAGGGAAAAGTAAATAGATGTTCCCAGGCCTACCTCGAGTTTTCACTTACGGTTTTGTGTACCGTCTCGGCAAGCTTCTGGGCCACAGCTACTCTTGCACCCCTAGGGATCCGCCTGAGTATGGGGACTGAATTTTTCAATTTGGAAATTTCTTGCCAAAATGGTTGGTGTTCAGTGGAGATTTGTGATGATAGAAATACTGAAGGAGAAGGGGGTAACGACTGTTTATGGCACTTACCTATATGGATACGTAGGCCCCTCTCACTTTTGAAATATCGTGGTTGAGGACATTGGAGACACTGCACTAAATTTTCCAACGGCACGGTCACATCATCGGTGGACGTCCCTACATCTTGGCTGCTGCTTTACATTAGTTTATAACTTTTACCAGAAATACAAGAAATTGTCTTATGTGAACTTAAAAAAATCTTAAAATAAAAATAAATAAAAATATATAATAAAAGTCAATCTCGTAAGTAGAACTGTGCGCGCACTATTTTTCTATCCAAAAAAGTTTTGAAGCTGTCGTGGACCGTGGTAATCGCTGCCGTCGCCTTGGATACGAACGAGCCTTGTTGATTGTCTTCGTTGTCCAAAAATCTATTATGGTACAGGCATGCGAATATTTTTGGATTTTCGCAGGAGAACCGGTATGTGGAGGCCTGCTCATGAAAATACATGTAGATCCACATTTATAAAAAAGTTCGTGGCACTTTTATAGGAGCTGAATGCCAGATTAATATTTAATTTGGATTTTAAAATTCAGCATTCAAAAATACATCCATTCTCAATTTGACATAAGATTTGAGATTTAAGTTACACATTGTTTAGTAGTCTATTTAGTTAAGTTTTGTAATAAAGGCTATAAATATATAAAATAAAGGATAAAAAATGGTTATTGTGGGTTATCCCTTAGAAATAGACATAATATGCTATTGCGGACTTTTTTGAAGGCTTTTTTATGATGAACAAAACTGTATTACATTATTTTGATCTATCTCGTAGGGCCAGCATTTCCAATATAAGCGCAAAAAAATGTGTTTAATTAGGACATTAGAAACATCTAAAATTATCTGTGTTACTACTACTGTCTACTATGCTATGCATGTTATATACATAAAAACCTTTCTGTTAAATCACTCTATCTATTAAAGAAAACCGCATCAAAATCCGTTGTGTGGTTTTAAAGATGTAAGCATACATAGGGACAGACAAAAAAGGAGATTTTTTTATACTATGTAATGACGCTATGACTCTTTCTGAAAACATAATAATATGTGTAATGACATTATTGTTATAAGATTAGGTCGTAAAAGACTAGAGTAGGGTATGGGGTACCGTATTACCAACGTAACAAATGCACTAATTTGTAAACTAAGAGACTGACATAAAATAAGGGTTTCCATTGCAAAGAACTTAAAAAAACGTGTCACTTAAAAGTATTAATATTTAATATACATACAAGAAAAATAAGTTTTTAGTCAATTTATTTTTTTCAATTTTGTTTTTTGCTTTTCCTATAAAGTTGGGTTTTGGCTTTTACGACCTTTCTACCTCAAAAGTATTGACGATTGCATTTTTAGCCACATATTGGAAATACTTTGAAATAGCAAGAAATAAGCATGCTATAATTTATCGCTCAACGCTTAGTTTTTTTTTTTTCAGTGTCAATTACGTTACTTACTTTTTTCTTATAATATCCATGGAGAAGAACATGCGAGAAACTTCCGCTTATAGACAAGCCATTAATAGCTGTGTACGTGGGGACAAACTCCTTGTTGTCTGTAAGTATTTCAATACGGCCGTCTTTTATTGCAGCTATATCATCTCGCGGCGTATTGTAGTGGAGGTTACCAGCTAGTTTGCCATAATGGTAGCCCAGCAGCACCTAAATATTTTTCATATATTATCATCACTGTTTTAGCTGCTGTTATTGCAAGAAAGTGTCTAAGTCTTATTAAACGTTTTTTTTTTATGTTTTCAGATGATATTGACGAAATTGTTAAGTTATTTTTATATAGTACAATAAAAATATTACTCTTAGCATTAAACAATTACTTTACCTTAGTCAAAGCAGTCGTTCCAGATGCAGACTCAACATATCCAATGTTGGACATAACACTTCCGACCATCAATGGTTTGTTTCTTTCTTTGCAGAAAAAATCTCCAATCACATCTAGTTCAATCTTATCACTCTCTAGTGTCGCTAAAATATTTTAAAAGGTAAAATTTTGTATAGCATACCTAGTGCAGTTATTTAGAAAATGTTGAGTAGTAGATATTAAAGTATTATATTATAATTAATAGAATCAGGCATCACGTTGCCCATTTACGTTGGAAACCCATAGCAAACAATTTAATTAATAATATTATATCTATCAATATCCCGCGAAAAAATACCCACAACCTGCAAGCAAATGTGTGAGTGCAAGCATAAGCATGCGTAAAACACCTGACTCCTCCTACACTGCTTATGCATACACTCAGAAATAAGATCGTGCATACACTAGATCAATGTCAGCTAGATCGTTTGTCGAGTTTTGCAAGCTGCATGGTGGTGTGGGAATACCACCATGCAGGTCGCAAAACTCGACGAATCTGGAGCATCCTCAGGCAGTGCACCTGGGGATCCTCTTCTTTCGCATAATTTTATTTGTCATAATTTCATTTGGCATACCTCACTTGGCATAATTTTACTACGCATAATAATACTTTGGCATAATGGTTTCTTGGCATACTACATAATTAGGCATAAATATCATTTAGACTAATATTGTTTGTCCTAATTTAATGAGGCATAACTCGTAAGGCATAATTTTTCTTGTCATAATAATACTTTGGCATAATTGTTTTTCGGCATAAACTAGTTAGGCATATTTGTTTGTCATAATAAATTCAAGGCATTATGTCACAAGGCACAAATATGCATAAAATGGAACGACATAATGAAAACACGGTTAAGGTAATTAAACGCATATTTATGAAACATTAAAAGCAGGTATTACACTCATATACCCAGTGTAACATGTGTAACAGTAGGTTAAGTTGCGGCGGAGTGGCCCTTGGGCCACCCGTAAGCCGCTAACATGTTTAAAATAATTAGCTCGGCATGTTCTTAGATAGCAGTTCGTGTTTTTGTCCGAGTTTAATTTCGTAATCAGTCAAAAATTACAATTATAATTGTTATTTCGTCTTAACTCGTATACCCAGTAGAATTTATCATTCATTGGTATGTGAAAAAAATGCTACAAAGATGTATGCGTAAATATAATAGTATGCTTAAATATCATTATGCGTAAATATATTTATGCTTTTTAATATTATGCCTAAAAATATTATTCTTAATGAATATTATGCGTAAAAAAATATATGCCTTACAATAAGTATGCCTAACAATTATTATGCTTTTAGTAATTATGCGAAAAAAAATTATGCTAAGAAAGTTATGACTAATGAATATTATGCGAAACTACTATTAGGTCAAATGAAATTATGCCAAGTAAAATTATGACATATGATTTTATGCGAAAAAATAGGGAACCGTGCACCTGCGACTGTTCGCAGGTGTTCGTTAATAATGCTGCCAGTCAAATCACCACTCACCACCTTATATACCCTACTGACTACTAGTATAAGTGCCGGCACGTAATTCTAGCGCTGACAGATATTGCGCAGAAGTCAAAAAATAGGTGTCACAGGGGGCTAGAGGGACGAGGGGCGCGCGAGCGCAACGCTGATTGGCTAGCCAGTCGTACTCCGTCCCCCGCCGCCGTACGACGCTCCGCGGACTTCTGACCGTACAGTCGCAAACACGTGTTTATTGTTACTATCGCCATTTATTGTTTTTTGTTAAGTTTGAGTTCGTTTGTTGTACCTATTTCTTGATTCTTGTTGTATGGTTGTATCGTTTTTTCATTAACTGATTTAAAAAAGTCGAAATCGCTAGTGATTGTACGATCATTGTAAAAATATTATAATTCAACAATATTATTATGATAGTATATGTCACCCCAGACCATTATTATGAATATCGTAGGCTGTCAAAATAATTATCCTTTTTTGGCTTCACCGTAGTAATTTCTTATTTTGAATAGTAAAAACCCTGTCACAGCTCACAGTCGAAAGCCTTTGTCACATTTATGTAACACATAGGAATAACCACGGGTACACAATGACCACTATCCAAAAGGTGTTTATCGAAATGTGATTTATCACGATGACTATTTCTATATGTCGCGATGTGTTCTTTGTAGGTACCGAGTCTCAAAGTTACATCCAGTTTAACCCACGTATACACTATCGCAATCAGGACAATCAATTTTATAGACACCAGATTGATACTTTAAATCAATACAGTCCTTATTTATGACACAATAATTATTGTTTTTTTTTAAGTATTATTTGTACTCATTAACTGATTAAGTATTATTTTTGATAAACATGCAGATACCTCACCCATGAAGGTCAAACTGGACTTGTATCTGTCTACCTGGTGGTTGCTTGTTGTCTGGTTGAATGGTTGCCTGGAAGAAACTGCTTCAGCAGTAAAGCCGCCAATTTGGACTTTTTGTAGCATTAATTTCTGTATGTATTTCTTTTTAGTTTCTGTTCAAATAGAGAATTATTATAATTACCCTGTTTGGTGGGGGTAGTAGTAGCCAGAAGGGTATATAAGGTGGTGGTTTGGCTGGCAGCATTACTAACGAACTTTATTCGCAGGTCCACTTCCTGAGGATGCTCCGGGTTCGGGGCGAAACGCGCGTCGAATTTTGCAACCTGCATGGTGGTGTGGGGCCTTGCAGGATCTTGCTGATATTGTGTGGTCATGGTGTTAGCACGATCTTGTTTCTGAGTGTACGCAGAAGCAATGTGGAAGGAGAGAGGTGCTTTACGCATGCATATACGTGCACACACGTTTGCTTGCAGGTTGTGGGTATTTTTTCGAGGATATAATATTAATTACATTGTATTATATTATATTAACAAACTTAAGACCATAATCAAGCTATTCACCTGCACCGAAAGCTTCTATAAACTGTACATCTTTGGGAGAAACATTAGCTTCCTCGTAGAATCTTTTTAAGAATCCTGTCATGTCAGTAGGATTACGAACAAACCCATATTTGGCACCAGTTTCACATTCGGGCAATGACATGTATTCACATTTAGCGTAAACAACATAAGCGTAAATTCTGTAAAATAACTTTTCGTTTTTGAACTATTCTCGGTACGAAAATATTTGAGGGTACGCTTTAATTATAACTCATTAACTTATTAATAGTTAAATGTACCTTACCTTAAAGAATATTTGGCTTTTTGTAGGAAAATAATGTTAATTGCCTCAGATTTAGAACACCCATCAGCATTCTTATCAAATGATTTCGTTTTACCATCCATGCAAATATTTATGACTCTGAAATATATATCAATTAAATTAAATGAATCATAAGTATATTTTATCATCGTTATTTTTTAAGCAACATTTGCTATTAAAGTTATTCAAGTTTGCATTTTCAACTCTATATGTACACTGGAATCATGAAATAAATGTGAAATAATCGACGTATAATATAAGCCTGGCTGGCGCAGCCAGGCTTATATTATACATCAAATTTCAGCTTGATACCTCCACGCCGTCCTGAGAAAAAGGATCTTGACAGACAGACAGACGGACGGACGGAAAACAAAGTGATCCTATAAGGGTTCCGTTTTTTCCTTTCGAGGTACGGAACCCTAAAAATACCTCACTCTGCTACAAGCAACATACCTTCCATAATGTACCGAAGATTGTGGGTGTAGGCATAAGTTAGCACCTCCCACTATAGCTGCTTCACACTCTCCACGGGATATGGCAGCATACGCTTGCTCCAAAGCAGAAGTAGAGCTACAGCACGATACGTCGATAGACATGGAAGGACCTTTTAGGTTCAGATAGTAGGAAATTCGGTTTGCAAACATACTCCTGTTGCACCTAAAAACAATTGACATAAAGAACTTTAAAAAAGGGGGTTTTTCGGTTTAGCATTCTAGGAAACATAACATAAGAAGGAGCAGATCTCAAAATGTAGTTATTTATCTAATTTAGATCGTTTTTAGACTTGACCAGACCTTTTGGACTGTAATTGTAAATTACATTGCTCTTTTTAATCTTTATTATAATTTATCAATATTAAATGAGTTACGATTTATTACCACATAATTGTACCTACTTCATTCGTAAGCTGCATTTCGTTAATAAAGTAATATATTCAACTATATTTACCCAGCTATACCAAGACCTGTCTTTGAAGTGGCGATATATAAACAAGCCTTTTCTGACTCAGAGAAGCAAGTACCAATATACACACCAACTTTTTTTCCTGATAGAGTTTCTGGATTGACACCTGTATATGATGTAAAGGAAAGTATAATTTCAGTCGGGTTTCGAAAATGAATATACCCAAACCCCCAGGTAAACACATACAGAACGTAACTACGTACCTTAAAATTATTTGCGTAAAATATCAAAATCTATTAATGTATATATTATAAAAATAATTTGAAGAAGGGTACATGCGTACAAAATTTTTAAAAGTTTTTATTGTGAGAACCCTATTTCTAGGGCGGCCATGACAGTTATTTTAAAACGACGTTTGATGTAGTTGACAGTTGTATGAAGCGATTTCTTCTTGAATGGTATACGTCTTTCTTTGCCAAGAATCGTGTCATTGTCATAATTACATTCTTAGGATAATTCTGATTGATCCGCCATGTTTTATTTTACGTTGTATTGCTCTCATTGATGAAGTTAATTTAAATGTACAATGAAACGAAGTGAAATTAAATAAAATGAAGAATAGGAAACAATGACAGTTATTTTAACACGACGTTTGATGTAGTTGACAGTTGTATGAAGAGATTTCTTCTTGAATGTCATACGTCTTTCTTTGCCAAGAATCGTGTCATTGTCAAAATTACATTCTTAGTATAATTCTGATTGATCCGCCATGTTTTATTTTACGTTGTATTGCTCTCCTTGATGAAGTTAATTTAAATGTACAATGAAACGAAGTGAAATTAAATAAAATAAAGAATGGAAAACAGTAAATATGTTATGTAGCTATATTTACATATAGTGTACATAGTGCTGGCCCACGCCTCCCACATATCATGAACATCTCTTTTCAAATTAGTCATTGTTATCAACGCTTGTATAGGTATTAGCTGCTTAGCCAATAGTCAGGTCACTGATTTTCATATTATATCATGGGCAATGGGAATTCTTCTTTAAATTGTTTTAAGAGCATTGATTGGCGCGCGACTCAGATTTTACGAAAAACGCTACTTTTCAAATGCGTCTATATCTAACAAAAACTGGTTATTCTGATTTTTACATGTAGAAAAACACTAGAAAATATTGTATTCTAATTTTTCACTTATCATTTATTTTAACCCTGGCTCACTAACCTTAATTTGGAGTAACATAATCACTAACCATTCGTAAATTTTACGACGAATTAAAAGACGAAAAAAAATAATAATCATCTTTATTTATGAAACTAAATGACTTATTTCTCTCTTCATAAAATAAATTATAAATCAAACCAAAAAAAATATTCTGAGCAATAATTACACATAGCAACAATATGCTCTCTGCAAATCGCTTTATTGTAGCTCTTGCAGAAGTTAATCGTCGTACGACGTTTTTTTGCAGGACAGTAGCTGCAAGTTTTGCGACTTTTAACAACAGCTTGATCAGATTGTTCCTGAGAGTCTTCAACTTTTAAGATCTCTGCGATGATCTGCTTCAAATTTCGTTGCAAAGTTATATTTTTCTTGCAACCAAGGCTTCATCAGTTCGTCTGCCATTTCTAGTGCAAAAGTCCTTCTTTTCATGGGTTTCTTTCCACTTCGGATAATATTAGAGACGTAGATAACATATGCATTCACAATAGTTAAATTTAGGATATCGTAGAATACGCACAGCGGCCATCGATTAGTTTTACGGCAGGTACTCATTATGGAACACATCTGGTCTACAGTATCAACTGCGCCTTTCGTAGAATTATAAAATTCAATAATATCAGGCTTTTTTGAAACTGAGTTGATAGTAGGCTGATCATGCATAGTAGACAATAGGTAAACAACCTCATTTGACTTTGGTTTATAAGACACCAAAGTCGTCGCTCCCATCAGTTTCCACGTGGACTTCCATCTGTAAGTGGTCACTATCCTCGGATGCTGAAGACTGTGGTTGGTTATCGGGGAGTGACTCTGCATCAGATTCAGCTAGCCATTCTTCTATCTTTTTATATTGTGCCCTCAAATCCATCTGAAAGTATAACAAATATAAACTAAATATATCAACAAATTATAAAAACATATGAAAGCTTCGCGAATAACGACGAAATCTTACTGTAATTTATGAAATATAGTCTGTTTAAGTCTTAGCAAAACATAGAAACAATAACTGTTCGTTGTAATTATTGAAAATAATAACCGAAAATAAATGCTCAACTTGGAAAAATACTAACGTGGATCCTTTCGTTAATTTTACGACGATGTCGCCATATATCCCAATCTAATTAGCGTCCGTCCACAACGAGTGATTGCGGGTCACTGACTATGCAATTCAGGAAGGTATTAGGAGCGGGCGGGGTGGCGGGGCACGGGAACTATCCTAAAGGCTGAATGCGCAAGGCTCGCGTCGTAATTTTGGCGTATGGTTAGTGATACAGGGTTAAAATAATTTCAAACTTTTGAATAAAACTGACAAAACTAACCAGAAGTTTTTACAACTTTAGGTTCAGGAGCAATTGTAAAACATATAATAGCTAAAACCGCTTACATTTTTTGAAAACAAAAAATCTTTACAAACTTGTTGGATCCTCTTCTAGATTATTTGTTTGTCAGATTATTTTTATATACGTTTCTATCTCATAAAAATAAAATTTAAAGAATGCAAAATTATCAGGAATTATAGTTATTTAAAATGATGATATTTATGTATTTTACTTGCTCCTTTTGTTTCTTACTTACATAATCTATGAGAAGAACCTTTTATCTTTAATATGCTATTAAAATTTTTAACTAAATTACTTTGACGAATTTCATATGAATTTTTAAAACTACTATATAAATCGAGGCGCACGAGCGTTTACAAATACTAATAGTAAACGCTCGTGCGCCTCGATTTATTTAGTAAGAAACAAAAGGAGCAAGTAAAATACATAAATATCATCATTTTAAATAACTATAATTCCTGATAATTTCGCATTCTTTAAATTTTATTTTTATGAGATCGAAACGTATATAAATATAATCTGATAAATAGATAATCTAGAAGAGGATCCAACAAGTTTGTAAAGATTTTTTGTTTTTAAAAAATGTAAGCGGTTTTAGCTATTATATGTTTTGAAATTGCCCCTGAACCTAAAGTTGTAAAAACTTCTGGTTAGTTTTGTCGGTTTTATTCAAAAGTTTGAAATTATTTTAAAATAAATGATAAGTGAAAAATTAGAATACAATATTTTCTAGTGTTTTTTTACATGTAAAAATCAGAATAACCAGTTTTTGTTAGATATAGACGCATTTTAAAAGTAGCGTTTTTCGTAAAATCTGAGTCTCGCGCCGATCAATGCTCTGAAACTATTGGTATCGTTTTATTTGTTTAAATTGGAATTGTAAAATATAACACATAATATTTGTTCATCCAACTTGGTAAGTTTAAATAATGTTAAAGGATACTATTATAAAAGTACCTAAGTATTATAAACTATCACGATAACATACCTGCATCAAATAAGGCCTGATAGGTTTGCTCAAGCATTTTCCGAGACATGGGATCCATCAAATTGCACAGGCGATAATGCACTTTGAAGAACTGGGCATCAAAATACTCAAGATCTGGGATGTGCCCAGTATACTGTGATACTTCAGGATGTTTACAAACCCAACGATTCGTTTTTGTAAATGGATTTTTCTAAAAAAACAATAAAAATGTTATATAGCCATTTCATATGATGACCCGCGAAAAACCCGCGAGAATTGTAAATTTTTCCCGTGATAAATATGAATTTATGCTCTTTTTCATTATCTAGTCTATCTTATTTACGTATTTATTACTAAATAGGTCTACTATTTTCTACTAAATAGGTCTACCTAGTGGTTTCGAAGCACAGAAACCAACAAATATTTATATTATTTTAATTTACAGCGCCTCAGCACTGCCATGGTCACAGAACATATAATACTCGCGTGGCCATGGTCGATGCCTATCGAGTGGCTTCCCTTTGAACATTATATGGTGTGGGCACTGCACAGCCGTGTCAGCTGTATTTTATTTAGATGTTTCTCGTGACTTCGAACACTCAAAAAGAAGTCTCGTGGGAACCGTATCATAAATAAAATTTAATATGCTACCAGTGGCGTGGGGTTCCTATAACCCCATTCTTTTTGGCTTCACTTACCACTTACCTTTTGAAGACCCTCATCCAAATCACTATCTAGGCTAGGGCTTCCCTATGAAGGAGAACCAGCCTTCGCCACTGTATGCTATGATAAAAAGTACGTGTCCATTCTGGATAAACTACTACCACACCAAATTTTACCCTACTAACGTAGGCATTTGGATTTGAACTTAATCAAAGTATTTGGGATTGTGGTCACCTATCAGATACCCATACTATAATATAGTATACTAAAATAGCATGCGGCTTTTGTCTAAACTCACACAAGTTACAACTATTGTTATTTGTTACCTACAGTTCAAGGTTACATCTTTCGGTTATTGTCGTTTCATACATCGTATGTACTTTTGATAGAAAAGCGATGATTTACGCTGGACATTAAGCATTTAGTTGTACTGTACACTGGTTTTGTTATTTGTTAACCAACATTTTGTACGTGAGTTACGAACTACACTGCAGGCGGTGTAGAGCAGAGATTCCCAAAAGTGGTTACCGTGGGATAGTCATCAAGGTTCCGCCAAAATTATTTGAAATTATGAAATTAGGATCTTAACTAATTTATTGTCAAAAATGCAGACTAGGGCTCATTATCAAGGTCTGAGGTCCGATTTCCAAAATCCGAACATCTTACCGTCACTTAAGTGCGTACGGTTCTAAGTCACCGCAGGTCACCGCATGTAACTTTTTTTTATTTTAATATTTGTATTACTTATTTAGAAAAACATACCTATAAAGATACTTTATACAGTAAAACCACTTTGCTAATATCTTTCGGAAGTCCCACACGTTTCCAACATCCGTCATTTCCGTAAAAAAAAAACTTTGATTGCCGCGGGCATTAACAAATTAGTTGCACTGTACGCAGCACATTGAATGACGCGGTCGCGTCCTATTCGTGTTTTTTTTTTTATATAAAACTAGGGGGCAAACGAGCAAATGGATCACCTGATGGTAAGCGATTACCGTCGCCCATGGACACCCGCAACATCAGAGAAGTTGCAAGTGCGTTGCCGGCCTTTTAAGAGGGAATACGCTCCCTTCTTGAAGGTTTGCAGGTCGTAGTGGTCCGGAAATACTGCTAGCGACAGTTCATTCCAGAGTTTTACAGTGCGCGGCAGAAAGCTTCGGGTAAAGCGCACGGTGGAGGACTGCCACTCATCAAGGTGATGAGGATGATAAATATTTTGTCGCTTGGAACGGTGGCGAAAAGTTGCAGCAGGTATAAGTCCGAACAATTCCTCGGAGCACTCCCCGTAATATAACCGATAGAGGATGCAGAGCGATGCTACATCTCTACGTAGCTCTAAGGAGTCAAGCCTGTTTGAAATACTATGGCAGTCGACAATTCGAGCGGCCCTACGTTGGATACGATCCAGAGGGAGAAGCTGGTACTTTGGCGCCCCTGCCTAGAGATGAGAACAGTATTCCATGTGAGGCCAAACCTGCGCCTTATAGAGTTGTAGGCGTTGGACCGGACTGAAATACTGATTTGCATAATTTCCTGGGGAGCCCATAGGAAGGAAGCTTCGAAAGAAGCGCTTTGTGCCAAACCCGATCAAAGGCTTTCGCTATGTCCAAACATAGCGAAAGCCTTTGATATAAAGTCTATACTTTAGCTTATTCGCATTATGAAGGCAGTGAATACTATGTCAAAATGGCTTACTTTAATAGGTAAATTAATGTAATCACAGCTAATGCGTCAATTTTGACATTTGTATGCATGATTCACTGCTTTTTTTAACACTTACAGACTATAAGTTATTTCGTAGGTATCTAGAGGGTAAAAACTGTATGTCTGTCACCAGGCTATGTCTCATGAGATCATGATCCTTGATAGCTAGACAGTTAAAATTTTTACATAACCTTTACTAAAAATAGTCGATTTCGTAATAAAAAGGAACCCTTAAAGTTTTGCTCTGTCCCTCCATCTGTATGTCTGTCCACGCCTCTAGCTTCTGTAATTATGAATATAAATGGATGAAATTTGTTATAGTTTTTTGTATATTATATTATCTCGGATTTAGCATCGTAAAATAATAATAATTTTATATTTTGAGGGTGGCTCTCCATACAAAATATTTTTTCGTTGTACCCCATTGTGTTGCATAATGTTGAATAGCGCTTTAAAATAGAGTCAAGATTTCATACATGACTTTTTTCAAAATTTTCGAGTAGTTGTAGAGTAGATTTCTAAATTATAGGTTAAACTTGTTAAGTTTCCATGCTGATATATAATGCTTAAAACTCAGCGAAAATTATTTTGAACCAAACCGGACTGTGACTTTTGAAGTAATTTGAAAAACCTATTACGCGTTGATAGTAACGGAACCCTTCTTAGACACAACAAACGTGAATTTTTTGACATTTTTGGCGTTATTCTTTAATGGCAAGTTGGCAACAGGTAGACGCTTGCAATAAGAATTTTGGTTTTTAATACAATACATTTTTTATACCATTAAGTGCAAGGTCAGCTGTAATTAAATAATAATAGTATATTATATTACTTATCGTCAAGCAAATCAATTACATATTTAAATAAAACAAGCATAATAACTAGAGTCCGACCGAAACTGGTTTTCCGGCCGAAACCGAAACCGAAACCGAAACTCACGTGGTCAAGTAGAAAATTCCTTAAAATACTGAAGTTTGGTGCATTTTATCCATTACTCTGCATTAATTAGGACATGAAATGGAAACACGGTATATTAATTTTGTTGTAATCTAGGAGCACGGTAGTGCCCCGCCAAGACGAGCTAAGCGAAGCGCAAGGGCCCTACCAGACTACTTTTTCTCGAAGCGTTTCGTCGATATTTTGAACCCTCATAACTTGGGATTAGATTATACCAGATACACAAAATTTTCAGGATATGTTCCCAGTAGCGGACTAATGAAACATGTAAAGTTTTGATTATAAAGGTCTAATAATTTAGGTTTTAGTGATATCCAAAAACCCCTGATTTTGTCACTGACTTACTGATGATCAACAAAATTATAGGGTACTTTCGGATGTCATAGAAAGCTGAATTTTGGTATGTAAGCTAGTTTTAGCCTAACTACTTACCTACCTAACTTCAAGCCTAACTCTACAAACTCTATACTTTAGTCAAATTATGTGGCTTGGCCATTTCATTCGTACAAGAATAGTATAACAGAAAAACAGTCCGTAAATTTTTCACCTTACGCCTAAGCGAATGTATCGAAATGGCCAGGCCACATATTGACAAAGGTGTAGAGTTTGTGGAGTTAGGCTTGTAGAATTATGGCGTGTAGAGTTAGAAGTTTGGTAAAGTCAGAAGCTTGGTTTTACATGAGATCTAATATCTTTTTGACAGTGCGAGTTATATTGTATCGTCTTGGCATCACTTTACATGAAAATGTTTTTGGTGAGATCATTTATCTAATGTAATATTAAAAAATATTAAGTAATTATATTTTAATTATGTTTTCAAATTCAGTTGCGTTGTCAAAGCGTTGCCGCAAGAAACGAAGTTAGGCGAGCGTGCACGAAAACTTCCGAAATCAGAGGGCCAATTCTCTTAATTAACTTAGACTTTCAACTTACCATCAATTCATTATAAATTTATCATCCTGTTATCATAAATTGACCGAAAGTCGGTATTCTACTACACTATTTTCGTAAATTTAAAATACCAACACATTAATTTTGCAATGATATTGACTACAATTTATAAATAAAGCGAGCACAAAGCATCTATAAAGACAGCTGTTGCTTGACGTTTGTACGATCCAGTGTTGCCAATTATTGTCAGTTAAGGCGCGTCTCCTGCTCGTGTTTTTTGAAACATTACACAAAATCATCGAATTTGGGGAATGGCTATGCACATTTGTGTACGCATACACGATTTTATCCTCTTCTGAGACGGACGGAAAATTATTTCCCGCGTGGTTAGAGAGGGAAAGGCAAAAATCGACCTATGCGTAGAACAAAGTCTGATGTGATCATAGAGCAAAAGTGCGTTTTTTGGATAAACGAAATAAGGAATCAAAGCTCTACAGACTGACATTTTCAGAATTTTTGTATCTGGCTTATTTTCGGAAATACAGAATCGTACAACGTCTTATTTGATGTAAGCTCCATGATAAAATGCACCAAGTGTTCATAGGACGGAGAAATTGGAGCGCGCACGGCGCGGGCGCCTCGCGCGATCTTCACTTCAGGCGTTGTCGAGCGGAAAGAAGGGTTTTTTGCGTCATGTCTGTGATATTTTTTTCGGTTTGATGAAAATTATAATTTTACTAATTATTGCGTACTAAAAGTATTTCTGAGATGTCATGCTTACGGATAATGCTGGATATGCTCTAAGAAGAGGAGAAAAAGAGCCTGAAGGTAGTCCTTATTTTTCAAATAAGCAATATATTTTTATGAAGAACGGTGTAGATCCGTGTAAGCTGATATTTTTACTTAAATTATTCTTCAAATTTAATATTATCATGCTTTGAAATTATAGTTTTTTACTATTCCGCTTTTTAAGCTCATAAATAGAAACGGGAAATCTATATTCATATAAGACATTTTTTGACGGAGAGTTAGAAAAATACATTTTAGTTCGAAAAATATGATTAGTTTCATGTTTATTTATTAGGTAAATATTTGTCGTGTTATCAATAAAAGTTGACGTACCAAATAGTTGAGAATATAAGTAATATTAGAACTACGTAAGACTAATACTTTAGAATTTCTAAGAGTTTCATGTAACTATGGGACGTTTTTTTACGGAATCACAGAATAGTTATAAAACATTTTGTCAGTTCGATATGCAGATAGGACGTTATCGCCTGTATAATGACATCAGTTAGGACGTTGTTCTTTTAAAAATAGCGTTAAATATAAATATATTTCATATTAAATAAATAAAAATAGTTTAAAGCTGCGTTACCTTACAATATATACACATTTGTAGGGTCTTCGGCGAATCATATAACATTATGATCGACAGTTTAGTTCTGTACTGCGATGTTCATTAAACCTTGTATATTCAAACTTTTTTTAATAGCTTTGTACAAATGTTATTAATTTTTATTAAAATGTTTTCAAGTTATATAATATATCATACATAATATTATTTTTAATATATTATGGTGCAGTGTAGTAATACAATTTTTAACATTTCAGTTGTTTACAACAAGGTGCAGAAGAAATAAGTCAGCCACTAGATGATGTTTGAAATAAAATTGATGCCGCACCTCCTAATCCATCTACTAATGAGAGAATTTATGGCCTTCGGCCATCAATACTTTCTTTAAAAGCGACTCCTAGTTTCGAAAAATCTTAATACAACTTAAAGACTTAAAAAATTCTGACCATCAGTTGATCAAGAAATGTCGGTGCTAACTCCTATGCAGTCTCCTGCTGATAGTCATTCCACCTATGACAGTGTTTTCAGGTCCAATTATGTAGATAGTAGTATACAATTTAATTAATATTATATCTAGCAATATTTCGAAAGTATAATCTAGAAAAATACCCAAAACCTGCAAGCAAATGTGTGAGTGTACGTTTAACCATGAGTAATGCAAGTCTATTGTTGCTCTTTTATTTAATTATTTCTAATAATTATTCCAGCACGCTCGGTCAAAAGCCTTTGACCACTATATAAAGGTGTTTTGCAAAATGTGATCATATGTAACTCTGAAACGGGGTACAAAGTTTGACTCAAACTGGACGTAACTTTGAGAATCAGTACAAAGTTTGACTCAAACTGGACGTAAATTTGAGACTCGGTACAAAGAATACATCGCGTCTTATAGAAATGGTTATCGTGATAAATCATATACTGCTAAATACCTTTTAGATATGTTAAATCATTATAATGTAAGTACCTGATGGCCATTCCTATAAGGTGTTACAGAAAATATGATAGTGTATACGTAGATATACACTATCACATTCAGGATAATCAATTTTATAGACACTTGATTCATACTTTAAATCAATCCGAACCTTATTATGACAAAATTGATTTTTTATGTATTATTTCTCCTGAATGCGACATGCTTATTATAACGGGATTATGGCCATAACAATATTATGGTTATTTTTCATTTTTGTTTAGTTTTTTGGATAAACGTGCAGATACCTCCCCCCATGTAGGTTAAACTGAACTTGTACCTATCTAATTACATTATACAACTTAGCTAGAAAGCTTAGATACAGTACCAAAGCAGTTTAATTTATAACTACGTTTTAGAAAGGGTTAGGTGTTAAACATATCGAGCGAGGTCAGTTCCGATATCATCTGGAGGGCAAGGCCAAGTTAGCCTCCAAGAAGCTTAGTGCTGCAACTTTTCGCTACCGTTCCAAGCGACAAAATATTTATCATCTTCATCACCTTGATGAGTGGCAGTCCTCCACCGTGCGCTTTACCCGAAGCTTTCTGCCGCGCACTGTAAAACTCTGGAAAGAACTGTCGCCAGCAGTATCCGGACCATTACGACCTGCAAACCTTCAAGAAGGGAGCGTATCCCCTCCTAAAAGGCCGGCAACGCACTTGCAACTTCTTTGATGTTATCGCTTACGGTAACGGTACGGTACCGTAAGCACTACGGTAATCGCTTTCTATCAGGTGATCCGTTTGCTAATTTGCCCCCTAGTTTAATAAAAAAAGTTTTAATTGTTTATAAGTTTAAATTTTGTTTTGGGCTTGATGTATTTTTTCAAACAATATTTATTTTTATGGGCATATCTTAGAGATTTTAATTTTTTTGTAGGTTTTAGACTATGGTAACTAGTCTTTAATTTTAAGTAAGTCCCTAGTACCGACTATTATAGTTCAAAACACCACCTATTTTGAGATTTTTTAATGTAAATAAACGATTTTAAAAAATAATTATGTATTATAATTCATTTATACGTAGTGTGGATAGTGCTATATCAAAATAATAGATTATGATTATTCACATAGGACTTAAAAATGTCGGATAACTCCAACAAAAAACGAGTCATATGAATATAGAACGGCGTTTCATTCAAATGTCTCCGTAAAACAACGTAATATGATCACTACGAACTCTCGCTTCTCCGCTGTAAAACGTCCTAGGTTGATATAGAACTCGTTATCTCAGTAAATATAATAATTATTAATAAAGAGTACAAAGTGGTTAACTAGACTAGGATGTCATAATAACATACCAAAATTTCAAAAATAAAAGTCTCACCGTTTATAAGTTATTCAAGTTTTTCAATTCGCAAAACTTGTTTTGCCTCTACTGAAAAGTAGCAATTTTTCAAATCGGACTTTGTTCTACGTATAGGTCGAAATAGAGATTTTTGCGTAAAATAAATATTTTTATGTCATGGCATCCCCATATGTCAAAGTGAAAAAAATCCGGCTGACGGATCGGTTCGAGTCAAATTGGAGTTAAGTTTATAAACATACGAGAATACCATTTTCTATGGATAAGTGGTTCGCTCAATCTATAATCAAGCTGTGATACAATGATAATCGCATCGCGGTGTAATTCGTCGTTTGACGTTTGTTTGAAGTTTAGTTGAATACCATTTTGCTGTTTGATAGGTTCCGGACTGTATCGAAAAAGTAACGAAGTTGCATTATTGTTGGATTAAAATAGCAGAATCGACCTTCAGTTTCGGTTTCGGCAAAAGTTTCGGCCACTTTTGGCCGAAACCGAAACTGCCGCCGAAACTTGATTTTTGGCCGAAACTCGGCCGAAACCGAAACCGAACTTTCGGTCGGACACTAATAATAACCCCTACAGATACCTTTTCTCCCTAAATTTAGGGAGAAAAGGTATCTGAAGGGGTTAGGGTTATTAGGGGATTTTAATGCTTGTTTTATTTAAATATGCAATTGATCTGCTTGACGATAAGTAATATACTTAATATACTATTATTATTTAATTACAGCTGACCTATCACTTATTGGTATAAAAAAATATTGTAAAAAAACCAAAATTCTTATTGCAAGCGTCTACCTATTGCCAACTTGCTATTATTGATATCACGCAAAAAACGTCAAAAAATTCACGTTTGCTGTGTCTAAGGAGAGTTCCGTTACCATGAAGCATAGATACCAGGAGTCCGAACGTAATGTTAAATTAATGGTCTCAATTACCGGGATAGATTTTTGCCGGTTGAGCGCGCGACAGTTCAACAAGCACTCATTTGAAATTACGCGGGAAGTTTAAATGTTGCTATTGACAGCTCTGGAAAAGAATAATGAGAGAAACGTGGATTTAAATCTTATTATATAAAAGTTTTAGGAAATTCTTAGAAACCGTTCTCGAAAAATAGATACCGTGAACACGGTAATTGCCTAATGGTAATTTAAAAATAATTGTAATAAATAATAGTATTGGCAACACTCGGTATAATAGTATTGGCAACACTTGGTACGTAACAAGTTCTCGCACAGCTAGCGGTAGAAAAGAGAACTAAGATCTGGTCCTATTATAGTGTACATAATTACTATGGAAAAGCCTATACCGTTCGGACTCCTGGTATCTATACTTCGTGTCCGTTACTATCAACGCGTAATAGGTTTTTCAAATTACTTCAAAAGTCATATTCCAATTTGGTTCAAAATAATTTTTCCTGAGTTTTTAGCATTATACAAGGTTTCATACAGTCATGATTTTTTTCAAAATAAACCATTTTCGAGTAGTTGTAGAGTAGATTTCATGGCATCAGCAGCATGGAAATTTACAAGTTTAACCTATAATTTAGAAGTCTACTCTACAACTACTCGAAAATGCTTTATTTTGAAAAAATGATATGCAACACAATGGGGTACAATAAAAAAATATTTTTCATCCCCACTTCTCATGTATGGAGAGCCACCCTCAAAATATAAAATTATTATTATTTTACGATGCTAAATCCGAGATATATACAAAAAAAAACTATACCAAATTTCATCCATTTATATGCATAATTACAGAAGCTAGAGGCGTGGACAGACCTATCTGTCTGTCTACGCCTCTAGCTTCTGTACGGACGGACAGAGCAAAACTATAAGGGTTTATTTTTATTACGAAATCGACTATTTTAAGTAAAGATTATGCAAAATTTTTAACTGTCTAGCTATCAAGGATCATGATCTCATGATATATAGCCTGGTGACAGACATACAGTTTTTACTCTCTAGGTACGAAATAACTTATAAGTTATACTTACACTATATAGTCTGTAAGACTATAGTCTGTAAGTGGATCCGTGCCTGAATCAACCAAAGCGGTTTAATAGGGCAATTTTGTACGATACGCGCATAGCTAAAAAAATAAGCACTTAGCTTCTGGACGCAATGTATGGGGCCCTAGTACCTCGACACGTGCGTAGGCCTTACCTGCGTATGAATACGCAGTAATTACGCAGTTTCTGGACATGGTCTTAGCCATCTTCCTTTAATTACAAAATATGATAATAATAATTAGTCGCCTACAACTGATTATTTTATTAGTCCAATGTCACTATCTTTAGAAACTTCTATCAATAAAAAAAATGAACGAGACAATCGGTATATAATCGGTTAAATATTTTCCAATATAATCGATTTCTCGAAAACTATTCACGAAATTAAGTATTCAGGGATTTTTTGGGGAAAAAAGTCGATCTAAATATGTCTTATTCCTGGGAAACTGCTGAGGAAATTAGTCCGCTACACTGCGTTTACAATTACGGTATATGTTTTTTCGCGTTGTTCGAAAATTCAGAATGGTAAAATATTTTTGTAATTATTTTAATTTATTTTTAACTACTAGAGGTCCGAGCAAAGCTCGGTTATCCTGGTACTTGTGCTTTAAATGAGACAATCTTATCTTATCTGATAAAATCAGTTTCTCGAAAACGGCTGCATGTATTTTCATGAAAATTAATATGCAGGGATTTCTTGGGGAGAAAAATTGATTTAGCTGGGTCTTATTCCTGGGAAACTGCGCATTTTAAGCTATAGCATATTTCGCTTTGTTTGAAAATTCGGAACGTGATGCGTTCGAATCCTGGTCAGATTTTTAATATTTTTATTTTTATCAAATTTATCAGAACTCTGGCCATTACACGGTTACCCAGTGTACTTGCTTCCTATATGTATAATATGATGCATGAGATGCATGCAGTGAATTAGTCCTCTCCCAAATTATGCATCCTAAACCCTAACAGAGCTCGTAAGTGAAACTATAATTAAATGTTCATGAAGCGCCATAGGAATCATCAAGATTGGTTATACAAAACCAATTCTTAATAATTATAGATACCTTGTTATATAATACGTCCGACAATTGTTTCACATCATAGGAGTTGGGGTACAGTCCCGCCATTCCAGAAATCACAATTCCCTCTTTCATGTTGTTTCCCCATTCCCCGTTTTTAACTGTGGAGACATTGTCTTGCGGATTCGGCGTCATTGTCTGCAATGTAAGTGAATTAAAATAAATTAAAAAGTCAAAACATGTAATATAATATAATAAATAAAATAAAAAGGTCCGTACTAACCCAAGTCTATTCTGCCAAATGCAATAAAGAATTGTGAAAAAAATATATTGAATCAGTCTTATATAACGATTAAAATTTATTAAAATTTAAAATAATTATGTAGGACTTTCATTATTTCTGTATGCAAATAAAAGGGTGACAAAAGGTTAGGTCGTAATGATAATAAAAACAATATTATTGTTTACATATGCAGGTTTAATAAATAATTACAGTTTTGTTTACTGAATAACCCAAACTAGCAGAGTGATATTATTATGGCGGACAATTATTATACCATCTTGCCAAAAATTCAAGAGTAGGTATAGGTACATCTTCTCTTCTATATACTTCAATTTGAAAAAGACGACTGGCATGGCCTCCTGCCTGAGATGATACCAACAAATTGTTATAACTTCTAAACTATTGCACTGAGAATAAAGGGGTTTGTATTTTATTTTAGCAAACGTCTTCTTCTATCGTTTTAGAACAAAAAACAAGCAGGTTAATGGCCTAGTTTTTTCACAAAAAGCAAATAATTTAAAAACTACACCAAAGAAAGAAGTGTATATTTTTTAAATACCTTTTTTTGTTTTTTTGTTCTTTATGTTCCTAGGACATTTACATGAGTAGTGGTGGTCGAATTAGTACGAGAGCCCGGGTCTTGGCTACCAAAAAATTTAATGGCTGCCATTTTACAAACGTGACAGAAAAATAAAATTTGAGGGGTAATTTGTCGATTAAAAATTCCATATTTTTTACCACTAAAGGCTCCGATATAGCTGTCGGGACACGCTGTATACAACATGTCCCAAAATTCAACGATAAGCTAACACCGGAGGATACACCTGCCCCGGACTAATCGGGGAAAGAAAGAAAAAAATATATATATCCCAATTATATTATTTAAAGTTATATAAAAAAAAAAATTCTTCAGAAATTGAGACCGTTTATGATATTTTTCACTACCATGACCACAATTTTTTTAATATTTGTTTCTTTTTTTTATAGGCAACCTGAATAGCACTGCTATCTACCACAATTCTTAAAAAATCCAGAATAACTCTTGTTTTATCACGAAAATAAATGAAACTTATTTTATTCCCTAAATTTTTTGAAGACTTTTACTTTTAACCAACTTTAACTTATCGTGGTGTAAAAAAAATGTATGAACACTAGTATGGCAAGTTTTTTTTTTTAAATTGACGCAACTAACCAACATTCCAAAATGGTTTAATACTCTAGGAAAACAAGTTATAAAAAATATGGGCCTATTATTTCTAAACAGGGGCCAAATTCCTTAAATTGTAATTGTCAGTAATCACTTTTTTTTTTTTTTTTATGAAATAAGGGGGCAAACGAGCAAACGGGTCACCTGATGGAAAGCAACTTCCGTCGCCCATGGACACTCGCAGCATCAGAAGAGCTGCAAGTGCGTTGCCGGCCTTTTAAGAGGGAATAGGGTAATAGGGGAGGGTAGGGAAGGGAATAGGGTAGGGGATTGGGCCTCCGGTAAACTCACTCACTCGGCGAAGCACAGCGCAAACGCTGTTTCACGCCGGATTTCTGTGAGCCCGTGGTATTTCTCCGGTCGAGCCGGCCCATTCGTGCCGAAGCATGGCTCTACCACGTAATAACTTTTACTACATACCCAAAATGGGTTCTTGTTACAATTTCTAGGAATTTGAATGGGGCATACATACCTTAGATGTTAAAGAGAGATAGATAGATAGAGATATTTACGTTAAAAAGAGAAAACAACAGGGCAGGTAGAGAAGCTGTTATTATTCTCAGCAAGTCAGTTCAGTACGCTCTGCTCCTTTGTTTACTGCGCACCGTTCCCAATTCAACTTACGTGGCTCTCGTACATACTATCGACTTTTGGCTTGGCTTTTTGGACTGGAATCGACCTGCAAACTTAACTAACCTGGCATTATTTGGACTGGAAGTGATCTGCAAACTGAACTGACCTGGCATTATCTTGGACTACGATTGTGTGTTTTGTGATTTAGAGTTCTGGCGCATTTTGAACTGTTTGGCGTTTAACATGCCGCAACCGTACACACCACAGGAATACGCTAATATGCATTTAATCTATGGAGAATGCCGATGTAATGCTAACGCTACTAGCAGACTGTATCGAGAAAGATACCCAAATGTTCAAAGATATCCTGATTATCGAGTGTTTATTAATGTGCATCAAACGTTTTCGGAGGGTCGTATGCCATCCTATAGGAGAAGCGCTGGAAGACCTAGATTGGATCGTGATGAATAAGTTCTCAATGAGATAGAAAATGATTCGACTACTTCGGTACGTGCCATAGAAGAAGCTACAGGAATCCCGAAAATTTCTGCACATCGAATATTAAAACGTCACAAGCTTCGCCCATATCACTACAGGCGTGTGCAGACGTTATTACCGCGGGACTATCCGCTACGAGTCACATTTTGCCGTGTGATGCTGCAAAGGCACAGTGGAGATCCCCAATTCCTAGACAAAATTCTATGGTCGGACGAAACAACATGCCTAAAAGATGGGTATTTAAATCTTCACAACCTACATAGTTGGAGTAATGAAAATCGACACTTGATGAGACAAGACAAATCCCAATATCAATCAATTCAAGGTTAACCTATGGACCGGCATATTAAATGGAAAAATAGCTTTTGTCCTTAAATTATGAGAAAACAGTAGACCTGTTTAACAATAAGTCACAATTACTACTAACTATTTAGGTACTATGAATTATTAATTATGTGTATAATATATACTATTATATATGTATATTTATGTATTATAGTATTATGTGTGTGTATCTACCTATATTTATTATAACTTATATACTGATACATTTTTAATTAATACCTATTTATAAAATCCATAATATATTAAAAAAAGCACTGTAATTTTTTTATTTGGCTCTGTTGACACAGTTTATTACAAATATTGGGAGAAGCCACTGACTCCTGAGATACGGGCTTTATAGCCTAGTTTAGGTGTCAGAGTCTTCATAAGATTTGTGTAATTAACAACTAAGTCAATAAAGATTATTATTATTATTATTATTATTGGGCCCTTTGAGTTACAAGGAAACTTAGACGGCAATAGTTATTTAAACTTTTTACAAAATGACTTGCAAGAATTGTTAGACTCAATTGATCTCCAAAACATGTGGTTCCAAAATGATGGTTGCCCAGCATTTTATGCCCGTCCTGTGCGAGAATATTTAAATCAAGAGTATCCAGGTCGTTCGATCGGGCGACTTGGTCTTATCTTATGGCCACCCCGTTCACCCGATTTGAACCTACTGGACTTCTTCTATTGGGGTTGTCTTAAAGACAGGGTCTACTCAAAACCCATTGCGACATTGGACGAGCTTCGTCGAAATATCACTCAGGCTGCTGATTAGTACATTAATATAGCAGAAGATAATATGCAAGACAAATAAAACGATCATTTTTAAGGTGATATCGTGCATGTATTAATACTGGTGGCAAACTGTTCGAACATCTATACATATAAAATCCTTTGTCCTGAATGACTGACGGATCAACGCACAGCCTAAACCGCTGATCGTAGAGACCTGAAACTTGCAGGGCTTGCTTTTTGTAATGCGTAGGCATCCGATAAGAAGGGATTTTTCGAAATTCGATTCCTAAGGGGGTGAAAAGGGGGCAACGTGATTCCTTGATCCAATCTACTCCTTATTTTGCACAAACATTACGTAACAGAATTTATAGAATTCGTGTATCATAGTTTATTGAAATTCGTCTTCTAACGGGGTTAAAAAAAGGAAAGAACAACTTTCTTTCCTTTTTTTAACCCCGTTAGGGGACGAATTTTTTTTGGGAGCGATTTGCTTTAAAGTTGATATAAATACTCCTTAATGCTTTTGATTTAAAGCTCCCACTCACAAGCGATCGATCGATTTAGTCTTTACAATTTAAACATTTACTGGATTCGTAGTTGCAAGTAAATCGGTTTAGATAAAAATTGAATATAGTCTGAGATCCTTGGACCACCTTACTACACTTTTTATATGAAACTTGTATATGTACGCGTAAATGTTGTTCCAACTTTTGACGCCCACCGCAAAACTAGCTGGTAGGTCTTAACACTAATCATTTTGTGTAATAGTTTGTCGTTAGCAATTTACTTTCAAGTACGAATTAATTTTTAATTTTTTTTATTTAGTTAAATTTTTTTTTTAATTTTTAGTTATTTTCTTTTATTAATAAATTTATTAATAAAAAATTGGGTACCGAATCGACTTGACGTTTTTATCAGCCCTGAACAATGTGGCCTCACCAAGTCACACTTCCAAGTGTTTACTCCTAGACACATCACAACAATTAACATCGTGGAAACTAGGGTTGTAACGGAGGCCTTTTTAGCGGAGGCGGAGGCGGATGCGAAGGAGAAGAGGTTCGCCTCCGCGGATGCGGAGGTTAGCGGAGGCGGAGGTGAAATTTGAAGTGGCAAAATTGGAAATAAATTCATGATTTATTAAAGTCAGAAACATTAATAGGCAATCGGACAATTATTTTTATTGCATAAATGAATAGTACTCTTAAATATGAGTAACTTTTCAGAAGAAACCGTATATCAAAAGTCAATATTTTCAAAGGTACAGCGATTTGTATAAAAAATTTCGTGAGCCTTCTAAAAACGCTCCATACTAAAGTCGACCTACAAATGACGTCACTTGTAGGTTATAGTATATGAAGTATATGGCCGCCGGAATATATTTGTAAATATCTCCCATATTTGTGCGTTTAAGTTCATACTTACAATAATGAATGTTTTTGCATATGATGTGAGTAAACTAAAAATGTAGGTTTTATTTGCCAATTTCGCAAAAAAAAAATTTTTTTTGGTACTTTTTAAATGTATTTTATTAGTAAACTACACATAAAATAATATATTTTTTTACATTTACCAAGTAGTAATGCCTCAATATTTCTGAATATATTAATAAAACCAAAAATTTCAGATGTTGTCCGATCCTCTATTATGAACTTAATCACTTAAAACAATCACGGAACTGAACGATTCGATAAGTTGATTCCTATTCAGTGTGACCATATGTGGCAGGATCCTGCCATTTTGGTCTTAATTTTAGCCTCTGGCAGTATTTGTTGACATTTTAATAATTTGGCAGGATGTGGCACTATTGCAACATTAGCTGGCAGATTTGGCAGTAAAATGATTCAAAGATTCAAAAGTTTATTTATAGATTATATTGAAGTAGTATCGATAAAAAATGTGCTAATTTACATATCAATAGGTAATTATGGCAACTCTCTTTCGGGGTAGAGGATTCCCCGTAAATTATTGCCAATCTCGAACTCAACTTGCGAGTTTTTTTTTATTATGATGTTGATTCTCGCAAATAAACATCATAATAAACAAAAAACGAAAACCGACTTCCAAAGTAGAAATGCACAAAAAAGTATGAAATAAAACTCATTTTCTAAATAGTGGTAAGTAATTATTTTCTTTTAAATTCGGCAAAAATTTTAACTGTCTCTCTACTCAATCTTCATAATTTTGAAGTTGGTAGTTACATGTACTTACTTAGGTTTTACATGTAAAACAAGGCATCAGTGAATATAGTGATTGCATTTCATTGCAACGTCCAAAGAGCGACAGCTTACACCATTACATTACAGGGATACCATGTCGGATTTAATTAGCAAAATGTAATCTTGTTACTATGCGATTTCTACTGATAGTTAGAATTACTATTTTTATACGCTCTGAGTTTGTTTGAAAACCTTAAACATCAAACTGACAAACTTTCAGCCTTTACAAAATGATGAACGTCTGGGGTTCACTCTATTATGTGAGTATGAATGAACAATGAAAGAGACAAAATACTGAACTCTCTGTCACTTGACTTGCCCGGGTCCTCAACGAGACTCCCCAGTCAACTGCGGAACTCCTACACGCACTTTTCTCCCTGGATACGAATTGTTATCGCAAAATTCAAGCCGGGGAGAAAATTTTACCAACTATAATGCAGGCCCTGATAGCAGGCGCCCCTACTTTCTCCGCCCTAATTTCCTTGTGGCTTCCCAGGCCCTAGTACCGGATCCACGGATGGATATCTCCGGCATCCAGAGGCTCCTATCAGAGGAGCTGTATGTGACTGCCGGAGATCCACAACGCGCATTCCGGACTCGGGACAAACGCGTGCTACGCGCACCGTCCCCCCCCCCGCGCTCCCCGAGCGTGGTAAACTTAATTTTCTTTGTATGTTCACAGTGTTGTCCATTTTTAACTCGTGTGAGCGGAAGCGACGCGCCCGGTCGTGTGATCGTGTCTGACCCGTTGCCGTCGCATGCCCGCTCGACGAAACAGCCATAGTGCACCTATACGCTATCTGCCGGGGACACCGCAGCCCAAATGCTGCTGGCGCGCTCGTGCACCTTGCGCCCAAATACGCAACGTTGGTCGCTGCCCCCCCCCTCCTTTCCCCGCGCTCTCCAAATGCAGCGCTCCCCCCCCCCCCCCCGATACGTATGTCGGGGCAAGGGAATCCTTTCCCTACACCTATTTTTCCCAGGTCGGTTTGTGTCCGCGGTCGACAAAAGCGGCGTGCGGGGAGTGGACCCATACACGCTTCCTGGTCCCCGGACCAGGACCCCAGTCGTCGCCGGAGTCTCCCGTTGGTCTTGGCCGACCTCGGCCGTCGCTTTTATCAACATCTAATCACTTCGGGTTTCCCCTGCGTTCTGTCGCGGGGGGTCCTCCCTAAAAACAGGTTTTTATGCGCCCAGTACTCGTACTGGGCGTAACATTTCGGATCTTCTCACGTAGAGGGGCAAAGCCCCTGGTCGTGATTCCCCGCCCAAGGCCCCTTTCAAAGGGCCCGGCGCGTGACGACGTAAGCGACATTCGGCACTTCAGTATTCGGCTACATACTACTGTAATGAAGAAATAGTAAGAAGAATAAAGGAAGATTTCTGAAAGGAAAATTATTATTGTGTCACTGTTTTAATTCTCTCAATCCCAGCAACTAATGTGCCATAGCGCACATATGTTGATACCTATTATATCAAGCTAAAAAATAAAAAATAAATAAACCGTTACTTTATGACGCATTTTTTGACGCAGTGTATTTTTTGCGAAAAGGCTTTTCAAATGGGAATGGAAAGTTGCAAAGCGATTGAGTATTGTTTGCTGTCAGATTACCTGGCAAGCATCTGAGTCACACAGGAACCACCATGCTTCGGCTCGAGAAATAAAGGGTAAGATATTAAAATTAATACTGAATATAAGTGCATTATAGTGATCCTTTATCACAATATGTTTACCAAAACATTTACAAACCGTGGTCTAGTGGCTAGAGCATTGGCTTTTGGCTCGGAGGTCGTGGGTTTTGATTCCCGCATTAGAACAACAAAAAATGTTGTTTCCAAGTTTCTCAATTTTTTGGCTTTTATGCCGATTTTTTTGAGACTAAAGCCTCTGAAGTCCATTTTTTTAATGAATTTAGTTAGAAAATAAGTCAATTAATAAAAGCGATCAATAAAAACTAACCCTACTACTAACAGTTTAAAAAAACTGCCCAACAATGGTTAGAATTGAAAAAATTAAATTAAGTGTTGTTAACTTTGAAGCGCTTTTTTTTTTTTTTAAAGTATGGAACTTATTCTGCAAATCATTTGAAAAACTTTTACGTCTCTTTAGCTGTTCAAAAAGGTATAACACTGACTATTAAAAAGGAGAAACATCGATCTACTAGAGTTAAGGTACCAGAGGGGGCATTTGTAAATAAAACAAAAAAATCTGTATTATTCAATTATGTAATTCGTTTTCAAAATGGCCGCCCCTATTTCTTATACACATTTTCAATATTTTTCTTAAATTGCTTTTTACGACAGAAGTTCGCAGGTTCCTCCTCATTTCGTCATCCGCATTAATATTTTTTTCTCTCAGAATATCGATATTTGCGATCGGTGTCATTTCGTCGTATACAAGGCTTTTCATGTGGCCCCATACATAAAAATCCATCGGTGTTAAGTCTGGGCTCCTCGCCAGCCATGCGATGGGTCCGCCTCTTCCAATCCATCGATTTGGATAATTGTCGTCCAACCATGCTCGCACACTTCTTCGGTAGTGTGCTGGGCAACCATCATGTTGAAAGAACATGTTTCTTCTTAATGCAATTGGCAAGTCCATCAAGCTCAAACTCAAAATTTTTATTTCCATGTAGGTTATAATATAACGCTTATAGAATTGTCCTACATGATGCCTACCACCGGTTCGCAAACTAGCCCGGTGAGAAGAACCGGCGTAAGAAACTCGCACGGGGCCACCTTTTAGCAAAAAGATGGGAAAATTGTTCTTTTCAAAAAATATTTTACAATGTTGTAACTTAATCTATATAACATTAGTCATAAGTACATAGAACATACTTAAGTACATAAAAGCAGCCTTGCATGGGGCCATCTTATTCCCAAGGTGTGCAATCGTTAGTGAAATCACTGACTTTATAATAAGCTTTAGCACACAAACGTTCTTTAACAGCTTTTTTAAATTGATTAATAGAAAGATTTTGAACGTTTTCTGGGATTCTATTGTAAAGGCGTATACATTGACCTTTAAAAGATTTACTTACTTTACTAAGTCTGATCACTGGTATTTCTAACTTGTTCCTATTTCTAGTATTCCTACAATGTGTGTCACTTTTCTTTTTAAAATTCGTTAAATTCTTTCTGACATACAACACATTGTCCAAAATGTATTGAGAAGCAACGGTCAGAATACCTATTTCTTTAAATTTTTCTCTCAGACATTCAAAACATGACATCTTATAACTAGAACGTATAGCTCGCTTCTGTAGCACAAATATTGTATTAATGTACGCAGCGTTTCCCCAAAGAAGAATGCCATATGACAATATACTATGAAAATAACTAAAATAAACTAGCCGCGCTGTATCCTCATCGGTAATTTCTCTAATTTTTTTGACTGCATATGCTGCAGAACTGAGCTTATATGCCAGATTTGCAATATGGGGACCCCACTGTAATTTACAATCTAGTGTTATTCCTAGAAATACAGTGGTGTCCACTAAGTTCATTTTCTCATCATTTAATAGTATATTGGTTTGTGCCTGCCTAACATTTGGGAGGCTAAACTTTAAACATTTCGTTTTATTTGAATTTAAAAGTAAATTATTAATATTAAACCAATGTACCATTTTTGAGAGAGCACTATTTACCTCGTCATAATTTGACTGTCGTCGCTTCACATTAAAAATTAGTAAAGTGTCATCGGCAAAGAGTACTATCTCATGCTTATCTTTAACTAGATAAGGAAGGTCATTTATATAGATGAGAAAAAGAAACGGGCCTAAAATTGACCCTTGTGGCATACCTAGTTCTATTTTGGTCCCAGTAGACCGTGTAGAATTAACTTCTGCTCTCTGTGTTCTATTTTTAAGATAAGAATCTAAAAGTTTAAGTGCCGTGTTCCTGATACCATAATGGTATAATTTTTTGACCAACGTAGCATGCTCGACACAGTCGAAAGCCTTGGATAGATCACAAAAGACACCAAGTGCATCATGCGATCCCTCCCATGCCCCAAATATGCTGCATAGAAGACTGATGCCTGCGTCTGTTGTGGACCGACCTTTAGTAAACCCGAATTGGTTACTATGTAATAAATTATTTATGTTAAAGTGGGCTAGCAATTGATTTAAGATTATTTTCTCGAAAATTTTACTGAAAGTCGGTAGAATAGATATTGGTCTATAATTTGCTGGGTCAGACTTATTCCCAGCCTTAAAAAGAGGCATCACCTTGCTATGTTTCATTAGGGCAGGGAACACACCATTCTTTATACAATTATTGAAAACTAAGGCTAGATAGGGGGCAATGATGTCAATTATTGATTTTATAACTTTTATAGACATACCCCAGAGATCGGTAGTATTTTTAATATTGAGTAATTTGAAGGTGTTAATAATATCTCTGGAGTCAATTTCTTTAAAATTAAAATTGACATCACATTTCTTGACATTTTCTCTGAGTATTTTTTCAGCAACTACAGGTGAAGAATTTAAATTTTTTGTATTTGAGACCGGAATGTCAGCAAAAAATTTTTCGAAGATTGTCGCAACCGCTAGGTCAGAATTTACCTTTTTATTATTAATACAAAGTTCAAATTTAGAGTTACGACTGCCTTTACCTCTTCCAGTCTCATCTGCAATTATCTTCCAAGAGGTTTTCACTTTATTTTTAGCGTTCATTATTTTTTCTTTTATGTGAAGTGCCTTCGCTGCTTGACATACTTTTTAAAAAAAAAATGAATATTGCTTGACATACAGTTTAAAAGATTCACTCCTATTAAATGTATTTTCGTTATACAAATCATATAATCTCTGTTTACTTATTATAATTCCTGCAGTTGCCCAGGTTTTAAGATTACTTTTTCTATTATTTAAATTGACCGTTTTAGAAGTAAATACAGAGTTATACTGGGTTCTTATTATTTTAAATAGTTTACGAAACGCTTCATCTGAGCTATTAAACCCATCTAACTGTTGAATATTTGAAACTAATTTACCTCTAAATTTCTCAATACGTTTTGTATTCACAGGAATATAAACAAGCTTTTCTTTAGGTTTATTTTCACAATTAATATTAAATGAAGCAAATTGTCCACAGTGATCAGAGCTAAGCGTATTAATTATTTTTTTTTATAAGGAGTAATATTAGTGAAAATATTATCAATACAAGTAGCTGCTGTATCACATATTCTTGTCGGTTCATAAAATAAATTACTGAGGTTATACGATTTTAACAATGATGTGAATCTAACAGTGGTGGAGTTTGAGTCTAATAAATTAATGTTGAAATCACCACATACAATAATCTTCTTGTTAGATGCACATATTTTTGTCAACATTTCCATGATTTGTTCAAAGGAATCGTATAAACCTGATGGAGGCCTGTATATGCTTACAATAATAAGATGGCTCAACTCAATACAGGCTACCTCAATTATTCGTTCAGTATAGAGTCTTATAATATCTTTACGTTCTTTAAATTTTATTTTTTTATTAGTTAATATTAAAGAACCACCTCTAATAGCATTCTCTCGACTGAACGAACTAGCTACCTGGTGACCACAAAAGTTAAATATTAATTCATGTTTTCTAAACCAATGTTCTGATATACACGTAATATCAATGTTATATTCATTAACAAACAATTTAATTTCTAATTCTTTACCTACCATTCCTTGCAAATTTTGGTGCACCAGGTTTATATTGAAATTACATATTTTGTTAACATTTTTGGTAGGTAAGATAGGTAATTCATTTAAATACTTTATATTATTGATTATCACATTGCTAGAGTGAGCCTCTGTTGTCTTAGAAACTAATTTAAATTATTTGGAACATATTCCAAGCTGCTGACTGTATAGTTGTCAGAATAAAGACTCTGCTCAATAAAAGCAATGGTCGGTTTAGCCAATTCTTTGGCTTGTCTTAAAACTAAAAAATGAAATAGCCATCTAGCTATGCGTCTAGTAAAAAACTGTGATAAGAAATACTTATCACATGTTAGATTATTAAATCTAAAACTTATAATATTATTAATGTCAACCACATCTATATGTGTTTGAGTGTTACTTAAAACTATACAATTTTGGTTTGTAGCACTACACAGTAGGCTGTTCAACTTAAATCTAATATAATTTAAATCATCTTTCTTGTCACACAATCAGGTAATCAGCCTGCATTGTCCGAACCAAACATGGAAACAACATTTTTGTTGTTCCAATGCGGGAATCGAACCCACGACCTCTGAATAGAGAGCTAAACTCTAGCCACTAGACCACGGTGGCTGCACTTTATAACATTATGTAAGTACTGTTATACTAAGTATCTATATAAGAGTTATAATATGTAAACAGAGATTATATGATTTGTATAACGAAAATACATTTAATAGGAGTGAATCTTTTAAACTGTATGTCAAGCAATATTCAAATTTTTTTAAAAAAGTATGTCAAGCAGCGAAGGCACTTCACATAAAAGAAAAAATAATGAACGCTAAAAATAAAGTGAAAACCTCTTGGAAGATAATTGCAGATGAGACTGGAAGAGGTAAAGGCAGTCGTAACTCTAAATTTGAACTTTGTATTAATAATAAAAAGGTAAATTCTGACCTAGCGGTTGCGACAATCTTTGAAAAATTTTTTGCTGACATTCCGGTCTCAACTACAAAAAATTTAAATTCTTCACCTGTAGTTGCTGAAAAAATACTCAGAGAAAATGTCAAGAAATGTGATGTCAATTTTAATTTTAAAGAAATTGACTCCAGAGATATTATTAACACCTTCAAATTACTCAATATTAAAAATACTACCGATCTCTGGGGTATGTCTATAAAAGTTATAAAATCAATAATTGACATCATTGCCCCCTATCTAGCCTTAGTTTTCAATAATTGTATAAAGAATGGTGTGTTCCCTGCCCTAATGAAACATAGCAAGGTGATGCCTCTTTTTAAGGCTGGGAATAAGTCTGTCCCAGCAAATTATAGACCAATATCTATTCTACCGACTTTCAGTAAAATTTTCGAGAAAATAATCTTAAATCAATTGCTAGCCCACTTTAACATAAATAATTTATTACATAGTAACCAATTCGGGTTTACTAAAGGTCGGTCCACAACAGACGCAGGCATCAGTCTTCTATGCAGCATATTTGGGGCATGGGAGGGATCGCATGATGCACTTGGTGTCTTTTGTGATCTATCCAAGGCTTTCGACTGTGTCGAGCATACTACGTTGGTCAAAAAATTATACCATTATGGTATCAGGGACACGGCACTTAAACTTTTAGATTCTTATCTTAAAAATAGAACATAGAGAGCAGAAGTTAATTCTACACGGTCTACTGGGACCAAAATAGAACTAGGTGTGCCACAAGGGTCAATTTTAGGCCCGTTTCTTTTTCTCATCTATATAAATGACCTTCCTTATCTAGTTCAAGATAAGCATGAGATAGTACTCTTTGCCGATGACACTTTACTAATTTTTAATGTGAAGCGACGACAGTCAAATTATGACGAGGTAAATAGTGCTCTCTCAAAAATGGTACATTTTTTTAAATATTGCCAAGGAGCATAAATATTGCCAGGGAGCATAAATATAACAAGTGCCTAAGAGAACACAATAGGGAAAATTGCCAAGGGGCTCAAAAAACAGTGCCAAAAAGCACAAAGGTGTAAAATATGCCAAGGAGCATGCAAGTAAATTATATGTACACGAATAATAACTTATACACATATCTACATTTATATAACCTGCATAATAATTATTACTAAAAAGAGATTAAGTGGAATATATGTTACGGACAATTTGATAAGTCCAGGCACTATTAATAATGGCCGGTCTGTATTCATAATGCCCGACTCAATTGGGCAATGTGATTAAAACAGCATGATTAATCACTTTTCCCGGCCATTATGAATAATGCCCACCCTAACTTGGGCAAAGTAATAAAATAGGTGAACTATAGTGTTTTGTTTATTAAATGAAATTAAACTTACATAAATTTCATGAAAAGTTAACAAAAAAAAACTATGGAAAATAGTAGTTAAAAAATAAACAGTTAAAAATGTAAATAACATTAGTAGTTACGTAGGTAACTTAGTTAGGTAATTATTTTGATAAAAATATTACTTAGGAACAATAATTAAAAAATTAGTAAATTAAGAAAAATCAACTGCAATATCTAATAATCAAGGACTGTGCAAGAAAGTTATTAAGTTTAGAATTATTTATTCTTGCAAAATGAGCTTTTGTGACATTTTGAATTGCAAAGAATGTTTGATTTCTTTCACAACGTTCTGAATTGCAGTCACCACTAAAGTTACAATGCTAGAAGCCTTGACCGTCAAAATGAGAGTCTCTTCGAGCACGTTCTCGAAACTTATCTTTACACAGAACTTTTCTTTACAAACAGTAAACTCATTTCTGGAGTAGAGTTGGTTTAAAATACCATGTTTAGTTCGTAGTTTGTAAAGTTTTTTTTTCGACAGATATAATTATATCAATTATATTAACTAATACGTCGCTGCGTGCACGCGCGGCCCTCCCCCCATATGTACGCGCCCCTCGCATGTTGCAAGGCACGGCCGCGTCCCAATTTATCACATAGCCCGGCCCGTAGGGAATTATTCATACTGCCCGGTCCAAGTGATAAATTCAAGCTATCTCAAACACTGAATTATTACATGGACCACTGGTAGTCGGGCAATATTAATAATGGCCGGTCAAAGTGATAAATTAATTACTTTGCCCGACGCTCTTGGGCATTATTAATAATGGCCGGTCCTTATTAATAATGCCCAGTTAACCACGTTGCCCGTAACATATACAATTCAATTACATACATTTCTATAAATATTTATTGAATACTAAAGCTGCGCGTCCACTGCATCGGAATCGGAGCGTCCGGAGCGTACGGATTTGTTGCTTTGTATGGATTTCTATGGTACTGCGTCCACTGGATCGGCATTTCTGCGCCTGCGACCGGTATTTATGCCGATGACGTCATCGGCAGTGAACCCGTCATTCGGATTCCGAACGTTTCAAGTTCTGAAGTGTTTGCGACGACGCGACGGCTATACATATTACTTATTCACGATGAATGACGATATTTTAATTACTTTAGTGGAAAAATATGATGAACTTTACAATCTAAAACATTAACATTATCATAACCAACTGAGGAGAGACGATATTTGGGATGAAATTGGGCAAATAATAAATAAAAATTTTAGAATATAGTGAAGTTCAAAAAACTTTTTTCGAGTGATAATTTTTTTTTTTCATATGATGAATGTACCCAAAAAATCTATTTTCATCTTCTAATAAATCAGAATATAATGTATGAAATTCTCCAAAAATTAATCTTTTTGAATTTATATTATGATTTATGAACCCATATCTTTCGTTTCCTCTTGTTTCTCTTTTCCTCTTCTGATAAAATACAGCTAATTATCCTCGATACATCCTCGAACAACAATATCCTCGTCACTATCCTCCATAATGCAAATGCACGTTCAGGCTGACGGACTAAAAATAACTAAATTGCCGATGCTGAATCCGAATGCAGTGGACGCACCCCATCGGCATTTTGTAAATGCCGACGCTCCGTACGCTGCGGACGCTCCGATTCCAATGCAGTGGACGCGCAGCTTAAATAGTTCAACAAATTACGAAACTATTAAATAACTATTAAGACTGCGCCGTGCGTAACTCGCGGGCGCTGTTTGGCTATTTCTCTAGACGTGTGCGTGAACGCACACAACAGTTAGTGTGCGTGTGTTTCTAATGGAACGACCGATCGAAAAAGGACACAACTCATAGTTTTTACATTTTTGAGTATTCAATGATAACACAATATATTTTGTTAATTAAAAATAAGTAATCTATCTATATCTATTACATATAATAAAACAGTAAAAAACGTATGTCCGTCTGTCTGTTTTTACATGCTAATTCAGAAATACTGAACGGATTCTAATGAAACTTTTTTTGTTATGCAGCTGGGCAAAATAATAATTGATCTTGGAAAATGGAACACCTAATGCAGAACTAATGGTCCAGCTAAACTATCCATACTAATATTATAAATGGGAATGAGTGTGTATGTTTGTCCGTATTTCACGCCAAAACTACTGAACCGATTAAAATGAAATTTGGTACACAGATAGCTTCGATCAATACAACACAGATAGTCTAGAACCTAACAAAGGACATAGGCTACTTTTTATCGCGGGGAAATGTACGGTTCCCGTGAGATAGTTTATTTACAGTTTCACGTACAAACCACCAAACCGATTATCATGAAATTTGGCACAGATATAAAGTAGACCACGAGAAAGGATATAGGCTACTTTATATCGCGGGACATATACGGTTCCCGTGGGTTACTGCACTTACGCGGGCGGAGCCGCGGGTATCAGCTAGTAAGAAATATAAAAATGACACCTTAGCAAAAGTTGTTCAGCCTGATGAGCATTTCTTATTGAGGTATAAAAATCGAAGATTTGGAACACCTGACGAAGACATAAGTCCACGCGAACGAAGTAGCGGGCATCAGTTAAGTTTTCCATAATAGGGGATCGGACTACATCTAAAATAATTAGCTTCATTAATATACTAAGAAATATTGAGGCATTACTACTTAGTAAATATAAAAAAATATATTATTTTATGTGTAATTTATTAATTAAATACACCTAAAAAGTCCAAAAAAAGTTCAGTCCAGTTTTTTGCTAATTATGGTAAATATGAACTTAAACGCACAAATATCGAAGATATTTACAAATATGTTCCTGCGGCCGCATACTTCATACACCTTCAACCCATGAATGACGTCATTCGTGGGCCGACTTTAGTATGGAGCGTTTTCACGAGACTTGCGAAGTTTTGTATATATGGCACCGTTAAATTTTAAAATAACTAACGATATTGTAAAAATATGTCAAAAGATTCATAACTATATAGCTATTTATAATTTAACGAAAAATAATGTGTTAAATTATAGGCAGCATATTCGCGTCGGAAGTCTATCAACATTTAACAATTTAACTAGTTATATTACAATCTAACGGATTTTACAATTTTACGGTGACATATACAAATCACTGTATCTTTGAAAATATTGAATTTTGATAAAGGGTTTCTTCTGAGAAGTTACTAATATTTAAGAGTACTATTAATTTATACAATTTAAAAAAAAAGTCCGATCGCCTATTGAATTCAAACGACAGAAATGCGTATTGCAAAAGTAATTTTATTTCCTTCTAGTATAAAGTTAGTTTGTTATAATTGTATCAACGTTATTTTTGTTTTCGTTTCGGTTTTGTTTCTCTAGTTCTGTCATCTAATTTACACTTGATTTCATTTGTATTTCTGTTATTGATTGCTTTTAAAATTCCGGTTTCTTAATTCCCATCTGTCTATCTAATCTTGAATCAATTAGTTCTGGAAGAATACAATTAAAATAGAACTTCTTTAATTCTTCTTCCGTATCATTCCAAAGTAGTATATTTTCATTCAATAGCATTTTTTGATGATTCGCCATCTTCATGATCATGATTTTTAATCCTGAAACAGAATTATATGTAATATAGTATATGGTACATTGTAGTATTTGTTAATGTAGCAGTATTAGGGCTGTTAGTAGTAGCATAGTGGTATCATCTTTAACGTTTCCACGATGTTTCATACAAACTATAGTTATGCTACAACTAGACAAGGATACATATTTAGAAGTTATGTTGAAATAATGATACTCACATACATACTTACACACGGAAAAAATCTTATCCTTAACGATTTTTACAGTGATATTTGTGACAACCCTCACGGTTAGTAAGTACATAGTATTAAAAATTTATCAAATCGTTGAAAGAACAAATAAATCTGTGGTATTAATATCATTAGTGTAGACCGTACTAACCGTGTCAAATGTTTTTTTTCGTGCATACCTACTTACATACGTACATGTAGTCTAAACACATTACACTCCTTATATGGGTAGTCGTGTAAAAACTAGGCTCTACGTGGAATCTACTACTGGCAATCCTATTTAGACATTTGGTAAATAGTACTTTACTTTATACATACACGTTATTTATCCATTTTTTTCTTGAATCTGGAGCTGCTGAGAGCTTTGGAGAGCTTTATAATATCTTTGTTTACGTTTTCTCATTTCACTGCAATAAGAAAATATTGAAAAAAACATCTCGTATAATAGAAGTAATAGTTACTAATAAATATGTCGTCTGATGGCTCATGATTTTTGAATCTATACCATTGAGATATAGCTATTGTGGGCTTGCATGGGTAAATCGTGCAAAGAGAATTATTATAGACTTACAATATCACTTTTTTATTCGAAATTACAATTCTTTATAATGTACACCTTACAAAATCAATGCCTTTATAAACACTGGTACTAAAACGAAACTATGACAGTTCCTAGGCTTGTTGCCCGAACAACGACTACTCGAGATGTGATAGCTCATCTCTCTAAACGTGGTAGGCACACCACACCAAGACCACATCCCCACCACGTCGCTTGTACGAACTTCAGACTAGACTCTGTCAAAGCGCGCCAAACACGTTTCTAATAGAGGGCACACTTGTAGTTTCGTTTCCGCTTTATGACCGGATGCGACACGGCCATCCTGTGTAGCACACGTCCCCGTGTGTGCTAGTCTGAAACAAAAGAAAATACCCCACAGTATCGTTCACGCTCGGCTATACCTGACCTTATCTATTTTGTCTCATAACAAACTCAACTCCTTTTATCAATAATCATTTTACTTTTAACTCAATATTTTGTGATTTGTGATATTAAAAAGTGTTCTACAATAGTCAGCCCTGTGACCATTACAAATAATATGTCGAGTAGTCATCCCTGTGACTACAAGTGTTCTACAATAGTCAGCCCTGTGACCATTACAAATAATATGTCGATTAGTCATCTCTGTGACTACAAGTGTAATACACAAACACACACGCATACATAGTTTGTCATCCCTGTGACTAAACCGCAACAAAATCACTAATTGAAAATCTATTTACTTCCGCATTACTGCTTTTCAAAACTTGTATTATTGTACTATCTCTGTTACTGTATAAAACAAATCAATGTTTCTTCTACACTAAGATCTTAAAATGTGTTCATTTAAAAGACTACCGAGTCATCACACTACAGTCACGAGATAAACAATTACGCTCACCAAATAATTTTAGTTCCAAATCTGATACTTCAATGAAGTACAGAGTGCAGATCCCTGGCCGCCGCGGCACCCCGTCGCACGGCCCACACCACCTGCTGTACTTCGTCGCGTCTCGTCTCGTCGCGTCTCGTCTCGTCGCGTCTCGTCTCGTCGCGTCGCGTCTCGTCGCGTCGCATCGCGTCTCGTCGCGTCGCTCGAATACTGAACCTGCACATAAAATAACAGCACAAAAATTGTCCAAACTATGTACAAATACGTTCTTTTTAGGGTTCCGTATCCAAAAGTAAAACAGGAACATAAAAATCTAAGACTTTGCTATATGTCTGCCTGTCACCAGGCTGTATCTCAAGAACTGCGATAGCTAGAAAATGGATTTCCTTTTTCTTAAAGATAAAAATGTCTGGTTTAATTATGCAATAATGTTAATTTCATTTCCTTTCAACAATCAAACTGATTGAATGAGGAAAAGGCTTTTACAGTCTGACTATACCAGAAGACTTCCAAGTGCGTTTACAACCTTTTACATGATAACCAAGTTCACCAAAGTTCACTGGAGTCCACCGAAGAGCTTTCTTATCCGCCTCAGTCACAGCCACTGGACCGTTGAGCATGTGCTGCCGCGATCACCGTCATCACCAGCGCTTTCTTATCCGCCTCAGTCACAGCAACTGAACCGTTGAGCGTGTGCTGCTGCAATCACCATCAACACCAGCCATAGGCACCTGCTTACCGCATACCGCAACTTCTGAAACCGTCAAATTATTTCTTTTAATTTCTTTTCTTTTTTTTGTCAAAACTATTATTTCCTATAATTTCCGAAACCTATAGTGATGCAAGCTTATGGACCATTCACCTCACATAAACAATATTATCATGTTATTTTTGTACTTTCAATCATTCCAATCCGCCTAGTCTAAACGTGTAATAGATAGACAAACATGTAATGTTCTAAATTTTAACTGCTTACAACAACGATATCATGAAAAGTTTTCTCGCGAATTGCGAATGTCCTAGAACTTATTATCATGTCATCTAACAGTTCTTTTAGACACTTTCAGAATAAACAACAACATACATGACATTATTTAAAGTCACTTTTGAAACTGACCAATGATTAATTTCTCTTACTACGTGTGCAGTAACGCCAAATAAGAAATAAGGCTATTCACAAACTGTATGTACTGTGATTAAAACCAACTACAAAGTTGAGCTTCAATAATTACTAGGTAGGTAGACGTAAAACTTAATTGAAGTCGTTTCAAATTAATATCGCCTAAACATTGTTAAAGTACACGTCAACTGATTTTGTTTACGCAGTGCACCAGCTATTGTTTTTCAGGAATACCTGCAATTGATAAGGATTGTCTTTGTTTTCGCAAGAGTTGTTTACAACTTGCGCGTACTGCCGTGACTTGTCCTTTTATACAAAGTACAATGTGATGTCACTAAATGGAATGTCGATAATGATTATAATTACCAGAAATAATTTAGCTTTTTCCATCCACTTCGGTTAATCAAACAGTAATAATAATGAGTCTGTAAGACGTATGTCGTATGTACTGAGTACTTGTTTTTAATTTGCGTTAATTTCTACTCACTTTGTTTATTTTTCAATATACTTTGGTTATAAAACCAGAATAATTTATAACCCTATAATGAAATAAGTAAAGTTCGATACAACCAGTTCGCATCATTGTAAAGCGAATAGACCAGTCCAGTAGAAGCGCAATTCACATCCATTTGGCACTGCCATGCCGCCATGGAGGTAGCCGCCGCCCGCGCTGCCGCTGCTCGGCCACGCAGCGTCGCTTGTTGTCCCCTTGGCGCGGCCATACATTGCCCAGTCTAAGTCCATCTGCACAAAACAGAACAGCAAAACAACAGAACACTAAATTGTAAAGTGTACGAGCGGAGTCGTACATTAACGCTTGTTTAGTATAACCGCTGACCGTACACTTTTCGAACGTTATAAAACTGTGTTAACATAACTATATTTTAATGACAATAAACACTTTGAACGGGTCATTGCTGTCGTCATTCCTTGAGTTCAGATTTATTTTGGACTTAAGAACATTCAACATCAACATCAACATTCTTGTAGGGAAACACCCCTACATATTGGTCCTTCGAGAAACTCAGTGCTGCGGGGGTTGTGTTTGTGCTGTGATTTGCGATCGGTCTGACAGGCCTCCCAGAAGCGGGTCTCACCTGTTGGATTGAGAAGGCGCTCTACGATCACAGTATAGACGCATTTCCAAAGCCCTGATTTGAACTAGAACCTGGAACAAAGTCCACAGGAAGCTCGACGATTGGACGAGAGGAACATTTAAACATCCACGAAAAGCTCAACTAGCTTTCGTAAACATCAAGAACATTTTAACATCCACGAAAAGCTCAACAAGCTTTCGGGAACATCAAGAACATCTTCAACATCCACGAAAAGCCTTACTAGCTTTCGTGAATAACTTCAACATCTACGAAAAGCTCAACTAGCTTTCGTAAACATCTTCAACATCTACGAAAAGCTCAACTAGCTTTCGTAAACAGTTTCAACATACGCGAAAAGCTCAACCAGCTTTCGTGAACAACATTTCAACATCCGCGAAAAGCTAAACTAGCTTTCGTGAACAACAACGTCAACATCTACGAGTAGCTAAACTAGCTATCGTAAACATCAACAACATTTAACTTTTTCGTCGTACAGTAAATAGCCATCATCATGGAAGCTTTGCTGGAACGTCAACAACATATCATCAACACCGTCGAGAGGATAATTACCAACTTCAAAAAGGATTCTCCTACTCGAAAAACATCAGAGTATCTTCAAACGAGATTGGAGACTCTAAATAACTTGTGGGAAGAGTTTCAGTCGAACAACACTCTGCTTCAGCTAGAGGAAGACAAGTCCGACAAATACTTCACTACTAAACGCTTTCAACACCTGGAGCAACTCTACAAGAATGGAGTTCAACTGATTCAACAAACAACTCCAGCTGTTAAACCAACAAACGACAACAACTCTGAAAAGATAGAAGTGACAGATGAGCCTACACCTGGAACATCTGGAACTAACAAGGGAACGCCGTCACGCACCGATGAACTAATGAGTCAGCAGCGAACAAACTTCCGAGCTCTGACTCGAGTAGTTAAGAACATTGACTTCTGCTCGCTATCAGAACGCTGGGAAATTGAAGACAAACTACAGATGCTTCAATCCCGCTGGAGAGCCATCGACCAACTACATTGGCAGATAGACAACTTGTTGGAAGGGGCTGATAAAAAATATGAAAAGGTTTTCTGTGAACACGAAGAGATTTATGAGAAAACAAAATCGTGTCTTCACAGAAAGCTCAACAACATTAAACATCAACAAGATTCCACACCACATCTTGAACTACCAGTATTTACTGGCAACTACGCCAATTGGCCAGCCTTCGCGGATCTCTACCGGGAGGCTATACATAACAATCCTTCCCTTAACAAATGCCAAAAGATGCAACACCTCAAGGGTAAACTCAAGGGCGAGGCCGAGCGGCTCGTCCAACATTTGAACATTTCGACTGATAATTATGACGCTTGCTGGGAGATTCTGAATCATCGATACAACAACAAGCAACTTCTTTTCACAAAGCTCATGCAAACCTTCATGAACCAGCCGACGCTGCAAAAACATACTGCCTACGAGATCAAGCGACTTCATGATGTCAGTCTGGAGACCGTTCATGCCATACATAACCTGGGCGTCGACACGTCAACGTGGGATCCCATTCTCGTACACATTATCACAGAGAAGATGGATTCTGAAACATACGCGGCATACATGGATGCCAGAACAAACAAACGCGATCTTCCTTCTTTCGACGAATTAATTTCCATTCTCGAAAGTAAATTCACCGCATTGGAGCCATTGAACAAGAAAAATCGGCAGAACAAACTAAGTTCCACACCTGCAAAGGAAAATGAACATACGAACAAAGAGAACATACGCGACTTAAGGTTCAAGATCGCAAAAACATACAAGTCGTACGCTGAACGCATATGCCCACTATGCAAGAAAAATAATCATGTTTTAATATCATGCCAAAGGTTTTTGAACATGTCACCGGATGCAAAAATAAATACAATCAAAACATTAACATTATGCAAAAATTGTTTGTTTTATCACAAAGAAAATTGCATTTCGAAAAACAAGTGCAAAATATGCAACAATGCACATCATACAATTTTGCACGACGCGTTGGCTGACGCAAATGGAACGCAGCAAAATACAATGACCGCTCCAAATACTTTGCCCCGAAAATCCAATCACGTGTCCGGATATTATGATGAAGTGTTACTATCAACAGTCGAATTAAAGGTACAGGCCAGAGATGGAAGCTACATCACTATGAGATGTCTTTTAGACCAAGGATCGCAGATCAACCTGATTACGGAATCCGCTGCTCAACGATTACAACTACAGAGATGCAACCAGAGCTCATCTGTATTTGGGGTTGGTACCAACGCAACACAAAGCAACGGAGCCGTACAACTAGTCTGCGCATCGCGTTACGACGACTACAACTTCATCACAAACGCTTTAGTCATGCCCAAAGTAATTGGAAATTTACCGAACTTTACGTTCGAGAAACCATCGTGGCCACATATACAAAACATAGCGGATCCGGACTACAACATCTCGAAGCCGATCGACGTGCTATTAGACGCCAAGATCTTTGCCGAAATATTAATGGATGGAATTTTGAGGGGTCCGTCTAATACTCCGATCGCACAACAGACAAAATTAGGATGGGTATTAGTCGGCAACATGAAAAACTTCAACTGCTATGCGGTCACTAACAACATAAGCGAAATTTCACAATACTGGGAGATGGAGGAAATAACATCAACCAACGCAAACATGACGTCAGCCGAAGAGTATTGTGAAACACTCTACCAACAAACAACAACCCGACAGCCTGATGGACGTTATGAAGTTAGGCTGCCGATGAAACATGACTATGAGCATCATCTTAGTCCATCCAAACCGCAGGCGATCACGCAGTTCAAACAGCTGGAAAAAAGATTTTCAAGAAATGAAGAACTGGCCGAAAACTACAAGTCATTCATTGACGAATACCTACGATTAGGTCACATGAAACTCTGCATCAGCAAGAGCGAGCCCACCTGTTATCTTCCTCATCACGGCGTCATAAGATTAGAGTCGCAGACAACAAAACTAAGAACAGTATTTAACGCTTCGCTCAAATTAAAATCGGGCGTAAGCTTAAACGATTTAATGGAATGCGGCCCTAACCTACAACAAGATCTACAAAGTATCATATTACTTTGGAGAACGTTTCGATATGTCTACACTGCGGACATAGAGAAATTTTATAGACAAATTTGGGTGAAAGAGGAAGATCAACATCTCCAAAAAATAGTATGGCGTGACGCACCTACCAACGACATACAGGATTATCAACTATGTACAGTGACGTACGGAACTAAAGCAGCTCCGTATTTAGCTATGCGAACAATAAAACAGCTGACTCAAGATGATGGTCACATGTACCCATCAGCTGTAAACATCATCAACAACCAGCTGTATGTCGATGACCTTTTGGGCGGCAATAACAACCTGGAAAATGCTATACAAGAACAAAAACAAATATACAATCTTCTGCTCGGTGGCGGCTTTAAGTTACGAAAGTGGGCTAGTAACGACGCGAAGCTCCTACAACATTTTTCGGAAGATTTAATTAACCAAAACATGTACGACTTCAAACATGCTGAAACAAACAAAACACTTGGACTATCGTGGAACCCGCGCACGGATCAGTTTACATTCACGTGCGAAAAACTGGCGGGCGATAAGTCCGGATCTGTAACAAAGCGAACATTATTATCAAATCTCTCAAAGATATTTGATCCCCTTGGTTGGTTGTCTCCTATATCAATCAAGGGAAAAATTATATTCCAAAAGGTGTGGAAAAATAATTTATCCTGGGACGAAAAAATTCCTCAAGATATTCATCAAGAATGGGATATATTGAGACAAGATCTACACAACATTAACAAAATTAAAATTCCACGATGGATAGGCGACATAGACAAGCCCATCGAACTCCATGGATTCTGTGACGCATCGGAGTTGGCATACGGCTGCGTCATATATTGTAAATCCCTGGACACAAACGGACAAACAGTCATACAGCTGATCGCAGGAAAAACAAAGTTAGCACCTTTACGTAAACATACGTCACTGCCCCGACTGGAATTATGCAGTGCGTTGTTGTTGTCCAGACTTATGAAAAAAGTCATAGACTCAACAAACATACAGACAAGACCAACAAAATTATATGGATGGACTGACTCAATGGTCGTATTAGGGTGGCTACAAGGTCACATAGGACGGTGGAAAGCATTCGTTGCTAACCGCGTAGCCGAAATACTGAGCATCATGCCATCGACATCTTGGAGACACGTGAAGTCAGGACAGAATGCCGCAGACTGCGCATCCAGAGGTCTTCTACCATCTCAACTTCTGGCGCACTCTCTTTGGTGGGAAGGCCCAAAATGGTTGAAAGAACCCATCACAGAACAACTCATAGAAATAGACAAATGTCATCTGGAAGAGAAAAAGAAAAAGGTCTTCGTCACTAACATAATTAATGAAACAACATTTATTGAGGAACTTCTAAAACGTTATAGCTCTATGGAGAGAATCACTCGCATTTTAGCTTGGGTGTCTCGTTTCATTCGTAACCTACGACACCGTCGCAACAAACAATTAACATTGGATTTAAACTTGAATGAAATACGAAGCGCTCACAACATAATAATAAAGGCTGTGCAAGCGAAATATTACATACGGGATATAGAACAATTAAAACATATGGATCGAGTACATCGGAAAAGTCAGCTGTTGTGCCTCAATCCATGGATTGATGATGAAGGAATTTTGCGCGTAGGAGGCCGACTGGGACTTTCCAACTTAAACTATCAACGCAAATATCCCATCATACTGCCTAACAACGACAGGTTGAGTGCATTAATTATTGAATGGGCCCACGATATAACATTACACGGCGGAGCAAGGCTAACGTTAACATACATACGAACGAGATACTGGATGATTGGGGGAATGAGCGCTGTAAAACGACAACTTTTAAGATGCATCAAGTGTTTACGCTTCAAGGCCATCCACCTGGAGCTGGTCTCTGACTTGAGCTCTGTAACATTTTTAGCCGCTTTCAAGCGTTTGTGTGCTCGCCGAGGAACGCCAAGACACATGTACAGCGACTGTGGCACAAATTTTGTCGGCGCAGCAAGAAGTTTACAACACGAACATGAAAAGGCTGTACAACAATACTTTAACACTGAAGTATTAAACAACTTGATATACCACGGAGTGGAGTGGCACTTCAACGCTCCATCCTGGCCAACCGCAGGTGGTCTATGGGAGGCTGCTGTTCGTCGCATGAAACATCACTTAAGACGCGTCCTTGGGGAACAGAAGCTAACTTATGAAGATATTTCCACTCTATTAACTCAGATCGAGGCTTGCCTCAACTCCAGGCCCTTAGTAGCTTTAACAGATAGCACGGAAGATCTCGAGTACCTAACACCAGGTCACTTCCTGATAGGAGACCAAACTCTTGCCCCTCCCATGTCACAAGAGGTAGAAGACATTAGCTTGGGCACAAGGTGGAAGCTTGTGGAAAAAATGCACAAGGACTTTTGGAACAAATGGTCAATGGAATACCTACAAACTCTTCAAACAAGAAGCAAATGGCACTATGCTAGCAAGGACATTCAAGTCGGTGACTGCGTCATTGTCAAGGAAGATCACATTCCTCCCGCTCGTTGGCTAATGGGAAGAGTTACACAAACTCACCCCGGGAATGATGGTCACGTACGCGTGGTCACGCTGAAAACAAAGAACAATGACAGCATCAAACGTCCCATCAACAAATTGATTTTACTTCCGATTGAACAAGACTCTCCGCCACCGCAACAAGAACGGAAACAGGAACCTGAAGCAAAAGCGGATGAAAACAATAAAAAACAAAATCCCAGAAGATTTACAAGACGAAACGTTATGCTAACGTTACTTAGCGTTCTGTTTCTACTCTCGCCGACAAGAGGAGAAACCAACACGCCCACCACAGATGGCAGTATTAAGCTTTTACCACTTAATCAACCTCTGTATTTCGATAAGGTGGCAAACATGCGGACCATACAAGATGAATGGAAGATTATCATCTACTATAACTTAACAACATACTGGCTCGCCACAAAACATATTCAATATCACATCGACCTACTAAACGACTTGTGCAAGGAGGAGCCCGCCTTCAAAACGATGACGAGTCAGCTGCAACACGAAGTTAATGAACGACAACATTATAACACATTGTTAAAAACAGAATATGGCAAACGCGCTAAACGTGGATTAGTAGACGGAGTGGGATACGTCGCTAACTCTCTGTTTGGAATACTGGATGAACGATTTGCTACACAATACCACGATGACATCGAAAAAATACAAGAAGACGAGAAACATCTGTTAAGCTTGTACAAGCAACACACTTCGATCATCGAGAGCGAGTACAACATTATTAAGAGAAACGAAGAAATTATGGTAGATCAGTTCGCCAGCATCAGCAAACAAATGGCTCATCCCAACAACTTAATTACCAACGAGCATGCGAAATCCATCTACATTACGGCTACCATTTTAACAGCTAACTTGATCGTGGATAAATTGCAAAGATTGCAACAACAACTTTTAGATTTGGTTACGGACGTACGCAGTGGACGCATGGACATACATTTGCTGCAGCCAGAGGAATTTATCAACCAGCTAAACATCATCAAGGCTCAAATTCCCGTCGACGTAACACTACCTTGCCTCAGCAGCCAAGAAAACTGCATACGAGAAATGTACAAACTATCAAGAGTGCATGTACGACTGATGGACTTTTTGATCTTCGAAGTCAAGCTGCCTCTTATTAACACCGAGCCTTTCGAATTGAGTCGTGTTATACCTATACCAAGGATCTACAACGAAACTACATTACGTATAACACCGACAGCTGAGTATTCAGCAATAAACCTCAAAAGGGACATGATTGTGCCTATAACAGAAAACGATGTGCATAAGAACTGCATATCGTTCAACGAAAACAATTTATTATGTTGGCTCAACCTACCTATATATAAAACAACAAAGGAGCTATCAACGTTATGTGAGGCGAACGTAATAAACAATAGAAACATAACAAACTGCGGCACCGTGTCATCGGGTTGCAGCGACGACTGGATCATGTTACACGGCCGGCACGCGTGGCTGTACACCTGTTGTCGGGAGTGTGCTGTGCGCATTTTTTGCCCAGACACTAACATTATGACAAAAACATTAACTTCTACTGGGATACTGAGGATGGAGCCGGGCTGCATGTTAAAAGGAGACAACGTCATCATCCACTCTGCAAGGACATATCGCACAGAGTTAAATGTCAACAACTTACAAGAGCTGCAGATGCCAGAATCGGAGACGAACATCTTGCTGAAGAGCATGAACTTTACTTTTACTCCTGAGAATCATATCTACGACTACAACAGCCTGCAGAGTCAAATCGAGGCAGTGAAGAAAAATCAGGAAAACATGAACATCCACAACTTATCGCACTACATGCACCATTATACCAGTTATGGATGTATAGGCCTACTCAGCACAATTCTGGGCCTAGTCTGCTTGTACCGTGGAGTAAAAAAGCGTCTCCATGGGAACAGAGTCGCAGACCAACGGCAGAACGTGGAAATGCAAAGCGTGAGCGTGCGGAACTCCATCACCGAGGACGGGTCCCCGGCGGCGCGAGCAGCTGCGCAGCAGTCGCGACGCATGGTCAACAGGCAGACATCGCCATAGTAGAGAACTTATAGGACATTTAACTATTTAATTTTAAACTTTATACTTTTATTCAACTTTATACTTTTTACTTTTATTAACTTTATTTACAAATATTTTTAACTTAATAACATTTAACATATTTTATTTACATTGTTAATTTTTTCTCTTTTTTTGTGTTTCGGCAGCATGTACGAGCGGAGTCGTACATTAACGCTTGTTTAGTATAACCGCTGACCGTACACTTTTCGAACGTTATAAAACTGTGTTAACATAACTATATTTTAATGACAATAAACACTTTGAACGGGTCATTGCTGTCGTCATTCCTTGAGTTCAGATTTATTTTGGACTTAAGAACATTCAACATCAACATCAACATTCTTGTAGGGAAACACCCCTACATAAAGGTTATTTTGAGATATAAGCAAGCAATTTCATGAACACTTGAAACACGAGATAAATCACTAGTTTATTGATCGTCTTAAAAATTATTGCGAGAAATAAAAAGTTGGCTACCGCCTTTTACCAAAACCACCAAATACGTAACCAAAGCCTGTTGTTAAGCTACCATCCACCGCGCTCGTGTCACCACCATAGATGTCATGGCACTGTCATCACCTCACCGTTATCCTTACTTCAACTCCCGTTTTCATGGCGGGCATGAACAAAGGGTTATTGGTACAAGGTCACCTTGCAGCATTCAATTCACTGCTGTCCCATAGTTTCACAATTACACCGTCTGCATGGCGTGCTGCCTTGTTTTACATACTGCCAAACTCGATCCACATCAATTGCAATGATTATTATCACTTTTTGTAGCCTTTGTGCGAGCTAGATTACACTTTTTTTTTTAATACCCTTACTTTTTCGGACAATAATTTTCTTTCTTTGCACGACTTGATCCCGATTCTGATGTCGTCTGATGGCTCATGATTTTGGATCTATACCATTGAGATATAGCTATTGTGGGCTTGCATGGGTAAATCGTGCAAAGAGAATTATTATAGACTTACAATATCACTTTTTTATTCGAAATTACAATTCTTTATAATGTACACCTTACAAAATCAATGCCTTTATAAACACTGGTACTAAAACGAAACTATGGACAGTTCCTAGGCTTGTTGCCCGAACAACGACTACTCGAGATGTGATAGCTCATCCCTCTAAACGTGGTAGGCACACCACACCAAGACCACATCCCCACCACGTCGCTTGTACGAACTTCAGACTAGACTCTGTCAAAGCGCGCCAAACACGTTTCTAATAGAGGGCACACTTGTAGTTTCGTTTCCGCTTTATGACCGGATGCGACAAATATAAAATTCTCAAAAAAAGAATTACCTCATTTTACCGCGGCGCGGCTTTTACGAGACGGCGTGCCGATGGTTCGCTCTGCAAAGTGACGTGCGCCCGCTCTGGACACACGGGGGCGACTGAATTGCTGAGCCCGTGCGACGCGTATTTAAATCGACTCGCGGCCGCCATAGTAAAAATGTATGGGGAATTTAATGCACTTATTGATAAATATGTATCTTATATTGTATGACAATATTTAAATATTTAAGACGGACAAACTGTAATATACCCTTTCATGTTTTGTTTCATCAAAAAATTATGTTAGATTTTGACTGTTATGATATAAAATATCACTTAACGGCAGCTTATGTTTTTACAGTTTTCGACTAACTTTACGTAATTCTGTAGGCCTAAATATTTATTATTTTCAGTTTTTTCCACGGAGTAATTGTTAACATAATATTCTTAGTCATTGTAACTGTATTTTTTATAAATATATTGAACGAATACTTTTGATTTTATCAACTTAACGGTGAGTGCCTTTTTCGGCATTTTCGCACGGCGCAGTCTTAACTAAACTATACTTTAAGTTATGGCCTAAATTGAATAAAAGATATAAATAAAGATTAATATCAATACCAATTAATATTTACATTTATAAATTCTTTGCATTTTAATTGGAAACAAATATTGTGTTAATGGTACCAATATATATATTTGTCGCATCCGGTCATAAAGCAGAAACCGCGCCATCTATTAGAAACGCGTTTGGCGCGCTTTGACAGAGTCTAGTCTGAAGTTCGTACAAGCGACATGGTGGGATGTGGTGGGGCACTACGTTAGGAGTGATGACTTGATGAGCTACCACAAGACACATCTCAGCCAGTCGTGGCGCGGGCAACCAGTCTAGGAACTGTCCATAGTTTCGTTTTAGTACCAGTGTTTATAAAAGTGATTTTATAAAGTGTACCTAGTGAATGTTTAAAGAATTGTAATTCCGAATAAACGAGTGATATTGTAAGTTTTTTACTTCCCATTACAAGATACACTCACAGTACCTATGTCTGAATGGAATAGATCCAAAATCATGAGCCCCAGGCGACATATTTATATATTAAAAATTATCTGCTATTATTGTAAATTGACAAAAGTATATTTTAAATAAATTTCAAATATTGATATTTTAAAATTTCCAAATTGGCATGGTAAACCCGAATTACAATAATAAAATTTATACCAGTAATATATGCATACTTAGTTTTATTATTCGTGCATAATACATACAAAATGTACATAATATGCATACATATAATTAATATGTAAGTATAATATATGTATAAAAAAAAAACACCTAAATCACTTGAAGTGAATACACTAACGAGTGGCACAATATTTGCACAGCAGAGGATGTTCATCATGGTCAAATATGGCACTAGAGACCTACTTGGGAAGAAACGTCTATAGCTCTCAACATATTAAAACCAGAGTTGAATATATACACGGAAATTTGGAGACAAACTACCGTCCACACTAGACACAAAGAGAAGAGTTAATTCGGAAATGAGACACAAGGATATGGAAAGGAAATATAAAGTTTAAATATACCAACACCACAAGAGGAAAGCAATTAACTGAACAATAGGAATAGGAGAGAAGAGTTATGTCAAAAATATGGCCAGGGCAAATAAAGTACTTTAATGGAACTCAGCATAATGTAATTAGTTCTAAAGGAAATTAATACAACGGGAGAAATGATGAAACGAACCTGGAATATAAAAAAAAATTAATACATCTAAAAAAAATTTTTTTTGAAGGAGAAAGGAAGGTGTATAATCCTGGAATACAAAGTACAGGTGAAGAAAATAAGGATAATAAGACTGATGATGAAATCAAAAGGTTATGTAATTCTCGTCTTGAATTATTATTGTATAATATATTATGGTCGTGATTCTAGAGAATTGTTTCAGATCTACTAAGCAACCTTTATTTACTATATATTTTGTCTCACTAATATAATTCTTGTTAAAATAGTTTAAATCTAATGTATGATCCTAGAGGATTGTTTCAAATTTCTAGATCATTCTTAGTATGGGTTTTATGAAACTGGGTTGTTTCTAGTTATGCAATATACAATTGTATAAACATAATATTCTTTATTCATACACACACATAAAATATATACAAACATTATTAATATAAATAATGACTCCCCACCGATCTCGGTGACGGTGGCCGGTTCCATTGAAACCAGGCCAGTTACGCAGAGTAATTTTATAGTGCCCAAGTGTGTGCGCAGTACACAAGAGCACTCTCTCTTCCTTTACTCTCGTAATCCAGTGGGACGGATAACCGATACGACTGACGAGAGATGAGGCGCAGGTCCGACTTTTTACATGCCCATCCGACGCATGAATCATCTTTCTTGTCAGACAATCAGGTGATCAGCCTGCATTGTCCTAACTAAACTTGGAAACAACATTTTTTGTTGTTCCAATGCGGGAATCGAACCCACGACCTCCGAGTCGAGAGCCAATGCTCTAACCACTAGACCACGGAGGCTGTTATACATAATAATAGAGTATTAATATTATTGTATAATCGTATTAGAGTTGTATTAGTTAATATTGTTTCTGTAATAAGACTGATAAGCTTAAATTGTTAACTTGATTTTGTTAAAAGGGAAGAGGTGTAGCGTACTAGATCCTTGTTACTACAATATAATCTGTGGTGTGAATTAATAAAGGCGGCAACCCAGTGCGTGCGGGGTCCGAGTGTTGCAACAGTGTTGGAGGTCATTCGGGCTTTCGAATGGCGGACGCTGTGAGCACTGGACGTCGGAATGTAAAAAGTGTATTTTATTCAACCAAGACATTATAGCATAATTACAAGGACACCACAACGATGTTTACGAAAAATTTTTTGCAATAGCGAAATTGATATCGGGGCACAAAATTCTGATGACTAGTCAGTACCTATATCATCATAATAATATGTTAGTGTTTCTTGTGAAGATGGTGGTGATGATGATTACTGTAAGTGGTATGATGGCACATGCTTGCAGTTCTTTAAACAACGCCAAAATCCCCAAACTAAATATAAGGACTCAGGAGTTATATTAAGTAATTTTGGTTCCAGGGTATACCTTGGTACAAAAGCTTATTTTTTGGTAGCATCGTAATATGCTTTGAATACTTTACAAAAAGTTGAAGTCACCATTTGTGTCCATATAAATTTCAAAGAGTTCCCTAGATTTATCATGGAATCCCTCGTCAGGACTTTGGTGAAAACGGGAAAATAAAAGAATTTTGAAAATCGGTCCGAAGATTAACTTCCAGAAAAAGGAGGCATTTATACAATGCTGTATATTTTTTTGTATGTTCACGATAATTCCTTCGTCTTCGGACCGATTTCCAAAATTATTTTTTGATGTAAAGGTATTTAAAATTATTTATTATCTCACGTGAAAAAAAAATCATAATACTTTAAAGTTAATGTTTCGTAAATAATAAGTAAAAAAATACTATAAATTGTACCTTATTTGAGCAAATAAACATTATCTATCTATTTATCTATACCTACATCTACGCTACATTATACTCTATTGTTTGCAGCACATAACATTGAGTGCATATTCTCTCTTGCGCTTCCGCTTATAAGCGAGAATTGCTTATTGAAATCTTGGCTAGTTCTGTTTGCGGCCATTTTCCAACTGGTAACAATGGATTTTCGTAATAAATATTCATAAAACTTTAATTTTGTATTAAATGAAAAGAAAAAAATAGGTGGGTGTAAATAATAATTAATAAAAATATATCTGTTTACACCTAGCTACCTTAACTTGTTACATAACATGATAATTATTTAAGAGCATGTTATGTCAACGCCAAACTTCGTACTGTCACTTTGATGCCTATGATAGTTTATTCAGTATGTAGTATGCTCCTCTGTTAAATGAGTTATATATTAAATGTATCTGTTGTACGTGTAGTAATAAATCAACATATTGTGATGCTATGATTTGTATCATTTGTATCTCCATGTAACGTAAGAAGAATCCCGAAGATATTCAACATAGAGATCCTGGCTGGAGCATCAAACATGGTGTCAGAAGCTGAAGCTAAAATATAATAAAAAAGAAAAACAAAATATTAACGGAAGAGAGGGTACTTCAACAACTGCGGGTGTGGCGTTTCGAGAAAAAACGGAGTGTAAAAAAGAAAAGGAAGACCTTACAATGGCTGGAAAGGGTGTACAAAAACTTGAAATATCTACCGAAATTATCAACAATAATGCTGAGAATTTCAAGAAATGGGCGCAATCGTTCGAAATATATCTTTTGGCATCAGGTACAGAGAAAACTGAAGACAGAAGAAAAATAGCGTTAATTCCATGGGGAAAAAGGTCTAAATATCTACAATTCCTTCAATTTGGACCTAGACAAAGCTACATTTCAAGAGGTCAAGACAAAATTCGTCGAGTATTTTGAACCCAAGAAGAATTTGACGGTAGCAAGACACAAATTATTTACATTGAAACAACGCATGAACGAATCTCTGGACAACTTTCTGATGGAACTGGAAAATGCAAGTCATGCCTGTGAGTTTGGTTCGCTCGGCGATTCCCTGGTAAGGGACATCCTTTTTGCGAATATGGCCACAAACTTCTCGCAATTTCGTCAAAAACTCCTACTAGAGCAAGATCTGACCCTAGAAAAAGCCAAACTTTTATGTAGAACCCTCACCATGGCACAAAAAAGCGAGGAATCCATGAATTCAACAGACAAGAAAGAAGAAGAGCCACAGTATACAAGATACACAGAAGTCGTCGGGCCACTTCATATCAAAAAAGAAGAAAATCAAGATCTCCGTCGCGCCAAGGTCAACCGAGATAAGCCACACCTGGATCCAGAGCAAAATGTGTGAAGTGTAACACAGCCCATGTCATAATTTTACTTGGCATAATTTCATTTACCTAATAGTAGTTTCGCATAATATTCATTTGGCATAACTTTCTTAGCATAATTTTTTTCGCATAATTACTAAAAGCATAATAATTGTTAAGCATACTTATTGTAAGGCATACATTTTTTACGCATAATATTAATTACGAATAATATTTTTATGCATAATATTAAAAAGCATAAATATATTTACGCATACTTCTTTGTAGCATTTTTTATTCACATACTAATGAATGATAAATTCTACTGGGTGTGCGAGTTAAGACGAAATAACAATTATAATTGTAATTTTCGATTGATTACGAAATTAAACGCGGACAAACAACAATCTAAGAACATGTCGAGCCATAACCACGAGCCCAATGCACTTAAGAATAAATAAGGTTTTGTTTTTGCATTAAATAACCTTTCGTATTAATTATTTTAAACATGTTAGCGGCTTACGGGTGGCCCGAGGGCCACCCCGCCGCAACTTAACCTACTGTTACACATGTTATACTAGGTATAATGTGTGTAATACCTGCTTTTAATGTTTCATAAATATGCGTTTAATTATACCATAACCGTGTTTTTATTATGTCCTTCTATTTTATGCATATTTGTGCTTTGTGACAGAATGCCTTGAATTTATTATGACAAAAAAATATGCCTAACGAGTTTATGCCAAAAAACAATTATGCCAAAGTAATATTATGACAAGAAAAATTATGTCTTACGAGTTATGCCTCATTAAATTAGGACAAAAAACATTAGTCTAAATGATATTTATGCCTAATGATGTAGTATGCCAAGTAACCATTATGCCAAAGTAGTATTATGCGTAATAAAATTATGCCAAGTGATGTATGCCAAATGAAATTATTATAAATAAAATTATGCGAAAAGAGGGGATCCCTCCGCGCAATTGTCTAGCTTGGAAACACAGATGCAGGTCATGTTTTAAATATGGACACTTTACCCATTTGTGTTTTAAAAAGAAGAATAGTATCAGGAATATAGCTTCTGAAATAAGGAAAATGGGTCTCGATGATAAATCGAGTGTTGCTCAAAGTAATGCTCATACTAAGAGATTTACTATTGGGGCGTTATTTAATATTAAAAATCAAAATACCAGTACAAATTTGATTAATAAAGAAAATTCCTGGCATTATTTTTTTAAAATAAACAATAAATATGATGTCTTATAAAGTTTTTAGGAGTTAAATCTTAAATTTGATAAGCAAAGCAAAGAACAATGTAAAAAATATAATGTCTATGCTTATGGTGGTAATAGAGTTCCCATATTGTCAGTGTCAAACATAATATGGTGTATTTTTGAAAACAAAACAGAACCTGAATATATTACTTTTGTGATAACAAGTTTAAATTGTCCTACTGTGATTGGCTTACCCACTTGTATAAAGCTAAATTTAATTATAAAAAAAAATAGTATAAAAATGTATAATAAAACCTGTGACAAAATTGTAATCAAGTATAATGATGTGTTTCAGGGTCTAGGCTGTCTCCCATACGAACACAGAATAGTGCTAAGAAAGGATGCTGTTCCCTATATAGACCCACCTAGGAAGGTGCCGTTTAGCCTGATTGGACCGTTGAAGAAAGAATAAGAGCTCATGGAAAAGATGCAAATTATACAGAAAGTCAGCAAACCTACACTCTGGGTGAGTAGCTTAGTTTGTACCATGAAAAAGAATGTAAAATAAGTGTAAAATAAGATGTCACTATCCGATTAAAAACATAGATGAAGTTAGGTCTAAATTGTCCAAAGCCCGCAATTTTTCACATTTAGATGCATTTTCTGGATTTTACAATAAAAAATTAACTGAAGAGAGTAGTGACCTCTGTACGTTTCAAACTCCTTTTGGCAGATATAAATTTTTGAGGTTACCATTTGGAATAAACACCGCTACAGAATTTTTTTATAAAACCATGATAGATTTATTTGGAGATATTGAAGGCATTATTATGAAATACACAATAAAAGATTAGAAATGTTTCTTGACAGAGCCAGGCAAATGAACTTGAAACTGAATAAATCAAAATGCAAGTTTCTTTTAGAAGAAATAGCATATTTGGGTTATATTTTTAGTAAAGAGGGTATAAAAGTTGATCCAGAGAAAGATAAAGCTGTAAAAGACATGCCCATTCCTAAAAATATAAAAGATTTACAAAGATTTTTGGGCATGGTTAATTTTTTAGGATCCTCTATAGAAAATTTAGCGGAAAAAACTAGTATCTTGAGAAATTTGCTTAAAAAAGATGTAGTATGGCTATGGGATGATAATTATCAGGAATGCTTTAATTTATTAAAAGATGTCATATCCAAAGCGCCCGTGTTAACTAATTATGATTGTAACTCACCTTTGACTTTGTCGGTAGATTCATCAAAGAATGCTGTCGGTGCCGTCATTATGCAAAACAAACGTCCCATTGCATACAGCTCAAGAACACTTACAAGCTCACAACAAAATTATTCTCAGATTGAAAAAGAATTGTTTGCTATACAATTTGGATGTAATAAAATTCACCAATATATTTATGGCAGTAGAATAACTGTACAAACTGACCATAAACCGCTTATTTATTTATTTAAAAAACCTCTACATGAAGTACCTACTAGGCTACAAAGAATGATGCTTTCATTGCAAGGCTATAACTTAGATGTGATACATGTACCTGGTAAACATATGTACATAGCTGATACATTATCACGAGCATCACTTAGTGATACATATATACCTGAATATGAACAAGATTTAGAGTTTTTTTTTTTTTTTTTTTTTTTTTTTTTTTTTTTTTATGAAATAAGGGGGCAAACGAGCAAACGGGTCACCTGATGGAAAGCAACTTCCGTCGCCCATGGACACTCGCAGCATCAGAAGAGCTGCAAGTGCGTTGCCAGCCTTTTAAGAGGGAATAGGGTAATAGGGGAGGGTAGGGAAGGGAATAGGGTAGGGGATTGGGCCTCCGGTAAACTCACTCACTCGGCGAAACACAGCGCAAACGCTGTTTCACGCCGGTTTTCTGTGAGCCCGTGGTATTTCTCCGGTCGAGCCGGCCCATTCGTGCCGAAGCATGGCTCTACCACGTAAAAATTCCACGTAACCAACCACCAATATATATAACAATATATAATAATAAACCACGTAAGTTTCATGTAAATTCAATTTTTTCTAACATATCGGTGAGCAAACCATATTTGAATTTAATATTAACAGAAAGTAATAAAGATGAATCATTAAATTTGCTTAAATCTTACATTCAAAATGGTTGGCCTCCCAGCAAAAACAAAGTTTGCTGTTCGGTGAAACCATATTGGAATATTCAAAATGAAATACATATAATGAATAACTTACTATTTAAGGGAAATAGGCTTATTATTCCTAAATCTTTGTAAAAACAGTTATTAGATAAGATTCACTATGGTCATTTGGGTATAAATAAAACGCTAAATCTTGCTAGAGAAACAGTTTATTGGCCTAATATAAATGTAGATATTAAAAATTTAATTGATCAATGCTTAGTATGTGCTAAGTTTAAGCCAAACACAACTAATGAACCGTTGCAGTGCTACGATATGTTTCACCTTCCTTGGCAACAGGTCGGTGTAGATTTGTTATATTTTGACGGTGAAAATTACCTTGTTTGTATGGATTATTACTCCAAGTATATTGAGCTAGCTTCGTTGCACAAAAATTACACTGTAGACAATGTTGTCAAACACCTAAAGTCTTTCTTTGCTAGGCATGGAACACCAAAGTCGTTGGTGTCCGACAATGGTCCACCATTCAACTCATGTAAATTCAAATCTTTCCTTGTTGATTGGGATATTGAGCACATAACTACTAGTCCTTATTGGTCCAGATCCAATGGGCAGGCTGAATCGGCTGTAAAGATAATAAAGAATATGCTAAGAAAGTGTAGGTAAGGAGGATAATTCTGGTATATATTTGGCTTTGTTACTTTATCGTAACACGCCTAAGGGAAATTTTCCCAGTCCTGCGGCGTTATTAATGTCAAGGAATTTGAGAATAAACTTACCTATTCTAGAAAATAAATTAAAACCTGAAATTGTAAAATTTTCAACATATGAGAGGTGTTATAAACAAAGCAGAGACAGAATATCTTTTTATTTTGACAGGAAGGCTAAGCAAACGTCATATTTCTTTCAGCCAGGGGATGACATTTTTTTTAAAAGAAATCCCAAATCCTGCTGGACGCCGGGAATTATTAAAGAGAAATTGAAATGCGGTAGATCTTATTATGTAGTAGATTTAAATGGTACTGTTTATAGGAGGAATAGAGGACACATTATGACTTGTGCTCGTGTTGTGCCACACGCCAACTCTCTCCTAATTATATACTTTATTAAATGGACCTCTATCTTACAACAGTCTAGTATCTACACCTAAATTGCCTTAATATTGACCTAAATGATGAATGTATAAAATAACTAAAAAATTGAAAAAAAATATATTTTAAAAAACTAAAAAAACACGCTTTTAAAGAATATCGAACTAAAAAGTTGAAAATAATTTTAAAAATAAACAAAACAATAGAATATAAAAAATACTAGTATAATTGAGGGAAAAGCGTGGGTCACTCGATATACAAAAATTATAGCACAAAGCGCCCCACGCTTTTCCCTCAATTATACTAGTATTTTTGATATACTACTGTTTTAAGTTTATTTTTAAAATTTTCAAAATTATTTTCAACTTTTTATTTCGATATTCTTTAAAAGCGTGTTTTTTTAGTTTTTTTATAGGCAACCTATCCCTAACCTATCTATATATAGCTCCGATTTGGATATATATATTTTTTAATTTTGTTTCTTTATATTACCTATTTAAAATCAGAAATATTTCAGAGGGGGGAAATTATTATTTTTATTGTTTAAACAATATGCACATTATTTATATAACGCGGTAGGCTCCTTGTGGGCGTTATTTAGATTGTCTTCAATCGTTAAGTTGTCAGGAAATAATAGTTCTCATACACTGTACGGGTATATTGTTCGAGAAATAACAAAGTTCCACACTATGATATTCACACACGACATTATACAAGCGGATTAATATCGAGACGTGGCGAAGTCGGAAACAACTTGGCAATACGTGCGCCGCTCACGGTATCTTCTCTCCGAGTCCCCCAGTCGACCAGCGTTATTCTCCCATCATTGTCAAAAGTGACATTGACTATCGTGCTGTTGGGTATGGTACTTTAGTTGAAATAACTCTTACAAGGAATCAACACTTTATTCTCACACAATTTAGCTAACACTATAAAAGAGTTCAGAGGGAATCATCAAATAACAATTTACTGGACATTGACTAGTATTCACACACCATACAACCACACTTTTTTTTTTACAACCATACAACCACACCAGTTTTTTTCACCACTCTTAACACCACACATACCACTTTACTCTTAATTTAACTCTACTTACAGTCTACTCAGTATAAATCCTTACGGTCGTCACTATCACCTAAATCGAGCGGTAGCGACTCATTCCGCTCCATCAAGTAACTCTATCTCACAACAGTCGTCACTATCACCTAAATCGAGCAGTAGCGACTCATTCCACTCCATCAAGTAACTCTATCTCACAACAGTCGTCACTACCACCTAAATCGAGCGATAGTAACTCATTCCACTCCATCAAGTAACGCTATCTCACAACAGTCGTCACTACCACCTAAATCGAGCGATAGTAACTCATTCCACTCCATCAAGTAACGCTATCTCACAACAGTCGTCACTACCACCTAAATCGAGCGATAGTAACTCATTCCACTCCATCAAGTCACGCTATCTCACAACAGTCGTCACTACCACCTAAATCGAGCGATAGTAACTCATTCCACTCCATCAAGTCACGCTATCTCACAACAGTCGTCACTACCACCTAAATCGAGCGGTTGGGACTCATGCCACTTGCGCGGTGCGCCAAGTGACGCTATCTCACAACAGTCGTCACTACCACCTAAATCGAGCGGTAGCGACTCATGCCACTTGCGCGGTGCGCCAAGTGACGGTATCTCACAACAGTCGTCACTACCATCTAAATCGAGCGGTAGCGACTCATGCCACTTGCGCGGTGCGCCAAGTGACGGTATCTCACAACAGTCGTCACTACCACCTAAATCGAGCGGTAGCAACTCATGCCACTAGCGCGGTGCACCAAGTGACGCTATCTCACAATAGTCATCACTACCACCTAAATCGAGCGGTAGCAACTCATGCCACTTGCGCGGTGCGCCAAGTGACGGTATCTCACAACAGTCGTCACTGCCACCTAAATCGAGCGGTAGGGACTCATGCCACACGCGCGGTGCGCCAAGTGACGCTATCTCACGACAGACGTCACTCTCATCTCATCTCATCTCATCTCAACACCATTTCATTCTCATCTCATCTCAACACTATTTCAACACCAACAACTTTCACACAATCTACACTCAATAAACTACTTTGCAATTAGTTGGTTGAATAGTGGTCAATGGGTTACACAACTTATTCTGCACCGCTATTTTCGCAATCTACGGGGATCTCATGGTCAGGCATCTTTCTCAGACGGTCGTGCGCATACTTGTAAGTACTCTTAGAATTTACAGCTTTTAGTGCATAACGGTCTCTCTCTAAAATTTCTAATTTTCTCTGATTACGTCCCATATTTTCAATTAATAAAAATAACGAATCGAAAATCTATTTACTTCCGCTTTACTGCTTTTCAAAACGTATTTTTGTAACAATTTTACTAAAGACTATACCTAGTCTTCACACTACAGTCACGAGATAAACAATTACGCTCACCAAATATATTTAGTCTTACTTCAATGAAGTACAGAGTGCAGATCCCTGGCTAACCTAATTAAAAAAAGTTCTTGGCTAACCTAATTAAAAAAATAGTTTCTTTAATAAGCGTGTTCTCCACTGTATCATTTGTCTGCTCCATCGTTCGTCTGTCCGTCTGCATACATGGCCGACCCACTTCCACTTCAGTGTGTTAATTCTATGAGCAATGTCGGTGACTTTATTTCTCTAGTAAATGACAATGTTACGAATTTTATCTACCAGAAGATATCAATACTATCGCACGCTGAGCAATCTTTAACTTGTGAACCAGGCCTACGATGTGTGTCCACGTTTCGGCTCCTTATATCATTACCAGTAGAACGCACTGATTAAATACCCTGGTTTTAGGGGATTGTGGAATCGACGATTCGTCCCGGGGCGCAATATTGCAGGGAGGTGTGCGGTGGATAGAGAACGCGTGTTATCGGTCCATTGGATAATTATAGGGAAGACATAGGTCCTGCATTGGACTTGTTCAGAATACAACGATGAAATAAAGGATACCGACGAGAAAAAAAATTGTTGTGAATTAAATTGATTAATTATAAGACAAGATAATAAAACAATATAGAAAACTTCAACTTCATTTATTAAACAACAAAGAATACAAAAGTTTAAGTCCCATACTGATAATAACAGAATAATTTAATTAGGAAGTCATTAGTGCGTCGGCATTCAGTACGTAAGTTTGACATATGTTTCTATTTTTGAATTTTTCTATTACATCACTGTCCAAGTGCTGATTTATTATCGATGTACACATCAAATCATGGAGAGCGGAAGACAGTGGTGCTTCGAGTTGGTACCACAATACTTTTTTATCTAAATAATATCGCAAAGACGAATCTATGATACTAGAAGATTGTGGGCGTAGAAGTATAATTTGGGAGCGTATCTTTTTGAACTCAGGTTTACAATTCAATAAAAATAATAATTTTGTATAAATGTAATCAATCCACTTCCTAATATATTGGATTGAATGTGGATATTTTCCACGCATTATATCCATGCAGGCGTTAACCTTTTCCCTCCATTCCATATTTTTATCAAATCGATCAAATACTTCAGGGTCTTCATGAATAATAAGTGAATATGCATGTTTTAGAACCGCTATTTGCAACTCTTCATTAGTTTTATATACCTTTAAATTATTTTTAAAATGAGAAAGTACTTCATTCGGAGTTCCGCCGATACAAAACACTTTTCCTGTAAAACCTGCAACAGCAATACAACGGTTTTCTAAAATGGTCCTATTTGAATATATTTTACGGACTGAGATGCCAGCCCCGCCAGACTCCCCTTGTTTGTGTTTCATGATATTATAGTATTACCCCGTTATTAATAAAGTTTGTATAAGCTTTCAATAGTTATACAGTGTTTTGTTCACGTCACACTAGTGACATTTTTAATTCGATTGAAGAAGACAAAACACTGTATTACTATTCAAAGCTTATACAGCGTTTATTAGTAAGGGGGATAGTGTATACAATGAACGTACGCATACCACATAATATAATTTTTATCGTATTTGCCTTATTTTGATTCTGATAAAGCATTAAACTAATTTTTTGGATTCAGAATAACGTAAGAAACAAAATTTACTTAAGTTATTTTTCTTTAATCTTAATATGAACAGAGATATAAAGGTTAGAAGTTAATGATTTTAATTTCTACGTGGATGATTTTCCATCTTTTATTTTTATGACAGCTTTAACATAAAAATAAGCAATCTGTGTAAATTTTACTTTATAATTTTCAAATGTTATTATTCTACTATAATATACGTTAGAATTATTTCAAAGGCTGTAAGTAAATTTCTTTTTTTTTTTTGCCCTCACGCCCTGTACCTGAGTATTGGATATACAAACGTTCATTGTACACAACTAATACTACAATATGACATACATTTTATTAGTAACAATATAAAGGGAGTCTGGTGGGGTTGAGATCTTAGTCCATAATAAGCCAATGCTAAAACTGTCAATGTTAAAACAAGCTAATTCAATAATAATATGAAACTCAGATAAAATATAAAAAAAAAAATTATACGTTGAATATTGACTAAAACTTACATCTTAAGAGGAAACACCAAAGGTTAGAAAAATGAAAAATAGGTATTTGTAAAATCTATTGCTGTCACGCAGCGTTGCGATCAATGTGTGCGAGTGCGATAGAGACAACTACAACTTGAACTGAAAATACCTATTAAAATCAACGATTTGTAGTCCCCTGATTCCTTCTCCAAAACTTAACCGATTTAAGTACTTTTTTCATTAAAAATTAAAAAAGACTTGAACTTTGTTTCTATGTTTTCATTTTTTTATATAATTTAGTCAAATTTGATTTATTTTTCATAATTAATAATTGAATTAAATTAAATTAATAAATATTTATTTGATATATTAGGACATACACTAATAATTAATTTATGAAAAAAAAGGAAATCATAGGGACATGCTAATAGTATCCATATTATTCAGGAAAAAAAATGTTACTCTACCGCCATTATCCAGGGAGAAAACAGGGAACTACGTTTGTATGTTTTTCCATACATTTTATTGCCCTGGTGTTTCCTCTTAAAAGTAAAATTGTATCTTCATAGGAAAGGTATTAAAAATAGTTCTAATACAAAGTAACTCAATACATAAGTTATTATTATTAAGCTCATACCACTTTTCTCCAGTATAGACGCCATTTCCAGAGCCACTAAGACTCCACTTTCATACCCAACCAAATAGAAATTATCCTTCAGTGCAGCTTTCTTTGACATAATCTGAATATATCTGTTCGCTTGCTCAGAAATAGTTTCATTGGGATGATCAAGTCCTGGTTGCAGTGTCAGGGCTGCAAGCTTCAGTCGCTCACACAATTTAGTAAAAGCAGAAAAATGTCCTTCCACGCCAGGGACAATACATATAAATGCTTCTTCCTTGTTTATATAATTTTCATACTGGAATCAAATAAAACGTTTGCATGATTATAATCTAATTAGTTCGTAATTTACAGATTACGAGTAGTTTGTGTAAATGTAAGTAAAACTTTTTTTTTTATTCAATTAACTTGCTTGTTGTATAAAAATAAATGAAACAATGGTATTATAATTGGTACTGATACCATTGGTACTAAATTGGTACCATTAAAATGAATTGAATTAAAAAAACACGATTCAAGTAAATAATTCAAATACAAGTATGACAGTGATAAATATAGATATTAGTTTTGCCCGTTACAATATACAAAACATACCACATTAGTAGACAATAATGTGGGCATAAACATTAAATCCGAAGTGTACAATAGTTCATCAGTGTACAGTTTAGAAAAATAGGCATTTACTCCTTGACTCTGTGTAAAGCCGAACTCCATATATTTTTTTTCCAATTCATGAATTCTGAAATAGATAAATGAATAATATGATGGCTAAGAATATAAATTGTAATGCGCACACTTACGCACATCTCTTACTCCCGAAGATTGATGTGAACTACTACATTAGAAAATCATACTTACGATTCAAACGAAAGTTGTTGTACGTCATCTGTGCTCAATCGGACACCATATACATCATCTAAGAACCCTTGTATAGCTAACAGCTTATATTTATTAATGTTAACGTTACTTAATACAAATTCATCCTGTGAATTAGGCACGTCTTCTATGGAAATACCTGGGAAAATATATATTTTTTGTAAATGTGATTAAGAGTTGATATAATATTATCTATACAAGAACTCTATTATAAGTGACTCTATTTTTACGTGGTAGAGCCATGCTTCGGCACGAATGGGCCGGCTCGACCGGAGAAATACCACGGGCTCACAGAAAACCGGCGTGAAACAGCGTTTGCGCTGTGTTTCGCCGAGTGAGTGAGTTTACCGGAGGCCCAATCCCCTACCCTATTTCCTTCCCTACCCTCCCCTATTACCCTATTCCCTCTTAAAAGGCCGGCAACGCAATTGCAGCTCTTCTGATGCTGCGAGTGTCCATGGGCGACGGAAGTTACTTTCCATCAGGTGACCCGTTTGCTCGTTTGCCCCCATCTTTCATAAAAAAAAAAAAAAAAAAAGTGATATAAAGTAAAAGTTGCAAGCACCTGCAAGTTTGAGTACTTGTTCCAGCAATGATTTTCTCTTACTGTTACTCGCTTGAGCCAATATCATCCTCTCCGAAGAGCATAATGCTTTTTCTATGATTTCAATAGCATTATTAATTGATATCATATTCCGGGTAATACCCTCATTATGCATCTGCAAGAAAGCATATTTTTAAAACTAGAAAATAAATCGACGATTGTATATATTTTGACGTCAATGATTTTAAGCATTGAGCATACCACTCACCAAATTTATTTCAGGTAACTTAATTTGGAATACCAATTTATTACTCTCAATTGATTTAAACAGGATCTCCGGCTCTTCTTCAGCACAACTAATAAGCTTAATATGTCTGAAAGTGTCAAGAAAATAACATAAGAATTTGAAATTAACTATAATGTAAATTATGTTTTCCAATTTATATTAGCTAGCCTCTAGTCGCGGGTTTGCCCGCGTTAATACAGTATCCCACGGGAACCGTATAAATTACACGATTAAATGAAGCCTTTATTCTTGCCCCTGCGGTCCTGGTCTACTTTATATTTGTGCCAAATTTCATGATGATCGGTTAAGTAGTTTTTACGTGAAAGCGTGACAATCAAACTAACAAACTCACATTCACATTTATAATATAGTTTATTTTAAAATCTACCTTTTTTACTAGACTAAATGATACGTTTCAGACATTTTTTTTTCTTTATATGTCTGTCTGTCAATCAACTTTGTAGTAATTTAATAACTTACTTTATATTTGACTTAGAAAGAGCTTCTGAAAGACTATTCACACTACTTTTTATATCTGCTGCTTTTTCGTTTGAAGTGATAATAAACACACTTTCGATGCCACCGTTGACGTCGCATTCTTGGATAACAGCATGCGAACTAATATTCTCCAAAGTAGCTCTTGTGACTTTTACATCTATATGATCATCATTCCAAATCCTAAAATAAGAAATAATAAAGTCTTAATAGACAATATCATCAACGGTCATAGTTAATTCCACATTAAAATATAGCTTTGAACGAAACATTATGATTTCACAACACCACATGTACTTCAAATTAAATACAAATCCAACTTATTTGGAACTTACTTTGATTGAACATCAATACATTTAGATAGATTGCTTAAAAGGAAAACTAATTTATTAGCACCTCTTCTGACTAATCTCTCTGCAAGTTTGATAGCTAATATGTCATTATCAGATATGAGAATTTGCCACGAAGAACTGGAACATTTAACTCTGAAATAAATTCATAACTATAAATTAAATATAATAAAAACAATTTTTATGTGAAGTAACGGAAGTAAATAGTGAATTAGTACTAATTTATATTTATTATTAAATGTAAGAAAATAAGTAAGTAAGAAAATCTAAAGATTGTGCACCTGGACAATACAGAGGATTTAATCTGTTGCAAGTCGAGGAGTACTCGGCCACGGTTACAGCACGCAGCCTGCATGCGGAACGCGAGTGTAGCCTCTTCAGCTGCGAATGTAACGCGTGACAAAGGTCTTACATAGCCACGCCTTATGCCTTCGATCATCAGGCTTCGTATGTACTAAAATTAAACATATAATTAAATTCAATAATAATAGGCAAGAGGACTGATTTTTTTTATTGCATAAATGAATAGTACTCTTAAATATGAGTAACTTCTCAGAAGAAACCGTATATCAAAAGTCAATATTTTCAAAGGTACAGCGATTTGTATACAAAATTTCGCGAGTCTTTATACCACATTTTTTTTTTTTTTGCGAAATTGGTAAACAAAACCTACATCATTAGTTTACTCACATTATATACAAAAACATTAATTATGGTAAGTATGAACTTAAACGCACAAATATCGGAGATATTTACAAATATATTCCTGCGGCCATATACTTCATATACTATAAACGTACCTACAAGTGACGTCATTTGTAGGTCGACTTTAGTATGGAGTGTTTTTAGGAGGCTCGCGAAATTTTTTATAAAAATCGCTGTACCTTTGAAAATATTGACTTTTGATATACGGTTTCTTCTGAGAATTTACTCATATTTAAGAGTACTATTCATTTATAATGCACTAAAAAAATTAGTCCCATTGCCTATTAGTCTAACTTGAATTCGCCAGTGACGTTATCAAGACTTACTAGCGCTTCTCCTTTATATTTTGGCTGGAAGATTGTAGAAAGATCAATCGGGACGTACCCCCTTTGTCTTGTTAAATAATTCATGCCGTAACTAAAGTCTTCGCTATCATGAATTATTGCTGTATCAACTAATTTCCCGTTAAATCCAAGACACTTAAAGTGGAACTGAAAAAAGTAATTTGGTTAAAATGTTTTCCATTATAACATAGTACTAAGTTTTGTTTATTGTACTTCTGTTATTACGATGATTTAGAGTTTTAATTATTTAAACTATTTTCAGTGTTTCTATGATCTAAATAGGTTGGGTCATAGTTCTGAAAAAATTGAAAATGGCGAGGACTTCCATATATAATAAATATAACATACGAGTATAATATACATAACAAATAAAGTTCAAAATATAGAAATTTGTCTTTTAAACCCAGATCTCTCTTTATCGGATTAACATTGCTAGTGCTACTTACATTTTTTAGCTGTCCTTTGGAGCAAGATACAATGAGTTGGCAACCATTTCCTTCAGTAGCACAAACAACATAATCTAGAAAACTTATGTCACGAGAATGTCCGATATGATCCACTGAAATAGATTTAATATTTTAACATCTTAAACATTACAAAAAACAACTTACAAAAAACAACTAACCTTTTAGTTGAGGAAATATTTTTTGCAAAAATTGTTTCTTAGCATTGCTGCTTACAGTAGTAAATACATTACAACCATGAGCCAAAGCTATACTTATTAGAGCTTGACCTAAAGCTCCAGCTCCTCCTTGGATAAGAATTGAGAATTTTCCAGCAATTTTAACTTTGATGAACTGCAGACGAATTTTATTAAAATATTATTAATATGAAATATTCCAAAAATATTACAATACTTTTAAATACTCATAGTTCTACCAGAATATAGAAAGCCAGTGAATAAGATAGTGGAACTGTCGCTGCATCTTCTAGTGTCCATTGCGAAGGAACTGGTAAAAGAAACTCTGGGTCAGCCTTTATTTGCGATGCTATTGATTCACTATGCACAATACCCATTACTCTGGTGCCACTGTATATAAATGAAAGTATTTATTTTACATGAGTATATTCTACGTACTTACATCAAGAGTCAACTTTAGTAACATCTGCATTGCATTTTTAAACTATTTTAATATTACCTTTTTGCGATTCCACTAAAGTCAATGACGCTTTTATTCCTCTCATCATTTTTAATGAACAGTGATCCCAAGAGTTTGTTGACGTAAACAATGTTAACACCAGAATAGGCAACCTTAAAATAATTTATTTAAATTTAATATAGTGTAATATTAATCAAAAATATCATCACTAACCGTATCGAAACTTTATGATTATGTACTTTAATGTCTACACCCAGGTTGCTACTTTTAGTGGCGTTGACCCAACAAATTGAGTCAAGGTCCCCAACTTGTCCAATTTTCAGTGTTACGCCAGAATCATGGTCAGCTGTCTCAAGTGGCAAATAATAATCTTCTTTATTTGTTTTCTAAAAATGTAATTAGTTATTAGAAATAATCAAAACAAGATTATCAATTTAAATAATATAAGGTTAGTTAGAAGCAATGCATACCAATTGCCAAGTCATTAAAAAGCAAAGAAATATTTCTTACATTTGTTGACTCACTGACATTGCGTATAAATGCAGGAGTTTTTAGAACAATACCATCGTCATTTAGTGAAGGCAAATCGATGAATTTAGGGTTCTCCATTACAACCCCACCGCAACTACAATAGAACATTGGTTATGAAATTCATATATTATTATTATTTTTTGCAAATATTTAATATTAATATAGCTTTCGACATACATAATTTACACTTACATTATACTGTCGCTTAGCTCTGATATTTTTGCATTAACCAAAATCCTACCATCGCTTGAAACAGCACTACTACGTTGTTTGTTAACGTCAATAACGATCTTTCTAATATAATTAAGTTTAGATACAGTATGATGTTTTCTCCTTAAAACATTGAGCTGTATAATGCCATCTAAGAAAGTTACCCAATTATCTTTCCATTCGATTTGCGCATCCGTCAGATATTCATTAGCACTGTGTATACTGCGGAATTCATTTCTGGAAATTGTTTACGATGGTTATTTTAATTTTGTTTTTTTTTTAATTTTCCTTCATTAAGAAATAATAATTACGTACTGGTATTGATACTCTTTAGCGAACAGCAATTCGTAGATATCATAAGAACTAACACTTGTTTCAGATGTCGGGGTCACTTGCATCTGTTTTGTGGTAGTGATTTCAGGAACAATAGTTCCTCTTATCATAATCGATTTCTCGTTCAGCACCTGACAGAATAAAAATAAACATGTACCTACTCTTATGATATGCTTAATTCGTAATCAATCAAAGTTCCTAATTATAAGTTGCATATTAAGATGTTTAAAATATTTTACCTCGAACTGGCCTGTGCCTCGGTGTAAAGATACATGAATATGCAATAGGCGTTGTTTGTGCAGAATAGGTTGGGAATACAAATGCACGTTCTCGAACTGGACGGATAAAATTTCCGGTCTTATGCTTAAACTGGTAGCCAAGGTTTTCCATACAGAAACGAGAGCCGCAGAAAAAGGATAAAGATTCTTGCCTAAAAATTAAATTTTATTAATTGTTTGTTTAAAACAACAATTTCATACCTTTTCAACTCCTAATAGCTTTTTAATCTTATGTGTCCTATAGGTTTCCTTTCGATGAATTTATGTCTCGTACCTCTAATAACGTGTCCTTTTAAGTAGGCGTGCTCGGCGTCATATGTTGATATAATATCTTTCGATGCTGATGCTATTATCGTGTTGCCTGCCGCTGGTAATGGTAGACTCCTACATAAGCCAATGACAAATACAAAGTTAGAAATCAGAGAGCTATTACAATAATATAAATAAATTCAGATGACGAAATTATTAAAATAATTTTACCATTTTTCTTGGTGAGCCCATTCCACTAAATGTGACAACATGGGGGTTGCTGTTGAAACCGGAAACTCTATTTTTGGATACAGAACGTGTACTTTCGGATAAAAACCTTCCATGTAAAGCCTGTAAAATCGGATTAATTGAGTCATCTACAAAAAAATTCATATCTTTCAATCGTCTAAGGCAGGGGTTGGCAATCTTTTAAGTCGGAAGAGTCAAAAATCACAATTTACTAAATTTCTAAAGTTTTGACGAGCCACAATTTTTTTTCTTGACAACAATAAATAAATAAATTCTAGGATAAATAAAGTTTTTTTATTTTAATTAATCTATTTGTTCATAAGAATTGGCGCAGATGCTAAACTATCTTGCGTTGAAAGTGCATTAAAACCTACATAAAAAAATCCTATTTTGAATTATACTCGTAATGCGATCGAACGGAGCGAGCAAGGAAATTTTCTGTCTATTTTACAGGTTAAACTTTAAACGATTTTCCACGCAACCAGCCAGCCGAAGTGGGTGTGAGATAAAAATGGTGTCTTATCTTCGTTCATCGATTTATAACGATTTTCAACCTTTTTTGTTATAAAATAAATAATTTGCGTATAAACTAACGACTACCGCCGCAGCTCCACATTCAAAGAGCCGCATGTGGCCCGCGAGCCGCATGTTGCCGACCCCTGGTTTAAGGTAAATTAGAAGTATGTCTAACCATACTTTTTAATACATAGACATTAGCTTATCAGCTTACTTTCCAATGGCTTCTAGTAAGTATACAGAATTATCGGGATGTCCGCGTCGTGTCAAAGAAAGTAGTTTGCAGGATATCGGTAGAGAACGCTTGAGAATAGCTTGCAACAATCCATGAGGCGCGACTTCTATCAGCACCGCATCAGCTGGAATGAGATGCGAGGTCTCCTCAAACAGAACCGGACTCTGTAATGATAGTAAAAGTCAAGTAAGTACTTACATAATATTATAAAGTGCAGCCACCGTGGTCTAGTAGTTAGAGCTTGGCTCTCGACTCGGAGGTCGTGGGTTGGATTCCCGCATTGAAACTACAAAAATATTGTTCCTATATTTGGTTAAGACAATGCAGGCTGATCACCCGATTGTCTGACAAGAAAGATGATCAATGCGTCGGATTGGCATGTAAAAAGTCTGACCTGCGCCTGATCTCTCGGCAGTCGTGTCGGTTATTGTGCACACATGGTGTTCACATCAAGATTGCTCGTATTAATTTAGTATTTTTAAAATTCCAGTTATGTAGTCATCTAGATAATTTAATCTTGTTTTTAAATATATGACACATTCATAGGTTTTAGCAGCAATTTATCGATATAATCTCGAAAAATAAAAAGGCGGGAAATCCGCCGCACCCCTTGCCCCGGGGCCGCGCGGGGGTTCACGTTTGCTCAGTTTTACGTTTCTAAAGCGCGATGCTCGAGAGGATCCGTCCCACTACTCCCACTGGGTTATGACAGTAAAGGAAGAAAGTGGTAGTATTATCACTACATAGAATAAAACAAAGTCGCTTTCTCTGTCCCTATATCCCTATATATCCCTATGTACTTAAATCTTTAAAACTACGCAACGGATTTTGATGCAGTTTTTTTAATAGATAGAGTGATTGAAGAGGAAGGTTTATATATTTAATAGCATTCATTAAATATTGGAGAAATACTGTTATTTTTGAGGTTTCTAATGTGATGTCGTAAATAATTAATTTTTTTCCGCTTACATTGAAAACGCGGACTAAACCCTACAGATAGATCAAAATAATATGCTACAGTTTTGTTCATCTCAAAAAAGCCTACAAAAACGTCCGCAATGGCAAATGTCTATCTCTTTGGGATATCCCACAATAACCATTTTTAATCCTTGACTTTAATTTTAATTTAATAGCTTATTTACGAAGTGACATTTAAGCAATACAGCATTAATCCTTATGCAATTTTATACCTTAAATACATTGTAACGAAAACATAAGAGAAATTGACTTTCCTCATAAATTAGGCCCATGTTGTGATGCGGCATGTGACAACAAAAGCGAAGAACATTTAGTTCTCATTGATAATTTATATTTTAAAATTATAAACACTCTGCAAGATGCCGCTATACACAGTTATAGGGGTAAAGGCTGTAGTAGTAGGAAGAGACGTCACATTGTGGGATGGAACAAATACGTCAGGAGCGCTCACCGTGATGCTAGACAAAATTTTTTGAACTGGGTTCGGTGTGGTCGGCCGCGAATTGGTAATATTTATGCGGATATGCGCGAGTCTAGATTAATGTTTAAGAAAAAATTAAAACAGTGTGAAAATAATCTAGAATTGATTAAAATGAGTAATATAGTCTCAAAACACAAAAATAAGGACTTTCGAGGATTTTGGCAACAAACGAAAAAGATGACACCTAAGTCTAGTGTCCCGGTGAGTGTCGACGGTATTAGTGAACCTAAGGATATAGCCAATATGTTTAGGGCTCACTTTTTTGTCAGAGATGTAACGCTACAGTCAAATGAAATTGTTTATGCTGAGGCAGTCGTGGCTGGCAGTTATGAGCGAGTTACTGGTAAAGAAGTTTTATCAATCATTAAACAAATGACCAGAGGAAAATCACCGGGACACGACGGTCTCAGCATTGAACATTTCTTGCACGCGGGCCCTCATCTACCTAGGCTTCTAGGAATGTTATTTACAATCTGTAAAAGACATTCCTATCTGCCTAAAGATCTTATGAGAACTATTGTGGTACCTGTGGTAAAAAACAAAACTGGAGATATATCAGAGAAAGCTAACTATCGGCCGATCTCACTTGCCACGATCACGGCCAAGGTGCTGGATGGTTTGCTTGAGAGACAACTTAAAAATTTACTCGTATTGCAAGTCGAAGTTATCCACAGAGTGCGCGATTCTGTCTCTCAAGCATATCATCAAGTACTACACTGACCGAAAAACATGTGTATATGGCGCTTTTCTAGACTTGTCGAAGGCATTTGATCTGGTAAGATACAATGTTCTATGGTCAAAGATGGGCAAGTGTGGTGTGCCGTCTGATACAATACATATATTCAAATATTGGTATGGACACCAGATAAACCAGGTCAAATGGCTTGGATATTTGTCGAACGAGTGTAGGTTAGAGTGTGGTGTGAGACAAGGTGGACTGTCCTCGCCTACTCTATTCAATCTCTATGTGAATGAATTGATTGATGAACTTAGCAGAACACAAGTTGGATGCTCACTAGACGGTCACTTTGTCAATAGCATAAGCTACGCGGACCATATGGTGTTGCTAAGTCCATCAATCTCTGCTCTCCGGAGACTGATTAGTGTATGTGAGGCTTATGTAGAGTCGCACGGTCTTGTCTACAACGTCCAGAAAAGTCATTTGGTAATTTTTAAATCAAAGGGACGTAACTTAGACTCGGTACCGACTGTAACGCTGAATAGAGTGGCTCTTACAAGGGTACCGTCTTTCAAGTACCTCGGTCATGTGGTAACTGAGGACCTGAAAGTCGCTAGTGACATCGAAAGGGAGCGGAGGGCGATGGCAGTCCGATGCAACATGTTGGCTCGCAGATTTGCGCGGTGTAGTACGGAAGTAAAAATAACTCTCTTCAAAGCATTTTGCCAAACTATGTACACGTGCAATCTGTGGGTCAACTATACGCAGCGGGCTTACAACGCTCTCCGAGTCCAATATAATAATGCACTAAGACTGATGTTGGAGCTCCCGCGATTCTGCAGCGCATCACATATGTTTGCGCAAACTCATACTGATGGCTTTCAAGCCGTCATAAGAAAGCGAGTTGCTTCATTGATGAGCCGAGTCTGCACGAGCACCAACACCATTCTTACAGTTATAAGTGATAAATTTGAGTGTCCCATTTTGCGCCATTGGATACATATACATGCACATGTGTCTAGTGCCGCAAACAGGCCCAATATATATTTAAATTAAGCTGTATTTATCGTTTTCACCTACTAACATAGATTTTTAAGCTTAATAAACTGTAATTACTAACAAAATATGGACTCAGTCTGAAATAAATGATTTATTATTATTATTATTTAATATAGATCAATATGGCTCTTTACAGCATGTAATTTAAATGAATATATTAGAAGATATTACAAATTTAAAATGCAGAGACATAGTTGTGGCGTAGCGCGGGCGCTCACATTTCTACATCGCGCTATCGAAAACACGGGACGTTTTATGTAGGTATATGAAGGCTCACGAATATTTTGTACAGCAGTAAGTAAGATTTTTATATGGAGGTAGTGATTAGTACTGTTAAAATGTCAAATATCATTTTAGGCTCATTCCACCGTTTTGTCCAGATCGTCATTCCAGGCCAGAAAACCTTATAAATATTTCAATCAGTTAAAATGTTTTAATTGATTAAGTTCATGATTAATTTGATCTCAAAGACGCATGTTTCATTTGATCTCTCAATTTATTAAATAAAAAGATCTTGGAACAAAAACATGTCAAAATTTCATTCCTTTCCTTAACCAAATGATCACCTAGGTGTTTTCCAGATACTTAAGAGTACTTTCTTCCAATAAATGTTCAGGTTTTTTGTACTGATATATCAAATTACTTAATAGCAATTAATAATTCATAGCATTTTATGTTTAAATGAGTGCGTAGTAAATAAAGAATCGACATTTAAATTTTGTCAAACGAAAAACGTCATTCCCTTCCACAAACTTTGCAACTGAAATTATTGTATGTTCCTATCTCTATTTCTATTTTAGCTTAATGCGTACCCCTCTTGTGTCTTTCTGCCTGCTGAAATAGTTCACCGCCGAAGAACGTGCGCATCCACAGCGGAAAATATTTTCGGTTTTATGTTTAGAAATGGCTTTTGTCACAGGTCTTACCCATTACATTCCATCGCATTGTGTAGTAAATCCATGATCGAATTCATTCTTTTTTTTTTATATAACGATAGTTTATAGTTAGGTTTCATCACATTTTTCGTATTATGGATATTGCACTATTTTGTTTAAATAAATCTCGAAAATCTTGCGAAATTTCATTCCTTTCCACTTCATTATATTCCGTTCCCTTCCAAATTTTAGAGGGAGAAGAATGAGAGGATTTAGAAGGTAGTGTTTTTTTGTGAATATAAACTAATGCGGGTCGTGTTTTTAAATAAAATAATGTAAAATTCAATTAATATTATATCTAATGGGTTCAGTATTTACTCACTCATTTTCTTGTGTTGTATGGGCATTTTTGGGCGGGATATTGCAGAGTAAAGATACCATCGAATGTTCTTCTTTGTCCAAACTCCAACCCATATTCCCAGTTTATCCGGGGTCGTGTCTCTGTACATCGCCAGTACTTTCTGTTCTAGGTTGTTTGGCTTTCCTGTTCCATCTCTATCTTGTTGTTCCACCAAGTGGCGACCGGCTTTTAACGACTCTCAGTCATGTTTGGCATATTGCGGGCTTTGTATAGCTATGGATAAGACCATACCAGCGTAGGCAGTTCTCTCTTACTATTTTAACAACAGGAGCTACTTTGAAGCAACCTCATAAACTAATACTCGTTACAGACTATCCATTTGAACATTTTCATCTTGTTGTAGTTGTTCGTGATCTTTTTCATAGTCCAGCATTCTGCATCATAGGTAAGTCGGCCTCACAACTATCGTGTATGAAGAATGGAGAATGCCATTGTAGTCCTGCTGAATTTATTTATAAAAATTGATGTTATAACGGATCCGAGGTACTTGAAACACTCTACCTTAGGCATCGTTGCTTGCATTGTCCGTTCCTCCGTAATCGCACTCTATGTAATATTATGTCTTACTGCGACTGATACGTAGCCCATGCTTTTCTGTTGTTTCTGTTGTTTTTCCATGATGTTTCCAAGATGTTTTTCCATTAAGATTCGGATTGTCTGATTTGCGTCAATTTTCCGGGTACGAAGTAACTTTTTGCTATTGCCAACCAAAACGGTTTCCTCTTGTATTAATAGATCCTCCCGTTGATGTTATATAGCGCCGATAACCCATATGAAGTAACGGTTCGCTCGGAAATTCCTTGTTCATAAGCTTAGCTGTTCATTCCTAGTAGGTTAATAGGTACTCCTTCGACCTTACCGTGATGTGCCTTTTTTGATGTTAGTAGGATTTCTTGGGTATCTCTTATGTATTTATTGCGTTTGACATCTAGCTTTAGTCTATGTTGCTGGCCGGCAACCTTATAGGTGGTGTTCATAATATCTTCTGCATTTTCCAACCTATCGTAAAATTGTTCATCAAATCAAATCATTATAGCCTAGGCAACAAGTGCCTTTTTGGTCAACTTTTTTCAGCAGTCTCCGAAAATTATGATTGAGGTATCATTCGATTTGGAATGCCATCTAGATGAGTTTTGAAAAAAATGAAGTTCCGCTTGCAAAAATTGCAAAAGTTATTAACAATTAACTAAAAAAAGGGGGTTTAGTTTTTTGCAAATTTCTCAAAAACTACTTTTTTTTTCAAATTTGAAAAGAGATTAAAAAAGAGAAGGATATTTCCTAAAAAAAAGTTCCAACTCCTGGAATTGTAGGACAAATATTTATATTTTTCCCAGAGGGTTGAAAATGCGCCCGAAAACGGGTACTCCGGCTTTCGTAAGCCACGCCCCCTTCGGACCTAAAATGATATTTATTCACATAAACTTATTAAATATGAAAATTAAAAATTGAAAAAATTCAGACACTTACAGGACAGATCAATGTACAATAATCCGTGGTAAAAAAATTATCGCGATTTTTCAATAAGTTATCCATTAATTAATTAACAATTTTTTGTAGCATGAACATTAACATTGCAAGTGCGATATTTGTTAAACTATTAATCTGAGATTTTTTTCTCTTCGTGGAGCTATTTCTCAAAGGTCTTAGAATAAATTCCCGTTGGAAAAATTAAAAATTGTTAATTTTCGTTTTTTTATTAACAATTTACTAAGATGAAAAATTATAAATCTTTATTAAACATTGAAAAAAAAATGTATAATATTATTATTGATTTGTTTTCTTATGATTAGAAGCTACCTAAAAATGATTTTTAATATTCTTTATCTCCTATTCTTGAAATAATTGTTATAAACAAATGCGTTGTTTATGAATTTTTTTTTTTGATAATATAATCTTTAACGATATTTATAATAAAAAAAAGGTAAATATTTACAAGTGGGGCTCCACCCTGCAATTTTTTTTATTGCATATTTTCATTATAAAACAGTCTGGCAATATTAAGGTGGCGGAAGACCAAAAAAAATGTAAAAAAAAATATTACCGCCCCGAAGAAGTTTTTAACGTGATAAAAAAGTTCTAACCTAACTAACCTAACCCAAAACTACATAAAAGTTATTTCACGCTAGGTTTTTGTGAGGCCGTGTTACCACTCCGAAGATGTTTTGAACAAGATAAAAAAGTTCTAACCTAACTAACCTAACCCAAAACTACATAAACGTTTATTTCACGCCAGGTTTTTGTGAGGCCGTGTTACGACTCCGAAGACGTTTTGAACAAGATAAAAAAGTTCTAACCTAACTAACCTAACCCAAAACTACATAAACGTTATTTCATGCCAGGTTTTTGTGAGGCCGTGTTACCACTCCGAAGACGTTTTGAACAAGATAAAAAAGTTCTAACCTAACTAACCTAACCCAAAACTACACAAACATTATTTTACGCTGGGTATTTTTGAGGTTGACATGTTTTTTATATTTTTTTTTTGTCTTTCGCCACCTTAATATTGCATAACAGACTGTTTTATAATGAAAATATGCAATAAAAAAAAATTACAGTCGTTTCAAGGTGGAGCCCCACTTGTAAACAATTACCAAAAAAAAACCGTTTCTTAAAAAAAACATTTTTTATTGTTGAAAAACGCATTTGTTGATTAACAATTATTTTCTCCCACTTCTAATTAATATTAAGGAACCATTTGTTTTTTTTAAATCATTATTTATTTTTCTTTTTGATATAATATATAAAAAAAACTAAACCCCCTTTTTTGTTTTTAGTTAATTGTTAATAACTTTTGCATTTTTTGCAAGCGGAACTTCATTTTTTTTTAAATCATCTAGATGCCATTTCAAATCGAATGATACCTCAATCATAATTTTCGGAGACTGCTGAATAAAGTTTACCAAAATGGCACTTGTTGCCTAGACTATTACACTCCGGCATATTTTATTACATTCCATTGCTTCATTACTCTCCAAGGATTTTCTCGAAAACGAAACAATTTTAATAAACGCATTTAACAGCGATTTACATCTATAAGGTATACGAATCCATTTACCGTATCAACTTTCGAAACCGTCAAAATAAAATAAAATCCACAAAATCACACCGATTCGGACGAAACGGTGGAATGAGCCTTTAATGGTTTTGACGGTCAATTAGACTTTATCTACGTATCTTAAATTTCCCGCCGTATTACGTGGTACTATTATCTGTGGCCATATTCAATATTCATATTAGCATATAAATAAGATTTTGTAGTTTTTGAGACTAAAATTTAAAAAATTAAAAAATAAGGTTTTGTTGTTTCAAGGTGTACCCTGGATGCAAAACTCCTAAAAGATACACGTTTGGAAATTATGGCATTTTTGTAGAACTCATGTAACATGTTTAAGTTAAACGGTACCGACTTCATTATTATGAAGATTGTGTAGAGCAGGGATGGCGGACCTTTATGTATTTGCGCGCTATTTTTCTAAATATTTTTAATGAGGACAAAGATGTGTCATCAAATAATTTTTTTTCTTTGTGATTCAGAGGCGTATTTAAAGATTTGGCGTGAAAGTTGTTGTAGTTTTTGAGTAAATCGGGAACAAACATATAAAATATAATTTTTTCCTCTTTAAAATATGAGTATAGATATTATAGATTACTAGCTTTTGCCCGTATCTCAGAGGAACACAGTACTATTATCTTTATTACGCTGTGGTACTATTTCAAATTTTATCAAAATCCGTTCAGTAGTTTTTACTTGAAAGAGTAACAAACATCCACCCATCCATCCTCACAAACTTACATTTACTATAGTGTAAGTAGAATCTACATAAGATATTAAGTACAGGCTACGCTTTTGGCCAAATTTATAATTACCAATAGGTTATTGGTGTGGTACTCGGCTGAACTGTACTTGGCTAGGGGTTCATGCCACCTGCCTTCCGGGACTGATGTTGACACCCAACGCGGGCTGCGTGGTCTCGGTGTCTTGATAATTTTTTTCATACTCTGTAGTAGGGCGGGTCCTAAATATAGAGCAAATATTACGATAAATATGCCTGCATTTTCAGATATTTATAACCCCCAACGCAAAAAGAGGGGTGTTTGTATTTTAACGTTTCTGTGAATTTGTCTGTGGTATCTTAACTCCCAAACGGATGAACCGATTTTCGTTCAGTATTTTTGTGTTATAAATAATATTATCCCGACTATTCTTAGCCATGTTTTATGAAAATCTGTTCAGCCGTTTTAAGATCATCAGGTATTTTCTAGTTGATGAGGCGATCTGACTAACTTCCTTTTATCCGATCAATTCATAATTTGATAAGTAAAATACTTCAACGATGTTTATAGAACATGGTAAGATAATTTAAATAGATAATTTTATCCCGAGTGTTCTTAGCCATGTTTCATGAAAATCTGATCAACCGTTTGAAGATCATCAGTTCTTTAATAGTTGACGAGGCGATCTGACTACTTTCCATATTTTGTCCTGTCGATTTGAAATTTGGTGCCGTATTACTTCAATGATACTGAAAGTATGTGGTAATGTAACCATTATTATTTATACCTACTTAAAACAGACAAAATAAAAGTAATTTTTTTTTGGGATATAATTAATCGAACGAACAAAAAATAAGTTGGCGTTGCACGTGAGCATACTGCTAAATTCATGGCAGCCAATTAATACGTTGGCGACTAAATTACTAAACTAGCGAAATCACTCAGGTTACAAAAAATACAAAAATCGGCAGATAAAAATTTGGCGAAATTTAATCCAAATTAGCACCGAAATTTATAACTTGGTGACTTAATTTCCGAGTTGGTGACCATTCAAACTCAAACTCAAACTCAAACGTATTTATTCAATTAGACCATACATAATGGCACTTTTTAATGTCAGTTTAACTGTGGGAGAGCCACGCTTCGGCATGAATGGGCCGGCTCGACTGGGTAAATACCACGACCTCACAGAAAACCGGCGTGAAATAACGATTGCGTTGTGTTTCGCCGAGTGAGTGAGGTTACCGGAGGCCCATGGGGGGGATTGGGGATTTTAAGGATCAGGTACCCAAGTCACAGCACCAGAGGAGTTACAAGTGTAACTCCTCTGTTGCTGCGAGTGTCCATGGGCGGCGGTAATCGTTTACCATCAGGCGATCCGTCTGCTCGTTTCCTGGTTCATTACATAAAAAAAAAAAAAGTTTACAAAATAAATGCATTAGTAGTATGTTGCAACACAACAAGACCATGCAAGGGAACTCTTGTCATTAAATGGAGAAAAGGATCAAACAAAATTGCTAATATTATGGTTGTGCAAGTGGAGCCGGAATAGCCTCTGACCAAGCATTTCTGTCAGTTAAATATTCGTCTATTTTATAATATGCTTTTCTACATAGTGTCCGTTTTATGCAAGCTTTGAATTTAATTTCTACTGAAATTAAATTCAAATTGTAATATTTTAGAAGGAATTTTATTGTAAAATTTTACACAGTACCCCATAAAAGATGTATTCACTCTAGACAATCTATAAAGCGGTTAAATAATTTTATCTTTATTTCTAGTGTTAAACTTTTGGATATTATTTCGCTTTTGAAATAAGTGAAGATTTTTTCTTACATACATGATATTTTCATAGATATATTAGCATGGCACGGTCATAATGCTTATCTGTTTAAACAATTCTTGTACAGACTCGCGACTGTACAAATTGTATATGGCCCTAATAGCTCTTTTTTGTAAATTAAAAATGGACTCAATATCTGCAGCTCGTCCCCACAGTAGATTACCGTAAGACATAACGCTATGAAAATAGCTAAAGTATACTATTCTCGCAGTCCCAACGTCTGTTAACTGATGATTTTTTTAACAGCGTAGGCAGATGAACTTAAACGTCCTGCCAAAGTTTTTATATGGGGACCCCATTGCAGTTTTGAATCTATGGTGATTCCAAGAAAAACAGTTTCATTAATAAATTCTAGCCTTTCATTATTCAACACTATGTCACAAACATTACTTTTAACGTTTGGTAAAGTGAATCTGATACATTTATTATTTTTGCCGTTCAATAATAAGTTATTTACTGTAAACCAATTTTGCACTTTAAGAAGGGCGTCATTTATTTCCCCAAGAGTTACAGTACGTCTACTTACATTAAAAATCAACGATGTGTCATCTGCAAATAACACCACTTTTGGATACTTTTGTAACAAGTGTGGCAAGTCATTAATATAAACTAAGAACAAGAATGGTCCCAATATTAAACCCTGGGGAATCTACACAATATCTACACCCCCCTAAAATCGAGAAAAATAAAAAATTTGAATTTTGTACGCTCCTTAATGTTATTTTTTATGTGCGCTCGTTTTGCTGCTTGTATGTTTTTTGAGTTACCTACATCAGGGAAAATATATGTGCCTATTCTTAAATTAAATGTGTTCTCACAAATTGTCGCTAAAATGGTTATTTCTTCGCTAAAATAATATCTGTCTGCCAGTTTGGAATATTCAGTTGTATTATTTAGTCACCAGATTTGTAATTTTTTGTTCCTTACATTATTTCGCCAACTTGGTAATTTAGTATTCAATATTTGGTATTTTCACATCAAAAATTTAATTGCTTTGTCACAAGTTTAAATACATGCCTTTTTTAATCAATCCCCCGATACAAAAAATAAACTCTAAAAAGTAACAAATAATATAAAAAAAAAAAAAATTACTTTTCTGATCATATTTCATTAGAACTTCATTCAAATAAAGTAAAAAGATATTATAGATTTCAAGGATCTAAAAATATTTAAATTGGAAACATACTATATTCTGGAACTCAAGAATAACTTAATTAATAAGCTAAGTTATTCTTGAGTTACTAATAATAATAAATATCGTATTATTTATTAATTAAAAAAGAAAGAAAAAATAACAATAAATGAACGATTACCAGCTTCAGCAATATAACGTGAATGATATGCTATATTCGAACACGGTACTTCTTTAGCGAATATCCCTTTGTTGGTTAGGTCAGTTACAAATTCGCTCATGATGTCTGCTGGGCCAGAAATAGTACTAGATTCAGCAGAGTTATGACAGGCAACTTCTATTTCTGGCGGGCATATCTTCGAAATCTAAAAATAAGAAAAACAAATATATTTTAAGCGTTGTTATCTAAAATATTGTTAATATTTTTTTTTAAACATAAAAATTATTTTCTCAGTTTTGGGATGTAGGAGCCGGTATTCGGAAAGCATTTTTTGTGACAATGTGTCAAATATCAGCTGCTCACCTCTTTGTAACCAAGTCCAATGGCAGCCATAGACCCACGTATGAATGGTGTCTGTACGGAAACCAGACCACGATAGTAAGCACACAGAATAGTTTCTTCGGCCGTTAAACATCCATCTGCATACGCGCACCCTATCTCACCGACACTGTGCCCTAAAACACGAGGAGGAACGCGCTGTATCTTAAACTCGAGACAATCTTGTATATATATAATCCATATCTCAAAAATGGCTTCAAGTATTACCATAAATTTAGTGTGCAGGTGCTTTCGGGGGAGAAAAATTGATCTAGCTAGGTCAACCTTGGGGAACTGCGAATTTTTAAGCTATATGTGTTTTTCTTTCGTCGTGCAATATACATCAATAATATTTTTGACTTCATAAATGTCAGTCCTAGTAGCAGAATGGCATCTTTATGTATGATCATTTTTGTGTTGTTCGAAAATTGGGAATGTGGTGGGTTCGAATTCCGGTCAGAAATTATTTTATGCGATTGTTTTAATATTTAAAATCTACTAGAATTTCGAGCAAAGCTCAGTTACCCAGGTATTTTAAACATGTTATTTTTTTATTCTACATACTTATGTTTAATAATGAAAAGTTTTTTCACATAAAATAGAAACATAATAGTCTGTTTATAAAATTCGTTCTAACCGATTATGTTGTCTGGTATGATATCCATTACTCGTAATACATCTGTAAGGCCGATTTGTATAGCGTTTATGCCAACAAATGAGTGCAATATATTATCAAATATATTTTTATCGTTTGATGTAATTATATCAATGATGTTGATGCCTTTTGATTTGAGCACCTGGTTACATCTAAAATCATAAAACAAAAGTAATTTTAATAAGTTACAACATTTCTAATTAAACATGCAATTTTAAAAATTTCCTAAACAGTTTACCTTTCGATGGCAGCAGCAAAAACTGGTATACGCATAAGTTCCTTTCCCATCCCGACCCACTGCGAGCCCATCCCACTGTACACGAACCACAGCGGGCGTTTGCCCTGGTCGAAATAAGCACATTCTTCACTCAGACTAACAGTTTTATTATTTTCATTCGTATCTGAAAAAAAAAACACAAGTGATAATTACAGTAGTTGCATATTATGATGTGTAACATTCAAAATCTTACCTTAGTAATTAAACTAAGGCTGGTCTGGGCCTTGCTACCTGTTCTTTTCTTTGCATTTTTTGAGAACATTTACTATGGTAATGTACATATTCTTTACATTAACAGAAAGGAGAGTTTTCAACGAACAAAAAGCGCCCATAAATTATTGTACTTATTTTAATTTAAATTTTTGTTATACTTTTTCAATGAGTTTCATTTTTAACCGACTTCCAAAGAAGGAGGCGGTTATACGTTCGGCTGTATATATATATATATATATATATATATATATATATATATATATATATATATATATATATTTTTTTTTGTATGTTCGCGGCTAGCTCCGCCGTCTGTTGACCGATTTTCAAAATTCTTTTTTTGATGTAAAAGGTATAATCCGAAGTTGGTCCCATTTTCAGAAAATTGGTGACCTGATGATGGGATCCACGAGGAAACGAGGGAACTCCTCAAAATTTATATGGACACATATGGTGATTTCGACTTTTTCTGAAGTAGTCCAAGCATATGCTACCAAAAAGTAAGATTTTACTCCAAGGTTTACCCTGGATCCAAAAGTACAGAACAGAACTCCTAACTCCTTATAGATACATGTTTGGAGATTTTGGCGTTGTTTAAAGAACTGCAAGCATATGCCACTTTGTCAATTTGAGTAATCATCATCATCACCACCACTATCACAGCATACATCATCACATTATGATGATAAAGAAGGTACTTCTCATAGTATTTTACACTAACACGGAGATCTTTGAACATTACTCTGCCATTTATGAACCTATTTGCAAAATTCTTTTGTTGTTGTAAAGGGTTTAATTCGAAATTGGTCCCTTAGTCACTAAAGTGGAAACGTGATGATGCGATCCATGAGGAATCGAGGGAACTCCTCAAAATTTATATCGACACATATAGTGATTTTGACTTTTACTGAAGTAACACAAGCATATGCTACCAAAGAATAAGACGTTGTACCAAGGTATACCCTGAATCCAAAGCACTGAACAGAATTCCTCAGTCTTTAAAGATATGCGTTAGGAATTTTCGGAATTGTTTAAAGAACTGCAAGCATATGCCACTTTGTAACTTACAGTAATCATCATCATCATCTTAATAACAATACCTAATGGAAGCTTGGCGCGTATTCAGTTATACATTCGATCAATATTTTAGACGTTTTTAAGACGTATTAATAATAACTTAACAAGATATATCACTAAAAAGGGTGAAATTATTATTTTTAAATAAAAAATTTAACCGACTTCCAAAGTAAAAATACACAAAAAAGTGTGAAATAAAACTTATTTTATAAATAATTCCCCTTTTAAATTTGTCTATTTCTCTACTTAATCTTGTTAATTTTGAAGTCGGTACCAGCAAATATGAACGTGAGTTCTATAAAATATTGTAGGATATCGTTTGGGCTGGTAGCGACTTCAAAACAGCGTTGCCGATTTGTGGGGAATTCCCCAAACTGCGGGGAATTTCAAGTTGATTGGGGATTTATTGGGTATTGGCATTATGTGGGGAAAATGCGGGGATTTTAACATTTTGACATCTCATCGGTAAATATTTCATCATTCATTATCGACACGACATCGACTTTTTTAAATCATTATGTACGGCATGGCACATCTCTAGTTTCAAACTACTAGTAGATTGACATTTGTTTATGATCAGGGGATTCCTTTTTTCCCTTTCTTTAACGTTATTGTTACTGGGGTAAAGTGTTTCGCCTGAAAAACCTGCGGTAGAATACCTGTTTCCAAATTTAAAAATTGTTATTTCGTTGTTGCTGATATTGACTTTTTCAAATCCATCCGTCGAGCGCAATGTTCTTAAGAATTCGAAAACTGAAAACCGTAATCGACTAAATATAGATACTGGTTGTATCATATAAGGATGTAAAAGAAGGAATTAAAAAACTGGGCGGCAGCGTCAAGTTCAACCCTTCAAACAAAATGCTTTCCACAAAAATATGGAAAAGAATATGAAAGATATCAATATTATTTAAATAATCTATATATATCTTATATATAAAAATGTTATGTTGGTTTGTGTACGCTTCAAAAACTCAAAAAGTTCCGCACCGATTGAGCTGAAATTTTAGCATAATATAAATAATCCGCATCAAGGATTGTTTTTATCTATTTTTTATCCGCGATCGCGAAAAAACTATATTTACGCGGGCGGAGCCGCAGGCAACAGCTAGTATATAATATATAAAAATAAATCCCCATCTCCGTTGGTCACGGCATCACGTGTGAACGGCTTGACCAATTTCCCTAATTCCTTTTTTTTGGAGTGTTTGTTTCAGGAGAAGTTTCATATGCAAGAAAAATTAAGAAAGTAGCGTGGATCGATAGAATTAAAGAAAACTTATTGATCATATTAACTGTTTGTTTGAGTGTTTATTTTTATTAATTACTTATACTAATGTGAATTATACTCAGCTAGTAGAATATTGTTACATTTAAAAAAAAACTATGTGGGGAATTTGTGGGGAATCAGCGGATTTTTGTCCCCAAATTTGGGGAATTCGACCCCGATTTTTGGGGAAATATATAAATTAGCATTGGCAACCCTGCTTCAAAATTAACAAGATTAAGTAGAGAAATAGACAAATTTAAAAGGGGAATTATTTATAAAATAAGTTTTATTTCACACTTTTTTGTGTATTTTTACTTTGGAAGTCGGTTTAATTTTTTATTTAAATATAATAATCAAAGGTAATAGTCAAAATTCATAGTCTAGGTATTAGTACGATTTTCTAATATAATAAAAAAATATACGGAAACTTTTCCATTAAGCAATGACAGAAATCAACCTCAATATTTAAAAAGCTAAATACTGAAATATATTTTATTCGAATCTAACGGTCAACTCTACCACCACGCACTCATTCGTCAAATCAAATAACTTGAGCTTCCGCAACTTTCTATTACACACGTCCCGTTTCATGAAATTACTCCCACAAATTGCAAGAAAGCGAGAGGAAAGATGTTACACATCAAAAAAGTTACATCATGTACCCATCTACTAATTAATGAACAAATAAATCAGATTAAGTATTTATGAGTTGAGTAACTACCAAGCAAGACGAAACCTCGTCCCAAATGCCCTGAAACTCTTGTCTCATGAAAATGATGAAGTAGAGCATGCTCTTCTGGATCAATAGGTCGACTTTTGAGATCGTTAATAATTTTTCTCACAGAGCTTTCCTGTCTTCCTGAACATAGCACGATACGCGGTATACTTGATTTGTATTTGTTAAGGTCCTGAAATGAAAGTTAAGGTCAATGAAAATATAAATTTTAATCTTATGGCGAGGTAAGTCGCCAACTATGAAATATTCGAGGGGGTGAAGGAGATTAGTGAGGAACTTGCCGCCCCGTAACTTCGGAGTGCTTTGCGTGAATTACGTCGTTTCAGTGATGTGTCCATAAAGTAAAAAATCGTAATTTCGACAGTTCCGTAATGTGCTTCATACCCCAGCGGTATTTTGCCCGCCTGGGGGAAAGCGTAGCGTCAAGGTTCATATCTCATTACAAATTAATATATATTTCTTATAAATATTGTCTTCTAGCTTTTGCCCGCGACTTCTTACGCCCACTTGCGCCAATCCGGGTTAAAGTTAACCCTGGGTAAAAGACTAGAGTAGATATGAGTCAAGTAATTGGGGTCCCGTATTACCAACGTAAGAAATGCACTTGGTCGTAAATACTAAAGTTCAGTACGATTTTGACTTACTGCCATATATGTTAGTATAATTTGGTTTGAAGATGAAATTCCATTAAATTAAAAGAAAATAAATACAAATAAACCTATAAATATATAAATAAATGGTTTTATACCACATTCCCTTATACTTTGACCGCTCAAAAAGTATTTTATTTTACCGCTAGACCGCTTTAAAATATTCTTTAAAATATATAAAACTTTTATTCCTTTATTTACTCAACATTTCAGAGTAGCTTGGCAATAATGTATGGTCAAAAACTCACAGAGTGATTTTTAGTCGCACCCGCCGCGATTATGGGCCCGCAGCTTCTGTAGAATGCAAATATTAAAGCAAATAAAAAATTAAAGCAAAACTCACGACTTACGCCCGTGACGTGTGCGATTGTTTGCGGGTGTCACTGCACCAGCGGGCGACTAGTAGAATCGCACGGGCGGCGGGCCGCGACCACACGCATCCTCGGCGATTTGTGAATGATCGTTTGGCAGGCGAAATTCTTATGTTTAGATTTTCAGTCACCTGTCTTGTAATCGCGGCGACTTGTAATCGCGCAAATAACCAGTCACATGAGTTTTGAAATAGAATCGCAGTTCCACGATCGCAGCGGGTGCGACTGAAAATCGCTCCGTGAGTTGTTAGCCTAACTTCTTCACCTTCTACTATCGGTCTTATGAAAATATAAGCAAATTTGATTGCAGTATGATTCAAAAGAATAATTATTCATTCATTTACTCAGATAACCCATTTTATAAATTAACTAGATGTTGCCCGCGAAGTCATGCGCGTTAAAGAAAAATTTTCCGCAATAAAAAGTAGACTATGTTCTTTCTCGTGGTCTATTCTATGTATGTGCCACGTTTGGTCATAAATCCACTCTAATTTCTAAACTAAGAGACTGACATAAAATAAGGGTTTCCATTGCAAAGAACTTAAAAAAAACGTGTCACTTAAAAGCATTAATATTTAATATACATACAAGAAAAATAAGTTTTTAGTCAATTTATTTTTTTCAATTTTGTTTTTTGCTTTTCCTATAAAGTTGGATTTTGGCTTTTACGACCTTTCTACCCCAAAAGTAGTCTTGAGATAGCAAGAGATAAGCATGCTATAATTTATCGCTTAACGCTTAGTTTTTTTTTGTCAGTGTCAATTGCGTTACTTACTTTTTTCTTATAATATCCATGAAGAAGAACATGCGAGAAACTTCCGCTTATAGACAAGCCATTAATAGCTGTGTACGTGGGGACAAACTCCTTGTTGTCTGTAAGTATTTCAATACGGCCGTCTTTTATTGCAGCTATATCATCTCGCGGCGTATTGTAGTGGAGGTTACCAGCTAGTTTGCCATAATGATAGCCCAGCAGCACCTAAATATTTTTCATATATTATCATCACTATTTTAGCTGCTGTTATTGCAAGAAAGTGTCTAAGTCTTATTAAACGTGTTTTTTTTTTATGTTTTCAGATGATATTGACGAAATTGTTAAGTTATTTTTTATATAGTACAATAAAAATTTTACTCTTGGCATTAAACAATTACTTTACCTTAGTCAAAGCAGTCGTTCCAGATGCAGACTCAACATATCCAATGTTGGACATAACACTTCCAACCATCAATGGTTTGTTTCTTTCTTTGCAGAAAAAATCTCCAATCACATCTAGTTCAATCTTATCACTCTCTAGTGTTGCTAAAATATTTTTAAGAAGGTAAAATTTTGTATAGCATACCTAGTGCAGTTATTTAGAAAATTTTGAGTAGTAGATATTAAAGTATTATATTACAATTAATAGAATTAGGCATCACGTTGCCCATTTGCGTTCTAAACCCATAGCATACAATTTAATGAATAATATTATATCTATCAATATCCCGCAAAAAAATACTCACAACCTGCAAGCAAATGTGTGAGTGCACGTATAAGCATGCGTAAAGCACCTGACTCCTTCTACACTACTAATGCATACACTCAGAAATAAGATCATGCAGACACCACCGCCACACAAGTAATAATGTCAGCAAGATCGTGCAAAATCGTGGTATGTGGACAACACCATGCACGTTTCAAAACTCGACGAACCTGGAGCATCCTCAGGAAGTGCACCTGCAACTGTTCGCAGGTGTTCGTTAGTAATGCTGCCAATCAAATCACCACTCACCACCTTATAATATATCCTACTGACTACTTGTACCCCCACCAAACAGGTTAATGACCGGTGACGTAGTCAAGCAAGTTTGGTCATTCAAAAATGCAAGTCTTTTTTTTTTCTTTTCTTTAATTATTTCTAATTGTTTCAACACGCGCAGTCGAAAGCCTTTGTCACATTTATGTAACACATAGGAATAACCACAATGACCACTATCCAAAAAGTGTTTATCGAAATGTGATTTATCACGATAACTATTTCTATATGTCGCGATGTGTTCTTTGTACCGAGTCTCAAAGTTACATCCAGTTACACGTATACACTATCGCAATCAGGACAATCGATTTTATAGACACCAGATTGATACTTTAAATCAATCCAGTCCTTATTTATGACACAATAATTATTGATTTTTTTAAGTATTATTTGTACTGAGTAACTGATTAAGTATTATTTTGGATAAACGTGCAGATACCTCACCCATGAAGGTCAAACTGTACTTGTATCTGTCTACCTGGTGGTTGCTTGTTGTCTGGTTGAATGGTTGCCTGGAAGAAACTGCTTCAGCAGTAAAGCCGCCAATTTGGACTTTTTGTAGTATTAATTTCTTTTTAGTTTAAGTTCAAATAGAGAATTATTATAATTACCCTGTTTGGTGGGGGTAGTAGTAGCCAGAAGGGTATATAAGGTGGTGGTTTGAACTTAATTCGCAGGTCCACTTCCTGAGGATGCTCCGGGTTCGGGGCGAAACGCGCGTCGAATTTTGCAACCTGCATGGTGGTGTGGGTGGCCTTGCAGGATCTTGCTGATATTGTGTTGTCATGTGTAGTAGTGTACGCAGAAGCAATGTGGAAGGAGAGAGATGCTTTAGGAAATGCATATACGTGCACACACGTTTGCTTGAAGGTTGTGGGTATTTTTTCGCGGATATAATATCAATTACATTGTATTATATTATATTAACAAACTTAAGACCATAATCAAGTTATTCACCTGCACCGAAAGCTTCTATAAACTGTACATCTTTGGGAGAAACATCAGCTTCCTCGTAGAATCTTTTTAAGAATCCTGTCATGTCAGTAGGATTACGAACAAACCCATATTTGGCACCAGTTTCACATTCGGGCAATGACATGTATTCACATTTAGCGTAAACAACATAAGCGTAAATTCTGTAAAATAACTTTTCGTTTTTGAACTATTCTCGGTACGAAAATATTTGAGGGTACGCTTTAATTATAACTCATGAACTTATTAATAGTTAAATGTACCGTACCTTAAAGAATCTTTGGCTTTTTGTAGGAAAATAATGTTAATTGCCTCAGATTTAGAACACCCATCAGCATTCTTATCAAATGATTTCGTTTTGCCATCCATGCAAATATTTATGACTCTGAAATATATATATCAATTAAATGAAATGAATCATAAGTATATTTTATCATTGTTATTATTTAAGCAACATTTGCTATTAAAGTTATTCAAGTTTGCATTTTCAACTCTATATGTACACTGGAATCATGAAATAAATGTAAAAATATAATCGACGTATAATATAAGCCTGGCTGGCGCAGCCAGGCTGCCACGTACACTAGCAAGTGCTTATTCGATCAATATAAAATATGTCATCATTGTAATCGTAACTTAGTTCTTTTTAGGTTCAATAAGAAGACGAAAATCAGCAATTCCAAACTTCTTAAAAATACATAAAACAAGGCAAAAGTAAAAATGCGTCTTTTTGTCAAATTTGATAATTATAGTAAGATAAAAAAAATATTGATAGAGATTTTTTTTTTTTTTTTTTTTTTGTCGAAGGTAGGTCAAAATCTTGCCCTATCGTCACTGCGACCCAAGTGGATCTATTGTGACTCCTTCGCGTTATAGTACTTCCCCCAGGCCTATGCTGCTCATGAACTGAACGATATGGTTGGGGTTGGTGCTACGAATTTCCTCCGTGGTGGAGTATTCGTGCTGCCCAAGGTACCTGTTTCTGTTCTGTTGAAGTGCTGGACAGTCGAGGAGGAGGTGGAGCGGTGTCTCGTCCTTTTCCTCGCAGAATCTGCAAGTCGTTCTGTCACCGACACCTATTTTGTTGAGGTGTTTGTGGAGCTTGCAGTGCCCAGTTAGGGTTCTGGTAAGGATTCTTAATTGATCCCTACTCATTGAAAGCGCTAATTCCGCACGTCTTTTGTCAAAGCCTGGGATTAACGCTTTGGAATGCACAAGGCCCGGGATTGCAGCCCATTGCTTAATGCTTAGGCTGCGGCTCCATTCCTTAAGTGCTCTGTTGGTAGTACTGGGAGATATTCCGCAGACTGGTTCTGGCCCGTAAATGAGACTTTCGGCCCCCAGCCTAGCCAGCTCATCCGCGGTTTCGTTACCGGGGATACTGCTGTGGCCCGGAACCCATACTAGACGAATACTGTTGTTGCGTCCTAGCATGTTCAGTTTCTCAACACAGTCCAGAACTAATTTTGATGAAATTTCCGCTGCAGTCAGTGCTTTCAGCGCCGCTTGACTGTCAGAGAAGATAAGGATGTTTTTATGGACTAGGGCCATCTCTAGGCTCTCTAGTGAACAACCAATTATGGCGAAGATCTCTGCCTGAAACACGGTAGCAAATTCTCCCAAGCAAGCGTATTTGCCCGTTGGTGGCATGCCTCCGTAGAATCCGGCTCCCGCCCGGTTGTCCTTTCTGGATCCGTCCGTGAACCATACTATGTCATTGGAGTGGACAGTAATTGGGACGTTCCCATCCCAGTCCTCCCTAGAAGGTATGATAACCTGGTATAGCTTCGAGAAGCTGTGCACCTTGGTCATGGCGTCCGATGGCATGGCCATGACCGGTGACTCAAGAAGAGACTGTTGCAGCCGTCCCAACAGGGTGGAAGTCCATTTCGTCCTGCCCGTCGCCATGACTCTGAGAGCTGCCTTCCTGGCCTCCATCTGAACGAGCAGAGGAAGAGGAGTCAGGTCGATCAGCGCCTCAAGTGAAGCGGTGGGTGCGGACGAAAGCGCACCCGTGATTATCAGACAGGCTAGCCTCTGAACACTATTTAATGTTTTAATGCAGTTCACCTGTTGAGCCTTATTGTACCACACCACGCAGCCGTATGTGGCCATCGGTCTCACTACAGCTGTGTAAAGCCATAGCATTGCCTTCGGCCGAAGGCCCCATTTTGAGCTGACAAGTCTCCAACAGGATCCCAGAGCACATCTAGCCTTTTTTGTGATGTGTTCGATGTGCTTATTCCAAGTGAGTCCCTTATCCAGGATAACTCCTAGGTATTTGACCTCACTTGCAAACGTGATAGTTTTCCCGAAGAGTGTTGGGGGTTTTAGTCCCTCCAACTTCCTCTTTTTGGTGAAAGGTATCAAGACCGTCTTATCAGCGTTGACTGTTAGCTTGACCCTCATGCACCAATTTTCGACGACTCTCAGTGCTGATTGCATTAGCCCAGCGACCACCGATGCGCATTTGCCCACCACTAGTATCGCTAGGTCGTCAGCGTATCCTTGAGCGTAGAACCTTTTGTCATTCAGTTCTTCCAGGAGCTCATCCACTACCAGGGACCACTCCAGTGGCGACAATACTCCCCCCTGAGGGCATCCTTGGGTCAGCCTGCTCCTGATCGTCGAGCCCATGATAGTAGATGACGCTATTCTGTTGTTGAGCGTGGCCTTGATCCATTCTATAGTAGTTGAATCTATATTCCTTAAGGCCAGGCTGTCTGTAATAGAGCAGGTTGAGGTGTTATCGAACGCGCCTTCAATATCTAAGAAGGCACATAGTGCAAGCTCCTTATCATCAATGGCTCTAATTGATAGAGATAGAGGGTGATACTAAAAAAAAAAAAATCTAACCTAAGAACGGCCAAGTGTGAGTCGGACTTGCACACCGAGGGTTCCGTACAAACCTGTAGGTATATAAGTAAAAGTTCACCCATCACGACAATCGAGTCATAGTAGGGGATGTAAATATTTTTATTATACGATGCAACTAAAAATTTACGGTTTTTCGCAATTTTTCCTTTATATGTACTATAAGACGTTGCTTCGTACCAAATTTCAAGATTTTGAGTTCACGGGAAGTATAGGTATAGGTTTTGACCTCGCAAGTGTCGAAAATTTGCGGCATAAACGGCTGTGTCTTTTGATTACGTTGGCTTAGAAGTTTGATTTTTACATATTTATTTGATAGCTACAAGGGACAGTAGACAAGGGATAGTTGAGTATTTGATATAAATTTCAGCTTGATACCTCCACGTCGTCCTGAGAAAAAGGATCTTGACAGACAGACAGACGGACGGACGGAAAACAAAGTGATCCTATAAGGGTTCCGTTTTTTCCTTTCGAGGTACGGAACCCTAAAAATACCTCACTCTGCTACAAGCAACATACCTTCCATAATGTACCGAAGATTGTGGGTGTAGGCATAAGTTAGCACCTCCCACTATAGCTGCTTCACACTCTCCACGGGATATGGCAGCATACGCTTGCTCCAAAGCAGAAGTAGAGCTACAGCACGATACGTCGATAGACATGGAAGGACCTTTTAGGTTCAGATAGTAGGAAATTCGGTTTGCGAACATACTTCTGTTGCACCTAAAAACAATTAACATAAAGAACTTAAAAAAGGGATTTTTTGGTTTAGCATTCTAGAAAACATAAGAAGGGCTTCTGATAGTAGCAGATCTCAAAATGTATGTAGTTATTTATATAATTTAGATCGTTTTTAGACTTTGACTGGACCTTTTGGACTGTAATTGTAAATGACATTATTTGTTTTAATCTTTATTATCATTTATCAATATTAAGTGAGTTACGATTTATTGCCATATAATTGTACCTACTTCATTCGTAAGCTGCATTTAGTTAATAAAGTAATATATTCAACTATATTTACCCAGCTATACCAAGACCTGTCTTTGAAGTGCCGATATATAAACAAGCCTTTTCTGACTCAGAGAAGCAAGTACCAATATACACACCAACTTTTTTTCCTGATAGAGTTTCTGGATTGACACCTGTATATGATATAAAGGCAACTATAATTTCAGTCGAGTTTTGAAAAGGAATAAACCCAAACCCATAGTTAAACATATACATAACGTACGTACCTTAAAATTAACCCCTCCTTTGAGCATTATTAAGTTATTTGTTATATTATTTTTGCATAAACTAGGTAATTATATGCAAAATTTTTTCTCTGTTTATTGTATTTTGTGTTTATTAATTATCATGCCTTTATAGGGAAATCACACATAGACATTGAATTTGATTGTGAGAACAAAGTTTCCATTTTCAACAACAATGATTTCGTTAATAATATTCCGTTTCAGTTTCAGTCCATTTAGCCAAGATCATATAGTTAATTACGATAAGGAAGTTAGAAATAAAAAATGTATAGTATTGACTTAACGCGCGCTATGTCACATAGCTATCGTTATGTCAATGATTTACGCGCTGTGTCAGATAGCTATCGTTATTTCAATGCTTTAATAATTTAAATTTCAAATCAGTCATTGTAATCATCGCTAATTGTATAGGTATTTGCTAAGCCGTCAGGTCACTCTGATTTTCATATTATATGATGGACAATAGGCATTCTTCTTTAAATTGTTTTAGTAAAACTATTGGTATCGTTTTATTTATTTAAATTGGAATTGTAAAATATAACACATAATATTTTTTCATCCAACTTGGTAAGTTTTGATAATGATAAGGGATACTGTTATAAAAGTACCTAAATATTGTTAACTATCACTTTAACATACCTGCATCAAATAAGGCCTGATATGTTTGCTCAAGCATTTTCCGAGACATGGGATCCATCAAATTGCACAGACGATAATGCACTTTGAAGAACTGGGCATCAAAATACTCAAGATCAGGGATGTGCCCAGTAAACTGTGATACTTCAGGATGTTTACAATCCCAACGATTTATTTTAGTAAATGGATTTTTCTAAAAAAACAATAAAAGTGTTATATAATATTGTCATTTAATATGACGACCCGCGAAAAAACTCGCGAGAACTTTAAATTTTTTCCGTTATAAATATTAATTTATGCCCTTCTCCGTGATCTACTCTATCTTATATACCTATTTATTAGTAAATTTACTACTAAATTGGTCCAGTGGTTTCGAAGCACAGAAACCAACAAATAGTAAATAATCGATCCAATCTTTCTCTTTTTATGTGTAGAATACCACTTTGAGTAGAGTAAATACCTAGGTAGAGACTAATCTAATAGGTATTTCTTGAAAATGTTGTGCTCAATCTTTTAACTATATTTTCTACTAGCATTAATTGCCCGCGGCTTCACCCTCGTGAAAGTAGATCTTAAACTTTCATTCCCTATTTTACCCCCTTGGGGGCTGAATTTTGAAAAATTATTTCTTAATATCCACTACGTCATTTAAATCTCATATGACGTAGGCATCCGCCTAATTAAATAGCTTAGGATATAATTTATCTTGACACGTCTACACATAGACTATAGTACGTATAAGTGTATAATATGTGTATAAAAGTGTGCAGGGCCGGATTAACCCTAAGGTATTAAGCCTTAGGGCCCGTGCCTTTTGACGGTAATAGGTATATGCAAAATGTTGTTAAGTACTTTTCAAATGGAAAACAGGTGGATAGCGTTTCACCACAATTACAATGGCTCCGCAACGGTCAGTCCGCTTCTACATGCTTGGTGCTTTATGCAAATAGCTAACTCATCACACGGTTCCTTAGTTACTTGCTTGCATGTTGTATTTTTTTTTTGGCGGGATATTGCTAGATATTAATTAAATTGTATCCTCGAGGAACTTGTATTACGGGTACTATAGACAACATAAATGTACGATCTTTTTAATACTTTTATATTATCTATACATAATATATTTAACATTTTTATTATATACAATTAACGCTCTAAGTATTATAAACATCCATAACCCAGGAATACAGAAAACTATTTTGTTCCTTTTGATGAAATACCAAAACGCTCAATCACTTAGTCATAGAGTTCGTAAAATAATAGCAATGACTCAAAATTTTTAATTAAATCTGTGTACATATTTACTTAGTTGGGAATAAATAAAAACAATTTTGTGTTACTTATAAAATGTAAACTGTTTTATTAGGAGCATACCTATTATACGTTAAGCCTCATTTACACAAGGATAGTTTCTCGAACACGTGCAGGCGATAATGTCAGGCAAGAATATTCTCGCACAGTGTAAACAACCTTTACGAGTTTCGCCGCTCGAGGCAATTGTCGCCTCCAAAACGTTTCTCGCATACACTGTGTGTGAATAGGGAACTGTCTACTCTCTGCGACAATCTCGCATACGATTAATTTGTTCATTCGAAAAATGGAGGCGGTACAAGGTGTTATTGTGGTTGCAGGGCTTTTGAGACATTACATTTTAAATCCTAATGTTTCCAAAATAAATTATATAAACTGAACAGTTGTATATACCTAATTGTATATAATATTGTTGTATGTAAATCTGTAAATAAATTTTGATATTATATTATATATAGTGTGTAATACAATATATATATATATATATATATATATAATATTGTTGTATGTAAATCTGTAAATAAATTTTGATATTATATTATATATAGTGTGTAATACAATATATATATATATATATATATATATATATATATATATATATATATATATATATATATATATATATATATATATATATATATATATATATATATATATATATATATATATATATATTGTATTACACACTATATATAATATAATATCAAAATTTATTTACAGATTTACATACAACAATATTATATACAATTAGGTATATATAGTAAGAAACAAAAGTAGCGAGTAAAATACATAAATATCATCATTTTAAATAACTATAATTCCTGATAATTTCGCATTCTTTAAATTTTATTTTTATGAGATAGAAACGTATATAAAAATAATCTGACAAAGAGATAATCTAGAAGAGGATCCAAAAAGTTTGTAAAGATTTTTTGTTTTTAAAAAATGTAAGCGGTTTTAGCTATTATATGTTTTGAAATTGCCCCTGAACCTAAAGTTGTAAAAACTTCTGGTTAGTTTTGTCAGTTTTATTCAAAAGTTTGAAATTATTTTAAAATAAATAATAAGTGAAAAATTAGAATACAATATTTTCTAGTGTGTTTTTACATGTAAAAATCAGAATAACCAGTTTTTGTTAGATATAGACGCATTTGAAAAGTAGCGTTTTTCTTGAAATCTGAGTCTCGCGCCGATCAATGCTCTTAACAAATGTGTTTAGTGAAAACAATTCTAACTAGAGAAAACGCGTTCTATCTACAAAATTGGTTTTAACTGTAACACATTTTCTCACAAAAATATATTGGTCACAACTGGTAATTCTCGCATCGAAAAAATCGCTTCAAACCGATTTGTACGAGTCTGCATCAGCACATGCGATACTCTCTTTGCTTAATGTTTAGACAAGCCGAAACTTGTATGCGAGTGTTGGCACAAAAAATCTCGCGTACTGTGTAAACAAATTGAAAGGGCGATTATCGCCTTCCGAGACTCGTATTCGACAATCGCTGGATTGATGCGAGTTTTTATCATCATGTAAACCAGTGTTTTTCAACCTTTTTCATGACGCGACCCCCTTTGTATGAAAAAATATTTCGCGACCCCCCGACCCTTCGCTTTTTTATCATGTACCTATGTATGTGTATGTTACAGTGTTACAAATATTCATTCCATACGACGTTTTTATGCGTCTCCATAATTAGGATTCGGATATAAGTACATAATATATTAGGTCTTTACCTATGAAATTGCCGTTTTGTATGAAAAATTCAAACGAATTTTTTTCATATATTTTTTATTTGTATTAATCGAAGTAATCACCCATGCAATCAATGCATCTTTGCCAACGCAGTGGCAGCTTATTGATGCCCTTCTTAAAGAAATCAGCTGGACGGGAGGCAACAAATTCTTCAAAGGCATTTTGTACTGCCTCTCGGGTATTGAATTTTTTTCCCGCCAAGAAGTTATCCAAATTCTGGAAAAAGTAGTAGTCTGTAGGCGCAAGGTCTGGTGAGTAGGGCGGATGACGGAGAACTTCCAACCCCAGTTCTTGCAACTTGGAGACCGTCTGCTGTACAGTGTGAGGTCGCGCGTTGTCGTGCAGGAGCAGCGGAGACGAGCGATTGACCAATGCTGGTTGGAGATGTGCCAGCTTCTCCATCAGTGTGTTCAGCTCTTCACAGTACACATCTGCAGTAATGCTCACCACGTTTGGTAAGAAGCTGTGATGAATCACACCGGCGCTAGACCACCAAACAGTGACTATCACTTTTCTAAGGGTAAGTTTTCGTTTAGGGCATTGTTTAGGTGCTGAACCAGGAATCCAACCAACTTGCTGAGCGCTTGCGGTTATCAAACAGAATCCATTTTTCATCGCAGGTAACAATGCGGTTCAAAATTGCTTCATTTGTGTGTCTGTTGAGCAGTGCAAGGCACGTCTCGACGCGTACTTCGCGCTGGCGATCATTGAGTTCATGAGGCACCCATTTGACAAGCTTTTTACCTTGCCAATTTGACGCAAATGGACCAATATTGTTTTGACGCTAACGTCGAAAGCTGCTGCTAATTCAGCCGTAGATTGTGTATCATCAGCCTCCACAAACGCCTTTAATTCGTCATTGTCGACCAAAGTCTTCGGACGACCGCGAGGTTCATTTTTCAGGTCGAAATTTCCAGAACGGAAGCGAGCAAACCAATAACAGGTAGTGCATTGGTTTGTAGTGTTAGCTCCGTAAACGTCGTTGATGTTGCGTGCCGCTTGTGCCGCGTTGCTGCCACGACGGTACTCATATTCCATATTTACTCGAATTTTTAACGTATCCATGATGACGAAAAAGATTGAAATGCGATGAAAATGTAACACTAATCAATAAACAAACGACTACTTTTTGGAAAAAGAATTCCATGTTTTTAAAATAAAATTAATTTGAAATTAGAATTCTTAGCCAAATGAAAATTATTTTGATTTGAAATGGCCAGTACTGCAGAATTATGAGTATATCCTTTTGTTAAAATTCTCTTACTTAATAAATCAATATTTTTAATCTTTATTGTTTTTTTGCTAAAGTTTTCTCGACCTCCGGCGACCCCCCTACAGAAGCTTCGCGACCCCCCAGGGGGTCGCGACCCACAGGTTGAAAAACACTGGTGTAAACAATAGGCTAGACGACTGATTTTTTTTTTTATTGCATAAATGAATAGTACTCTTAAATACGAGTAACTTCTCAGAAGAAACCGTATATCAAAAGTTAATATTTTTAAAGGTACAGTGATTTGTTTACAAAATTTTGCAAGTCCCGTGAAAACGCTCCATACTAAAGTCGTACGTAGCTATGACGTCACGTCCATGTTAAAGTGTATGAAGTATACGGCCGCAGCAACATATTTGTAAATATCTCCGATATTTGTGCGTTTAAGTTCATACATACCATAATAAAAGTTTTTGTATATGATGTAAGTAAACTAATGATGTAGTTTTGTTTACTAATTTAGCAAAAAAATAATTAAATTTTTTGTACTTTTTAGATGTATCTAATTACTAAACTATACATAAAATATTATAATTTTTTACATTTACGTAGTAGTAATGCCTCAAATTTCCTGAGTACATTAATTAAACTAAATATTTTAGATGTAGTCGTGTACCCAATTGAAGGCGAGAATCGTATGGCGAGTCTCGTATACGAGAATATGATACGATATTCTCGCCCAAATCGTATGATAAGCTCTTCTTGTGTAAATGAGACTTAACCGCGTAAAGCTTATGAAGCTCTTGAGTTCTATTCTTCTTTTCTTAAAGAAAATTGAGAATCGTTATTTAAATAAAGTTCTCAGTTGTAGTATTTTGCACCTGGGTAACGTAAAAGTTTGCTCGGAGTTCTTAGAGTCTAAAACCCGTGATTCATATTATTATTTTTCATATATTTTGACAGAAAACATCAATTTTGACAGTTTTCAATAGGAATGCCTAAAATGGCGCACATAATATGAATTGCATATGATTTTTTTTTTTTATAAAATAAGGGGGCAAACGAGCAAACGGGTCACCTGATGGAAAGCAACTACCGCCGCCCATGGACACTCGCAACATCAGAAGAGCTGCAGGTGCGTTGCCGGCCTTTTAAGAGGGAATACGCTCTCTTCTTGAAGGTTTGTAGGTCGTATAGGTCCGGAAATACTGCTGGTGACAGTTCATTCCAGAGTTTTATAGTGCGCGGCAGAAAGTTACGCGAGAAACGCACGGTGGAAGACTGCCACTCATCAAGGTGATGAGGATGGAATATTTTTCGCGTGGGACGATGGCGAAAAGTTGCAGGTGGTATGATTCCGAACAATTCCTCAGAGCACTCCCCGTGATACAACCGATAGAGGATGCAGAGTGAAGCTACATTCATCTTATGTTCACCCAAAGTGGCCTTTTTAGACTCCATGATAAATAAAAAATAAAAAAAATATGGCAAAATATTTAACTGACCAGGGCCTTGTTTTATAAAAGTTAGTCGACAATTTTGTAAATAAGTGACAAATTGTTAAGTTATATGACAAGTGGTGCTGTTTAATAAACCTTACAAATAGGTAAGAATTTTACATATAAAATATTACAAATGTTGTAATTACAAGTGCTGTTTAATAAACGTTTACAAGTGTAGAAAACGCCTGTAGATTTTGATGAAAAATTGTATCTATAAATTTGTAGTTGTAAGTTACAATTTACATAAAATGTAAATTCTTGTTGAAGTAATTCACGAAGGTCGTTCGGATTTTGCATCTGCTATAATATAGTATTGTGAGCCATAGCCTATTCAATGCAATGCACACAAAATTTGCTGAGTGGGTGTAAGTGCTACATATCTGTTAGTATCGAGATCATGTCATTTTTATGTTACCAAATATTCGACGGTAGTTTTGCTGACCCTAAATTTTTCGTTGCATGTAAAGTTGAGGCAAAAACTGTTTTCACTTAAACGGCCCCAAAAATCTCAAAATTGACTGGAGACACTTTTTGCCTCAAGATATCGCCTCGTCTATAATATTTACGTCTATACCTTGCACGAAAAATTATCCATTACCGTTCACTTGTATATTCTTTATCACTACTGTCACTACTTCCACTACTAGTTGTTAAAACCATTTGTGTATCAAATAACTTTATATATTAGGTTGAGGCACTAAATTGTAGATTTCTGACACAAGACGACTCCACCTGTCGGAATCGTACTACAATTCACAAAATATTTAAATTTGTCATTACAAAATTATGTGTTCAATAAAACAGTTTTCCCTAAGAATTTGTAAATTGTCACCTGTAAATAGAAAATGTTTATTAAACAGAAATATCTAAAATTGTAGGTACAATTTCACAAATTTGTAAGTTTTGCACCATGGTAAACTTGTAAGTTGTATTCTTTATTATACAGAAACTTGTAGACTTGTATCACAATCTACAACTACAATTTACATGTTGTAATGTTTATTAAACAGCACCCAGAATTTGAGCCCACCACATTCTGAATTTTTCAAATCAAAAATTATACATACGCATGCTAAACTGCCAATCGGACTAACATAACAGAGTCGAAATTAATACAACAGCACGACGAAAGCAATTATTATTTTTAAATTAAAAATTAAACCGACTTCCAAAGTAAAAATACACAAAAAGTATGAAATAAAACTTATTTTCTAAATAAGTCCCCTTTTAAATTCGGCCAAAATATTTACCATTTCTCTACTCAATCTTTGGAAGTCGGTTTAATTTTTTATTTAGTGATATATTTTATTAAATTATTATTAATATATCTTAAGAACGTTTGAAATAAACGATCGAAAGTATAATTCTTGAATACGCGCTAAGATTCCATTAGATATTTTAAAGAAGATGATGACGATGATTACTGTGGGTTAGTGGCATATGCTTGTAGTTCTTTAACAATGCCGAAATTTCCAAACGCGTATCTTTAAGGAATGAGGAGTTCTGTTCAGTGCTTTTGGATCCAGGGTATACTTTGGTGCAAAATCTTATTTTTTGGTAGCATATCGACGCTTGAAAGGCAAAACTTACCTAGTAGAGCGTTTTAAATTTTTTTTTGTGAAAAAATTTCATAGAAAATTAATTTCTGTTAGTCGAAACTACATTATTCCAACGAATTCGGAAGGTATTTTAAAGGCTTTATAAACTGACATTTAGAGATTATGCAATTTATTTATATTCTCTGAAATAGTGCCGCTTAGTACCTAATAATTTATATAAAAATACAAACAGGTAAAAATTACTAACCGTCAACAAACTGTTGTCATGAAATAAATAAAAACAGCTAAACATCACTAAATTATAATTATGTTGGAAACAGAATTGCGTAACTAGTTACTAGAAGTAACATATTTTTCACATACTGGTAGAATTATCTAAATAGAAAGTAGAAAAACCTTTCTGTTAGGCAATTTTTAACTACTGTACAAATTAAAAAAGGTTAGTGTAGGGTATTATTGACCAAGTATCAAAATAATTAGATATTAGTCGCAAAATCAAAAAAAATCAACTGTAGATTTCAACGGATGATTATCATCATAATCATTACAACCTCTTTTGTGGTAATCTATAATCATCTATCAAGAATGGTGGACGAATTAAATATACTACACAACACTATTCTAATTTGTGAAGGTTGAGGCTCAAGTGACCAACCCTTTGTTACAACAACGTCTATATATATCTGTTAAGAACGTCTATAAGTAAAGTTTCCGAATATATACGTTGAGTACGTAGTTTACATTTTGAAACCTAAAATTCAAATTGTATCCCACGGGAACACTCCTTTTCGGGATAAAAAGTAGCCTATGTTTTAATCCAGAACCTCTATTCTCGTATTTAAAGTAGACTTTCATTTTACTTTGATTGTGTTATAATATGTGAAGCAAAATGTTATCAGAAACTGATTTTGTGAAGTTTGGACCAACCAGAGCGCTTTTTCTCGTTGGTTTAACGTTTACGAGAATACCGTTTTACAGTTTTAGCGTATCGGGACTTGATTGTAATAGTATTAATGCAGGTTTTATTTAGCAGAATTGACCCTCAGAGCTACTAATATACTAACTACTACCATACCAAATTTCATCGAAATCCGTTCAGTAGTTTTTGCGTGAAAGAGTGACAAACATCCATCCACACATACATACCTTCATCCATCCATCTGTCCATCCATCCATCCATCCTCACAAACTTTCTCATTTATAATATTACTAATCGACCATGCTAAGTTTGCACCTCGCGTCGAGACAAAAAGACGCATATGTGCGATCTGCAAATAACCTAACCAAGAGCATGTCAGGACATGTCTAAGGAGGGTTCCGTAACTATAAACGCGTAATATGCTTTTTTTTTAATTACTCCAAAAGTTACTGTCCGATTTGGTTCAAAATAGTTTTCCTAAAGAGTTTTTAGCGTGATCTATCAGCATGGAAATTTTCAAGTTTCTATCTCCTATAGTTTAAAAATGCTAGGGGGGGGACCAACTTACAAAGTACTTTGGAGGCCGATTACTCGAAAATGGTCAACTTTATAAAAAAGTAACATATGAAACCTTGCCTTTATTTTAAAAGACCTATTCTACGATACCCCACACGATGGGGTAGAGTGAAAAAATATTTTTCATCCCCACTTCACATGTATGGAGAGCCACCCTTAAAATATAAAATTATTATTTTTTTATGATCCCGAAACCGTGATCTATACACAATCTATAACTGAACCAAATTTCATCAATTTATATTCATAATTACAGGAGCTAGAGGCGCGGACAGACAGACAGACAGACAGACAGACAGACAGACAGACGGACAGAGCGAAACTATAAGGGTTCCTTGGTTCCTTAAGTATTACGGAACCCTAAAAAGGACGAAAATTCGTATGACGCGTGTCGGTGACAAAAATGATAACCGTACTGACGCGACAGGGCGATCGCGGGAAGGTGAGCGGGGAAGCAAATTTTTATAAAATTATTAATTCGGCGAGGTGCAAACTTAGCTTGGTGGAGTAGTAGCAGTAGTAGTAGGATTGGACTCTATTATTGTTAATAGGTACTATTATTGGCAGTTTGGTACTATAAGTTTTGTTATATTCGAATATTCTGAACGTGTTGCGTTCGAACCCTGGTCAGATTTTTAATATTTTTTTTAACAAATTTATCAGAACTGGTAATACACGGTTCCCCGGGTACTTACTTCCTATATAATATAATGCATGAGATGCATGCAGTGAATTAGTCCTTTCCCAAATTATGCATCCTAAGTCCTAATAGAGCTCGTAATTGAAACTATAATTAAATGTTCATCAAGCGCTATAGGAATTATCAAGGTTGGTAATATTATCTTGGTTTGAGTATAGACTATAAGTTCAGATAAAAAACCAATTCTTAATTTTAGATACCTTGTTATATAATACGTCCGACAATTGTTTCACATCATAGGAGTTGGGGTACAGTCCCGCCATTCCAGAAATCACAATTCCCTCTTTCATGTTACTTCCCCATTCCCCGTTTCTAACTGTAGAGACATTATCTTGTGGATTCGGCGTCATTGTCTGTAATGTAAGTGAATTAAAATAAATTAAAAAGTCAAAGCACGAAATAAATAAAATTAAAAGGTCCCTACTAACCCAAGTCTATTCTGCCAAATACAACAAAAACTTGTGAAAAAAAATTATATTGAATCAGTCTTATATAACGATTTAAATTTATTAAAATTTAAACTAATTATGTTAGATTTTCATTATTTATGTATGCAAATAAAAGAGTGACAAAAGGTTAGATCGTAATGATAATAATAACATTATTATTGTTTACTGAAGAGGGGCGCATAAAGGTAAATTGTCGATCTTAGATTTGATTTTTACACTCGATATTAAGCTACAAAATATTTGTTTTTTTAAATATAGATGTAGCATTTTATTTAAAATAAACTGAGCTAAATGAAAACATGAAATTTTAAAATTTTATCGATAGGAAAAAATTTGAAAGTTAGGTCTAATTTTCAACTAAAATCAATTTATGTTCAAAACTATGCATATAAACGAGTCAATTTTGTAATACACAATGTAAAATTATATTATCTAGTAAATGTATTAGCGGTTTAAAAAAATATTGCATATTCTACTACTAAAATAAAACTATTTCGGCGCTTAATACGTTCTTATTCTGCGTAGAACGATCTCTTTCTGTTTCACCTGGCACGCGTGACTGCCATGTTTTGTTTCATCAATCAGTTGTGTTCGCTCCGTTGAGACGAGAGGGATGTTTTTTTGTACCGAGTGCTCCGGCTCTTGAAAATACTTCGATATTATTCGATAAAAATTATGGCTAACCATAAAAATCAAAGGAAACGTTCTAAAAGAGAACATAAGAAATTAAAACTTCAACTTACGACTACTTAATTGTCGAATGTTTGTATCTATAATTTTATTGTTTTTGTTGTCACAAGTGTAGTGTATGCAAAATTTACCGATACTTTGACATTATTTGATACATTCGTGTGTATCCATACCGCGAGTATGAATTTCTTTTATGGTACTTTAGTAGATACTAACATAACTTGTATCGTATTATCCTAATATATATTATATTTCTTTGCGGCATGAAGTTTGCCGGGACGGCTAGTATTTGTGTATTATTTTATCTTACAAACTTTTCATTTACAATTATTTTGTATTTCAGAGCGGAAAAAAACAAACAAGCTGATAAATACGAACCGGTTGAAACACTAACACAGAAATCTTTCATCGACTTTGTAAAATATACTGAAATCTAGTCTTCGAGTTATAATAATCGCACTTTTATAGGTAACTCGTCAAATGAAAAATGTGCCTTAACTAATCTATATAATTATAAAATAACATGACCTGACTAATTCATCAACGTCGAGGCAAAATTACTCTAGCTAGAAACGTAATATTTAGACTGTTGCTTTCTTTTGTGACATAGGTCGGCGGTCTACTAAGAAGTGATTTTGCGAAAATCACCCCCTAAAGAGGTAAAAAAGGTTATGGTTAAGGGTTAGGGTAAATAAGGAAAATATTAAATGAGCATTTCGGCTTGGAACTTTGTAAATATAGTCCTAAAAGAAAATAAGTAAACACGTGTTTCATGATTTTTCGATATTCAACCCTTAAAGTGAAGTCCTTTCAAGCTCTTTATTTTGATATCAAATGCCTTCTGCAGTTAAGTTACATACATATACAACCAAAATCATTATCCTTCCTTTTGGTTTCGCCGTAGTCTGGTAAAAAGGGGTTCCGTTTACATTTACTATTTCGCCGCAAACGAAGTTGCGGGCATCAGCTAGTATGTAATAAAGCTCAGAGCAAGTAATATCTGGTACATATATAAAAATCCAATTTTTGCACTTGTTACTCGTCGAAACATGTCCATTATCTGCGTTTAAAATGCCTATCGAAGAAGCAATAAAAAGAAAAGAAACAACGGGTTACACTCCGGGAGTGCCGGTAGAAGTGAAAAATCTCAAAAGTAGGGCCAGGGTAATTAGGATAAAAATCTTAAAAGTTTTTATCCATCCCAAGAAAAGTGCACAGCGCCGCTAAAGCAGTTTTCACTTTAAAAAAAGTAACTTCTGGGACATAAACGATAACATGGAAGATAACAATATATTCTTGGAATTATCAAGTACAAGGCCAACTACATATTATGATTATAACCAAAAGAAAAATAATATGTATTACAGTTAACATTTTTGCCGAATTTAATAAGGGAATTATTAGAAAATAAGTTCATCATTAGGTCACCACTTTGGTGACTATGGGACTAATTTCAAATTATAACCTTTACAATAACAAAAGAATTTTGCAAATAGGTTTACAAAAAGCAAAGTAATGTTGAAAGATATCCGTGTTGGTGTAAAATAATAGGATAATAATTTGATGATGCATGGTGTTAAGATGGTGGTGATGATGATAAGTACTGTAATTGACATAGTGGCATATGCTTGCAGTTCTATAAGCAACTAAAACCCCAAACATAAGGATATCAATAATCAACAAAACAATAAGGAGTCAGGAGCTCTGTTCAGTGCTTTTGGATCCACCCTGGATTACCTTGGTGCAAAATCTTACTTTTTGGTAGCATATGCTTGGACTACTACATGGAAAGTCAAAATCACCAAAAGTGTCCATATAACTTTTATTTTAAGTCTATATATAAATGATCTTCCATATATGATTGACGAATGTGATGACGTAGTATTGTCTGCAGATTATACCTCGGTAATATTTAAGGAAGGATCGGAAGGATGGTCAGCTGTTGTACGTTAATAATACATTAAAAAAACTTTCTATGTGATTTAATTCAAATAATCTTGTTCTTAATGCGAAAAAAAAACAAAATGTATCAGATTTTCCTTACCTAATGTAAAAAGAAATGAGTAATCCGAAGTTTTTATAGACACGGAAAAAATAAATTTATGTGACAACTACTTTCTTAGGCAGTCATAGACTCAAAGCTACAAATGGAATAGTCACATTGAAAATCTTTCATCTAAGCTAAGCGCTGCTGCCTTTGCTGTAAGGAAAATATTATTATTTTTAAACAAAAAAATTAACCGACTTCCAAAGTAAAAATACACAAAAAAGTATGAAATAAAACTTATTCTCTAAATGATTCCCCTTTCAAATTCGGCTAAAATTTTTACTATTTCTCTACTCAATCTTCTTAATTTTGAAATCGGGACCAGCCCAAACAATATCCTACAATATTTTATAGAACTCACGTTCGTATTTGCTGGTACCGACTTCAAAATTATGAAGATTGAGTAGAGAAATAGTAAAAATTTTAGCCGATTTTGAAAGGGGAATTATTTAGAGAATAAGTTTTATTTAATACTTTTTTGTGTATTTTTACTTTGGAAGTCGGTTTAATTTTTTGTTTAAAAATAATAATTTTACCCTTTTTAGTGATATTTGTTAATATATTATTAATACATCTTATGAACGTTTAAAATAAACGATCGAATGTATAATTGAAGACGCGCCAAGCTTCCATTAGGCATTGTAAATAAGATGATGATGATTACTGTAAGTTGCATAGTGGCATATGCTTGCAGTTCTTTATACAATGCCAATTTCCAAACGCGTATCTTTAAAGAATGATGAGTTCTGTTCAGTGCTGTTGGATACAGGGTATATCTTGGTACAAAATCTTATTTTATGGTAGCATATGCTTGTGCTACTTCAGAAAAAATCAAAATCACTATATGTGTCCATATAAATTTCGAGGAGTTCCCTCGATTTCTCATGGATCCCATCATCAGGTTTCCAGTTTAGTTACTAAAGAACTAATTTCGAAGTATACTCCTTACAACGACAAAAGAATTTTGGAAATATATCCACAAACAGTAATGTTCAAAGATATCCGTGTAGGTGTAAAATACTATAAGAAGTATCTTTTACACCATTATAATGTGATGATGTATGGTGTGATGATGGTGGTGATGATGATGATTACTCTAATTAACATTGGCATATGTTTGCAGTTCTTTAATTAAACAACGCCGAAATCCCCAAACATGTATCTATAAGGAGTCAGGAGTTCTGTTCAGTACTTTTGAACTCAGGGTATACCTTGAAGTAAAATCTTACTTTTTGGTAGCATATGCTTGGACTACTTCAGAAGAAGTCGAAATCACCATAAGTCTCCATATAAATTTCGAGGAGTTTCCTCGATTTCTCATGGATCCCATCATCAGGTCACCACTTTGATATCAAAAGCACCAATTTGGGATTACACTCTATACATCACAGAAAACATTTTCATAATCGGTCCACAGGCGGCGGAGTAATCGTTGAACATACACAAAAAAATAAAAAATAAAAAAATATATACAGCCGAACGTATAACCGCCTCCTTTTTTGGAAGTCGGTTAAAAATACGTCGACTGACAGATGTAAAAACTGCTAGGCTGGTTTACTTCGCATATTTTCACAGTTTAATGACATATGGCTATTTTCATTTTACAAAAACGAGCAGTACGAGCTATTTATGAAATTAAATGTTGTTAATCGCTAAGATAAAAATTTAAAGAAATTAAAATTCTCACTTTACCCGCGCTGTATATATACGAAATTATTATGTACACTCCAAAGAATATAGGCTTATCTAAATAAAAATGTGACTACCATAATAATAATAATTGTCGGTGCGCCGTTATTTGTGTGTGTGTGTTTTTTTTTTATTATAAATTATCTATGATGATTGATGATAGTCTATGCGTGAAAGTGACAATTGACAGATGTCAAACTAGTGACTGGTCTTCTATCCCCCTTGCTTTGCATCGTCATTCTATTGTATCTCACACAACATATTTTCTTTTGTAAGCCATGTAAAACCGAGAATAAAGAAAGTTAACTTAGAAATTCGTACAAATTATTGGGAACGAACCTGAACCCCCAACATTTGGTCTTCGAGCCGGATTCGCAGACAGCAAAATCAGCACTACATTAAGGCCGCTACGAGTTACGACGCCTCGCCGCCGGTATCAACTAACAACAGTTAGGACCGGAACAAGCAGCAGTGGCACTTCAATCTTCATTCAAAGGGCAACGGTCAGGTCTTTGTTCCCGTCTTTTCCTCTCCTTAAAATACGATTCACGCTAAAGCTGTGTAATTTTACATTTTCAGTGCGCACGCGCCATTTTGTTTCGTATCAACTATCAACGCGGATTTCACGTGAGTACACCCTTTCTTAATCCACCATGTCCACCTCTGACAAATTAGGTGATAAATTATCAGACTTGAAAAAACAAAGGGGAATACTTAGAGGTCGGCTCACTCAATTCAAAAAATATATTGACTCGCTAACAGAAGTTAACCTTTCTCACAGCCAAACAATTGAAATACAGCTAAGAATTAACTTAACTAAGGAGATTTTTCAAAAATTTAATACAATAGAGAGTGAGTTGGAGAGGGAGTTACCAGACTCTGAAATAACCAATAACTCTGAATATGTTGAACAATTTGAGACTTTATATTTTAGCACTATGTCAGTAGCTAATTGCTTAATTGAGACTTGTAACAACACAGGATTAGGTCAATTATCTACTCAGAAACCGGCAAATGTCAAGTTACCAGATATAAAATTACCTACCTTTGAGGGATCATATGACCTCTGGCTAGAATTCAAAAACTCATTCCAAACTATAATACATAACCGGCCAGATTTGGATGAAATACAAAAGTTTCATTACTTGCGTTCTGCGCTCGGTGGCAGTGCCTTACAAGTGATCAGTGCCTTGGAGTTTACTCCGTCTAACTACATTCATGCTTGGGAGCTTTTAGAAAACCGTTTTCATAATGTTAGATTGTTAGTTAATAACCATGTGAAATCTTTGTTTAATATACCAACTTTGAAATATGAATCCGCTACTCAAATTAGGAAATTAATTGATTCTGTTCTGCGCAACCTGCGGGCTCTTGAGACATTAGATGAACCAACAGAGTTTTGGGACACTTTAATAATTTATTTAATTGTATCAAAACTTGATATAATCACAGAGAGGGAGTGGGAGAATTATAAAGGTACACTGTCAAATAAAAATACAAATACAAAATTTAAATTGGATGACTTACTCTCATTTCTTAGGAACCGTGCAGATACTTTAGATATGATTATCGCTAACAACAATACCCATGTCCAACGTGTGTGGCATAAGGATAAGCCTCAAACTAATTACAAACAAAATGAAAATAATATTAAATCTACTCATAACACAAAGGGTTGTCATTCACAAAGTTATGTCATGTCGAATAAAGTTGAAAACTTAAAGGCTAAACCATTTAAGAAAAGTTATTCAATTAGTTTTATTTTGTGTAACCAAAACCATGCTCTCTACACTTGTATTGGTTTTCTCAATTTGTCGGTAAAGGATAGTTCTAAGTTTGTAGATGAGAAAAAGTTATGTCGCAACTGTTTGAGAGCCGGACATACAATAAATGAATGTGTACTTGGGCCATGTAAACAGTGCCAACATAAACATAATAGCTTATTGCATTTTGACAACAATATTCAAAGTGATTCTAATGTATGTGTTCCTAATAATTCATCCATGGAGTCAAGTGTGATGCACTCTTCGACATCTTATGATAATAAGAGTAATAATAAAAATAACTTACTTAATTCTGAATTTAAATCATTACAAACTGTATTACTTTCAACTGCGGTTGTGGAAATATCTGATAATAACAATTGTTTTCATACTGCTCGGGCCCTTTTAGATAATGGAAGCCAGAACTGTTTCATTACAGAAAAGATGTCTAAACGTTTAAATGCAAGTTACTTACAGTCCACTATTCATATCTCGGGTGTGGGACAAACGGTCACACAATCGAATCACATATGTGATATTTCTATGAGGTCAATGTCAAACAATTATCATACTAAAATAAGATGCATTATTTTACCTACAATAACATCTTGTTTACCCACAATAAACATAGATTCTAGTGTTATACAAATACCTAAAAATATAAAATTAGCGGATCCTAACTTTGATATTCCGTCTGAAATAGATTTATTGATAGGGGCGGACAAATTTTGGGATCTTTTGGATTCAGATAAAATTCGTTTATCATGTGGGCCATTCCTACAAAATTCGAAATTAGGGTGGTTGTTAACTGGCCCAATTTTTAACACTTGTAAAATTATTAGTTCTCATGTTCAGTGCAACTTAGTCCAGAATATTGAAAAACAACTTAGATTATTTTGGGAACTTGAAGATATACCTACAACTAGTACGTTGACTAGTGAAGAACAATTTTGTGAAAATTTATTTACATCCACAACTAAACGCGAACCATATGGGCGATTCTCAGTTCGGATACCATTAAGGGAAACAGCTGACGTGTTGGGCGATTCTTACACATTAGCTAAAAAACGGTTTATTTCTTTAGAGCGTAAATTGGAACGCTTACCCGAGTTTAAACGTGAATATGTTAAATTTATACGTGAATATTATGTTTTGGGACACATGTCTAAAGTGACTTCTTGTATTTCGCCTAACTATTATCTTCCACATCATGGAGTCATAAGGGAAAGTAGTTCTACGACGAAATTACGTGTCGTATTTGATGCAAGTGCGGTGACTAGTTCGAATAAATCGTTAAACGATTTTCAATATCCCGGTCCCGCGTTACAGAATGACATTTTTTCGATATTATTACGATTTCGACAATACAAATACGTGGCAATTGCGGATGTTGCGAAAATGTTCCGTCAGGTGGCAGTAGCACCTGATCAGCGCTGGCTGCAATTAATACTGTGGCGGGAGAATTCTTCCGACCCGTTAGACACGTATCAACTCAATACAGTAACTTATGGAACTTCCTCAGCTCCTTTCTTAAGTATGAGGTGTATTCGACAGCTTGCGCTTGAGTGTAATGATGACGTCATAGCACGCGTCATCAAAGAAGATATGTTCGTGGATGACCTCATAACTGGTGATGATGATCATCAAACTCTGTTAGACATCTGCGAGAGAACTTCCCACGTTCTGCAGTCTGGTTGCTTCCCATTACGTAAATGGAGTTTTAACTTAGACATAACTAAAGAAAACAGGTTTAAATCTTTTACTTGTGATCATTCTCAATCCAAGACTCTAGGCTTGGGATATTTCAATATTAGCGATGAGTTATATTTTACGAGTATCGATAATTTTGATGAGTCCAATAATATCACTAAACGTAAAATGTTATCGGTTATTGCCCAAATATACGATCCCTTGGGATTACTCGCACCGGTAGTAATAAGTGCAAAAATCTTGTTACAAAAACTTTGGCTATGTAAAATAGATTGGGATACACCTGTTCCATGCGACGTATCTCAGTCGTGGAACCATTTTTTATCTACTCTAAGTCACCTAAAGGATTTAAGAATTTCCCGTCACATAAAGGACGATAACGCTCATTTTACTGAGCTGCACATTTTCACAGATGCTTCCCTAAGCGCGTACGGTGCATGCGCGTATATTCGAACCTACAGTGATAATTCTGAATTAACTGTTCGTTTGTTATGTGCAAAGAGTAAAGTTGCACCACTAAAAACAATTAGCATTCCACGTTTAGAACTTTGCGGTGCATTGATTGGAGCTAGACTATATAAGAAAATTATTGATTCACTCAGATTAAAATTTTTTAAGGTTTACTTTTGGACAGACTCGACGATTGTTATAGGCTGGGTTAAGATGTCACCCCACCTATTAAAAACGTTTGTACAGAATAGAGTGTCAGAAATAAACGAACTCACGGGTGATTCTATTTGGCTCCATGTAGGTACTAAAGATAATCCAGCAGATTTATTGTCAAGGGGTTACGGTCTAGATTTGTTAAGGGATTCTGAGCTATGGTGGTATGGTCCGTCATTCCTACGAAAATCTTCAAAATTTTCTAATGATAATAATTGTGAACCTACTGAACCAGAAGTGTTGCCTGAATTGAAGCCAAATAAAATAACCTTAACGTCTTCTCTGCGCGTTGATAATAATATTATAATTAAATTAATCGAACGTTGTGCTTCATTTACTAAACTGAAACGAGTGGGTGCATATATACTCAGATTTATAAACAACACACGTATAAATCTCAATGATAATGATAATAAACAATATCGTCAAACCGGTTCTTTGTCAGTTAACGAATTGAACGCATCTTTGCAAATGCTCATTAAATGTGTACAGTTGAATTCATTTCCTGATATTTATGAAAGTCTCATTAAGAAAGTACCTATTCGTACAAATTGTAAACAGTATAACCAGATATCTAGCCTTAATGTGTTTTTAGATGAACATGAAATCATACGAGTCGGTGGTAGATTGTGTAATGCTATGAATTTCACGTACAATAAAAAACATCCAGTTTTGCTGTGTAGTAAACATCCATTTACTATTAGTTTATTTAGATCTGAACATAAACGCTTGTTACATGCAGGTCCTCAGTTAATGATAGCTACCTTGCGTGAATGTTGGTGGCCATTAAAGGCTAAACACCTAGCAAAAAAGGTTATACGCGAGTGTGTGACATGTACGCGTATGAAGGGTAAGACTCTTACTCCCATTATGGGCAATTTACCATCCGAGCGCTTAGAACCTGGTTTTCCATTCATACGATCAGGCGTGGATTATGCTGGCCCTGTGTACATTTTGAACCGCAAAGGTAGAGGATCACGTTTAGTCAAAGCTTACATCTGTTTATTTATTTGTTTTGTCACTAGGGCCATCCATTTAGAGCTTGTTACGAGTCTCTCTTCAGCAGATTACATTTTAACATTGAAACGTTTTATTAGTCGACGAGGTAAGCCATTTGTCATATTTTCTGACAATGGCAAGAATTTTGTGGGTGCTGAAAAGGAATTCCCTTTGTCTCTTAAAAATAATTCAGGGGCTATCACTGATTTTGCAGTTGATAATGGAATTGAATTCAAATTTATTCCTCCGTACTCTCCACATTTTGGTGGTCTATGGGAAAGGGGTGTACAATCGTGCAAATATCATTTGAAATGTATAGTAGGTAATGCAAAATTAACGTATGAAGAGTTTAGCACAGCTTTAGCGGAGATCGAAGCCATCCTAAACTCCCGTCCCCTTTCGCCTCTATCCACTAGTCCTACTGACCTTACTCCACTAACCCCTGCTCATTTCTTACTTGGCCGACCGTTGACCTCTCCTGCTTCTGAAGACTTGACAACCAAACTGCCGTCAAGGCTCAATCGTTACGGCAGAATCGAGCAACTTCGCCAGCATTTTTGGCGACGTTGGTCTGCAGAATACGTCTCTGAACTGCAGCAACGAACAAAGTGGAAGACAAGGAAGGACGAGATTGCCGTGGACAGCTTAGTCCTAATCAAAGATGATAACCTACCACCCTTAAATTGGCGATTAGGCCGCATCATACGACTGTACCCTGGACATGATGGCGTGTCTCGAGTTGCGGACGTTCGCACCAGTACTGGAACCATTCGACGACCGTTCTCGAAGATCTGCCCATTGCCGATGCATCCAGATGAGGGCCACGCTGATGAAACTGTGGCTTCGGAGACGTCCTGAGCTTTGGAACCGAAGATTCCAAGGCCGGGAGTATGTCGGTGCGCCGTTATTTGTGTGTGTGTGTTTTTTTTTTTATTATAAATTATCTATGATGATTGATGATAGTCTATGCGTGAAAGTGACAATTGACAGATGTCAAACTAGTGACTGGTCTTCTATCCCCCTTGCTTTGCATCGTCATTCTATTGTATCTCACACAACATATTTTCTTTTGTAAACCATGTAAAACCGAGAATAAAGAAAGTTAACTTAGAAATTCGTACAAATTATTGGGAACGAACCTGAACCCCCAACAATAATATAGCCTTTTATTTCAGAATTACAATTTCAATCAATTAAATAAGTACATTAATTATTATCAATCAAATTATATAAAAATATTAGATTTAAAATTAATTAGGTACATTAGTTTATTTAATTAATTACTAAAAGAGATGTTCAAGAAATGTATGAGGCCTGGGCCAGCCCTATGTGCAGTATATGTAAATAAAGCATAATATATTAACTGTTTCCTATTCTTTATTTTGTTTAATTTCACTTCGTTTCCATGTACATTTAAGTTAACTTCGTCAAGGAGAGCAGCACAAAGTAAAATAAAACATGGCGGATCAGATCAGAATTAACCAAAGAATGTCATTTTGACAACGACATGACTTTTGACAAAGAAAGACGTATGACACTTTAAAAGACGTCTCTTCCTAAAACTATCAACTACGTCAAAAGTCAAGTCAAAGCAACTGTCATGGCCGCTCTAAAAATAGTGTTCCCGCATTAAAAAACTCAGCAAATTATCATTTTTGTACGCATGTACCCTTCTTCAAATAATTTTTTTCGTATTTTTATGAAATTACCATATTTTTTTCCTATTTACCTATGTAGTGTACATAGAGCTGGCCCAAAATCAAACATCTCTTTTCTGTTCGCCATTTGGCAAAGGCCTCCTCCAGCCTCTTCCACTCTGCTCTGTCCCTGGCCACTCTACACCAGGTTACTCCAGCAATTGGTTTAAAATCGTCAGCCCACCTCCTTTTCTGTCTGCCTCTTCGTCTTTTCCTATTTCTTGAGTACCATGCAGTAACTCTTTCGCTCCATTTGCCTATTCCTCGAACCATGTGGCCTGCCCATCTCCATTTTAAGCGTTTGATCTTAACAGTGACCTTAGTTCTTTTCCTTATTATATAATTTCTGAGTTTATCGATTCTTTTTATTCCTAGCATGCTACGCTCCATTGAGCGTTGGCAGGTCGATAAGGCGGTGATATTCTTGTTGGTTAGGGACCAGGTTTGACTTCCGTACATCAGAACAGGCAATATACAAGTATTAAAAAGTTTACTTTTTAGTTGTATGTGGATATCTTTACTTTTCATTACTTCCTTTAAACTCCAGTAGCTTTTCACGCATTTGCAGTTCTTCTTTCAATTTCTTTATTTATTGTCTCATATGGTGATATTATTTGACCCAGGTATAAATAGTCCTCTACATATTCTATCATGTAATCTGCCACCTATATAGTATCCTTAGGTCCATTCGTCATAACCTTGGTTTTCTCTGAATTTAACTGAAGCCCCACCTCTTTACTTTTTGTAGCTAATTCATTTATCATTGTATTCAGTTCTTTTGGAGATGATGCAAAACACCACAATATCATCTGCAAATCTAAGATGTGTGAGCTTTATTCCGTTTATATTCAATCCGTAACAGTCCCAGGTCAGACCTCTAAACACTTTCGAGAAAGTGTTTAGAGGTCTGACCAGTACAGCTGAGAAAAGTTTGGGCAACAGTGGGTCTCCTTGTCTTACACCCTTTCGTATGTTGAAGGGCTCTTATTCTTATATATCTATTATATCTTTTCCAACTGTACACATGCCATAGTTTGTTTGTAAATACACCTAAGTATTCTTACATATTTGTTGTTTATTCCTTGTTCTTGTAGGGCCTCCCAAATTTTGATGTGTATCAGAGAATCAAAAGCTTTGCTGAAGTCAATGAAAGCAAAATAATATGTTAAGTTATATTCATTATATTTTTGTATTATTTGTCTCACTACATGTATGTGGTCAAGCACGGAATATCCACTATGAAATCCTGCTTGCTCTTCTGGTTGGTTCTCGTCAAATTGTTTCTCTATTCATGTCAGTATAATTTTGGCAAATACTTTATAAATGTTCGATGATAGGCTTATGGGTCTGTACTTATTAATTTGGTCTTTGTCCCCTTTCTTATGTAAAAGTATGATTGTAGATGTTGCCCACTGTGTAGGATTTTTTTCTTTGTTGATTATGTCATTAAATAGCTCTGTGAGAGGTGTTTTAATAAGTTTTAATGACCCTTTTAGAAGTTCATTTGAGATTCTATCTTCGCCTGTAGCTTTGTCATTTTTTGCGTCCGAATTGCTTTCTCCACCTCACATTCTAAAATTGGAGGAACCACGTCACGGTTTTCTATGTTTTCCAGGTCCATATCCGAGTAGATATTATCAATGTAGAGATTCTGAAAGAAATCAGTTGCTATTTTTATTAAACTTCTTCTATTTGATTCTAATCTTCCACTTTTTGTTTTTAAATTTGGTATCCATGATACATTCTTTTATAGCTCTTTTTGTTCCACCTGATTTTTCTATATAGTATTTGAATTTGCTTGCACGTAGATCCTTTCTGTGTTGTCTTATGTTTTTATTGATTTCTTTACTGAGTTGCGCGATTTCTGTTTTATTGTCTTTATGGTTTAATAATAGCCATTTCCTTTGCAGAAGAAGTTCTCTCGCTGTTGGGCCTATTTTATCTTTACCCACATGTTGGTTGGTGGCATCCTTATTGATGTTAAGTAAAATATTTTCTAATTTGTTATAGCTCTGCTGTATATCGTTTGAATCTGTGTGTTCAACCAAAGCTGGACGATGTTGTACAATGATTTCTTCGGGTATATGTTTGCGAGTTTGCTCTTTGACTGACTATAGAATTTCCGCGATGTCTTTGGGATGTTAATATACATCTTGGCTCTCACCATACGATGGTTGGTATTTAAATTAAATTGATTGATTGTATTAACGTCATTGAATGCTCGTGGTTTGTTAGAGAGAATGGAGTCTATTTCGTTTTTGTAGTTACCGTCAGGTGAGATCCATGTCCATTTTCTGCTATTACGTTTCTTAAAAAACGTATTCATGACAAATAAGTTATTCTGAAGAGAAAAATTTAGTTTATTAGCCTCTCTCCATTATCGTAAACTACGTTTCCCAGTGCTAAAGTTTTCGATTATTGGTGTTTCTTCGCCATTATGTTCACCTATCTGCCCATTGAAGTCGCCCATAACAATAATATTCTTATGAACATTATTTTCTAATGTTGTACCTAGAAGTTCATAGAAATTTTCCTTTTGGTCTTCGTTTGCTACGTTGGTGGGCGCATATATTTGTACAATAGACCATGGTTCATTCAGATTGATGTTGAGCACGGCGATTCTTTCTGATACCCCTATAAAGTTTTCTATGTTATCTTTTAGGTCTTCTTTTATAAGGAATCCCACACCATGTAAACCTTGTGTTTCGCCTTTATAATACAGAATATATTTAGAATAGCCCAATATTTCTTCACCTTGTCTTCGAACTTCACTAAGTCCCATAATATGCCAATTAATTTTTTCTAATGCCTGTTCAAGAGACGTTCGTCCGTGCTTAGTGTCCTTGTATTTAGCATTCCAATAAATATGTCTTTGTGTTTGAGGCTGAAGGGTTGTGGTCTTCTACTCCCGTGGTGACCAACCATATTGGGAGAGTTGTGTCGTAAGTTGTTTTTTATTTCATAGTTTTTATTTTCTTTTTGACAATTCCGGATGGTAGAAGCGTTTACTAGTTTTTTGGATTCTCTGATATGGAAGCGGATCTCTCGCGTGAAACATAGTTCATTATATTTGGTTTCATTGTTTGTTTTGCTGCATATAGCGTGGCTTTATCAGTCTGGTTTTCTTTAGTTTTGGTATTTAGTTTCTTTTGTGGTGCTGACTTTGGTGACCCACCCTTTTTCTTTTTTCCCTGTTTAAATCTTTTAGTTGCTTTACTACTAATTTGTCATACTTAATATATGCATTTTTTTCCTTTTTCTTTTCTTCTTCTACTTTCGACTGTAATTCTTTACGTGCTATCAGAATATCTTTTGGGTAATCCTCTTTGATGTAGATACCCGCAGGGAGGTTACGTTTGTTATTTAAGATCTGGTGTTTTTTTCCAAGCTGTAGTGAATGAGACAATAACAGGGCGGCACTTAATTGATGGATTTCCAATTCGGTAAATATTGCCTATCTCGCGATAATCTATTTGAAGTCCTATGTCTTGGACGATTTCCTTTATGTAGTCTATAAGTTCAGTATTATTCTTGCCTTTCTCATTGGTACCGAAGAAGATCAGATTATTTTTTCGTCTCTTTTTCCATTGAGTTGAGTTTTTGTTCTAACATTGTAATTTTTTCTTTTAAGTTTTTATTTTCTTCTAAAATTGGCGCCAATCTATTTTCAACGACCTCCAAAACGTTTGCCGTAATAGTTAGAGTTTGTTTATCTAATTTTTCATCTATTTTTGATAACAAGATTTCCTTATTGATCTCCATTTTATTTTTTTCGTATATTATATTTTTTGAAAAGCATTTTTTTTTTCTAATTGCAACCCTGCTGCAGTCGTAGTTGTCCATGGCGCTCGTTTTTCTTTTGGCTATGTTGGCACTTCTTGCAGAAGTGACACTGGCATATGACACTTGACTTTTACAGATAATGTTCTGATATTTTTTTTATTTTCAATAATGGAGGGTAGAACGATTTTTCACTATAAAAGATATGTTTGAATTTGGGCCAGTTCTATGTACACTACATAGGTAAATAGGAAAAAATATGGGAATATCATAAAAATACGAAAAAATTAATTTGAAGAAGGGTACATGCGTACAAAAATGATTATTTGAAGAGATTTTTATTGCGAGAACACTATTTTTAGGGCGGCCATGACAGTTGTTTTGACTTGACTTTTGACGTAGTAGACAGTTTTACGAAGAGACGACGTCTTGAATGCCATACGTCTTTCTTTGTCAAAAGTCATGTCATTGACAAAATGACATTATTTAGTTAATTTTGATCTGATCCGCCATGTTTTATTTTACTTTGTGTTGCTCTCCTTGACGAAGTTAATTTAAATGTACATGGAAACGAAGTGAAATTAAACAAAATAAAGAATAGGAAACGGTTACTATATTATGTAGCTATATTTACATATACTGTACTTAGGGCTGGCCCAGGCCTCATACATTTCTTGAACATCGCTTTTGGTTTCAGAATTTGTTGATTTTTGTGGCCGAAGTACACAATTTTTCACTGTTCTATTGTTCAATTAATGCACGAGCACTTGATAGTTGGATTTCTTCACAAGTTGACCACACCCGTACAAATTATACACTATTTTGGAATATTTATTTGTAGAAAGCACTTTCGTACGTATTGTTTCAACGACCACCGGAACCGAATCCTACTACCATAATAAAACACTAGAAATAAAAATAAACTACAAATTACTATATTTATATTGAGCAAAACAAATAAGTCTTTTATGGGCAACTGTGTAAGATTTTATAATAAAATACCATAACAAATAGTTTGCTTGCCAGAAACAAAATTTAAAAGACGTATCAAAGAAGTGCTAATCGAAAAAGCTAACAAAATCGATGTTTGGATCTAAATTGTAAATATAATATCTGAGTGTAGTTTTGCTCATGCTCTTCATCCACTGATTGACTTGTTATATACTACGAATTGTCTTGTTATGTGTTACTGTAACGGTGTTTCTAATAATTAAATAGTAAGTAAGGTTTTATGGAAAATATGTTAAGCTTACTAACCCCACAAAAAATATTTTCTTGCCGACTAGAATTGTATTTTAATCTTTATTGACGTCAAAAAGTGTTTTGTAAACATATTTTGAATAAATTATTTTTGATTTGATTTGAATTAATATCGAGAAGTTTCCTCGATTTCTCATGGATGCCATCATCAGGTTACAACCCTTTACATAAATCTAAATCTGGACCATATCTTAAAGTAAGTCAGTAAATGATTTTGTATTTAATACGTAAACAAACAAATGCAAATCATTAATAATTTGATAGAAAAATGTTAGCTGACATTAGAGGTGAGACGTATTTAACGTAACAGGTAAAAAGTAACAGGTATTTGGAAATAACATATAACAGTCGATATCCAGTTATAAAAATAACAGTTATTAAATAACATAAAAATAACTATCTGCGTACAGCGTACGTGTTATCTACGGCGGGCTTATTACGTATCGACAGTACTGTACAGTACTGCCTCTACCGAACAATCGAGGAACTAAAATTGCAATCAATCGTTCGATTTCTTCACTGCTGTCAAATTTTTCGTATTACGTAAGACTTTTACAGCTTAGCGAAAGCAATCAGCGAGCGATTTGAACCGTCAGTTAGCAATAATAAAAATTGTGATTTCTCGAATTGTCTATAGCGGAGTGGGTAGTGGTACCTATTTAAAGTATAAGTACCTGGGCGACCGAGCTTTGCTCGGTTATTACTATTTATTGTAATATGGTGGTGGTTAGGTGATAATCTACATAAACTTAAAAAGTAAAATGTGAACTGACAATTATTATTATTTACAATCGATTTTTGTGTAGATGGTGTTTGATCTCAAACATTACCTACATTTTTTTAAACTTGCCTAAAAACAATAAAACCCGTAGCACGATTCTTGCCGTCCGCGTCTTAACCAGCTGGACCAAACGGATAGTGGTCAGTAGGACGAAATTAGCAACCATATACTGCGTGGAAAGAAAAACGCAGGAAACTCAAAAACACGCATTTTCCCAAACATACAACTAATCTAGATCGATTATTTACCCTCGAAACCCCCCATATACCAAATTTCAGTGAAATCGTTACAGCCGTTTCCGAGATCACGATTATAAATATTCAAGAATTGCTCGTTTAAAGGTATAATATTTTATAAGTTTATAATTTTTTTATATAGAAGATAATAAAATTTACGGCATCTATTTCCTTTCAATCATAGTTAATGTCACCCATCGTGTGTATACTCATGAACGTACCATACAAACTATTGTAATGTTATGATCATTGAAATTCGCATTGTCTAAAAGTAGGTATGTAAGATTCCAAATTTACAGTTTACAACAAGTTTTAGCTTTTCTTTAACTTACAAGCAGATACACTGTGTTTTAAAAGTATCTCATACGGTAGACCGTAGCGAGAGTGGCCACCATAGGCGATAAAGTGACAAAGTTCCTTAACACTTTTTGAAAAAGTTCCAACATACACTATGTTCTTTAAAGTCCGCTTTTGAAATTGATAATCATTTGTTATTTTGTTTTACTACATGTGTAGTAACCCAATAAAGAATTAAAACTGTATGTCTATGCTTCAAAAGTAAACAGCAAGTTTGAGCTTCATTAAAGTAACTGCAGGCGCCAGTGGCGGATTATCCTAAAAGCGAACTAGGCATGTGCCTAGGGGTGCGAGGGTACAAAGGGGCGCTCCGACCAAGCGAGGTGGTATACCCGGTCAGGCCGAGGCCCTGGGAGATCACCCCCCGCCCCCAGGGGCGCCGATGACATGTTTGCCTATGGCGCTCTCAACGTTTGATCCGCCTCTGGTAGGCGCCTAACAATTGCAACAAACAACCGGTGTAAACACCTAGCCGCAAGATGTATCATACCATTAAAAATCAAACGTTAAATTCTTATTTGTCAACTGGGCGCCTAGACAAATTACCTTCGTTAAAATTCGGAAAGATCTGTCGTATCGACTTCTCTTTTGAGATCACGACATTTTGTCCCTAGACAAACGCACACTGTTGTTCGAATCGCAACAACGAATTGCTCAAACGTTAGTTGTTTATGATTTCAAGAATTTAGCCGTCAGTTGTGAAGTTGTCAAATGTCATATATATTTTTTTTAATTATTGATGGCGTTACGGCATAAAACTATTTGTCAGTGTCAAGTTAAAAAGGCAGACAACTAGATTTAATGTAGGTACCTATATGATTTCAACACCGTATTATTTTCAAGTCTAATGTCTAGTCAAAGTTCAAAATACAAATTTTGATACAAATACTCAGTGCAAGTCAGTCGATTCAGTAAAACGGTACCTAGAAGTTTTATTGAAAGCTCCTAGAGTGTTTTGTATAAAATGGAATCAAATTTCAAGTGTAGATATTTACAATAAGAATAAAGTAGGTACTTATTTAACAAGGCCGATTATTACGGTTCTAAGGCTGGAACATGAAGCATAGATACCAGGAGTCCGAACGGTATAGGCTTTTTAATAATAATTATGTACACAATAATAGGACCAGATCTTAGTTCTCTTTTCTGCCGCTAGGCGTGCGAGACCGACGAGTACCAAGTGTTGCCAATACTATTATACCGAGTGTTGCCAATACTATTATTTATTACAATTATTTTTTAATTACCGTTAGGCAATTACCGTGTTCTACGGTATCTATTTTTCGAGAACAGTTTCTAAGAATTTCCTAAAACTTTTATATAATAAGATTTCAATCTTTCCAGAGCTGTCAATAGCAATTTTAAACTTCCCGCGTAATTTCAAACGAGTGCATGTCGAACCGTCGCGCGCTCTACCGGCAAAAATCTGTCCCAGTAATTGAGACCATTATTTTAACATTACGTTCGGACTCCTTGTTAACTATACTTCGTGGGCTGGAACTTCAATATGCACCGAAATCCGAAACACCGGGAAAAATTCAGAGGATTATAAATTAGACACACAATTGGATAACTGTTTATCTATTGTATGACTCCAGAGTTCTATTTTGAATAATTATATTATATAATACATTATTTAATTAATTATCTTCTAGTTTTCATTGATAATACAGATTTTAAGAGATTACACTAAAGGCCATACTTACGGTGCGTCCAGCAAATCCAGCACTGGTACTATTATGAATTTTAATATTATCCGGTGTTCAGCATAAAATATGTGTACAGTCTGACAAGGATCTTTTGGCACGTGGACAAAATCAGAACTAACATCGCCGTCTTGTAAAATGTCACTTTTAGTATTAAATTGTATTGTTTTGTAGTTGCGACACTTACCTTTTGGCACGTGGATAAAATCAGTAATAACATCGCCGTCTTGTAAAATTTCACTTTTAGTAATAAGTATTGTTCTTATTTGCGACACTCACGCCCCCATCCAAGTGCCAAAAGATCCTTGTCCGACTGTAATGGCGTATCTATTGTCTTGCGAATGATACCATCTAATAAAAAAGAAGGAAAAGGTTTTAATGTAAACTGCATTTTTATTTAGTATTAAATGACTATTTCTAACTTTTTTAATTAGAATATGATATAGTTATAAACATTTGTTAAAATAATAATAAAGTACACTCGTTTTATCTAAGATTTTTCAAGTTACTTTTTAAAAATACCAACATTTTTCTGGTTGGCAACATGCAAGAACGAGACACACGGCCTCCCTTATGGCTATCTCGCTCGGCTCGGATTTGCCTCTATGATACGTGCATTGTGAAATACACTCTATTACCAAGGCAATACAGTTCTTTTTAGCAATTACAAAATACGGAGTCTTCTATCCTTAGGACTATATCCATGTCCTGGTAAAAAAAAACTGGCCAGAAGAAGAAGAAGATGAAGTATTTATTTTTGATATTTTATAAAAATCATACATTGTCTGTGGCACAACAAACGCATCCCTTGTGTCAAGCTGCCAAAAAGAAAGAAAAAAAAAAAAAATCATACATATTTTTGTGTAAAAAGTTGGTTGAATTGGTTTAAATTAATGTTTAGCGATAAAATATCAACAATCTGATGTATATTTCCATCATAGGATAATACCCTATTATTTTTGTTTGTTAACAAAATAACAATTTACCTAACTTAGGCCTTTACATCCGATGATGGATGATTTATACAGTATTCTCCGAGCGAAGTAACCACTCTTGAAATACTGTAGTGCCTGGGACAGTTGTTTTTTAAATATCGTATGATTTCCCAAGCGCATACGGCATTCTCACAACATAGCCACCCTAGTCCAGAGGAATGACTAGTCAATACGTCTGGGGCCAACTATGTGCGGGTTTCCTCACGATGTTTTCCTTCACCGGTAGAGTTGTCACATACCTTTTGCAAACCTTCATAGAAATCCCTACCTATGATACAGGTTCCGGCTTCCCTTTGAAGAAGCAGCCTTCGCCACTGATAGTGAGAAGTGATATAAATCATAATGTAATTATTAATGTATCAAAACCGCTACCAACCTAAGTTAATTTGTATTCATTCTGTGACAGGCTTTAACTAGTGCGTGTAAATAATAATTATTATTAGCTGTGTTGATTTTTAAATTGTATAATGTTATTATTGGTTATGTGACTTGAGATAAAACTGATTATTTAAAGAAATATATCTGCATTATGTAATTCCTTTGCAAGAAATAAAAGTATTTTTACATTTTAAGTTTATTTTCTTACTAAAACCATGTAAAACTTACTTAAAAAAGTAAAATAAAATGTAGATACTCTTGTATTGTTATTATTTAATCAATCCTAATACGGACACTTGATACGGCACAACAACTTTATTAGAGGAATAATTGAAGGGATGGTAGTAGAAAACGTGGAAGGCCGAGAAGAACTTTTATGGACAGGTGTAGGCGAATGTGATGGTCGTGTCGTATCAGGAGGTCAAGAGAACGCCCGGAGTGCAGAGAGTAATGGAGAAAGCATCACTGACAAGAGCAAAGCTCTTAAATTAGAATGAATGAATAATTCTAGCAAGACAATGCTTATAACAAATTCAAAGTGTTATGGCCGCATTGTAATATTTTGTCTACAATATGTGGTAAGTGTTAGGTTTACTTATTTATTGCAATAGTACCCTGTACAGTCAAGGTACTTTAATAACACTTCCTTTAACGTTATAGTTCTGTAAAATTGTAAAGAATATTTCAATTATTTAGTCACAAATATACTATAGAGATTAAATATTAAGTATTTAATTGGTTAACACTGCTTGACTGTTTATAATAGGTGTAGGTATAATAGCATAGATGTATAATATTAAATTTGTAATAATTAATCAAAGTATAATAGCAAATATTTCAAAACTTTTATGAGGTGTTTGTGTCCTTCTAACCCATTTATAAGACGAAGGTGTTGAGCATCGATGACAATAAAATATCATTACATTGAAAAACTTATAAATTTTAACTACTAAATACAAATCTTTATTTCTAAGGAAGTTTCAGAGAAACTTGCTTAATTATGAACTCCATTTGTTACCTACTATAATTTAGGTACCTACTATACACCTAAAGATTGCTTTCAGCTGATATAGTAGCGTGTAAAGATTACAAACTGCAAGTAAGCTACAAATTAAGAAATTTATATTTTAACAAAGTGTTGAATTATACTTGAATACAATGAATTACATATTAGGTATTGACAATAATTGTGATTTATTGAATACTTTAGATTGAATTCTTTTGACTTTATGCAATATAGACTACTAGCAGAAGGTGTTGTATAGACCCTTTAAGCAACTTTAGGCAAATCATTATTATTTACAAATAACAGCTGATCAATAAAAATCCGCCATATTGTTCGTTGAGGCGATAAAGGTAGCCCCCTGGGTATCTTTATCGTTAGGTCGATAAAGATAAAGATCACGATCTACTAAATGTCACTTACGGCCGCTTGTCTAGGCATTGTATGGAGAAACACGTTAGAGCAATTCGTTATATGAGTGCATCGTTAGCGTATTCGTTCAAAGTGGCTGCTTGGCTACCAATTTTTTTAACGATACGACTGAATATGTCATTTAACGCACGCTTATGTCAATCCCATACATTTTTTATTCACGAAGTTCGCCGTCGATATTATTTAATGCATCTTGTCTAGCCCTCCAGTACCGATTCCGGCTGATATAAAAGATTATAGTATGTCCAATAAATAGTTTGTATAGGTACCAACTTAATAATTACTGCAGTCTGCTAAGTCAGTATCGAGTCGACAGTGTTATTCACTTTCTAATAAGACCAGTATGAATGTATGACACACCCAAAACAAATAAAGAGCATCGGTAATTGTAAACTGACAACTATAGTCGTCTCATTTATCAGTTATAACCATGTTACAAAATTTTTTGATATCACGAAATGAAATCTCAATAATGACATGTAATTGCCAAAAGATAAGGAAATTAAACTTTAGCACTGCATTTTCCGGTGTGATCTTCAGCAGTCATTCAAACAACAATAATAATAGGCTTTACGATGTATGTACTATGTACTCGTTTTTACTTTACGTTCCTTTTTACTCATTTACTTGAACTTCTAAAAACCTTTGCTTATAAATCCAGCATAATTTAGCAACATATGATACAAAAACAACTTAACCAAGTATCTCGCATCATTGTGAAGCGACTAGACCAGTCCACTAAAGATATGCACTTGGCGCTGTAGCCCAAGCTGCTAGATCGCACAGCACTGCTCGCTGCACATCTATGCGCGCCCATCGGTACTCGGTTGCCGTTACCGCTCGAACATAGAGCCTCCATCTGCACATAAAATAAAAGAGCACAACAATAATGTTTTACTAAAGAACTTCTTTAACTTTAACGGGAAAATGTAGAAATCATTATTCAATAAATTGAATTTCAGTTCAACAATCTAACAGATTTTCTAAAGAAATTCTAAGTACTGTTAGACCTTCATAATACCAAAGAAGAATACACGTGCGTTTACAACCTTTTACATAGTAACCAAGTTTACCGGAGTCCAATGCTGAGCTTGCTGACCCGGTGCAGTCACGGCCACTGGACCGTCCAGAGCGCGTGACATAGCCGTCGTCACGTATTCATACCATCACCACCAGCCACGGTTTATACCACTATCACTCGATTGTAATAAATACAATGCAGCTACACCTGCACATATTAAAAAACAATAAGTCAGGGGCCCCGTGGCCCATCTTTGAGCTTACCGAGCTATTGCTACTACTACATCGCAGTCTGCCACTGCCACGGCACTGCAGCATAGTCATTGTAGAACTCCCGACACGATCCACTCTTCTGAGAATTCGGCCCGCTGTTGTCCCATCTTTCCGCAATTACGCCATACATTTAGCGTGCTGCCTTGGTTGCACACTACCAAACTCGATCCACATTATTAACACTGATTTTATTATCACTTTTAGTAAACCGCACAAGATTACACATTTTTTTCAACTACCGTCACTTTTTTTTTAAACTTGAACAAAGTCTTGAAATTCTCATCTTGAACCAACACGAATCTCACTTTCTGATGTAGAAGACATGGGATAAACATGCCTCAAACATCGTACTATATTAAAGTACTGGCTCTCAAATTAACACTGTGGGCTTAACGTGGGTATTATTAGTATCAACTACTTTGCACTTGTTTTTACTTTCACTTCTTAACAAGAACGCCGATAATTCCCGAAGCCGAACCTCTTGCCACGACGGCTGGTAGCATAATGTTCCGTGACCATTCCTTAGAGGGTTATACTAATTCTAATCCTAATACTTTTTTTTTGTTCGTGCACTCAGATGCAAGATCGTGCAAACACCACCACCACACAAGCAACAATGTCGGCAAGATCGTGCAAAGCCCCACACCACCATGCAGGTTGCAAAACTCGACGCGCGTTTCGCCCCGAACCCGGAGCATCCTCAGGAAGTGGACCTGCGAACAAAGTTCGTTAGTAAAGCTGCCAACTAGACCGCCACCTTATATAGACTACTGGCTACTAGTACCCCCACCAAACAGGTTAATGAGCGGTGACGTAATCAAGCAAGTTTGGTCATTCAACAATGCAAGTCTATTGTTGTTCTTTTCTTTAATTATTTCTAATTGTTCCAACACGCTCAGTCGAAAGCCTTTGTCACATTTATGTAATACTTTATAGGAATGGCCATCGGGTACACTATGACCACTATCTAAAAGGTGTTTAGCAAAATGTGATTTATCACGATGACCATTTCTATAAGCCGCGATGTGTTCTTTGTACCGAGTCTCAAAGTTACGTCCAGTTTGACCTACGTATATACTATCGCATTCAGGACAATCCATTTTATAGACACCGGATTGGTACTTTAAATCAATCCGGTCTTTATTATGACACAATTGATTTTTTAAAGTATTATTTGTCCTGAATGCGACGTGCATATCGTTATTTCTCATTATTTTGGATAAACGTGCAGATACCTCACCCATGTAGGTCAAACTGGACTTGTATCTAACCACTTCCTTATCAGGAGTCCCTGCGTACAAAAACTTAACCAATTCCTTTTTAATTTTATTATTTAAAATATTATTAATAATTTTGGGATTATACCCATTCGACTTAGCGATTTGGTAAATTATGTTTAACTCTTTCTGATAATTTTCTTTACTAAGAGGAATGGACATTAATCTGTGAACGTAACTATGAAAAGCCGCGAGTTTATGTTGCCAAGGATGACATGAGGATGCATGAATAGTAGTATTAGTATATGTCGGTTTGCGAAAGATTCCAAAACTGTGTTCCTTGATTTATCTATTACTAGAGATAACGATAAACACAGTTTTGGAATCTTTCGCAAACCGACATATACTAATACTACTATTCATGCATCCTCATGTCATCTTTGGCAACATAAACTCGCGGTTTTTCATAGTTACGTTCACAGATTAATGTCCATTCCTCTTAGTAAAGAAAATTATCAGAAAGAGTTAAACATAATTTACCAAATTGCTAAGTCGAATGGGTATAATTAACATTGTATAGTTATTGTGTTATTATTATGTTTATTCCTTATGAATAGATTTTTATGTAATAATAATTATAATTTTTACATGTGTATATAGCCAGGGATACGAAAATATATTGGGAGTGAAATCAGATTAAGACACGTTAGTTTTATGTTATTCACGCGAAGTCTTTATATGTTAAACACATAACCTTTCTTTCTAGCTTATTATCTCTTAGACCTGTCAATGGTATAATTAATCAGGGGTAAAGTTTGGAGAGAAATATTTATGAGAGTTGGTATCACTGCCTGTTATCAATGAATAGGGAATCATCGTCGTAGTTGAAAGACAGCACTGTAAATAGAACTCTGTGCTGATACAATAGAGCTGAAAATCGAACACACGAGTGTCGAGCTTTCCGGTCCACTGCACCGTTCCAAATCCGTGCGTGTGTAGCGACACCGGATTCAGTCTGCGGATATAGTCCGCTGTACGCTCCGTACCAAATTCGTATGTCTGTAGATACTATTAGAGCATCCAACTAAAACCCCTCCGCAACGACTCATAAAGAACTTTCGTTCCAAAAAAATGGCCGCCATCTTAGAAAATAGATTTTTTTTTACCCAAAGGCATGAACGTATAAAGAAGGCGGACACCGCATCAGGAACATGAATAGTGTAACAATCAAAGTAAGACGGCCGTATCGTAGCGACACACACACGCACACATTGACAGTCAAAGTAAGACAATCGGCTGCCATTACGCTGCTGCGAGTTGAGTGTGACACACGTTTTTCGAAAGAAAAAAAATGCCGTCCTGTGTCATTAAATCGTGCCGAAATAATAGTGGAATAATTAAGAAACGCGAGGGAATAACCTACCATAGGTAAGTCAGTAAATGATTTTGTATTTAATACGTAAACAAACAAATGCAAATCATTAATAATTTGATAGAAAAATGTTAGCTGACATTAGAGGTGAGACGTATTTAACGTAACAGGTAAAAAGTAACAGGTATTTGGAAATAACACATAACAGTCGATATCCAGTTATTAAAATAACAGTTATTAAATAACATAAAAATAACTATCTGCGTACAGCGTACGTGTTATCTACGGCGGGCTTATTACGTATCGACAGTACTGTACAGTACTGCCTCTACCGAACAATCGAGGAACTAAAATTGCAATCAATCGTTCGATTTCTTCACTGCTGTCAATTTTTTTCGTATTACGTAAGACTTTTACAGCTTAGCGAAAGCAATCAGCGAGCGATTTGAACCGTCAGTTAGCAATAATAAAAATTGTGATTTCTCGAATTGTCTATAGCGGAGTGGGTAGTGGTACCTATTTAAAGTATAAGTACCTGGGCGACCGAGCTTTGCTCGGTTATTACTATTTATTGTAATATGGTGGTGGTTAGGTGATAATCTACATAAACTTAAAAAGTAAAATGTGAACTGACAATTATTATTATTTACAATCGATTTTTGTGTAGATGGTGTTTGATCTCAAACATTACCTACATTTTTTTAAACTTGCCTAAAAACAATAAAACCCGTAGCACGATTCTTGCCGTCCGCGTCTTAACCAGCTGGACCAAACGGATAGTGGTCAGTAGGACGAAATTAGCAACCATATACTGCGTGGAAAGAAAAACGCATGAAAACTCAAAAACACGCATTTTCCCAAACATACAACTAATCTAGATCGATTATTTACCCTCGAAACCCCCCATATACCAAATTTCAGTGAAATCGTTACAGCCGTTTCCAAGATCACGATTATAAATATTCAAGAATTGCTCGTTTAAAGGTATAATATTTTATAAGTTTATAATTTTTTTATATAGAAGATAATAAAATTTACGGCATCTATTTCACTACCAACAAACAGTACCTACTTACTAGTTACTGTGCGAGATGTAAAGTTATTTTTGTTCTCGAAACAAGCACAACTAACGCGCACACAGAATATTTTGGTAATATACATGAAAAACGCGAATGTGATAGAATATTTTAAAACTAAATATGTTTCCACGTGAAATTCGGTCCCAAACCATTTTCTTATATAATTTCTTGTAAGTTTTTTCATGACCTAAAACAATATGGTAGCACTTGTAAACATATGACCGAAGTTTGCTTGACTTGACATGTCATTAATAATTCCTATGATTGCTTCTAGTTAAATTGTTTTGGCGCTAGTTTCGTAGCAAAAATAAAACAAAGTGCATTCAAACATAACAGCGAGCGATTAGCAATCGATCGCATAGGTAATACGATTTTATTTGAAGTTCAGCAATCGATTGCGCGTATACCGCGCGATGACTGCAAGATTTCTAATCGCTATTTTTACGTAATACGGCGGCCGATATATTATAGTCCGATCTTGTCTCTCTGTTACACATACAACGACTCCATGAGCAAAAACGAAATGCACTTAATATTTAAATACTCTGTATGTCTCTCTTACAATTATAAGCATCTACAATTTGCTGGAATGAAAAGTACCTAACTAATTAGGTACTTTTCTTCGAAACTTCCCTAATATAACTAATATTAGGGAAGTTACGAGGAAAGACGTTTGGTGGAGTCTTAAAAAATTTGTATGGGGGTGGGGGGGCGTCTCTCGGGGTCCTCGGGGTATATACCAGTTCCCGACAGGAATTTGGGGAATATATTGGAGTCAAAATGTAGTTCTAGTTCTCTCGATTCCAATGAACTATGGTTAAAAACACGTGTAACTTGTTATCCACCGCGCGAAAACCGCTGTATCACGAAGACTATTACCTCCATAGTAACCATACTAAATACTAATATTTGACTGTTACATTTGACAGGTATCCGAAACAGGTAGTGTATAACAGTAACAGGTATAACAGGTATCGTCTATAGCCTGTTATAACCCATCTCTAGCCATAGAGTACCTCTAGCTGACATCTCTCTGACGTACCGGTGTTGCCATTTATAGAAATAAAAAATTACCCTAAATTGTAGGAGATTTCAGTATGTGTTATGTATGTACCTGTTAGCTATTTGAAAAAAAACTTGTAGACAAACTCAAATTAAGTATCTATGTATTGATGCTTTAAATACACATGTAAAAATAATTTGGAATAATATTTAAAAAAAATTAAACATGAATCGTGATTTGTATTCAGTTTGGTGGTAGAGCCATGCTTCGGCACGAATGGGCCGGCTCGACCGGAGAAATACCACGGGCTCACAGAAAACCGGCGTGAAACAGCGTTTGCGCTGTGTTTCGCCGAGTGAGTGAGTTTACCGGAGGCCCAATCCCCTACCCTATTCCCTTCCCTACCCTCCCCTATTACCCTATTCCCTCTTAAAAGGCCGGCAACGCACTTGCAGCTCTTCTGATGCTGCAAGTGTCCATGGGCGACGGAAGTTGCTTTCCATCAGGTGACCCGTTTGCTCGTTTGCCCCCATATTTCATAAAAAAAAAAAAAAAAAAAGTTTTGTTAATAATTTGTTAACAAGCTTTTGCTCGTAACTTCATTCGCGAGATACCAGTTTTTAACCGACTTCCAAAAAAGGAGGCGGTTATACGTTCGGCTGTATGTTCAACGATTACTCCGCCGTCTATGGACCGACTTTCAAATTTTTTTCTATGATGTATAGGATATAATCCGAAATTAGTCCTTGTGGCATTAACGTGGTGACCTGATGATAGGATCCCAGAGGAATCGAGGGTACTCCTCGAAATTTATATGGACACATATGGTGATTTAAACGGTTTTGAAGTAGTCTAAGCATATGCTACCAAAAAGTAAGATTTTGTACCAAGGTATACCCTGGATCCAAAAGCACTGAACAGAACTCCACAGTCTTTAGAGATACGCGTTTGGAAATTTCGGCATTATTTAAAGAATTGCAAGCATATCCCAACTAACATTTTGGTAATAAGAATAAGCGCTAAATGTAAGTTAAGTAGCTCATAGCTACTTAAGAGAAACTTAAAAACCTAAGGTTCTATAAAAGGTCTAACAACTAGTGGTATAGCGCGCTATAACTATCTTATAACCCTCGATTGGGCCCACAATTTTAGCGCTTAGAGTGACATAATAGCTGTAGAAAAGTGATAAAAAGGTGGGAATAAAGAGTTACAATAGTGCTATTGAAGTAGTATTCACCATTTTAGGTGTATTATAAGCTATACACAGGTTACAGCTGCACCTTTAGTAATAAATAATTTATAAAATTCACTCAATTAGATTTTTAACAACATATGAGTGCTCCTACGATACTATTTATAGCTCGATTGTATATTGTGCATAATAAGTAGTAATAAACATCACCCAAAGTTTTTTTTTTACTTTACGTTTCTATTACCGTCAAAAATGATAAAATATAATAGCAGTGCGCATATTCATGGCCGACAATCATGGCCGACATCAATTAATAATTTTATAAATTATCGGTTTCATTCTGTCAGTTGAATTCTCCCTGCGGTGATAAGTATTCTGTGATAATTTATACTAGTTTTCATCTCAATTTTGAAGCGCCTCAAAAATAAACAACATTTCATATTAATAGGTAAAATAAATCAGTGCCACGGCATTTTTTTTTTATTTTAGTTGTGGTTGTAAATAACAATTCTCAGTACGTCTATGTATATTTTAATTGAAAACAGTAAATAATGTAAATCAATAAGTCGGAAAATAATATTTTGACCATAAATTTACTTTTAAAATTTTATAGGTTATGTTTATTTAATGGCGTAAAATCTACATTACCTAAGGTTCCCGATAACTCTTTTATTCCCAACGCAGTGTTAAAAAAACTATAGCTAGCTTTTTAATGCCACTTGGACTTTTATAATGTGGGAGTAAATCCTATTATACAACCTGTAATGATTTAAAGGTGGTTTCTGACACTTGCAGCATCTAGCTCTATAATACCTATAGTTATCACTTCTTTAACTTCTATAGCTCTAAAATACAAATAGTTATTACTACTATAACTTTCTTTTAGCTCTTAGGGCTCCATAGAACTCGTTAGGTGGTACAAGGTATTGACTAACTCCATTTAAGAACTTTAACCGTTTGTAAGTATTAGCAGACAACTTACAATTGGTGATAGTATTTTACGTTTCCTAAAGATGTAAGAGTAAGTTATAAAAAAGTTCTGACAAACTCCAAGTTAGCACCTTAAGTTATATATTTTTCCTATATTTCTATTATGTCTCTTGAAACTTTAATTATTTATTCCTAACGCCGCAGTAGAGTCCAAAGCTATTGTCAGAGCTCTTATATGTCATTTATAATACTTTAAGTGTCAAAAAAGGTTTCCCTTAGCGCCAAAATGTTAGTTGGGATGCCACTATGTAACTTACAGTAATCATCATCATCTTATTTACAAGTATGGGAAGTTAGGGAAGCTTGGCGCGTATTCAATTATAGGACCATTCCAAGTCTTCTCGTGGATGTCGTAGGAAGCGACTTAGGAAACACAAGCTAAACAAAGCTTAAAAACATCAAAGAGACCTCTCCAACCCGTCTCTGGCCAGCGCGCAGCGTGGAGAGTGTAGACCAAATCCTCTGACTGCTCTGGCTTATATTGTCTGATAGTACAGAGAGAGTCGTGCTCCTGCAGTGACGACCTGATGATGGATGATGATGATGATATCCTGTAATGACTATAATTAACGCAGATAACAACAGTTCTTCAGTTCTATTTCATCAATCTTATTGTCATCAAGTCATTTAAACTAATAATTAAGACTTTTTGTTAGCTGTACCTTTATACGAATGTGCTTATGTAAAATTATTAATTATGTTCATGAAAAGAGAATAGTTTCAATGAGCCTTGCTATGAAACAGTTAAGAATATTTATATTATTTGATTAAATGATAAAAAAGTTAGTTTTATTTTTCGGTATTAGTATTTTGTTTAAAATTAAAAGTGACAATAAATACGATTATATACGATAGTCAAAACGCCAAAATATGAAAAAATAAAACACAAAGTAATTGAAATATTTTTTTAATTATGGGTAATTTTTCGCATATATGGCAATTATCCGTAAACTCACACAAACGTAAGTCGCCGCCATTGTTGGGTTTCACTCAATGCTTGGCTCACCCTCCGTCCGCCTTTTTTATACGTTCATGCCCAAAGGGTAAAAACCGGCCAAGTGCGAGTCAGACTCGCAAGATGCACATAGGATTCCGTACCATACCAATATTTTACATGTTTACTTATTATTTGATCACTTTTGTACGAAGTTTTCCAAGAAAGCGCATTTCATGAGATAAGAAGAGATAAGTAACTGCTGAAGTAACAAAGTTATATTATAAGCTGTTCTGCTTACAATTGATGTTAAAACATTATTTTTCGTCATAATATAATAATTATAACGAACTGAAACTCGTTAATTTTGCGTATAGGTTATGATAAAGTGCGCTGATAGGTTGAACGGCATATGCCCTGAGCCGCCATTTTTGTTTGCTTATTCATTTCTATCGAATAATGTAACTATTTTAAATTATAACATCAGAATCACGTAGTTAAATCACATAAATATTTATTTAATGTAATATATACACTGACATACAAAAGATTACGTTTAATAAAGGTTAAAAAGTCTTAATTTAAATAATCTATACATATAAAATCCTTTGTCCTGAATGACCAACCTAAACGGCTGATCGTCAAGACCTAAAACTCGTAATTGCAAGTAAATTGGTATAGATAAAAATTAAATATAGCTTGAGATCCTAGGCCCGCCTTACTACACTTTTAAATGAAACTCGTATATCTATACTAATATTATAAAGAGGAAAACTTTGTTTGTATGTTTGTTTGTTTGTTTGTAATGAATAGGCTCAAAAAGTACTGGACCGATTTCAAAAATTCTTTCACCATTCGAAAGCTACATTATCCACGAGTAACATAGGCTATATTTTATTTTGGAAAAAAATAGGGTTCCGTAAAATATTTGGGTTTTTCGGACACAAGGTGTAAAAAGTCAACTAGAAAAGTTACTTATTTTGCGTACGCTGCCTAAACTATAAAAGATAGAACCATAAAATATTCTAATTAATTGTAGACCTTATAAATATCTACAAAAAAGTCCGCGACACACTATACCTATCTATGTCGAGTGAGGCACAACAACCATTTTTTTATTTAGAAATCTTGAATTTTTTTTGGACTACATTTAAACGCGTTTATTTTACTCATGCTATTAATCCTTATCAAAATTAATTATTTCATCACTAAGTACAGTTTATGTAGATAATATTTGGTCTTTGAATGATTGAAATTGGACGTGTGGTTTTGAAGTTATGGCTAAATTAAAATATTACGATTTCTGCTGCACGGCCCGTTGCGAAGTGGGCGTCACCAAGGCGGGGGTGCGCGTGCGGGGGGAGTTTAGATCTATGGTATTTCATACGATAAAAGTATACCCACCTACTTATTTCATTGAGTTTTAGTACGTACCTATATTAATTTGTTTCTGTTTGTTTTGACTAGATTTCGCCCATTTTGTTAAAGGTTTAAAGACATTCTGTAGTATTAGTATCAGTATTGTACCCGTGCGAAGCTGGGGCGGGTCGCTAGTACAATAATATACGCGTAAATTTTGTTCCCACTTTTGACGCCCACCGCAAAAACTAGCTGGTAGGTAGGCACTAATCAATTTGTGTAATAGTTTGTCGTTAGTAATTTACTTTCAAATACGAATTAATTTCCAATTTAATCGAAGCAATCGATAGTCCGTGAGTGGGGGACTTTATTTTTATTTTGACATAATAATAATTATATTATCATCACGTTGAAAAATAAATCTGACAAGAATTCGAAAGTTTTTGATGAAAATCTTACTCTGAAAAACTAGGCACTTAGATATTGACGATTGCTGCATTTAATATATTCATAATACATAGTATATTATACAATATTTCAGTAGAGTAGTTTGAGTGTATAATTAAATTTATTTTATCTTTTGTTGTTGTAATATGTAATATTTAATTTATTTGTGCTTGCTTTATCACTGTTTAATGTATAGGTTTTTAGTTTTTAACCCAAAACAATCACATTTTTTTGTTTATCTGTACGTTTGTGTGCGCTAATCTCAAAAACTACAGAACGGATATTTATAAAATTTGTTACCGTAGTAGTTCAAGCTTTGGATAAGCACATAGGACTCACTGCGAAATACTTTAATTGCGAAACATTTTTGGGTATAATTTTCACGCGGTTAGGATAGCTCTGCTTACAATTTTGTGTGCGTATTTCAATTCAATCGGTTTATACCTACAAAAAGTTTTATCCATCTGAAGAATAATTCACTTTACTTAGGTATTACCTAATGATTAATGTGTATGATTCTATGAGAAATAAGTGAGAAGCTCAATGGCTTCGTGGTCGTACTGATAACAAATCTCTCTCTCAAACTAAGTCGTGGTCCCAACTAGGATGGGTGATCACAATCCAAATTATCTTTAAGTCCACGCGCCTACTACCAATTGCCAACTAACGTCTTCCTATTCAAAAGATTTTCGAAATCGTTAAAATACTAATTATCGGCTACAAAGATATCCTTACTTACCTAAACGCGAAAGTTTGTATCATATATAACAAAGACTCCATTAGGATAAGATATTTATTAAATATTATCGAATAGCTCAAATGCTGAACGATCAGAAACGTGACAAATTCGATGCCACGTATTCCCGTATTTTATCCTGAGATTTTCTAATCCAGTAATTTCCAAATCCAAGCAAATAATAATCAAGTCTCCATGACAACGATTTCCTATGACATCTATCAATACTGGCATCGACCTCGTCCAAATAGTAAAACTACTTGACGTTTCTAATCATAGACAATCTTAGCTTTAACACGCTCCGACACGGCCATTCTGACAATTCGCACGTCCCTGTGCGAAACAAATCCGTTGACACTCCGACAAGATCACCCTGGCGACTCTGAGATCCTTGTGTGAAGAATATTCATGTGCATCAACGTTCCGACATGGCTATTCTGATATGCACACGTCCCCGTGTGAAGCGTCTCACGTCTTCGTTTCAAGCTTCTGAAAGAAACATTTTACAGCACAGTAAAAGGTTCTCACTCGGTCAACCTGACCTCGAAAAATTAATAAGAACTGCTTTAATCAAAGCTTTAATCCATGGACATAACATATAATTTTCTCATATTCTAACACATCAATACCTCCTTCCTGTGTCAATTACACTCTATTAACATCCTTCATCTAACCTTTATCTAGTGTTCTTAGAGTTAAATTTTAATTTACATTTTATACTCTAAGATTAAACACACATGAAGTATACAGATACAACACAATATCAACCATAATCTTGCTACCAAATAAATCATGACATGCTTTACCACACACTTCACACTTTACATGTACCATCTCAATATCAAAAAACGATGCTGCTTTATTCCCATCCGGTAGGCAGCTAAAGAGCCGACTCCATCCGGGCTAACTATATTCAACCACTGCAGCATTGCTACAATACAAGGCCACCTCCATCCGGTGCACCTCACTACAAAAAACCACTGGGTTGCCTCCATCTGGCACCCAGTCACAAGGCCACCTCTATCCGGTGCCTAGTCTCGTCAAGCACTGGGCTGACTCCATCCAGCACCCACTCACAAGGCCACCTCTATCCGGTGCCTACTCTCGTCAAGCAATGGGCTGCCTCCATCCGGCACCCAAATACAATCCGCGCTCGCAATCCGCAGTCGCATTCCGCATTCGCAATCTGCAGTTGCAATTAACAGTTGCAAACGAAAATACTCATAGTTTACATCTTTTAACATACAGTTTACAATGTACTTCAAAATCTTAACGTCTTTTGGACCGCTTAGATTATTACCAGATTGAGCGCGCCGAACATCTGGGTGGAATAACTAAACCTTTAATAGTAATTAAACCAAAAGCTAATATAATTTTACTTTAGTGCTAAACAGAGCGTCGTATTTTCGTCGTCACGTCACGAACTTTTAACAAAATATTTTTGCATTTAACTTTTTTAATAAATATTTCCAGAAGCAGAGACAGGCGAGCATAAGAACATTGACCGAACCGGTAGCACATTTACAAGAAATAAATAAAGATTTAGTGCCTCACATGACTATCGAGCACTTTAAAAATTATTCCACAGAATTCGAAAAAAAAAATACTGTCGCAAAAACGTTGGACTATAGGGCAACCCGATCGTCTTTGTTTTAGGCTCAAATTGTAGCTGACTAAATTGTCCAGAGGAATTTTTCGCAAATTTTGAAATAATTCGTCTTTTCCAAATTATCGAGCTCCAAAAAATATAAAAAAATCTGAATAAAATTTAATTTTTATTTCACTGTTTCAGCCATAACTTTTATAGTTTTTTTTTATTATTTTCTCGTGAATACGCGTCTTTTGAGCTTTTTTTTTTTTTTGAATATCATATCCGTCACAACTTTCCACGATATAAGGTAATCTTAGTTTTTCATGAAATCGGAGCTTGCACTGGAGCGAATGAAAAGAAAGTTACAAGTCAAAAGTATATCGTATTTTTTCTAGCTATACAAACTGCAATTAATAATGAAGGGTCAGGTGTTTCACAATACTCCCGCCGAATGTAAGCAGTTAACTTGTTACACTAAGTTAACATAACACGTCATATTAGTACGATTACGCTGAAGATTCATATCAATATAAAACTTTTGAATTTTCAAAGTTTCTGATGGAAATGATACGTTTCTTTCTCATAAATTCAATAATCGTTTGGTCGTAAGCAACTTTGGTGCGTTTATAACGACAAGGGTATTCTACTCGAGGTTCATTTTCACGTTTACAGATGAGCAATCGGATTGCTGATGGAAAATAACCATAGCCGTCGCTTTTATTACCATACCAAAAGAGTCATAAATGCGTTGCTAGTCGTTAAGATAATCTTAGGTCTCCTGTCGCGCAATTTTTAAGTATTTTTGGTTTTACCTAAATACCACAATATTCTAGGCAATTCGATTTTCGCATGTGTAACAATATACATTCGAAGCCCACAAAGTAAACCAAAAGGTCGATTCTACTAATCAAATTCCGTAACAATACAGTTACGATCCAGTCCTGATAATATATTAAAACTGTAAAAATGGCACTCTCACAAACGTCTAACCAACGTCAAACCCGTTTTGATTGGGCACAACTCCAAAAATCTGTTCATGACATCAAGACGACTCATCCACAACTCAACAAAAGCAAACTAAAAGTGTAAGTCAACTACGAGAATTGGGGTTCAGAATAACTGATAGTTGGCACAGAGATGACTGATTATACCAGTAGTGAAAAACCTCCTCCTGACATTTCATAAGCTTACTACATCTGTTACTTTCTGGTCGATATCCTTTAACTTCATTGGAAGTAACTGCAATTTTAAATCCACGGTTTTAATATGCGCAAGGAAATTCAGGCTTCTGAAACTTTTCCATTACTTTCTACTTAAAACATTACCGATCAATAATTGACAATATTTATAAGATCAAATAGCTCATAAATATCAGAAAAAGTAAGATCAGGACAAAGATTGGTGATTTGCTTTGATGTCCGTTTTCGAAAACTAGAGTATGTATGTTGTGTCTTTAAGATGACGTTGCCATAGGTTGACATTTCCGGTTAGATTCAAGTGGTTCATTTTTCTGAAGGTTTGGGGGCCGTTATACCAAATACTCCATAGACCTTAGGAAAACAATAATTATTAGGAAAATCGGATATTAACTTTTTCATTATACCTGCTTTTTCTTAAAACAGGAACCTATGTTCAGAAGATAGATGATTCGTCATTTCGATATATTATTATAGTAAAAAAATTTAGTCATTCGTATCGTATCGAAATAAGTTGTTATTTCTTTGTTCTAAGTAAACATTTTTTTCAATGGCTCGGCTCTGATCACTAACATTCCCAACGCTGGGGCTCGGCTCTCATCTACTGGAAGTTGCATCAGTCTACTACGTTACCTAATCACAGAACACTTATTACGGAGAAGTATGTCGACCTCATACAAAAAAATTGGGACCAGATAAGCGCCTCTAGTGAGCTGCCTCTTCAAAATTTTAACCGCCTTCCAACAAAGGAGGACTACTTAATTGATTATATTAATATGGCGACAAATTTAAGATACGTAATTATAGTTTAAGATATCGTTAAATTCCTCTTTCGAATACAATTTGACATTCCAACAAAACCGATTAACCATCTCCATAAACAATTAATTAATACTGCAGAACAATATGTTCATTTTTTTCTTGCTTTTTTTTCGAATGGGGCTACGTTAATGTCATTTAAGTTGTTTTAACTTCATCGGACTGGTAAGTGGTGACTGCCATTTGGCTAGTCTTTATGGTACAATATATTAATTATTCGTGAGCCTTAAGTACATAAGTCTAGCGTTTTCGATAGCGCGAGGCAGAAGCGACATAGTGTAATCTGTTGTGGTTTTAAGTAGCTTTTATGTAACGTTAACCCTGTAAGACAGAGCGATATATTGAAATGTCGCCATTCTCGTTGCACCGAACTACCCCCTTGTACCTAATGAACAAAACCAAGAGAGAAAATAATTTATGCAAACAATAATTATCTGTCAAAATAAAATCATCCCAAAGTACATACGTATCATTCCAAATTAATAAACAATTTCACTTGGTTAGATAATAATCTAGCGCCTGACACATGAATTTTCAACTACTATCTTAAAGTATCATGCGAATCCTTATTGCAAAGTTAGATTTTGATAAACGGACAAAACTGTATTTTCAATTTGATCCAAAGGTTGCGAAGTACTATAATTTTATGTTCGTTTTAAATATTCTTTTTACTTGTGTCTCATGTAATAAATTGTAAGTTATTATGTACTCAAATAAAAATGTCATTCGTGAGAACGCGCAAGATCACGCTCCTTCTATATCATAACAAAGATTACTTAAATTTGCAAAATTTTAACAACTATGTCATACATTCTTATAGCACGTATAGCATCATTTGCAAAATAGCAGTACACTGTAAGAAGTAAATAATTACACTCATGCACATCGTCTTAGACTTCAACAGGCTACGCGTCGCTATATAAGTAGGTAGGTACACACATATGCAGTCGTTCGATACACAAACTAGTATCTAACCTAAAATCTTAGTTTGAGATGCGCTAACTTGGTTAGACCATGAAGCCATTAGCAACAAGAGAAGCAACATCTTATATGATCTTTATTAGCTAGGTAATTTCGCTATGTGTATCAAATGAAAGAGACCTCATAAACAATACTAGATCAATTCTACCAATATTTCGAGAAAAATATCGTAATGGAAGGAATACGCTCACCACAGTTATTGAGTGTCCAAGTTGGAATCTTTGTACCCAATATATTATCAACTCCTTTAATTAATAGTTTATAGAGCAGAACTGCATCTGCCACGTGATTTATCGTCAATTCCCTCCAAGTATGTCAATATATAGTGTCCTTGTCTCCCGCTGTAAAATAAAAATAAACAATACATGACATATCTCAGAATTGCTATTAAACTAGCTTTGATGTTCTGATGCAGCTAAACGTCTTTAACAAAACTTTTCCTCATGCAAGACAATCAATTGACTTGTGTCCCTATCAACCACAAACAAAGCATTTGCGAGCAGTGTGTTGACCACAGGATCTATCTCTAGTTTTGGCTTTCCATCTCTGTCTACGCCTGTCTTATCTATGACAGGCGAAGAAGGAGAAGTCTGCCGGCAGTCGGCAGATGGCCATTATTATATTACCAACTACGTTCACAAGGTTAGCAATCTTTTATTTTAAGTAAATACGGCAAGTAATTAACTAAATATCAATAAATGTGCATTACGGCGTGGACAAAAAGTGGCGACCGAGACAGATAATCGAATCCTTCGTGAATTGGCGTGCGTTGAAAATGTGTCGTAAGTACATAGACGCGGGCCGGTCTTAAAACAAAGGTATGCATATTTTGCCTTTTCCCAAGTAATTGCCGTACCTATTTCCCATTCCAATCCTATCTGTATTGTTCATTCCGTGGTGCATAACATATAATTTGTGAATTTCAAATACAAAGTCGACGCCTTGTACTGTCGGCGCCATATTTTTTTCCCAAAGGTATCTAATTTAGTCGCACCTAACATATTATTTTAACATACACATTGGAATTGTAACATTATTCTGTATTTTGTGTTGTTATATCATAAAATTTCCCTTTTCCAAAGTCGACTTTAACATAATTCGTACTCTTAAAAAGAAATTTCAACTTTACGAGGCGGAAATCGCCATATTGAAATTATAGGTTATCATTATTTGTGAAATTTCTTTACGTATAATTTAATCGCATTATACCCCAATTCTTTAAGCTATTGCTTTATTGTTATTTCATAGCCTTTGTGCCGAATATTTCAGCGCCCGGTGGGGTCGCCGATCACAAATCGTTTCGCCGCCGGCCGGCGTGCGTTGGAGCGGCGCGGGCGCCCTCGGCCTCCGCTAGCAATAATCGCGACGGGCGAGTGTGCTTCGCGCCGGCACGCAGTGGTGTGAGTCGATTGCGGCTGGATCGAAAACGGTCAGACCTTTCATTTTATAAAAAGTTTGTCGTGAATTTGCAATGTCTGAAAGTGAATCGAAAACAAGATCTAAAAGTCCTATGATGGCTTTAAACGTACAACATTCGGATTCTAGTGGTGAACAAGTAAAAATCTTAACTAAGAAACGTGGAATTGTTCGAGCTAGGTTAACTAATTTTAAAAATTACGTACAAGTTTTTAACACCTCAACTACTTATTCAAATTTACAAATAAAGGAATTGAGTTTGAGATTAGCTCAAGTTCAGGAATTATTTTCAAACTTCGATATAATACAAACCGAAATAGAGGAGCTTTCAGATAATTTTGAGGAACTAATAAATCAGCGTGAAATTACCGAGAAGGAATTTGTTACTCAAATAGCTTATGCACAGTTAATAATTGACACATTTTCAGCAAACGATAAAAATTCTGAACATGGGTCTGAGAAGTCGCATCAGTCTAATTGTTGTCATGTGAGTGGTGGAAGTATGCCAGTACGGCTACCGACTATTAATCTACCTACCTTTGATGGTAATTATACAAAGTGGTTAGAGTTCCGTGACTCGTTCAAGTCATTAATACATGAGAATGATGCGATTTCACCGATTAACAAATTTCATTATTTAAGGCATTCGTTACAAGGAAGCGCCTCTGTAACTATTAAATCTATAGATTTTTCCGCTAACAATTATGATCTTGCGTGGCTACATTTATGTGAAAGATACAACAATAAAAACATTTTAGTAAATAATCATTTGAAGGCGATTGTAAATTTAAACCCAATTCAGAAGGAATCATTTAGTGCTCTTAGGTATTTAGGTGATCAAGTTTTTAAAAATTTAAGTGCGCTTAATAGTCTTGATATTTCCACGACGGGGTGGGACCCTTTAGTTTTATTCTTAGTCTCAGCCAAATTAGATCCCGTAAGCAGTGTGAAGTGGGAAGACTATAAAGGACATATCTCACAAATGGCCACACTTAAAGATTTTAAAACATTTATTCAAAATAGAGCGAATACATTAGAAAGTAGAGGTACAACCAATAATTATTATGACAATAAAATTAATAATATTAAACCTAATAATAACAATAAAGGCAATGGCAATTTTAATAAAAACATAAAATCATTTCTCGTTTCGGAGGTTTCCAAAAAGGGTTCTTGTCTTGTTTGTAATAAATTAAACCATTTTGTCCATCAATGTCACAAGTTCAAAACAATGAGTGTAGACGATAGAATTTCTGTAGTTTCAAAACTTCATTTATGTATCAACTGCTTACGTTTTGGTCACGCGGTAGCAGAATGCCCCTTGAAAGGTCGATGCCGCATCTGTCAAGAAAAACATAATACATATTTACATAAAAACAAAAATACAGTTAACAATAGGGTTGTTGAGAACACCACATTAACTTGTATTAATCCAGTAAGTCTACCAGCGACATCACCAGGCCAAGTCATACTGTGTACAGCTCGAGTCAAAATTATTAACAAAGAAACCAATCGTACTTATCTTGCTCGGGCGCTGTTAGACACGGGAAGGCAGGTGTCTTTTATCACTGGTGACCTAAAACGAAAATTAGGAGTAGTTTCAAAAGAAATTAGTAGTTTCAATATTTCTGGTATAAGTAATATTACATGTCCAGTGTCTGAAAGACGTAGTATTTTAGTAAAGTCATGTGTAAGACCTTTCAGTGTAAACATTAATTGTTTAGTTATACCCAAGATAACGGGTACTATTCCAAAAACCAAAGTCGACATTCAAAATTTAAATCTACCCGGTAATTTAGAACTTGCTGACCCTTCATTTCATGAACCCTCCGAAATAGATATTTTGTTAGGTGCAGACATATTCTTTGACATTCTTTGTCCCAATAAAATTAAATTAGGTCCAAATAAACCTATTCTTCAAGAAACTAAATTAGGATGGATAGTAGCTGGCCCTACTGTTCAAGATAATAATAATTCTGTCCCATCCATCCTTTTAACAGCTGGCTCTGCTAACCAGCCAAAGGCAAACGGTGATGTTTGTTCTCCGCTATCGCTTCAAGATACGGATGCCTATTCTTTGATGTCACTTCAAGACATCAACCTATCCAATGAAGTATCACTTCAAGATACTTCTAGATCTAATTATTTGATTTCACTTCAAGACATCAACCTATCCCATGAAGTATCACTTCAAGATACTTCTAAGTCCAATTCTTTGATGTCACTTCAAGACATCAACCTATCCCATGAAGTATCACTTCAAGATACTTCTGACTCCAATTCTTCGATGTCACTTCAAGACATCAACCTATCCCATGAAGTATCACTTCAAGATACTTCTAGACCCAATTATTTGATGTCACTTCAAAACATCAATCTATCCCATGAAGTATCACTTCAAGATACTTCTGGCTCCAATTCTTTGATGTCACTTCAAGACATCAATCTATCCAATGAAGTATCACTTCAAGACGCTTCTAGGTCCCAACATTTCTCTGGAGTATCACTTCAAGATACTTCTAGATCCTATTGTTTCCTTGAAGTATCACTTAAAGATGCTTCTAGGTCCCCCAAGTTCCCACTTTGTCCTGAAGTGTCAGGTGAAGATGCTCATAGGTTCCCCAAGTTCCCACTTTGTCCTGAAGTGTCAGGTGAAGATGCTCATAGGTCCCCCAAGTTCCCACTTTGTCCTGAAGTGTCAGGTGAAGATGTTTCAAGGTCCCCCAATTTTACACTTATCCTGAAGTGTCATGTGAAGATGCTTCTAGGTTCCCCAATGTCCCACTGTGTCCTGAAGTGTCATATGAAGATGCTTCTAGGTCCCCCAATTTCACACTTTTCCCTGAAGCGTCCCGTGAAGATGCTTTTAGGTTCCCCAATTTTACACTTTTCCCTGAAATGTCACATGAAGATAATTCTAGATTCCCCCATTTCAAACTTTCCCCTGAATTATCACTACAAGATAATTCCGGGTCTAACCCTTTGATATCACTCGGACAGGTTTTGAGTGATATCAGTCCTGACTCTGAGGTGTCATTGTCATTTCAAGATACTTCCGGGTCTCCTTCCATATCACGTAAAGATATAGTTACGTGTTCTCGGGTATCACTTCAAGATACCTCCGAGTCCTTAGTGATGTCACTTAGAGATGTCAAACCTTATTCCGAAGTATCACTTTTAGATACTTCTGGGTACACTCCTTTGAATTTCTACTCCGAAGTATCACTTCAAGATACTTCTGGGTTTATTCCTTTAAAACGTTACTCTGAAGAATCACTTCAGGTAACTTCTGAGTCTAACCCTTTTTTAATCTTGGATCTAAGGTATCACGCCAAGATACTTCCGGGTCTTCTTCCATATCACTTGAAGATATGGGTGTTTGTTCTCGGGTATTTTCTCAAGATACTCTCGAGCTCTTTTCCAATTAATTTCAAGTTGCTAGTTCTTCTCTGTTTTAATTAAATTTGGTCCCTTATCATTATGACAACCTCTGCCAATTGAATTGCGATCATGATCTTAATATTAATATTGCTCGCACATTCTCAAATTCTTAAATCTTTATTTATAATTATATTTAACACGTTATAATTTCCTTCATTAGTTGATATATATTTTTTGGAATATTTTCTATATCAGTTGGTGTAACGTTATAGGCACCAACGTATTCGCATAATATGGTTGTTGAAGCACGGATTTGTGTTTCATCAGATGACATCATTGTGTCACTCTACCTTGTTTCTGCACATCCGTGGCAAACTTTTAGTTTGTTCTATTTTCAGAAAATGTGGTCTGTTGTCATTTGCGTGGCCAGACCTTACAACTTAAAATGGGAGATTTACCTTTAATAAGAACTTGTCCAGATCTTCCTTTTAATCAATGTAGTGTCCATTTTGCTGGGCCCTTTATGATTTCTTCTAAAAAGGGACGTGGTAACCGTATAACCAAGGCATATTTATGCGTGTTTGTATGCCTTGCAACCAAGGCTATTCATTTAGAAGTCGTTAGCGACCTTAATACTGATGCCTTCCTTTCATGCCTACGCAGGTTCATATCGAGACGCGGAAAACCGGCAGTAATATACTGCGACAATGGGAAAAGCTTCGTAGGCGCGAAATACGAGTTAGGGAAAGTTATGCGATCCAGTCGACATTCGATTCATACTTATGCAACCAACGAAGGCATACAATTTATGTTTTCATCCCCTTATGCCTCTCACTTTGGTGGGATTTGGGAGTCAGGCGTTGCGCCAAATATCACATAAAACGTATTACAGGAAGGCTTCTTTAACTTTAAGAAGTTAACCACCTTTTGCACAGATAGAGATAATCCTCAACTACCGACCTATATCATCAAATCCTACTGACCTTAATCCTTTGACTCCTGGGAATTTTTAATTGGCCGCCCGTTGATGTCTGTACCGACACCGCCTACCACGGCCTCGAGAACCAAATGGGCAAAGATTGATCGTCCGATCAAGTGAAAGATCTGGTGCTGTTGAAGGAAGAATATGCCTCCCTTACACTGGATGTGCGTCATTCCTGCGTCAGCAGCAGAAGTGTTGGAGCCCAGTCTCCAACGGCCCCCCAGGATGTCTACGCCTGTCTTATCTATGACAGGCGAAGAAGGAGAAGTCTGCCGGCAGTCGGCAGACGGCCATTATTATATTACCAACTACGTTCACAAGGTTAGCAATCTTTTATTTTAAGTAAATACGGCAAGTAATTAACTAAATATCAATAAATGTGCATTACGGCGTGGACAATCTCTTATGTTTGATCGCTAAAAATATTAGCGATCAATACAATTCAACTTCAACTCAAGAATCTTGTGTATTAAGTCTCCGCTACGGATTAACCCAATATCCTTTGTAATTGGAAAGTGAATGCAGTTTGATTATTTCATCTTGCTTTCACACCATGAAGATTCACCCAATGCATGTAAATACACTCTTCTGACTCTAGTGTCATTCTGATCGGTTTCGATCTATTATTCTATTACTTTCGTCGGACAACTTTTATTTTTTTCAACGTTTTGGACTCTACGCATTTGTTCATTTGCGATATAAGCAATTTGCTCATCCGCTGCGTGTCATTCTCATTCTGCCCTTTGCACGTTATGCTCCGAAGGGTCTTTCTATGTGGGTCGTGAGTTTCTTCGCACTTCTGATAACAAAGACTCCATTAGGATAAGATATTTATTACAATATTATCGAATAGCTCAAATGCTGAACGATCAGAAACGTGACAAGTTCGATGCAACGTATTCCCGTATTTTATCCTGAGATTTTCTAATCCAGTAATTTCCAAATCCAAGCAAATAATAATCAAGTCTCCATGACAACGATTTCCTATGACATCTATCAATACTAGCATCGACCTCGTCCAAATAGTAAAACTACTTGACGTTTCTAATCATAGACAATCTTAGCTTTAACACGCTCCGAATTATATATTATGTTTACGTTCTCATGTAATAACTACGTAACGAATTATGATGAAATTTGGTATGGTAGTAGTTTATCCAGAATTAACACAAAATACTTTTTGCACCTTATTAAATTTTATTTATGGTACAGTTCCCGGTAGATTTCATGAGTGTACAAAGTCGCTGTAAACATTCAAATAAAATACTACTGATACGGCTGTGCAGTTCCTACTCCGTTATGACGGTATTCAATATTGGTATCTAGTCAAGCCAAGTTCAAGTAACAGAACTGGCGAGCAGCACCGTGTGTAATATTACACGAACCATTTGGAGCCACTTTTGACCCCGTCATAACTCAAAAACTATTTCACAAAAACGTGTCAAATTTGGCTCATATTTTGAGACTCGCGAGATACACGTGTGTTCCAAATTTCATAAACACATCTCAAACGGTTATTTAGATATTAATGTCCAAAAATCGTCATTTTTATCACTGACCTATAGATCAAAACTCCTAGCGCCACTGCGTTCGAAAGCAAAAACTAATAAATAGTTGCCATTGTTCAGTATATTGCATAAATCTTGGAAAAAATGCTATTTCGTTGCTTTCATACTATGACTGGAAAAATTTAAGTTAATAATGACTTCGTAATGCAATTTTCAAAGATATATTACTAAGATTTAACTTACACTTGTAACTGAGGACAGTGAATAATTTTATCAGTTCTCCCAGCCAACACTAGATGTCGCTGTAAGGCTCCTACATCGCGCTATCGGTAGATTGATAAGGATTATAATTATAAGTATATAACCATCATGATTAGAGATGTGATAAACGGCTTAAAATTAAAAGTTAACTTATTCGTTATTAAATATTTAAAAGCAACTTTTTTTAACTGCTTAGTAGCTTAGTTGCTTATTTGCTTATCTACTTATTGCCACTTATAAGTTATAATATTTTTTGCGCTTATGTTACGTTTTTCGATAAGCGATCGACTGAAACTGATTTAAATTAACTTTCCTTCGTACTTTGCAGGCTTAGGACTGTCTGAAATTTGAATAATTATTAATATAATAATATGAACTCATAAAAATGTTTTTACATGTTGATAATATGCATTAATCTTAAATTTTGCTTATCATTAGTAATAGTTGATTTATAGGATAACAAACATTACACATCGCCACTTATTCCACCTCATTTCTTTCAAAGTAGTTCCATAAATTACTGTTCCAATTAGTCGTTTAGTCGTCATTTTACGACAAAAACTTAATAAACTTAATACTAAAACACTACATGAAAAGTTTATATTACGTCCATATGGACCATTATTATATTTATTATTTACATTAAAAGTTCACGGTAAGCCACCAAAACACCACTATTACGATTAAAATACGAATTATTGCGTAACGTAATATAACGTGTTTTCGTCATCCCGCAAAGCGCAACTAACAAAAAGTAAATAAACACGAAAAAGTATATTAGTTATAAGTACAAAAAATAAGCGTTTAAATAAGTGATTGTAGTGTATTGGATAAATAAATAAAGACACGCCCACACTGGTGGCGAGTGGGGATTGCTCGCCTTTATAATACGCCGTACGTGCGGTGCGGTGGTCAGTCCTTCACGAACCGCCGCACAGAGTGGAAGTGTCTTGTGACAACAATAATGTGTTTCATTTAACTCCTACAAGTGTTTGGATTTTACAAGTGGCGACCCTGCCAGTGATTTTTCGCAAAGGTATGAGGAAAATAATTTAAATATTTTACTTTTAGAGGTAAATCGACAGAACTAGCCAAGGCTGAGCGATATTGTTTAAATTCAATATCTTTTTTCTATTAAAATATATTTTTGGGGCTTAATATTTCAAATAAATAGTTTGAAACTGTTGATCTAAATTTTTTATAAAAAAAAGGAAATAGTACTTAAATTGTTTAATAGTATTAAACTGGCTAGTTTCGTCGGTTGGTACCTACAATAATTTTTGCTTTTTACCACATTAAATAAATTCAATAAATAAACCGAATGCGGAAACTATAGTGTATTAAAAAATAATTAAAAATAATAAAATAAGACAATTGCGGTTCACAATCAATTACAGTTTATTATGTAGAATTCAAATGAATTAAATCTGTTCAACTTTCTAAAATAGCTTTTATGATATTATGAATAAAATATGTTATGCATAATACTTTTACCTTGCCCTATTATGGTAACTAATACTTAATTTTTTAATTAAATGTCTCACTATAGTGGAAAAACTCAAAGTGCGTATAAATTATTGTGTGGTAAAAAAGTAAAAAGAAAAAAAGAAAAGCTTTTTCAAAGATATTAAGATAAAGCTTAGAGGTCGTTTGAATAAACAAACGGAACCTGCTAAATTATAAAAGGCAGTTTGGTTGAAAAATCAAACGGTGCCTACTAATTATTGAAAATATAGTTTGGTTATAATTTTTCCAATTTAATATTGTTCTGAGTATCAAGATTGGACGCTCGTTCAATAAATATATGACAAAGGACTCCTATAAAATAATGTATTAAAGTCGATTAATTTTAGAACAGCGGTCGCGACGTGACTTTAAAAGATGGTAAGGCGTACTTCAGTGCGATTAATGTGTTCGTGCATTGTGTGTGTGCTGTCACAAGACGATAATTATGTTATTTTTCTGTAAATAAAAGAAACTTAGCTATGCATTCTGCCATAACTTACGTAATGTTTTAGGAAAATATTATTCGGATGAAAATACCCACTGTATTATTTTGGAGTTAACTAACGACTGCTTCTTCCGATGTTTTATAGTGATAAGTGTGTGAAAAAGGCGTTTGTTTGATTTAACTATATTTCTTACTTTCACAAGATGGACAAGTCGTAGTTGTCTGTTATCAAAATATATGAATTTCACACATAGTCCAAGTTAAAGCAAAGCGATAGTTTGGGTAACCAAACAGTGCCTAGGTAGTCGATTTTTAAGTTGATTGTAACAGTATGAATTCTGTTGTCAAACTGATATTTTAATAACGTCAAACCAATGTTAAACACGGTCTGATTAGTCCAAGGTACAAAAATCTGTTTATGATATCAGGACGATTCATTTAGAATTCATTGGAAGTTAATTGAAAGTCTAAGGGCTAATTTCATCAATGGGGTTGGACGCGGTCAGTTTGCGAGAAACTCTTTTACGCGTTTACGCAAGTTTAAAAATCTAAATTGCATTTCATCAAAATCAAATAAACGTTTTTAATAATTAAGTTCAGTTACATCCTAAAAAAATTATCGGCTTGACTCTGCTGAACGCGTTCAAGGGCATCACATTTTCGTTGTCACTACTAGTTTAAATATAATGAAATCAGTTTGATGTAAAACGATGTTGATAATTATCGTCGAATTAATGCGCTTAGTGAGAACTAAGTTTTATTATTGTGAATGGTGAAATTGCACCTAAGTTAAATACGGGAATTGGGGTTCTGATAAAAGTCCAAATTATCATATTATCCAAAGAGTTAGTTTCATTAAAATCCGATTGGTATCTGGTTTACCAAAAAGGTAGTTGGATAATATCCAACGTACCTATAATTATACAGGTAGTTAGTAACTAACGGTACCTATACGATATCAAAGTACAGATAGTTTGGCTAACGTTCGAACGGAAGTTATAGAATAGGATTATGGATTACAATCTTACAAGTGAAAAAAAAAACATACCTGTTGGTGTAGGTTTTATTTACAACGCGCACCAGAACATGTACAATTACTTTTAATTAACTTTATATTATGTTGAACAGCAAGTTCAAAGTATAGTTGACTTAAAATTGTCATAGTTACCTAATTATGAAATTAATTTGAACTTAAAATCATTCGCCCTAATTACAATTTTCTAACACAATTAGTACGGTTCATGTTGGCACATTGATAATATATTAGTAATTGTGATGTCAGCAACCCGGACATCACCACTGTAGAGTTATCAAATCATTTATTGCAAGAATGTGATATACACAAGGTCTTACAAAATTACAATATTTAAATAGATCTTACATTCTGCCATCAATACATGCTAGGTGAGATTAAATACAGTTAATCTTGTTAAGTCACACATTCAAAATTAAAATATATAGAAATACATACAGTCAATATGTACAGTTAGAGTGCAACAGGAAAAGGTAGTTGACGCTATAACGTATTTGCTAGCAGTAGGCAGCAAATAATTGAGTGCTTGGGTAGCAATAACCCGAGCTGCATCGGGATACACAGGCTTCTCAGTTTGAGTAAGCTGTGGGTTCAGTATCTGCTATTCCTAAGAATAGCAGGTAAAAAAAAGTACAAATAAAGTAACACAGCATGTACTTCAAAATAAAATATTGCAATAAAAATTGACGCACATTATGAATCTGTTCTGGCTTATCAATTAGATATAGTAGATAACGTTGTCGGTTATACCTACCATTTAACGTTAAAGTTACTATAAATCAGCCAGGTTGCTGTACTGATGTCTGAAGTCGTAGATTATGAACTACGAACTTTATTGATGTAACAAATGTGTAGTATCATAATATTATGTATTAGCAAATAGCTAATTTTTTAAGCATAATAGTTGGTTCTCCAGGGTTACACACAGGGTTACAGGGTCACAATACAGTATACACTTAGTGACTACTTAATAATCCATAGCTATACCCAGTTCAATCTGGAACAGGTTAGAATTATTTCAGTATGAGACTCTAATTATAACTCTTAATAATCTAAATAACAGCAAAATCTTTAATGTCTTGTAAGTCTTATTATACTGGATACAATTGCAATAAAAAGAGTTTTTCAAATTAGAATTTATGACCAATGTCTCAGCCATCTCATCAATTTATTAGTCTATCAGCAATGGAAAGTACATGTATTTACTTATTATTATGTGATGAGCAGTGCCGTAAATAGGGTGGTGCCACCGGTGCCCAGGTACAGGGCGTAGACTTTGGGGGGCGCAAGAATGGCCAGACCAGGCAGGACCAGTCCCGGATCTAGGGCGCAGTTATAGAAGCTCGCACAGGGCACAGAAAAGGCTATTTACGGCACTGGTGATGAGAGACTGGCTTCTGTGCTAGGATTGACCTGTGTTAAGGTCACAGATAACCATTCACCTGTCCTCCCGGGCTATATTATTGTAATTTATTGTAAATGGGTTACATGTTAATGATACTACAAAGAGAGTAAAATTGTTTTTACATAATTAAATTATGTTTGACGTTACAAGTTAATTTTATATACTATGTTTGTGTTTTGAAGGAATTGTGTTGTTGATATTACTTGATGATAATAGTGTTTATTATAAATATACTTTATCGTGGTTGGAGACAAAGATATTAGAAAGCCCGAATACAAAATTGTCTCACGATATTAAATGACGTTAGTGAAAATTAACCTTACTGCTTACTATTAGTACAGCCTTGTTTCGAAAAATAGCAAATTAAATAGCTAATGATCTTTTATGACTTACTATGATTGAATTGTCAATCTAGATTTTAATTCTTACTCTGTAAGGTTCAATATTTGAACCTAAAAATACTGATGTATAAGTCCGCCTATTCGCATTTAAGGCACTCTTGGATGAGACAATTTTCGAGCGTTCGTCATAAATATACAGGTTTCTAATATCTTTGTTGGAAACGCATTATAAATACTACTAGGTTCTTGACTAGAACTTACGATTTACCGTCATTGTAAAGTTACATTCTGGTGACTTAAGATTAATGGTTTAATTAATTATAGATTTCAAAACTAAGGATGAGTTATGACGTAGATTTGGCAGAAAAGTCTTTGGTAAGATTTTTGCCAATGAAATGTGGACTGATTATACTGCAGAAAGCGGGTGCCAAAGTGTTTAGATGACAAATGTCAAATCTAAAGTGGGTCCCCTCACCACGTCAAATCTAAACAAAGATTTATATTATCTACAAAACCATTATGTGTACACTTTACATACATTTTGTATTCTTAGACTAAGTCGATATTTAAAGTCTGTATTAAAGCTGTAAATAAATAGATAACATAGAGGTGGCAATATTATAGTGTATTTTAAGATACTTAATTAAGGTTGTTGTTATCTAAATTAACCCTTTAATTGCCAGGCCAAGCAAGGCAAAATACTATGGTTTGTCAGGCACATGTGACTGACACGGCATTCAATGTGTTAAGTATGTGTGAGACGGGTCATGAATTTCAACCAATGATTATAAGAGCCACTCAATTAAAAAGATTTTAATGACGGGTTATTGTCTATAAAAAGCACAAGAGAGGATAGTATTATGAGTAATAATTCAAATGATATATTTTGATATGTTATAATTGTTAAATTGCTAATATATTTTGTCAACGATTGAACAATATGCAACCTTGCAAGGCTGTTTCTTTGTACTTGTGACTTGTTAATTACAGTATGTTCACATTGTAATTTTTCCATCTTTTTGGGAAAAGGTGGCGCCCGACCGAGTTTGTTTCGCCGGTTCTTCTCGGCGGGTTAGGGTTGAACCGGTGGTAGATTGTTCTATGACAAATGATATAATTATATTGGTAAAAATATATTATGTTCTTGATTTTTAATTTTGTAAAAGGTAGATGTAGTGTATTGGATAAATAAATAAAGACACGCCCACACTGGTGGCGAGTGGGGATTGCTCGCCTTTATAATACGCCGTACGTGCGGTGCGGTGGTCAGTCCTTCACGAACCGCCGCACAGAGTGGAAGTGTCTTGTGACAACAATAATGTGTTTCATTTAACTCCTACAAGTGTTTGGATTTTACAGTGATGAGCTACATTAAAGAATTTTCACTCTTATTGCCCTGTCATAAGAACTATTTTTCTTTGCTCATACCACACTTATGGCTTTATGACTATAAACGATATAAACGATAAGTATAAGTGATAAACGCTTAAATTTTTAAACGACTTTTCAACTTATTTATAAAAGCACGCTTTTTTAAACGCTTTACGTTTAAACGGCCATCTCTAATCATGATAGTCGTTTCAGGTCGGCGTCCGGCGATCGATAACCGCTTTTGTAATTTGTATGCGCTCTTAAGATTCCTACGTTACATAAGATTTAACAAAAACAGGAATTTGTAACACTCCTATTCAAAGATATTGAGCAATAATCCTTATTTCCCTAACCATCGCTAGATGGCTATAGCACTTGTAACTGAGGACAGTGAATTAAATTATCAGTTCTCCTAGCCGCCACTAGATGGCGCTGTAAGTCCCCTACATCGCGCTATCGGTAGATTGATAAGAATTATATAAGTGCTCCTGCACACTTCCAATTTCAATTCTGCCAACCAGGGGTGGTCGACTTTGTATGAATGACCTTGGACCAAAAAAGGGGGCAGATCGGTGCGACAAGAATGGTTATATTTCAATATATCGCTCTCTGTCTTACATGGTTAATATTACATAAAAGTTACTTAAAAACCACAACAGAATATGACACTATGCCGCTTCTAGATCGCGCTATCGAAAACACTAGACGTATGTATATAAGGGCTCACGAACATTTTCTAACGTAGTACTTAAGATTTGTGCGTGGAGGTGGTTGCTCGGTTTTGTTGGAATATAAAATTTAACTCTAAAGAGAAAATTAACGTTAACTTAAACTTTAATTACGTATCTTCAATTTCCCGCCATATTCATATAATCAAATATATAGTCCTCCTTTGTTGGAAGGCGGTTAAAAGTTTGAGGGGGCAGCTCACTAGAGGCGCTATTTGGTCCCAATTTTTTTGTATGAAGTCGACCTTCTTCTCCGCGAGTAATAGTGTTCTGTGCTGCCAACTAAGTTGGACAGTATGCTAAAATACCAGTAACTAAATGGGAACGCGCACATCATATCCAACTAAGTCGTCCAACTAAATAATTGGACACCGATCGTATCAGATCCAAGATTCCCTTCCGATCGCATCCAACTAAAAAGTCGTTCAACTGTCGGCCACCTGCTTATTAGCACTGGTACACTACGGCCGCTGTATCTTGACGGGTCTGTACATAGGCTCTGCGAACTTTAGCGCATGTACAACTCGTGAAGAAAACTGTTATTGTATTATTTTATATACCTATGTACTAATAAAATTTCCCTAATACAGTTGACCAACTAGTACAAATAAAATAAATACGAAAACACTTAAAAACAGTCATTGCGCTACCTTCTGCGCGAAGTTCAGACTCGCCAAGATACATCGGCCGTATTGTACCTTATGAGAGGCCGCAGACTGTCCAACTTTGTCGGGCAGTCGCAAGGCAAAATGCAAGCGGACCACACGCGCGCGCGCGATTACCCCGCGCCGCTACCAGCCCAAACGATATCTATACATCTATACGGATAAATAAAATTAAAGTGTCTGATTGTAATTTAAAATTAACAGCTTTTCACTTAATGCATATGAAAGTATATTCGGTACTCACAATAAAATACCAATTTTTTAAATTATTGTCTGTCCGTCTGTCTGTCTGTCGGTCTGTCTGTCTGTTTGTTCCGGCTATCTCCGAATCGGCTGAACCGATTTTCATGGGACTTTCACTGGCAGATATCTGATGTTATAAGGTCTAACATAGGCTACTTTTATTTTAGGGTTCCGTTTTCGTTAGTTCTATGCAAACGAAGTTGCGGGGATCAGCTAGTTTTTTTATAAATTTGATTATATCTCGGAAACGGTGCATCCTACTGAAAAAATAATGAAAATTTCCTCCCCCTTAGGAACCTTACAACATCATATTTTCTTCATGATGGAGGAAAAACATTTTGAAAATCAGGAATTTTCGAACATCTCTATAGGTATAATACATCCCTCGTATCTCAATGTACAGTATTTACATTCAATGTACAGCTGTGCTATGTGTTGGACCTAGTGCTAGTGAATAAAGTCTTCAAAAGGGTAAGCAGGTCTTTCTCTCCAGATCCTTCGAACCCTAACACTTAACAATATGCTTGTGTTACTTCAGTAAAAGCTGTGGTAACAGTCAAAATCACTATATGTGTCAAGCTGAAGAGCGCCTACGCGCTAACCACTGAGCCACAGAGGTCATCTTTTTCCTCATTTCCAAGCACACGTCACTTCGTTGGCAACACTGTCGCCGACTAAATCGATACAGTCTGCGGCTGGTCACCGACACAATTCAGTTGTCAGACTAAATTGGAAGAGTACGCAATTTAGTTGGACGACAGTCTGCAGACTTGAAATTGGAAGTGTGCGGGAGCACTAAGCAACCATCATGATAGTCGTTTCAGGTAGGCAATCGATAAACGTTATTGTATGCGCTCTTACAATTCCTAATTTCCTAAGACCTACGCTACCTAAGTAGCTGGGACAGCAGACAGCTTCTTGTACGCTAAGGAATTAAACCGAACCTAAAGCCTACTAGTATATATCTGTTTATTCTATGCTAAAGCCGATGAAATCATGATCGTTTCCTCACGGTACAATCTATTAAAAACCGTTCTATAGGGGCGTAAGCGCTACCCTAAGTTGTGGCTTGACTCTTGAGCTATAATATACGCCTCCATCAGGCCCACAGAACACTTATTACTCGCGGAGAAGAATGTCGACTTAATACAAAAAAATTGGGACCAAATTAGCGCCTCTAGTGAGCTGCCCCCTCAAACTTTTAACCGCCTTCCAACAGTGGAGGATTATATATTCGATTATATGAATATGGCGGGAAATTTAAGACACGTAAAGTTAACGTTTAACTTCTCTTTAGATTTTTATTTTACATTCCAACAAAACCGATCAACTACCTCCATGAACAAATCCATACCACTGTGATACAGATTGTTCGTGAGCCCTTATACATACGTCTAGTGTTTTCGATAGCGCATCTAGAAGCGGCATAGTGTCAGGGGGGTCTTCCAAGTCTTCACTACCGACACAGGTACCGACGTTCAACTTTGGCTATTCATATTTGTATTTTTTCGCATTACACAGTCTTTCCGGGTTTAAAGTTTAAAAAGATTTTATCAAGCAAAGGAGTAAAAAAATATGTTAATTGGCCTGGGACGCAAAATTTCTAAATACGCCTCTGTATATTGGTCAGATCTCTGCCGGCCCATTTCGGGGGGATTTGAACCCCCTAAACCACCCCCTGGCTACGCCCATGCCCGTAACGCAAGTTTTTCGAGAACTTAGCACGAGATCAGATTGACGTGGTGTGAAGCGTCCATAGATATTATTATTATTATTATTACCTATTCCTTACTTATAGGTATGAGCGAATTTATTAGAATTAAAGTACCTACCTACTTTTAAGTAATTTGTTCACAAAGTACAGTAAGTAGGTAGGTTAAAATTTGTAATTAAATATTAAGATTAAATTATTTTCTAAACGGAGACAACCCCGTGTATACGTGGTAGAGCCATGCTTCGGCACGAATGGGCCGGCTCGACCGGAGAAATACCACGGGCTCACAGAAAACCGGCGTGAAACAGCGTTTGCGCTGTGTTTCGCCGAGTGAGTGAGTTTACCGGAGGCCCAATCCCCTACCCTGTTCCCTTCCCTACCCTCCCCTATTACCTTATTCCCTCTTAAAAGGCCGGCAACGCACTTGCAGCTCTTCTGATACTGCGAGTGTCCATGGGCGACGGAAGTTGCTTTCCATCAGGTGACCCGTTTGCTCGTTTGCCCCCTTATTTCATTAAAAAAAAAAAAAAAAAAAAAAACCCCGATGTCGTCATAATTATGCGATATGAATAAGAGTTATGCGATAGAAAGAGACGCAACTTCTAGGTAAATAAATGGGGTACTTAAATATAACCGTAGATGAATATTTATATTTTTTTTGTAATATGCGCTCTGAAATTACAGAACCACTTTCAAAATACTTACACTATCAAAATAATAAATTTGTCATGCAGATAGGTACTTAGGTGAATACAAAGGAATCAATCAGAAACTAGTAAATTTTTATAATTTTATTATAATGTTTCACTTAATTGATTGTATTAGGAACACTTAACTTTGGTATTAATTTTGTTATAAATAAGTACCTACTAATAATAATTTATGTACAAAAAGAAATGATATCCTATCAAAAACATAAATGTGAAATGAGAGCCAAGTTCAATAATAATTATGATATTGCCTTGGTTGTTGACTTTAACGACAAAAGAAGTGAGATCTAAATAGGTGCCAAGTTCTATAGTCAGTCCTGAAATTTATTTATAACAACATAAAATATCATTTCTTCTTATAACTTAGGATAATAATATATTGTAACCTAAGCTAGCTTCTTATAAATTTTGAAATCGTTACCAGCTCAAACGATATCCTACAATATTTTATAGAACTTACGTTCATATTTGCTGGTACCGACTTCAAAATTTATAAGATTGAGTAGAGAAATAGTAAACATTTTAGCCGAATTTGAAAGGGGAATTATTTAGAGATTAAGTTTTATTTCATACTTTTTTGTGTATTTTTACTTTGGAAATCGGTTTCATTTTTTGTTTAAAAATAATAATTTCACCCTTTTTAGTGATATATTTTGTTAAGTTATTATTAATACGTCTTAAGAACGTCTAAACTAAACGATCGAATGTATAATTGAATACGCGCCAAGCTTCCATTAGGTATTGTTATTAAGATGATGATGATGATTACTGTAAGTTATAAAGTGGCATATGCTTGTAGTTCTTTAAACAATGCCGAAATTTCCAAATGCATATCTTTAAAGACTGAGGAGTTCTGTTCAGTGCTTTTGGACCCAGGGTATACCTTGGTACAATATCTTATTTTTTGGAAGCATATGTTTGTGTTTCTTCAGTAAAAGTCAAAATCACTATATGTGTGGATATAAATTTCGAGGAGTTCCCTCGATTCCTCATGGATCGCATCATCAGGTTTCAACTTTAGTGACTAAAGGACCAATTTTGAATTAAACCCTTTACAACAACAAAAGAATTTTGCAAATAGGTCCATAAACGGCAGAGTAATGTTCAAAGATCTCCGTGTTAGTGTAAAATACTATGAGAAGTACCATTTATATCATCATAATCTGATGATGTATAGTGTGATAGTGGTGATGATGATGATAATTACTCTAACTGACAGTATGGCATATGCTTGCAGTTCTTTAAACAACGCCGAAATCCCTAAACATGTATATATAAGGAGTCAGGAGTTCTGTTCTGTACTTTTGGATCCAGGGTATACCTTGGAGCAAAATCTTACTTTTTGGTAGCATATGCTTGAAGTACTTCAGAAAAAATAGAAATTACCATATGTGTCCATATAAATTTTGAGGAGTTCCCTCGATTCCTCGTGGGTCCCATCATCAGGTCACCACTTTGATATCAAAAGGACCAATTTGGGATTACACCCTATACATCACAGAAAAAAATTTGAAAATCGGTCCACAGTATAGTTGCAAAACTTCTGAAAAATTCCGAATAATTCCGGAATACTTCTGGGAAAGTTTCTTTAAATTAGAATTATTCAAAATGAATTTAATTAAGATTTTTATTTTTGCTGAAAAATCGTATTTTGCATCAATCGTCGACCGCCGCCGCGCCGCCCTCTATGCGTCGCCTTCCGGCCGCTGCCATACGAGCGAGACGGCGGCGCGGCGCGGGAGGGAGAAGTTTTCCCCCGCGCGAGAAAGATTCGTACCCCGCAATTGAATGTTTCCGTGGAATATTTCGCCGGAATAATTCAATGGTAATATACCTACGTGTTAGTTTATGGTGTATGTGGTTGAATGAATCTAGGGGCACGGTAGTGCCCCCATGCCAAGACGTCAAGCGAAGCGCAAGGGCACTACCAAACCACCTTTTCTCGAAGCGTTTCGTCGATTTTTTGAACCCTCATAACTTGAGTTTGGATTGTACCAGATAAATGAAACTTTCAGGATTTGTTCCCATCAGCGGTCTCATTAAACATGTAAAGTTTCGATTACCTACGTCTTATACTTTAGATTTTATTGATATCTAAAAACCCCTGATTCCGTCACTGACTCACTGATGATCAACAAATTATATCGTACTTCCGGATGTTCTCGAAAGCTGATATTTGATACGTAAGATTGTATTAGTACACAACCAACATAAAAATTATCAAAATTGGAACTTTTATCTTCCAACCCCTTAAACAAGGGAGTTAAAATTAATTATCTGTGAAAGCGCCATCTATCGCGTTATTATGAACTATATACGTAATGTCGTCGTTCATCGCTAGGCTTGTAAACTAATTGACTAATATTGATTTAAATAATTATTTCCCGAATATTCTAAATTTGAACGGAAAATTTAACATATATGCAACGTTCATTTAATTATGTTAAGAATTATTAAGGTAAGAAGTCTCATATAAACTTTTATCCTTCAACCCCTTAAACTACAGGATGGAAGTTTCTATAATATTACCACAAATTAAGCTAGAAGCCTGAAAATTGTTGTTGTTATTAGGGATCCGATAATAACAATAAAATTTATTAAAATAACCATGTACCTATCCTTTTTTTAATCTTTATCGACATATTTTATTGCACTTGTTAATGTTACCCGTATGTATTTTTCGTTTAAATTACTAAAGTATACTCGGGAAATAATTAGGTATTTAAATGTTACGTCAATTAGATTCCAATTCAAGCGACGAACAAACACATAACTAACATAATTCATAATGTACGAGATAGATGTCACTTTTATACAAAACTATAAAAATATTATGATTTATCATTAAACGATTAATAATAACTAACTGAAGGGAATGAAATAATAAAAAAAACTATGTATCAAATTACAGTTACATACTTTTTAGTATCATCAAAATATTTACAGTATCCGAGTAACTTACAATAAATAAAATGTAGTAAAAGCGCCACCTAGCATAGCTTATAAACAATAATCAATTATAAATGGGCATTCAAGTAGTACTTACTGCTACCGACAGATGTCAGTGCTTCGACTCCTAACGATTACATAAGTCATAAGACATCATAGAACGTGAGTAAAATTTTTTACCTGAAAGATTCGGATAGTTGTTTGTAGTACCTGGGAGACGGGAGTCATGCTCAGTAGTGACCCGGGAGATAGAGCTTTGCTCGGATTTTAAACAATAGTACGGAAGAAGAAAAAATTATAAAAGGAATAACCTAACCAAAAGCATGTCTGGACATGTCTAAGGAGGGTTCCGTAACTATAAACGCGTAATAGCCAATAGGTATTTAATAATAATAATATAATAATATCTATGGACGATTCACACCACGTCAATCTGATCCAGTGGTAAGTTCTCGAAGAACTTGTGTTACGGGTACCAGACAACCGAAATATATTTAATACTTTTATACTATACGTATATTTAAGATTTTTACTATATCATACACATATTTAATACACATCCATGACCTAGGAACACAGAAAAACTTTTTGTTCCTTCGGCGGGATTTGAACCCGCGACCCCAGGCTTGAGCACCAACACGCTCAACCAACTGAGCCACAGAGGTCGTCGATTTACTAAATGTTTATTTAAATTATGTACTATAAATATTTTTTTAAATTACTTCAAAAGTTATTGTCCGATTAGTTCAAATAATTTTCCGAAAGAATAAGTAACGACCACTGTGGCGCAGTGGTGAGCGCGTTTGCACTCAAGCCGGAAGTCGCGGGTTCGAATCCCGCCAGGGAACAAAAAAGTCTTATTATTTAGTATGATGCAGAGGGAGGAGGGGGGGGGGGGGGGCTTGTAAACCACTTTGGATGCCAGTTACTCCAAATTGTTGACTTTGTAAAAAAGTAATGTATCAAACCTTGCCTTTATTTAAAAAGACCTATTCAACGATACCCCTCACATTAATGGCTTACAGTGAAAAAATATTTTTCATCCCCACTTCACATGTATGAAGCCCCTGAAATATAAAATAAGTATTTTATGATGCCAAAACTGACATTTAAGTTACATATTACATAACTGTTCCAAATTTCATCAATTTATATTCATAACTAGCTGTTGCCCGCGGTTCCGCTCGCGTAAATACCGTATCCCACTTTTTCAGAATAAAAAATTGCCTATGTTCTAATCCAGAGCCTAAAATACTACCGTATAGTGCGATTCAAATGACAATAGGATCGAGTCGGCGCCATATTGTGACGTCATAGCTGTCAATTTTACCCAATTGGGTACCTAATTAGGTAGGGTGGGCAAAAAAGTTTTATTCTTTTAATATAATAATTTATTTACAAAATTGAGTGAAAACATGTAATCTGAATCTAGCTCTTCAATTTCACTCATCTCTGTATTACTGTCCGAGTAGTCATCGTCGTCTATGTACACAGCGCCTCGTTTACTCATTTTCGAGCAAAATGAGTATGACAATAACAAAAACAGTATAATTTTGGCAAGTTGCCTTGCACCAACAACGAAAAACAAAATGTTAATTTATGATTTTAAAAACGAATTATGAATATGTATTATTATAATTAAATGTTTAGATAATTTAACGTTATTATTTAAATTCGATGAAAGACTATTATTCCTCTTCTTTTATTTATAGCAATCGCGGTTGCAAAGGTTGCACCATTCTGCTAGTGTCGAGTATTTATAGAATTATTTCGACTATTATTATTGGCAAATAAGTTTTTCTGCTAACCATACTTTTCAAGTGACATTTGACAGATAGAGGTCATTGACGTTCCTATTCTCATTTGAATCGCATTATATCAAATTTCATCGAAATCCGTTCATTAGTTTTTCGTTTTTCTCACAAACATTCACATTTGTAATATTAGTAGGATAACAGAAACTGAAACAACGGACAGACAGACAAACGGAGACGGACGGACGGACACAGTAAATTTATAAGGTTTCCTCGAGTATTACGAAAAAAATCGTCTCACTAGGATTCGAACCCGATCATCAGTTTGCCACTAACGCAAAGTCTGTCGCTTAGTTGCTGAAATACTGAAAGCCGTTTCCGAGAATCTCAATTCTTATTTACAAGATTTGCTTGTTTGAAGTACTATCAGATAATGAAAATTTGTATTGTAACTTGTATTACGTACGTTGCAATATATTAAAGTTATAACCTAACCGAGAGCATGTCAGGACATGTCTAAGGAGGGTTCCGTAACTATAAACGCGTAATATCCTTTTTTTTTAATTACTCCAAAAGTAACTGTCCGATTTGGTTCACAATAATTTTCCTAAAGAGTTTTTAGCAAGTTTCTATCTCATATAGTTTAAAAATGCTAGGGGGGGACCGACTTACAAACTACTTTGGTGGCCACCGAACTTTATAAAAAAGTAACGTATGAAACCTTGCCTTTATTTTAAAAGACCTATTTTACGATACCCCACACGATGGGGTAGAGTGAAAAAATATTTTTCATCCCCACTTCACATTTTTGGAGAGCCACCCTTAAAATATAAAATTATTATTTTTTATAATCCCAAAACCGTGATCTATAACTGCACCAAATTTCATTAATTTATATTCATAATTACAGGAGCTAGAGGCGCGGACACACAGACAGACAGACAGACAGATGGACAGAAAGAAACTATAAGGGTTCCTTAAGTACTACGGAACCCTAAAAAAGGCAAAGAGAGAGTGGGCAGAAAAAAGCGTCTCTGTTGTGAAAGAAATACACCCAGAAAAAAGAAAAAGAAAATAACAATTCTGTTATAACATTAACTTACAAAAAGAAGTGAAATCCCACCAAAAACATTTTCATGTAAAAAATTATGCCAAGACGATACCATATGACTAACACTGTCAAAAAGTTATGAAATCTCATGTAGAACCAAGCTTCTTACCCTACACGCCTTAACTCTGCAAGCGTAACTTCACAAACTCTACACCTTAGTCATTTTATGTGGCTTGGCCATTTCGTTATTATAAGAGAGTATAATAGAAAAACAGTCGATTATAAATTTTTCTCCTTACGGCCAAGTGAATGTAGCGAAATGGCCAGGCCACATAAAATTATTAAGGTGTAGAGTTTGTTAAGTTACGCTTGCAGAGTTAAGGCGTGTAGGGTAAGAAGCTTGGTTCTACATGAGATTTCATAACTTTTTGACAGTGTTAGTCATATGGTATCGTCTTGGCATAATTTTTTTACATGAAAATGTTTTTGGTGGGATTATTTGTTCAGTGGCACATACGTAAGTAAAATATAAATGTTTATTTTATTATAAATGGGATTGATTAAGTATATAATGTTGATATTTTTTGTATGTAAAATAGCTCTGTACGCATCGATTTTGATGCAGTTTTCAGAACAATATTATTTAGTACCTACTATATGTATACGTGACATAAAAAAATGTTGAAATAAATAATGTTTAAATAAGTAAAAAGATGAAACCTGTAGTAAGGACGAGAAATAAAAATACGTGTAGGTACCTAGCTCGAATTAGAATATGTATTCCAATATCTATACTAATATTATAAAGCTGAAGAGTTTGTTTGTTTGTTTGTTTGTTTGAACGCGCTAATCTCAGGAACTATTGGTACGAATTGAAAAATTCTTTGTGTTGGATAGTCCACTTATCGAGGAAGGCTTTAGGCTATATAGCATCATGCTAAACTCAACACGAGCGGAGCACCAATCAAGAATGTTACAAAATCGGGGGTCTTTTTTTCCTTTTGAGAGCTTTCGCTACGTACGCTGCGGAAACGGTTAAAGTTTCGCTAAAATGATGTATGGCAGAATTGTTCCCCTGTAAAAGTTCTAAAAAAAAGTCCGCGACAGTATGTGTCTATCTTTTAAGGTTGTTTCTCTATAACTTTTTTATACTAACCAAATTTGTTCTAAAAGTAAGCATTATTTGTGAAAGTGTTTTCATAAAGATTATATTAATCCTTATCCAAGTAAATACGTTATTCATTACAAGCATTTAATCTAGAAGAAATTTGCCATTTACATCATTTGATTTCAATGAGTATTTTAGAAGATATCGCAGTAATAAAATAATCATGCGCGCTATAGTACGGCGCACGGCGCGGGCGGGCAGTCGTGACCGTGAGGTGGTGGAAGCGCTTCTCCTTCTACGTAAATGAAGTCGCGGGTAAATTTTAGCGATATCCCAAAGTAACTATTCCACGCGGACTAATAATAGGGATAAGCTAGTATCAAGATAAAATTATTGACAATATAAGTCAAAGTATAAATTCACTTTTTAAACTGTTATACAATACAGAGGTTTTATTAATTGGACTTTTGTAGATACCAATAGAACCGACTTCAATGAAGCCGGAACACCTTCGAAGCGAAGACTTCATTGAAGAGGTGCTCTGACGACTTTATTAAATGATGCGACGTGCAATCAAGTCACAACTCACAACCATAAACTCAAATATACCTACCGCTCACAACACAACTGAAGATAAACCCCCTTACTAATAAACGCTGTATAAGCTTTGAATAGTTACACAGTGTTTTGTCTTCTTCTATCGAATTAAAAATGTCACTTGTGTGATGTGAACAAAACACTGTATAGTCTATTCAAAGCTTATACAGCGTTTTAATAAAGTTGTAAAGTTGGAAGTTGTAAACTAATACCTCCTTACTAATGTAAGGGGGTATTAGTTTACAACTTCCAAGCGCAATTTTTCTCGTTTTTTTTTTTGAGTTGAAATATTCCCAAAGTTTCGGAATATTTCGGAATACTTCCGAAGTATTCGACGGGAATGATTCGGAATTTTTCCCGCCAGCATCTATAGTCCACAGGCGGCGGAGTAATCGTTGAACATACCTATTACAAAAAAAAAAATATATATATATATACAGCCGAACGTATAACCGCCTCCTTTTTTGGGAAGTCGGTTAAAAACAGTAATTGTCGGAAGGAAGGAGCGGGATTCTCCTAACACAAGTATTTAACTTAAAAGGAGGTCCCCACACTATGTAATACTATATATAATATATTGTAAAGAAAATAAAGAATTTTTGATTTTGATTTGATTGACACACGTAACTTGAGCAATGAGCATTATTGAGGTAAAACCTCCATAGTGTTAGATGTCATATTATTGTTAGGTGCACTTCATTTCTCTGATGATGTGCTTGGGTGGTTCTGCAGTTATCTTTTTGGGAGGCAGCAATGTATTCGGGCCGATGATCTGGTATCTAGGTATTGTGATATATCTGCTGGCGTGCCTCAGGGTGGTGTTATATCCCCTTTCCTTTTTTCCATTTTTATCAATTTCCTCACTCCTCTCCTTTCCTGCTTCTTCCATTTCTATGCGGATGATCTTCAAATTTACACCCACGCTACTGCTACTGACCTTAGTTCGGCTTTGCGGCAATTAATAAGAATCTTGCAACAATCCTCCATTGGAGTCAGGGTCATGGCTTAATGATCAACCCAAATAAGTCGCAAATTATAATCATCGGAGGATCGAAGCAAATAAACCGGCCTAACTGTGACTCCCTACCTAGTATAACTTTTTACTAAGTAAATTTACCTTGCAGTGGGGTGGTTAAGAACTTGGGTATTTATTTCGATTCAACCCTTAGATAGTCTCACCACATTTCAGAATTAGAATTAGATTTTTTTTATTTTTTAGAATTAGAATTTATTTATTTCCAAGAAATTGTTTACAGGGTCTTACAAATAAGTTTAGATCAAAATTTCTGCGGTCTGCCTCTTGGGCGTGGAAATATTGTCATTTAAAGCATGCTACATTATCTGGGGGCACGGTAGTGCCCCCATGCCAAGACGTCAAGCGAAGCGCAAGGGCACTACCAAACCACCTTTTCTCGAAGCGTTTCGTCGATTTTTTGAACCCTCATAACTTGAGTTTGGATTGTACCAGATAAATGAAACTTTCAGGATTTGTTCCCATCAGCGGTCTCATTAAACATGTAAAGTTTCGATTACCTACGTCTTATACTTTAGATTTTATCTATATCTAAAAACCCCTGATTCCGTCACTGACTCACTGATGATCAACAAAATTATATCGTACTTCCGGATGTTCTCGAATGCTGAAATTTGTTACGTAAGATTGTATTAATACACAACCAACATAAAAATTCTCAAAATTGCAACTTTCATCTTCCAACCCCTTAAACAAGGGAGTTAAATTTAATTATCTGTGAAAGCGCCATCTATCGCGTTATTGTGAACTATATAAGTTATGTCGTCGTTCATCGCGAGGCTTGTAAACTAATTGACTAATATTGATTGAAATAATTATTTCCCGAATATTCTGAATTTGAACGGAAAATTTAACATAATATATGCAACATTTATTTAATTAAGTTAAGAATTATTAAGGTAAGAAGTCTCATATAAACTTTTATCCTTCAACCCCTTAAACTACAGGATGGAAGTTTCTATAATATTACCACAAATTTAGCTAGAGGCCTGAAAATTGTTGTTGTTATTAGGGATCCGATAATAACAATAAAATTTAATAAAATAACCATGTATCCCTTTATTAACAACAAAAAACACAATATTTTTTTAAATCTTTATCGATATATTTTATTGCACTTGTTAATTTTACCCGTATGTATTTTCCGTTTAAATTACTAAAGAATACTCGGGAAATAATTAGGTACCTATTTAAATATTACGTCAATTAGATCCAATTCAAGCGACGAACTCATAACTAACATAATTCATAATGTACGAGATAGATGTCACTTTTACACAAGAGTATAAAAATATTATGAGTTATCATTAAAACGAATAATAATAATTAACTGAAGGGAATGAAATAATAAAAAAAACTATGTATCAAATTACAGTTACATACTTTTTAGTATCATCAAAATATTTACAGTATCCGAGTAACTTACAATAAATAAAATGTAGTAAAAGCGCCACCTAGCATAGCTTATAAACAATAATCAATTATAAATGGGCATTCAAGTAGTACTTACTGCTACCGACAGATGTCAGTGCTTCGACTAAATTTATTACATAAGTCATAGAACGTGAGTATAATTTTTTTACCCTGAAAGATTCGGCTACTTGTTTGTAGTAACTAGTACCTGGGAGACGTGAGTCATGCTCAGGAGTGACCCGGGAGATCGAGCTTTGCTCGGAGTTTAAACAATAGTACGGAAGAAGAAAAATTATAAAAGGAATAACCTAACCAAGAGCATGTCAGGATATGTCTAAGGAGGGTTCCGTAACTATAAACGCGTAATAGCCAATAGGTATTTATTTAAATTACTTCAAAAGTTATTGTCCGATTAGTTCAAATATTTTTCCGAAAGAATAAGTAACGACCACTGTGGCGCAGTGGTGAGCGCGTTTGTACTCAAGCCGGAGATCGCGGGTTCGAATCCCGCCAGGGAACAAAAAAGTCTTATTATTTAGTATGATGCAAAGGGTGGGGAGGGCTTGTAAACCACTTTGGATGCCAGTTACTCCAAATTGTTGACTTTGTACAAAAGTAATGTATGAAACCTTGCCTTTATTTTAAAAGACGTATTCAACGATACCCCTCACATTAATGGCTAACAATGAAAAAATATTTTTCATCCCCATTTCACATGTATGAAGCCGCTGAAATATAAAATAAGTATTTTATGATGCTAAAAGTGACATTTAAGTTACATATTACATAACTGTTCCAAATTTCATCAATTTATATTCATAACTAGCTGTTGCCCGCGGTTCCGCTCGCGTATATACCGTATCCCACTTTTTCAGAATATAAAATTGCCTATGTTCTAATCCAGAGCCTAAACTACTACCGTATCAAATTTCATCGAAATCCGTTCAGTAGTTTTTCGTGAAAGACTTACAAACATCCATCCATTCTCACAAACATTCACATTTGTAATATTAGTAGGATAACAGAAGCTGAAACAATGGACAGACAGACAAACGGAGACGGACGGACGGACACAGTAAATTTATAAGGTTTCCTCGAGTATTACGAAACCCTATTACATAGAATAATATAGAATTAAAAAAAATCGTCTGACTGGGATTCGAACCCGCGATCAATTTGCCATTAACGCAAAAGTCTGTCGCCTAGTAGCTGAAATACTAAAAGCCGTTTCCGAGAATCTCAAATCATATTTACAAGATTTGCTTGTTTGAAGTACTATCAGATAATGAAAATTTGTATTGTAATTTGTATTACGTACCTACGTTGCAATATATTATTACTAGCTGACCCGGCAAACGTTATTGCCTTATTAAAAGTTAAAAACACTATAATTGATCAGTTATCGAGCGGGATGAAAAATGATTAAATTACTAAAATGGCTATAAAAAATAAAAATGGTGATAAAAAAGTAAAAATTTAGGATTGTATGTATTTTTAATTACCACATTATAAAAAAATAAAAACAAAAGATTTCGTCCAAAAATTAAAAAAAAATTAAGGGTGAACAACCCTTATCACTTAGGGGTATGGAAAATAGATAGTAGCCGATTCTCAGACCTACTGAATACGCATATTAAATTTGGTAAAAATCGGTAAAGCCGTTTCGGAGGAGTACTAACATTGAGACTTGGAAATTTTATATATTAGAAGATAGATAGATTGTTCCAGTGTAATATTACGGAAATACCGTGATATTATTGTTTAATATGATAAAAGGGAGCAAACGTGATACGCCTGATGAAAGCGACTACTGTTGCCCAAGAATACGTCTTGTACTCTCGTATGTACGTACTATACGTACTCTTGTGAGCAGGCTTATGTAGCATTCTCTAGTGACCAATTCGCAAGGCATTCACCTAGTTAAATATTGACTTCAGTTGTATTAAAACACAAGAGTCAGCTGTAGTCGAATATAATCGACTAAGAGCCAAGTATCGCCCTAATCTGCCACTTATTGTAAATAGCAAGCCAACAAAGAAAAACCAAACCAAGAGCATGTCAGGACATGTCTAAGGAGGGTTCCGTAACTATAAACGCGTAATATCCTTTTTTTTTAATTACTCCAAAAGTAACTGTCCGATTTGGTTCACAATAATTTTCCTAAAGAGTTTTTAGCAAGTTTCTATCTTATATAGTTTAAAAATGCTAGGGGGGGGGACCATCTTACAAACTACTTTGGAGGCCGATTACTCGAAAATGGTCAATTTTATAAAAAAAGTAACGTATGAAACCTTTATTCTTTATTTTAAAAGACCTATTTTACGATACCCCACACGATGGGGTAGAGTGAAAAAATATTTTTCATTCCCACTTCACATGTATGGAGAGCCACCCTTAAAATATAAAATTATTATTTTTTTATGATCCCAAAACCGTGATCTGTACACAATCTATAACTGCACCAAATTTCATTAATTTATATTCATAATTACAGGAGCTAGAGGCGCGGACAGACAGACAGACAGACAGACAGATGGACAGAGCGAAACTATAAGGGTTCCTTAAGTACTACGGAACCCTAAAAAAGGCAAAGGGAGAGTGGGCAGAAAAAAAGCGTCTCTGTTGTGAAAGAAATACACCCAAAAAAAAAGAAAAAGAAAATAACAATTCTGTTATAACAACTTACAAAAAGAAATGAAATCCCACCAAAAACATTATCATGTAAAAAAATTATGCCAAGACGATACCATATGACTAGCACTGTCAAAAAGTTATGAAATCTCATGTAAAACCAAGCTTCTTACCCTACACGCCTTAACTCTGCAAGCGTAACTTCACAAACTCTACACCTTAGTCATTTTATGTGGCTTGGCCATTTCGTTATTTTAAGAGAGTATAATAGAAAAACAGTCGATTATAAATTTTTCTCCTTACGGCCAAGTGAATGTAGCGAAATGGCCAGGCCACATAAAATGACTAAGGTGTAGAGTTTGTGAAGTTTCGCTTGCAGAGTTAAGGCGTGTAGGGTAAGAAGCTTGGTTTTACATGAGATTTCATAACTTTTTGACAGTGCTAGTCATATGGTATCGTCTTGGCATAATTTTTTTACATGAAAATGTTTTTGGTGGGATTAATTATTCTTATTACATAGTCAAACATTAATAATTATTAATATTATTTTTAGCTATAGATACAAAATTAAGTCCCTAACAGTCACATTAAAATTTTAGTTTATTACATAATTAAATAACCTATATAATTAACGATCATAATTATTGATAATATATAATATTCATAATGTCAAACATACAATAATTACAACAATTTACTAAAAAAACAATAAAATTAGAAAAATGTCAAAATAAAATCTAAATGTCAAAGTAAATGCATGAATTTTAGTCCAATTTAGGTAATAATTTGTTAATACAGAACAATAAAACTGAGTAAAATGTCAAATCATGAGAAAAATGTCAAAGAATGTTAACAACTTAATTATACATATCAATAAAAATGAAAAAAAAATGTCAAAATACAATCTAAATGTCAAAATAAATACATCAATTTTAGTCAAAAATAAAAATATTCTACATGTATATCATAATAAATGCTAAACAAAAATTATATTAAAAATTTAAATGTCATATTATGTCAACATTTTTAATCTATTTTAAACTTATTTGCAATCATTATGCCGTTAAAATATTCTTGAGTCGTATAATAACATTTTTGTAATAGCCAGTCAAACAATGCTTTCTTAAATTTATCATATTATGTGTTATTATCATTCTTTATTTTGTCAGGAAGATTATTAAGTAAAAATATATAAATTTATCATGCAATATGCGTTTCTGCTGTTGATTGCCAATTTTTGTTTGGGTATGTTAACGCTATCTACAGACACACGAATTTGGTACGGAGCGTACAGCGAACCATATCAGAAGACCAAATTCGGTGTCGCTACACACGCACGAATTTGGTACGGTGCAGTGAAGCGAAACGCTCGACACTCGTGTGTTCGATTTTATGCTCTATTACATTAGCACAGAGTTCTATTTACAGTGTGGTTTTTAAACGACGACGATGATTCCCGCAATTCATTGATAACGGGTAGTGAAACCAACACTTTAAAAAATATTTCTCCCCAAATTTTACCCCTGATTACTTATACCATTGACAGGTCTAAGAGATAATAAGCTAGAAAGAAAGGTTATGTGTTTAACATAAAGACTTACGCGTGAATAACATAAAACTAACTTGTCATAATCTGATTTCACTCCCAATACATTTTCATATCCCTGGCTATATACACACATTAAAATAATTTTTATTATTACATACAAATTGATTCATAAGGAGTAAACTCTAAACATCCTGTCGTCTAGTAAACCCCGTAGATATTTTCCCTAATTTTGGGGGGTACATCCCTAAGTTGGCAACACTGATACTGTTGTACGGCCAAACCGCCGGACTGCTCTACACACGCACGAATATGGTACGGAGCGTACCAGATCCGATGCGGACAACGGTGAACTCTTCGCCTTCTTCATATGTTCGCCGGACTGCCCTACACACGCTCGGATCTGGTACGGAGCGTACCAGATCCGCTGTACGCTCCGTACCAAATTCGTGTGTCTGTAGACACCATAATCTTATTTTTAACCCCCGACGCAAAAAGAGGGGTGTTATAAGTTTGACGTGTCTGTCTGTCTGTCTGTCTGTCTGTCTGTCTGCCTGTGTGTCTGTCTGTCTGTCTGTGGCATCATAGCTCCCGAACTGATGAAGCGATTTCAATTTAGTTTCTTTTGTATTAAAGGTGACTTACATACGAGTGTTCTTAGACATGTTTGATGAAAATCGGTTGAGCCGTTTAAAAGTTGTGGAGGGTAAAAGCGGGGAAGAATAACCGAATGTGCAACTATACTCGAGTGGGGTCTCAAATATTAAAGCACACTGAAAGAGAATATTGATGACTTAATCGAGAGTGTTCGTAGTTTCATTTAATGAGAAAATTGGTGGTGGGGAGATCAGCCGTTTGAAGATGATCAGCTCTTTTCTAGTTGATGAGGGGATCTGACTAACTTTCCAATGTCCGATCGATTCGAAATTTGGTACCGTGTTACTTCAACGATATTCAAAGAACATGGTAAGGTAACCATGACCTGATCAGCCATTTGAAGATGATCAGCTCTTTTCTAGTTGATGAGGGGATCTGACTAACTTTCTTATGTCCGATCGATTCGAAATTTAGTACCGTGTTACTTCAACGATAAATAATGTAAATAATGTAATGTAAAAGAAATAATAATGTAAAGAACATGGTAAGGTAACCATGACCTGATTAGCCGTTCGAAGATCATCAGCTTTTCTTTATTAGTTGATGAGGGGATCTACCACATGTCCTATCGATTCGAAATTTGCTACCATGTTACTTCAATTCAAACTCAAACTCAAATTTTTTATTTCCATGTAGGTTATAATATAACGCTTATAGAATTGTCCTACATGATGCCTACCACCGGTTCGGAAACTAGCCCGGCGAGAAGAACCGGCGTAAGAAACTCGCACGGGGCCACCTTTTACCAATGATGTTGAAAGTATGTATATGGTAAGGTAACTATTATTTATAACTTCTTTAAAAAGGATAAAATAAAAGTAAAATTAAAAATTTTAAAAACCCCCCGACACAAAAAATAAACTCTAAAAAATAATAAATAATATTTTAAACCTATTATAATTATATTATCACATATAATATTATGTAAGTTGAAATAATTTTATTTTCCAATCGTCATCTCGTCGGGGGACCGCTATGTGAGAAAAACAGGTGTAGTCGCAGAATGAACAAAAGAAATTACTCCGAAAAAAATTCGCTCATACCTAAATGTAATTCGTAATAATTAATTAGCTGTTGTTGTAAAAATACTTTATAAACTTTAGCGGTCCCCCGACGAGGCGACGATTGGAAAATAAAATTATTTCAACTTACATAATATTATATGTGATAATATAATTATAATAGGTTTAAAATATTATTTATTATTTTTTAGAGTTTATTTTTTGTGTCGGGGGGTTTTTAAAATTTTTAATTTTACTTTTTATTGCGATTATTTCTATTGCTTTCATTTTTATAGTTTTTTGCAAACAAAAAGTCATATTTTTTGACGAATAAACACACTTCAAACAGAGGTAAGTCGTAAGCTCTTTGCTGCGGTGGGGTCACTTAATCGGTAGAAAAATCTACTTCCCGTTAAAATAAAAGTTGAGCTTGCGCAATCTCTACTACTAGACTATGCAGATGTTTGTTTGATAGATCTCAATGAGGAGTACTTTAACAAATTAGAAAGATTACAAAACATTTGCATCAGGATCGTGTATGGGCTGCGCAAGTTCGACCACGTCTCTGAGTATCGACAGCGACTTGGTTGGCTGCCCATCAGGCTCCGTCGGGAAGAGCCTTCTTGTACAATGTAGGATTTTTTTCAGTTTCGTAGTGCTGACCAAAGCCGTAAGTTACGCTCCGAGTACAGCAATAAAATTCTTGTGCCAATTACCAAGTCCGGTTACTCTGCTGATTCTTTTGCTATGAAGGCTACACACTTGTGGAATAATCTACCGCGTGACATTCGAGAGTCGAAATCACTTGCCATTTTTAAATCCAAGCTCCATAGTCACCTTTGGAACAAAGTCATTAGCTAAATTAACTTAATTTGACTTAATTTATACTCTTTAATTTATATAATTTGCCTTTTTTTAAATTAATAAATAACTTTCTATGCATGTAAGTTTATATTAATATTATTTTGTTGTATTACTTATTTTTATTACAATTATTCTTGCTGTTGTATTTTATCTGTATTATTTTATTATTGACTTTTAGTATCCCGCTACATATCTACATATCTATTAAATTTATTTCTCCTGCCCTGCAGGGTTGCCTGGAAGCGATCGCTTATAGCGATAAGGCCGCCCTTGTCCACATTTAGATTATAGTTTAAGTAATTTTTGGTAATTTGATTGTACATACTTTAATTTGAGCAATTCAAGTGTTTATCTATCTATCTATCAATTGCTTATACAAAAATCGTTTGACAGTTGTTTCTCGATGGTGGTACACGTTGAGTTCAGTCCTAATAGGACTCACGAGTAAAACACGACTCGGATTTCTTAAATATGAATCGGGATTTACGAGATTTTATTTATATATAGGAGAATTTTGAAACCGAATAATATCAATAATCATCAATTGATTGATCGTCTCGCAGACCCTATATAGCAACTTTTTTTTTTTTTTTTATTATCTATATAAACCATATTTTATATAAACTATTTCATTTAAACTAATAATTTCGATTAAAAAATATTTTTCTATTATTTTTCCAATTTTTAAATTTTTCAGAAAAATAAATGTAAAAATTTCCGAGCTTTGAAATTTTTCGGAAAATTACCCATCACTAGTCGGGAGTCGGCAATTTTCGACTCAAGGCCATAGACTGTCCGGCTGACATCTGTCGGCGCAGATCAGAATCGTCAAGCGGCCACACACTATCTTCTTCTTCGTTCTTGGTCGCCGTCGATAGTCGTCAGTCTAAAACCTTAAACGGAACTGTTAGTGTGTGGGCTATTGCGATTAACTGACAGATTTATATCGTCCGGCAAACTGTTAGTAAGTGGGGTGCTTAAGGCTGGGACTATAGGTACAATAATCAGGAATCTTTCCGACCGGGGAAAATTCAGAGCATTGTGTGTCCGATTGTATTGGTCCAGACTCCAGAGTTATTTTTTCAATGCTATGATTTTTTCAGTCAGAGAACTCTGCGCTAGTACAATTTAGTTCGAAAAGAAAGTTTGGAGTGTCGAGCTGTCATAATATAATATTATAATAAATTATGATAGTGACATTTGACTCGACAATCATGACGGGATCGATTTTCAACTCTATTATCTAGACGCAGAGTTCTATTTTTAATGCTCTGAATATACACGAGTGTTTCAGATTTCGGAGCATATTGAAGTACCAGTCTTACAACCGTAATAATCGCATAAGTTATTTACAGCTTGCCAAAAATGTCCTGAATTGGAATGTCTAAAACATCCACCGTACTCCGCGGACCTTGCTCCAACAGATCACCATTTTTTTTTTTTTTCGAAATTTGAATAACTTCTTGCAAGGGAAAAAACTTTGCTCCAATGTGGCAGTCCAAAGCGCCTTTAAAGATTTAAGAAGGAGTGATTCCTGTCCGAAAGGTTTTTTTAGTAAAGGAATCAATGAACTACCTATGAGATAGCAAAAGTTCATAGATAGCAATGATAACTATACATTATAATGATACTTTGATTAAATAAATATATTATGTTTAAAAAAAATCGACTTTATATTCCTCCTTTACAAAACGCCAATTTCTTATATAATGACGTAATATAATTATCTAAAGGGGTCCAGGAAGTTTTAAATTTTTAGGCCAATTTATTTATACCTTTTATCCCGTTATTTATGCCAACGGAGATTAGGAAAAAATTTGTAAGTTAACAATTGAATAACTTCAAATTTTGAAAATGACATTTTATGTTATAAAAAAATTATCTGATGAACTCTCTTCAGCGGCGGCGAGCGCATACCATAACAGCCGCGCGGAGACCTATTTTCAATGTCAATCTAAAATTAGAAATAAAGGAGATAGAGTTACGGGAGTCGGGAATTTTGTATCGGAAATTTGAGTATATTAATATAGAGAATATTGAAGCAATATAAGCAATATAATACACTTGCGTAATAAGTTACTTTAAAAAATATTTTAAAGTAACTTATTACGCAAGTGTATTATATTGCTTTAATACTTGATTAATAAAAAAAACGTATGCATTTAAAATTTATTTGATTAAGCTTACACGTTTAAAATTATCAGACTTTGAAACAACAGAAAAAATGTTTAAAATAAAACTTTTGTCTCCTTATTAATTCAAATATATCAATAAAATCAAAGACTGGTTAATGGCGGCAAACGACTCTATTTATGAGTCTACAATGTTAACTACGTTTATCAAAATCAGTGCTAATGTAGCGATTTTGGTTATCGTAAATATCTGATTTATACTTTAAATATGATAAATTTATAAAAAGCCACTTTTTACAATTTATTTATATCCGCCACCAAAATAAATACACAATTACGGAACCCTCAAAAATTTACTAAGATATTGCCTTTAGTATATCGGTACAACAGTGTAAGTTAAGCAAATGTTTCGATTGTTAAATTTATCTTTAGTATCACTATCTAGGTGTTGGTTTACAATAGACGTACAACTCAAATCCTGGAGAGACGAAGACAATGGTGCTTCAAGTTGATACGAAATGACTTCTTTTTCTGAATACTCTTGCAATGACGAATCCATGCTAGCATTAATTTGGGCACGTAGAAATATTATCTGCGATTTCAACTTTTTTATTTCGGGAACGTACCTCAACAGTGAGGACAATTTTGTGTACATTAAATCTATCCATTTTTTAGTGTACTGGATGGAATTGGGGAACTTGCCCTTCAGCGTTTCCATAAAGATATTAATCTTATCTGACCATTTGAATTTTTCACACACTTCAGTAATATTATCTACATCTTCGTTAGTTATAAGCGAATATGCATGTTTGAGAATAGCCATTTCCAATTCTTCATTACTGTTATACTCATTAAGATTATTCTTCAAGTCTGCAATTATGTCTTTAGGAGATCCGCCTAGACAGAACACTGTTCCTGTCAATCCTAGAAATGAAACATAAAAAATAAGCTTTACTGTAATTATTTTATTTCTTATACTTATATGGGATTGTTTTTTTATAATTTTCATAATTTCTGTTATTTTAGAAAAAAAGGTTATCTTTCTTGACGACCTACACAAGGGATTAAGTTACTAGCAACAGTCAAAATGCAATATTATTGTGAAGGGCACAGCTAGTTAGTACCAGCTTCATCGTAGGCAAGGACTTTATGATATTAAGCACTGATTTTCACCGTGCGGCGAGTCGCTTGACAAATCGCCTTGACATTTTTAGGGAATACCTATGCACGTATTTTTTTATATAAATATATCTTGTTTGGTAAACCGTATGGTACAATCAGTTTTTTGATATCATTAAAAATAACGAAGACATGAACGTTTAACCCTAGAAGCCCAATCTACGTCATTTTGACGTATACCCCGGCGAAAATACGCTATATCTTTCACAAGCACGACTGGATTATCACGGCCGCTCGAACCAACCCAATAGCTGTCAAGATCTATCAGGAGACGGCTACGTCGCCTCTGTAAGTGCCGCCATTTTGTCGTAATGACATTATTGTACGTACATTTGACGTATGTTTGGGCTTTACGTAACTTTTACAAATGTTCAACGTCTTGTATTATTGTGATTTTTAGTTCGATTATTGTTTTATTTTCCTAATGATACTTCTTTTTAGTGAATTTGATACAATGGCGTCTTGTCAACTTGTTATATAAAGACGAAATAGCAGCTTTATTGGATAATGAAGACGAAATCTCTCCCAACGATACCAACTCTAAAAAGGAAGATTGTGTTATTGAAGCCGACGTGAAAAGTGATATTAAACCAAAGAAACGATGTTATTATAGGTTTTGCTCCTATAAAAAAAGGAGGATGACCAAAACACAGTGCTCCAAATGCAAAAAAGCAGTATGTGGAGAACACAATATTGATAATTGTCAAGACTGTGTATAAAGTCTATTTTTTCCTATTTTATATATTTCGTAGTGATAGGAGTTCATTCAATTCTTAGAATAAAAATTTTAATGTGATTAATTTTATTTTTAAATATAATAATGGAAGAAAAACTAAGAAAGATCGATTTTTTTGTTAAATTTCTTATGTTTGCAAAGTTATAGTTTTAAAAGTATAAATAAAAAGCAAACATTCTTCAATTTATATTGTTTTGTTTTAATAGACTATATTATATTAAATAAATAATACGAAACCTAGCATACTTCCAATATAAAATGATTAAAAATAATCTATTCCGCTATTACACGTCATTTTTACGTATAATTGGGCTTTAAAGCCGTAAAAATATGATTGGGCTTCTAGGGTTAAAGTAGTCTATTAGACAGAGAGATCGGATGTGACGTCACATAACACTACTTTCATAGAAAGTTCATACTAAATTTCGTTTTGCTAGAAAGAGATAGATTAAAAACTTTGACCGCTCATATCTTGCTCATTTATCAATAGATATTTAAAATTTTCTCGCCATTGCCTTTATTTTTTAGGCGGGTTTTAGTGTCGCACTGACCGCGCGCTGTCGATCAGCGCTGACAGGGCGAAATATGTGTAATTCTAGGAAGCGTTTTCTTATAACGCGTAGCGGTCAGCGCGGACATTTCATACATTTCGGTGTCCGCGCTGACGGTCAGCGAACGGTCAGCGCGACACTCAAACCAGCCTTAGCCCTTAGTCTATGCCTATCTACTATGTCAGATATACAGATACAGTGTAGGTAAGTAGGTAAATCCCCGAGGCCTCATTTGTCAAGCGATTAGGCGCACAACGAAAATCTACTCACGTAAATCTCGTATTAGGCGTCTTTCTCGACTACTACGGCAAGCGACGCCGAATTAATAAGAAAAGTTAATTTAAAAGTGGGTATAACAAATGTTTTCATTTAAAGAATAATTTTTGTTTTTATAACCGTCTGTTTATATTATGTTAGGAAATACCTACATTATTTCAAAATACCTACCAATACATATAGGTATGCGATAGTTAAAAAACGTACCTCTTTTCTCTAAAATAGCTGCCATCTCTAAAGCTATGAAAACGCCACCTTCATAGCCGAGCAAGTAGAAATTATCCTTCAGTGCAGCTTTCCTAGACATAATTTGAATGTATCTATTTGCTTGCTCGGAGATAGTTTCATTGGGATGATCTAGTCCTGGCTGCAACGTCAGAGCTGGAAGCTTCAGTCGCTTACAAAAATCGTTGAAGCGCAAGTAGTGACCTTCCACACCCGGAATAATACACAGGTGTCTCTCGTCCATATTGACGTAATCAGTCTGAAATAATAAAAGGAAAAAAATGGAGCTTTCGAGAACTTGATCTAATATTAAATAGCCCGTTTTTTCTGAATTTTAGTCTACGTATGTAGTCTTAGTATGTATTATTATTTTTCTCGACCACTCCTTATTTGAAAATGAATGAAAATTAATTTATTTATTACTTCCAGTTTTTCTCAGCAAGCGCGAACGTTTTTTATATAAATAAGGTTTAAATTAAATATATTCGAAATTTTAAATAATTCATTAATCATAATATTGTATTAATACTGTTCTCATATTTTATAATATGTGTGTGAATAAATAATTTGACTTTTAAAATACTGAATGTTAATATTTTAGTAGAGACACGTATTAAAAGTAGATCCTCTATTTATTTTCGTTAGGCGCCAATGACAGACTGTTTTTTATAAAAACTTTTCATACATTGTCTGTGATTTCCATAGAAAACCGGAGCTTACTAAGGGACATAAAAAACGTGGTTAACCTGTAAATGCCATGGTAAGTTCTTAGATCAAATAAAAAACCAAGATAGCGCATGGCGTTTGTTTGAAGTGAGGCCTAAAAAACGAACCTATTCCATGCGCTATCTTGGTTTATTATTTGATCAGCGGGCCTATTCGCTAAAATACAAGTTTAGTTAATCACTTTGAAAATGGTTATTAACCAGCTTTTGTTTGTAACCGACCAGTTCCATAATTTTGTATTCAGTACCTTTTGATGGCAAAGTGAATAACTCAATTGACGCAAAGTTCTCGACTGTAATTCGGCTAAATTGAATAGTGCCGTCTGTGGAGGAGTACATTATAAAATGTGAGAACCTTTTAATTTATTCGGATAACTATTTATTTTGTTGTCTGTGGACTAAGTTATCAACTATTGTTTGTCAAGTCAATGAGACGAGTACCTACATAAATATTTCGAATTATAAGTTTTTCCTCTCAACTTTTTCAAAATAAATTAATATTTCCTAACTTTCTGCAGCATTTACCATTATTAGAGTGTGAGCCATCTTTACCTTTACCTACGTGAAACCAAAAATAGGTTAGAGGATAATTATTCAGCGGTAAAGTCAACAATGTAAATGTTTTTGTTAAGTTAATTACATCGATGTTATGAGGTACTTACAATTTCTGTAGTACCTTAGTCGCACTTACAGCGATTTACTACTGCCGTGAACATTTACAGAAGGTTTTAATATCCCTAGGTTTTAGATACAAAAAAAAGCCAAAACGATAGAACGGCTTTCATAGAAAAACCAGTGAAGTCTACCTGGAAAAAGATATTAAAAACAGAAACTTGCCAGAGGAGCTGAAGAAGAATATTATTTATATTTTATTTTGATGAGAGTTGTGTTCATACATCATATAAATTAAAAAAGTGCTGGCAATCTTTGGAAGTCAGTGCCCAGTGGAATAAAAGAAAATATTTCAAAAGGCAAAAGGTATGTAGTCCTAACTGAATTAATTTAATTATTTTTAATAAACTTCCACTTTCTTAATGTATTTATATAATGTTCAAGCATTAAACCTAATTATTGTTTAATATAATATATTCTCTTTATTTATTCAACATACATAATAATATACAATAGAATAAAAAATATATTTAAACTAGAACAAAGAACCTAAAACTAAAAACCTTAAAAATATAATGTAATGGCTAAAATATATTATTAAAAGGAGTCCCTTTAGGCAAGGTTCTCAAGATACTGGCAGCGTTCCCCGTTTGAATAGCTAGACTAATTCTTTGTCCGAGGTGAACCGAGCCGCCAGCTCTTCGGTCTCCTGTGATGTCGACTAACCTTTTTCCTATTTCCTTAAAAAGCCTTATAGCGCTAGGACCCCATGGATTTATTTTGATTTTTCTATTTTTATTTTATATTTATTTTGATCTTTGATTACCTATTTCAATTTTTTTTCATGATTACCTATTTCTATTATTTTTTTTCAGATACATAATAATTATACATGCAGGCTCTGATAAAGGTTTTGTACCAAATTCATTGCTAATTTTTTTGTGGAAAAAATAAAAATGAGGATTATCATTCAGAAATGAATAAAAATAATTTTACAAAGTGGGTTAGGGAAAGATTAATTCCCAATTTGTCAGAACCATATTGATGATTGTAATGGATAATGCTCCTTACCATTCTGTTTTACTAAATAAAGCTCCTACAGCAGTGGTTGGTGAAAATCAAAATAATGTTTAACGAAACAGCGAAAAAGCCAAATCTGGTAATGCTTGTTAACACAAGCCCGAGACTATCTACGAGATCGATAAACTGTTAGGTGGTTCCCACCTTACCTCTGTGACCTTAACCCTATTGAGTTGATCTGGGGCATAGCAAAACAAAAAATCGCCTCACGCAATGTGGGATCAGTTGATATCATGGTGGTACTACAAAGTACTAACTTTATTTGTGAATTATGTACTTTACTTATGGATTAGTATATTAAAAAAAATATTTGTTTTAAATATGTGTTTTATTTTTCAAGGTGTGTGTTTGAAGAAGATGTATCTGCTGAGGACTGGAGAAAAGCATGCCAGCATGTGATAAAAATAGAAGACGGATATGTTAATAGAGGACACACATTAATCATTATAATATGATGACATAGACAGAATAGTCGTAAACCTCCGAGACAACAGCTGCAGCATTAGTGACAGTGATTCTAATAACAGACAGACTTTTGGGGAGGGCTCGATCCAGCCTATTGAGGAGGGCTCGAGCTAGACTTTTGGGGAGGGCTCGAGCCAAGCTATAACTTGGTTTTCTGATATAGAATATTTGGATGAGGGTGTTTTTGACTCTGACTAAATAAACAAAATAAATATACTGCTTTTATTTATGCCTAAAAAAACTATTTTATGAAATCCGCTTAGATGCAATTTGACCTAAGCAACGTAAACAAAGATACACATGCGAGCTTTAATGCTACTATTTGTTATTATGTTTATGGCTAGTTAAATTTGGACATAATAAAAAATGTACCTATATGCAAACTCATTAAATTAATTAATGGATAAATTATTTTACAAAACTGAATTTAATCAAAGTATATTTTATAGTTATATAATATATAGGAAATGAGGTGAGGTGACCATCCGAACGATGCTGGCGCCCCTATTAATTTCACGATTTATTTGCCAAGCTGTAATTTCAATTAAAATCTTCAAATTTTATTATCAACGCACGAAAACAACTACTCTTTAGCAGTTGTTAAAATGGGTTAGTCACTTCATTGAGTTCGTAATTATGAACTGTCATTTTGCTTTAGTGAATACATATTTATTGATAGTTAAGAACTTTCGATAAAAAATTTATGGCAAAATGCATGCCTCTTCCCTAAAAGTTATCAACTAAGATTTGGTTAAAAACCGTACCAACTCAGTTGATAACTTGTGCATAGTGAATACAAAAGTGACACTTTCCGTTACTCACTCCTCCGTTTCGTTATTAACTCAGTGATTAACTCACAAAATGTACGATAGCGAATAGGCCCGCTGAGGGTAAGTTATAAAAGAATAAGATTTTGCTCAAGCAAGTTTTTTTACAGAAATAAGAATTAAATATATACCTACCGTATTTTTGGTTGCTAGAGTCGACATAACTATCAGCTCTGCGGAATATAGCAGCTCATCCATGTATAGTTTAGGGAAGTACCTTTCTATTCCATGGCTCTCTAAGAAGTCGGACTCAATACATTTTTTTTCTATGTCCTTAATTCTGAAAGAATAGAATGAATGTATTGCATATTGCAATTAAATCGGGAAGTGACAGTATTTAGATATAAATCCATAATGTTAAGAATGGTTTTATTTAATATGTCGTACGATAATTGGAAAATTAGGATATTCACCTAGGATCCTAGGATCATTGCAAAGAGCTGGATTATTTGGTTGTGAGATAAAATTTTGCGACCGTCCTAACAATTTTCAGGATCAGGTGCGTGCGAAAAAACTGATATGAACATACATTTTTGACGGCTGCATTGATGGATCAATTGGTTAAGTTAAAAATTGATTCCTTATAGCAATTTAAAAAATATGTACACTTACGATTGCATTGTGAGTTGTTGTATATGTTCAATACTCAGGCATACATCATACACATCCTGTAAGTAGCCTTGAATAGCCAACAGCTTAGAGTTATCGATGTACAACTCACTTAAGGTACAGTCACTTTTTGGGACACCCTCCAATGTTAAATCTGCAAAAGATAAATTCAATTTTCCTTAAGATTCGTGAACGTGGCGTTTTAAGCAAGATTCTATACGTTAATAGATAGCTACAGGTGAATTTTTCAACTGGGCATGGTAGGTGAAATCCGAAACTGTAGATAAAGAGTAGAGAAAATGCTGAAAGGTAGTCGCGAATTCGATGTTGATAAAAACTAAATCGGCTTCTTAGATTATGTTAAAAATCAACCCCTTCCTTAGATAAGTTCACCGTATGTCTTTACTCTCCAAAACGTATTCCTCATTATCAAAACTATCGAATAATGTGGCAAAACTATCGAATAGTATAGTAAAACGGTGTGGTATTTTTTCCTAAATCAATTGGTATGATTCCTGGCTAGGGAAATTTATCGAAAATCTAATGATGCATTTTCAGTTGTTATCAAAATCAGGTTAGTAACTCGTTTCGTCATTTTACGTTATTCCTTATAGTTTCGGATTTCTCCTATCATATCCACTTGCAAAATTTACCATGCATAGTGTAATATTGTAGCTGTTATATTAAATTTAAGAAAAAAGAGACAACACTTTGCAATTCAGCACTGTCAAAAATTACTATTCATTAAAATATTATTTACCTGCAATTTTTATTACTTGTTCCAGCAATGTTTTTCTTGGGACGTTATTAGTATGAGCCAAAATCATCTTTTTAGTAGAGCATAACGCTTTTTCTATCGCATCTACTGCAATATTAACTGATATTTCATTATTATCGCGAGTATCCCCATATGCCTGTAAAATAAAAAGATCAAATCTGGGGGCACGGCAGACCTTGCCAGCGAAGCGCAAGGGTACTATGACCTAGGTACTATGAATTGATTACCCACTGGTTACCCACCAGACCACCTTTGTTCGAAGCATTTCGTTAGTGTTTTCGGTTTTAGAACTGCCCCAAGGCAGAGTAGCCGAATGTGTACGGAAATAGTCTAAATACTAGTAATAGAATGTCAATGTCTAAAATGTAAATCAGTGCTGTACACTGTCAATTAAATTTTATAAGAAAATGATGGAAATGTAGAGAATCATCGGTTTCGTCCGTAGCTTTTCGACTAACCTAAGAGCAATTATAGACGCCGAAAACGCTATAAATTAGCAATAAAATGGCATTTACTTTACCATCACTTATTGCTCTAAAATTTTTACTCAGATTTTATTTATTGCATGAAATTGGGAAGAAATTGTGTACGTCTTTACTAAGAAAGTCCAAGACTATGACACCCCGAAAATTCTGTTCACCCAGAAAGTTAAAATAGGTGTAAAACTTCGATTCTGTTGGCGTACCATATTCATTTCTTGTATCTTAATTAGGGTTATCTTATCATTGGCGAGTGATGTAAAGAATGATTCCGGTTCTTCTTCAACACTACTTATTACTGCAAAGTGCCTGAAAGATTATGTACCAAATAAAATTTTATTTAAGTCAGCTTTAACATTGTAAAAATGAATAAAAATATATCAATAATACTTACTTTGAAGCACATGACTTTGAAATAAAATCTGAAAAACTGTTGACAATGTTTTTCATATCCACTGCTTTTTCATTTGAAGTGATAATAATCACACTTTCAATTCCACCATCATAATTGCTTTCTTCAACAACTCTGGTTAAGTTTATGTCCTTCCAAATAGCTTTTATCAATTTTACCTCTATTCCATCACTTTTCCACAACCTGTGATACATAACAAATATTTTATCGTCGTACGTCATCACACACTTTAATGATTATTATAGCATTATATCAAGTAAAACTTAGTAAAACTTTTCAATTACCTTGATTGGATTTCTATACATTTAGATATATTGCATAAAACAAAAAGCAATTTAGTAGCACCTCGTTTTACTAATCTTTGCCCGAGTTTTATTGCTAGTATGTCATTATCAGCAATAAGAAGATTCCATGAAGAACTCGAAAATTCAACTCTGAAATTTAATAAAGGTATCAATGTAGATGCGACTTTACCCATAATGATTTATAATACCTATGACTAAAGTAAAAAAGTTTAACAGTGCAAAAAATTAACCAATAGTCAAATTCAAGAAGGTCATTACAAAATGTAACTACCTAGACATTACAGAAGATTTAATCTGTTGTAAGTCAAGGAGTACCCGGCCACGGTTACAGCATGCAGCCTGCATGCGGCACGCGCGCGCAGCCTCCTTAGCTGCGAATGTGACGCGCGACAACGGTCTCACGTACCCTCGCCTTATGCCTTCGATTATTAGGTCTCGAATACACTAAAATCAAAAAGGTTAAAATAAAAATATCTATTCCATATATTCGAAACATTCCAATTTATCAGTGACACCAAAACTTACTCTTGCTTCTTCAATATATTGTGAATGAAATATTGTTGAAAAGTCAATAGGAAGATATCCCCTCTGTTTGGTTAAATAATTCATAGCAAAGTTGAAATCTTCATGATTATGGATTACTGTTAGATCAACTAACACTCCGTTAAATCCGAGACATTGCAGGGAAAACTGTAACATGAACTGAACGTAATTGATACACAAAATTTTAATATATATTATTTCGTATAATTTTCATACCATTTTAGTTAATTTTCATTTAAATTCAATTTTCATATACTTGTATGATTTATCGTCATGTTTAGGGGCCTAGTTACATAACTTTAAGTACTTTATTTACTCACATTTTTGTGCTGACCTTTGGAGCATGATACAACAAGCTGACAACCATTACCTTCCGTGGCAGAAAGAATCATATCTGCGAAACTTATATCACGAGAAAATCCAATGTGATCACCTAAAAAACATTATCATGTACATATTATAATTTACTAACCAACATTCAATATATTATATTACATAAATACCGTACTCTCACCTCTTAATTGAGGGAACAGCTTTTGCAAGAACTGCTTTTTCGAATTACTACTTACAGTAGTAAACACTTCACAACCGTGTGCCAGAGCTATGCTAATCAGTGCTTGCCCTAAGGCTCCAGCTCCTCCTTGGACGAGAATGGGGTAACTTTTTGTTATATTTACTTTGACAAACTACAAAACAAAATGTAAAACAGTTAGCATATATAACTAGCATTAATTTCCCGCGGTTTCACCCGCGTGATATTAGGTTTTTTACTTTCATCCCCTATTTTACATCCTTGGGGGTTGCCTTTTATATATATAGAGAAAGACAAAGCCGATTTACTGATGTATCAACGCACAGGACAAACCCTTAAGCCTATAATTTTTAAATTTTCCACACGTATTTCTCATATGACGTAGGCGTTCACAAAGGAAGGATTTCAAAATTCAACCCCCAAGGGTAAAATAGGGGTTAAAATTTTGTATAAAACTTATTATTCCTTGGACATTTTTGCGTGAAATTTCTTATCAATTGAGTAAGGAAAAATAATGAATTACGTATTTCAGCGTTTTCTAAAATTCAGCTCCTAGGTGGGTGAACAACCTAATCTGACCCAACCTGATATCCAAATAATTACAATATTTACCAGAATGTAGAACGCCAGGGAATAAGATAGTGGAACCGTCGCTGCATCTTCTAGCGTCCAATGTAAAGGAACTGGCAAAAGGAACTCTGGATCAGCCTTTACATGCGAGGATATTAAATCACTTCGCACCATTCCCATTACTCGAGTGCCACTGTGTAAAAATTTTAAGAACACGCTTACTTCTGAGAATATGATTAATTAATACTTTATAATTATAATATGTTATAAAAACAAACAAATAATAGTACGATAAGAAAGTCGAGACTGTTATAGATTGTGAGACTAAAAATATTTGTTATAAAAAATTCTACCTTCTCGAAACCCCACTAAAATCGATGATGTTTCGTTCCTCGACCTCATTAAAAACAGATCCTAATAGTTTATTTACAAAAACAACATTGACACCGGCGTAGCTAACCTAAAATGTTATTATAATCAGATTTAACAGACTGAAAATTACGCTCAACCTATTAGCTTGACTTGTTACTATATTACTTTAATGTCAACGCCCAAAATATTCTGATGTGCAGCTTTCATCCAATACAGGGAGTCCAGATCACCAATCTGTTCTATTTTGAGTGTGCTACAAGGTGACAAAGTAATTTCATTGCCATTGGCATCTTCAAGTGACGAATAATGTAATCCTCTAGATGATTTCTGGGAAGCAAAATAACACAAGTTCTTAAATGATTAAAAAAACAAATGCGATAAATTAAAAAAGTGCTATCTTACTTTAATAGTTTCAAAGTAAGTGAGAGGTAAAAGCTCGGTCGTTTCTAAAACAAGTTTGTTATTGCAAAGCAGAGGCAGATCGATGAATTTGAAACTTTCCACAGCCACTCCACCACAACTGCAATTAAAATATAGATTGTTTTAATAGATATTAAATTTCGCCTGTAGTGAGTAGTATACGAATACTCACATAGTGAAATCCTCTAATTCTAGTATTTGAGCATTTACTAATACTTTATCATCCTTAGCAACCGAGCTGGTGTGCTGTTTACTGACGTCAATGATGATCTTCCTTATAAAGTTTAGCTTAGATACCGTATGATGTTTTCTCCTTAAAACATTGAGCTGTATAATTCCGTCTAAGAACGTTACCCAATTATTATTTTTCCATTCAATTTGTGCTTCCGTCAGAGATTCATTGGCACTGTGTATACTACGAAAATTATCGCTAAAACAAAATTTATTGTTTACCACTACTGTTTAAATTACGCTTAAAATAAATATAATATAAGTTTTTCTTTGACTTTCTAATAAACTTACTGATATTGGTAGTCTCTTGCGTGCAGCAAACGATAAATATCATAATTACTGACATTCTTATCGGAAGTCTGAGCATTGTATTTCGTTTTAGCGCCAGTAATTTCATGGATAATAGTTCCCCTTATTATAAGCGACTTTTCATTTAAAACCTGATGTAGAATAACCTTTGTTAATATTTTTAATGTAACTTATTGCAAATAAACTATTTTTACAGCTTTTATATCTGTATATTTTTTTAGTTTTCCAGATTATTTGACTACTTTACAATAAAATAGTGACACACAATATGTTTATTTATTTATTTTCAGTAATTAAGTTATAAAAAAATATTTCAAACTTATTAAATATCTTATAAACAAAAATATATAACTGAAACTTTAATTGGGTATGTTATCATCATATTTAATATTATCATACTTTTACCTCAAATTGGCCAGTTCCTTTATGAAGTGCTACACTAATAAGTAACTGTCGTTGCTTATGCAAAATAGGTTGTGAGTAGAAATACACATTCTCGAATTGAACGGAGATACTTTTTGGCTTCACGTTTAGACTCCCAGCCAACGTATCCCACACATACACAAGTGCCGCAGAAAATGGATACAAATTCTTCCCTAAAAATAGCAGTTACTGTACATTTGTAATTAATTTTATAGAAAATCGAACCTTTTAAATATTTTATACTATTCTTACCCCTTATTACATGTCCCTTCAAATAACTATGTTCCGTGTCAAACATCGATATAGCAGTTTTAGATGCCGCCGCCGTCCTCGTAGCTAGTGCAGAAGGCAATGGTAGATTCCTAAAAGAGACATTTAGAATAGTCAAATAATATAATTATGAATTAACAACATAAGCCGAATTAATTTTACCATTTTTCTTGATGCGCCCATTCAACTAAATGCGACAACATTGGGGTCGATGTTGAAACTGGAAATTGTACTTGCGGATACAGCCCTTTTACCTTCGGATTAAATCCTTCCATATACAATCTGCAAAATTATTTTCTATTATTTTTTTAACTATTCATTAAGGTTCATTTTTCTTTAATACAGGTTTGAAACTATTTCTCTAATAGTAGGTACACTTATAAAACTTTACGCACTTTCCGATAGCTTCTAGTAGGTATCTACAATTTTCAGGGTGTCCTCGTCGTGTCAACGGAAGGTGTTTGCATGTTTCCGGTAGAGAACGCTTGAGAATTGCTTGCAACAATCCGTAAGGAGCAATTTCTATCAATACTGCGTCAGGTGGAATTAGTTGCGATGCCTCCTCAAAGAGAACTGGACTCTGGAAGAACACGGGTCAAATGCTTATATGTAACAGGCCTACGATTTATCATTAGGAATTACCTAAAATTTCCTAACTGGTACCTCTTGGTTTTTAAGTGCCACACAAGAAAATCATTGAAAACATAAATCATTGTTTATTAATATGTTTATTATTTATATTCATAATAAAGGTTATTTATTGAAAATCTATCATAATTTAAAAAAATCGTTAAAGAATAAAATTCTTACCAACAAATTGTTAAGATGGTATTCAGGCGAACTGTATTTAGCTAGCGGTTCATCCCATCTGTCCTGCGGAACTGACGTCGACACCCAGCGAGAACTTCGTGGACGAGGTGTCTTGATTAGATCTTGCATAAACTTCAGCAAGGCTGGTGCTGTAGAATAACCATCATATTATAAAATTTATACGTAAGTAAAGTTTCAAATAGACAGGTAAACCACACAACAAGCATTTAACTTTTATTTTTAGGAAAACCATAAAAATTACCGGCATCAACAACGTAACGTGAATGGTATGCTATGTTAGAACACGCTACTTCCTTCGCAAATATTCCTTGACTGACCAGACTGGCAACAAATTCACACATGATCTTTGCTGGGCCAGAAATTGTACAGGATTCTGCAGAGTTGTGACAGGCAACCTCGATTTCAGGCGGGCAAATCTTCGAAATCTAAACAAAACATGCTATTTAGTATTTAATAAACAAAATCACAAGCTTAAGGGTCACTTCATACCGGGACGATACGCGACGCTATACACGGCGCTGTATTTTTACGATAGCTATTAAAACTCGAATTTATTCACTATAATATATACAAAAAGATTCACGTTTATATACTATCACTCATACATGCTCTGTGGAGCACGGTGCAACCTGACATTCGAATTCTTACAATGAAACGTGTATCTTCTAGAGTAATTAATAAAGCTCAATTTTGAATAGCTATCGTTTCGTTTCGGTATGAATTGACCTACTGCTGTCAATTGTAAAATATATATTTTGTGAAGTGGATAATATCCGCTAACCTCTTTGAAGCCAAGTCCAACTGCTGCCATAGATCCGTGAATAAACGAAGTCTGAATAGACACAAGACCACGACTATAAGCACATAGAATTGCTTCTTCAGCCGTGAAACAACCATCCGCATAGGCACAGCAGATTTCTCCCATACTATGACCTGCAATTTATATAAATAAAGCCTATTAGACCAGAGCAGACGGAACAAAAATATTATTAGGTATTCCAAATATGACAAAATCGACGAAAAAATATTTTTAACACCCGCGCCGTATTACACTTATTATTACTATTTTGTATACAGTATAATAATACAATGTATTTACACAATAATTGGGTACACGACTACATCTAAAATATTTAGTTTCATTAATGTACTCAGAAAATTTGAGGCATTACTACTTCGTAAATGTAAAAAAATATAATATTTTATTTATAGTTTAGTAATTAGATACATCTAAAAAGTACAAAAAAATTAATTATTTTTTTGCTAAATTAGTAAACAAAACCTACATCATTAGTTTACTTACATCATATACAAAAACTTTTATTAGGGTATGTATGAACTTAAACGCACAAATATGGGAGATATTTAAAAATATGTTCCTGCGGCCGTATACTTCATACACTTTAACATGGACGTGACCTAAAAGCTACGTACGACTTTAGTATGGAGCGTTTTCACGGGACTTGCGAAATTTTGTAAACAAATCGCTGTACCTTTAAAAATATTGACCTTTGATATACGGTTTCTTCTGAGAAGTTACTCATATTTAAGAGTACTATTCATTTATGCAATAAAAAAAAATCAGTCGTCTAGCCTATTATGCGTTAATTATAATTGTATTGAGCTGTATTTTACGAAAGTAATAGTGCCCTTGGCTCGTCTTGGCGGGGGCACTGCCGTGCTCTCACAGTAAGTAACAAACCAATTATCATGTCTGGAACTATATCCATTGCGCGCAGAACATCAGTTAATCCGATCTGTACGGCGTTAATTCCAACAAATGAGTGCAATATGTTATCAAATATCTCCTTATCGTCCGATGTAATAATTTCGATGATATTAACGCCTCTAGGTTCGAGTACACGATGACATCTGAAAAAGTAACATCCAAGTAAATAAATAAAAACATAAAATTTATTCACCGAAAAGTACAAGTAACAAAATTTCCTAAAAGCTCTGATTTCTGATGTAAGTTTAAAATTGTGTGTCAGTAATCAATGCCCTCTCCATTTCAAGATTATTACTTACAAAAAGAAAAACTTAGTAAAAAAAGAAAAGATATAGGATAAGGTTATTTTTACGTAACTATTACGAGTTTTTTTTTTACATTAAACAAGAGCAAAAGGCGTGTATATAGTATGTGGTGAGCATTCTGTGCGCGTTCTTGAGTGTGTGTGAGTGCGTGTGTGTGACACTCTATCCCAAAGTAACCAAATACTTTAAAATTAAATGTTTATTTTGATAGTGTATTCTCACTTTTCAATAGCAGCAGCGAAAACTGGAATACGCATAAGGTCTTTGCCCATCCCAGCCCACTGCGATCCCATTCCACTGTACACGAACCACAGCGGGCGTTTGCCTTTATCGAAATATGTACTGTGTTCGGATAAAGCCACAGTTTCATTGTCTGCACTTGTATCTGTGGAAGACATTACAGATAGGATTGCCAGGTGTCTCAATTTGCGCGGGTCGTCCCGATTTTCAGGGGTCCGAGGACACGTCTCGATTTGCACCTGATCGGGACGCTAAATGTCCTGATAGATCATAATAATAAAAATAGCAAATGCGACAATTACAGAAGGAGTATCTTTCGAGGCTATCTATCTAAATTTGGTCCCATGAAGACGAAACTGTGTGTATCTTGAACATGAGGAAATTTTGAATATTAAAAAAAAAAAAAAACTATAGCATGACGCGGTGCAGCAAACTGTCGCATAAAGTTGTAGTAATCTACAGTACAGGGCATTTAATTTACCTTCACATTCATTTTGGCTTAATTTTTTTTTTCTATTATAATATGTTTAAACAGATTTTATATAACCTGCAAAATAGGATAAAAATATAAGTGTTAATTTACAGACTATAATTTTTACATTTCTTATCTACCTTCTGTTTTACTCTTTTGTTTGTAAGATGCAAAGTAAATAAATATGAATTTATCAAATTATATCCAGCAAAATGGGAAAAAAAATCAAAAATTCGCTCGTTCTTAACATGCAAAGTATATTTAGTTCCTATGTTCTATTTTGCAACATTGTTTCTTTTTCCAAGTACGTAGGTTTTGTTTCAGATAAGATTTTTTTTAACAAAATTTAACCAGTAGGTAAAATTAGAAAAAAAATTTGCTCGCTCGCTCGCCTTAACTAAAATATTATATATAAATATTATATCGTATGCGTTAAGAGCTACCTAGCAATTAGAGAAATAATATTTTACAAAGATTTAATAATTACATAATTTTTTACGTTCCGTTTTGAGTAAAAAAATGGATAAGTGCTTTTTTTTGGCAGTCCCGTTTTATAGACTCAAATCCCGATTTCTTTTGCCTTCTGTCCTGATTTTAATCAAATCGCATCTAACACCACTAGTTACAGTTGATAATTTTTATATAATCAAAATGGCGTTGCTCAAAATAAAACATTATTGAACTCGAAGTACTTACCGAGTATGACGAAACCGCGTCCTAGATGTCCCGCTATTCTTTCCTCGTGGAAGTTATGAAGTAGAGCATGCTCTTCCGGATCGATCGGTCGTTTTTTGAGATCGTCAATGATTTTCTTTACAGAACTCTCCTGTCTTCCCGAACACAGCACGATACGCGGAATACTCGATTTATACTTGTTGAGATCCTGAAACACATTTTTTCAGTAACGATTAAGGAAAAACTATATTTTTTTTTCAAGTTTTATTCAATCATTCATTCAAGTCATTTAAGGGTCAATTCACACCGAAACGAAGCGATATGCTACTATACGAATACATAGCGCTGCATTTTTTATGCTATTCAAAATTGAACTTAACTCAATTTTGAATAGCATAAAAAATAGAACAACAAGTGTATCACGTTTCATTGTAATAGTTCGAATGTGTACGTGCAGTGTATGACTGATGTCATATGAAACGTGTATTTTTGTGTAGTGAATAAAGTTCAATTTTCAATAGTAATTATTATTTTTAAACAAAAAAATTAAACCGACTTCCAAAGTAAAAATACACAAAAAAGTATGAAATAAAACTTAATCTCTAAATAATTCCCCTTTCAAATTCGGCTAAAATTTTTACTGTTTCTCTACTCAATCTTCTTAATTTTGAAATCGGTACCAGCCCAAACAATATTCTACAATATTTTATAGAACTTACGTTCATATTTGCTGGTACCGACTTCAAAATTAATAAGATTGAGTAGAGAAATAGTAAAAATTTTAGCCGAATTTGAAAGGGGAATTATTTAGAGATTAAGTTTTATTTCATACTTTTTTGTGTATTTTTACTTTGGAAGTCGGTTTAATTTTTTTGTTTAAAAATAATAATTTCACCCTTTTTAGAGATATATTTTCTTAAGTTATTATTAATACGTCTTAAGAACGTCTAAACTAAACAATCGAATGTATAATTGAATACGCGCCAAGCTTCCATAAGGTATTGCTATTAAGATGATGATGATGATTACTGTAAGTTATAAAGTGGCATATGCTTGCAGTTCATTAAACAATGCCGAAATCTCCAAACGCATATCTTTAAAGACTGAGGAGTTCTATACAGTGCTTTTGGATCCAGGGTATACCTTGGTACGATATCGTATTTTTGGTAGCATATGCTTGTGTTACTTCAGTAAAAGTCAAAATCACTATATGTGTGGATATAAATTTCGAGGAGTTCCCTCGATTCCTCATGGATCGCATAATCAGGTTCCCACTTTAGTGACTAAAGGACCAATTTCGGACTAAACCCTTTACAACAACAAAAGAATTTTGCAAATAGGTCCATAAACGGCAGAGTAATGTTCAAAGATATCCGTGTTAGTGTAAAATACTATGAGAAATACCTTTTATATCATCATAATCTGATGATGTATGGTGTGATAGTGGTGATGATGATGATGATTACTCTAACTGATAGGGTGGCATATGCTTGCAGTTCTTTAAACAACGCCGAAATCCCCAAACATGTATCTATAAGGAGCCAGGAGTTCTGTTCTGTACTTTTGGATCCAGGGTATACCTTGGAGCAAAATCTTACTTTTTGGTAGCATATACTTGAACTTCTTCAGAAAAAGTCAAAATCACCATATGTGTCCATATAAATTTCGAGGAGTTCCCTCGATTCCTCATGGATCCCATCATCAGGTCACCACTTTGATATCAAAAGGACCAATTTGGGATTACACCCTATACATTACAGAAAAAATTTTGAAAATCGGTCCACAGGCGGCGGAGTAATCGTTGAACATACAAAAAAAAAAAAAAAATATATATATATATACAGCCGAACGTATAACCGCCTCCTTTTTTGGGAAGTCGGTTAAAAATGCAGCGCCGCGGTGTGACCTGACCTTAATATTCAATTAAGACCAGTCTCCAAATAAATTATGAAATAGCTCTTCAAGCTAATTTATTATTTACATTGAAATATATTTTTCAAATGAGCAATATAACTTCCTCATTTTCAGTTAAGTATTACCTTCTTCTTATAATAACCATGTAGTAAAATATGAGCCACATTGCCAGTAATAGAGAAGCCATTGATTGCAGTGTACGTGGGAACGAACTCCTTGTGGTCGGTCAGTATCTCGATACGGCCATCTCTTATTGCTGCTATGTCATTTCGAGGCGTTTTGTAGTGGAGATTGGCAGCCAGTTTGCCATGGTGATAGCCCAGTAGCACCTTAATAAATTATAACAATTGAATTTAACACTTATGCTGCGAGTTCTTATAATTAAAAAAAAATAGAAAGAATCACAAATATTAATCCGACCGGAATTCGAATCCACCACAAATTCCACAAGCAAAAATTATACCTAATAGAGTCCAAATTATTAATATATTATTATTGCTCGACGAAAGAAAAACATATTATTAAATCTATAGCTTAAAAATGCGCAGTTTCTCAGGGATAAGACTTATCTAGATCGATTTTTCTCCCCCAAAAGACGAAACTCCCTGTCTACTAAATGCTGCAGCCATTTTCGACAAATCGATTATTATTTAAATAAAAGACTGTCCCGTTTTATGTATAAGATATTTACTAAAGCTTACCTTGGTCAGAGCAGATGTAGCCGAGGCTGCCTCCACGTACCCGATATTAGACATAACAGTACCAACCAACAGCGGCTTACTTCTATCCTTGCAGAAGATTTCATCGATCACGTCTAATTCAAGTTTGTCACTTTCCAGTGTTGCTAAAACACAAGTAGCTAAATGTGAGTACGTGGTAGAGCCATGCTTCGGCACGAATGGGCCGGCTCGACCGGAGAAATACCACGGGCTCACAGAAAACCGGCGTGAAACAGCGTTTGCGCTGTGTTTCGCCGAGTGAGTGAGTTTACCGGAGGCCCAATCCCCTACCCTATTCCCTTCCCTACCCTCCCCTATTACCCTATTCCCTCTTAAAAGGCCGGCAACGCACTTGCAGCTCTTCTGATGCTGCGAGTGTCCATGGGCGACGGAAGTTGCTTTCCATCAGGTGACCCGTTTGCTCGTTTGCCCCCTTATTTCATAAAAAAAAAAAAAAAGCCTTTAACTTTCTATTTAATTGAATTTTTAGGACAATATTTTGATTACAACTGAGACCATGATTGTACAGTTTACAAAAAATATTCGAAGATATTGTTCAATCCGATATCTAATCCCATACTAATAAAAATTTAATAGTTTGTGAGAATAGATAGATAGATGGATGGATTGATGTTAGTTACTCTTTCACGCAAAAACTACTGAGTGGATTTCGAAGAAATTTGGTATAGTAGTAGCTTAGGCTCTGGATTAAAACATAGGCTACTTTTTACCCCGAAAAAGTAAGTATTCCCGTGGGATACTGTATTTGCGCGGAGCTGCGGAATAAAGCTAGTGATAATAATATACTTTAGAGAAAATTCAAAGAGTAAGCACCTGCACCAAACGCTTCCACATATTGTACATCCTGAGGAGAAACATTAGCTTCATTGTAAAAAGTACGGAAAAATCTTGTTAGGTTAGTGGGGTTACTGTAAAACCCATATTTTGCTCCAGTCTCACATTCCGGCAACGACAAGTACTCACATTTAGCATGAACGACGTATGCATAAATTCTGTAAAATATATAAATATAAATCTATATATGTACTTATTTTTACAGAATAAGCGTTTTCTGGGATCCTATTTTATCCATACAATAGGATCCTAGAAAACGTTCAAAATTTTTCAATAAATTTAAAAAGTAATCATACAACGTTACCTTACCTTTTTTAATCTAAAAGAACAATTTTCCATCTTTTTTGTAAAAGATGGCCCGCGCGAGTTTCTTACGCCGCGCCGGTTCTTCTCGCCGGGCTAGTTGTCGAACCGGTGGTAGGCATCATATATACCAACGTTCATAAAGTGTATAAAAATACCAACTTTAAATAAAAAAAATTGACTTTGACTTTGAAAAACTTTGATCAAACTTAACCAAAGCTTACTCCTTCACTAATAAAGAAACTAGCTTATCATACAGAATATTATATCCAAGTAATATTATAAATATGTGAAAGATTGTGATGATGGATGGATATATGTTACAGGTTACTCTGTTGGATTTTGATGAAAGGTTTGGTAGAAGATTAATTAGGCTCTAGTTTAACACATGGGCTTCTTTTTATCGCAGCAAAATATACGGTTCCCGTGGGATTTATTGTTGCGTATACGAAGTCGCAGGCGACATCTGTTTTAAAATAATCTTCTTACCTCAACGCATCTTTAGCTTTTTGTAAGAAAACAACATTGATAGCTTCTGATTTGGAACACCCATCAGCGTTCGCGTCGAAAGATTTAGTCTTGCCGTCCATACATATATCTATGGCTCTGTAAAATTTAAAGTTATCATGACATTTTCCTCCGATCGAGGAACTGCAATTTTCTTTAAACAGACAAAAAAGACATACCTTCCATAATGAATTGATGTTTGGGGCTGTAAGCACAAGTTAGCCCCGCCCACTATAGCTGCATCGCATTCCCCGCGTGAAATAGAAGAGTACGCCATCTCTAGGGCAGCAGCGGAGCTGGTACATGATACGTCAATAGACATGGAAGGACCCTTTAGGTTCAAATAATAAGAAATTCGGTTCGCAAACATACTCCGGTTGCATCTGTAAATTTGATTTGGAAAAGAAAAGGAAATCACAAAACAGTTACTCACATACCATCGTTTGTCAGTTTACATTTCAAAAATCTTATCAAGTACTTATAATTCGAAATTAATCGAAGCCAAGCCTTTCGAGAAAAGAAGTACAAAATTCTTCAGAGGAAAATGGCTAATAGCCATATCCCTCTGAAGATTCTCCAAAATTCCGCGTGACCGAAAGGTACAAATACTTATTTTGATATCAAAAAGTTAAAACAAAACTTTAGCGGCAGCGGGGATTTTTGAGAAGCTTTTCAGAGGAAAATTGAACTTTAATTTGAACCTTATTGTCGTAATTTTGAAATTTCCTCGTTTGTACAACAAAAGGTTGAGTAGGTAATAATCAGCAATAAAATATAAATAATAATTAGTTTTTTACCCAGGAATTCCAAGTCCCGTCTTTGCATTAGGAAGGTACATACAAGACTTTTCTGCCTCAGAAAAGCATGTACCAATATAGACGCCAATTTTCTGTCCTGATAGACTTTCTGGGCTATAACCTGTAATATTTAATCAATAAATAATATTTACTTTTCGACATTTTTATATTAAAAAACAAGATAAAGTTTTTTTGTCTGTTAATTCATTAATTATATGTATAGGTCCTACATGCAGCCTCTCCATAGCCTTAATCAAAACTTTTCCGGGGAAACCAGAGAACCAAGTCTAATATTGAGGACAACAGTACTTTTTTAAAAGTATATAATATACCTACCAGAATCAAATATGGCTTGGTAGGTTTGCTCAAGCAATTTTCGAGACATAGGATCCATCAAATTACAAAGACGATAATGCACTTTAAAAAACTGAGAATCGAAATGAGCAGGATCCGGAACATTGCCAGCATACTGTGATACTTCGGGATGTTTATATTCCCAGCGATCGTTCTTTTTGATCGGGTTTTTCTGAAATTCAAGAGAATAAAGTCTGGCTACGCCATACGACATCTGAAAATTCTGAAGTGCTAACCTGACCGAGCATACCACATCGCTCGGTCGGTTATATTTTTAACCGATTTTTAGATAAAGATGTACTAGATTCTAGTTTTTTAAACCCCTCGAAATAAGGTGCCTTTACCTTAAATTAAAGCATTCTCAACTTTTCTTACAAAACATAAATTTCGTAGATGTTTTTAGGTAGGTACCTAGAGTAGAAACTCTACCTACAACGCCAGACCCAATATCCAATATCCGATTCAGTCTGTGCAATACGGCTTTAAAACAAACCTTGTTATATAATATATCCGACAGCTGTTTCACGTCATAGGAGTCGGGAAACAACCCAGCTATACCGGAGATAACTACTTTATCACCGGTATTTCCACCGTCCAACATCGGTGCTGACTGTTCCATATTGATCATTTTCCCTTTCAGCTGTTCTTGCGGCTTTGGCGCCATCCTGTTTTGCTGGAAAAAAAAAAAACAAAATTTTATACTGTGCCGAACACTGATACCAAATCCAATGGAACATAGAAGCGTGCTCACACACATAACAACAAAGATTGTCACAGAAAAGTAAGCGAATACAGTAAATTATATTATTTTCTTAATACATTTAGTACGCTTCAATGGAGATTTATTCAAGTTAAAAACAAAATACTAATATCGATACCTTTTAGTTCTAATCGAGACCTATGTATTCCAAAAAACTCGAACGAAAAATGAGTAACGTTATTTTTTATACAGTACTTATATATAAACTAATTGAGTGCATTGAAATTGATGAATTCTTTTGTGTTTGATTGGCGATGAATTAGGCGTCAAAGGTTACAATGTTACAAGAATCCGGTTCTTAAATATTATAACTAGCTTTAGATGCAGTGGCGTAACTATTGAGTGGCTGGGCTGGCAAAGTTCCACGGGCCCCCGACCCGAGAGGGCCCCGGCCCAAGGGGATTCGAGCTCGGAAATTACCTAACATATAAAAATTATATATTTATTTAAGTATTTAAATCAATCAATGTGAGGTATTAATAAAGACCATGTACAAATTAAAAACACATTAAAAACAAAAAGATGTCGATTTTCAGAACGCATCCATTAGTTGCTTAATTTTTTTGTCGCGGTACATTGGTACGGCATACGGCAGAAGGTATCTGCGTTTGTTTTTTAGATTTTCATTGATAAATCGTTAGTAAAACCTAAATACTACGTTTTTATACTTTTTACCACTATAATTTTAATACTACTATTAATACCAAAGTTTTTCTTTAATTAGTTAAATATATGTTAAAATAACGACTTTTGTAGCTCTGATAGACAAGAGCTGCGATCTTTTATTAATCTCCTCCTTAATATACTTGTCCACCGCACTAAATACTTCAATAATTCTTCTTTTACCGTTAAATCAATCCATTCTGCTCTGGAACTCTTTACCTGCCCAAATTAGATGAGCTGAAACCTTAAGTAGCTTTAAAAACTTACTTAAAAATCATTACTTAGAAATTGTGTCTCAACCGTAAATTGTAATCTGTTTCAAATATTATACCTATTTATAAATAATATAAAGAATTTGCCACGGACCACAGATTGTATAGTTACGCCACTGTTTCGATGCCTGCTTTTAAATCTGACCTGATGTTAAATCAAAATTATTACTTAAAACTCAGTAAGCTTGGCTCTACATAATATTATGAGTAAGTAGCATATTACTTTTTGACCGTGCGATATTTTATATTACGGCCGACTCGTCCCGACAATAGTTTGCATAAAAAAATTATTGGTGGGATACCTAATAACCTTACTATAGATAGACAGATAGAGTTTTAAATTAATTTTGGAATGCTGTAGAATGTAGATATATTAAAATTATAATGTATATAGAAAAATAAACTTACACACAAAAAAGTCTTTAGTATCTAATAATATTATGAATTACTACTTAAATATAGTAATTCGCGCGAACCTTACACAGTGAGCTGGCATTCCCGTGGTCTACTCTATGCTTTTGTGAAATTTCAATAAAATCAGTCCAGTTAGTTGGAGCCTATGCAATTTACATTGCAAACAACCAAATCTTTCCTATATTAATTTATAGGAATATAATAGGATATTATTCCCCTACACTAATGTGTAGGTGAATAATTATGTTGTATCTCGAAGCTAGTTGTATCTTGGCCAGTTGCCTTTTTCTATGTGCAATTATTGGTCGGTGATGATGATGGTGGTAATAGTCATGTTTAGTGTATTGCACTGCTGTAATTAGGTTAACGACATCAAGGTATCTACAGAGAGCTCACATTAGGTACTATACCGGAATGCAACAATAGGCAAGCGGACTGATTTATTTATTGCATAAATGAATAGTACTCTTAAATATGAGTAACTTCTCAGAAGAAACAGTATATCAAAAGTCAATATTTTCAAAGATACAGCGATTTGTATACAAAATTTCGCGAGTCCCGTAAAAACGCTTCATACTAAAATCGCCATACAAATGACGTCATAAAGTGTATTAAGTAGGTATAAAATATACGGCCGCAGGAACATATTTGTAAATATCTCCGATATTTGTGCGTTTAAGTTCATACTTATAATAATGAATGTATTTGTATATGATATAAGTAAACTAATTTTAGTATTACTTTTATAATTTGTAAATATTTTAATAGCTAGCTATAGATTAACCTGTATAGTTTAATGTTCATGAATAAATATAAAAGGGGAATTATTTCGAAAATAAGTAAACTAATGATGTAGGTTGTGTTTACCAATTACGCAAAAAAAAATTGTACTTTTTAAATGTATTTAATTAGTAAACTACACATAAAATAATATATTGCTTTACATTTACCATCTAGTAATGCCTCAATATTTCTGAATATATTAATGAAACTAAATATTTCAGCTGTTGTCCGATCCCCTATTTTACATTTCAGTTGACCGTCCTAGTCCCTACTGTAGCAGTAACATTCAGTCCACTGCTGCGAGCAGCTTGGTGGTGCTGCTCCTGTAGTGTAAATTTTTTGAACTTTATTGCCATAGTAATAATAATGTCTCAGATACAGTCGCTAGTCGCCGACAAACCGGTGTACCACTTTTAGGGGTTGTAGCCTACACCGGGCAATGTGCCCACCACTGCAACTCCTGTGTAGCCAAGATCGACAGTGGTAACTAAAAATGACGTGGTAGAGCCATGCTTCGGCACGAATGGGCCGGCTCGACCGGAGAAATACCACGGGCTCACAGAAAACCGGCGTGAAACAGCTGTGTTTCGCCGAGTGAGTGAGTTTACCGGAGGCCCAATCCCCTTCCCTACCCTCCCCTATTACCCTATTCCCTCTTAAAAGGCCGGCAACGCACTTGCAGCTCTTCTGATGCTGCGAGTGTCCATGGGCGACGGAAGTTGCTTTCCATCAGGTGACCCGTTTGCTCGTTTGCCCCCATATTTCATTTAAAAAAAACCCTTTGATATGAACTCAGGGGTGCCTGAGGGACATTCAAATCTGTCTTGGGACCCGCAACGAAATTAATCAGAAGATCAGAAGAATTGTGTAACCTACATTGCGTCAATTCTGCTAAATAAAACCTTCACTAATACAATTACAATAAATCCCGATACACTAAAACTGCCAAACAGGTATTCTCGTAAACGTTAAACCAGCGTGAAACGCGTTCTGATTGGTCGAAACTTCATAAAATCAGTTTATGATAACAAGTCGCTTCACTTATAATACAATCAAAGTAAAATGAAAGTCTACTTTAAATACGAGAATTAAGGTTCAGGTTTGCAAAGCAAAACTTTGTACTAACGTAACGCATAAAAGTGTGGGTTACGAAGCAGCTTTCTCTACCGTCGGTGCTGGCGACATGACGTGTCGATATGTGCCGGTGTCGTGCCGGTGTCGTGCCGGTAGGTAAGTGGAAAAACTGTCAATAGCAGTAGCTAGGTAGGTAAGGTAAGCGGAAAAACTGTCAATAGCAGTAGCTATTGACAGTTTTTCCACTTACCTACCGGCACGACACCGGCACATATCGACACGTCATGTCGCCAGCACCGACGGTAGAGAAAGCTGCTTATCTTAGCCGTAGCCGTGCCGCGGTCGTACCTGTGCCTGGAAAAAATGGAAAAAATCATTTAGTACTGAGTGATGGAGTGAAACCAATAGGGTTTCGGCGGTCACTGCCTAGTGCCTAGGTATATTGTCTTTCCGCACCTATAGTATAATAATAATAACTCCCCACACCGATCTCGGTGACGGTGGCCGGTTTCATTGAAACCAGGCCAGTTTCGCAGGAGTAATTTAAAATTACTATAGTATAGTCGACTAGTTGTCGGTGTTATTTCATGATTAGTGGTAGGAGAAAATATAATATGAACAATGACGATGTGGCAATTAGCGCCACAATCCGCTTACAAACCGATATTTTGTCTAATAATAATTTAACGGTTTTTACAATTTTACGATTGACATACTTACCTATACAACATCCGAAATGCATACAAGTGGACTTCGGCCTGGCCATATCGCTATAACATATCGCTCGGTCGGAGATCCTCTTTGGGGCTTCTACCATATTCCCAATGTTGTTGACAACGTTGGTGCCAAAAGTAGCTAATAAAAATTACGAAAGAAACAAATTGTTTTAAACACTTTCGGAACAACTTCGGAAAAAGAAAAGTGCACCGCGACAAATTGCGGTGCACTTTTCTTTTTCCGAAGTTTCGGCTACTTTCCAGCAGCCGTGGTCACGGGCGGAATGATGTGCCAGTTGTCCTGTTTGTTGAAGTTTATACAGTACTTTTCCTAAAATAATTTTCCTAAAGATTTTTTAGCATGGTCCATCTACATGGAAACTTTGTAGATGTTTTGTAAACAAGTTTCTATCTCCAATAGTTTAGAAATGCTAGGGGAGGAACCAACTTACAAACCACTTTAGAAGCCGATTACTCGAAAATGGTTGACTTTGTAAAAAAGTCATGTATAAAACCTTGCCTTTATATTATACCCGATGCCCCACACGATAGGGTAGAATTAAAAAATATTTTTCATCATCACTTCACATGTATGGAGAGCCACCCCTAAAATATTAAATAATTATTATTTTACGACGCCAAAACCGAGTGTATAAAACACAGTCTTTAACTGTACCAAATTTCATGTATTTATATTCATAATTACAGAAGCTAGCTCGGACAGACAGACAGACAGACGGACGGACAGAGCGAAAGTATTACGGAATATTACGGAACCCTAAAAAAACATCCTAAACAGGAGAATGTTTCTAATAAACATAGATTAGGTGAGTAGGTACTAGGTATGTCAATTATTATAGTTAGGTATATAGTTACTAGTTAATATTAGGTATGAACCAAAAAAATATCGCCGAGCTTGAATTGTCGAATTATGTAAGTTCAATTAAATTAATTACATAAAATATACATAAAGTTTACATAAATTTATGCAAATTGAAGAATGCATACAACAATTATAATTAAATAGTAATACAATGTAACTAGGTGATGCTATGCGACTAAAACTAAAGAAAGTAAACAATCATCATTTCATTTACCTCCTGAAACAATAGACTGCTTTTCAGAAATTATTTCTAGATCTTTTTAACGACGACTTCCAAAAAAAGGAGGCGGTTATTCATTTCTAAACTAGTTTTTATAGGCTGGTTTACATTTTCAACGTAGCATTACACCATACCTCCTATCAGTCCTATCCTATTATCGGCAGGACGATAGGGATTGGATCATTACTTTTCAGCTAGAAACTTCAAACTGATCGTGTGTTGGTGTGGATTGGCACATGAAGCAAATACAGAGATATTTCTGCTTCATAGATTAGCATAACAGTGGTGTAGGTACAATGTGTGTGTTCTTGATGCTCAGAGATTTTAACACAGATAGGTAATAGGTTTAATCTTATCGATAAAACACCCAAAACCTTTGGGAGTCACTCATGGGAGCATCTAAAATAAAATGCGTTTTGAAATACTCCAAAATGGCGTACACTTTTTTTTTCTGTTAAAAATAATATGGATGTCCTTTTCCAGGTTTCTGAAGATGCTGATTACAAAATTAAGTCTTCTAATATCTAGCTTCTGCTTATTTCTAGTGTTTCTACAGTGATTGTCGCTTTTAGTTTTAAAATTACTGATATTCTTTCTGACATATAATACATTATTCAAAATGTATTGAGAAGCGACGGTCAGAATACCTATTTCTTAAAACTTTTCTCTCAGAGATTCAAAGGGGGACATTTTGTAAATTGAACGTATTGCTCGCTTCTGCAGCACAAATATTGTATTAATGTCTGCGGCACTTCCCCATGAAAAGATGCCGTAAGACATTCTACTATGAAAGTAACTAAAATAAACAAGTCGCACCGTGTCTTCGTCAGAAATTTCTCTAATTTTTCTGACTACATATGCTGCATAACTGAGCCTATCTGCAAGATTAGCAATATGAGGACCCCACTGTAATTTACTATCTAGTGTTATACCTAGAAATACAGTGGTGTCCACAAAATTCATTTTCTCTTCATTTAATAGTATATGAGTTTGAACTTGCCTAACATTGGGCAATGTCTAATAAGGCAATGTAAACTTCAAACATTTTGTTTTTTTTTTTAGAATTTCAAAGTAAGTTATTAACATTAAACCAATGTACTATTTTTGAAAGAGGACTATTTACCTCGTCGTTGTCTGACTGTTGTCAATTCACATTAAAAATTACTGAAGTGTCATCGGCAAAAATTAGGAGGGAATACGCTCCCTTCTTGAAGGTTTGCAGGTCATAATGGTCCGGAAATACTGCTGGCGACAGTTCATTCCAGAGTTTTACAGTGCGCGGCAGAAAGCTTCGGGTAAAGCGCACGGTGGAGGACTGCCACTCATCAAGGTGATGAGGATGATAATTATTTTGTCGCATGGAGCGGTGGCGAAAAGTTGCAGCAGGTATAAGTCCGAACAATTCCTCGGAGCACTCCCCGTAATATAACCGATAGAGGATGCAGAGCGATGCTACATCTCTACGTAGCTCTAAGGAGTCAAGCCTGTTTGAAACACTATGGCGGTCGACAATTCGAGCGGCCCTACGTTGGATACGATCCAGACGGAGAAGTTGGTACTTTGGTGCCCCTGCCCAGAGATGAGAACAGTATTCCATGTGAGGCCGAACCTGCGCCTTATAGAGTTGTAGGCGTTGGACCGGACTGAAATACTGCTTTGACCTGTTCAGAACACCAAGCTTCTTGGAGGCTAACTTGGCCTTGCCCTCCAGATGATATCGGAACTGGACCTCGCTCGATATGTTAACACCAAGTATTCCAATGTTGGAGGAGACAGTTATGGGTATGCTTTCAAAACGAGGACATACGACCATTGGCAACTTTTTAGCGGTGAACGCGCAAACTTGTGTCTTAGAGGGGTTGAATTGGACTAAGTTAAGTCTACCCCATTCAGAGACCTTCTCCAATGAATTTTCAATTTGAGAGACAAGTTTGTTTCGACTCTCAATGACATTTTGCGAAGAGATTTTCGCGTGGCCGGTATATAAGGCATCACCCGTGCTGTCATCTGCATAGCAATGAATGCCATTGGTTTGTAACATATCATTGATATGCAGTATGAACAGGGTAGGTGATAGCACACAGCCTTGTGGGACACCAGCATCAACAGACAGAGTATCTGAGCATTCACCGTCGACTACGACCCTTATGCTTCGGTCTGCTAAGAAACTCGTGACCCACTTGCATAATTTCTCGGGGAGCCCATAGGAAGGAAGCTTCGAAAGAAGCGCTTTGTGCCAAACCCGATCAAAGGCTTTCGCTATGTCCAAACTTACAGCCAATGCCTCTCCCTTAGACTCGATCGCCTGTGCCCAACGATGAGTTAGGTACGTCAGCAGATCACCAGCCGAGCGACCTTTACGGAACCCGTACTGTTTGTCGCTTAGCAATTGCTGAACGTCTAAGTATCGAAGGAGCTGTCTATTAATAATGGACTCCATTATCTTCGAGAAGAGAGAGGTTATAGCGATTGGTCTGTAGTTGGAAGGATTGGAGCGATCGCCTTTTTTAGGGATCGGGTGCACCAAAGCTGTCTTCCAAGATGCTGGGACTGTGCCATAAGAGTAGGAGAACCGAAAAAGACGCGTTAAGACCGGTGCCAACTCTGGAGCACACACTTTCAACACTATAGGAGGGATTCCGTCAGGCCCACTCGACTTTTGGGTATCAAGGGAACGGAGAGCAACTCGCACTGAGCGCTGATGGAACCGAATATCCGACATGATGCTCTTGCATCGCGGTATAGTCGGCGGTTCCTGTCCCTCGTCATCCAGGGTCGAGTTGGACGCAAAGAGCTTGCCAAGAAGTTCAGCTTTCTCTTTTGCGTCATGGGCCAACGAGCCATTTCCTACGTGTAGGGATGGAAGAGATGGCTTACAGAAATTCCCTTCGATAGCTTTGGCGAGAGACTATACTAGATATTATGTATTGGTACACCTAAATCGAAACTTTTCATCTTTACCTACCCTTTATCTAAATTTATCTATAAATAAATAATAAACATAATTATCACTTTCTGTTTTTTTTTATTATTAAAGACGTTTTGAACGCAATAACAATATTCTAATCTAACCCATTTTTAGAATTCCATAGTTGGGGAGAGTTGTGATTACCCAACGTAAATAGCCAGTGAGAGAGTCCCAGTGAGTCGGAACTGTGATGCTGCTGCACGGGCTCCAGTGAGTCGGAGTGCTGCCGTGCGGGGCCGATGCTACGTGCTGACCAGGAGAGATATGCTCTGCTTGCTGACCGGTCGTTGTAGTGAGAGTGCCCGTTGAAGCCCATGAGAGTTCGACCAGGCCGCGGTGCGTTGCGACTGGTGGTCGAGGTACTCGATGAGGCTGAAGCTGACTGGCGAGGTGCGGAGGGGTGGGGGAGTGATGATGATGATGTCCTTCAGAAGGAGGCGTGTTCTGTCGAGGGTCACCAATGTGGGAACAGTGGGGGGCCTTGGGGCCCCCCCACTGTTCCCGGCCAGATCTCCGACCGAGCTCTGCCCACTTGTAATCATTTCAGCTGTCGTATATATACTTCCGAGTCTCAGAAACTTCGATAGCGCGATTCAGGACTGTGCGCTGATTGGTCCGCCACAGTGACAACGTTATTTCGCGCCAGGTTTTTGTGAGGCCGTGTTACAACTTTTACGTAAAATAGGGCTCTGCAAAGTTTTTTGACATAAAGCTATGGAAAACGAAACATAAATATCACAGAAACGTTAACATGGCCGAATTCCTATACAATTTTCGAAAATTTATTATATTGTTATCTCGAAAACTACGGATCTTATAATTTTGAAAATTTGCGAAATTACTGCGACAGTAAAAGAACTTTAAGCGGTAAAATTACCATAAACCAATTAATAGTACAAATGTGGGATGTTATTCGAAAGTTTAGCCAACATATGGTAATGAAAATTTAGTATGGCAACACCGGCTCACGCACACAATGCATAAAAAACCGGCTTCACTATGTTGTTCGTAGAAGTCCATCTATACTTTTTATTTGATCTGAGCGCGGGAAGTTTAAAGTTGCTATTGACAGCTCTGGAAAGATTGAAATCTTATTATATGAAAGTTTTAGGAAATTCTTAGAAACTGTTCTCGAAAAATAGATACCGTAGAACACGGTAATTGCCTAACGGTAATTTAAAAATAATTGTAATAAATAATAGTATTGGCAACACTCGGTACTCGTCGGTCTCGCACGCCTAGCGGCAGAAAAGAGAACTAAGATCTGGTCCTATTATTGTGTACATAATTATTATTAAAAAGCCTATACCGTTCGAACTCCTGGTATCTATGCTTCATGCCTATTACCTACCTACATATACCAAATCTGTTTTATTTTTAATTCATAACTCATAGGTACTTAAATTATTTTTACCTAATATTATATTAGGTTCCTATTTGCACATCTTTTTAATAAAAATTATAATGAGCAACAGCGATTCATCAGATGAAGAAGATCTTTCCCGTTTTAAAGACGTTGTAGACACCTCTTTTATAAAATCATTAAATCAACCTTCTGCTAAATTACAATCAGGTAATTTTTATATCCTTTAACAACAGTTTTACTGCAGAAGTCAAAATTCAGGATGACGATATCAAAATATCGAAAAAAATCACTACTTCGAACTTTCTTATTTATGTACCTATGACATGTTTGATTGTATCTTTTTTAAAACATTTTTGTTGTATATTACAGAGCAGAAAGCTCATACGCAACGATATTTGGAGATATCAAGTCATTATAATGATGTTAAAGTAGCAGACAAACTGCAAAAGCAAATTGGTGATAAAATATCTGCAATTTTAAGCAAAACAATTGAATATATCGATGTTCACAATAGACATGATACAAAGTGAGTATATTAAATGTATTTTTAATGTTGGTTTTGCTAGTATAAAATATATCTATACTAATATAATAAAGAGGAAAAGTTTGTGTGTTTGTTTGTTTGTTTGCATTGAATCGGTTTTGAAACTTATGGTTTGATTCTGATGAATTTTGGCACAGATATAGAATAGAGCAATAGGGAAAGACAGGCTACTTTTACTGCGACAAAATGTACGGTTCCATCGAGATTTCCTTTTACGTGCATGAAGTCGTGGGCATCATCTAGTATAATATAAATTTAAAATAATAAAATATAAAATATGTTCTTTATTTAATTGAATATTTTGTTACAGGGAAAGTAAGATTGTAGGGGGTGTAAAACTTTTCAGAGACTCAGAGGGCTTTTTATCTTGTGAAGAAATTAGTGATAAATACACTGAAAGCCATAATATTAAGTCAAAAAAACTAAAATCTAACCCTAAAAAACGACTTTTAAATATTGAAGCAGAAGAATCTTGTGAAACTGGTAAAGTCCTACTACTATTATAAATGTGAAAGTTTGTAAGGAGGAATGAATGTCATACAAAAACTGCTGAACAGATTTAGACAAAACCAATATGCTACTTTTTATCCCTTTTATTATAATGTTGTTTTTATGCAGGCGGAGCCTCAGGAAAAAGCTAGTTTCACATATTATTTTACTTGTTATATAGTAATTAGTTGCAATTGTACAAAGATTTAGTATAACCACACTAATAATAATGGTATTTGGTAATTATCAAGTATTAAGAAGTATTCATAATGTTATACAGTAATACCCCAGACTTATGCAGAAGGTGGGACCGTATGTACAATATTGATCAATAGATTCTGGTAGACATAGAAAGCTAATGATCATTATCTACAAAACCATATTATTCAGTCCCATTAGCACTAAACATAATAATATAATAAATGGCACTCCACAGTTGCACTACAAATGGTAGAGTGCCACCATCTGTAAATCTTTGGTTTCCTAGGATATTGTTAAAGTGAATAGCAGCCATAATACAGCTGTGAATGAATGTTTTCTATGTAGACATGTCCGAGTTTTCTAGAGAAAGATAATTGACACCATTATTTACATATAAAATGTTCATTCACCTCTGTATTACGGCCGCTATATGACTTAAATTAAGGCTATAGCCTATTATAGCACTTAGTTTACATAATAAAAAATTCTTTCAGACAAAATAAACTCAGTAGCAGTAAGTGGAGAGATAATTTTATCTAGACAAGAAACAAAGTACTGGAAATCTAGAAGAAAAGAGAAAATTTACAAATATAAAACATGTAACAAAAGAAAAGCATTGGTAGCTATTGATTAAATGTTTCATCGTGTTTTTAAATTTCACATCTAATAGTACTCTACTGCTTAGTGTAATAGTACTTTTAATTTTTTTATTGCTGCAACACTGAATAGCTAGAATTTCATTGGTTAAAATCTTGAATATGTATTAACATTTCTATATTTAAGTTTTGGGAATTTTCAGTAATGCAGCGAGGTTTCCCATATTTCTTAACGGGTTATAAAGTGAGTTTTATGCATGAATTAGTGAGTTCTGACTTCTGTACATTAAGAAAATAAATAGATTTAGATAAAAAATACCGATAGTTTCATAGATGTATTACCTATATTAAAAAGAGGAATAGGTAGGTACCTATTTTATACAAGCCTTTCATGAAAAAAAGTCAAAATATACTGGGTGTCCCAAAAATACCGTCTCATAGTGACATGGGAGATAGATTAGCCTTATATCTCTCGGATAAAATAAAAATGACCTTAGTAAAAGTTGCTTAGTTTTCGAGATATTTGGATTTTTTTGGTTTTATTCAAAATCTCCATTTTTAGTTAGTTTTTATTTCCGCATTAGTACAAATTCCTTTAATTTATTCATTTTAATTTTTTTTAAGTATCTCGAATAGTTGTTTGATGCATACAAAATAAACTTTTGTCAAATAGTAGTGTATTTTTTAAGAAAAAAATATTTTTGTGTTGCGTTTTAGCTCTCCCAAAATTTCGACCCAAATTTTGACAATCTGCCGTAGAAAAAAAATGTACTAAAGTAATCTGGCAAATTATTTTAAAAATTACTCAATTTATTGCAGATTTAGAAATGGTATAACACTTACATGAAAAATTTACAGAAACTTAGAAATTGCCATTTTTATCATTAAAGTCTAATTCAAGCCGGACTCAACTATGAAGTGAATATTCAATATTCAAACACAATGAAAAGGCCACATGTTGTCCTTTGTGTTCGGCGTTTGTGATCCTGTTCTTAGGTTAAAAACTGAGTGAGATAGCTGTCAATGATCAACGGTAATGTTTGTTAAAGGCCTAATAAGTGCAAGGGAGCGCGCAATATGCGCTACTCTCTTCCCACATTTTACAACACCGTGTTCCACGAACGATCTCGTGGACTTGGACGTGTACTCTCTTCCGTTTTGTGCGATACACGTGCTATTTTGTTCTGCTCTCGTTTCTCTCATTTTTTTTATTACTAGGCGTTATTTTTGGACTCTGATTTGCTTTCGATTTGGACTATTGTTGAACTGATTTGGTGACAACAACGACGGTTTGCGCTCTTACAGACAGCTGGCTGGTTTTACTGTGCTAAGAATGGAAAATCCACGAGGTGCTGCTACTCAATTTACTCATCGTGAGTACGCCGACATGTACTTAATTTATGGGGAAACCAGGCGTGTTTCTAATCGAGGCGTAGTAACTTTAAATTCAAGATTAGCTGCAAGATTGTACGCGGAACGTTATCCAAACCGTACACCGCCATCGTATCATGTGATTGAACGATTGGATTCTGCCTACAGAGAGGGTAGAGTCCCAGGAACTCGAGGTGGTGAAGGGAGACCGCAAACAACCGACGAAGATGTCGTGTTACAGCAAGTTACCGAAGATCCGTCAACTTCGGTTCGTTTGATTCAAAGTCGGACTGGAATACCGAAATCATCTGCTTATCGCGTTTTAAAAAGGAACAGGTATCATCCGTACCACATACAAAGAGTGCAAACTCTCCTTACGAGTGACTATGCCAGACGGGTACAATTTTGTCAACGAATGTTGGAAAAAAATAGGGAAGATCCCGACTTTTTTCATAAAGTACTGTGGAGTGACGAGTCGCAATGTAGAAGAGATGGTTATTTAAACCTTCATAATATTCATAGCTGGCAGCTAGAAAACCCACACGAGAATAGAGAAGATCGGTCGCAACACATGTTTAAAATAAATTTATGGACCGGAATCTACAACGGTACAATAGTAGGACCAGTGGAGCTGCCTCCAATATTAAATGGTCACACCTATTTGGAATTTTTAGAAAACCAATTGCCAACGCTCCTCGGGGATGTGCCACTGGAATCATTACGAACGATGTGGTTTCAAAACGACGGCTGCCCAGCACATTACGCTCGAGACGTTCGAGCACACCTGGACCGCAGGTTCCCGAGAAGGTGGATTGGGCGACTGGGGCCAATCTTATGGCCACCACGATCCCCTGATCTTAATCCCCTGGATTTTTTTTATTGGGGATGTCTTAAAGACAAAGTTTATGGTAAACCAATACGCAACGAAAGGGAACTACGCGACAGAGTCACCGCAGCGGCTCAAGAAATATCTCAGATAAGTTTGAGAAGATTAAAGAATAATTTTATCAGAAGATGTCGATTGTGCATTCGTGTTGGAGGTCGACAGTTCGAGCATTTACTGTAATAAATCTAAGTTCTAAAGTTTTTTTCTAATTTTATTTACTATCACAGTGCCCCATAACAGCGAAGGAAAGAACGAAATAACAAATTAGGGTTGCAATAGTACATTCAGTTTTACAAGTCTACAGATACAAAAGATAATAAAGGTCGATAGATAATAAGATTGCGATGAAAATTCCTGGTACTTTTTCATCTTCTTTACTACATAAGAGTCTGGCTTGAATCAGACTTTAATGATAAAAATGGCAATTTCTAAGTTTCTGTAAAATTCTTATGTAAGTGTTATACCATTTCTAAATCTGCAATAAATTGAGTAATTTTTAAAATAATTTTCCAGTTTACTTTAGTACATTTTTTTTTCACGGCAGATTGTCAAAATTTTGTTCGAAATTTTGGGAGAGCTAAAACGCAACACAAAAATATTTTTTTCTTAAAAAATACACTACTATTTGACAAAAATTTATTTTGTATGCATCAAACAACTATTCGAGATACTTAAAAAAAATAAAAATGAATAAATTAAAGGAATTTGTACTAATGCGGAAATAAAAACTAACTAAAAATGGAGATTTTGAATAAAACCAAAAAAATCCAAATATCTCGAAAACTAAGCAACTTTTACTAAGGTCATTTTTATTTTATCCGAGAGATATAAGGCTAATCTATCTCCCATGTCACTATGAGACGGTATTTTTGGGACACCCAGTATAGAAAATTCTTTTTGCCTTTTTAACTTGACACTGGCAATGGTTTTAATACCTAAGTGCGCCATATAAAAAAAACTAAAAAAGTAATCAAAAGTAGCGATGGGACTCGAATAGAAAATGAATATTCATATCTATTCGAATAACCCGGCGAAAATTAGAATCATGATTCGAATAAACCTTTGGTTCTAATTGGTTGATACATTCGAATTTATACGTTGATTCATATCAATAAAATCTTTTAAAGGTACGAACGCATTAGGCGGAACTGCACTACAACGGAACTGAGCGACACGTCGCGCGTCGCGTCAAAATATTCTTTATATGAGATAACAGGCACTACGCGGTAACGGAACTACACTGCAGCGAACTGCGCAACAAACTTGATCAACTGACCAAAAGTGTCGCGACCTGCAGTTAAGTTCGGTTTGGCCAACTTCATTTTCATACTCAGTCAACCGAGATACTTGGGAGCGCGATAATCGTTCGTCAAAAATTTCGATAGATGAATAAAATTTATTGTTACCGTGAGCCAGTATCCGGTGACATAATAATATTATGACGTCCAGCATAAAAAGTACATGAACACTTTTATGAAAAAAACTTTGGAGTGAAACGACCTCTTAGGCTCAATGGTTAGCGCGTTGGCGCTCAAACTGGAGGTCGCGGGTTCGAATCCCACCGGGAGACAAAAAGTTTTTTGTGTTCCTGGGTCATGGATGTGCAATAAATATGTATTATTAATTATATAATAAAAATCTTAAATATATGTATAGTATAAAATTATTAAATATATTTCCGTTGTCTGATACCCGTATCACAAGTTCTTCGAGAACGACGACCTCTCCAATGTTAATTGGTTTCATAGTGAAAATAATAATAATATCTATGGACGCTTCACACCACGTCAGTCTGGCCCCGTGGTAAGTATCCGAAGAACTTGTGTTACGGGTACTAGACAACGGAAATATATTTAATACTTTTTATACTATACTTATATATAAGATTTTTTATTATATTATACACACATTTAATACACATCCCAGACCCAGGAACACAGAAAACTTTTTTGTTCCCTGGCGGGATTCGAACCCGCGACCTCCGGCTAAAGCGCCACTGCGCTCACCACTGAGCCACGGAGGTCGTATGTAAATTATTTAGATTGTAGGTATGTAGGTACTTATTTATTTAAAAAAAACCTTTTAAATTTCAATCGTCCATTCGTCCATCTTGCTCGGAGGTTGCCTAGCTACTGAATATATTTTTGTAGCGCCGCTGCAGTTCAAGTGCGACTTGCCAAAAATATATGCGACGTGTCGCTCTGTTCCGCTGAAGTGCAGTTCCGCCTAGTGCGTCCGTACCTTTATAGATAAAAATATACTTAGATAAGTACGTTTTCGAACACTTATTAGACTTAATTGCTTTCCGATGGGAATACCGCAAAGTACTAAGTATTCAAAAATACGGACTGTACACACGTGATACTCACTATCAAAAATGTAATTTAAAAAATATTTGTAAACGCTTTTTAAAATCACCGCGTTCAAATTACTTTGGAAAAACTAACTCACAAACCTGTATTAAACCACTTTCTAAAAAACTACTGACGGACTTCGAGAAATAAGAATATACCTAACCAATACCTAAACCATCAGTTTTTATTTTTTCACTACATGTCCTTTTGAAAAATATTTATTACTTATATATTTATACGAGAAAATCTTGGTAGAAATGCAAAACGAATTTTAACCGTCTCATCTGTAAGGTAAGCTTACCGCGCAAGATTCGAATCATCAATCTGATTCGAATTGTAAAGATGATTCGAATCAACTCGACAATTCCAATCAACATTGAATCTCATTCGAATAAAGTTTTCACCGTCATCATTCGAATCATTCGAATTAAATGTGATTCGATTCGAGTCTCATCACTACAAAAGTCAAAATGTCGTCAGTGTCAATAATTGTCGAAGGAATTGCGATTTTAAGGTTATGTTTTGTCAATAAATTTTTAAATCGGTTATAATTAATTGTAAAGTGAATATTTAAACACGTTTATTTGTATAATACACAACATAATTAGTGTAAATCAAACGACATGGCCGAGTATACTAAACCTCCAACGGATCCGTCTTTGACAAAATTCCTACAAACAAATGATTTCGATTCACTCACAAAATACTTAGTTGGAAACAATTATAGATACCGTGAAAACATAATCATACCGAGATTTTTAGGTCCGGTTATAATAAAAACAAATGAAGAAAAAATGATAGAGTCGACGATAGAAAGCTGCCCTTTTAAATCAGTTACCAGCTGTATAATAGGTATGGTTTTGTTTATTGATCCTGAATAGTAATTATAAGGACGAAATCGTTTATTCCCCGTGGTCTACCAATATGCTTCACCTAGGTGTTATTAAGTACTTGTTTTCATTTTCAACCATGGTTAGGATTGTCGGGTGTCCCGATTTTCGCTATATTATATCTCAATTTTAAGCAGTTTGATGCGTCCCAATATGTACCTGATCGGGACGCTAAATGTCCCAATAAATCATGACAAAATAGCAAATGAAAAAAATTACAGAAAGAGTACTCATAATCATCTTAATTTGATCTGAAAGACTAATGGCCAAATACTGAAACAATAGTTAAATTTAGTGATGCTCAAGTCACATGCTGTCCTTCTCATTTCGGCTAGCAAAGACAGAGACAGTCTGTGAATAGGAGGGCTCTAAATTCTGATTAGTGTTTCTGTATTTGGCCGTAAAACTTTTGACAATTACCTAGCTCCTGACTATGTGTATTGCGTGTATCTTGAACAGGTGGAAATTCTGAATACAAATAGCAACTAAGTATAGCACAATATGGTGCACCAGTAGCATATTTAGGAGTAGGATACATAGATTGGAGCATATAGTTATAGTAATCTACATAGTTATACAGCACAGAGGCACTTCATGAAATCCTGATTTTGCTTTCTGTCCTGATTTTAATCAAATCACATCTGATGACACTAACCATGGTAAATCAGCCATGTCTATCAACAGCCTCTGTGGTCTAGTGGCTAGAGCTTGGCTCTCGCCTCGGAGGTTGTGGGTTTGATTCCCGCATTGGAACAACAAAAATGTTGTTTCCAAGTTTGGTAAGGACAATGCAGATTGATAACCTGATTGTTTGGCAAGAAAGATAATCCATGCGTCGGATGGCCATGTAAAAAGTCAGACCTGTACCTGATCTCTTGTCAGTCATGCCGGTTATCTGTGCCACTGGATTATGAGAGTAAAAGAAGAGAGAGTGCTCTTGTTTACTGTGCACACTTGGTCACTATAAAATTACTTCTGCATAACTGGCTTGGCTTCAATGAAACTGGCCACCGTCATCGAAATCAATGTGGGAGTTATTATTTTTGTCTATCCACCAATAATATATTTTATTTAAGGTTATGGATTGGGTCTGGCAGTTGGCTTGTTCACTTCATCACTGATGCCGAATGTGACAGACACAACAGCTCCTCAGACTCAGACAGCGAGGGAAATTTTAAGGGAAATGAAAGGCTCCATGTTGAGTTATGCCAAGAATTTTGCCATTCTTGGTGCTGTATTTTCGGGAATTGAGTGCTGTATTGAAAGTGCCAGAGGGAAATCCGATTGGAAAAATGGCACATATGCTGGAGGTGTAACGGGTGGCTTAATTGGATTAAGAGGTAAGTTTAACAGTTCAACTGTCATCATCCTGTGCTATATACCAGTCTGCAATTTCTTTTTATGAGCCAAAGTGTTAATGTATTGAATATAATAAAATCCATAAACTACGTAAATTGCTTAACAATAATTCTGAACCATACATAAGTGGGACTGGCTTAGTGCATGGCTAAGTAAGATATAATGTGCCAATAAATGTATACGATCTTCAAAGTATTCCCAGCTGTCCCAGATCAATCAGACAGCAAAAGTTCAATGACATTAACTTTTTTGACATTAACTTATATCATGTTCACAAAGACCCATTATAAAAAAATAGTTGCAGAGCTATAAAGTTTATTTTATAATTAACTATAATTCTATTAAGTGTGGGTTTTGTAATAATGTTTACCAAATGCTGCTGTCATCCAGCACTCTGCCCCATTGCCAAAATCACAACTTTTGTGTTTGTCTTTGTCTATACTTTTGTGTTTGTCTATACTTATCTAAATATATAAAAGGCAAACCTGACTGACTCATCTATTAACACACAGCCGAAACTACTGAACGAATTTTGCTGAAATTTGGCATACATATAGTTATAATGACGTAGGCATCTGCTAAGAAATGATTTTTGAAAATTCGCCCCATAAGGGGTGAAAAAGAGGTTAAAATTTTGTATGGGAACCGAACTCCACGCAGACGAAGTTGAGGGCAAAAGCTAGTAATATAATAAAGAGTAAAGATTTGTTTGTTTGTTTGTAATGTACTCCGAAACTACTGGCCCAATTTTCATGAAATTTGGCATATATCTACATAGATTAGACCATGGGGAAAGTCATACTCATTTATTGCGGCAAAATTTACGGTTGCAGCGCGATTTCCTTTTGAGCGCTCGAAGTCGCTGGCAACATCTAGTTACTTATAATACTCACATATTAAGAGTTATAGGCATGTTTATTTACATTTTAGACATGTAACCATCGGTCATAATTGATGGTTTTGACTGATATTTGTCAGGTTCCTGTTACCCTGATTTGGAATAACCAAAGTTATATTGGTTCTTTCAGGTGGTCTCAAGGCTGGAGTGTTTGGTGCTGCAGGTTTTGCAGCATTTTCCACAGTAATTGATTACTACATGCATCAGAGAGGTTAAATTCTAATAAGTGTCATAGTTTATTTGTAAAGTTAGTGTTAACGATATAAAATATATTTATTGGGATTTTAATAATCTGAACCTATTTGCCTACCGTGAGCCGTGTTGTGGCCTATAGCGCTAAGCTAAGTTTATAAAATTTAACTATTACAAAATAGTTGTATTCAGTTGGAGTTAAATGCTCCGTTTTTATGCATTGCTAAGCTACTTGCAGCACAGAGCACTTACTGGTTATAAACAGTAAGTGCCTTTTTAGACTTTTAAAATTTATAAGGAACCCTTTTCATACATAATTTAACAATGAAAGTAATATTAAAAAGTAGGTAGGTAATGAAAAAAACTCATTTATTTATCATAAAACACATAAGTTTACTTACATTAACACACTGAAATTTTAAAAAATGAAAAAAAAAAATTATAGGGAAATTAGTTTATCTACTCTATATCGTGGCTTGTTGTCATGAATGTACTAGCGTTAAGCAGGTAGGTTTCACAGTGGCTTCTGCTGTTGAAATTTTCCAAGATATCATCATCCAAGTGCCGATTTATGATTGCCGTGCACATCAAATCCTGAGGAACACAGGATAATGGTGCTTCAAGTTGATATGAGACCACTTTCTTCTTAGAATACTCTTGCAAAGACGAGTCGACGCTGGTGAAATATCTTGGACGCACAGAAATCAACTGAGACCTCAGTAGTTTCGGTCGAGGGGTATGTTGTAACATTACATCCAGTCTTGCGTATGCCGCTTCAATCAATTCCTTAGCGAATTGTATCGGATGAGAGATTTTACCGAGAAGTGTGTGCATACAAGCATTAACTTTCTCACTCCAACTCAAGTTTTTGGTTAAGATAATATTGTCTAATGCAGCAGTGCTGTCATTGGCCATCATGGAATACATGTGTCTTAGAACAGCGACCTGCAATTCTTTTTTGGTCTTATACTCGCTCAAGTGCTGCTTGAAGTTGGCTATGATTTCTGTAGGAGATCCGCCAATGCAGAATACCGTTCCAGTCAACCCTGAAAAATAAATTTATTATCTTGATGAACCAGCTTCATAACGTAAGGTTCCATGTTGGACACGGATATTGAACGAATTAATTTTGTGCATAACCTGGTTTCTTAATATGTTGTAATATGACATATTGTGATGATTGGAAAACCTAATGACATATTTTTCACTGCTATACCTTATGTATCTACCGCATCACTGTATTTATTTTATTATACAAGCAAATCAGAGTATAAAGTAATATTCTATGGGGCAAATCTTACCGTTCTCTTCCAAAATGGCGGCCATTTCTAGGGCCACTAGGACCCCGCTCTCGTAGCCGAGCAAATAAAATTTATTTTTCAGTTCGGTTTTCTTAAGCACTGTCTGAGCGTACCGACTGGCGAGCTCTGCGACGGTTTCGTGAGGACGGCTCAGACCTGGCTGCAGCACCAGCGCGGGGAGCTTCAGTCGTTCACACATGTCTCGGAACCGCGAGTGCTGCCCTTCTACACCGGGCACTATGCACAGGTACGTCTGGGTCGCGTCAAACTCATCGTCACGCTGAAAGGGACCAAGAATATTTTGTAATTTTTAAGTAATATCTTCAAAATAATACCATATACCTAATATGATTATAACGATATGATGATTAAAAAAAATACGTCCAATAACAGACATCTAGAGGTGAAAAGAAAATAATTATTTTCCCCAGCTCCATCTAGTGTTCGATAGTGATATATTGTAAGATACTTTGGCATTACTTAAAAATAACCATCTGGTATTGAATAATTATATAAACAATACAGTGCCACAAACTTATCTGGCCCGGTGGCTTAAAGAAGAACTAACGACGCCATTTTGAAATGTCAATTTGCCTGCCAATCATACGTCGACGGTCGACCTGCTGACCCACCTTATTGGTCCCAAATGCGATAGCAGCGACTTTCCCACTGGGCTAGATAAGTTTGTGGCACTATAATTTTTTATTCTACAAAAGAGGCATCTAGCGTAAAAAATATGAACTAGTAGTTATAAGCAGCCCCATCTATATTATACTGGAATAGAGATAATATTGAAAAAAATACTTTTCAAATTCCAAAAGTGCCATCTAGTGATACAAAGAAATATTAATACGTTAGTCTTTTTAATATAATACAGATAAAGATTTATATTTTAATATAGCGCCATCTATTGGCGAATATCAATAATATTATTTAGCATGCTTTTGTAGTTATATTATTCACCATTAGATGATGATGACAAATAACTTAGAAGCTAATTTATTATATATGCCACCGTAAAATTGTAAAATCCGTTAGATTGTAATAAAACTAGTGAAATTGTAAAATGTTGATAGACTTCCGAGGCGAGGCGAGGTTTACTATGTTAAACCCGTGTTGCGCATACTTGAATACTTCATTATATGAGTTAGCTGAAAAAATAAGTGCAGTATCATTAGCGTATGATATGGTTATACCGTGGTCTAGGGTTAGTTCACAGATCGTTTATGTATATTAGAAACAATGTTGGCCCTAAAATACTTCCTTGTGGGACACCATATTGTGTTTTATTTACATATGAGCTAAACCCATTTCCAATCTTTACACACTGAGTGCGCTCTTCTAAGTAGCTTTGAAATAATTTTAGTTGGTTACCTCTTATTCCTATGCATTTGAGTTTGTGCAAGAGGATTTCGGTTGACACTGTATCAAAGGCTTTGGAAGGTCAAGGAATATTCCAATTACATGATTACATTTATCAAGTTCTTGGGCGATATGATTTGTCAAATAGTGCACAGCATCAGCGGTTGATAATGTTGATCTAAATCCGAATTGGTTGTTAGATAATAACGATTTATTTTCTAAAAAGTTGACCAACCTGATGTTAATGACTTTTTCTAATATCTTTGATATGGATGGTAATATTGAGATTGGTCGGTAATTTGAAACTTCCTATTTGTCACCAGATTTATAGATCGGTACAACTACAGCTTTTTTAAACATTTGGGCTTTTTTAAACTTTTTTAAAACGAGCATATTGCTGCCTATAATTTAACCCATTATTTTTCGTTAGATTATAAATATATAGTTTTTAATCTTTCGACATATTTTTACAATCTGGTTAGTTATTTTACAATCTAACGGTTTTTACAATTTTACGGTGACATATATATATTAAAATAGTTATACTTTAAACTGCGTTTTTATGCAAAACCTGCGTAAAATGCGTAATTTTTTAATACTATCAAAACTCAGATTAGATCATTCAATAATACTTATTTGATTTCGTAATATCGGATTCATTTGCATGCTCAATGCTATCAATTTTAAAGCCTGATTTTCCGATTTCCATGTTTTCTAAAATTCAATTACCTACAAATAAATCAATACAATTTTGCAGTACCTATCTTCTTTATTATTTACTTAGTTTACTATAGTTTTACTTATACTTGCCTACTAGTAGGTTAACTTTTAGTAATCTGTGCTAGTAGGTTTTAACTTAGGTATATTGTTTGATGTTACCATAGAGGAATTATTTTATTACTTATGCATTGTCACAAAACCTAACGTAATGTATATCATGGATCGATAATAAAAAAAAACTCGTACCATAGATGAACACGTTGTTAAAGTTGGTAAAAATATCATCTCAGTGGTAGACAACAGTTCATCGTTGATAACGCTAGAGAAATAGGACCCCAAGCCGTTGGTTTCTTCAAATTCGTATCCAAAGATTTCCTTTTCCAACTCGGTGATCCTATAAAATAATGATAAAGTTAATGATTTTAACTTTTGGTATGCTGTAAAATTGAAAGTAACTGCAACATGTCTATCAATAGTTATGCCGAATTTGGCCGCACGTGGATAGGATGTTCCAGTGACAGGAAAAAGCTTGAAAGTAGAATATACAATTTAATAGTAAGCATAGCAAGTACTAAAATCGAAGCCGTAAGCAGCTATCTGTCTCACATAATATCAATGGCAAAAACCCATAAGAGTGAAATAATAAGCAAAAACATGTCTTTTATTTTTCTAACGTGACCTTTGGTGGACTTTTTTGTCCTTTTTTTTTACGAAGTTGGAATTACGACTTTGTGGCATTCAAAATAAGTGTTAGCATGTGGGATACGGAACGAATTAAATGTTTCTTTATGTAATAACACGGTCTCTATGCTCTAGTTATTATCTGAGCTTGACTTATCAATATTAGACGTTAGTACTTAGTATACAATAATCTCAGAAATTATACCTACATTTTAATGGTAAGCATTTCAATATCTTCGACTTTCCAAGTGATGTCATAAACATCCTGCAAGTATCTTTGGAGAGATAGGAGCTTAGTATGATGTACGTCCAAATCCTTCAAAGTTCTGTCTTCACTTCGGAGGAAAGTTTCTTCATTTATTCCTGATAAAATTGTAATGTTTTGTAAGGTACGTAAGGTACTAAATAGACAATAATAGTTAATTAGGTCATAATCAATAATTAGAGATGTGCTGGTAATGACTTTGGCCGACTAGCCAATTAGACGGTTGTAAAGAGGCCGACTAGTCGGTCAAGTCGATCACGATTTCAGGGATTTCCGTAATGCTTCGGTGACAAGTCTGACTAACGATCCTCGACTTCCCTTTTGTGTGTATGCGGGCGCGCACACCAAGACAAAGCAGGCTAGCAACCACGGTTGTAACAACTTACTAAGAAGGAGAATGATCGATCGAAACGTGCTAAAGAATTAGATACAGCGCTGCCGTTGGTATAAAGTAGGTAGTAATTATCTGCGAAGTTAGCTGTTTACAAGTTGATGAAGTAAGTTAAATAATGTACAACATCCCGCTTTTATTAAGACAACTTAGCGATCGCAGCGCCTTACTTATTGTATTCATATTTCTGGGACACTTTTCCACAGCGATCGTTCTCCTTCTCTCTAACCTCCATGCCAGAAACTTACCCGCAAGTGTTGCCGTATAAAATGTATGTGTGCGAATTTTTTATGTGCCTTAATTTGGTTTTTTATAGTTTTAGTATACCTATATGTCACCGTAAAATTGTAAAAACCGTTAGATTTTAATATAACTAGCGACATTGTAATTTGTCTAAGATTCCTAAAACATATTATAGCAAAAAAATTTTCGACATATTTTTATAATCTTGCTAGTTATATTACAATTTTACGGTGACATATTGATATTATACAAAATAAGAAGCTGGATAGTCGGCGCTCTTTGCCGTTTTGTCACCGACTAAGTACCTAGTCGCTATGAAACTGGCCGACTATGAAAGAGGCCGGTTAGTCGGTCTCACCGACTAGTCGGAACATCTCTATTATTCTCTCTTAATAAACACATAAAATAATTATAAATTAGGGTGTCATTTATCGATGAAAGTCAAGGACCTAAAACAACAACTTGTGTTAGGGGAAACACTAAACAGGATAAACAAATTCTTGTGTTCCAACTTCCACCTTATATACAAAATATATTACTTTATCAATTTACCTGCAATTGATATCAACTGCTGAACTAAAGATTTTTTCGGTGTCGCAGGTATATGCGCTAAAATATTTTTGTCATTGGAGTGAGCTGCTTGGACGATTGCGCTCTCCAGGACATCAATAGCTGTATTGATGGACAGTGTGTTGTTGCCTATAACCTCATCCTTGTACATCTAAATAAATAGAATATTAATTAAAAAAAAACTGATATAATAATTATTATCGATGATCGTAAAGTCTACTACAAGCAGATATGGTTAGGGTGCCTAGTACCCAGTGGCGTAGCGTGGGTGTCTGCCGCCCGGGGAGGACGTCAATTTTGCCGCCCCCTTACTTGGGTTTAGCCGCCCTCTTACTTAAGTTTTGCCGCCTCCTTACTTAGGTTTTGCCGCCCCTTAAAAGTGCCGCCCGGGGCGAGCCCCCGCCCCTACTACGCTACGCCACTGCTGGTACCCATCTCCATATTATAAGTAGGTATATGATATCTACTAGACACTAGTAACTATTGTAGTAAGTCGTACTTAACTACGATGAAGTTGGTATCTGTAATACTGTAATACCTGTAATAGTATGGCAACTGACCTTAAACTCTGTATCAACCTTAACCCTTTGACTAAACATAGCAAAAAACTAAGTATTTTGTTTTAGTAGTAGCGGCGTAGTTAGGTAATAGGTACCTATACGCCGCGCGCAGGGTCGGCTTAAAGCCCTGTGAATCCTTTAGCACAGCCTATAGAACTTACAGTCGTCCAACGGACACGTCTACACAGAGCAATCGTGCGGGGCGTGCGGGGTGAGAGAGGGGCGGTAGCGAGCCCAAGCTGCCATACACTCGCTTGGGACACGTCAGCCGGGGTTGACGCTTTATAATTTGATTGTTTAAGTAGTTTGCGACAGTGTTTCGTTTGAGTTGTATGTAGGTACTTATTTACAATGATTCATACTACATGTGCTGTGAGAGACTGCATGTCATCATCTCGTATTAATAAGAATTTCCGATATTTATAATAAATATCAAAATATCAGTATAATATAAATATCAAAATATTTTTGATATATTATATCCGATATTTTTGATATTTTCAAAATTACATACTTTCATACTCTGATATGTTTTTTTCGTAATAGTTGAAAATTTGTATGTCTGATAATTTGAAGATAGGGAAGTAAAATTAAACTCATTTATTTATTATTGATATTCAAAGTTTTCAAATAAATTAAAAATCAACGATAGATACTTTTGAGTATCAATTTAAGTCTTAAATCCATAAAATGACTTTTGTATAATAACAAACAAGGAATTTTCTTCCGAAAAACAGGGGGTCACTACAAGCCGCGTCGACGGCTATGATTAGTTAATGTCGTGTCAAATAGCAAGGTTTTGATAACCTAGGCTTGTGAAACTCTCGGAAAATAAGCACATATTTAGACTATGACTTGATGTAAGATTTTTTACATTTAAAACATTATTTTACATTTTTAAATATAAATATCAATTTTGATATAAGTATATCAAGCATAAATATCAATTGATATAATATATTATCATGATATATATCCGATATATATCAATTGATATATATCATGCAAACCCTGAGCTTTTGTTTACGCATTTGTATTTTTTATAATAAAACTCTTCTTTAATACTTCTATATATATTTTTTTGTTTTATTCCTAGTACTCTACATACACATACTACGAATACACAAAATGTAGAAGAGATTATAATAAAACACATTATTGTGACAACCCTGCAGCAATGACGAATACCTACACAAAAGCGACATTTCGCGCGACTTCAAACGCGTTGGCCCACTGTATCTTTTTATTACGCTGTGCCTTTAGCCATAAAGCACTAACGGCCGCAGTGAGATACTTACATATAATGCTAACATAATGAGTCACTAGAGATTTTGACAGAATCGAATGGACTTTATGTCAAAATCTGTACTAAATAACTCCATAAATGTACCTTAGCTACTTATGGAGCTACTTAGTACAGTATTAAATAAATGTCATTGATTTATGATTATATTTATATTGACTATATTTTTAAACAATCACCAAGTTCAAAATCTCACTTAGCTATCACACACTAAGACAGTAGGAGTATATTATTTACTTTAAAAAAAGATAGCAGGTACTTACCGTATGAACCAACGGTAATGTAATGTTAATCGTCTTATCTTGAAGTGGGCCGAATTTAGGGTTTTGCTTATTTTCGAATGAACCCGCTCTTACGAGTGTAAAGTATCTAAAAGTTATAAGTTGAGGTTTAAACTTTTATGTATAGAAAACGAATATAAATAATTGTTTATTAAGAGCGATAGTGCACGGCGTATTTTAAACGCTCAGAGGACGCGCGTTTTAGGAACGCGCGGTTACGGCACCCCGCACCGGCGATTTCTGATTGTTGCAGAAATTTGTTCGAGTTTCGTTTGAAGTGCGTATATGCGCGTCATCTGTACCTACTTTCGTCCTCTGTGCGTTTAAAATGCGTCGTGTGCTATGGCTCTAATAGTTAATTTTGGGCAAAATATGCAATAATCATAAGTAGTGATCGGATAATCGGGCGCTTATATACCTAAACTTCAAGAGAGTATCTACATAGAGCTGTAAAACTACCATCCTGACAAAAATAAATAGCACGCATAATTCGAACTTGCTATTGTGGATAATCTAGGCGCTTTTATACATACTGAGAAAAGTCCTAAATAATCATTTTATGCATGACGATATTTTGACGTCAATGTACTGTGTGTGTAGTTTAAATAACTTAATATTTTTATTACTAGAATTATTACAGATTCCAGTACATATACAATTTAATAGAATCAATGTAGAATCATTATTAGAGTTTCCAGTACATATACAATTTAATAGAATCAATGTCAAAGATTTTTTTTTAAATTATAGAGCCTATTTATTTTTGTCAGGATGGTGGTTTTATCAGCTCTATGTAGGTACTCTGTTGAAGTTTAGGTATATAAGCGCCCGATTATCCGATCGTTAATCATAAGCCATTAGCCACCAAAACTTGGTAGAATGAATAAAAAGATCGCTCGCCAGTATGCAGCAAAAAAGTTACTTCTTAAATATTAACAGATCTGCCCAATTTAAATAACACTTACTTCAAAGAAGGACATGATCGATGGACGATTGTAGATAAGTTTTCGACAACCCCGTTGATATTTCCTGCTTTTTCGTCCGAAGTGATCAGGAACACGGTTTCAACCGGACTGTTCTTGCAATGTTGGATACAGTCGGACAAGCTCGACTCCTTCCAGATGTTACCGTTCATTATTTTAATTTCCACACCATCGTCACTCCAAAATCTAAATAAAAAAAGAAAAACATCAATACACGTAGAAAAAGATAAGTTAAAAGAATCATATTTGTTAAATCGTGAAGCAAAAACTTTGAATAAGTACAGTTTTACAAGAATTGTAAATCGCGGCGATGTGGTTCACCACTCATCACGTCTCGTTTCTTGCGGAGGTGAAAAGCGGACCATGGAGAGCCGCTTCGCTACGTTGAATGTAAGAGGAGGAATGGATGGTAAGAATGAAAGTGAACGAAGCGAAACGAGTATGTAAGGATCGTAGCAAGTGGCAAAAAGTGGTCTCTGCCTACCCCTTTACGGGAAAAAGGCGTGATTATATGTATGTATGTATGTAAATCTGACACAGTTAAAGTTTATGTTGAGGAAGGTGTGCAGAAAGATAATATTTTTTTTTTAAATAATGATTAGGAATTACTAGATAAAATTGATTAAAATAAAGTTACTGCCCCAGATATTTATACACAGCCGGACACACTAACGTGCATTTGATGGTACAATCTGAATTTAGCATGTTCGAGTTTGTCAATCTGTCATAACATTAACACTTTTTTTTCTATCTAAGAGACAAAATAACCGTACCTAATACAATTAACACTTTAAATATTTGTAGGTATGACTTATGAATCATTATGAGATTTACGTGCTAATTTCGGCCACAGCTACGGCCTCAAGAAATGTTTACCTTGATAGGATGTGCACACGTTTTGATGGATCCTTTAGAAGCAGAACAATCTTTTTAGCGCCTTGTTTCACAAGCCTTTCTGCTATTTTTAACGACAACATTTCATTATCTGATAACAAAAGCTGCCAGGATGATGGTGAGCACGTCAATCTAAAAAATGCAAGCAGAATTAATAATATGCTTAGTAAGATAAGTTAAATCAAACACTAAATAACAATTCAGGTGTGAACAACGAATGAATCTTCACCTTATTTAAAAACTGTCCGATTACTCAAATTAGATACATATAATATACTTTGATTAATTATTAGATAAATTATTATAACATCTTTGCATATATAGCATAATATGGCTGGCCATTTTTACGAAATTATATTGGCACCTCATTTATTAAAATCAGTTAAGTAGTTTAGGTGATACAATGGAACTGAACGGAAATACACAACAACATAGATTGCCAAACTCATTATTCCTTTTGGCTTCGCCGTAGTTGGGTAAAAATATTTATTAATAAAAACTCTCGACTCATAAAATTGTAACACGATCATGAAATAGTAAGTCTAAGATTATATTATGATCTGGAATCCGGATTCCGGAAGGACAAACAAAATTCAGAGCGCTGAAAATAGAAATCGGGACTAAAACAATAGAGTTGAAAATCGAACACATGAGTATCGAGATGTCAGATTTGACAAAGACGTTTAAATTGACATTTGTGTTTTCGATTTTCAGCTCTATCGTATAATCCGTAAGGCCAGCTTTACGGATTCCGGATAATAATATAGTACTAACTCCCAGCCTTAGCTGTTATCGCATTCGAGTCGATTTTACTGTTAAGGCGCGACAGTAGTTAGACAGGTATAAGTCCGAACAATTCTTCGGAGCACTCTCCGTAATATAACCGATAGAGGATGCAGAGCGATGCTACATATCTACGTAGCTCTAAAGAGTCAAGCTTGTTTGAAATACTATGGCAGTCGGCGATTCGAGCAACCCTTCATCGGATACGATCCAGTGGGAGAAGCTGGTACTTTGGCGCCCCTGCTCAGAGGTGAGAACAGTATTCCACGTGAGGCCGAACCTGCGCCTTATAGAGTTATAGGCGTTGGACCGGACTGAAATACTGCTTTGACCTGTTCAGAACACCAAGCTCTTAGCATGGGGCATGAGGGCATGGCCAAGTTAGCTCAAGCTAACTTGGCCATGCCCTGCAGATGATATAGGAACTGGACCTCGCTCGATATGTTAACACCAAGTATTCCAATGTTGGAGGAGACAGTTATGGGTATGCTTTCAAAACGAGTGAACGCGCAAACTTGTGTCTTAGATGGCAACCCATCTATTATATTGGATTAAGTTAAGTCCACCCCATTCAGAGACCTTCTCCAATGAAATCTTAATTTGAGAGACAAGTTCGTTTCGACTCTCAATGACGTTTTGCCGAGAGATGCTCGGGCGGCCGGTATATAAGGCATCACCCGTACTGTCATCTGCATAGCAATTAATGGCATTCATTTGTAACATATCATGGATATGCAGTATGAACAGGGTAGGCCATAGCACACAGCCCTGTGGGACATCAGCATCAACAGAGAGTATCCGAGCATTCACCGTCGACTACGACCCTTATGCTTCTGTCTGCTAAGAAGCTCGTGACCCACTTGCATAATTTCTTGGGGAGCCCATAGGAAGGAAGCTTCGAAATAAGCGTTTTGTGCCAAACCCGTTCAAAGGCTTTCGCTATGTCCAAACTTACAGCCAATGCCTCTCCCTTAGACTCGGTCGCCTGTGCCCAACGATAAGTTAAGTACGTCAGGAGATCACCAGCCGAGCGACCTTTATGGAACCTGCACTGTTTGTCACTTAGCAACTGCTGAACGTCTAAGTATCGAAGGAGCTGACTATTAATAATGGACTCCATTATAGCGATAGGTCTGTAGTTGGAGGGATTGGAGCGATCACCTTTTTTAGGGATCGGGTGCACTAAAGCTGTATTCCAAGATGCCGGAAATGTGCCATAAGAGTAGGATAGCCGAATAAGACGCGTTAAGACCAATGCCAACTCTGGAGCACACATTTTCAACACAATAGGAGGGATTCTGTCAAGCCCATTTTTTGTGTATCAAGGGAACGGAGAGCAACTCGCACTGAGAGCTGATGGAATCGAATATCCGACATGACGCTCTTGCATCGCGGTATGTCGGCGGTTCCTGTCCCGCGTCCGTCATCTAGGGTCGAGTTGGATGCAAATAGCTTGACAAGATGATCAGCTTTTTCTTTTGAGTCATGGGCTAACGAGCCATTTCCTACGTGTAGGTGTGGAAGGGATGGCTTACAGAAATTCCCTTCAATAGACCGAAATGTACAGGTTCCCGAAGGGAGACGCTCGAGCCTCTCGCCAATTCTACTGATGTGCTTTTTCTTCACCCAGGCGATCTCTCTTTTGAAGGACCTAGAGGCAAGGTTGTACTCCTTTTTAAATTTGCTTGTATTTAAATCCCGTGCTGACACTGCATTAGCCTAGGTTTAGTAAGCTTCCTGCTTCCGGCAAGAAGCTTTTTTGGAAGATGAACCAAACCAGGGATGGAATCTACTGCCAGTGGGCACCACAGAGGACGGAATGAAAAATTTCATTCCTTGTTGGCAACACACCACGTTGGCAACAGAGTTGGCAGCGGCGTCGGGATTATCTGGCGAGAAGTACGCCTGCCCCCAGGGATAGGAAGCAAAAAATTGCCGCATCCCATCCCAATCTGCTAACTTGTAGTGCCACACACGACGGTATTTAGCAACACGCTGTCGCAACGCGCTCGTGAGTGACACAGAACTGCGGACAAGGCAATGATGGCCAAGTGGTGCGGCCATGGATGCCTAGTAGTCGTCTGGATGTGACGTCAGTAAAAGGTCCAACAGGGAAGAATTCTGATCGTCCACATCTGGGATTCGCGTAGGCGTAGTAACTAGTTGTGTAAGGTCATATGCAAGGGCAAAGTCGCAGGCAGATCTCCCCGCATGATCAGTTTTACTGGAATTGAGTCAGTGGGCGTGGTGGGCATTAAAATCGCTAAGTAGTATGAACTCTGCGGATGGGATCTGCTGCTGCACGATGTCTGTAGCTATTTGCAGATGCTTAAAGAGTTTGTCTATTTCGGAATCACCGCTATGGGACCTATAGAGGCACGCATAGACGCGGGGATGGTCGTCGCACTCTATGCGGAGCCATAAGATTGAGAGGTCCCTAACTTCAAGATTGCTGAGGCGGCGAGAGCTGATATCATCTCTGACATACACACACGCTCCAGCTTTAGGCAGAAAGGACTGCTCCTGATTATACCCAGGGTGAGAAAGGTATGATGTTTTAGCCGGAAACAATATCTGTGTCTTGGTTAAAAAGAGCAACACCGGCTTTGTCGTCTCAAGATGGTAATGGACGGCATTGAAGTTTGTAGTGTAGTCCCCTGATATTGCAGAATTCCACGTTCAATATCATAAGGGGTCCCTTACCACGTTTGCTCTTGCCCCGTGCAGATTGGAGCGCAGTTTTACAACGTAACAAATATGTGAACCCTATAAAACACCTATTTTAGACATAAAATAGGTGTTTTATAGCTCAACATTAACTACAATTTACACACAATACAATAGGACGCTACGTGTGGTACTCAAAGGTAAGCATGCTATGGAGGATGTCTTTTTCAAGTTTATGTAATTGATTGTACTGTCGGTTCTTGGTGGAAATTCATGTTGAACACTAATAAAACACAATTTTTCGTGCACTTTTTCTACTATATTACGATATAATTATAATTTTTTATAAATAACACGACCGGTTTCGAATTAAATCATCATCAGGTGTAGTTAGTGTAGGTAGTTTTAAATAATTAAATATCTTCAAAACAAATAAAAGGGTTGTCAGCATTATGAAATTTTATACCATTTGGTAGAATTTTTCTCCCAAATACGACTATTTTCTACTGATGTTTAAATTAATATTTAGTTGGTTTCATGGGCGTAGCCAGGGGGGGGGTTTAGGGGGTTCAAACCCCCTCCGAAATGGGCCGGCTGGTCCATGTGGATGAACCCTATAAAGAGGCGTATTTAGAAATTATGCATGATTTTTTTAAGTTATTTTAGAAAAAAAATCAACAGCCTAAAACAGAACTTTTAATACTAACTTGTTCTATATGTATGTGTTTATGTTGTTAAATACGTTCACACTGAGAAAGCGAGCGAATGTTTTTACGCTTTAAAGTTAAAACCTGTTAAAATCTTTTTATACTTTAAGCCCTGAAAGAATGTTGTAAGTACTTTAAAAAAAAAATGAATAGCCTAAACAGGGTTCGCGAACCTATGGCATGCGTGCCATCGAATTCTCGAACGTATAGCATGCGACACAACATTTTGGGCATGTCACTGATCACAAAATTGTGTAATTATGTATTACAAAAAAAGTATGAAATAGGTATTATATGACAAAACTACCTTAATAAGTTATTTGTCATCTATTTTGCGACATCAGAAATTACACTAATTTTACTTTAATTTAAATTACAAAATGATCCTATTTTCACAGTCTTTTAGGGCTTAAAATTTGAACAGTTTTAACCTATTAAATAGGAAAAATATTTTGCTCGCTCGCTTCGCTCGCTCGCGTTTAACATAAGGAACATATTATATTATTTAGTAGCGATGTTCTGTTTTAGCTGGTTCAATCTTTCAGGGTTGTGTCCCTGAAAGATTGTGCTTTAAAGCCTAAACAGGTAAAAACGAAAAAAAAAAATGGGCGCCCATTATTCTAATGTATATTATAAAATGTTAAATGATCCTATTTCCACAGTCTTTTAGGATTTAAAGTTTGTACAGATTTAACCTATTAAATAGGCCTATAGGATAACATAAAGGCCATTATATTATTTATTACCGATGTTGTGTTTTAGCCGGATGATTTTATGGTTTTAATATTTTAGATTTGCTCGCTCGCTTCGCTCGCTCGTTTCTGGCTTAAAAACCTATTATAAAATTTAGTACTGACGTTTAAAGCTTTTCCGGGTTTAAAGCTTAAACAGGTAAAAACTAAAAAAATATATATTCTAATTTCTAATATGCCTAGGGCCTCTAATAGGTTAAAGACGGCCCTGGTTATTTAATTTACTTGTAGTCATTTTATTTTCTTGAACCCCCCCCCGAAACTAAATCCTGGCTACGCCTATGCCCGCGAGGGTGTGTGTGTGTGTGTGTGTGTGTGTGTGTGTGTGTGTGTGTGTAAGTATGTAAACCTCTTATAGCTTTTGAACGGTTTGACCGATTTTTTTGCGGCTGGCACCATTCGAAAGGGCTTTAGCCTAGGAAACAAGTGCCTTTTTGGTCAACTTTTTTCAGCAATCTCCGAAAATTATGATTGAGGTATCATTCGATTCGGAATGACATCTAGATGATTTTTGAAAAAAATGAAGTTCCGCTTGCAAAATTGCAAATGTTATTAACAATTAACTAAAAACAAAAAAGGTGTTTAGTTTTTTGCAAATTTCTCAAAAACTAATAAATTTTTTTCAAATTTGAAAAGAGATTCAAGAAAAGGAGGATATTTCCTAAAAAAAGTTCTGACTCCCGGAATTATAGAATAAATATTACACTCCGGCTTTCGCAAGCCACGCTCCCTTCGGAACTTTAATGATATTTATTCATTTAAACTTATTAAATATGAAAATTTAAAATTGAAAAAATTCAGACGCCTACAGGACAGATCAATGTACAATAATCCGTGGTCAAAAAAAATTATCGCGATTTTCAATAAGTTATCCATTAATTAATTGTCAATTTTTTGTTGTCAAAGTTCATGCTAACTTTAACATTGCAAGTGCGATATTTGTTAAACTATTAATCTGAGATTATTTTTGTTAATTTTCGTTTTTTTATAAACAATTTACTAAGATGAAACATTATAAATCTTTATTAAACATTGAAATCAATCATATATCCATTACTTTATAAATTATGATAATTTTAAGGATGAAAAAAATGACGAAATTACGGACAACGTATATTTAAAAATTAAAAAAAATAGTAAAAAATATTTAAAAAACAAAACAAAATCATGTCTGTTTTTGTGACAATAAGTAGAATAAGAAAAAAAATAAAAGGTAAAAATTTATTTGTTTATAACAAATTGTTTATTACATAAACAATGAAAAATTAAATAAAATATTTTTTTATATATTATATCATAACGAAAAATAAATAATGATTTAAGAAATAAAATGGTTCCTTAATATTAATTATAAGTAGCAGAAAATAATTGTTAATCAACAAATGCGTTTTTCAGCAATAAAAATTGTTTTTTTTTTTTTTTTAAGAAACAGTTTTTTTATTATAATTATCGTTAAAGATTATGTTATCAAAAAAAATTAAAATTATTTCATAAACAACGCATTTGTTTATAACAATCATTTAAACAATAGGAGATAAAAAATATTAAAAATCTTTGTTAAGTAGCTTCTGATCATAAGAAAACAAATCAATAATAATATTATAAAAAAATATATTTTTTCAATGTTTAATAAAGATTTATAATGTTTCATCTTAGTAAATTGTTTATAAAAAAACGAAAATTAACAAAAAAAATCTCAGGTTAATAGTTTAACAAATATCGCACTTGCAATGTTAAAGTTCATGCTACAAAAAATTGACAATCAATTAATGGATAACTTATTGAAAATCGCGATAATTTTTTTTTTTTTGACCACGGATTATTGTACATTGATCTGTCCTGTAGGCGTCTGAATTTTTTCAATTTTAAATTTTCATATTTAATAAGTTTAAATGAATAAATATCATTAAAGGTCCGAAGGGAGCGTGGCTTGCGAAAGCCGGAGTACCCGTTTTCGGGCGCATTTTTAACCCTCTGGGAAAAATATAAATATTTATCCTATAATTCCGAAATATCCTCATTTTCTTGAATCTCTTTTCAAATTTGAAAAAAAATTATTAGTTTTTGAGAAATTTGCAAAAAACTAAACACCTTTTTTGTTTTTAGTTAATTGTTAATAACATTTGCAATTTTTGCAAGCGGAACTTCATTTTTTTCAAAAATCATCTAGATGCCATTCCGAATCGAATGATACCTCAATCATAATTTTCGAGGACTGCTGAAAAAAGTTGACCAAAATGGCACTTGTTGCCTAGTGTACTTAGCCAAACTTTGATTTTGAATACAATTTGAACCGATTTGGACAGATAAAATTTTTTTTAATGGTTTTTTGGAATAACTTTCAAACGACTTTATCGATCAACTCCAAAAACTAATCAGCTCTTAACCTTGAAAAACCACGTCGATCGTCGCTAATCCAGTCAATATCGGTTGATTCGTTCGAGAGATATTTCATCTAAAAATTTTTGTTGTCGATTTTTTCAAAGGACATGATTTGCATCGATTGCCGCCAATCGCGTGAAAATCGGTTGATTCATTCCAAAGTTATGACAGTTTGAAATTTCAAAAAATAGTGTTTTATTAAGCTTTTGAGTTCAGAGAGAAGTCTGATGAAAGAAAATTATCATGAAATTTTTTAGAAGAACTTTTATTTTTGTGGTCGATAAGCTCAAAAATGACACATTAGATAAAATTTAAGCGCTTAGCGGGAAGTTGCACGGATAGCCTTTAGGTCAACTGTTTTCCTAATTTTTTTTACATTTAGCTACCTGGGTAAAATGTTTAGCCTAAGATGCTGCAAGTCCAAAAGAACGCGGCCTCTATTGAGTCCAGTGGCCTGCATGTGGAAGGCTCGCGAAACGTCGTGAGGCCCGAATATAATGCGAGACAGCGGTCTTACATACCCTCCTCGTATGCCTTCTATCATCATTGCACGTATTTGCTGTAACATGAAACATATTTTATTCGACCTGACATTTTAAATAACGTAGTTCGCAGCGAGCGTACAGTCCAGTAAAAATTAACTTTGGTTTCCTTACCCAAAGGGTCAAGATGGGCCCTACTACTAATAGTTCGCTGTATGTTCGTCTGTCCGTCTCTCTGTCTGTTTATCACCAGAACTTCAATTCTCTTATTTAAAGTAAACTTCATTTTACTTTGTTTGGATTGAAAGTGTAGCCACATGTTACTATGAACGAATTTTATGGCGTTTCGACCAATCAGAGTGCGTTGCACGTTGGTTTAACGTTCATAAAAACACCGTAGCTTGTCGGGACTTGATTTTAATTGTATTAATGCAGGTTTTGTTTAGCAGAATTGTTCCTCAGGCTGTATCTCATGAAACGTGATAGCTAAACAGATGATTTTTTACAGATGAAGTATTTCCGTTGCCCTTAAATCTATAAATACTAAAAATAGAATAAAAATATTAATATTTATGTGGGACCCTCCGTGCGCGAGTCGGAGTTTTTTCCGGCCGTTGGACCCAACTGCTAGGCAAAACCCTGCCCTCTTTCTCTATATAAAGGTCACTATCATTTGGACTACTAAGGATACTAAAATATTAGGTCCTTACATATGAAATTGGCGTTTTGTCGTACTGGCCACTTTGATCTCAAATAATTCCAATTTCATATTTATACTGCTATTTACTCATGCATTTGTATTTCGAAAACCGTAATTCTTTTGTTGTTTCCTCTTTTGGTTTTTGTTTGTGTTATTCACTCTGTTTACAAAATGGAAAACTTGAAATATCGTATTATTTTCAAGTACGTGTTCCACCGTGGCACCATTGCTGCAGAAACGGATCGAAGGATTAATTATGTATATGGCAGCGGTGTGGCAAAAGAAAACACAGTGCGTTCTTTGGTTCCAACGTTTTCGTTCCGGAAATTTTGACCTGCAGAACAAGCCCCGTGGACGGCCGGAGACCAATGTTGATAATGAAGAATTGAAGGCTATTGTGGAAGCGGATCCATCGCAAACCACGTCTGGGTTAGCTGCAGGCTGCGGTGTTAGTTTTTTTTTTTTTATCTATGGACGCTTCACGTCGCCACTTCACTTCACCACGTCAATCTGATCCCGTGGTAAGTTCTCGAAGAACTTGTTTTACGGGTAACAGACAACGGAAATATATTTAATACTTTTATACTATACACATATTTAAGATTTTTATTATATTATACACATATCTAATACACATCCATGACCCAGGAACTCAAAAAAACCTTTTTGTTCCTTCGGCGGGATTTACACCCGCGACTCCCGGCTTGAGCACCAACACGCTCAACCAACTGAGCCACAGAGGTCGTCAAGTAGTGATAAAACTCTTCCACTTGAAAGGTGGGTACATCATGAAATTAATGCAACAAACCGACAAACGCGCGTCGACTGCAGCGTTACATTACCTACTCAATCTGAAGAATAATGAAGGGATTTTAAATAGAATCTTTAACTATGATGAAAAGTGGATCCTGTACGATAATGTCGGCGGATGTCTATTGTCAGCAACTGCAAATCATGATGGAAAAGCTAGCTGCTAAACAACCGAGGTTGGTCATTCGCTCTAGGCCACTGCTGCTTCAGGAGAACACTAGACCACACACTGCAAAACAGACGGCTACCAAATTAGAGGAGCTTCGATTGGAATGTCTAAGACACCCATCGTACTCCCCGGACCTTGCTCCAACCGGTTACTTTATTTTTAAATTTGAATAACTTCTTGCAAGGGAAAAAATTTAACTCCGATGGGGCAGTCCAAAGCGCCTTCAAAGATTTTATTGATTCCTGTCCGAATGGTTTTTTTAGTAAAGGAATCAATGAACTACTTATGAGATGTCAAAAATGAATAGATAGCAATGGTATGTATATATACTTTGATTACATTAATATATTATGTTTAAAAATATCGACTTTATGTTTCTCCTTTACAAAACGCCAATTTCATGTGTAATGACCTAATATTTACTCCGGTAACAGTGTACTATAAGATAGACTGTTCATTTCATAAATTATTTTCACGTATAAAACTCAGGATTTTTTACTTACCATTGCATCACCAACAAATTTATGTTGAAATACGGATGCAAAATCTACAGTAGTGTAGTTTCTTTCGAAGTCTAAGCAATTCATACCAAACTTGTAATCCTCGCGATTTTGAATGATCGTTGTGTCAACCACACACCCCAGATGCGCACAGCATTTAAAGGATATCTGTACAAATAGATTTATTCATGTTTTTCACATTGAAAACGGATATTGTTATTGTGGGTTATTAAGTTAGTACTCAGTAGCGTCATTATAAGTATCGCTCATAAAATAATACATTTATGTGTTCTATTATTTAGTATTTTCTCTTAATTTATTTTAAAACGACTTACGTTTTTGAGTTCCCCTTTAGCACAGGTTACCACTTTAAGGCAACCTCGTCCTTTTGTTAGTTCAAGAACCATGTCACCAAAAGAACTATCGCGTGAATTTCCAATGTGATCATCTAAAGAAGGATAGAAACATTACTGGTATCCAATTTTTGATGAATATGAAAGTCTTATAACTAAGTCTCAAATCAACTTACCTTTGAGTTTTGGAAAAAGTTTGCGTAAGAACTGTTTCTTGGCATTATTACTTGCGGTAGTAAATACTTCACATTCATGTGCCAGTGCTATACTAATTAGGGCTTGGCCTAAAGCTCCAGCTCCTCCTTGGATGAGGATAGTGGTCTTGGGTAATAATTGTGTCTTAATAAACTGAAAAAAAAGTCAATTATTGTACCTACATTACAGAATTAATCAGTGACGCAAGAAACAAAAATAATTTAAAGTTAATAAAAAAATAACAATGTAAAGTAAATTAAAGAAAACATAATCCTTGATTTATAACAAAATACTAACTAGAATATAGAAAGCCATTGAATACGCAAGTGGAACCGTGGCTGCCTCTTCTGAGCTCCAATGTTCAGGAACTGGCCAGAGAAAATCTGAATTTGCTTTCAAACGGGAGGAAATAGCATCACTCTGCACCACACCCATTACTCTTGTGCCGCTGTAAATATTGTTACGTAGGTATTAAATTACTTACTTTTATAACATAAATCATAATACTGTATAAAAAGGTAAGAAAAGGATGTTTTAAACATTACATTAAGACAAATAAAAAAAGATTAAGGCTTCCAGTATTTATTCTTCTTATATTCAGAGATGAAATTCGTCTTGAGACGAAACTTTATGTTCATGGACTATCAGAGACTATTAGTACGTGGGTAACACTGAAAATGTTTAGAACTGGCCAGTTAGAAACATTGCTAATGATTTTTTTTTTTTAATTTCAGTTTTAGAATTCTTTGGTAACCTAATGTAGTATATTGTATTCATATGTCATTTGTTTTTCTGAATTGGCGGCAAATCTACTAATAACTCTTATTACATGTAAAAATGAACCTAACGCGAGAAATTTTTCGGTCAATGATTTACGAGTATTATGACATTCATTGTAGGCTTACTCAACAATAAAGCTATGATAGGCTACGATTAGCATTTCTTAATTAAGCTCCATCTCGTGTCACTATTTACAATTGGTTTAACGAGACTAAGCGTGGACGTAGCAATCTCAATGATGATTCGCGTGAGGGACGTCCTTTAACAGCGACTATTGAATATTACATCAGTACTGTGCGATGCATGATAGAAGATAAGAAAGTGACATATCAGCAGATACGGGCAAGCCTAGGCATTGGTATGAGTCAAGTTCAAAAAATATTACACGAACATTTAGGCGTCAGGATCTTTGTACCAGATGGATTCCCCATACTTTAACCGACAACCAGAAACACATTCGAATGGACTGGTGTCGCCAAATGTTAGATAAGTTCAACGGCGGTGACTCAAATGCTGTATTTGACATCGTCATAGGTGATGAAAGCTAGATATATTGCTACAAACCCGAAACAAAAAGACAATCAGCTCAGTGGGTGTTTCCTTTCGAGGATCGGCCAACTAAGGTAAAGAAAGGAATAAGTCAAGGAAAAAAGATGATTGCCATATTCTTTGGTCGGAAAGGTAATTTCGCGGCAGTTGTGCTATAAGATGGAAGGACAATTACTGCAGACTGGTATGTCAATCGCTGTTTGCCTGTGGTCTTGGAAAAAATACGACAGCAGCCCCCTTGAAGCAGGATCCTCCTTCACCACGACAATGCTTCAGCGCACTCCGAAAAACGGACTGTTGAATATTTGACTATGGCAGGTGTCGAGATAATGAGTCATCCGCCATAAAGTCCTGACCTGGCACCCTGCGACTTTTATTTATTCCCAAGAACTAAAGATAAAATTCGAAATATTCGCTTTACGAGCCCTGAAGATGCGTTGAAAGCGTACGAAAATGCCATAGAAGAGACCCCTAAGGAAGAATGGGCCCACTGCTTTTCTCAGTGGTTTCATCGAATGCGACGATGTGTAGAGAGGAACGGAGATTACTTCAAAAAACATAAAAAATATTGGCAACTTTGTACCTTAAGCCGTTTTTCATTTTCTAAACATTTTCAGTGTTACCTAGGTACTATGCAGATAGAATGTTCCTATATCTTATTGTATTAAAATGACAAATTGCGGTCACAATACAATTATTGTTAATGCCATGTTAAATTGATATATTCATTTATATTATTATAATACGAACAACCTGCTTATGATTTAGATTCCCTGATAGTAAATATTTTTTTTTTTACGTCCATGGTAAATAGTTACAGATTGTAAAGATAAGGCGATTTATGTAAGTACCTCTGAGTTATTCCACTAAAGTCGATGACATTATTTGTTTGATCAAATTCTTTATTGAGATACTTTGTTCCTAAAATTTTATTTACACCCACGATATTCACTCCTATGTAGTTAACCTAAAATAAGAGAATATTCGAATAAAGACCGGTTTTTCAATCAAAATTATATGAGTGTAGTATATAGGTCATTTTACCTTGACCTCAACACCAGAATTAATATCTGGGGTGTGTTTTACCCAAACTAGTGAATTAGGGTCACCCGGAATTGTCGCTTTTAAAATTCCTTCACATCCTGATTTTTTTACATTATCCAAAGGCATATAATATTCTCCTCCCAAAATTTTCTGAAAAAAATATATAATAGTAGGTAAGTTTTAAATATTACCTGTTAATATGCAGATTAGTACAGTTATGATTCGTATAATAGCGGAATAATGCCTGCCAAAAATATTATAATAATATAAATACTAATACCATTGAAGAAAGGTTCTGAGACGAACGTATAACAAGTAATCTTGAAGGATCTGGTGATGTGGGTCTCCAAATTGCCAAATTCATCATCGCATCACCTACATTGTGTTCACCCAATATAAAGTACAGTGCAGAGCGCTGAGGACTTGACAGTTGTACTCTTTGTTTATTGATGAAGAAAGTGTTTTGCGGAAGTACACCATACAGAGTCTGGAATAACTGTAATATACAAAATAATTTTATTACACAATTTCTAGAGAAAATTGTCACAAGTTGCAAATAAACTTACCTTTTCATCAAACAATAAATCGGCAACTAATATCAAATCAACGGTTGAAAGAAAATCAGTACGATTATCTAGAACATTCATCTTATTCATTTTAGAATAATGTGCTTTTATTCCGGGTGTATTATTTATGACACTTTCAATAATTTCAAATTCAGACCTAGCGATGTCATTGTTAGCAATTTCTAAAATGTTCATCTCCCTTTTCATAACATTATCAGATACAATTTGTAAGAAGACACTTAGTGCTGTTTTTTCCTGAAAAGAATTAAAGTTAATCAAACAAACACGTAATTATAATTGTAGTTTTCGCTCTAGAACGATAAATAAATTTTTATAATCTTACATCAGAAACATTGTTGGGGAAAAATGGCGCAAAAGCGAGCTTGCTTAATGCAACAACGTCTTCATTCACAGCAGGTAGGTCAACATACTTTACACTTTCTACAACAATTCCTCCACATCTGAAAAAAATAATTAAATAAATAGTAATATTTCGATAATTCTAAAATTCTTTAGCTCTTGTTCTTTAACACAGTTGTCAATTTTTTTTTTTGATTGTATACTTATTTAACTTTTTGTCTAAGTGTATTCTAAGCTAGCATTATTATTTAGGTCGGTTGAAACTCACATGGTGCTGTCGTATGTTTCTAATACATTGGCATTCATTAATACCAAACCATTATTTTTTTCTGGTTCAATTTTGTTATGTTTCTCGACGTCAATTACCAATTTTCTTATAAAGTTTAATTTAGAAACTGTGTTATGGTTCCGTTTTAATATATTCAGTTGGAAAATACCATCTAGGAGTGTCACCCAATTTTGCTTCCATTCTATTTGTGCCTCTGTCAAAGACTCATTGATACGGTGTATGCTTCGGAATTCATCGCTTAAAATAAAAATAAAAATTGTTGTCTGTTAAGTCGGTTTACGGAAGATAATTTTACGTGATAACGTTCCTCGCTCTCGCTTATACGCTCGGTTCAGGCGGAACGTGATAATTTTTCGTGCGTGCGTTCATCGATTTATAAGACGTTATCACGTCAATAATTATTATTAATGCTATGAATATAAAATTATCATGTTTTTCTTCTAACAATAAACCAAAATTTAATAACCATGAAATAATCATGAACAATTTTCAATATTCACGATCTTTAAAGTTGATACATAAATACAAACCTGTAATGGAAATCTCTGGCATAAAGAAGTTGATAAATATCGTTGGCGTTCACATTAGTTTGTGATGTTAGTGTTGGCACAGTGTCCCTAGAGATAATATCGGTGGAGATTATCCCTTGAATCATAATAGAGTTTTCATTTATAACCTTAAAAAAGTAAATTTATTTTTATATAACACGAAATAATTTGTTGGTTAGATCATTACTAACAATAGACAACTAAATGGTCCTCGATCTCTGCTCAAATTAAATTTTTGGACCTTAAGGATTGAAATGTTACTTAAAGTGACATTAAAATTACGTCGAAATTATCATAACTAAAAACGTAACTGGAAGCTATAAATTATGTATGTATGTTAAAATAATGTAAAAACTTTTAAAAATTAAAAGATTTTAGAACGTCACTTGCAATGTTTTAAGAAATGGTACGTTCATACCTCGAATCTTCCTTCTCCTCGGTGAAGTGTTACACTTATTCGCAACTGGCGCTGATCGTGTAGCACAGGTTGCGAGTGCAAATGAATATCAGAGAATTGTACTGACACTGATTTTGGCTGCAAATTTAAACTCATTGCAAAGGTATCCCATACAGCCACTAAGGCTGCGGCAAACGGATACCTATTTTTTCCTAAAATAATATAATAGAGGAAATATATTATAGGAAAAGTAAACAAAATAAAAAATAAATGTTTACTAAAGAAAAATATTATGTTGCACTGATTGAAATTTTTACCTCTTATAACATGCCCTTTCAAGTAGCTGTGTTCGTCATCATAAGTAGATATAACGTATTTTGATGCAGCAGCTGTTCTTCTAATCGCGTTGGCGTAAAGAGCTAAGGTCCTGAAAAAACAATAAAGGTACAATTACACTAATGAACTTAACAATATTTGTAATAATCAATGACAACAAGAAATGAAGAGAGAAATGAATTATTTACCATTTTTCTTGATGCGCCCATTCAACCAAATGCGACAACATGGGGGTTGATGTTGAAACTGGAAACTCTACTTTTGGGTAGAGCGCTTTTACTTTCGGTAAGAACCCTTGCATTGATAGTCTGGAAGATAAAATCGAGTAAAAAGAATCAGTTACAGGTATATGATAAGGGACATAAATCGTTTAACTCTTAAGGTAAACGATTTATGTCCCGTATTTTAATGAAATGTGATGTCATATGCTGAACAAATTTTAAGTCACTGGGCAAACTTACTTTCCCACAGCTTCCAGCAACAGTTGCACGTTGTCTGGATGCCCACGACGGGTCAGTGGTAAAAGGCAACAGGACTCCGGTAAAGATCGCTTCAAGATAGCTTGAAGGAGACCATGAGGAGCAATCTCTATTAACACTGCATCAGGTGGAATTAGCGCAGATGTTTCCTCGAACAGCACAGAGTTCTGTGAAACAATTAATTTATAACTAAAGTAATTAACTTTAAGCAGACTTAATTTTAGGCATGGGCAAAAAATATGTTTGTAATGATACTCGTATGTAATTTTTTAAGAAAAATCTCTAATTCAAAAAATATAATAATAATTTATATTTACCAACAAATTGTTAGTGTGATATTCAGCTGAACAATATTTAGCTGCTGGTTCATCCCACTTATCTTGTGGCACCGATGTCGAAACCCAACGCGGACTTCGCAGCTTAGGGGTTTTTATGAGTTCCTGCATGTGTTTAAATAGACTAGGTCCTGGAATTTTTTTATAAATCTTTTACATACATAAATCTGGTTATTGGTACTAACAAAAGAAGCACCAGTATTCTACAGCATATATTTTACAAGAAACTATAAAATAATTACCAGCATCAGCAATATAACGGGAATGATATGCTATATTGGAGCACGGTACTTCTTTGGCGAATATATTTCTTTTTGTTAAAGTAGCAACAAATTCATTCATAATTTTTGCTGGACCAGAAATTGTGCAAGATTGCGAAGAATTGTGACACGCAACCTCTATTTCTGGAGGACACATCTTCGAAATCTGTAATGTTGTTGCATGTTTGGTTTTAAAAAACACTGTTTACCTATGGGTACTTGATAAAACGTCGAAAAATATTTTAGAACTGACCTCTTTATATCCAAGTCCAACGGCTGCCATAGATCCATGAATAAAAGTTGTTTCAATGGACACAAGACCACGAGTGTAAGAACATAAAATAGTTTCTTCAGCCGTGAAACAGCCATCTGCATAGGAGCATCCGATTTCACCCAAACTGTGCCCTGTAAGAGGTTTTATTTATATATTTTATTTCTTTTTAACAGTTCATATAAAAAAAATGTAAGCGTGGGGGCTCTCCATCCCCATGTCCGCACTCCGCAGCATCAAGTGCATTACAGTTTTCATAATATTAAAATTTATTCAAGTGTATCCACAGATAACACATAATCCATAACATTTTCATCAGCATCATCATCAACACTTTCATTTTCTCTACCGGTGTACAATTTTACTACAACATACAGTAGTTTAGTCTCTCGTCAACGTGAGCTATTGTGCAATGCACAATAGCTCACGTTGACGAGTTCCATTATATTATACGAGGGCGGCACTGAAAATTTCGGGAATCAAGGAAGTGACACAACATTACTATTTAAAAATGTATTTATTGCTTTTCGAAGTATTCTCCGCGAAATTTGACACATTTTTCCATACGATGGAACCAATCATTGAAGCAACCATTCCATTCGGAAGTTGGGGTCTCCAAAATTGCCGTTTTGTAGGCGTTCACAGCTTCTTCAGGTGATGAAAATCTCTGACCACGCAATTTATTCTTTATTTTAGGAAAAATATAGAAATCATTAGGGCTTAGGTCTGGGCTGTACGGCGGATGGTCTAATAATTCTATGATTTCTTGCTCTAAAAACTCTTTTGTTCTGTGCGCGGTGTGAGAACTCGCATTGTCGTGATGGAGGATGATGCGGCGGTTGCAGTTCTCTTTACGGAGTTCAGAAACGACCTGTGGCAAACAAATGTTAGCATACCAGAATGGTATGCTAAAATTTAACTTAGCATTAACCGTTCTTTGTCCCTCTAGAGGAATAGTCGCAACATGGCCGGTTTTGGAGACAAACGTGGCCACCATTTTTTTTGCAACACTCCGTGAACGAACAATTTTTGTTGGCTTCAACTCATTTTCGAACACCCAAACTCGTGACTAGTTTTTTGTTTCGGGTTCGTACGCGTATATCCAGGATTCGTCACCTGATACGATGTTGTATACAGCATTTGAGGATCCTGCGTGGAATCATATATATTCAAATACAAATAATCTTGCATGTACAATCAATAATTGTTCATGCAAAATTATTTGTATTTGACTCATGCCAATGTCTAAAGTTGCCTGAATTTCGCGGTATGTCACATGTCGATCTTCCTCAATCAGCTTACGCACAGCATCAACGTTTTCTTGGGTGACTGCAGTTTTTGGACGACCTTGACGGGGATCATCACTGAGCTTGACACATCCACGTTGAAATTCAGCAAACCAGCGATAAATTGTGGTTTTGGATGGGGCTTCATCACCAAATGCAGAAATCATCCGGTCAACACACTGTTTTTGTGTTAAACCACTTCGAAAGTCATAATAAATCATCGCTCTAGAATTTTCTCGAGTCAGTTCCATTTTCTCAACGACTAAACAAGTTTGACAAGACCTTGTGACAAGACCGAGAATCTTTTTTTAAATAAATAAACGGTATTCGATTTTTAAAACCAAGGAGTTTTAAATTAAAAAGATTTTAATATGACAGGAACAGTGGAAATATTCCATTCCCGATACTTTTAGTGCAGCCTATGTAGTTAATTATAATCATGATATAATAACAAACCTATAATGTTATCAGGGCGTATATCCATTGCTCGTAGAACATCAGTAAGTCCAATTTGTATGGCGGTAATACCAACAAATGAATGCAAAATGTTGTTAAACATATTCTTATCATCCGAAGTTATAATATCAACGATATTAACGCCTTTAGGTTCAAGCACTCGGTGACATCTAAAATTGTTTAAATTTGCATCAGATTTAGTGATTATATAATAACTGTTTATATTAGATGTTATTATATATGTATACTATTATCACTTTTTACTTATTTATTTTAATTCGTATATTTTGTTACCTTTCAATGGCAGCAGCGAAAATAGGTATGCGCATAAGTGCCTTGCCCATCCCAACCCACTGCGAGCCCATTCCACTATAGACAAACCACAGCGGATGTTTGCCCTGGTCAGAGTAATCACTAACTTCACACAAGCTCACTGTTTCATCATTTTCATTTGTATCTAAAATAATAAGTTCATTTAACGTATTATTATTTGTTCTATAGAATTATATTTATTTAATAATCTCTAATTGTTTCTATAGAATACTAGCACGATGGAATAATATGGCATAAAAAAAACTATCAACAACTTCACCTAAAACCTGCACCTACGCCTACGCCTACATCTACACCTACATTTATTACCTACCCCTACAACCCACAGGTGATGTGTGAAAGAGTTATCGGCAGCTAAGTGCTGAAGATTATTACAGCACTAATATCGCTAACAAACAATGGGGGTTGGTGTTAAAAGGATGAAAATTTAGGGTTATATGTATTCTAATGCCAAATCATAAAATAACAATATAAACATCACCTAGTATAACGAATCCTCGTCCTAAATGTCCGGAAATTCTTGTTTCGTGAATGTTATGAAGTAAGGCATGTTCTTCTGCATCAATAGGTCGAGATTTCAAGTCATGGATTATTTTTCTTACTGAACTTTCTTGTCTTCCCGATAAGAGAACAATGCGTGGTATATTCGCTTTGTATCTGTTAAGATCCTAAAACATTAAGGATTTCTACATTTGCATTGTTTCATAATACCTATACAACTTGTATGGTGTGTTCTTTCTGCTTGGTGCGTAGTGCGTAGTACGTACCATACCTATAGATTGTTGGATGGAATACATAATATTTTATTGTTTAATAGAATCTTAGATTATATAATAATAATAATTATTTATTTATTTTCAATCACATATACATATAAATGTTTACTGATTATGAGAACTTAATAGTACAGTTTATGTAATTATTCAGTAGTTAGCGTTGGGAGCTGTACTAGTATAAACTGTGACACAGCTCCCAGCGTCCTCCACTCTGGTACATTATATTTCAACTTAAACATAAAAATCAGAAGTTAGACAAAAATAACTCCAGATAGTACTACACGGTTTGTTTAACTAATAATTAGTTACAAAAACAGTTTACACTAATATTTGGTTAGTATATTACCACAACCTTAGATCTTATACTACGGGATACGCCTTACATGAGCTTTCCCCTCTGCCGAGGTATAAGATTTTTGAATCTAATGCGTTCATAAAAACTATTTGCGTAATCGATTTTAATCATTATGTGCATCGGTATAGCATCGAAAGGACGTCCGAAATGCTCCGCTAAAAATGCCGATTTGTGCTCTTATGTCCTGTAAAAACAAGTCCAACACGTCGAATCTTAAAAAAGATGGAATAACCTTTCATTTATGAGTATTTTTTTATTTAATTATTGTATATTTCTATTTAAATGTAATTTCGTAAAAATCGACCATGTATCGAATAGCGGTGTACACGAGACAGATAATCGTAGAATATTCGATCGTACTCCCCACGAGACTATTGTTGTTAGATATAGAATTTTAGTCTTTATTTCCTATGCAATAGATTCGAATTTTACTATGGCACTTAATTCTCGAAACATGGCGGAACTTTTTTATTACTTTTTGAGTGACGTGACAATCACTAGAATAACGATGTCGATAAAAATTAATTTTTTTCTTGGTAAACTAATTTTATATTTTGTGATGTAAAAATATTGGATTGCTTTTACACTTTATACGACAGATCAAGCAATGCATGTATGTATGTGATGTTTATTATTTACCCTACCGCAACTTTGAAACTTGAAAGGCTGAACAGTTTATTTGGATGTTTGAAATATGGACTATGGGGTATCGTTATAAAATCAAGATGTTCCCAGCCAGAGGGACACAAGTTTTCCTTGTTTGAAGCGCAGTTCATTTTTAGGGTTCCGTAATACTTGAGGAACGCTTATAGTTTCGCTCTGTCCATCCGTCTGTCTGTCTGTCCGCGCTTCTACCGTTAGCCTAATTATGAATATACATGGATGAAATTTGGTACAGTCATAGATCACAGATTAGTATTATGTAGCTAGATCATAGATTGTGTATAGATCTCGGATTTGGCATCATAAAATAATAATAATTTTAGTACCTGGGTGACTATTTATTGTAATATGGTGGGTGGTGTTTAGGTGATAATCTACATAAACTTAAAAAGTAAAATGTGAACTGATAATTATTATTATTTACAATCGATTTCTGTGTAGATTAGGTGTTTAATCTCAAACATTAACTACATTTTTTTAAACTTGTCTAAAAACTATAAAAAATAAAAAAAATATAATTATATACTTGAACATATATAAAAAACAAAAGTAAGGCACCGAGCAGGTTTCGAACCCGTAACACTCGTTTCTTGCCATTCGCGTCTTAACCCGCTGGACCAAACGGACAGTGGCCGGCAGGACGAAATTAGCGACCATATTCTGCGTGGAAAGAAAAACGCATTAAAACACGAACACGCATTTTCCCAAACATAAGACTAATCTAGATCGATTGTTTACCCCCGAAAAAAATTTCAGCGAAATCGTTAAGAGCCGTTTCCAAGGTCATGGTTATATACTTACATATACATAAAAATACAAGAATTGCTCGTTTAAACGTATAAGATATTCTAGGTGTGGGGATGAACTTTTTTTTATTTCTATCCCATCGTGTGGGGTATCGTTTAATAGGTATTTTAAAATAAAGGCAAGGTTTCATACATAACTTTTTTATAAAGTCAACCATTTTCGAGTAATCGGCCTCCAAAGTGATTTATAAGTTGGTCCTCCCTAGCATTTCTAAACTATAAGACTTAAAAACTTACAATTTTCTATGCTGATAGATTATGCTAATAACTCTCTAGGAAAAATATTTTGAACCAAATCAGACAGTAACTTTTGAAGTAATTTGACAAAAAATTACTCGTTTATAGTTACGGAACCCTCCTTAGACGTGTCCTGATATATTCTTGATTAGGTTAGGTTATTTTTTCTTTGATGTTTGCAAAAAAGGAGAGTTGTATGTTTAGTGTTCATAATAATATCTACGTATGTGAGTATTAGCGTATGTATGTGCGTATATGCAGTCTATAGTATACGTAGAAGCTATGGCGGTTTTAAAAAGCTTCACATAGATAAGTGGTAAATACAGCCTATAGGTACGCGTCAAGTTTGCAGTGAGTCATCAGTGCAAATGTCTAGAAAGCAATGACGCTTAGCTCGTGTTCACTTTTGACAGTAAAGGTAAGCCAGTTTAACATTTGTAATTTGTACTGACGACTCATTGCAAACTTAACGTGAATAGACTGTATTTACTACTTATGTATGTGAAGTTTTCTATTGCTGCCATAACTTTTACGTGTAATATAATATAATATGTATATCGGAATTATTCGGAATGGTTTTATTTCAACAAAATACATTATTTTCAAATAACGAAGATGTGACCAATACAAATTCATATCGACAATATATCGATATAATTTGTATTGGTAACATCACTTAACATGTCAGTGTATTAGTGCGTACGCTACACTGTTATATTAGCGCGAGTCTTATTTGTGTGAAATAAATAAGCTAGTGTTGCAGTTTTATAAATGTGTGAGTTTGTAACGATTACAATATTTTTGTGAATGTGTGATTTTGTTTTCATTGTGGGAGTTACCCTCCCCGCACCAAAATTGGCAGAAAGTTTTGTTTGAAAATTTCCTCGCGTGCCTTATCTTGTAGTATATAATCTAAGACCACAACACATAAAATTATAATAACGTTTGTACAACAAACACAAAGCAGGCATAATTTGCTGGTACTCCCTAGCCCTACGACACAGTGTCTTGGGATCAGTTTTAAATATTACTACTAGGGAGGCAACTATGCATGTAATAATTATTATTATCAGCCATCAGGTGTTTGCCTGTCTGCGTGCATGCGTGTGCGCGTGCGTGTGTGTGTATTTGTGTGTGAGTGAGTGTGTGTGTATGTGTGCGTGTGTGAGTGAGTGTGTGTGTATGTGTGTGTGTGTGTGTGTGTGTGTGTGTGTGTGTGTGTGTGTGTGTGTGTGTGTGTGTGTGTGTGTGTGTGTGTGTGTGTGTGTGTGTGTGTGTGTGTATGTGTGTGGGTGCGCGCGTGAGTTTGTTCGTGTGTGCGCCTGTGAGTCCGCGTCTGCTAGAGTGTTACAATGTGTACGAGAGTATACTTTCTGTATCTTTATAATTTTTATTCCACAACCATTTCTGTAATTCTTGTTTACATTTGTATGCACTCAGGGAAATTATGTTATTTATCACGCGATTAGCTGTATTGTATATATGACAGCTACAAACATAATAATGGCGCTTGGCGACGGCAGTGTAATGCTGGACACTGGGACAAACATTTCGGGCTTTTCTCCTTTTATGGAGCATAATATAATTTTTTAATTCTGGGTCTTTATGCTTACGCAAAATTGTGTACAGTATGAAAAGTTGTCTAACTGTTAGAACGGAGGCCTCTTTATATAAAATTTCACTACTATACCTTCGAGGTTTCCCTAGCATGACTTTAAGAATAGCCCTCTGAGCACGTTCAAGCGGGAGCATATAGATTAATACTCTAACTTAATAGAGTATTTAGTAAAAAAGAAGACCTTTATGAAATAACTTACTTTAGGTTTGTAATGACCATGTAGAAGAACGTGGCCATTAGTTCCAGTAATAGATAAACTGTTTACAGCAGCATATGTACGATCAATCGCTGTGTGTTCATTTACAATTTTTATACGTCCGTCTCTTATTGCTGGAACGTCATTTCTAGGTGTCTCACAGTACAGATTACCCGCCAATTTGCCATAGTAGTAACCTAGCAACACCTGTGAATATATAATTCTCGGATAAATTATTACGTTTTTTTTATTTTTTTCAATCTTTGTATTAATATTTTTATATCTAACTGACTCTTTGTTCAATAAGCTTACCTTTGTAATTGCAGTTATTCCAGATGCCGCTTCTCCATACCCAATATTAGACATAACACTTCCAACCAACAAAGGCTTTTTCCTTTCTTTGCAAAACACTTCATCGATAGCCTCCAGTTCAGATTTATCAGCTTCTGGTACAGCTAGCCGAAGCAAAAACCAAACAGACTTTTAACCGACTTCAAAAAGGGAGGAGATTATTAAAAACTCTTATCTTTGAAATTTTTGGTATTACAAAAGATTACTATTTTGCGCATATCTTTGCTAATACGTTATTATAAACGTGAACATTTTAGTGTATGGATGTTTGTTACTCTTTGACGCCATAACTATTAAACAGATTTTGACGAAATTTAGTATAGTAGTAGTTTAGACTACGGATTAACACATAGGTTACTTTTTATCATAGCAAAATGTACGGTACATACGGGATTTTTTTAGGAATGTGAGCGAGCATATACCTTTATATAAACTAATGTTAATGAATTACATATGCACTTATTAATAAAGTCTTATTGTTACCAGAACCAAAAGCTTCTACGTATTCAACAGCTTGAGGAGAAATATTTGCTTCTTCGTAGAAAGTATTTAAGAATTTTGTCATATCTCTAGGATTACGGTAAAATCCATATTTCGGTCCAGTTTCAGTCTCAATGAGGGATAAGAATTCAGTTCTTACATGGACCACATCAGCATAGATCCTTGAATACAAAATTGTTTGAGTATCTAACTATTTTGTTTATTCATTAAACTACTGAAATGTTACTTAAATTATTATTCAAACTAGCTTTTGCTTACCTCAGCGCATCTTTAGCTTTTTGTAAGAATAAAACATTAATAGCTTCTGATTTCGCGCAACCGGCAGCATTCTTATCAAAGGATCTAGTATTTCCGTCCATACTCAATTTCGTAATTCTGCAAAAAAGAAAAAGTTTTGTGCCTTGTGACAAAATGCCTTGAATTTCATATGATAAAAAATTATGCCTAACGAGTTTATGCCAAAAAACAATTATGCCAAAGTACTATTAAGACAAGAAAAAGTATGCCTTACGAGTTATGCCTCATTAAATTAGGACAAAAAATATTAGTCTAAATGATATTTATGCCTAATGATATAGTATGACAAGAAACCATTATGCCAAAGTAATATTATGCGTAATAAAATTATGCCAAATGAAATTATGACAAATAAAATTATGCGAAAGAAGGGGATCCCTAAAATAAATATTACTAAAATACTCTTAGACCGGGAGATAGTGACACAAAATATTGGGTCATTTGTACTAGTATGGCGGTTCTTCAGGGGTCTTATTACGCAATGACAAAAAGAAAAATGATGGTCATAGCGCTCTTTAACTGGCGGCCTAATCGCGTGGGCGTTAATCGAACTCGTCGGATTAATTACGAGTGTCAAACGATTTGTTCCACAAAAATTCTAGTATTTTCCGATAGTCCATAAAAAAAGAGGCGCTAGTGTCATGCCATACTTCTCCGGTGTGACTTACAGCCCGCCATACCAACGCAAATGCGTTAATTTAAAAAAAAATTTGTACCAGGCTAATTTTTGCAAAGTTAATCATCAATCAAACTCATGTATAGAACAAACAAAAGACGTGCGTGGCGTCACCTATTCTCTCACTCTAATGAGTCTAACTCATTAAATGATATTATTAATGTGTTATCCTTCTTTGCATTTCTCTTTACAGTTAAAAAAAATCCTTGTATTATGTTTAGTTTCTAAGTTTAGTAAGGTACGTGGTAGAGCCATGCTTCGGCACGAATGGGCCGGCTCGACCGGAGAAATACCACGGGCTCACAGAAAACCGGCGTGAAACCGCGTTTGCGCTGTGTTTCGCCGAGTGAGTGAGTTTACCGGAGGCCCAATCCCTACCCTATTCCCTTCCCTACCCTCCCCTATTACCCTATTCCCTCTTAAAGGCCGGCAACGCACTTGCAGCTCTTCTGATGCTGCGAGTGTCCATGGGCGACGGAAGTTGCTTTCCATCAGGTGACCCGTTTGCTCGTTTGCCCCCTTATTTCATAAAAAAAAAAAAAAAAAAGCATCTTAAGCTTCAACGTACAATTTTTAAGTAAACATCTGGGTGATTTCAATGTAACGAGTGTTTTTGTTCAAAATTCTAACTAAAGAAAAACATTCAAAATGTGTTCTCTGTGCACTTAAAATAGCAAAAAAAATTTTTGACGTAGCTTAATAGCAACTATTTTACTATTTCGAAAACTACATAAAATGTTAGTGTGGCGTATTTTTTGTCCAGTATGGATAGTGAAAGTAAGGAAAAAAAGTTTTTGAAATCACGATTAGGGAAAAGTTTTCTTTTTTTCTACAAAGTTCAAACTCTATTACTTATTAGATTTGTTTATAACCGTGGTCAATAGCAGTACTGGTCAGGATTCTGCAATACAAATTTGTATCCCACAATACGGGAAAATGTAGTTGCGGCATGGCAGTCCAAAAACTGACATGAGGTGTAATTTTTAAGAAATTCTAAAAATTGCCAATATCTCGAAAACTAAAGAATTTTTACTAAGGTCATATTACGATATTCTGGTGAGTCATGAGCTTCTCTATCAGCCTTCGAAGGGACGACGTCAACTTCTGGGGCATCCTGTATAAATTGATTTCCTTCATCAAAAATATATGCTTGCTGAATAAACATAATATTTTTCATTAAATTATATTTAAATATAACTATTTTTTCTTAAATCTACATTATGACATTATTTTTGTTGTTACTTACAAGTTATTTTCTCTAATTTAATTTTGATAGTTTTTTTAAATATTGATTTATAGGTATGATTACTATTGTACCTACCTGTCGATTTACAAAAATTACAGAATTATTAATATTTGCATGCTTTAAATGTACAAGCGAATTGTGATGGTACCTTTAACTGTGATTTGTCATCACAGGAAATAAAAATTTCATTTCATTTCAAAAAAATGATTTCATTTCATTTCAACATTGACATTTCTTGCAAATAAAGATTATGATTATGATTTTTAAGAAAAGGAAAGACTTTATTTTAACGTGTTGATGTGACAATTTTACAGTCAACTCACCTTCCGTAGTGAACTGAAGACTGTGGATGCAGGCACAAATTACCACCACCAACAATAGCTGCTTCACAATCTCCACGAGAAATGGCGTTGTAGGCCAACTCCAGAGCGGCGGTGGAACTGCAACAAGCCTCGTCCACTGACATGGAAGGGCCTTTCGCGTTGAGCCAGTACGAGATTCGGTTGGCGAACATACTTTTATTACACCTAGAAAACGTACATGTAAAGTTTTAGTGAAACTCCTATCGGGGTTCATAGAACTCTGTCTTAACTTTTTTATTTGGTCTGAGTTAATGTAGAGAACATTTACATAAAAGTACGTATTGAGTACTTATGTAATTTTTAGGAAGTATTTCTTCATTAAAATATATAAATCTTACCCAGCTATACCAAATCCCGTCCTAGAACTTGAAACATAGAACATAGCTTTTTCCGTTTCCGAGAAACACGTCCCAATGTAAACACCGACTTTCTTCCCCGATAAATGTTCGGGACTAACACCTTTAATATTGAATATATTTAATATTATATTATACAGCTTTAGCAAAGTAATATAAATAATCAATTGTTTTTACTTAGATAATTACGTCCTAACAATTTTAATTTATACCTTAACCCGACCCATCCACTAAACCAAGATCAACAACATAGGATTTCAATTCTTGGTAAGTAATTCTACTGTAAATTTAAACATAAGGATTTGTTCACACCAAAACGAGACGATAAGTGATGCCGCGCTGCATTTTTAATATAGCGATTGAAAAATTGACCTTTATTCACTACAATATAAGAAGATACGCGTTCATAAGTACAGAACAGAACTCCTGACTCCTTAAAGATACATATTTGGGGATTTCGACGTTGTTTAAAAACTGCAAGCATAAGCCACTATGTTAATTAAAGTTATCATCATCGCCTCCATCATCACAACATAAATCATAACACACTCGTCATAATGATGATATAATAGGTACTTCTCATAGTATTTTAAACTGATACGGATATCTTTGAATATTACTCTGGACAAGGACGTTTATGGACCGATTCTCAAAATTATTTTTATTATCGTATTGGGTATAAATAATCTTTGGGTATAATATATAAATAAGTTGGTCTCGTTGTCACCAAAGTGGTGACTTATTGGTGGCATCTATGAGGAATCGTGGGAACTCCTCAAAATTTATATGAATACGTACGTATAGTGATTTTGACTTTTTCTGAAGTAACCCAAGCATATTATGCTACCAAAAATAAGATTCTGCACCAAGGTATACCCTGAATCCAAAAGCTCTGAACAGAACTCCTTAGTATTTAAATATACGCGTTTGGAAATTTCGAAATTGTTTAAATAATTTTAAGTATTTATCTACACAATATTCACGATTTTGTAACCACCACCCAATTCAGACGTGAGCTCTTTAAAATAATGATTTTTCAGGATATTGTTTGGGCTGGTGCCGACTTCAAAATAATGAAGTTTGTGTAGAGAAATAGTTAAAATTTTAGCCGAATTTAAAAGGGGAATTATGTACGTAGAAAATAATATTTATTTCACACTTTTTTATATATTTTTACTTTCGTCGATTTAATTTTTTGTTTAATTCTTGTGTATTGTTAAATTTTTAACACTATTTTTAAAATAAAGCGCCCTGTCTTGTATCTTCTCGTTTCGGTATGAGCTGAGCCTTAGATATATCGTATATGTAATGTCAATTTAAAAATTAAACTATACCTGCATCATATATAGCTTGATAAGATTGCTCAAGAATTTTGCGAGCCATGGCGTCCATGTTGTTGCAAAGACGATAATGCACTTTGAAGAATTGAGCGTCGAAGTACGAAAGATCCGGCACATTTCCATTAAACTGGGCAACTTCAGGGTGGTTGTATTGCCAGCGGTTGGTCTTCTTGATAGGATTTATCTTTGAAATGAAAAAAATAAATTGAAATGAAAATAGTTCATAAAGCGTATCTCAAAACGTACATGAAGCTTACTTTAAAATCGTTTGTTAAAACCTCACACGAGCCCCAGTTACAGAGTACTTACGTACAGAGAAAAAGCTTTTATATAAGCTTTGAACTAGATCAATTTTTTAACTTTAACAACATTAGGGTACATAAATGAATGTCTAGCGTCAGTAACTATAAAGCTATTGAGATAGTCTAATAATAAATATTAGTACACACCACAAGCTGGCATCAAATCTGCACCATAACGTGTGTGTCTAAACAGACAAAAATTCCTTTCCTTTTAAAATTAAGAGTTTTTATCATGATCGATCAGCATAGAAACTCACATGTTTCTATTTCCTAGAACTCTGCCATCCTCAAACTAAAAGGCGGTCAAAGAACCAAAAGAGTCTTTGAGGTAGAGCTAAAAAACACGGGATTATTTTAAAATTGATGCTAGTGATTTTCTATAAACAATTGTATTACAATTTCAAAATACTCTCGTGTTTTTAGCTCTACCTCAAAAACTCTTCTTGTCATTTAACCGCCTTTTAGTTTGAGGACGGCAGAATTATAGTTTAGATACCAAGAGATAGTCAAGAGAGGAGGGGACAACTTAAAAGTCACTTTGGAGGCCGGTGACTTGAAAATGGTTGACTTTGTAAAAAAATCATGTATGAAACCTTGCCTTTATTTAAAATACCTATTCAACGACATACCATGGGTCATGGGGTAGAGTAAAAAAAATATTTTTCATGATGAAAAAATCTTATTAATAGCCCAAGTCTTAAGAGCATTGATCGGCGCGCGACTCAGATTTCACGAAAAACGCTACTTTTCAAATGCGTCTATATCTAACAAAAACTGGTTATTCTGATTTTTACATGTAGAAAAACACTAAAAAATATTGTATTCTAATTTTTCACTTATCATTTATTTTAAAATAATTTCAAACTTTTGAATAAAACTGACAAAACTAACCAGAAGTTTTTACAACTTTAGGTTCAGGGGCAATTTCAAAACATATAATAGCTAAAACCGCTTACATTTTTTAAAAACAAAAAATCTTTACAAACTTGTTGGATCCTCTTCTAGATTATTTATTTGTCAGATTATTCTTATATACGTTTCTATCTCATAAAAATAAAATTTAAAGAATGCGAAATTATCAGGAATTATAGTTATTTAAAATTATGATATTTATGTATTTTACTTGCTCATTTTGTTTCTTACTTACATAATCTATGAGAAGAACCTTTTATCTTTAATATGCTATTTAAATTTTTAACTAAATTAGTTTGACGAATTTTATATGAATTTTTAAAACTACTAAATAAATCGAGGCGCACGAGCGTTTACAACAGTATTTGTAAACGCTCGTGCGCCTCGATTTATTTAGTAGTTTTAGCAAGTAAAATACATAAATATCATCATTTTAAATAACTATAATTCCTGATAATTTCGCATTCTTTAAATTTTATTTTTATGAGATAGAAACGTATATAAAAATAATCTGACAAGTAGATAATCTAGAAGAGGATCCAACAAGTTTGTAAAGATTTTTTGTTTTTAAAAAATGTAAGCGGTTTTAACTATTATATGTTTTGAAATTGCCCCTGAACCTAAAGTTGTAAAAACTTCTGGTTAGTTTTGTCAGTTTTATTCAAAAGTTTGAAATTATTTTAAAATAAATGATAAGTGAAAAATTAGAATACAATATTTTCTAGTGTTTTTCTACATGTAAAAATCAGAATAACCAGTTTTTGTTAGATATAGACGCATTTGAAAAGTAGCGTTTTTCGTGAAATCTGAGTCTCGCGCCGATCAATCTCTTAAGCGACCGTAAGTACTTTTTTCTCGAAGCATTTCGCGGCTTTTTTTTATACCCCCATGTCAACATTTTTTTGCGGAGGAAAGGCTTGGCTTTTTATAATTTTTTTGTGTGATATCTTTGATCGGATTTGTTAAATTTATGTGTTTACATACCTTATTGTATAAAATATCAGATAGCTGTTTCACATCGTAGCAGTCAGGGTAGAGTCCGGCTATCCCAGAAATAACAACTCTCTCTCCTGAAGGGTCGCCTTCCTGGGGTTTCGAGGATGAAAACTCTTGTGGTTTAGGAGTCATGTTGAAACCTATCTGTAATTACAAGTAAAGATTTATAGTAGCTGCGTAAAATATATCCTTCGTAAATCTGACTATGACAAAATATTCAAAGACTTTTGCAAGCAATTGCTAAAATTGGTTTTTACGCTTTCAATGAAACTGCATCGTGTAGTTTCATTACCGAAACATAATATCCTACATTTTCCAAAACAACTAATTACGATTTTATTTAATTTACAATACATACATATACCTAACATATTTTTTTTTACCTGAGCTCGATAAAGCTAACGGTCTTGCAACGTACCGAGCTTATACTAGGTAATAACCAAAAGTAATCAGCACTTTTATAACAACAACAAAATCAATAATTTTAATTAGGTACTTATTGTGGCTACATACTTAATGAATTTTTGTTTTACTAGGCATGTACCGATTATTACTTTGGCCGACTAGCCGATGGAAAAAAGGCCGACTAGGCCAAGCCGTTTAATAGCAAGCAAGATTTCATTTAGAGCGAGCGGTTTTCTTGAGACTTGTCAGTTTTAAGACAGACTAATTTGCATTACAAAAGTATATGGAGATGCGCACACTTTACGACAATAAGTCTGACTAACGATATTCGCCTTTCTTTCTGTTATATTCGGCGTTAGTGTTGCCAGTTGCCATTACATAAAAATGGGAACAGAAGGCAAAATAAATCGGGATTTGAGTCTACTTATATAATGTAATGGACCCTTTTTAGTCACATGAAGACACATTTATCCTATTTTATTTACAGCGTTAGTCATTATTTTCATGTTTCAATTTGTTTTATTTTTTATCTTGTTATACCTATATGTATCTTATTGTACACTGAAAATAAATTTTCTTTCTTTCTTTCTATAAATCGGGACTGAAAAAAAAATCATGGGTTACTCATCCCAAATTACCTGTCCGGTAGTTATGGTATAGTATACGGGTGATAGTATAGGACAATGATAGCTAGGGTAGTCGCATATCCCGGCTTCCCTAGCTATCACTGTCCTATACTTTGCCCTCCTGGGCGGTAATATCCTACATTTCCTATTTCCCACTCTAACTTACCAATCTTCCTTTCCACACCACCTATCCTTCCCTTTCCCTATTCCTACCCTCTCCACCAACCCGTGGGAACGCAATGGACAATCATAAAATAATTAAATTATCCAAAATAGCGGAGATGTGGTTCGCCACCCATCACATCTCGTTTCTCGCGGAGGTGAAAAGCCAACCATGGAGACCCCCTTTGCTACGATGAATGTAAGATGAGGAATGGATGATAAGAATGAAAGTGAACGAAGCGAAACAAGTATGTAAGGATGGCAAGAAGTGAAGAAGAAAAACCTACCCCTACGGGAAAAGGGCGTAATTATAATATAATCAGCCTTTTTCTAGAGGTAGGGTACATACATATTATGAATGTATGTATGAAAAAACAAAGTCTGCATAACAGCGACATCTCCGTAGACCTGCATAACAGGTACATATGAAAATTATAATTAAGGTTCATAAATGGATGAAATTTGGTATAGTCATAGATTGTAAATAGATCTCGGATTTGGCATCATAAAATAACAATAATTTTATATTCGAGGGGTGGCACTCCATACATGTGAAATGGGGATGAAAAAAAAAATTGTTTCTTTCTACCCTATCGTGTGGGGTATCGTTGAATAGGTATTTTTAAATAAAGGCAAGTTTTGCAAAATAACTTGTTTATAAAGTCAACCATTTTCGAGTAATCGGCCTCTAAAGTAATTTATAAGTTGGTTTGTGGCATTTCTAAACTATAAGACTTAGAAACTTGCAATTTTCTATGCTGATAGATCCTACTAAAAACTCTTTAGAAAAATTATTTTGAACCAAATCGGATAGTAACATTCATTAACACATATATTATCTTGGAATGTTACTGCCATACAAGGTTTCAAGATCTGACGAAGATTTTCGGAGAGAAACCTGTTACCTGGAACTCTTCAACGATTCACACCAAGTGACGCGCGGCTGATATAGCAGCGGCATTATCTTTTTTTTTTTTGAGTCAATTTTGATTAATATTTTTTTGTCAGAAAGGGTATTTAATTATAAATCTTATACAAAGTAAGAAGCTGCATAGTCGGCAGTCACTCTCACCGACTATGAAAGTGGTAGATAGTCGGCCTTACCGACTAGTCGGAACATCTCTAGTGTTTTTATATTTAAATAACATGCAGGAGGAGTCTTAAGGTTAACATGTGGTGATTTATTCATCAATAATTAGTAGTAGTTTCTTTAACAAATTTTAGTTACATCGTTTTTTTTATTCTATTTGTTTTTTTTATATTCGGCTGAATATTAATGGGGTCTACAGCCACACAAATTTGGTACGGAGCGTGTAGTGGATCTGGTACGCTCCGTACCAAATCCGAGCGTGTGTAGGGCAGTCCGGCGAACATAAGAAGAAGGCGAAGAGTTCGCCCTTATCCGCATTGGATCTGGTCCGCTCCGTACCAAATCCGTGCGTGTGTAGAGCAGTCCGGCGGTTAGGCCGTACAACGGTATCAGTGTTGCCAACTTAGGCATGTACCCCCCAAAATTAGGGAAAATATCTACGGGGGTTTACTAGGGGACAGGATGTTTAGAGTTTACTCCTTACGAATCAATTTGTATGTAATAATAAAAGAAAATTTAATGTGTGTATTTATATACAGGATGTGTCTGTAGATAGCATAAGACTGATATAATTTACAATATAACAATTCTATGTTCACTTATTAGTAAAGGAGGATGAGAAAAGGTATGAACGCTGGTCTACCTACTCAATCATCTAACAAAAAAGTTATTTTAAGTGGTGATTTTAACATTAATTTATTAGATTCAAACTCCACCACTCTTAGATTCACATCATTGTTAAAATCGTATAATCTTTTTAACTTATTTATTAAACCTACAAGAGTAAGTGATACAACTGCTACCTGCATTGATAATATTTTTACTAATATCACTCCTTATAAAAATAAATAATTAATATGCTTAGCTCTGATAACTGTGGACAGCTGGCATCATTTAATATTAATTGTGATAATAATCCGAAAGAAAATATTGTGTTTATCGCTATAAATAAAAAACGTATAGAGAAATTTAGAAGTAAATTAGCTGAAAATCTTCAGTACTGGGATGAGTCCAGCAGCTCTGATGAAGCTTTTAATAATTTATTTAAGTTAATATGATTTATTATGACTTCACACAAAAACAGTGTGTTGACCGGATGATTTCTGCATTTGGTGATGAAGCCCCATCCAAAACCACAATTTATCGCTGGTTTGCTGAATTTCAACGTGGACGTGTCAAGCTCAGTGATGATCCCCGTCAAGGTGGTCCAAAAACTGCAGTCACCCAAGAAAACGTTGATGCTGTGCGTAAGCTGATTGAGGAAGATCGACATGTGAAATACCGCGAAATTCAGGCAATTTTAGACATTGGCAATACAAGATTATTTGTATTTGAATATATATGATTCCACGCAGGATCCTCAAATGCTGTATACAACATCGTATCAGGTGACGAATCCTGGATATGGCGTACGAACCCGAAACAAAAAACCAGTCACGAGTTTGGGTGTTCGAAAATGAGTTAAAGCCAACAAAAATTGTTCGTTCACGGAGTGTTGCAAAAAAATGGTGGCCACGTTTGTCTTCAAAACGGGCCATGTTGCGACTATTCCTCTTGAGGGACAAAGAACGGTTAATGCAGAATGGTATGCTAACATTTGTTTGCCACAGGTCGTTTCTGAACTCCGTAAAGAGAACTGCAACCGCCGCATCATCCTCCATCACGACAATGCGAGTTCTCACACCGCGCACAGAACAAAAGAGTTTTTAGAGCAAGAAATCATAGAATTATTAGACCATCCGCCGTACAGCCTCGACCTAAGCCCTAATGATTTCTATACTTTCCCTAAAATAAAGAATAAATTGCGTGGTCAGAGTTTTTTATCACCTGAAAAAGATGTGGACGCCTACAAAACGGCCATTTTGGAGACCCCAACTTCCGAATGGAATGGTTGCTTCAATGATTGGTTCCATCGTACGGAAAAATGTGTCAAATTTCGCGGAGAATACTTCGAAAAGCAATAAATACATTTTTAAATAGTAATGTTGTGTCACTTCCTTGATTCCCGAAATTTTCAGTGCCGCCCTCTAAGAACGCAATTAAATTCAATATTTACTTCTAAAACAGCCAGACTCAACAGTAATAAAAGAAATTTTAATGACTGGGCCACTGCAGGAATTAAAAAAGTAGGCAAAGATTATATGAATTATAGTTATAATGAAAAATCAATAAATAACACTGAGAGATTTAAAACATATATATAAATAACCTGTTATGTCAGGACATGTCTAAGGAGGGTTCCGTAACTATAAACGCGTAATAAGCTTTTTTTTAATTACTCCTAAAGTTACTGTCCGATTTGGTTCACAAGAATTTTCCTAAAGAGTTTAGCATGATCTATCAGCATGGAAATTTGCAAATTTCTATCTCCTATAGTTTAAAAATGCTAGGGGGGGGACCAACTTACAAACTACTTTGGAGGCCGATTACTCGAAAATGGTCAACTTTATAAAAAAGTAACGTATGAAACTTTGCCTTTATTTTAAAATACCTATTCTACAATACCCCACACGATGGGGTAGAGTGAAAAAATATTTTTCATCCCCACTTCACATGTATGGAGAGCCACCCCTAAAATATAAAATTATTATTTTTTTATGATCCTGAAACCGTGATCTATACACAATCTATAATTGCACCAAATTTCATCAATTTATATTCATAATTACAGGAGCTAGAGGCGCGGACAGACAGACAGACAGACAGACGGACAGAGCGAAACTATAAGGGTTCCTTAAGTATTACGGAACCCTAAAAAAAATTATTCAAAAATTTTTAGAAATATATGTAAAGCAGCAAAAGCTCTTAATATAAAAGATCAGAATCAGAAATTCTAATAACAGAATAAAAACCACTTGGAAAATAATTGCTAGTGAAACTGGAAAAGTCACCTGTCGTAGCTCGAACTTTGAAATTTGTATTAATAATAAGAAGATTACTTTTGACTTTGAAGTTGCGACAGTCTTTGAGAAGTTTTTTGCTGACATTCCGGTCTCAACTACAAAATGCCTAAATTCTTCACCTGCAGCTGCTGAAAAGTTACTCAGAGATAATGTCAAGGAATGTAATGTCAATTTTAAATTTAGAGAAATTGATTCCAGAGATATTATTAATACATAATATACAATTGTTAAATATCTAAAATCTTTGGGGTATATCTACCAGAATTATCAAATCAATAATTGACATTGTAGCCAAGGGGCTAGGTAAGGACCTAGCCATAATATTTAACAATTGTATAAAAAGTGGTGTATTTCCTGACTTAATGAAGCACAGTAAGGTTGTGCCTCTCTTCAAAGCTGGAAATAAGTCTGACCCAGCAAACTATAGACCGATATCGATACTACCGACTTTTAGTAAAATATTTGAAAAAAATATGCTAAATCACACTTTAATATAAATAATTTATTGCATACTACACAATTCGGTTTTACTAAAGGTCGGACTACTACAGATGCAGGCATCAAGCTTCTCTGTAGTATATTTGAGGCTTGGGAAGAGGCGTAGGATACATTAGGAGTTTTTTGCAACCTTTCCAAAGCATTCGATTGTGTAGACTATGTTACACTAGTCAGAAAATTGCACCACTACGGCGTAAGGGACTCAGCTCTTAATTTTTTGAGTTCTTATCTTTACAATAGGACTCAAAGGGTAGATGTTAATAGTAAAAGGTCCACTGGGACTAAAATAGAATTAGGTGTCTCACAGGGATCTATCTTAGGCCCATTTCTTTTTCTCATCTACATAAATGACTTGCCTTATCTAGTTCAAGATAGGCATGAGATATAGGTGTACCAGAATCTCATGGCAAATAGGGAAATAAAATTTTGTAGTGTGCAATACTGGGGAAATTGGATTAAACGATCTTGATACTGGTTAATATTTAATTATGTCTTTAGTATTATTGAACATGAATTATAATAAGACTGTATGAAGAATGTTCGGTGTATAATATAGAAAACTAGCTTTTGCCCGCGGTTTTGCCCGCTTGGAATAGTGTTCTTGGAGAAAAAACTACTTCGGCGAATAATTCTCTACCTACTTATAGCAATATACTACTGATACAATATTGAAAATGTTTTTAGGTTTGCCCAATGCAAATTGTTAAAAATGGGACCCTATCACCTCGACACGACATGCGCGACCACTTGATAATATACTTACATAATATTATGTTTATCGCACTTGAATATAAATTTTACCATAATCTTATAATATTTAAAGACTATTATTTTAAAAACTCGCATCAAAATCCGTTGCGTAGATTTAAAGATCTAAGCATAGATCTAAGCATACAATATACTATACCTACATGCATAGGGACAGACAGATAAAACGACTTGTTTTATACTATGTAATAATATGTAATAAGTAAAGTTATTTGATCAACAAAACTGACAAACCACCTCTGGATATTCCATAAGAATTAAGAACTGCAGTTACTATTATACGTATTCTGTGCTACAGTTCAAAATATTCGTGAACCTCTTTATACTGTATACGTCCCGCGTTTTCGATAGCGCGATGTAGAAACGCGAGCGCCCGCGCCGCGCAGCAACACTATATCCCTGCATTTTAAATCTGTAATATCTTCGAAAATATTCATTTAAATTACATGCTGTAAAGGGCAGTATTGATCTATCTTAAATGCACAATGTATTTAAGGTACTTAATTGGATAAGGATTAATACTGTATTGCTTAAAATCGCTTTGTGAATAAGCTATTAAATTAAAATCAAAGTAAAGGATAAAAAAATGGTTTTGTGGGTTATCCCTAAGAGATTGACATATGCCATCGCGGACTTTTTTTGTAGGATTAAGATGAATAATAAAACTGTAGTACATAATTTTGATCTAATATCTCGTAGTGTTCAGCCAGCATTTTCAATATAAGCGCAAAATATGTGATTTTTTAGGACTTTAGAAACCTCTAAAATTATCTGTGTACCTCAACTATGTTATGCATGTTATATACCTAAAAACCTTCCCGTTAAATCACTTTATCTGTTCAAAAAAACGGCATCAAAATCCGTTGCGAAGTTTTAAAGATTTAAGCATACATAGGGACAGACAAAGAAGGGACTTTATTTTATACTATGTAATATAATGATATTTCATAAAAAATAAATCAATCGTGAATTACTTTATATACTTATTTATTGCGAATAACATACAATTAAATTGGCAACAGTTTATTTAATGTTGGAATTTCCTTCCGAACTGTATAGAACTCGTTTACTTTATTCCTAATCAACTATAAATCGAAACTGTCTTATGTTGATTTTCTTTTTTCCTCCTCTCCTCCATTTACCAGGCATGGAAAACAAACCATCATTCAATGTGCCATCAGCTACAATTCATCGTATAGTAATACTGGAAATACCTTTAAAGAAGTCACAATAATTACCTAAGAAAATATAAAAAAACTAAAAGTATCAAAACAACTCACTCTAACTTACCGGTGAACTCTACCACGAGCTTTAAATTTTAAGATTGAGTTCGATTTATACCTTCTTCTTTCTGTATTTTACTATAGACATAGAAAACAATATTTCTCGCTTCAGATCGAATTGCCTTTTTGGATATTTTCACAAAAACAACAAATTCCAAGAACATAATCACAAAATTTTAGCAGCGGTTGACAGATCACGTACTTTGATTTGACGGGTCATACTTGACATTGCCATATGAAAATCACATTTTTTATTTTTTTAAAAATGCCATCAGATTCTGGTAGACCTATAGTAGTTTTTGCTGATGACACTTCACTTATATTTAAAGTGAAGCGACAACAATTAAATTACGATGAGGTAAACAGTGCTCTCTCACGTATAGTAAACTGGTTTAGTGTTAATAATTTACTTTTAAATGCAAATAAAACAACATGTTTAAAGTTTAGCTTGTCAAATGTTAGACAAGTACAAACCAATTTACTACTCAATGATGAGAGAATGAACATGGTAGACTACTCCACTGTATTCCTAGGTATTACACTGGATTGTAAATTACAGTGGGGTCCTCATATTGCTAACCTAGCAAATAGACTCAGTTCTGCAGCATATGCAGTCAGAAAAATTAGAGAAATATCAGATGAAGAAACGGCGCGCCTTGTATATTTCAGCTATTTTCATAATAGAATATCTTATGGCATACTTTTATGGGGAAATGCTGCCGACATAAATTCAATATTTGTGCTGCAGAAGTGTTTTCTGCTATTCGTGCTATTTATAAAATGTCCCCTATTGAAATTCTGAGAGAGAAAAGTTTAAGGAAATAGGTATACTGACTGTCGCTACATTGTAGGATATTGTTTGGGATGGTACAGATTTCAAAATTAAGAAGATTGAGTAAAGAAATAGTTAAAATTTTAGGCGAAATTGAAAGGGGAATTATTTAGAGAATAAGTTTTATTTCATACCTTTTTGTGTATTTTTACTTTGGAAGTCGGTTTAATTTTTTGTTTAAAAATAATAATTTAACCCTTTTTAGTGATATTTGTTAATTTATTATTAATCTTAAGAACGTTTAAAATTAACGACAGAATGTATAATTGAAGACGCGCCAAGCTTCCATTAGGTATTGTAAATAAGATGATAATGATGATTACTATTAGTTACATAGTGGCATATGCTTGCAGTTCTTTATACAATGCCGAAATTTCCAAACGCTTATCTATAAAGACTGAGGAGTTCTGTTCAGTGCTTTTGGATCCAGGGTATACCTTGGTACAAAATCTTATTTTCTGGTAGGATATGCTTGTGTTACTTTAGAAAAAGTCATAGCCACTATATGTGTCCATATCAATTTTGAGGAGTTCCCTCGATTTCTCATGGATCCCATCATCAGGTTTCCATTTTAGTTACTAAAGGACCAATCTCGAAGTATACCCCTTTCAACGACAACAGAATTTTGAAAATATGTCCACAAACAGCATAGTAATGTTCAAAGATATCCTGTATGTATAAAATACGTGTCCGTGTAAAATACTAAAAAGTATTTTACACGGACACGTATTTTACACTTCATCTTATGTTTTCAGTTATTTAAACAACGCCGAAATCCCCAAACATGTATCTATAAGGAGTCAGGAGTTCTGTTCAGTACTTTTGGACCCAGGATATACCTTGAAGCAAAATCTTACTTTTTGGTAGCATATGCTTGAACTACTTCAGAAAAAGTCAAAAACACCATATGTGTCCATATAAATTTCGAGGAGTTCCCTCGATTCCTCATGGATCCCATTATCAGGTCATCACTTTGATATCAAATGGACAAATTTGGGATTACACCCTATATATCACAGAAAAAAATTTGAAAATCGGTCCATAGGCGGCGGAGTAATCGTTGAACATACAAAAAAAAATATATACATATATATGTCGGAGCGTGTTAAAGCTAAGCTTGTCTCTGATTGGAAACGTCAAGTAGTTTTACTATTTGGACTTGGTCGATGCCAGTATTGACAGATGTCATAGAAAAATAATGGTTGTCATGGAGACTGGGGTATTATTTGCCTGAATTTGAGAAGGACTGGATTAGAAAAGCTCAGGAATCAGGATAAAATACGGAAGTCGTGAAATACGTGGCATCGAACTTGTCACGTTTCTGATCGTTCAGCATTTGGGCTATTCGATAATATTGTAATAAATATCTAAACTTGGAATATTTCAACCGTTCGCCATCTTATCCTAATGGAGTCTTTGACATCAGAACTGGTATGAACATCACGACCCACATAGAAAGACCCTTCGGAGCATAACGTGCAAAGGGCAGAATGAGCATGACACGCAGGATGAGCAAATTGCTTAAATCGCAAATGAACAAATGCGTAGAGCCTAAAAGTCCTAAAACGTGGAGAAAACAAAGTTGTCCGACGAAAGTAATACCTAGATTAATAGATCGAAACCGATCAGAATGACACTAGAGTCAAAAGAGTGTATTACATGCATTTAGCATGGGTGAATCTTCATGGTGTAAAAGCAAGATGAAATAATCAGACTGCATTCACATTCCAATTACAAAGGATATTGGGTACACTTAATCCGTAGCGGAGACTTAGAACACAAGATTCTTGAGTTGAAGTTGAATTGTATTGATCGCTAAAAATATAATAATAACAAACATAAGAGATGGAAAGCCAAAACTAGAGAATATAAGATCCTGTGGTCAACACACTGCTCGCAAATGCTTTGTTTGTGGTTGATAGGGACACAAGTCAATTGATTGTCCTGCATGAGGAAAAGTTTTGTTAAAGACGTTTAGCTGCATCAGAACATCAAAGCTAGTTTAATAGCAATTCTGAGATATGTCATGTATTGTTTATTTTTATTATACAGCGGGAGACAAGGACACTATGTATTGACATACTTGGAGGGAATTGACGATAAATTACGTGGCAGATGCAGTTTTGCTCTCTTAACGTGGTAAATGATAATATATTGGGCATAAAGATTCCAACTTGGACACTCAATAACTGTGGTGAGCGTATTCCTTCCATTACGATATTTTTTTTCGAAATATTGGTAGAATTGATCTAGTATTGTTTATGAAGTCTCTTTCATTTGATACACATAGCGAAATTACCTAGCTAATAAAGATCATATAAGATGTTGCTTCTCTTGATGCTAATGGCTTCATGGTCTAACCGAGTTAGCACATCTCAAACTAAGATTTAGGTTAGATACTAGTTTGTATATCGAAAGACTGCATATGTGTGGACCTACCTACTTATATAGCGACGCGTAGCCTGCTGAAGTCTGAGACGATGTGCATGAGTGTAATAATTTAGTTCTTACAGTGTACTGCTATTTTGCAGATGATGCTATAAGAATGTATGACATAGTTGTTAAATTTTGCAAATTTAAGTAATCTTTGTTATGATATAGAAGGAGCGTGATCTTGCGCGTTCTCACGAATGACATTTTTATTTGAGTACATAATAACTCATAATTGATTTCATGAGACAAAAATAAAAAGAATATTTAAAACGAACATAAAATTATAGTACTTCGCAACCTTTGGATCAAATTGAAAATACAGTTTTGTCCGGTTGTCAAAATCTAACTTTGCAATAAGAATTCGCATGATACTTTAAGATAGTAGTTGAAAATTCATGTGTCAGGCGCTAGATTATTATCTAACCAAGTGAAATTGTTTATTAATTTGGAATGATACGTATGTACTTTGGGATGATTTTATTTTGACAGATAATTATTGATTGCATAAATTATTTTTTCTCTTGGTTTTAGTATTAGGTACAAGGGGGCAGTTCGGTGCAACGAGAATGGCGACATTTCAATATATCGCTCTGTCCTACAGGGTTAACGTTACATAAAAGCTACTTAAAACCACAACAGATGACACTATGTCGCTTCTGCCTTGCGCCATCGAAAACGCTAGACTTATGTACATGAGGCTCACGAATGATTAATATAATATTGTACCATAAAGACTAGCCAAATGGCAGTCACCAGTCCGATTAAGTTAAAACAACTTAAATGACATTAACGTAGCCCCATTTGAAAAAAAAAGAAACAGAAAAAAAAATGAATATATTGTTCTGCAGTATTAATGAATAGTTTATGGAGATGGTTAATCGGTTTTGTTGGAATATCAAAATGTATTCGAAAGAGGAATTTAACGATATCTTAAACTATGATTACGTATCTTAAATTTGTCGCCATATTGATATAATCAATTAAGTAGTCCTCCTTTGTTGGAAGGCGGTTAAAATTTTGAAGAGGCAGCTCACTAGAAGCGCTTATCTGGTCCCAATTTTTTTGTATGAGTTCGACATTCTTCTCCGTAATAAGCGTTCTGTGATTAGGTAGCGTAGTAGACTGATGCAACTTCCAGTTGATGAGAGATCCGAGCCCCAGCGTTGGGAATGTTAGTGATCAGAGCCGAGCCATTGAAAAAATGTTTAACTTAGAACAAAGAAATAACAACTTATTTCGATACGATACGAATGACTAATTTTTTTTTACTATTATATATCGAAATGACGAATCATCTATCTTCTGAATATAGGTTACTGTTTTAAGAAAAAGCAGTCATAATGAAAAGTCAATATCCGATTTTGCTAATAATAATTGTTTTCCTAAGGTCTATGGAGTATTTGGTATAACGGCCCCCAAACCTTCAGAAAAATGAACTACTTGAACCTAACTGGAAATGTCAACCTATGGCAACGTCATCATATAGACACAACATACATACTCTAGTTTGCGAAAACGGACATCAAAGCAAATCACCAATCTTTGTCCTGATCTTACTTTTTTGATATTTATGAGCTATTTGATCTTATAAATATTGTCAATTAATTATTGATCGGTAAGGTTTTAAGTAGAAAGTAATGGCAAAGTTTCAGAAGCCTGAATTTTACTTGCGCATATTAAAACCGTGGACTTAAAATTGCAGTTACTTCCAATGAAGTTAAAGGATATCGACCAGAAAGTAACAGATGTAGAAGTAAGCTTATGAAATATCAGGAGGAGGTTTATCACTACTGGTATATTCAGTCATCTCTGTGTCAACTATCAGTTATTCTGAACCCCAATTCTCGTAGTTGACTTACACTTTTAGTTTGCTTTTTTTGAGTTGTGGATGACTAGTCTTGACGTCATGAACTGATTTTTGGAGTTGTGCCCAATCAAAACGGGTTTGACGTTGGTTAGACGTTTGTGAGAGTGCCATTTTTGCAGTTTTAATATATTATCAGGACTGGATCGTAACTGTACTGTTACGGAATTTGATTAGTAGAATCGACCTTTTGGTTTACTTTGTGGGCTTCGAATGTATATTGTTACACATGCTAAAATCGAATTGCCTAGAATATTGTGGTACTTAGGTAAAACCAAAAATACTTAAAAATTGTGCGACAGGAGACCTAAGATTATCTTAACGACTAGCAACGCATTTATGACTCTTTTGGTATGGTAATAAAAGCGACGGCTATGGTTATTTTCCATCAAAGTCCGATTGCTCATCTGTAAACGTGAAAATGAACCTCGAGTTGAATACCCTTGTCGTTCGTTATAAACGCCCGTTCGTTATAAAGCAACCAAAGTTGCTTACGACCAAACGATTATTAAATTTATGAGAAAGAAACGTATAATTTCCATCAGAAACTTTGAAAATTCAAAAGTTTTATATTGATATCAATCTTTGGCGTAATCGTCCTAATATGTGTTATGTTAACTTAGTGTAACAAGTTACAACTGCTTACATTCGGCGGGAGTATTGTGAAACACCTGACCCTTCAACATTAATTGCAGTGTGTATAGCTAGAAAAAATACGAAATACTTTTGACATTGTAACTTTCTTTTCGTTCGCTCCAGTGCAAGCTCCGATTTCATGAAAAACTAAGATTCCCTTATATCTCGGAGAGTTGTGAAGGATATGATATTCAAAAAAGCTCAAAGGACGCGTATTCACGAAAAAAAAACGAAAAAAGTTATGGCTGAAACAGTGAAATAAAAATTAAATTTTATTCAGATTTTTTTATATTTTTTGGAGCGCGATAATTTGGAAACGGAGAATTATTTCAAAATTTGTGAAAAATTCCTCTGGACAATTTAGTCAGCTACAATTTGAGCCTAAAACAAAGACGATCGGGTTGCCCGGTCTAACATTTTTGCGACAGTATTTTTTTTTTTTCGAATTATGTGTAATAATTTTTAAAGTACTCGATAGTCATGTGAGGCACTAAATCTTTATTTATTTCTTGTAAATGTGCTACCGGTTCGGTCAATGTTTTTTTTTGCTCGCCCGTCTCTGCTTCTGGATGTATTTATTAAAAAAGTTAAATGCAAAAATATTTTGTTAAAAGTTCGTGACGTGTATGCAATACGACGGCTCTGTTTAGCACTAAAGTAAAATGATATTAGCTTTTGGTTTAATAGTAGGTTTAGTTATTTCACCAAGATGTTCGGCGCGCTCAATCCGGTAATAATCTAAGCGGTCCAAAAGACATTAAGATTTTGAAGTACATTGTAAACTGTTTGTTAAAATGTAAACTGAGAATATTTTTGCACCTGTTAATTGCAACTGTAGATTGCGAATGTGAATTGCGACTGCGGATTGCGAGCGAGGATTGTGATTGGGTGCCGGGTGGAGGCATCCCATTACTTGACGAGAGTAGGCACCGGAGAGAGGTGGCCTTGTGAGTGGATGCCGGATGGAGTCAGCCCAGTGCTTGACGAGAGTAGGCACCGGATAGAGGTGGCCTTGTGACTGGGTGTCGGATGGAGGCAACCCAGTGTTTTTTTGTAGTGAGGTGCACCGGAAGGAGGTGGCCTTGTATTGTAACAATGCTGCAGTGGTTGAATATAGTTAGCCCGGATGGAGTCGGCTCTTTAGCTGCCTACCGGATAGGAATATAACAGCATCGTTTTTCGATATTGAGATTGGTACATGTAAAGTGTGAAGTGTGTGGTAAAGCATGTCATGATTTATTTGGTAGCAAGATTATGGTTGATATTGTGTTGTATCTGTATACTTCATGTGTGTTTAATCTGAGAGTATAAAATGTGAATTAGAACTTAACTCTGAGAACACTACATAGAGGTTAGATGAAGGATGTTAATTAGAGTGTAATTGACACAGGAGGGAGGTATTGATGTGTTAGAATATGAGAAAATTAAATGTTATGTCCATGGATTAAAGCAGTTCTTATTAATTTTCCGAGGTCAGGTTGACCGAGTGAGAACCTTTTACTGTGCTGTCAAATGTTTTTTTCAGAACCTTGAAACGAAGACGTGAGACGCTTCACACGAGGACGTGTGCATGGACAGAATAGCCGTGTCGGAGCGTTGATGCACATAAATATTCTTCACACAAGGATCTCAGAATCGCCAGGGTGATCTTGTCGGAGTGTCAACGGATTTGTTTCGCACAGGGACGTGCGAATTGTCAGAATGGCCGTGTCGGAGCGTGTTAAAGCTAAGATTGTCTCTGATTGGAAACGTCAAGTAGTTTTACTATTTGGACTTGGTCGATGCCAGTATTGACAGATGTCATAGAAAAATAATAGTTGTCATGGAGACTGGGGTATTATTTGCCTGAATTTGGGAATGACTGGATTAGAAAAGCTCAGGAATCAGGATAAAATACGGAAGTCGTGAAATACGTGGCATCGAACTTGTCACGTTTCTGATCGTTCAGCATTTGGGCTATTCGATAATATTGTAATAAATATCTAAACTTGGAATATTTCAACCGTTCGCCATCTTATCCTAATGGAGTCTTTGACATATATATATATATATATATATATATATATATATATATATATATATATATATATATATATATATATATATATATATATATACATCCGAACGCATAACCGCCTCCTTTTTTGAAAGTCGGTTAAAAATAGAAGTTTCCGATATAGTTGCGTGAGATATATAGTTGGATACAGGAATAGGTTTTATTGAGTTGATAAAAAGTTCTATAATGCTTTAACCCATCATCCTCCTTTCGTATACTCGACACTCGTAGTCCTACGGTCCCTAATTTTAAAATAGTTTAAGTGGGAAATCTTAGCGAACATTTTTCTTATAGAACAACTTTTAGTTTAAATAACCTAACCAAGAGCATGTCAGGACATGTCTAAAGAGGGTTCCGTAACTATAAACGCGTAATATGCTTTTTTTTTAATTACTCCAAAAGTTACTGTCCGATTTGGTTCAAAATAATTTTCCTAAAGAGTTTTTAGCATGATCTATCAGCATGGAAATTTTCAAGTTTCTATTTCCTATAGTTTAAAAATGCTAGGGGGGGACCAACTTACAAACTACTTTGGAGGCCGATTACTCGAAAATGGTGAACTTTATAAAAAAGTAACGTATGGAACCTTGCCTTTATTTTAAAAGACCTATTCTACGATACCCCACACGATGGGGTAGAGTGAAAAAAAAAATTTCATCCCCACTTCACATGTATGGAGAGCCACCCCTAAAATATACAATTATTATTTTTTATGATCCCGAAACCGTGATCTATACACAATCTATAACTGCACGAAATTTCATCAATTTATATTCATAATTACAGGAGCTAGAGGCGCGGACAGACAGACAGACAGACAGACAGACAGACAGACAGACAGACAGACGGACAGAGCGAAACTATAAGGGTTCCTTAAGTATTACGGAACCCTAAAAATGAAAACAGACTTCCAAAGTAAAAATAGGACCACACGGGAAGCACCACTTCCCTGAAATAAAGTTTTATTTAAGCATGTCAAGGAGGGTTCCGTAACTATAAACGCGTAATATGTTTTTTCAAATTACTTCAAAAGTTACTGTCTGATTTGGTTCATGCCTGAGCATGATCTATCAGCATAGACAACTGCTATTTTCTAAATCTTATAGTTTAGAAATGCTAGGGGGGACCAACTTATAAATCACTTTGGAGGCTGATTACTCGAAAATGGTTTACTTTATAAAAAAGTTATGTATAAAACCTTGCCTTTATTTTAAAAGACTTATTCAACAATACCCCACACGATGGGATAACAAGAAAAATTTTTTTTCATCCCCACTTCACAAGAGAGCCACCTCTAGAATATAAAATTACTATTATTAATTTATGCCAAATCCAGGATATATATTATTCACAATCTATGACTATACCAAATTTCATCCATTTATATTTATAATTACGGACGCTACAAGCGCGGACAGACAAACGGACGGACTGAGCGAAAATATAAGGGTTTCTCAAGTATTATGGAACTCTAAAAAGATTCATCAAAATCGGTTCACCCAGTCGAATGTTCTGAGGTAACAAACATGAATATTATAGTTGAATTGAGAACCTCCTCCTTTTTTGAAGTCGGTTAAAAATAACCTCTCACGGCTCAGTGCTCACTTTTAGAAATACTTCCGAAAACATGTAACGAGGTGTTTGTGACGTAAATTAGCCAATCAGTGTATAATTAAATAATTAATTAATTAAAACCCCTTAGTACACTGCGCGTCCATTGTAGTTGAATTAAAATAATTTGAATATATATTGATACATATTAATAGATGCAAATTTTCATTACCAAAACACTAAACTTGCTTTTATGTTCCCGTAGGAAACTACAAGGAACCCTTATAGTTTCGCTCTGTCCGACCGTCCATCCGCCTATCCGTCCACCCTTGCTAGATTCGGTATATAAAATTTGTATGTAGACTTCATTTTTGTCATCAACGATAACTAAAATTTTGAGTTTTAGTGGGTGATACATGTGAAATAGGAATGAATTTTATTTTCATTCTTCCTCAATGTGTACTAGGTACTTACTCTCGAATAGGTATTTTAAAATAAAGACAAATTTTATACACGACTGTTTAATAATACAAATCATGTAGTAATATCATTTAATAATATACTAGCTTTTGCCCGCGGCTCCGCCCGCGTAAATACATTATCCCGCGGGAACACTACTTTTTCGAGATAAAAAATATTCTATGTCTTTTCCAAGGACCCAAAATATATACCAAATTTTATAAAAATCGGTTCAATGGTTAAAGCGTGAAGAGGTAACAGACAGACACACTTTCGCATTTATAATATTATAGTATAGATATAGATTTAAAATACATGAAAATTAAGATGATTAAAATATAAAAATTAACATAATTAAAAAAATACAGTGACGTACGTAAAACTGCACAGACGGACGGCCTGTGGAACAATCCACAGGCCGTCCGTCTGTGCTGTTTTACTGTTACGTGAGTAGCGGACATAACTTTTACCCAGGTTGTAGGCACAAGTTATAACTTTACGTTACACATTAGATAGTCAATGAACTTATTTACGCATGTAAATCGAAAATACTGCCCGTATTCAAGGTTTGTAAGTTCATAGTAAAAAGAATAGACCGCCTTCTGCATTTAGATCTTTTATTAAATATTAATTAGGTAAGGGAATTAGAATACTACAAAATAATCAGGGAAGCCATTCAGCGTCACCATTGTAGGGCTTCGGGTTGTTTGAGGGAGGCTCAGTGAGGTCCTCCTTGCTGTCCGTCACCTTGTGGTACACCTTCTTACCAGCATCTATCACGTACTCCACGCCATCACCTGGAAATTTTGATTGGGTTTAGGTCATCATCATCATCATCATTATTCGGAAATTATCTTTTTTACCCGACTACGACGGCGCAGCCAAAAGGAAGGGTAATGATTTTGGCAGTCTATGTATGTACTTATGTAGGTAATTGTGTATGTATGTTTGTTCCATAGAGTCTTAACTACTGGTCCCATTTTAATTAATGAGATGTCAAATGTCAATAGATTCGTAATAACAGCCCGGGTAAAATAGGCTATATAATTTGCTTAGTCGGGTAATAGTTTTTTTTAAAATAGTCATATCTAGTATCACTTGCTCCGTTGCTATTACTGCAGGATATCTACAGCCGAAGACGGAGCTGGTGTACCACTTTTCGCCCCTATTACTCGGCAATAAGGTTCAAAAGTGTTACACTGGTTCTGTCGCCTCTCGGCGACCGTACAAATAACGGTTTTAAGGAGGTTCGATTTTTGGAACAACTTGCAGCATTGGGAACCCGTGCTAAGTTATCGAAGAATATGTGTTACGGGTACCATACATCATATTTGGGAATGTTTATTATATTATCCGCACATTTAATACACTTCCATGGCCAAGGAGTTATTTTTCCTTTGGCGGCATTCGAGCCCGTGACCTTCCCCTTTGGCTTGAGCATTAACGCACTCAGCCAGTCATAGAGATCGTCTTTATAATGATGGTCATTGTGAAAACACATTCTTCAGTACTCATAGGTATAGTCTTTCGTATAGTCCAGTACCTATAGCTGCACCAGTTTTCTTGACCGCTTCACCGATGTTATGAGAGCTGAAGGTGTCAGGCTCGATGTTGATGTTCACGCCGCTGCCATCCTCGTGCTTGGGGCAGTCAGTTTGGGATATTATGGACAGGTCGTAGGGGTCCACGCCGTATGAGGACAACTTGGAACGCATCTGTAAAGAATGAAATGAAGGAATTAATTTATCACTCCATCTAGGGTTACCATTTAAAAATTTGAAAAGGCACAAAAGTGAATTTCGCAGAAACTGTACATTTTTCCGCGATAAAAAGTGACCAATGTCCTTCCCCGTGGTCTACTGCCAAATTTCATCAAAATAGGTCCAGTAGTTTCGGAGCCTATTCAATGCAAACAAAGAAACAAACAAACTTTTCCTCTTTATTATGTTAGTGTAGATAGTACTAGCGTCAACTAGCGTTAGGTAGATTTTTTACATGGAACGTTTTTATTTTGAAGCATATATTTTATGTTGAAGTCTCTTTGAGTGTATTAATATTTAATAAAAAATAGGAAGAATGGATGAATAGGAAGATAATAAAGTTTAAAAACTGATTTGATACATGTTTGTTTTATCACTCATAGTCATATTCCATCAGCAAAAAAAACCCGGACAAATTAAAAAGTCGGATCGATGATGTTTACAGCCCGCATGTCGTTACGTTCTGGCGCGGTATACATTTTAGGTTTCCGTAATTCACGTCTTGGAGCCAGTATTATTCCAAAAAAAATCGTCAAGAAAACTTGCCTTGTCAATGTACATCCTGTCAAGATCCTTCGTCCTGGACAAGATGGTCGCGGACCGTCTGTGAGCGAAGGCCAGTTTCTGGCAGGTGAACACCGCGGCGTACGTGTTGTAGTCCGTCGACATGACGGTGTAGCTCGCCGAGCCAGCCACGCCTGCAATATACATATTATTTTAACTCTTATTCCATATTACAATTTGAATTACAATTTGTAAAAAAATTAAGAACTATTTAAAATACATTAATTATAAATAACTTATTATCTACTTAAATAAAAATGAATAAAAAAGGGGCTATAGATAAAAAACTGTATCTAGGTCGGCGACTGCAGGTAGAGCACCTAAAAGGATCGCAGCATTACCTCGCTGTATGGCCAAACTGATTCGTTGACCGAGGTAAGCTCCAGCCTTATGGTCATCGGTTTTGTCGACCAGTTTTTTGGCTAAATCTTTGAAAAGGAGCTTGGCACTCGGGCCAAGCTAACATTATTATATATGAATACTCTTATTCTAATTAAACAGTCGCCGTGGTCTAGTGTTTAGACAAAGGCTCTCGACTCAGAGGTCGTGGGTTCGATTCCCGCATTGGAACAACAAAAAATGTTGTTTCCAATATTGGTTAGGACGATGCAGGCTGATCACCTGATTGTCTGACAAGAAAGATGATCCATGCGTCGGATGGTCATGTAAAAAGTCGGACCTGCGCCTCTCTCTCGTCAGGTGTCGTGTCGGTTATCCGTCCCACTGGATTATGAGAGTAAAGGAATAGAGTGCTCTTGTGTACTGCGCACACACTTGGGCACTATTAAATTACTCCTGCGTAACTGGCCTAATTTCAATGAAACCGGCCACCGTCACCGAGATCGGTGTGGGGAGAGTTAGTTATCTTAATTCTTAAAAATTGCCTACACGTCATAATGAAGTCCCAACTCCCAAGTCCCCAGTCTTGCCCCAGTCGCTCGCTGACAACTGACGGCAGACCATAGATATATAATATTAAAAAGAGGCGGCAGACCTACCCGTGCTACCATTTACATTGTACACTCCATCCGACATTGTGTTGAATATCCAGCGGCCTATGAGCACAGATTAAAGAAAGAGGAACAGAAAAACAGATATATAGTTAGCTTTCGATTTGATTGTACTACTACAAGCATACGGTATGTTCACGATTGTGTGGAAAAATTGTGGGCCGCTGAAAGGGACGTCCAAATCAGGGACAGTAAAAAAGATAATTTTCGTATTTTACATAAGAATAGATCTGATGGATATAACATAGCTGTGGGATGTAGTTTCTGAGGTTTTTCCCTACGCTCTGTAACTGAACTGTTTTATACTTGAAACCGCAGCGCGCAGGTACCTCATGCAACTTGAGTCTTGACTCTTGGCAGTATTATTATCAAATACTAGCTGATGCCCGCAACTTCGTTCGCGCAGAACAAACGAAAGCGGAACCCTATTTTTTTAAACGGAACCCTAAAATAAAAGAAGCCTATGTTAGACCTTATAACATCAGCTATCTGCTAGTGAAAGTCCCGTGAAAATCGGTCCAGTCGTTTCAGAGATTAGCCGGAACAAACAAACAGACAGACAGACCGACAGATAGACAGACGGACAGACAAAAATTTAAAAAAATGGTATTTTATTGTAAGTACCGAATATACTTTCAGATTCATTATGTGAAAAGCTGTTAATTTGAAGTTACAAACAGACACTTCAATTTTATTTATCTGTATGTATGTATAGATGTATAGATATCTGTATAGATGTATCCCACCAAAAACATTCTGTAAAAAACTAGCCAAGTCTCGATGGAGCTGCTTGTTTATCTCTAAAAAGTAATGAAATCTAGACAAAATCGTGCCAAGTCTAAGATTCCTTACTGCGATTTCTTTATTATTATAGTTAATATTGAGTGACTTGTCCTTGAACGGATTTTATGACGTTTCGGCCAATCAGAGCGTGTTTCACATTGGTTTAACGTTTATAAAAATACCGTTTGAGAGTTTTAGCGTATCGGGACTTGATTGTGATTGTATTAATGCCGGTTTTATTCATTAGAATTGACTCAGGATTTACGACATTAGGGGCCGTCCACATTTTACATCACGCAAAATTTCGACTATTTAAACCCTTCCCTCCTATGCCACCTTTTTTTGGGATCCCTTTAATATGTACTGTGAGTGTGACGTAATATGTGGATGAAACCCTAAGAGGGGGGGGGGGGCTACTATTAATTACTCTAACGTACTTAACGGGAAGTTGACTTTCATCCGAGCAGGTACTGATGGGTCTGGAACTGTAAGCACGCCAGTGTATCTGGAAATAATAAAGAAAAAAATCTAATATTTTGCCTTATATTTTTTGCGCTAATAATATATTACAGACCGCTAATTGGAACATGTAGCTGGAGATACGGAATTATGGAAGAGGATGGGGGATGCCTACGCCGAGGAGGCGACTACATTGACAAATAACTAGGCGGAGGGTTTACTATCAATGAATTTACTATGGGACTGTATAAAATCAATGATAGAATAAAAGCTTTTTTATTTTTTATTTTATTTTAATTAGAATGTTACCGACGGATTTTTATTTCAAATTAAAATCGATAATATAACAGTAGCAACTACTTTAAGCCGCCAATTTGGACATTTTTATTCTGCATGTAGGTACTTTGTGCAAACTGCACATTTATTATTTTGAGATCAAACAAAGAATTTTTATTCCTATCATTATAATTATGGTTGTCGAATACACAAGTATTATAATACAACTACGTACTCGGCAACTCACACAACTTGTGGCTTGTGTGTACACACCGTACGGTCATAACTCATAACATTATTCATGAATCAAAAAATCTTGCATCACCGTGGGGTGATTTCTCATTTTATTACATGAATCCTACGTTCCCACGAGAGTTTTTATTGGCCGCGATAGAAAAAACAGCATATAAATAGAACTCTGCGCTAACGCAGTGAAGCTGAAAATCGATGTGTAAAGTGTCGAATGTCAGAATTTGACAATTTGACAACTCGACACGTGTGAGTTGACTCTTCTATTTTTAGCTCTATTGTATTAGTGGCAGGGGTATGCACGAACAATTGACAAGTACGTATATTTTGTTATGTTATCGAATGAAATTTGTATAGGCGCTACCATCGTACACCACTATTCCCACAAACTGAATTTATTATGCTTTGAAACATCCCGTTGTGCTATACATGTAGTATAGCACAACGGGAATAATATATTGTTTTTCTTTTAGTCATAAAAAACAATAGGTATATCATTACCGTGGTTCCCCTTTCAATTCTGACTTTTTTTTGTCGTTTCAATTTTTGCTGTCTCCCGCTTTGCTTGGGGGGATGGAAACTGGAATATTACTACACCTACAATCTTCCGATTAATTTCGTTGCGGGTTCCAAGACATATAATTAGCATGTCCCTCAGGCACTCCTGAGATCATATCAAAGGGTTTTTGTGGTTGGTTACCACTGTCGATCCTGGCTACACAGGAGTTGCAGTGGTGGGTATGTGTGGTGGGACAATGGCCCGTTTTAAAAAAAAATATATGTTACAAGTTACAACCCCTTCTCACCCTACCCTCCACACGCCATACAAATAAGATTTGTGTTGAGATTCTTACTTGTAATCATGTTCCAAAGGTGTCAGTCCCAGTAAAAAGTGTTGGGAGACCTGCTCCAGCTTGTACTGTCCCGGCTCGTCCGTCTTCGTGAAGTTGTACGTGAGGCAGTGAGAGGCGGTCGACGTCTTCTGGATCACGTACCACACTCCCAATAACTGAAATAAAGGAAAATAATTACATTTTACAAAAAAATTCTATAGAATATGTATGGTCGGCCACAGATCTGGATCTGTTCCTGCATATCTGGATCTGATCATCTTTCAGAGGCTGAAGCTGTGAGTTCACGATACTACACGCGGTAGTAGCACTCTTGCGACACGCCATCACATGTTTAGGTACTCTACCAACTGCTTTGAGGACGCCATTTTGAAAATCGGTCCACAGACGAAGGAATTATCGTTGGAACATACAAAAAAAAATTACTTAATTAAAAAATATATTATACATATTATAATATTATATTTAATTAGCCGAACGTATAACTGCCTCCTTTTTTTTGGAAGTCGGTTAATTATGATCATAAATAGTTACGAGAATTAAGGGCTTCACACACAGCAGCTATAATGTAAAGATGTACATTATAGCACGATACATCTCATTACATCTTTCCATATAAATCGTCAGGTGACCACACACGACAGCTATAATGTATATTTTTACATCTTCGAATCTTAAAATACAGGGCGATACGAAAATATACATTTATATTTCGATACATCTTAATACATTTCCGTTATCTCTCTTTGAAAAGGATGTTCAAAAAGTTTATGTGATAGACAGAGACACACACAGCACAGTATTATAACATTAAAAGGGTCCATAGTATTATAACATTAAAAATAAGAACACTCTTTATAACACTTTAGCAGCTGGAGAGTGTGTCAATCGGGACGTATGCCAATGAAATGAAGGGAAAGATACATTACATTACCTGTTGTGTGTGTGATACATTAAGATAATTTAAAGCTATACATCCCGGGATGTAATGTACATTAATATACATTATAGCTGCTGTGTGTGAAGCCCTTTAGGCTTCATGTTCGATCGGTGTATTTAAGAAAAAGAATAATTTTATTTGCGAAACTGGTGCATCTTGTCAATACAATGAAATCGGTGGTTCGCACTTGTGGCGACTTGGCGAGCAACATTGAGTTTAATGAAGTAGATACTCGTATTACTCGTATACGCCATTGTAATAGCAGAATGTATGAGCAGCTCTCACAGAATATAAGACCATTATGTTCTACATTCTAGCAATAAAGGAATTTGATTTGATTTGTAGATGTACCCCTCTTTAGAATAATTTATCTCATAAACATGATATTCTCTAACAAAGAAGAAAACATCATAGAGAAAGATTTTATCTTATAAAGGTCTAAAAATAATAAAACACCTGATTTGTCCATATGATAATAATAATAATTATTATTATAATGACATTCTTATTTTTTTGTTATTAAGGTGTTAATGCCCGCTTCACATCTTACGTATTTATGGTTACAATTTAACGGTGTTATCTTAACTGTGCAGTATCAATCGTGTGAATGGCAAATAATTACGAGTTTACGACAAATCTATACGATTTGCCATACACAATATCGATAAAATTATACGTACAATAGTTACGATAAAACGTTAGGCTTAAGACTTAGGTACTAAGTAAACTATAATATAATTAATTGTAATATACGGGACTATAACTGTGAGTCTGTGAGATCAAACGATATAGAGACATGAAAGTATTACCAACAGTCAACACGGGACAGGAAAAACACTATTTATGTGACCCATAGGCCATAACATAGCCTATATAACAGCTATATTGAAGACAAAAGATTTTCCACATAGTACAAGATAAACGACGCGCGACGCTTCTGCATTGTATTTGTATTTAGTTTTGTAAGATTTCAGAAAATTTAACTGCACTAGCATATTAGAAATTAGCCTTAGATTATAATTTTGTTGATTCAAATTAAATTCATGTAATTGTGCCTTAAATAAAACCTACCCTAAAGAAACAAAAATATGAGGCGTTAAAAAAACAAACGCATCAAAATCGTTAAATGTGTGATCTAATTTAGTAAGTATAATATTAAGATTTTTCTATTGTAACCAGAAATCGAAATGTAAAAAAGTTGCATTTAATAACAAAGGACAAACTAGTACCTACCTTTTCCATATCGAAGTCTGGCATTGGATCTATATCAGGACATGCCCCCAGGTGGTAGGTGTGCGACGACACACCACCGCAAACCAGAAGTATACCCAGTCCTACCAGGTGTAACATATTTAACGACTGTACCTCTCTGCGGCTAACTTGACACTGACCAGCAAAACAGCTTTGGAGCAATTTAAAGCAATGCCATACGACACAACAGAATAAAGCAGCCACCTGAGATGGATTGAATATCAGGTAGTGAGATCAAACAAAATCTTCTCAAATTTGTAAACAATGGCTAGGCTAGGTGCTTCTCGAATTTTGTCGGGTTATAATAATGGAGCATCAAAACTTGTTGCAGCAATTAGATTGTAATCTATGACATTCGTTTTTTTTGATAAAAAAAAGATCTAAAGAATTGTTGAAAACAATGTCCTCGTATGTTGCTATCGGTTTTATCAATAACAAAAACAAAGCAGTTGCAATGTTTACGATTTGGTTAGTGGGCAGTGGTAGTTCTTACCTGGTTTAACAATAAATAATGTTAATAATCAAAGTAAGTTTTTGTGTTCGTTAAGTTCTACACGTTATAATTACTTATCTATTGTGTGTAACACTTTTAATGGAAGATAATGAACCTCTCCTAAATATTTTGATATTTATTCTTTGTATGTTTGTAGTGATGGCATATTTAAGAACAATTGCATGTATAGAAAGAAATATAAAATAAATGCAGTAGGTTAATTAAGCTACAATAAAACGACTTTTATATATTATGACAGTAAACTGGAAGGATATAACGTCACAGCTAAAAAAAGCATTTTTTCAAAGAAGTAAAATAATAAATAAACGAGAAATACAGTCCTACTTAGTAAACGATATTCAATGTTTGTGTCAATGTCCATAATCCATCGATGAAACTCGTAATAAGATATGGCCCTACCCAAAGTGACCAACAGTTTTATTTTTATGTTATTATTCCACGGTTCCACAAAACAACTAATAATGATAAAACTGGATCAAGCTGTTCTGGAAATCGGAGGTTGATGAACCTTAAAAGTATTTTTGATACAATATATTCAAAAAATGATATCAATATTACCTCCATAAATTTTGCTGATGGAAAAAAGTATGTCGATTGCGAAAAAAGAAGGTTGACCCAAAGTATTATATAGGACTCTCGATCTCGAATCTGTGTGCTTAGTGCGAGTTTTTATCACTACTCGACATGAAAAAGTAAACTACAATTTGTATGGTATCGAAACAACGCCCCTAGTGGCAAAAATAGGAAACATAATTAGCGAGTGTGAGTTTTGTGGATTTTAACTAATCGAGCGTCGTCTCACACTCACGTTCGAATGTGGGTGTTTCAGCGCTTTGATTGGTTGTTTCAAAAGTCTTGCGAGTGCCAGTTGCACATTTTGACATTCGAATAGTAAATTTGTGTTAACGACGTCGAAAAGTTGTCACCCCGCGCTCACTTCCAATTTCTCAGTGACTAGGTAGTGAATTGCGGTAAAAGCATTTATAAAAGAACATTTTAGCAATTAATTTGCTATGGCAGGACGTTTTTTTTTCGCGTGGAGGATGTTTGCGGCTGCTCAATCTCAAGACGACTGCAATTTTAATGCAAAACGCGAAGCAAGAGCTCGTGCATCTTTCGATCCTTTATTGGACATTATTGTTTACCGATTGTCACACTTACTGTTCCATGAATGTTTATTATAGTATCAAACTGAGAAAAACTTGTTTTCATCATTTTTAAGTTTAAATACAAACGAAATGTAAAATTTATAAACGAAATGTAAAATTGTGTAAAATGCTTTGCAAATAAAATTCAAAATTTCGGCGACTTATGTCAGTGTCACAAACAATAACACTCGATATAACCCGTCACAATCTTGATGATAGCAGCTTCTTAACAAAATAATACAGTGAAAATGACATTCAATTTGGACGGTTAATCTCACAGTGAAGTCGTGCTACCAATATAACAAAAATAATAAAGCGTACTCTCGGTGAGGAAACGCGTTCGATTAGTTAGATTGGATAATGACTCGCACTCGTTAGCTTTTAATTTTCGATTCGATTTGCGCTAACTCGATTTACAAGGTAGTAAAGTACCTAATCGAAAAAAATTGTGGGACTCACACTCAGCACACTGAAATAGTCTGTATTTTATAACTTATCGAAATCATAGGAAACCTTATTTATGATTTCGTTGAAGTGATAAATTTTATTTTATCAGTTATCACTTTCATGTCATGTTCAGTTAATTTAAAATCAAGTATGGGAAACACTTGAGACTTGTGTTTTTAATATTTTAATATAATAGGTATTTAATTGTATATAATAATTTAAATAGATATAATAGATAATAAGTTATTTAGTTATTCTGATGGTAGATAAGTTAGACAGCGTGGTGGGCTAAATGTTAGAATTTAGATTAGATTTCAGAATCGTTTAAAAGATTTGGGCTTCGAAACTTTTTAACCAATTTCTTATTTCGGATATTTCGAGGGCAGCGCGTAATACCTAGTTACCTACTACTAACAAAATATATTGCAACCTTACTTTTCACAAATAAGAAGAAGTTAGCTTAGTTAGCTTAGAACGAAAATCAATCAGATTAAAAAAAACCTGATGATAAGGATTACGGTGATACAGATCAAGTTTTGTTTGGCATGCTGTGATAAGACTTTATAGTTTATCCAACCTATCTTTGTACCCATTAAATTGAGACTAATAGTACTTACCTACTCGCTTTGAAAAATCTATAGATATATAATAAAGAGGAAAAGTTTGTTTGTTTGTTTGCATTTAATAAGCTCTGAAACTACTAGACCGATTTTGATGAAATTTGGCACAGATGTAGAGTAGACCACTGGGAAGGCTACTTTTTATCGCAAAAAAATTTACGTTTTCTGCGAAATAAACTATTGCGCGCACGATTTCGCAGGCAACACCTAGTTGTAACACATTCAGTGCCACTAACACGCCTAGCGTGTCCACACTAATCTTTATAGCCATGCCGCGAGCACGCCGGGCGTGCTCTCCGTTTTTCATCAATATCTCAAAGATAAGACAGTGTTTTTCACCGAAACGCTCAGAGCATAAACTTTGTGCCGTAAGCTAATGAATTCTTAAGTGGTTCCGTGATCTAATATTTTTTTCATGTTATCGAAAATAATTTATTATGTAATGCCGCGAACATGCCAGGCGTGTTCATCTACACGCGTTCTCAACCTTTTATATTGTTTGGTCAATTTACTAAATTTATAATACGAATAATAAAATATAATGTTTTTTTATAATTTGAACAAAAAAGATAAAATAAATTACGTAAAACATTCACCTTTAATTCATCTGTAAAAAACAAAACACTGCCCGGTATCTATACTACGTATATGTAGTATTATAAAGCTGAAGAGTTTGTTTGGTTGAACGTTTCAGTCGTAACGGTAAGTTTTTCGTTAAAAACAGAAGAGATCTATTTTGTAGAGGACAAAATTTCCCATCTTTTTTATACCAAACTTTTCCCCCTATTTTTTATATTTTTCCGATATATTCAGGTAAAAAACCAATTTTTTTCTTTTTGTAAAGCATCTCGAAATTTTTTGAGATACGAAAATTTGATTTGAACCAACTTTGATTCAAAAATTTTTTTGCGTGTCTCCAAAATATGAGTTATCGGCTCACCTTCTACTTTTGGACGTTTATTTGATGGGGGACTATCTGCTTGCGTCGCATCATTATCATATTCCCCTGTTTCCAGCTCATATTTTCTTTCAAAATATATCTTCAGTAACTCAAGAAGGACTAATGAATAAGCCCAGTTGAAGTCGAAATAACGCTTTTTATGATTTTACCTCTTTACAGTGCCAGTGAACACGCCTAGCGTGCTACGTAATTTCATCCTGCAGTGCCGAGAGCACACCTAGCATGTTTGCGTTTTTTATACGGCGGCATCGCTGGGAGTTTACTAGAAAATGTGGTGGCATTGAATGTGTAAAAACAAAAACATTATATTTTTGACTTTTGAAACAAATATTTTCAGAATTGTCCTACTAATTGACCTACCACTGGTTCGGCACCTAAGGGGTCGTCCATTAATCACGTGATGCCTAAAGGGGGAGGGGGGGGTCCGAAAAAAAATCACCAAGTATCACCAAGGGGAGGAGGGGGTATAAGGAGACATCACGTGTATTAATTTTCGAATCTATTCTATGCATACCGAAATTATTATCGGTTGTAAATTCGTAGTGTTATTTAAATACTTACAAGACAAATGACTCGTATAGTTTTTAATTGCTTAAATTATTCGATTAAATTGTTTTTTAAGTTAAAGTTTATCTTCAAACATGACCTGCTTACTATGTAAAAAAAAATACACGTGATCTTAGGTGAGGGAGGGGGGGTAGTATAAAACCTCACCACTTATCACCAGGGGGAGGGGGAGGGGTCTAAAAAGTTGTTAAAAACATCACGTGATTAATGCACGGCCCCTAATACGGCGAGAAGAACCAGCGTAAGAAACTCGCGCGGAGCCACCTTTTAGCAAAAAGATGGAGAATTGTTCTGTGTTTTTTTCTACCTATTCGATATAATATCAAAAGTCACGAGATACATATTATACATAAACCCGCTTACTAATAAACGCTGTATAAGCTTTGAATAGTTATACAGTGTTTGTTCACGTCACACAAGTGACATTTGTAATTCGATTGAAGAAGACAAAACATTGTGTAACTATTCAAAGCTTATACCACGTTAATTAGTAAGGGGGTAAGTATATTATATAGAAGTAGCCTTGCAGTTGGTTATTTATTCCCAAGGTGTTAATGCAATCGTTAATGGAACCATTGACCCTATAATTATTTTTCTGTTTTAGATGAGATTCTTCAATTATTGTCTATGCGTATACATTGACACTTAAAAGATTTACTTTACTAGTCTGATCATTTGATGACTCATGATGATCATAGGTATAATTCGAATTTGTGTCGAATATTATGAACTCACCTTTGTCATGTGGTTTACTGGTCATTATCGATCAAGCCGGAGGTCGCGGGTTCGAATCCCGCCAAAGGAACAAAAAATGTCTGTGTTTATGGGTCATGAATATGTATTAAATATGTGTAGTAAATAATAAAAATATTTAAAGTACGAAAAAATCCGTTGTCTGGTACACGTAACACAAGTTCTTCGAGAACTTAACACCGGACCAGATCGACGTGATGTGAAAGCGTTCATAGATATTATTATATTACCTGGTTCATGTTGAACCCCGGCATGGGCTCCACAATGGGACACTTGCCCAGATGATACGAGTGTGGGACGACATCTCCGCACATCAATAACACTCCAAAAGCTAACAATACAATCATTTTGACGTCTGCACTAAACCGCGGTTAGTATTAAACTGACCTAATTGTGATATTGCCGGCATTAATATGATGAGCTGTGATCTTTGACCGTATGAATATATATAAACAATATTATCTATTCGTAGAATATATTTTACATACTTATTCAATAGGTAAATGACTTATTATATTAGTAACACGATCAGCATATTATTGTTGAGACTTAGTTTAGACCGGTTTTCGAGTTTGTACTATTTTCATACTCTCTATCCTTCCGACTACATAAATTATTATAGCCTATTTTACCCGGGTTATTATTACGAATCTATTGAACATAGATTAGGCGCTATGGTGGAACATACATACATACATACATACCTACATAGACTTCCCAAATCATTACCCTTCCTTTTGGTTTCGCCGTAGTCGGGTAAAACAGCTTTTTCTTCAAAGAAATTACAAGGAGTTTTGCTATGTTAGGTTGGTAGGTAGGTGCGGACATATTATATCGCTCTCTCTCTTTGTCTCTCTTTCTCATATTTTATAATCACAGGTTAGTGACCACTTGACCAGATACAACAGACATGATATGATGACAAACAGGCATATTGTTTTCCTGTGTGACAGCTCCAGTTACGATTTCTTTGAATTACAGTAGTACCTAGCTTACGCATTTTGTTTTCGTATGCGTCCAATGATTCATAATTCTCATCATCATCATAATAGCGAGAAAAGTTAAATTATACTCAAACTAGGTAGGTAACTAGACATAAGTCCAAATAATATTCATCTTTGTAGGGTAAATACGCTAAATGTCGGCCACTTACGGATTTTCTAACTTTAGATCGCTCCGTATCCATCAGTTTGAAACGAAAGCATAGCTTGTTATACGGTTTTAGACAGGTTGATGAATCTATTTTATATTTATAGGCATATGGTTGACTTTTCTACTAAACGGAAAAAGTATCAAGCTTTAAATGCGTCGAAAACGAAAAAACCTCAAAGTCGGCCGTTCACGGCCCAATGGTCGGTCGCGTTTTTCCCAAATGTCGGCCGGGCATAGCGTGTAACCTCTTATAATATTATTAAATTATAATAATACATCATTCAATTTTGAGACAGCAAGTTTGATAAATAAATTAAAAAATTACTACCCAGTACCTACACAAACAATGAAAAGTACAAAAATGATCAGCCTGTACAGTAGCATTCGATTCTTAGGCTGGCCGACATTACGATCTTTAATATTTCCAAAGTCGGCCCCTGTTTCGTATAGCTTATTTCTCGAGATTCAGCTAATACCACCCCGGCCGGTATTTAGCGATTGAACGTAAAATATATTTATTAACATAAAAACGTTACAAATTTTACTATTAAGACAATGGAATTCGTAGTATTGGACTTTATAAAACATACTGCATTTACCTTAAGTCGGCCCCGGCCGAGATTCCGATTTTTAGTCGAAACTGGTATTCTAATGACGGCCCCCTATTTTTCCCTAAAACTAATACGCAAAACGTTGAAAAAACTATCTCAAAATATAGTAAAAATACCTTTTTAGTGATAGCAAAGCTAAAAACCAAAAAAAGAAATGTCTTACCGTTGTAACATCAATCCCCGAATCGTGGGTATTCACAGCAAGTAAGCTGCTTTAACTACGAACTTCAATGCTTCTAGGACGCTATCGATACTAACGCTCAGTGTGCGACGAGCAAGTGACGTAATCGGATAGTAACGGTTTGCACTTAAAGAGTATGAACTAAGCTTGCAATTTCAGTGGCAAAATTACTACTTAATTACCTTTTGAATGAATGCAAGCTGAAAATGTGCAGACGGCCGAGGATTGGAGGGGGGCCGACGTTTGGCGTATTTACCCTATAAAAAAAAAAAAACATTTTACAGGATTATTCTGGAAGTCTTGGATGGTGATTGGTGATCCTATCCGATTAATAGTTTTATGATATGTCTTAAGTGAGACAGACGCACAGATGCAATTTTTACAAATAACAGATCTTGACTCTAAGCACACTACATCATAAGAGCTCTATGACAAAAAATTGATGGTAAAATATAACACAGGTTTCGTTTAATCATAAAAATCAATATGTATGTGAATCAGTAGCTAGACATAAAATTTTAAATATTCAAAAGACGGCCAGTGACTATTCACTTTACTAGGGTAAACAGTAATAATATAACAACAGACTTTTTGTTGTAATGTAAAGCATAAACCGGCTTATAAATACAGGAAATCGTGACTCACTCGCAGAGGAAAATAGATTGTACAGTGACAATAAAGAGTTGACGTTTCGTTGGATAAGTTTCCTTCCATTGGGTTTTGTACTATCCAAAAGTTACTCGTTTAGGTTAGTAAAATTGTGAATCTAATGTTATTGGTACCTAGCTAGACTATCTGTCGGTCAAGTATCACTTAAATACGCCTTTACCAATAAAAATATTTACACAACGGATAAATTCAACAACAGATAGACAAAGACAGACAAAGACGTTCGCGTTGTATAAGTTATCCCAGTAGCTTTAGTCGAGAAAGTCAAGAATCAAGATGCAATCGATAATTTGGACGACGAAGTTCGAAATCAAAAATATATGGGATTTGACATAGATAGGTCATTGCTAAGTTTTTTTTTTAATGAAATATGGGGGCAAACGAGCAAACGGGTCACCTGATGGAAAGCAACTTCCGTCGCCCATGGACACTCGCAGCATCATAAGAGCTGCAAGTGCGTTGCCGGCCTTTTAAGAGGGAATAGGGTAATAGGGGAGGGTAGGGAAGGGAATAGGGTAGGGGATTGGGCCTCCGGTAAACTCACTCACTCGGCGAAACACAGTGCAAACGCTGTTTCACGCTGGTTTTCTGTGAGCCCGTGGTATTTCTCTGGTCGAGCCGGCCCATTCGTGCCGAAGCATGGCTCTACCACGTGACATGTAGCTTGAGATTCCTTATGTCAAATCCCATACATTTAATTTCGAACTTCGCCGTCGAAATTATCGAATGCAACTTGATTGAAAATGAAAATGAAAATTTTTATTTCCAAATAAAACTGAAAAAGCTATTTTCGGAAAGTCAACAAAAAAGCTACCACCGGTTCAACCCTAGGCCTAGGACCTCAATTCTCGTATAGTAGACTTTCATTTACGTTCATTGTATTATAATAAAAGTGAAGCGACTTGTTGTCATAAACTGATTTTGTGACGTTTGGACTTTGGACCAATCAGGACGCTTTTCACGCTGCTTTTGCGTTTACGAGAATATTTTGATTGATTTTGACAGTTTTAGCACAGCCTATAGAACGTACAGTCGTCCAACGGGCACGTCTAGACAGAGCAATCGTGCGGGGCGTGCGGGGTGAGAGAGGGGCGGTAGCGAGCCCAAGCTGCCATACACTCGCTTGGGACACGTCAGCCGGGGTTGACGCTTTTTAATTTGATTGTTTAAGTGGTTTGCGACAGTGTTTCGTTTGAGTTGTATGTAGGTACTTATTTACAATGGTTCATACTACATGTGCTGTGAGAGACTGCATGTCATCATCTCGTATTAATAAAAATTTCCGATATTTATAATAAATATCAAAATATCAGTATAATATAAATATCAAAATATTTTTGATATAATATATCCGATATTTTTGATATTTTCAAAATTACATACAAATTTCATACTCTGATATGTTTTTTTCGTAATAGTTGAAAATTTGTATGTCTGATAATTTGAAGATAGGGAAGTAAAATTAAACTCATTTATTTATTATTGATATTCAAAGTTTTCAAATAAATTAAAAATCAACGATAGATACTTTTGAGTATCAATTTAAGTCTTAAATCCATAAAATGACTTTTGTTTATAACCAGAAGAAAAAAAAGTATATTAATTTTATCAGTCGAATTAATTTGACACATGGTATATATGGTATAACAATAGTATAATAACAAACAAGGAATTTTCTTCCGAAAACAGGGGGTCACGTGGGTGTCATAAGCCTAAGTTACAAGCCGCGTCGACGGCTATGATTAGTTAATGTCGTGTCAAATAGCAAGTTTTTGATGACCTAGGCTTGTAAAACTCTCGGAAAATAAGACCTGTGTATTTAGACTATGACTTGATGTAAGATTGTTTACATTTAAAACATTATTTTACATTTTTAAATATAAATATCAATTTTGATATATATCAAGCATAAATATCAATTGATATAATATATCATGATATATATCCGATATATATCAATTTATATATATCATGCGAACCCTAAGCTTTTGTATACGCATTTGTATTTTTTATAATAAAACTCTTCATTAATACTTCTATATATATTTTTTTGTTTTATTCCTAGTACTCTACATACACATACTACGAATACACAAAATGTAGAACAGATTATAATAAAACATATTATTGTGACAACCCTGCAGCAATGACGAATACCTACACAAAAGCGGCATTTCGCGCGACTTCAAACGCGTTGGCCCACTGTATCTTTTTATTACACTGTGGTTTTAGCGTATGGACTTGTTTGTAAATTGTAATTGAATTAATGCAGATTGTATTTAGCAGAATTTGTAAATATTTTTACTAAATATGTAGTATGGTATTTTACTAATAAGGGGGTATGTATCTATTTATTTAACCATCGCGTACATACTGCATACCGAATTGGTGTAATGCACACGATTTTCGATTTCTAAAATCAACCTACTTTTGGGAAGTTTTTTATGAAATAATCTAAGATAGAATTTAATATTGGATAGAAGTTACTGAAGAGCTCAAATACTTTGATAATATGTGATATTATTATGACACAACAAAGTCCATGGCCGCTCTACACTTGTGATTCCACTGAGAATGACGCATTACTCCTAAAGTGTACACTTCCTTTCTTTTACCATTGAAGCTAATAGCAATTATATGATAACAACAGTCCTCAACTCTCAAGTGGGGTTTAATGGTTTTATAGCCCTCAATGACCAAAGGTTAGCGTGGAGCAAAACAAGGTTATAATTAACTCAGGCATTTAAAACTTGTCTCTTGAAATGTTGTGATGTGTATCGCTTGAAGGCTGAAACCGTTAGGGGCCCCACACACGGTCCGGTCTGCCTTCAGTTCGGCCTGAACGGATGCAAAATCGTATCATGTGTGGACTCGAATCCGTTCAGGCCGAACTGACGTCAGTTGGGTCTAGGGTTGCTACCTCTTTTTTGCAGATAAAGTACAATGGTTATTATAGGTAGGAAAAAGTGCATTGTATTTAAAATAAAGTACAATTTATTTATTATCATTATTATGTTTAAATACATACCTACTTTTATTGTTTTTCGCACTTTGTATCAAATTAGTATAGCTACCTTTACAGTCCATATTTTAATTAAATTAAATAAGTAATACATTTTTAATCAAATTCAGAGACACTTTGTTTCTTTCTTCTCTCCATTTGCTATTGATCACAGAACATTTTCGGAACATATAATAAAAATTAAATGACTTTTTACAAGTTTAAAAAATTATCATTGCTCTTATCAAACACTTGCTGCATTTATTGTGCAGTTGATTGTTCTAAAGTACATATATTGTAATAAAGTTAGTTAGTTAATTTTTTTCCATATTAGATATGGATGTGTGTGAACTTATGTAGATATGGATGATCTATCCATATCTACATAAGTTTTTGCACATTTATATTTTCAATGATCTTAACATGCAATCGGCATCGATTGATCAATCGATGTATTTCGCTATATGTACGAAAAAAATCATAATACTATGACAAAAGTTTTCAAAATCTTAAAGAAACCAAATCGTGAAAATAAAGTTTCGTGTTCTTAAGTATTCTCATAAAGTATAGAGTACAATTACCTGAAATAACGTATAATACTTTATTATAAAGTACGGGTGGCAACCCTAGTTTGGTCGGATGCGATTTTTTCCGTGTGTGTGCTCGAATCCGTTCAGGCCGTCTCGTCTGTGGGAGCCTTTACTGTCGCGAATTAAGTACTTTAAAAATTATTATTCTTTATAGATTTCAAAAAGGTTCACGAATTATAAAATTATAGGTCGGGAATAGATTATATTAATTTATATTGCACAGTAATAAGTAGGTAATACAAAGTATAAGTTTTTACTATTGAATTAAAACGACAATTAGTATATAAATACCTATAATTATTATAACAATAATACAAAAATATTTAAGTCTATACTCTATGCTATAAGTAGAGACAATATTATGTTATAATATTATAAGGTTCGGTAAAATCAGTTACCTACTTACTTACAGTAGATTTTACCGATCAGTTACGGATATTTTGAGCATTAGTCTGATTCACAAGATCCATTTCAGTGAATTTCTGTCCAAGGGCACCGAAAATGATAATTTCAATTGATTCATTCGATTCGGAATGACCTCTAGAAACTTTTTGAAAAATTTCATTAGGGTCTCGAAATAATTCCACAAACAATTTAGTAAAAAACAAAAAGGTTTTTTTTTTAAATATCTCGGAAACTATTAAAAATATCCGAATTAAATTTAATTATAGCATATGATCTATTGCTTATATTTAAAGACGTAGCAGAAAAATAACTGTCGTACCTACTATTTTTTTTTTTTTTTATATATGGGCGTGTTTGCGTTTTGCGGAGAGTCGCCCATACATGAAATGATTTTATTACTTTGCGTATGACAATTATTTTTTTGCCTAAACGTCTTTACATAAGCAGTAGATGCCTGAAATATCCGTAATTGATTTTCAGATACATTATAATATTATGTATGACAAATTCTTTGGCCTATTAAAATCTTGGTATGCTGCTTTGGTTGTTGGTACGTTGAGTGTTTTGTTAATTTTCGGAATAAAATTCATTATTTTCGTATGGCAACTCCAACGTTGTTACAGATTCATCTTCTAAGTCTACTCTCGCCTCCATGCTGCCACATTTTACCGATATCGTCTGCTTCTTGCCCCTAATAAAAAGAAATAATAAAAAGAAAAGGTTGCAGGTCAAAATCTGATGTGAGACAAAAAAAACGGAGAACTGCAGTAGTTCTAGACGGTCTGCTTAAAATATATATAAGATGGCATTTTTGTACTTACTTCCAACTAGTAAATATTATATATTATTTTACCAACTAGTAATAATAGTAGGTACCCCTACTATTATTTATTTATTTATTTTATTTTATTGATCAAAGAGAACAAACAGCTTTTAATACATAAAACTAAAGACAAAATTAGCCCATATGAGCCAGTAAAGTTTACACTAAAATATACAAGTAGGTATCTTTAATTTGAGAATGTACCTATTTTTATTATAATCTATTTACTAAGTCCCGCTACACAGGTAACGATAAAACTGCACAGTTTGGTTAAATTTAACGGTGTTAATCAAGGGTCAGCATCAACAATCTTTTGCCAGACAAGGGGCTATAGAGAAAAAAAACCGACAGCACTTGTAAGTTAATCTTGTACCTAACCTAATTGTTATCTAACTTGTTTACTATATTGTTGGATATTCTGGGTAATTTAAGTTATAATAAAAATGCATTTTTTACTAAATTAATACAGATGATGAAGGAGCAATGAAGACAAATAAGGGAAAATAAAAAATAATAAATCAATTGTTTTTTTTAAATTAGAGTGACGTTGGTCCGTAGGCCGCGCGTTACCGACCACAGAAACCCAATTCTCGTCACTATATGTCTTCATTGCTAAGGAGCAATGAATACAAACTGAGGGGAAAACAAAATGTAATTTTTTTTTGATGATGAAGGCATCATCTGTATTAATTTAGTTAAAAAATGCATTTTCAATATCCTACAAATTACAATAGATCATACAAGCTAGATGTCAATAGGCATGTTGCCGAAGAAATTTTTTTTTCGTCTATTCGATGTTAGACAACATGTTAATAAACAATCCAGAACCCATTTTTGTATATCTGAAAAAATAACGTAGACATAAACCATTGAAATTTACAATATGAAAGAGAGCGATATATCGGCCTGTGACGTCACAACCTGCTACCGCCATACATTTGTCATTACAAAATGTATGGCAGTAGCAGGTTGTGACGTCACGAATCGTTTTGCGAGAAAGGGATGGACAATCTTTTTTATTTGCTTATATTTTTAAACGCGTCAATCTAAATACACATTTCTTTCAGATTTATGTATCCTTATTCAACAATTTTAAAATTTAATTTGTAAAACTGTGATATTCTACAATAGGCAACATCCCTATTAGGTTAGGTACAAAATTATCTTACAAGTGACAAGTGCTGCCGTTTTTTTTTTTCCACCATAACGGCTATAGCCCCTTGTCTGGCAAAAGATTGCTGACCCTTGGTCAAAAATAAAACCAAATCTTACCTATTGTGTATCACTACAACTATAGTATTTCTCGGTGTCAAAAATGCAACATAATTTAAATGAGTGAAGAATGAAAACGTCTTCACTTCAATCCTCACAGAACCTCTCGGAATGAATTTGGAGAAGTGTCCCATAGCATAAAACATGGGCTGCTTATAGAACTCCTGGGCTTCTGCGTTGACGATGATTGGGGAATCAACAAAATTCTTCGCCCAATTCGGACCTCCGTGCATGTCCAAACAGAGGTTCCAATCTATCCATCCAATGAGGTTGTAATTTAAATCCTGCAAATATGGAACAGGCTGCATAAGTTAATGATGACTGATGTAATACCTACATACAACGGCTGTGTTCCGCGGAAAATAGCGCTAACAAAAAACGTAAGCAAAATGCCCACCGCTGGTATTAAATAAGCAAAATGGCGGATTATGTTAGCAGTATTGAAGTTAGCAAACGTGTCCTGGCCGATAATCTGTTTTTTTTTTCTTTAGCGCTATTAAGTGCTATTTTCCGCAGAACACAGGCAATACACAGTCTATCAAATCAATCATATTATGCATATTATGAGTCATGAGTCATGACAGAGTTAAGAATGCCTACTTTTAGATACTAGAATAACTACAATTTTTATTAACTATGACCCGAGTCCCGACTACTTGCTAAGTACTTAAATTATATAGCCTTTGTTACCCGGGCTATTATTACGAATCTATTGACACCTCATTGATCAAAATTGGACCAGTAATTTAAGCAGTACGGTGGACTGGATACATACATAGACTGCCAAAATAATTACCTTTCCTTTTGGCTACGCCGTAGTCAGGTAAAAACAAATATTATATAGAATATACCTATGTAGATTATAATCTATATATCTATAGGTATATTCTATATTTTCATTTTTATACCTACCTACTATAATTAAAGTAGATAGGTATAAAAGTTACCAATCCTGTCTTAAAATATTTTCCATAAAATTCGAGGGATACCGTTAATATTTACGGTATAATTGTAACTTGTGACTCATTTGTTGTCGTTGAAAATTATCATTACAGGCCGTTAACCGAGATGTTGACTTAACTGTCTATATCTAAGACCAAATAAAAACAGTGAAGACAGAGTTATGCGAACCACACGATGAAGCTACTCTAAACTACGCCTAGCCGGGTCATGAACACACATATAACAGTGTCATGAACACACATAAGGTACAGGTAAGGCGTGTCGCGGTGTGTGTTATTTTATAATATAATATGTAGTGCATACTCCGTAAAAAAAATTGCCTCAGTTTTGTTTGACAAACTCTCTATCTTCACTTTTTTTATTTGATCTGAGGTCTAATATACAAATATTAAGAAAAATTATACTAGCTTCAAAATATTGACTCTCCTTTGAGCTTCATTGTGCTTTTCTCTTGGTATGTCTAAATGTGTTAAATAATATATGTATTAATAATACTGACTCCGACAGACGTTCTGTCTTAGCTAATCTGGATAAATAAATAATTAACAACCTACATAATACATATACCTACAACAGTTTCTACACCAACTACACCTAAAGGCCTACACTTTTAATCAACACATACAAGCAACTTCTACACCTACTACCTACTGGTGATGTGTGAAAGAGTTATCGACCACTGCGAGTTGAAAATTATAACAGTACTAATATCGGTATTAAACAATGGGGGTTGACGTTAGAGGGGCAAAAATTAAGGGTTAGTATATATGTCACCGTAAAATTGTAAAATCCGTTAGATTATAATAAAACTAGTGAAAATGTAAAATTTTCATAGACTTCCGATGCGAATATGCTGCCTATAATTTAACACATTATTTTTCGTTAGATTATAAATATTATATAGTTTTTAATCATTCGACATATTTTTACAATCTCGTTAGTTACTTTACTTTAATTTCGGAATTTCCCCATTTTCGGAATTACCCCAAGGCACTATACTTTTTTCTGCCAAATACACTAAAATAATAACATTTTTAAAAAATTGGCGTAGTCCACCCTTATCGCGTAGTTGTATGAAAAATACCTAGATATTAACCTATTCTCATACCTACCGAAAACACCTGCAAAATTTCATAAAATCGGTCAAGCCGTTTCTGCCGATGAGTTCTGTACCTAGCAAACACTGTGACACAAGAATTTTATATACTTACCCCCTTACTAATAAACGCTGTATAAGCTTTGAATAGTTATACAGTGTTTGGTCCACGTCAGACAAGTGACATTTTCAATTCGATAGAAGAAGACAAAACACTGTGTAACTATTCAAAGCTTATACAGTGTTTATTAGTAAGGGGGAAAATGATTATTACCTCTATAATGTCATCTATGTAACGCACTGCTCTTTTCCACGACCCTAGAATGACTTTTTCCCATTGCCAAGGAAATGAACCTAAAAAAGAACTTAATTAAATTAAATAAATCAAACAGTTAAAAAATAACGCAAGAGAGGATTGCGTATTTTTATAACTCCCCACACCGATTTCGGTGACGGCGCGGTGGCCGGTTTCATTAGAACCAGGCCAGTTACGAAGGCGTCATTTTGTAGTGCCCTAATGCGTGCGCAGTACACAAGAGCACTATCTCTCTTCCTTTACTCTCGAAAGTTCGAAGAAGGCGGATGACCACGACTGGCGAGAGATCAGGCGCAGGACCGCCTTTTTACATGCCCATGCGACGTATGGATCATCTTTCTTGTCAGACAATCAGGTGATCAGCCTGCATTGTCCTAACCAAACTTGAGAACAACATTTATTGTTATTCGGGAATCGAACCCGCGAACTAGTCGAGAGCCAAGCTCTAATCACCAGACCACGGAGGCTGCTGGATCGTATATTTATTATAGTGTCAGTAGATATATTTCTGCATAGTTACAATATCGACAAAGTTCCTGCTCGACCGGTTTCTAAACACTTTCAATTGCACTGGGATGCCTCAAAATATTTAAACACAATCGAAGTGATCGACCGACTGCAGGCGTGGTTGAACTACGTAAATACACATGAGTTTGCGTGCGTGGCGCGTGCACACGATTCAACGACGATGTTAAGCGATTCTCATTTTATGCCTGGTCGAGCGGTAACTTGTTCGATAGTACATACATTAATATCCGAGGAGAGGCAAGTTATAAAATAAAAAAATGTAGGTTAATAAATAACACTCACGGAATTGTCCTGTGATGAATAGCACCGCGCCGGTTCGGGAACTAACCCAGCGAGCGAGAAGAACCGGCGCGGCACGAGCCTAAGAAAACCTCACGGGGCATTGATGATAATGATTATGAATTGGGTATACATTGTACAATATGGCCTGAATACTTTTTGCCCATAACGTCATATTGGTCACGTATAATAAGGTATTCATAGAGTGTGTTGTGTACTACGCTTATACTTGGGCACTATAAAATAACTCCTGCGTAGCTAGTTTGGTTTCAATAAAACCGGCCACCGTCATCGAAACCGGTGTGGGGAGCTATTATTATTAATGTAAGTTTTATCTACACATTTTCAGGTTTCTTCAACAATATAAATTAAACGGCATCCCAATATGGGGAATCACTACGACCAATGAGTTGATTTCATATAATCAAAATTATTTACGAGGAAGTAATAATACACAATACTTCTTGCACTATTTCTACTTTAATAAGTATTTTACATAAAAAATTAATGTAAAATACTTATTAAAGTGGAAATAGTTCAAGAAGTATTGTGTATTATTACTGTGAAACATGAATTTCCACCAAGAACTTTCCACAGTTCAATCAATAACATATCTATTTAAAGGAAGGAAGGCAGGCAAAGTACTCGAAAATCAAAAGTTTCAGTTCGCTACTACCTTCACAGGCCTCTGTTGCGAGGATAAATTTGTTTGGATAAGTTTTCGTCACAGTTTCGAATATAATTGCCGGTACAAATTGATCTGTGTAGTAGTGGACACCGATTCCGTCAATATATTCCAACGCCTTCGGAGTTTCACGCAACATCTGGAATTTCAGACGATTAAGATAATATTAAAATTATAGCAATAAAAAAATCCCGGCCAAGTGCGAAGCGGACTCATGTTTCGGAATATTTCATCTGTCTAGCTATCACCGTTAAGAAAATACAGCCTGGTGACAGACGGATAGACGGACGGACGGGCGGCGAAGTCTCAGTAATAGGATCCCGTTTTTACCCTTTGTGTACGGAACCCTAAAAAGTACAGTCACAAGCCCGACAGACGGGGCCTGTTTCAATCTTCTAAATAATAAGTTTCGGATAGTTTATTCGGAAGTTTGGTCGCTACATACTAAAGTAAGTAAATAAAAAAAAATATTCAAGTAAATAAATATAGAACGACAGAGACAAAACATGACACAAGATTGTAAAAGCATTAAAACGAGGGATACATTTTAGTCTGGGTCGTTAGTCGTTTCACACCGCGAGGATTCGAACCGCGGTGTGAATCGCCACAACATTGCTTCTGAATAGGTCGATTCACACCGCTTAAAAATTGTGGTGTTAATTACCCCAGATATTAGAAGGGTCGATTCGGACCACATTTTGAAATATTCGTGTCAGAATATTAAGATTCTAAAATTATTTTGAACAGGTGAGTAGAAAAGTGATATATGTGAAAAAATACCAAGCTTACAGATAAGCCCCATTATAAGCGAAGGACCACGTTTCGGCTACATAATATTATGTCATCACCGATAGCAAACACTGCTCGAAAACTTTTAGTTCCTACGGATATTATATTGAAATCAAATGTTAATAAAACCTGTGAAATATTTTCTAATACTCACAATATTAAACCAGTAGGGAATAGTTATCCTTTGATCGTCTCCAGTGATAATTTTCAAGTCTTTAAATGTAGAGTTGCGTATCGTTGGTCCCAGGTTGTTAACAATCCAATGACCCTTAAAGATAGACGTATATAATATTATAGTTAATATTGCAAAAGCATTGCCTATTTCTCAGGAACCGTGTATTTTCTTGGGATAAAAATTACACTATATTTTATTAATCCGGGTTCCAAACTATGAAACATACCCATTACCCATACTACGTAACCTGTTGAGGGTCTACAAAGTTCAAAGTACTACGCTTGGTCGTCGGAGGGAGAGGAGGAGGGGCTTAGGTTTTTTACACGTAGTCAATATTATCTTTGTCAATTGATTCTTACGAGTATATCCTACTATTATTATAAATGTGAAAGTTTGTGAGGTTGTATGGATAGATCCTATTCCTCTTTCACGCAAAAACTACCGAACGATTTCGATGAAATTTGGTATGGTAGTAGTTTAGGCTCTGGATTAAAATATAGGCTACTTTTTATTCCGGAAAAGTACAGTATGCCCGATACTATATTTACGCGGGGGGAGCCGCGGGCAACAGCTAGTCTTTAAATATGGCACGTAGCTTTAACTATGCGCTAAATTATTATTTTTACTTTCTGTAAATAATATTTTTAAGCCATATATACTTGAAAAGTATATACTATACGGGTTCTCGGCATAATATACTGACTGATGGTCACCCGGGGCGGGAGGGTTTAAAAAATTGTCAAATTTCATTTAAATCTATTTGCCTGTAAGAAAGTTTCGCATTTTAATAACATAAGTGCGATTTACTTCTTAACTGTTACTAGTTTACTCAGTTACTTACAAGTATATTTATATGTACTAGCTGAGGTACTAGCAAAACTTACCATATCCTTGACTGACCAGCCTAGTGAATTGAATCTTGCCAGCGAAAACATCCCGTTGATGGGCTCATTGGTCGTAGTGATTCCCCATATTGGGATGCCGTTTAATTTATATTGTTGAAGAAACCTGAAAACGTGTAGATACAACTTATATTTATAATATTAGCTCCCCGCACCGAATTCGATGACGGTGGCTGGATTCATTGAAACCAGGCCAGCTATGCAGGAGTTATTTTATAGTGCCCAAGTGTGAGCGTAGTACACGAGACCACTCTTTCTTCCTTTACTCTCGAAACCCAGTGGGACGGATGACCGACACGACTGGCGAGAAATCAGGCGTAGGACTTTTTACATGCCCATGCGACGCATGGTTTCATTTTCCTTGTCAAACTATCAGGCGATTTTTTTTTTTTTTTTTTTATGAGCTGCAAGTGCGTTGCCGGCCTTTTTTAAGAGGGAATAGGGTAATAGGGGAGGGTAGGGAAGGGAATAGGGTAGGGGATTGGGCCTCCGGTAAACTCACTCACTCGGCGAAACACAGCGCAAACGCTGTTTCACGCCGGTTTTCTGTGAGCCCGTGGTATTTCTCCGGTCGAGCCGGCCCATTCGTGCCGAAGCATGGCTCTACCACGTAAGAAACGAATGCGATCAACCTGCATTGTCCTAAACCTAACCAAACTTGGAAACAACATTTTTTGTTGTTCCAACACGAGACGACCAAGTTCGTCGAAAGCTTCTTATTATTATATACTAATAAATAGACCACCAAAAACTATTGAAACCAACCATTAAAAGTCATGAACTCGCCAAAAGAAAAGTTTCCCAAGCCTCTTTAAAAGTAAACGTTTATCTACTATTATAGATGTGAATGTTTGTGAGGATGGATGGATGTATGGATGGATGGATGTTTGTTTCTCTTTGACAAAAAAAAGTACAATTTGGAGGTCAATAAAATTTAGTATGGTAGTAACTTAGGATGTGGACAATGGACTTAGGTTACTTTTTATCTTGAAAAAGTACAGTATTCTCTTGGGATATGTATTAACGCGGGGGAGCCGCGGGCAAAAGCTATTAAAAAATATATATCTTACTTTAGATAGTAGTCAGCATACGTCTGATAATATTCCTTTTTGAGTTGGCCGAATCCCCCATACGTGTCTCCTGTCTTCATCCATATTGGAGGGGACCATGTGGTAGCAACTATGTGAATGGGGGAAGTGGCTGCTTCCATAGCTGCTTTTATCATTGGAATCTAAAAGAATAGTGTTTTTTTTTTTTTCGTTTTTTAAAAGAAAAAAGAAAAAAAATCGTCTGACCGGGATTCGAACCCGAGACCAATTGGTCGCAACAACGCAAAAAGCCAAAGGGCTACCAAGCGAAATCACGCATATCTTATAAGTATTACACGACGAAAGAAAAACTAATATTTACCCCTGACTTGACCTTTATGCACACGACATAAAGGTCCATTCGGGGGTAAAATAAATTTGAACGGACTTTCAACAATAAATTCGAATAAATTTTGAGCAGAAAAGAGGGGAAAAATTTGACATACGTCTCATTAGCAAGAGGCCTAAGCCGGTACTGTCTTATTCAATAGATATGAAAGAGAAGGAACGACAGGTCGCCATTTCGCGATGTTTCATTCGACTCGTACGAATTATTTACCATTGAAATAAATTAATACTAACAAATATCACATTCTATACGAAAAATTAAAACAACAATTCCCTTCCTTTTATTATATTTTACGAAACTGCAAATAATTTTCTCATTTCTGTTCACAAATAATACAGTTACAACTCCAAGAATTTCTATTTTAATGGTAACTTTATGATTTTTTTTTATCGAGAAATTTTTCAGATAACGTGTTTTGAAAATGAAGGTCCCCTAGCAAATATGATCAAAATTAACATATATTTTTTTGCTGCACTAAAATGTATCCATTCGTCTCAAAAAATTTTTGAAAGAAGCGCATTTCTAGGGTAAGAGCGCCTTAAGCGAAGAATATCCATACTTATATAACGTCTTCGAAAATCAATTACGGATACTTCGGGCACGTGATTCACTGCTTGTGTGAAATCGTTTAGGCAAAAAATTTTTGTCATACTCAAAGTAAAAAATCATCTAATGTATGGGTGACACTCCGCAAAACGCAAATTCGCCCATATAAAGAAGAAAAAAAAATTTGAGTGTGACAATTATTTTTCTGCCTAAACGTCTATACATAAGCAGTAGATCATATGCCCAAAATATCCGTAGTTGATTTTCCCAAACCTTACATTTTACCTAATTTTAATATTATAAGAGGGAAAATTTGTTAATAAGAGGATAAGTTAGTTTGTTTGTTTGTATGTGTGTTTGTTTGCATTGAATATGCGCCGAAACCACTTGACCGATTTTGATAAAATTTGGCACAGACAAAGAGTAGGCTACGGGAAAGGACAAAGGAGACTCCTCCCGCGACCACGGTTGCAACTTGCTGTAATGTAGCCGAAAGTCACGGTAAACTAAAATGAAAGTAAACCGTGATAAAATCCGTAACAGTCGTTTAATTTACAAATCAATCAATCAATCATTTATTTAAACAATTATTATTTTTAAACAAAAAATTAAACCGACTTCCAAAGTAAAAATACACAAAAAAGTATGAAATAAAAGTTAATCTCTAAATAATTCCCCTTTCAAATTCGGCTAAAATTTATACTATTTCTCTACTCAATCTTATTAATTTTGAAATCGGTACCAGCCCAAACAATATTCTACAATATTTTATAGAACTTACGTTCATATTTGCTGGTACCGACTTCAAAATTAATAAGATTGAGTAGAGAAATAGTATAAATTTTAGCCGAATTTGAAAGGGGAATTATTTAGAGATTAACTTTTATTTCATACTTTTTTGTGTATTTTTACTTTGGAAGTCGGTTTAATTTTTTGTTTAAAAATAATAATTTCACCCTTTTTAGAGATATATTTTCTTAAGTTATTATTAATACGTCTTAAGAACGTCTAAACTAAACGATCGAATGTATAATTGAATACGCGCCAAGCTTTCATAAGGTGATATCCAATATTAAGATGATGATGATGATTACTGTAAGTTATAAAGTGGCATATGCTTGCAGTTCATTAAACAATGCTGAAATTTCCAAACGCATATCTTCAAAGACTGAGGAGTTCTGTACAGTGCTTTTGGATCCAGGGTATACCTTGGTACAATATCTTATGTTTTGGTACCATATGCTTGTGTTACTTCAGTAAAAGTCAAAATCATTATATGTGTGGACATAAATTTCGAGGAGTTCCCTCGATTCCTCATGGATCGCATCATCAGGTTCCCACTTTAGTGACTAAAGGACCAATTTCGAACTAAACCCTTTACAACAACAAAAGAATTTTGCAAATAGGTCCAAAAACGGCAGAGTAATGTTCAAAGATCTCCGTGTTAGTGTAAAATACTATGAAAAATACCTTTTATATCATCATAATCTGATGATGTATGGTGTGATAGTGGTGATGATGATGATGATTACTCTAACTGACAGGGTGGCTTATGCTTGCAGTTCTTTAAACAACGCCGAAATCCCCAAACATGTATCTATAAGGAGCCAGGAGTTCTGTTCTGTACTTTTGGATCCAGGGTATACCTTGGAGCAAAATCTTACTTTTTGGTAGCATATACTTGAACTACTTCAGAAAAAGTCAAAATCACCATATGTGTCCATATAAATTTCGAGGAGTTCCCTCGATTCCTTACGGATCCCATCATCAGGTCACCACTTTGATATCAAAAGGACCAATTTGGGATTACACCCTATACATCACAGAAAAAATTTTGAAAATCGGTCCACAGGCGGCGGAGTAATCGTTGAACATACAAAAAAAATAAAAAAATAAAATATATACAGCCGAACGTATAACCGCCTCCTTTTTTGGGAAGTCGGTTAAAAATATAGTTATTGCTACGAGAAATTCTTTTTTGCAGCTGCCAAATACGGAGTGATGAGTCTCAGACTAATAATATCCGGCTATTCGAAAGAGAAGAAATATATTATATCGTTACTTATCACACATAGGTAGTTATATTTAAATGTGACCAAAAGATGACCAAGTGCGGACAACCTTTGAAAAACAGCCAAAAGACAAGAATTTTCTTTCTCTCTCAATCATATGGTTTTTTGCCATTGAAGTTTTGTGAGACATATAGCTGGTTTCAGCTTCTATTTTAGTGTTCTTTCCATATACATTTAAGTCTTAGATGGCAAATTAGTAACTCATACTTTGAAAGAATCCAAGGTATAAGAATTATAACATGCCACGATAAACTAAGAATTTGCTTTTATTCGTATTGACATCGTGATCAATAGTATACCATACCTTAAAATTTAGATCTTCGGGAGCTAACGTGTAATTCGACAAAGCACTGTCATTCTCAGGTAGCTCATTGTAAGCGTACGCGTGCGTTGAAAAGTCGCAACCACCTATGGGCACCCGCATCATATTGTATTCCAAACCATATTCACTGAAATAAGACCTACGAAAAACAATGTTCATCATCATCATCGTCATCACATTCGACCACTAACGTCGCACTGCTATCTGGAGCACGTGAGAAGGAAATAGTCTCACTAGCCTACTGCTGTGCTAAAAAAAAAGTTAGGCCTTTTCATCCCTTAATGGATTATTTATACAGTATTCTCCGAGCGAAGTAACCCCTCTTGAAATACTGTAGTGCCTGGGACAGTTGGTTTTTAAATGTCGTATAGTTGCCCAAGCACATACGGCATTCTCAAACATAGTCAGCCTAGTCCAGAGGAATGACTGGTCAATACGTCTGGGGCCAACCATGTGCGGGTTTCCTCACGATGTTTTCCTTCACCGTAAGAGCGTCCGTATAATGTACTTGAGACCTGAAAAAGTCTCATTGGTACACACCACACCTGGGATTCGAACCTCTCTCGAGTGCGAACCAAATGGTCTACCCACTAGGCCACGGCCCACGAAGCTTACATGCAATCCTAATATGTAATAAATATTCTGTATAAAACAACTACAATATTTTTTGTAAAAAAAAACTATAACCCGACTACGCAAGTTATATAGCCTATTTTACCCGGGCTATTATTACGAATTTATTGACGTCTCATTCATTAAAATGGACCAGTATTTTTGACGCTACGGTGAAACAAACATACATACAATATACATAGACTGCTAAAAACCCTTCCTACTTCCTACAATACCTTTGCCGTAGTCGGGTAATTAATTCATTAAAAAATTATCCTGCCATAAACACATTACCCTCCCTTATGTCTTGCAGTCGGGTAACAATAGTCAACTAAGCTAGAATTTATCTAACTAGTTCAGAGAGTTGGAATGTCAATTTTATGACTTAATGTCCTACTTAGATGTAGTTTATTGCCTTACATGCATTAAATTAAATGGACGGAAAGTTATAAATTACTGTCAAGTCCATAAAATTACTTAAGTGGCTTTAAAAATAATTAATACATGTTAATTGCTAACCCAGTTTCCAAAATTTTATGAAATTCACACCGGAAACGTCGTGAACGTCCTGAAAACGTAGGTTCGTAGAGGTTCGTAGCAGGCCTACGTTAGAAGGAGTACCAAATAACTCTACTTCGCTTGAAATTTTCGAGTTGTTGTAGGCTGTTGCAATATACTCTAGAGCAGTCTTTCCCAAAGTGGGCGATAACGCCCCCTTGTGGGCGCTAGATGCTTAGAGGTAAGGGGCCCAGAAAAAATTGGGGGGCGCTGATGTGAGTAGTATTATTATTGCTCAATGTGATTATTATTATTGGTTAATTTTGAATAGACAAAAGATACTCTCTAGGCAAGATAATATGTTATTCAGGTTTTTAAGGTGAAAAAAAAAAATGGGTGCGCTACAAAATAACTGATTTTCGAAGTGGGCGTTAGACGGAATAAGTTTGGGGATCTCTGCTCCTAGTCTACGATCTCACTCTAGGTCCTAAAGTCAACTTATATTCTAGATTTTAGGAGATACTGGGATTTCTTATCAAGTAATAACTCCCCACACCGATCTCGGTGACGGTGGCCGGTTTCATTGAAACCAAGCCAGTTACGCAGGAGTAGTTTTATAGTGCCCAAGTCTGTGCGCAGTAAACAAGAGTACTCTCTCTTCCTTTACTCTCATAATCCAGTGGGATGGATAACCGACACGACTGACGAGAGATGAGGTGCAGGTCTGACTTTTTACATGCCCATCCGACGCATGGATCATCTTTCTTGTCAGACAATCAGGTGATCAGCCTGCATTGTCCTAACCAAACTTGGAAACAACATAAACATGTTGTTTATGTTGTTCCAACGTGGAAATCGAACCCACGACCTCCGAGTCGAGAGCCAGTGCTCCAACCACTAGACCACGGAGGCTGTTAAAGTATCTTATCAAGTATTAAGTAATTAAGACATCAAAAGCATACATTCCTAATTTGCTACCATACAACCTTACGCAAAATAAATAGATGTAGATTCGGTCGCCGGCTGACGGTGTACCGCATTTCGATCCTATTACTATGCCAATAAGGTTCAAAATTAGTACACCGGGTTTGTCGGTAACCTTAGAAGCCTACTTAAAGTATGCTCTCACGTGATAGAAGTAAAGCCTTCAAAATAAGCCTTCATCTCTATTGAATCTATAAAATCTATTGAAGTTTTCCCAATTACGGTAACGTCAAAAGGTAAGGTAATGCAAGTTTTGGCAGTCTATGTATGTATGTATATATTATGTATGTATGTATATATGTATGCATGTATGTATATATGTATGTATGTATGTATGTATCTATGTATGTACAATATGTATGTTTGTTTCACCGTATCGTCTAAACTCTACTGGTCCGATTTAAACGAATGTGATTCGAAATAATAGCCCGGGTATAATAGGCTATTTAATTTACGTAGTCGGGTTATAATAAAAAAAATATGTTGCTTTTGTGGTAAACTAATAAGCGGTACATTCCTGAATCGCGCTATCGAAGTTTGCACAGTTCGGCGCTATATAACTAAGTATTATACGACGTCTAAAAACCACTACAAGGGACATCGGCCTAACCGAGCCACCTGCTCGGTCGGAGATCTCCCTTGGGGCTTCCACTTATCTGACACTTTAAATCAATTTTTGCCTTGCCTTATAAGGTATTTCTGCAGATCTCCAGGCAAGCTCTTCCAGTTGATCCCTGCCGCGTCAGTCACGGCTCCTCCGAAACCTTCAACCCGCTGATACTTTATCGTTGGATCCAAAATGAGTCTAGTTGAACATTTTTCTTCTAAAAAATATAATACAATGGTTACTTTTTATTTTTATAACTACATACTATACAGAGTATAGGTATACATTATTTTGGAAGAACATTAAATTAGCAGTTTTTAAGATTTAAGATTAAGATTTAGTGAATAATTTTCATTCTATAGTCGCGATATCTTCAAAGTACCTACGAGTGAGAGACAATATTGGTATTTTGTAAATTTTCGTTTAATAAAAGGTGAAAGTTGAAATAATATTGTTTTAGGTTCAAATTGTGGAAATTTAAACATGTTTTGATATTCCGACCCAATAGCCACTTTTGAAAAATTATAAAATGGCGAATATCTCAGAAACAGTCCATTATATCAGCCTTACAAAGGGATTCAAATAACTTGTATTCAGCCTCTGGATTCACATTTCATAGATTGACTACGTTCTCCCAAAAATCCTGTAGGTATACTGTATAATATTTATAATAATAATACCTTTTATATGTAGTAGAGTTTACCAATTTAAATGACATGGCTCGCCTGAACCCTTTCCAAAAAAGCTTCCAACCACCGAAAAAAATAACGCAACTTACTTTGTTTTCCCCAATGGCCTTCTGTTTTGGCAAATCGAAGACCATTCTAAAAATAAAAAATACAATGATAAAAATTGCACATAATCATATTAGTAATGAACTGCAAGAATCTGCACCTACAACTCCACCTGCATTAATTTCGGATTTTATTCCCTTGCCTTTTTGGTGATATCAAATATGATTTAAAGTAAACTCATTAGAAACCATGTCTTTGCTATTGAGTCTAGGTTTTTTGTATGGATTTTAGACAATGTCTTTTGGCACGGTAGCGCTCGTAATTGTAACAACTTTTACATTAAATACTCGCCTTCGACGATGTGTATGCTACGAAGGTATTGCGTTTTGGAGGTTCTCTAACGAAATCATCGCAATACGTAGAGTTGCACACACAAACAACTGACTGATTAGGTATTTGACGAGCTGCGCATTTGTTCGCTGAAAATAATAAATGCTGTAATTGTATGTAATAAAAAGGTCGGGCGTCCCTCAAGGGTCTATGCTAGGATCTATCATGATACTTACGTTAGAGTTACAAAAAAAAGGTTTTCGTTTTCCTAATTCTATTTAGCAAGTCATAATAAGTAAAAACTAGTGTTATATGATTTAAACGAAGAAAGAATTACCCTTAGTAAAAACGACATTCTATTAACTAATACACTACATGTTTCCGTTTACATATTACAACAGTTTAAACGTTATAAATATTTATTGTTCCATTTGTTTTCGTTTAATTCCCATTCAATATTAACATAAAACATTACACGATTTACAAAATACAACCAACAAACATGAACAAGGTTCGGGCAAATAAATTATACGAATGGTACCTAATTCTAATAATAAAAGTAAGTAATGCATTCTTACCTCCATGTGCTTTGGAAATAATGCCAATCGCAATAAACAATATTATTTTCATCATTATGTTCTTCTGACTTGAATCTTGGTGTGGGTTTATCACAGTGTCACCTAAACACAATTGACTACTGAGATAGAGCGCTGCATTATAAACAAACTAGTGTGCGACAAGGATAACAATATTTTTTATGATACATACTAAAAGCGAAGATACGAGATCGTACCACAGTAAAAATATATAGGTACTTATGTACAGAGGAGCAGCTTTCAAGGAAAGATCTAAAAATCAGGGTTGAATGAATGAATGAATGAACACTTTATTGCGCACCAAAAAGTAAAATCAAACAATACAGTTACTAAAAAAAAAACAGTTGTCAGAAGATGAGATAAGAATACAGTTTCGATGCAGTCTCGATATGTTTAAACTTAAACAGCAAAATGGGAACGTCATAAATGTCAAGCTAACATCAAACGCATTTGATTGGTCCAAACTCAAAAAATCAGTTTATGAAATTAAGACGATTCATTTATAATAATTAATTGAAAGTCTAAGTTAAATATGATAGTTGGGGTTCAGGTCCTCTTTATTTAATCTGTACTAAGGATAGTGTACGAAGCACTAGAGGTAGTAAATACTTCTGACAAAAAAAGAAACTTTCTCTATATCCCTTTAGTTAAATAATATTAAATCAAATACTACACTGCCTATTCATTCCTGTTACTCAAAAAAATATATACAGCTGAACGTATAACCGCCTCCTTTTTTGGAAGTCGGTTAAAAACACTGTTGTATGTTTGTTATTTAAAATTATTTTTAAACAAAAAATTAAACCGACTTCCAAAGTAAAAATACACAAAAAGTATGGAATAAATCTTATTTTAAAAATAATTCCCCTTTTAAATTCGGCTAAAATTTTAACTATTTCTCTACTCAACCCTCATTATTTTGAAGTCTGTACCAGCCCAAACAATATCCTGATAAATCATTATTTTATAGAGCTCACGTTTGAATTGTAGGTCAAAAAAAATATACTCGTATATACAGCCGATGAGCCGAACGTATAACCACCTACTTTTTTTTGGAAGTCGGTTTAAAAACTCAAAGTACCTACTAATCAAATGCAAGTCGGACTATACCAATATATATAATACTAGCTGATGCCCGCGGCTACGCCCGCGTAAGTACAGTAACCCACGGGAACCTTAATATATTATTATGTACCGGCGATAAAAAGTAGACTATGTGGGGAAGGCCCCGTGGTCTACTTTATATCTGTGCCAAATTTCATGATAATCGGTTTAGTAGTTTTTACGTGAAACTGTAAATAAAGTATCCCACGGGAACCGTACATTTCCCCGCGATAAAAAGTAGCCTATGTCCTTTCCCATGGTTTACTTTATATCTATGCCAAATTTCATGATAATCATCTTAGTAGTTTTTACGTGAAACAGTACATAAAACTTAAGTGTTGGTTTGGTAGGGTAAAAAAAACACAGTACCTAATAGTACTTAATCCTTTCTTTATCTATACTTACAATAATATAAAGCTGAAGGATTTGTTTATTTGTTTGTTTGAACGCGCTAATCTCAGGAACTACTGCTTAGAATAAAAAAATATTATTGTGTTGGATAATCCATTTATCGAGGAAGGCTTAAGGCTATATAGCATCATGCTAAGCGCAATACGAGCGGAGCACCAATCAAGAACGTTTCAAAATTGGGTTTTTTTTCTTCTTTTTGAGGGCTTTCGCTGCGTACGCTGCGGAAACGGTTAAAGTTTCGCTAAAATTATGTTGGACAGAATTATTCCTCTTTAAAAGTTCTAAAAAAAGTCCGCGACTATATATGTCTATCTTTTAAGGATGGCTCACAATAACCTTTTTATGCTAACTAAATTTGTTCTAAAATTAAGCATTATTTGTGAGGGTGTTTTCATAAATATGATAATATTACTCTTTATCCAAGTAAAAACGGTATTCATTACAAGCATTTCATTTAGAAGAAATTTGCCGTTTACATCATTTGATTTCAATGAGTATTTTAGAAGATATCGCAGTAATAAAATAATCAAGCACGCAATAATAATGTACGGCGCGCGGCGAGCAGTCGAGAGGGGGAAGCGCTTCTCCTTCTACATAAATGAAGTCGCGGGTAAATTTTAACGACATCACAAAGTAAATGTTCCACGCGGACGAAGTCGCGGGCAAAAACTAGTTTAATAATAAAGTAGTGAGTTATTTTAATAATTAAATTTGAATATTGAAGCATTATATTTAACTAGCTTTTGCCCGCGACTTCGTCCGCGTGGAACATTTACTTTGGGAATTTGGGATATCGCTAAAATTTACCCGCGACTTCTTTTACGTAGAAGAAGAAGTGCTTCCCCCTCACAACTCTCAGCAGCGCGCCGCACATCATTATTGCGCGCTGATTATTTTATTACTGCGATATCTTCTAAAATACTTATTGAAATCAAATGATGTAAACGGCAAATTTCTTGTAAATTAAATGCTTGTAATGAATAACGTATTTATTTGGACAAGGATTAATATCATCTTTATGAAAACACCCTCACAAATAATGCTTAATTTTAGAACAAATTTGGTTAGCATAAAAAGGCTATTGTGGCCAACCTTAAAAGATAGACATATACAGTCGCGGACATTTTTTTAGAACTTTTAAAGGGGAACAATTCTGTCATACATCATTTTAGCGAAACTTTAACCGTTTCCGCAGCGTACGCAGCGAAAGCTCTTAAAAGAAAAAGAAAAAAACCCCGATTTTGAAACATTCTTGATTGGTGCTCCGCTCGTATTGAGCTTAGCATGATGCTTTATAGCCTAAAGCCTTCCTCGATAAATGGACTATCTAACACAAAAATAATTTTTCAATTCGAACCAGTAGTTCCTGAGATTAGCGCGTTCAAACAAACAAACAAACAAACAAACAAACTCTTCAGCTTTATAATATTAGTATAGATTAAAAGTAGAATGGCCGCCTTTTCGGACTCCAGTTTGTTTCGCAAGGGTTCGTATATTAATCCTGCGCTACTAAATAACTGTTTCCCTTTCTTTCTTGTCGCGACCTGCTACATATCCGCATCCGCATCAGATCCGCATTGATTTATACGGATGCGAATGCGGATGTCTAAATCGATGCGGATGCTCCGCATATGCGGATGCGAATATTCGCAACATCCCGTTGTTACCATGTGCCATTCATTTTTGGTAAATTTGTTTCAGAAAAGGCCGTAAAAGTGTGAATTTTCAACGGTACTTACTACCTACATACCTCCAAAGTCCAAACACACACACACACAGCACACTAGACAATTGGGAATTGATTGGGAATTCTACTCTCGTATCTCTTTTATTAAAATATTTAAATAACCGTTATAAAAAATACAATTACCTACTATTTTGGGGTTTATAAAACAGTGAGCGATCGCGTAGGTAAATAAAGTATTCCACAGGATCACTATACTTTATCGGGACAAAAAGCCTAGCCTTTGTTTTAATGCAGAGCCTAAGCTGCTATCACACTAAATTACATCGATATCTGTTCAGTAGTTTTTGCGAAAAACAGTAAAAAACATCCATCCATCCTCACAAACTTATAAATTAGTAGGATAAGGCTGGGACTATACGGCACCGGAATCCGTTGCTCCGGGGGAAAATCAATTCCGGTACCCATCCGTCTGTCAAACAATCGTATGAATTTTTCCTGCGTCGACTACATTGCCGCCGGGTCGGGCCGGGACGGAAATTTCCCCGTAAGCAACCGTCGGACGTCCTGGTTCTCGCCGGGCACCCGGTCGGAATTTATTCAGCGAAAGGGGTGGAGCTTATCAACATTGTATGCAGTTGTATGGAGCTGACTACATAGCGACGGAATTACGGCGAATTTGACGTGTGGCGACTGGCGCCGGCGCCATTGTGTGGTGTGTCAACAAAACTCAAAATAATGCAGTGCACAATGGTCGATTCAGAATCAGAAAGAATAATATATTGTTGTGCAGAATTTTGAATGCTTGTGGAACACAAGTCTGCAGTATATATCTAAAAGTCTTTGCTGCAATACTCATATTTGATAATTCATAACAGGAACTTAAAAGATTCCTCCTGACCTGTCTGTAAAGAGCAAAGAGATTGGAACAATTTATGTGAAGATGAAAAAAATCTAAACGTAAGTACTACAATCATTTTATATTACACATTTACAGGTTTTATTAAATTACAGGCAACTATCCTTTAAACTTTAGTTCTCTATTCAGTTAATATAATATATAACTTTAAGAGACAGGAGTACTTGTGGAGACCAGATATTTTTAACCTGAGCTTCAAACTCTAAAAACTTTATTAGCAACTAAGTAGGTACATACCTACATCAAAATATATTGACAAATAAGTTGACAAAATTGAACCTATTTAAAACCAAATATAAACTTATGAGACTAGATACTTTAAATTTAAAGACACAGTTTGTATAGTACCTATTATGAACTTATTATTTAAGGTACATAATATAATTATATTTTCAGTAAATGATATCAAAAAGCAGTGGAACATCATCAGAGACTATTATAATAAAGAAATATATCAACAGAAAAACGTTAACACTGGCCAGGCTGCAAAAAAGCGAAAAAAATATGTGTTTGCTGATATTCTACAATTTTTACAACCTGTACCTAACTATAAGAACACAGAAAGTAAGTGCTTATAAAATTTAAAGGTAGATTAAGTTAATAAAATGCTGAAACCAAGCTCTTACCTCAATTTTTTTGCACACAGTTACCTTCCAGATATTGTTTCTTACTATTATATTTCTTATAGATTGTGACGTTATCATATGGTGTAATACCTACTTAACTTTCCCTATAATTGTTTTAGTACCAGTGGCAACTACGAAAATACTGAACCATAACCTGCAAGCAATACACTTGTTACCGATGTCAGTAAAGTAACATCATCTTCGACATCAAATACTGCTCCCAACAAAAACAAAAAACTTCAAACAAACTCAAGCAAGCAAGCAAGCAAAGGCATTCGAAAGCTCTAATAAAAAAGCTTTAGAAAATAAAGCAGATGATTTCATTCAACCTGCACCCGATAGAAAATGATCCTGATCTTATGTTTCTTCTATTCTTTGGTTAATACAATATAAGTATTTTAATATTTGTGATTAGATCTCATATTTTACAGAAAGTTTTACAAAAACTGGTTTGTACTTTTTGTCATATTATAATATTTAGAATAAAATGTAATTTTTATATATGTACTAATTAAGTATTAGAATATTTGTAATTTTAAATGGTAATAAAAATCAGTAGGTATTTTATAACAAAAAAAATCACCCAGTGGTTAAATAAAGACATTTTATTTAAAAAGCATTACATAAGTATATTCATATTTCTGCAGGAAGTTTTACAAAGACTAATTTGTACTTGTTGTCATATTATAAATTTTAGAATAAAACAATTTTTATTTGTAATAAAATATATAATTTATTAAATATTTATGTGATTTGTGTTATTTTTTATCTAACCAAGAGTAATCCTAAAAATTCCAAATAATCTAATCTATCTGCGATATTCTAGAGTTGAGACGCCACAAGTCACAACGCAGTGTTGGGGCTTAAACCCTATACAATAATTTATAAATTATACTACCTACCTAATTCGAAAAAAATTTCTTCATGGAATCTTATTTTGGGGTAAACAGGTATATTAAAAACTTAAAAGGTTTTCAATAAATAAATTACACTAAACAAAAAAACACAAAACCAAGAAAGCTAGGATTACTGCAAGATAAAATAATATGGCACTTGAAGTTACCGCGACCATATTTACAATAAATTAATTGAAACGGTCTACATACAACTGCTCCATTTATTGCTTTTTCAATTATTTTACATTACATAAATTATAATTTATGAAGTTTTAATATTTAGTTGACTTGTTACAGACCGTTTAATTCTTTTTAAAAAAATTAAATACATTTCTCGCATTCCGTCCGGCCACGTGTAGTCGATGGGGTGCCGGGAACTAAATTATCCCGGAGCAACGGATTCCGGTGCCGTATAGTCCCAGCCTACTGCAGTTTATTAATTTTAATAAGCGCCATCTTTTGGAGAATGGCAAAATTTGTGGATTTATTAAAAAAAGTAATAAATTTTCATAAGCGTCCTCTGTCAGTGAATAGTAAGTAAAGTACATCCATTTACAATTAATTCTTTTACTTATAAAAATTTTAAAGCGCGAGAGGATAAGCACCATCTGCCGGAAAATAGTTAATAAACAACAAATTCGTCATTTGCAAATTAATAAGTTTCACTAATGTACAATGTGACGTACTCATAGATGTATAATATTAAAAAGAGGGACGTACTACATACATGGCGCTGAACAGCTTTAAACTCTAGCAGCTATATTTAAACGCGTTTTTACTGTAGGTGCAGCTAATCTGTGTCAGTAGTTCCACCAGTTAAATAAACTGGTAAGTAGGTACCTACAGAATGCAGAACATTGTAGAATGGCTTTATGCTGAATTTATAATGGTAATTGCATAATTATTCAACACAAATTAGTAGGTACCTACCTACTTACTACATATGTACTTACTGAACGTATTTATTAATTAGAAGGTACGCTGCCTGTCAACCGATAAACTTCATTTGAAAAAAAAATAATTTAATAATAGTTGTATTAGTCGATTTTCGCCGCACGTCGAAACTCGACCATGTGAATAACAATTATAGACGGGTCTGGATAAGTTTTGAGGGTGCAAAAATTCTAAAGTCTTTTATTTTTTGCATATAGTTTCCGGACCTTCTTCTTAGTCTAAAATTTGATTTTGTGCCATTTTGGATGGCTGCGTTTGTAGCAATTTAGGTTTTTGTGTCTTTCATGGATATTGGCCCAAAAGTAAATTATAGCTAAAAATTTTACTTTCACGATATTAAGGAAAGAGTAACCGATGCACATATGCAGTTTGAGTCGTATCCAACCAGGGGTTTCCTGGTATTCGGCTACTATATAAAACATGGTCCCACCAGGCCCACAACTATTCTAATGTCTGACAAATCTTAAAAAACTGTTCAGAGTGTTAATATCTGAGTCTGTAAGAAAGATGTGCCACATTCGGCAATTTCGTATAAAGATATTCCATTTTTATTCCTCAAACTCGCTATAAAAACTAATAATGAAACTTTTAGTTAGTAGAGTTCATATCTATATGATGATTATGGTGTTACAAAACACTTTCTATAAGTTTAACCATGTTTATCCGCGGGATTTTTTATTAGAATGTAAAAAACCAACTTTTATCATGTATCAATGGCGAATACGGGGTGCGGGCCTCTCGCCACGCGGGGAGGGGCCCAAGTTTCATATATTTAAATTAATACGACAAAATGAAATGACAATTTATGTGACAACTTGACAAGTAACAATGTTCTAAATGCGAAATTTATAATTTCAATTTTAAATTTATTTCATGTTTAATGATGCCAAGACGAGACCATAATATTATGACTCGCCAGTAAAAAATGTTTTCAGATCTCGTCTAGAACCTTCTGACTCCACTCTACGTTCTCTAACTCTATAAAGCTTGTATTTACAAACTCGTAAAGTAGAAAATAGGCTTAAGATAAAAAATATTTTAGTCACTGTTCATAGCTTTTCTGTTAGAGAACACAATGTTCTGGCACAACGACGACGCTCGAATATTGCTAGTAGGGGGTGTGCCTTATACAAAAGCTCATGAAGTAATGAAACGCTCAAGCTATGCATTTGGATCGCGCTAGCTGTTTTTAGTGGGAAGTGGAAAAAATCTAATGTTGCTGAATTTTTTCTGTACCTATATGTAGTTGATAGTGTAGTCCCTAGGGAGTTAATAATTAAGTTTTGTGCCATGTCTGCCTATTGCCTTTTCAGCAATTCGATTATTTGTGGTTAATTTTTCCGTGGCTGCGTAACGTGAGACTTTAAAAAAATAAAAAGTCAAGGAGTGTTCCCAAAAAGGCAAGCGAAGTTTAAAATTGATGTAATTCAAAGGTCAGTTATACAAAAAACAAAATAACTTAAAGATAAAAAAATCATAGCTTCTAATACTACTTACTGTACCTACGCGGGCGGAGCTGCGGGCATCAGCTAGTTTTAACATAAAACTAACAAGCAATAATAAATAAATAAAAATTCAAAAATAAAAAAACCTTTTCACAAACTAATGCTTTTTATAATACTAATTAAAAATTATAATTACAAATTAAATTAAGACTAACGTTAGGTATTATAAATCAATTATTTTATAAGATTAACATTATTATAAATTAATGCTAAACATAGTAAACATATATCGAAAAGCAGTACAAGGATCGGTCCACATTCGTACGTAGTGCTCTGATGTTTCACTAGGCTCGACTTGGCGGGGCCCTGCCGTGCCTCTAGATATAAAATTGTCAACGGGATGAATAATAATATATACAAATATTATTTTGTTGGTTTGTAAGATGTATTTAATTATATAAATTATTACAATCAATTAATAACCTAATAAATAAGTCCTTAACCACGAGTATTAGAAACATGTATCCAGCAACCTACGTATAAAATTCAAGCGTTGAAATAATTTATTTATTTTTTATTAAATAATACTATATATACAATAAATATGATGTAGCTGAAGAGACAATTCGGTTAAACGACTAATTTCAAGAACTAAAATTAGGTATTTGAAATTGTATTTTTTTTGGTGTTAGATAACCGAAGTTCCATGTAGAAGCCTATCGGATATCAAATTTTATTGTGCATTTATGTATTGTATAAAATCAGGCGACAATTACATTCAGCTTCGTCATTCGTGCTACGCAAACAAAGTTGCGGGCAAAAGCAAGTTTAAATTTTGTAATCGCTGTAAAATGCGAAATATAAAAATTTTGAAATGTAGTCGAATGAATGACATTTTATCACACACATTTACGTATATGTGTAATGTGTATGTTGTAGTGCGAATATTCCACAATACTTCGACCGCATATTATAATAATATTATTTTTGCATTTTATTATTTAAACCCTGCATGATAAAGGCACAAACTTGGAATATAGATTCTTTATGACTTAATAATATTGAATACGTGAACTTTATTCAACGATTATGTGTTTTTGGAGCGCTTTTAGCTTAGGGAAACTAAAAAACTTAATTTCTCGAATCGCAGTCGCTTAATGTGGCACAAAATTTGGAATTAGGCCTATTTTAGTGGTCTTAAACAGAGAATAGTCGTTTATCACACTTTAGAATTTTTGCCGGTACTGTTTTCAAAAAATGACCCTAAGTCATTTTTTACTGGACGAAAACGAAGCAAATTAAGTCTCCATACTCTGGAAGCTGTCCCAGTTAAGATACCATTAATATTTTAAACTTTAAATCAATATTGCCACTTTTATAGCCATATAAAAAAATCAACCACAAATAATGGAATTGCTGAAAACGCAGTGGGCAGAAATGGCACAAAACTTAATGATAAGCTCCCCAGGGACTACTTTATCAACACACAAAAATTCAGCGACTTTAGAATTTTTTCCACTTACTACCTCGAATACGCCTAGCGCGACCCGTCTATTAGGCGAGGTCGTAACTCGCAAGGCATTCGCAAGGAAATTTTGCCGAGATTTTGCCAACAACAAAATAAGACAACACGATTTATTTATTATTGCTTATGACAAGCAACGTTGAGTCTGAATATTGTCTATAGATTAAGATTCTTAAATTCAGGAAGCTATAATTCAGCACGTCTGTGGCCAGGCTAAAACTCCCTTGAAAGTTTCAGTAAAGCTAAAGCAAAGACTTCTAGCTAAAGCGTCTACAATTTTACTGAACCGACTGACTTAACTCATTGATTACCCCGACTATTTATTTGGACTTTGACTAGACTTTAGTCTTGACGATTTAGAAATACGATGATGAAAATTTGAATGAATATTCTATTCCCCGCTTTTTTATTTGAAACTGGCAAATAGATAAAAACCGACGCGGCCATATTATACAAATAAAAAATCTCGCATATGCGTCAGTTCACACTGGGACGCGACGGGGCGCTGCATTTTTAAGATACCGATTCAAAATTGAACTCTATTCACAGCACAAGAAGATACAAGTCATTACAAGAGTTTAATTTCGAGCGCTAGGCAGCGCGTGCGACGCCCCTCTTGTAATAAAATGTGTATTTTTGCATAGTAAATAAAGTTAGAAATTGAATGGCTTTGAGAAAATACCGCGCCGCGTCACGTCTCAGTGTGAGCTGACTCTAAGGCCTGGTTCACAATCGCCTAATGTTAGTGTCAAATAACTTATTTGGAAGTTTTGTCGCCGCTCACTTACTACTAAATATTACTTACTAGTTTCCTGCGGCTTCGCTCGCGTAAATACAGTATCCTTAAGGAACACGGGACCTTTTCTAGAGCCTAAACTTAGTCCATACCGAGTTTCATCAAACTCCGTTCAGTAGCTTTTGCGTGAAAGAGTAACAAACATCCATCCATCCATACATCCTCACAAACTTTGACATTTATAATATGAGTAGGATATTTCTTCGAGAAATGCTATCTCTCAAAATGTTCTGCAGAGCTAGGTGTCTTTGCTGCATTCATCAACAAATAAAAGCCAACATAACGTAAAAAAAATGCTTTATTAATTTAACATGATGGCCATAGGAATTTTAATGAGATTTTCTTTAAATACCGAAAGAAATTGCACTCACTAGATATTATTGAGATATTTTGTTTTAGCGAAACATGAAAAATTCATAATATAATTTTTTTCTACACCATTTTCACATCCAATAATAAAAAAATTATCATAAAGTACACGCAATAGGCAATATCAAACAGTGGCGTTCTAGCTGTAAGCCCACCAATATTATAATTATAAAGCGTCACCAGTGACTTTTTGACACTTCTCACTGCGAAGAAGTTATCTACAATTAAATTATAAATCTTTTATAAATGGTATCGAATTAGTTACCATTGTTTGCCACTAGGGACGCTGTTTCGGTGTCATATAAATTATAGTTAACTACTTACTTCTTCGTGGTAAGTTATGACAAAAACTCGCACACAGCAGACTGGTCATGCCATTTTAATTCGGATATACTTTACAGCTAACTGAAGATGGATAAAATGAGCGAAATAGGTGGTTACAATACAATGATCTTTCATTTACGTTACGTTACGTCACTCAGACAAAAAAATATATATTTAAGAGAAATGCATTTGAATGCAAGAATATTGATGCGATATAAACATATTTGAGTTAAAGGCCAATAAAACAAATCTACGACACACTGGTATGGTCTATTTTTATAAACTTCAACAATACATCATAATGCAGTAAGTATAAAAACAGTGTGTTTGAAAGAAAACAAAATATTGTGAATGACCCTGTTTGTCTATAGATCGATATTTTTCACTATATTTGGATTGTGATCTAGAATTACGATATTTATCGTATGTGTAGTATGACGCATCAAGGATCGTGGTACGGACCGCTGGTAGCAAAAAAAATCGTAAGCTACACAGCATTGTCTTATAGAATAATCAATAAATTCAGAGTTATTTTACATCGTATTTACCCGACTACGGTGAAGCCAACAGGAAGGGCAAATATTTGGCAGTCTATGTATTATTACTCCCCCCGTAGCGCCTAAACTACTGATCCGATTTTAATAAATGAGATGTCAATACGATTCGTGATAAAAGCCCGGGTAACATAGGCCATATAATTTGCGTAGTCGGGTTATAGGTTTTACAAATATTGTAGTTATATGAGTGATAAAATAACTCTGAACGGAGTCACAGTAAACAGAGAACAGTAAGACATCTAAGGCCGCCTGGCGAGTTGTGCCTACTCTCGCGTTGGTGCAAGGGTTGTCAAATAAATGCTTAAATAATGCAGGCAAACGAGAGCAGCCGTCATACTTCAATGCGCGTGATCATGGTATGTAAGCGATCGGACACGGCACAGTTGACACTGAGAGCGCATTATCATTCCATAAATGAGGTGTATTTCTACATACGGATAGACGCCCGGCGCGCACGCACACATTCAAACCGATCGCGGCACATTTATATGAAGATGTTCTACTGTTCTTATACTGTGACGGAGTGTAGTATGTTCGCAGTCCATGGCCTAGGGCGTGCATCTATCGAGGAAGCGCGGGTAGAGGCACACGTCGCGGATGTGGTATCTATCGAGCAGCCAGCACAGGAACCGCTCCAGGCCCAGGCCGAACCCGCCGTGCGGCACAGAGCCGAACTTGCGCTGGTCCGTGTACCAGTAGTACGGGGTCGGGTCGATGCCCTCACGCTTGTAGCCTGTAAATTTAAACAAATTAGTGCGAGCGAAATATATATTATCCATTGGTAGACTTCATAACACCAATATTTACCTGAAAACGTAATTTGAAAGCACTTGAATAAATACTATGCTATGCATTACACAACAGAACAGCATTTTACTACCAATATTTCAGATACCCTTGTAAGATAGCTGACATAATAAAAAAAAGATTTTCTAGTGATAGCTGATCAAGCTTAGATTGTATATAGTTCAAAAATATTATACGATACAAAATTTATTTTGGCAAAGTACCAATATTATACTGAATCCTATGTTCTGACAGTCGCACCCACCTTCCATAAGTTCATCGTGGTCCCAGATCCTCATGGAGCCCCCCACGATCTCGCCGACGTTCGGCATAAGCAAGTCTACGGAGTCTGTGAGCCGGCGGTCGTGCGCGGACCGCTGCATGTAGAACGACTTGATCTCGGCCGGGAAGCGGCACAGCATGATCGGCTCGCCTATCGCGTCCACCATCTGACGCTCCGGCATCTCGGGAATATCCTGCAGAATGCAGATATTATTTTATACAGTCAAGACAGGCGTTGTTCTGCCTTTATAGGGAATAGGCATAAAATATAAAAATAGCTTAAATCATAATAATATGATACTAGACTGAAAAATAAAGGAAATGGCGAAAAAAAATGTAATATCTGTTGATAAATGAGCAAGATATGAGCGGTTAAAGTTTGTAATCTATCTCTTTATAGCAAAACGAAATTTAGTATGAACTTTCTATGAAAATCGTGTTATGTGACGTCACGATACACGTCCGATCTCTCTGTCTAATAGACTACTTTAAACGTTCATATCTTCGTTATTTTTAATGGTATCAAAAAACTGATTTTACCATACGATTTACCAAACAAGATAGAACTATATAAAAAAATAAAAAAAATACGTGCATATTCCCTATTATGAACTGGAATACATAAACAGGGCCTTTAGGCAAGATGCATTCTATAATGGTAGAGCCATGCTTCGGCACGAATGGGCCGGCTCGACCGGAGAAATACCACGGGCTCACAGAAAACCGGCGTGAAACAGCGTTTGCGCTGTGTTTCGCCGAGTGAGTGAGTTTACCGGAGGCCCAATCCCCTACCCTATTCCCTTCCCTACCCTCCCCTATTACCCTATTCCCTCTTAAAAGGCCGGCAACGCACTTGCAGCTCTTCTGATGCTGTGAGTGTCCATGGGCGACGGAAGTTGCTTTCCATCAGGTGACCCGTTTGCTCGTTTGCCCCCATATTTCATAAAAAAAAAAAAAAAAAATTTCAAAATCAAAAATGTATGGGATTTGACAAAAGTCATCGTTAAGTGGAATGTCACTTGTGATGCAATAATTATATGTCAAATCCCATACATTTTTGATTTCGAAGTTCGTCGTCGAAATTATAGAATGCAATCTTGACTAGATGCCCTGGTAACCAATTTGCGCTACCGACGGATCGAATATCACATGTTTGACATGTTTTAGTATGGGAAAATGAATAGTCACTTTCGTTATTTTCCAATATTTTTTTTATTTTAGTGCAATTATTTCTGAGACGAAAATATCAAAAACGATTTAAACTATAACACCATAAAGGATCGACACCGACTTGCCCTATTTAATTAACAGGGGCGTAGCTACCGCCGTATCTGCCGTATCAATTATACGGGGCCCCCGAGGCACGGGGGCCCCCAACGTGCAAAAATTAATAAAAACTTCCCAAATTTCATCTTCATCTTCATTTCATCATCAACTATAAATGATTTAATAAAATCAGTTTGCCGAAAAAAAAGGCAAGGAGAGTGTATATTTAAATTGTTTGTAAAAATTTTGGAAAAAGCGACAGATAGCTGATAATTATGACGAATAAATATTTCTTTTAATTTTATGCATTTTTTTTTGTGGGCAATATACCCTTCCTAAGGGGCCCCAAACAAATTTTTATACGGGGCCCCGCCAAGATACGCTACGCCTCTGTTAATTAATAGATACAGGTGTATCAAACATTGTTAAAAGCTCAAATTGTACATTCGTGTTGCACTAAACTAGCTGTCCCGGCGCACGTTGTTCTGTCTTAAATATGAACTGGAATGAAGAAATGACTACACCTACAATGCAACCTACATAATGGTCCTACACCTACTCCTACAACCTACACCGTTTCCAATATTTTTCCCGTTTTAAAATATTTAAAAAGAGTATCATATGTCCTTTTCTGGTTTTAAGCTCCCTCCCTCCCTCCCCACAAATTTTCAGCCAAATCGGCTCAACCGTTCTTCAGTTGTAGTGTGTCTAACACGACTTTCTTTTATACATATAGATGCTGCCTTAATTAGTGCTGTATTAGCTCTATTAGTTGTATTTAATAGCACTCACTTCTCCAAACTCGTAGAAGCTGCCGTCCTCTTTAGTGATGTTGTGTTCACGAAGATATTCTATCGCCTCCGCGTAGTCCATGCGTTTGAACGGCTTTTTCGGCGTCTGGAACATGAGCAGCAATAAAATATAGACAACTAGACAAAGCAAATAATATGCTTTCCTGAGTAAATAAAAATTTAAAAATGAAAATGCTTTCTAATATTTTTGGTCAGGCTTATAAACCTTGTGACATGTTACGGAAAATTCACGGAATTAAATTGAAAATATCAATTATGTAAATTTTTCGAGATTTTAACAAGCGGCCTTTTCGCGGTGTCACTGCAGTAAACAAATTACGCGCCCTCTGTGCAAGTTTTTTTATTACTGGTCAAGCTTTACTGTAGAATAAAGATATGTTAATAAAATAAACGGCATTACATATAGCAAAGATACTAAAATATTTTATGTTATATAGATAAAATATAGCTTGCTATATAGTTTGTATAAACTATCACAGACGGGTAAGATAGTATTTATTTTTATATTACTAATATAAAAGATAGTAATATAAATATTGTATTTTGCCATCTGTGACGCCCTTAAAGATAGCCTTTCGAAGCGAGCGTCAGTGACGCCGCGACATTGAATTGTATGGGACGTCAGGCGTCACTGACGCCGCGGCACTGAATTATATGGGACGGCGGCAGCCTCGCGGCACATCACTGTCGCTGTCCCATGGTACGTCAGGCGTCAGGCATCACTGACGCTCGCTTCGAAAGGCTACCTTAAGTTTTACATGAAACAAACCTTAAAGTTGGGGTTGAGCTCGCGCACAATAGCACCCTCAGGTGACTCCAGCACCCTCTGCACCACATCCACCACCATGTCCTCCATCCTCTCCAGGAGGTCCTCAAAAGTTATAAATGGACTCTCTATTTCAACGTGGCTGTACCTGAATAAATTTTTATTTTATTATTATACACTTCCAAACTGAGTTGGTTTTGGTTTGCTATCATCGTTGGTTTAAATTATGTCCCTCAGTTCGGTGTGCCTTTTGGCATAGGCCTGCATGGGTATAATTATAGCAATAACATTATTTTTATTACTACGGAATGGATTTGGATAGAGTGAATAATCCAGATAAACTTGGTCCTTATATCCCTTAGTCACTTGGAGTAACAACGCACGCGTTATTTGACGCAGGTTACCTCTAGACAGTATCTCTTAGATTTTTATTAGCCAAGGCATGCCTGTCCATTGCCTATTATTGTTTCGAAAGGAGCGAAAAACGCCGCGACTCTATCATACTACTAGAGGACGTCGGTACTCGAAATACGCTATTTCTTCTTCGCGTGTCTGTAGCGGGTCATATGGGATAAAGGTAGCTTGAGGCTTGAGCTCTGGATTAAAACAAAGGCTACTTTTATATCCCATGGGATACTGTATTTACGCGAGCGGAGCCGCGGGCAACAGCTAGTTAATAATAATTATGAAAAAAGTATACTTACTCGGCAAGATGTCTGCGTGTTCTGGACTGTTCGGCGCGGTAGGACTGCGCGATGCAGTACACGTCGCCGAGCGCCGCCAAACATGTCTCCAGGTACAGCTGCGAACTCTGAGTCAGGTACGCTTGCTGGCTGTGGGACAAATTTTGCAAATGTTATAGTAAAGTTAACGTATTTTGCAAGGAAAAGAGGAGAGCATTTGCTCGTCATCTGGCTGGTGTCAGCAATGAAATGCGGATACAGTATATTGTCAATCATTTATACATAAATAACACATAAATTCTCATAGTTTGTTCATATGGTAATGATTCTTCTTCTTCTTTTACTTATTGCAATCATGGTGGCAAAGGTTTTGCGCCATTCTGCCAGTGTCGAGTATTTACGGATTTTTCTTTATATTATTTAAAATTTTACATTAAAACGAACTACGAATCAAGTACTTGCCAGCTGTAAGTAACAACAAAAATTATACACTTAAAGGATCTCTTATAGTAATGATTATACACAGGTCCCAATTAATTTGTCAATTTTATGCCAAAGTTAAATGTCACAACATTAAAATACAAAAATAACAAGTAATCTGATAGTTCATATTCAACTAAAAACTTTTCCCTGACAGTCTGTTTTGATGTATCTCACTTATTCAACTCACCCAAAATAGTCCAACTTGAACAGAGTGCTGCCACCCTCACACTGGGTCTGCACCAGCGTGGGCGCCACCACCTCGGTGTACTGGCGCGACGCGAAGTGCTCGCGGAACGCGCGGGTCACCGAGGCGCGAGCGCGCAGCACTTTCGCCGTGTTCTCACCGCGAATCATCATGTGCCTGTTAATAATAGGGAATATGCATAAAAGATAAAAGCCGGTAAAAGTAAGGGGGCGGCAAAATTGACGTCCGCCCCGGGCGGCAGACACCCACGCTACGCCACTGATTATAGCCGAGGAATGTTGAGGCAAAAAGTGTCTCCAGTATAATGGCCCCACTTTTTATATTTTTGGGGCCATTTTGACATTTGAAATATGCTGAAAATCAAGATGGCGTAACTTTTTATTGTATGAAGATTTGTTTTGTCAAATGTAAGTATGTCATAGCCTATCTTGAGTTTTTAAATCTCTTAGATCTTTGACAAAATATTTTTAAATCATTATCTATACAAATTTTAGTATTAATATTGAGCAAAAATCAGCGAAAAAAAAAACAATTTTTTTGTATGGGATATCCTAAAATATCAATTTTATAACATTTAAATACATAATCTGTGAAAATTTCAATTTCTGTCCAGCTATTACGGTTTATGAGATACAGCCTGGATACAGACAGATGGACTGATGGACTGGGAATACAGTAGTAGGGTCCCACTTTTACCCGTTAGATATGGAATCCTAAAGATTACTACAACTGTGATGAAAATTCAACAATTTCTATAATTTTAGTTTCACTCTTACATAAATCATGATAATTCAGATATAATATAATGTTAAGAAAAATGTTTAAATAAAAAACCTGTTATCAAGTTGAACATCAGGCAAAGCTTCTTCGTTAAGTATTGCATCAGCACCGCCAGGTGGAGCCAGGCTGATCAGTTCCCAGTAATCCGCTGTTAGCTCGTGGCCACCAGGTGCCTACAATCATAAGTTACCACTTTTTTTTTCTAATGATGCTCTCAATAAATAAGGCATTCATGGCCGAATACTGGAACAATAATAATCAAAATTAAGAGCCCTCCTATTCACAGGCTGTCGCTATCTCTGCTAGCTGAAATGACAAGGTCTGTGTGACTTGAGCGTCACTTAATTTAACTATCGTTCCAATATTTGGTCGTCAGTTACATTGAGTAAAGAGGATTGCTCCAATTGTAACAAATATACTGTTATGGAAAATAACAATAGCATCTTCCTCTTTTGTTAAAGGCAAACAATGGGAATGTTCACAATTTTTATTGTGTTCTCTAAGAACCGTGGAAAATAAAAAAATCTTGAGAAATAATTATTTTGATGTCAATCAGATTCTGCAAAATTTAACTTTAAGGCTACTTTGTCATTTCCCATCGCCTAATCTACCTAGTCAGAGTTCAATTACAAAGTGGAAAAAAATATGGGATTAAGTACACAATCCTTGAAATGTTCTGAACCGTACACATTTTGAAAAAAATATTCCTGAGTTACAAAATCTTAAAACCACCCTCTTAAAAATCACGAAATCTCCTAAAATGTAAAATGTGCAGCACCATACATATTTTTTTGATAAATAATTAATATAATATATTATATTATATTTCAACATAAACCAAACACTTTTGTGATTTGTACAATATTTCAAGAGATATTTAAGAAATACCTTGCAAACACCGTCTTCTACATGAATATAGAAAATAATGCTACGCAAAAATTACTCTTATTACAATGTGCATACGAGTAGTGAAAATCATTTTATTTTTGAGCTTTGTCCTGGCCTTAAAGTGGCCCAGATGACTTACAACCAACAGCATGTAGTACGGAGCAAACTCCGGGCTGTATGGCCGATGTGTAGTGTGACTTCACACTACTGTTAGCAAGATTTGAAAAATTCAAAACTTTGAACAGATGTAAAATCATAACTACATAATATTTTTGAATAAAACAAAATCTAGCATAGATACTAAAGTTTAGTATGATACAGACATATTCAATAATAGCTTTACTGTAAGAAAGTTTCAAGTGATTTTACATACCTAGTAACATTCTCAATTGCCTTTTGCAAAAGAAAAAATTATAATAAAGTTTACAAAAAATAGTGTTGAAGCAAAATAATCTCTTACCGTTTTACCTTCCGGCACTGCTTCAAGTTTACCGTACACTGTAACGGAGGATTCTGTTGACAGCACCAGGGCGTTGTAGGTCTGACATAAGGCTCCATGCAAAACGCATTGCAAGAATCCTGTGCCATCTCTAAGTGTAATAAATGCGAGTCCTTTTCCTTGACGTCTGAGACGATGAACCCATCCATGCACACAAATACGTTGTCCTCTGTGTTCAGATGCTATAAAAATAAACAATTTAGTACTTATTAATACTTTTAATAATATCTGTTGGAAGGAAAATGAAAGTAATAAAGATTACACAATTATTCAAATAATAGCTTAGAATTTTGACAAAAGCAGCAATATTTACTGTATTATTCATAACCTCTCGAGCATTGGACTGTCAAAATTAAAAAAGCTTTCACGCGGCATGATTTCATGTCGTAAAGTATAAATTACTAAATTTTTTTTTTCTTTCAAGATTTTAATGATATTATTTGATTCTAAAACCATTAGGTACATGTTATATATATTTAGAAACTAGAATAAATTCCCTATATGATGATGAAACTGGAATTTAAAAAACTGAATGTATAAAAGCAATATTGATGTGAACACAAAATAATTTAATTTTTTTACCAATTTTTGGTTTTAAAACTCAATAAAAACCATATTTATGTTTTAATGTACTTAAATTTGTGTTAATTACATACTGTGGATACATTATTTACTTAGATCTTATACTACGGGATACGCCTTACATATGAGCTTTCCCCTCTGCCGAGGTATAAGATTTTTGAATCTAATGCGTTCATAAAAACTATTTGCGTAATCGATTTTAATCATTATGTGCATCGGTATAGCATCGAAAGGACGTCCGAAATGCTCCGCTAAAAATGCCGATTTGTGCTCTTATGTCCTGTAAAAACAAGTCCAACACGTCGAATCTTAAAAAAGATGGAATAACCTTTCATTTATGAGTATTTTTTTATTTAATTATTGTATATTTCTATTTAAATGTAATTTCGTAAAAATCGACGATGTATCGAATAGCGGTGTACACGAGACAGATAATCGTAGAATATTCGATCGTACTCCCCACGAGACTATTGTTGTTAGATATAGAATTTTAGTCTTTATTTCCTATGCAATAGATTCGAATTTTACTATGGCACTTAATTCTCGAAACATGGCGGAACTTTTTTATTACTTTTTGAGTGACGTGACAATCACTAGAATAACGATGTCGATAAAAATTAATTTTTTTCTTGGTAAACTAATTTTATATTTTGTGATGTAAAAATATTGGATTGCTTTTACACTTTATACGACAGATCAAGCAATGCATGTATGTATGTGATGTTTATTATTTACCCTACCGCAACTTTGAAACTTGAAAGGCTGAACAGTTTATTTGGATGTTTGAAATATGGACTATGGGGTATCGTTATAAAATCAAGATGTTCCCAGCCAGAGGGACACAAGTTTTCCTTGTTTGAAGCGCAGTTCATTTTTAGGGTTCCGTAATACTTGAGGAACGCTTATAGTTTCGCTCTGTTCATCCGTCTGTCTGTCTGTCCGCGCTTCTACCGTTAGCCTAATTATGAATATAAATGGATGAAATTTGGTACAGTCATAGATCACAGATTAGTATTATGTAGATAGATCATAGATTGTGTATAGATCTCGGATTTGGCATCATAAAATAATAATAATTTTAGTACCTGGGTGACTATTTATTGTAATATGGTGGGTGGTGTTTAGGTGATAATCTACATAAACTTAAAAAGTAAAATGTGAACTGATAATTATTATTATTTACAATCGATTTCTGTGTAGATTAGGTGTTTAATCTCAAACATTAACTACATTTTTTTAAACTTGTCTAAAAACTATAAAAAATAAAAAAAATATAATTATATACTTGAACATATAAAAAAAACAAAAGTAAGGCACCGAGCAGGTTTCGAACCCGTAACACTCGTTTCTTGCCATTCGCGTCTTAACCCGCTGGACCAAACGGACAGTGGCCGGCAGGACGAAATTAGCGACCATATTCTGCGTGGAAAGAAAAACGCATTAAAACACGAACACGCATTTTCCCAAATATAAGACTAATCTAGATCGATTGTTTACCCCCGAAAACCCCCATATACCAAATTTCAGCGAAATCGTTAAGAGCCGTTTCCAAGATCATGGTTATATACATATACATAAATATACAAGAATTGCTCGTTTAAACGTATAAGATATTCTAGGTGTGGGGATGAACTTTTTTTTATTTCTATCCCATCGTGTGGGGTATCGTTTAATAGGTATTTTAAAATAAAGGCAAGGTTTCATACATAACTTTTTTATAAAGTCAACCATTTTTGAGTAATCGGCCTCCAAAGTGATTTATAAGTTGGTCCCCCCTAGCATTTCTAAACTATAAGACTTAAAAACTTACAATTTTCTATGCTGATAGATTATGCTAAGGAAAAATATTTTGAACCAAATCAGACAGTAACTTTTGAAGTAATTTGACAAAATATTACTCGTTTATAGTTACGGAACCCTCCTTAGACGTGTCCTGATATATTCTTGATTAGGTTAGGTTATTTTTTCTTTGATGTTTTTTTTTTTTTTTTTTTTTATGAAATAAGGGGGCAAACGAGCAAACGGGTCACCTGATGGAAAGCAACTTCCGTCGCCCATGGACACTCGCAGCATCAGAAGAGCTGCAAGTGCGTTGCCGGCCTTTTAAGAGGGAATAGGGTAATAGGGGAGGGTAGGGAAGGGAATAGGGTAGGGGATTGGGCCTCCGGTAAACTCACTCACTCGGCGAAACACAGCGCAAACGCTGTTTCACGCCGGTTTTCTGTGAGCCCGTGGTATTTCTCCGGTCGAGCCGGCCCATTCGTACCGAAGCATGGCTCTACCACGTACATAAAAGTAATATACATATTACATAAAAGTAATAAATAACATACAGTTTGCAAAAAAGGAGAGTTGTATGTTTAGTGTTCATAATAATATCTACGTATGTGAGTATTAGCGTATGTATGTCCGTATATGCAGTCTATAGTATACGTAGAAGCTATGGCGGTTTTAAAAAGCTTCACATAGATAAGTGGTAAATACAGCCTATAGGTACGCGTTAAGTTTGCAGTGAGTCATCAGTGCAAATGTCTAGAAAGCAATGACGCTTAGCTCGTGTTCACTTTTGACAATAAAGGTAAGCCAGTTTAACATTTGTAATTTGTACTGACGACTCATTGCAAACTTAACGTGAATAGACTGTATTTACTACTTATGTATGTGAAGTTTTCTATTGCTGCCATAACTTTTACGTGTAATATAATATAATATGTATATCGGAATTATTCGGAATGGTTTTATTTCAACAAAATACATTATTTTCAAATAACGAAGATGTGACCAATACAAATTCATATCGACAATATATTGATATAATTTGTATTGGTAACATCACTTAACATGTCAGTGTATTAGTGCGTACGCTACACTGTTATATTAGCGCGAGTCACTGTTATATTATTTGTGTGAAATAAATAAGCTAGTGTTGCAGTTTTATAAATGTGTGAGTTTGTAACGATTACAATATTTTTGTGAATGTGTGATTTTGTTTTCATTGTGGGAGTTACCCTCCCCGCACCAAAATTGGCAGAAAGTTTTGTTTGAAAATTTCCTCGCGTGCCTTATCTTGTAGTATATAATCTAAGATTATTTATATTATTTAATAATAAAACAGGCCAGTGTAAAAAAATAAATATCTAGTTTGTTGTCCATTACAATTATTGTTATCAGTGATGCAATATTGTTACTAACAATAATGCATGTGCAACTCAACACTGCAGATGAGATGATGCAATACTAGATTAAAAGCTGATGTAATAAGCTAATCTAAAAAATAATTACCTTTAAATATTTTAACTAGAGTTGCCTTAGGCAAGGAAGAGTCTTCTGAAATGACAATTTTTTTCGCCTCCTCCAAATTTTGCTGACGTTTTTCAGTGTTTTCTTCCTCGAGCTTAGCTTTTTCAGCTGCCTTGTAATTCTCTCTGACCCATATTTTTTGGATCTTTTTTAACTGCGATTTAGCCACTACAGCATATATTTTCCCTTCCTCTGTTGAATCTACGTAAATCGGCGGAAATGGTTCTTTTGCGGCGTGGCGCATTGCACGAATTATGGTCTTGTAGGGGTTTCCTTCCGTGCCATCCCCGGTTTCATCGTTACCTCTTTTCTCGGACGTAAATATTTCAGCTGTAAAGTCATTAGAGTCAGTTATATTTTATATATTATACCTTTAAAAGATATTAGGTAATAGGTTATAATAAGTAAATGTAGGCTTACCAAGTGATAACTTGTCGATTTCAGGCATGGTTGCCGCAGTGTTTAATAACGTTTCCTCTATTTAAATTATTTACGCAAGTGTTATCATACTAGAATGTACCTACGAGTTTAATGCATGAGCAGCAGCGTCCGGTAATTTTGTATTTTTGTGAACTATCAATTTCTATTAGAACAAAATTTTTGTTCACGTTTCAACTAACGTTTCAGTGACGACTGACGAGTCACATTGTCAGTTGTCACTGGTTGTCACATCACACAACTTGACAGTTGACACTGACAGCACCTTTTTTTAAATTAGTTAATTATTGATGGCGTCACGGCTTATAACCATTTGCCAGCGACAAATAAACAGAATTATCGTATATATGATTTCCACACCGTATTTCTAAATCCTCAAGTCTAAAGTCTAGTCAAAGTCCGAATTAACAGTCAGTGCAGTCAACGAGTTAAATCCGACAGAAACTGTACCTATTCTGAAATATCCGCTAGTAAGGCTTGGACCAGAGAAGAATGAGGGCTTTAATCTAATTGTCCGGGATCCGTACAGCCGGAAGAAATTCAAAGCCATTTGCAAATTTTAAATCGTACCTACAAAAATATATGGGCCCCGCCTGCTAACAAACAACGCCAAATATTTCACTTAGGCTTTCAGCTCATTGTGTAGTCTGTTTTCTCAATCTTGTTTCGGTCTTTTTAGTGCGTTGCTTAGGTGCCTGTCTGTCTTTTTTTTGCAGTCGGTTTTTTGTTTTTTCAATTACCTATTTATTTTATTTTTGATTTTTTAGTTTATCCAACACACACTTGGTCGATTTTAAGCAAAAATACGACTATTTGTATGCATTTATTACAAAATTAATTGAATGATTATAATGGTTGTAATTATTCCTGGTTGAATTCAAATACATGAACTACTTACAATTTGGCGCCAAAATCCGCCATTTTGTATATTTTCTTAGAACTAAGTACACATCTAAGGACACTTGGATTTTTTATATTATGTTACTCTAGGTCGTCCGATGGGAGGGCAGAATGCCTATCAGCAAAGAGAATGTAGCTATATACCTATATAAGTACTACGTATTACCTATCAGAATTCCCTCGCTGGATGGCTGCTAACTCTTTGAGCCAGATAGGTGCCGGCTCTGGGGTCTCATCATCTTATGTGGCCTCTACGAGTTTTTTCGAAATTTCTCCGAATAGTTTGTGTGTCCCGGGACCCCATGTGCCCTCTAAGGGTTAAAACCTGATTTGCGGCCGCAAATTTTGAGACAAATCTAACGATATCTACCTTAATAATTATTGTCGAAATCCATCCAGCCGTTTGGATAATACGTTGGAATAAAAGAATTTACATAATATATACAAGATACGCGCAAAAAACATAAACCTTGATAGTCGGGTAAAAAAAAAACATAATTAAAATTTTAACCCCCCGATTTTATCTCTTAATAAACTGTTTCCGCCTCTCCATTAAATCTATCATCACAAGCTCCGTTTCCTTGATACATTAAAACAACAACTTCTTGAACTTATTTATTAGTTGTGATAGTTTTAATGATCCAGTCGGTGTAGTGCGAGATCTTGGTGTACACTCCAGGGTACATGCGTAGGCCGCACGCGTAGCCAAACGACACGAGGCCGACGACGACCCCCTTGTATATGAGCGGTCCGCCGGAGTCGCCGAAGCAGCCGTCAACGCCGTCGACGTCCGTCCGGCCGGCGCACAGCATGGACGTGGTGATAACGGCGCCGATGGTGCTGTACATCATCTTGCAGTCCTCGTTGTTGATGGAGAGCATGTTCGTGTACTGTAGCTGATCGGGTTGTGGTCCGTCTCTCTGGAAGAAGATACTATGGTTGATCAATTTGTATTTTGTAGCGTAGTTAAAACTACCACACGGGTGACGGATGCAGCTTAAAACAGTGTAGGTACTGTGTATGAGTTCTTGTCACTACTTTTTGCGCTTCAGTAAAATGAATAGTGAAGCAATCAAAGTAAGACGGCCGTATCGTAGCGACACGTGCTGCACGCATACATTCACAGCAAAGTAAGACGATCGGCCGCCAGTACGCCAATTGCAATTATCCGTAAATCTCACACAAACGTAAGTCGCCGCCATTGTTGGGCTTCACTCAATGCTTAGCTCACCTTCCGTCCGCCTTTTTTTACGTCCATGTACTTAGTTTGCTTAATGAATGTGACTTTGAACTTACATAAGTGGAACCCCAGCCAATCAGCGTGCATACAGAATTTTCTGGCAATTCTGTGCCCTCCTTGATTATAGTCGCTTGTCCAACGTATTGACTGAACGTTATCTTCTTGGCAATCACCACTACGGCGATATCGTTCATGTAGTAGTACTTATCGAAACCGTAGTGTTTGATAATCTTCTTCACTTTGTGGAGGACACCACCGTGACTTCTATACGATGAGCCTACTCTTACTTTCCAATATTGCGGCAAGGAAAAGCTGAAAAATATTACGATCTTATTAACTGTGAAAAAAAAAACCTATATTCCCTATAGGCCCTATGGCTTATGCCTGAACTGCCTGAAAGCGTGGCTCAGAGCTATAAATACCTAGAAGTATCTAATAACTCCCCTTACTTGTAGCTCTAATTATTCAAAAAACAAGTACCTAGGAGTAAATGTTAAAACACTATAGTATTGTCCTGGGACAACAGAAAAAGTGAATTCAGAATATATCTTTCCTATCTATACTTATACTAATAAAAAGATATGACTTTGTTTGTGATTGTTAATTGTTTGCTTGCATAATGTAATAGGCTCCGAAACTACTAAACCGATTTTGATGAAATTCGGTACCGATATCTAGTGGACCACAGAAGAATACTTGCTGCGAGATTTTCTTTTGCGCGCTCGAAGTTACGGACGACAACTTGTAGCATGCAAATTGAAATGGCGATGGCGTTCTCTGCGCACACGCCAGCGCTTCCGTCTTACGCAGCGTCCGCCATTTTGGGGTCAACTTTGTCTGGACTTACTTCCTCCGCACGTCTTCTCTGTAATCAAAGCAGTGTGCGGTAGATATGACGTGTCGCGACGTCAGTACGACGCCGGCGCAGTACTGCTCGTAGCGCGTGTCGTCCCACGCGTCCAGCAGCATCTGCGCGATGATAGGGTACTCCTGGATCAGCGCGGGCGAGCCGTTGAGCACGCGCGTATAGTACTGGGAGATGGCTGGAAAATGAGGCAGGAATTAGAGACTTTCTCCTGTCATGCGCGCATCTGCATGCGTACGGAATCCGGACAATATAGCCAAGAGAAAATTCATTTTGAACTCTATTAAATTAGCGCAAAGTTCTATTTTCGCTCCGGATTGAGGATCATAACATAGTCCCAGCCTTAACATTTCTACGCGTGTGTGTAATCGAATGATATAGGTGCCGGCAACCTGCACGCGGACCGGTCATAATATTGGGGATCGCATACGCCGGCTGGCATACAGGTTTGTAGGGGCAGACAAAAGGACGTGTACAGAGCGACAGTTTATATTACTTACTAGCTTTTGCCCGCGACTTCGTCCGCGTGGAACAGTTACTTTGGGATATCGCTAAAAATTACCCGCTACTTCATTTACGTAAAAGGAGAAGTGTTTCCCCCTCACGACTGCCTGCCGCGTGCCGTATATTAATTATTTCGTGCTTGATTATTTTATTACTGCGTTATCTTCTAAAATATTCATTGAAATCAAATGATGTAAACGGCAAATTTCTTCTAAATTAAATGCTTGTAATGAATAACGTATTTACTTGGATAAGGATTAATATTATCATCTTTATGAAAACACCCTCACAAATAATACTTAATTTTATAACAAATTTGGTTAGTATAAAAAGGTTATTGTGAGCCAACCTTAAAAGATAGACATATACAGTCGCGGATTTTTTTTAGAACTTTTAAAGGGGAACAATTCTGCCCTGCGACTTTCATTTATTTCTAAGAACTAAAGATTTCCAGGTATTCGCTTTACGAGCCCTGAAGATGCGGTGAAAGCGTACGAAAATACCATAGAAGAGACCCCTAAGGAAGAATGGGCCCAATGCTTTTCTCAGTGGTTCCATCGACTGCGACGATGTGTAGAGAGGAACGGAGGGTTCCCTATTTTTTCGCATAAAATCATATGTCATAATTTTACTTGGCATAATTTCATTTGACATAATAGTAGTTTCGCATAATATTCATTTGTCATAACTTTCTTAGCATAATTTTTTTTCGCATAATTACTACAAGCATAATAATTGTTAGGCATACTTATTGTAAGGCATATATTTTTTTACGCATAATATTAAAAAGCATAAATATATTTACGCATAATGATATTTAAGCATACTATTATATTTACGCATACATCTTTGTAGCATTTTTTTTTCACATACTAATGAAAGATAAATTCTACTGGGTGTGCGAGTTAAGACGAAATAACAATTATAATTGTAATTTTCGACTGATTACGAAATTAAACTCGGACAAGAAACACGAACTGCTATCTAAGAACATGCTGAGCTAATTATTTTAAACATGTTAGCGGCTTACGGGTGGCCCAAGGGCCACCCCGCCGCAACTTAACCTACTGTTACACATGTTACACTAGGTATATGAGTGTAATACCTGCTTTTAATGTTTCATAAATATGCGTTAAATACCATAACCGTGTTTTCATTATGTCGTTTCATTTTATGCATATTTGTACCTTGTGTCAGAATGCCTAGAATTTATTATAAAAAAAAAATATGCCTAACGAGTTTATGCCGAAAAACAATTATGCCAAAGTATTATTATGACAAGAAAAATTATGCCTTACGAGTTATGCCACATTAAATTAGGACAAACAATATTAGTCTAAATGATATTTATGCCTAATGATGTAGCATGCCAAGAAACCATTATGCCAAAGTATTATTATGCGTAGTAAAATTATGCCAAGTGAGGTATGCCAAATGAAATTATGACAAATAAAATTATGCGAAAGAACAGGATCCCGGAACGGAGATTAGATACTTCGAAAAACAATAAAAGTATTGGCAACTTTCTTCAATAAGCCGTTTTTTCTTCTAAACATTTTCAGTATTACCTAGGTATAGGGTTGCCATCCGTCCGGGTTTCCCCGGATTTGTCCTAGTTTAAAGGGCGTCCGGGGAGCGTTCGGGCCGGATTTTATTTGCTATCCGGGTTTTTGTAGGCAGAATTAGGAAGGCCTAAGTTTTTTTTTTTGATTTGCAGCAATAATAAATATTCCTTTCTTTTTGACATTGCCGTAGTCGGGTAAAAATTGTTCTATGTCCGGGTTTCGTACTCCAAAACACGGGGTTTTCACGCGTCTTGTCCGGGGAGTCATATGTTAGATATGGCAACCCTACCTAGGTAGCTTATAATTATGATAGGCGATAGCACATGGGTGACTTACTTATAACAAAGCTCGCGCATAATATCATACACTGTAGCACTTTTGTAAACATGTCTTTAGTATTTACTATTTACACATAAAATTATTTTAATTTTCTTCTTCGTTCTTTATCAAGCTCACTTTTACACTATATTCACAACTTCATAGCAGGACCGGTAACAAAATAATACTACGATGCGATTTCACTACACCGATGACCGATGAGTAGCCATCGACTAAGTTTTTACTGAGAAGGGAACTTTCAACTATCCAATAGATTTTTGTAGCACACTCGCTAAGTTTTGATACGTGTAATCAATACAAATAAATTATTTTGAAGTGTCTGTTTGTAATTTTTTAATTAGTTCACCTTTTCGTGCTTAATAAAAGTTGTTGAAAATTTAATCCTCTACAATATCTTATAGGTACTTTAAACGAGACAATCTTGTGTCCAATATATAATAGGTATTTCGAAAACGGCTAAAAGTATTGCCATGAATATTTGCATAGAGTTTCGTGAAAGAAAAACCAATCTAGCTAGGTCTTATCCCTGAGAAACTGCGCATTTTTAAGTTATATATGTTTTTTCTTTAGTCGTGTAACAGTAGAACTCCGAGCAAAGCCCGATTACCCAGGTACTTTATAATAAATAAAACAAATAGCATAAAATCCTTAAGAACGAAATATTTGCAATAAACGCGTAAAAATGATTTTTTAACCTTTGTCTTTGGAATATTTATCTGTAGTAGTGGACATCCTACGATAAGTAAGTCTTGAAGCAAGTTTTAGATATACAAGTTGGGAATCTCTCACTCCGAGGTAAAACCCTTAATTTTCCTAGACTTAACAGCAAACGGAATGGAAGAAAGCAAAAATAATCAGGAAGTCTTAATTAACATAATATTACTTCTTACTTTATGTACCTACTTACGACAAAAATATACATTTAAATATATAAATACATATTATATAAATACTAAGAATTGTAGAGCGCAGTATACGAGAGTAAATCTATGCATACAAATAAATAAAATTGAAGTGTCTGTTTGTAATTTAAAATTAACAGCTTGGAGCAAAATTCAAAATTCATAATATGATAGTACTATAGACGGTTCCTACACCAAAAAGTAATTTTTTTAATGTTTTTGTCTGTCTGTTTGTTCCGCCTAATCTCTGAAACGGCCACGCCGATTTTGACCTGACTTTGTCTTATAAGGAATAACTTAAACTACTTTATCTTAATATTCCGTTTACATAAAAGTAGGGTTCCGTTTCCATTAATAGTTCCACGCAAACGAAGTTGCGGGTACCAGCTAGTATTGAATATAATGACGGTGGACCGTTGTAGCTTAGAGCAAGGCATCAATCACACTTCAAGCAGAAGGTAACAGTTACCCAGTGGCGGACTAACCGGGGGGCGGAAGGGGCGGTCCGCCCCGGGCGCCCTGTCTTGGGGGGCCCCCAAATGCCTCCGCGTTCCCCTGTTGAAATCCTAAACAAGACTAAAAAAATGTGCTTGATACCTACATAATTCCATCAAGATCAAAACACTACAGCTATCTAGACTTTTTACGCGGTACTAATACTCATTTAACTTTACTGAACGCGACCAATACGCTGGGGGAATTCCCGTCTTTGTAGCGGGTACTTCCTCAGCAGAAGCGTAGCGTGCCTTGGCGGGGCCCCGTAAAAAAATTTGTTTGGGGCCCCTTAGGAAGGGTAAAGATTGCTCACAAAATAAAAAAAAATGCATAAAATTAAAAGAAATATTTATTCGTCATAATTATTAGCTATCTGTCACTTTTCCAAAATTTTTACAATTTAAATATACACTCTCCTTGCCTTTTTTCGGCAAACTGATTTATTAAATCATTTATAGTTGATGATGAAATGAAGATGAAATTTGGGAAGTTTTTATTAATTTTCGCACGTTGGGGGCCCCCGTGATAATTGATACGGTAGCTACGCCCCTGTTCCTCAGGAATCCCGGAATGAATGGAGTGCAAATAATTCCTTCTTAGACGCCTACATTTACATTAACTATTTACGTAGAAAAATAAACATTGGCCTCATTTAAAATATAGGTATTAAATTTCTTTACGTTGATATTTAATAGTTTATTAATGTGTTCCGATATTTTTGCTAACAGATAAGCCTTTTTTTTTTAATTCTAAAGTAATAAACGCGATCCTATCCGTTCAAAGTAATTTCATTAAAAAGCGTAATATTATTTTTGATTTTTGGTGCGGAATAAAAGTAAATGACTTCAAAATTAATAAGATTGAGCAGAGAAATAGTAAAAATTTTAGCCGAATTTGAAAGGGGAATTATTTAGAGATTAAGTTTTATTCCATACTTTTTTGTGTATTTTTTACTTTGGAAGTCGGTTTAATTTTTTGTTTAAAAATAATAATTTCACCCTTTTTAGTGATATATTTTGTTAAGTTATTATTAATACGTCTTAAGAACGTCTTAAACTAAATGATCGAATGTATAATTAAATACTCGCCAAGCCTAATGGAAGGTATTGCTATTAAGATGATAATGTTGATTACTGTAAGTTATAAAGTGGCATATGCTTGCAGTTCTTTAAACAATGCCGAAATTTCCAAACGCATATCTTTAAAGACTGAGGAGTTCTGTACAGTGCTTTTGGATCCAGGGTATACCTTGGTACAATATCTTATTTTTTTGGTAGTTTATGCTAGTGTTACTTCAGTAAAAGTCAAAATCACTATATGTGTGGATATAAATTTTGAGGAGTTCCCTCGATTCCTCATGGCTCGCAGCATCAGGTTTCCACTTTAGTGACTAAAGGACTAATTTCGAATTAAACCCTTTACAACAACAAAAGAATTTTGCAAATAGGTCCATAAACGGCAGAGTAATGTTCAATGATCTCCGTGTTAGTGTAAAATACTATGAGAAATACCTTTTGTATCATCATAATCTGATGATGTATGGTGTGATAGTGGTGATGATGATGATGATTACTCTAACTGATAGGGTGGCATATGCTTGCAGTTCTTTAAACAACGCTGAAATCCCCAAACATGTATCTATAAGGAGTCAGGAGTTCTATTCTGTACTTTTGGATCCAGGGTATACCTTGGAGCAAAATCTTACTTTTTGGTAGTATATGCTTGAACTACTTCAGAAAAAGTCAAAATCACCATATATGTCCATATAAATTTCGAGGAGTTACCTCGATTCCTCATGGATCCCATCATCAGGTCACCACTTTGATATCAAAAGGACCAATTTGGGATTACACCCTATACATCACAGAAACAATTTTGAAAATCGGTCCACAGGCGGCGGAGTAATCGTTGAACATACAAAAAAAAAAAATATATACAGCCGAACGTATAACCGCCTCCTTTTTTGGGAAGTCGGTTAAAAAAAACTATCTTTTATTTTATTTATTTTATCTATCGATTTGTATTTTATTTTCCTCACCCATATCCATTTCATATTGTAGGTATGTATATTTCACTTGCCAGATTTTAACGAAATAAACATAAAAAACTACATTTTATGGTTCCGTAGCCAAATGTCAGAAAACGGAACCCTTATGGATTCGTCATGTCAGTCTGTCTGTCTGTCTGTCACAAAAATTGAAAAAAAAGCAATAAATTTTGAGCGTTCCCCATACTTAGAACTGAAAGTCAAAAAATTTTTTTTTTCATTAAACCCATACGTATGGATAGGTCTTCAAAAATTATATTGAGGTTTCTAATATCATTTTTTTCTAAACTGAATAGTTTGCGTGAGAGACACTTCCAAAGTAGTAAAATGTGTGTCCTGTAAAATAAGAGAATGATAAAACTAAAAAACATATATGATGTACATTACCATGCACACTTCCACCAAAAATTGGTTTGAACTAGTAAGTGGTTTTTTTTAATACGTCATAAATCGTAAACCGTAAAATCGTAAAAAAAGAATAAAAGTAGACACGAAATTTGTTAACAATTTAAAATTTGCTAACGATATCATTGTTTTTGCAAAAATATCAAAAGAACTACAAATAATGATAAGTGAGTTAGATTATGAGAGCAGAAAAATTGGTTTACGAGTGAAAACTTCAAAAACAAAAGTAGCGACAAATAGTGTAAAAAACGACATATACGTAAACAATGCACAAATTCAATATGTGGACAGCTATATATACCTGGGAAAACAAATATTTGAGAAGACGCGCCACGAAGATGAATTAGAACGCCGTATTAATATGATTTGGAGAAAGTACTGGAGTTTCAAAGTAATTTTAAAAGCCAAATTCCTTATGAAACTCAAAAAGAGGGTAATGGACTCCTGCTTATTGCCATGCCTGTTATATGGAGCACAAACGTGGCTATTTCAAGAAAAAACAAAACAGAAAATTCGGACATGTGAGCGTGCAAAAGAAAGATGCATACTGGGTATCAAACTTATCGACAAACAAAATAGCAATGTTATTCGTAAAAAGACAAAACTGATAGATGCAGAACGACATGCACAACAACTTAAATGGAGATGGGCTGGCCACGTTGCCCGTATGACAGACAAAGAGAGTCACCAAGTGGAAAGGCGCAGGTGGAAAGAGAAGCAAAGGAAGACCGAAAGATAGATAGGTCGACGAAATCATAAACATAACGGGCGAGGAATGGATGACAAAGACAACAGACCGAAAACAATGGGAAAAATTGGAGGAGGCCTTTATCCGAAGAGGAGCCATGCCAAAAAAAAAAACTAATACATAAGAAACATTTTATAAGTAATTCAATATGTACCGACTAATTTTAAAATAAAATTTTCTTAGCTTGTAAAAAAAAAAACTAAAAAAACTATGTAAAGCATGGAAATAAAGGGCTATATTATTAAATCGTTAACCGCAATTTACCTTTCATTAAATCAACTCAAATATAAAAGAACATTTTATTTCATAGACATGACATGTTTGATTTTGGGCCAGTTCTATGTACACTACATAGGTAAATAGGAAAAAAATATGGGAATATCATAAAAATACGAAAAAATTTATTTGTAGAAGGGTACATGCGTACAAAAATGATTATTTGAAGAGTTTTTTATTGCGAGAACACTATTTTTAGGGCGGCCATGATAGTTGTTTTGACTTGACTTTTGACGTAGTAGACAGTTTTACGAAGAGACGACGTCTTGAATGCCATAGGTCTTTCTTTGTGAAAAGTCATGTCATTGACAAAATGACATTATTTAGATAATTTTGATCTGATCCGCCATGTTTTATTTTACTTTGTGTTGCTCTCCTTGACGAAGTTAATTTAAATGTACATGGAAACAAAGTGAAATTAAACAAAATAAAGAATAGGAAACAGTTACTATATTATGTAGCTATATTTACATATACTGTACGTAGGGCTGGCCCAGGTCTCATACATTTCTTGAACATCGCTTTTGTACGAAACCCTCGGTGCGCGAGTCCGACTCGCACTTGACCGGTTTTTTAAGCGGGGGGGGGGGGGGGGGGGGGGGCTCATTTGGCTTTGCCGCCCCGGGCCCCTGACGGGCTTAGTCCGCCACTGCAGTTACCGGCGAGTAATGACTTGCGGAGCCTGTGCTCATAATGCCGAGCAAATACTGGGCTTAGACGACATTCTTAATTCTTAAATAAGAATGATTTCACATGTAGTCGTCACCCTTAATCAGGAAAAAATAATATTCCTAACGTCCGCTCTACATTTTCTTCGCTCATAATACCGAACCAAAACTAGGCAAGACGACGTTCTTAATTCTTAAATAAGAGTATTTAAGTTTAAGTTACACTATTGATTTCACATGTAGTCGTCACCCTTAATCAGGAAAAAATAATATTCCTAACGTCCGCTCTACAATTTATTTGCTCATAATACCGAACCAATACTAGGCTATACGACATTCTTATTTCTTAATTCTTAAATAAGAGTATTTAAGTTACACTAATGATTTCACATGTAGTCGTCACCCTTAATCAGGAAAAATAATATTCCTAACGCCCACTCTACACTTTCTTTGCTTTTTAACCGACTTCCAAAAAAAGGAGGCGGTTATACGTTCGGCTGTAAAATATATTTTGTAAGTTAAACCATAATTCCGCCGTCTGTGGAGCGATTTTCAAAATTATTTTTTTGGTGTAAAGGATTTAATCCCAAGTTTGAAAAAGTGGTGATCTGATGATGGGATCCATGAGGAATCGAGGGAACTCCTCGAAATTTATATGGTTATATATGATTATAGTGATTTAGACTTTTCCTGAAGTAACATAAGCATAAGCTACTAAAAAATAAGATTTTGCACCAAGGTATACCCTGGATCCAAAAGTACAGAGCAGAACTTCTGACTCCATGTTTGGGGATTTCGGCGTTGTTTAAAGAACGGCAAGCATATGCCACGGTGTCAATAAGAGTAATCATCATTATCACCACCATCATCACACCATACATGATCACATATAAAAGGTAGGTAATTCTCATAGTATTTTACACCAGCACTGAGATCTTTGAACATTACTCTGCCGTTTATAGACCTATTTGCTAAATTATTTTATTGTTGTAAAGGGTTATAATACGAAATTTGTTTTTTAGTCACTAAAGTGGAAACTTGATGATGGGATCGATGAGAAATCGAGGGAAGTTCTCGAAATTTATATTTATATGGACATACAGTGATAAGACTTTTTCTGAAGTAACATAAGCATATGCTACTAAGAAATAAGATTTTGCACGAAGGTATACCCTGGATCCAAAAGCATCTTGATACGCATTTGCAATCATATGCATGGCATACATAGTGATGTAACTTACAGTAATCATCTTATTTACAATACCTTTTGAAACTTTTTATTCCTTGAACATAATATTAATTGCACGTCATTTCGTATGAATTGAGTACGGAAAAAAATAGTTACGTATTTTAGTGTGTTCTAAAATTCAGCCTAAGTGGGTAAAATAGGGGATGAAAGTTAAAAATCGTAACATGCTTTTGGTTAGGATTTTATCCTAGAGTCTTATACCCAGAGTTATGTAAATGTTTAAGTTATTAAGTTTACATCGTCTTTTTATTTTTTTAACCTTTTTCCAATTTACTTTTGCACTGGTCTGGGAAGAATAAAGCTCCGACTAAATGATCTAGATTTTTTCCCCAACTCCTATATTATATGAAAAATTTCAAATTGTCTCAAACATGTTTTTGGGGATTACAAAATTCACTTTTCAAAAATTTGTATATTGACTTAGGCCCGCTTCTGACCAGCCAGATCTGCAGTCTCGTTTTGAGGTACAATAGAACTACATCTATACAGATAAATAAAATTGAAGTGTCTGTTTGTAACTTCAAATTAACAGCTTTTCACATAGTGAATCTGAAAGTATATTCGGTACTTACAATAAAATATCAATTTTTAAAATGTTTGTGTGTCCATCTGTCTGTCTGTCTGTCGGTCTGTCTGTCTGTTTGTTCCGGCTAATCTCTTAAACGGCTGGACCGATTTTCACGGGACTTTCACTAGCAGATAGCTGATGTTATAAGGTCTAACATAGGCTACTTTTATTTTAGGGTTCCGTTTAAAAAAATAGGGTTCTGCTTCTGTTAGTTTTGCGCAAACGAAGTTGCGGGCATCAGCTAGTATTATATAAAAAAAAACAAATTGTCTCAAACATGTTTTTGGGGATTAAAAAATTCACTTTTCAAAATTTTGTATATTGACTTAGGCCCGCTTCTGACCATCCAGATCTGCAGTCTCGTTTTGAGGTACAATAGGGCAAGGATATTATAGAATATAGGACAAGGTTTCAGCTTGCCTCAAACACCTGCTCTATATTTCCAAGCTCTCCATCTATTACGTCAATTATTTCATTATAGGCTTTCAGCTCAGAATGTAAGCTGTATGTTGCTTGCTTTACCTAAGCAAGCAACGTATCTATACGGGCATCTTTATTTTTTGCAGTCGGAATTTTCGTTTTATTTTTATTTTTTATTATTTAATAAAGGGGTATAAAGCGCCGGCTAGCGCAGATAATAAAAGCTATTGTAAGTCGTTAAATGAAAATGATTAATGATTATATGTATTTAATTATTTATTAATGTTATCTATTAGTGTTTTACATTTATATACAATGTTACGTAAAACTGTTCTTTTTTGTTATAATTTACCTACTTTAGATTTATTATCTTAATATACATACATAACGCAATAAGAATGAACGGAATTCTTATTTGCATAAAATTATTCAAAATTAATTATGTAAATTGTAAAGGCAAAAATAGAACTCCATGTTATGCTATCTTAATTATTATACTTGTGATCATTTGCGCGTTTAGTCGTACCGGAGCTAATTTCTCTACAATGCAATGATTTATTACTATTATAATTTTTCAAATTAGTTTTTTCGTATTTGTTTTCAATTTGTTGATTATTCATGTTTTCCTATACAATTATCTTTTGTGCAGTTGCCGTTTCTAGTAAGTACTAAGTACCTACTGCACAGTCTGTATACTTTTATACCTAAGCCAAAGATGTATTATATTTAAAAGCACTATTATTCACTAAGCAGTGAGCATATTCAAGTTTTACTAATAAGTAATAACATTCACGAAAGTGTGCTTTTAATTACTAAAGTAGCTACTTTATCCAGGTTTTTTCACAACAAATATCGACTTAAAAGTTTGTATAATTCGTAAATAGAATAACATATTATTATAAAATATAAATCATGTATATTGTAGCTCATAAACGGTATTAAAACGCAATTAATTTTAATTTTCAGCAATGAAAATTTGAAGTTATGAAAATAAATAAACTTATAATCGCCTGTTTAACATTATATATTAATGGGTTACAAAACAAAACTTTATTTTAGATTCAAGGACCAGCATTAACGTTTTGATTAATTTCAAAATATTTATTTATTTTGCATTTTGTTGATCCATTTTTTGAATTTTAAAATGGAAGAGCTTCCGAAGAATCCTATCATAGAGTATATCCCGGACACTCTAACTGCTATCAGGAAGCAGTATGATCTGGACAGAACGGGGAGAATGAATGAGGCTATAGACATTCTTGAAGAATGGCTGAAGAAGCAGGAACATTTTGTTGTTAAGACTTTCCGTAAGTACACTGTTCATAATGAATATTCAGAAGAGTAGGGATAGCCCCTTATTCCTTTGTAAATGTACAAAAGGGCAAAATATCTTCTTTTATATAAAAGATAAGGGAATAAAAATGTCGATATTGCAACCGGCGGGCTTATTACGTATCTTGCAAAAGCCAAGCAATAGCAAAAATTGTGCAATTTTGGCTCCAAAATCGCAAATTCGTATTACGTATCTGCAAAAACCTAGCAGAAACAACCTTGCGACAGTACTACCTCTACCGAACAATCGAGGAACTATACATTGCAATCAATCGTTCGATCTCATAACTGCTGTCTAATTTTTCGTATTACGTAAGACTTTTACAGCAAAGCGAAAGCAATCAGCGAGTGATTTGAACTGTCAGTTAGCAATAATCAGCGAAAATGAAGCAAAGTGCATTCAAACACAATAGCGAGCGATTAGCAATCGATCGCATAGGTAATACGATTTTATTTGACGTTCAGCAATCGATTGCGCGTCTATCGCGCGATGACTGATAGATTTTTGCTAATCGCTATTTTTACGTAATACGACGGCCGTACGACCGTACTGCTAATGCCCAGTTTCTGAGGTCAATTTGTTGCTAGTTTATCTAGTCAATAGCTAAGAAGCGCTATTGAATTTATAAACTAGCGACAATTTCACCTCAGCAACCGGGCATAAGTCCGTTGTCGGTACCGTAAAGTGATTGTCAGTTCGGCTAAATATTATGATAGAAAAAAAAACGCGGATTAACGTTTGACTATTTTTCCACTTGCCGATCGCACCGGCTAGGCTCGGCGCGGCGAGGCATCGGGACGGCTGTTGACATGTGTCATGTACCTATGGGCTCTGCGAGTAATAACTAATAAGTAATAAGTGTTCTTTGGTTCTGTGTGTATGGGAGTCATCGCCATGCTTGCCCAGGCCGGTAAGGTTGAAACTATATGATCCGGAATCCGGAACGCCGGATCAAATTTAGAGCACCAAAATAGAAATATGGACAATTTATATTCGAATCTGACAACTCGACAATCACTTCGATTTTCAACTCTATTACATTAGCGCAGAGTTCTATTCTCAGTGCTCTTAATTTTCCCGGGACTGCCGGATTCCGGCATGTATTCCGAGCCTGAGTGAAAAACAAGGCATGTATTAATCTGGATGCCGGGCAGTGCTAAGTACAAGTTAAACGACTAGCTGCATCTACAATCATTATAATTCAAATAATATACTTTTAACAGCCTCCGTGGTCTAGACGTGGTTAGAGCATTGACTCCCGACTCGGAGGTCATAGGTTCCCGCATTGGAACAACAAAAAATGTTGTTTCCAAATTTGATTAGGACAATGCAGGCTAATCACCTGATTGTTTGACAAGAAAGATGATCCATGCGTCGGATGGGCATGTAAAAAAGTCGGACTTACGCCTGATCTCTCGCCAGTCGTGTCGGTTATCCGTCTCACTGGTATACGAGAGTAAAGGAAGAGAGAGTGCTCTTGTGTACTGCGCTCACACTTGGTTACTGGCCTGGTTTCAATGAAACCGGCCACCGTCGCCGAAATCAGTGTGGGGGAGTTATTATTTTATACTTTGAGTGTAATGATTAGGGAATATTATTCGAATATACGTTTTATTCGAATATTCGACGATTTTATTATTCGAATATGACTGGGTTCAATATTCGAATATTTCGAATAAAACGAATAATAAAAATATTTTATTTATTTTTCAAAAATATGTTAATAGTAGTAATAAACTTGTATATAAACCGCAAAAGTTTCGTTATTTAATACTTTATTTTTATTATTTATTAATATTGTCGTCAAAAATATCCTACAACAGATTTTACTACAATGTTTGTGAGAGAATACAAAACTGTTTTTAAATAAAAAAATATTTAAAGTGAATACTTCCTACAGGCCTCAGCGAAAGAAATCCATACTGACACGCTTGTCAAATTAACCTAAACAAGAGCGTGTTAGGACGTGTCTAGGAGAGTTCTGTTATTATAAATAATACAACTTTTAATATCTTATTCTTACTGTTCGATTTCATTCAAAATAACTTTCCTAAAGAGAATTTACCATGATCTACCAGCATGGAAAATTGTAAGTTCCTAATCTTCATAGTTCACAAATGACAGAGGTGGGTGAAACCAATTTGGAGGCCGATTACTTAGAAGTGGTTGACTACGTAAAAGTCATGTATAAAGCTTTTCCTTTATTTTAAAAGACATAATATTCAACACACACTTCACATGTATGGAAAGCTAGGTTTTAAACCTAGCTTGTAAAAGCTTTCTATACATGTAAAGTGTACTTAACTATATAATAAAATTATATTTTTTTATCAAACCAAAACCGATATCTAGACGCAATATAGCTAGAAGAGCAGATAGAAAGAGAGACAGGCGGACAAACAAAGTGAAACGATAAAGGATACCTAGTTAAGTTAATTATTACAGTATTACACTGGCCTGCAAAACTAAGTACAAATCGTTTAAAAAATCACACTTTTCAAAATATTATAACAAGATTTATCAGTTTTCTTAAAAAGTAATAAATTATATATGTATATCAGTATATTACTTTTATGTTTAAACATGCTGCTAGCCTGGAAAACTACGCGTCAGTGGACGAAATCAATGACAGGTTCACAGAGACTATTCATGCGGTTGGGTCAAAGTACTGTGAAACCCGCCGTAGAGGTAAGCCACAGAAAATCTCCGACCACACGTTTACACTAATGGCTAGGCGTCGCACCCTTACTCTTCAAACCTCTGACGATGCTAAGTCTTATAGGCAGCTTAACAGACAGATATCAAAGTCTTTGCGGCACGATATTCGTCTCTTTAATACTAGAAGTATTGAGGACATGATACAGCGAAACAAGGGCTCAAAAGTGTTTGCAAGAGACACGTCTGTTGGGCAGAGCCGGTTGACAAAGCTGAAGACAGAGGATGGGAAAGTTGTGGCGGCCGGGCCCGAGGTGCTCGCAGTGGTCGAGAGTTTCTATGAGCAACTTTACACCTCAGTTGCCAAGCCTGTCGTTAATCTGGCTGAAGATCCTAGAGCTAGACTAACCCGACATCACACGGAAGATATCCCGGACATCAGCCTGTACGAGATTAGTATGGCTCTTAAACAGCTTAAAAACAACAGGGCGCCGGGCGAGGATGGGATCACCTCGGAGCTGCTGAGGTCTGGTGGAACACCAACACTCAAAATGCTCCAGAGACTTTTTAATTCCGCCTTGTTCGAGGGCAAAACGCCAGAGGCATGGAGCAGGGGCGTGGCAGTCTTGTTCTTCAAAAAAGGAGATAAGACTTTGCTGAAGAATTACAGACCCATTACGCTGCTGAGCCATGTCTATAAGCTGTTTTCAAGAGTCATAACGAATCGTCTCGAACGGAAGCTTGATGACTTCCAGCCTCCCGAACAAGCCGGTTTCCGAAGAGGCTTTAGTACCATAGACCACATACATACGCTACGGCAGGTTATACAGAAAACTGAGGAGTATAATCTGCCACTATGCTTGGCGTTTGTGGACTATGAGAAAGCCTTTGATTCGATTGAGACCTGGGCGGTGTTACAGTCTCTTCAGAGATGCCGGATCGACTACCGGTACATCGAAGTGTTGAAGTGTTTATATAGTAAAGCCACCATGTCCGTGCGAGTACAGGAGCATAGCACAAAGGCGATTCCATTGCAGCGCGGCGTCAGACAGGGAGACGTCATCTCTCCGAAACTGTTTTCCGCTGCATTGGAGGATGCGTTCAAACTCCTGGACTGGCAAGGACTTGGGATCAATATAAATGGTGACTACATCACTCACCTTCGATTTGCCGATGACATCGTGGTTATGGCAGAAACTCTGGAAGACCTTAACACTATGCTAGAAGACCTTCGTAGAGTTTCACAACAGGTGGGACTTAGTATGAACATGGATAAGACGAAAATTATGTTTAATGCCCATGTTGTACCCACCCAAGTGACCGTTGGAAATTCTACGCTCGAAGTTGTTGACGACTATATATACCTAGGGCACAAAGTCCAGTTAGGTAGGTCCAACTTGGAAAAAGAGGTCAACCGTCGAATCCAGCTCGGCTGGGCAGCGTTCGGGAAACTCAGAAACATCTTCTCGTCAAAAATTCCTCAGTGCCTGAAGACAAAAGTTTTCGAGCAGTGTGTGTTACCGGTGATGACATATGGAGCCGAAACGTGATCATTCACAACGGGGCTTATTCAAAAGCTTCGTGTCGCTCAAAGAGCTATGGAGAGGGCTATGCTTGGAGTCTCTCTACGTGATAGAATCAGAAATGAGGAAATCCGTAGCAGAACTAAAGTTACCGACATAGCCCAGCGCATTAGCAAGTTAAAGTGGCAATGGGCTGGACATATAGCCCGTAGAACCGATGCCCGCTGGGGCCGAAAGGTTCTTGAGTGGAGACCACGAACTGGACGCCGAAGCGTAGGACGGCCTTCCACCAGGTGGACAGATGACCTGAGAAAAGTCGCAGGAAGTCGGTGGATACAGGCCGCGAGCGACCGGTCGCACTGGAAATCTATGGGGGAGGCCTATGTCCTGCAGTGGACGTCACCAGGCTGAAACGGTAAACGGTATGTTTAAACAAAAAATAAACCATTTTAATCTTAGTCTTAAAGACTTAATTTAATAATAATAATAATAATAATAATATCTATGGACGCTTCACACCACGTCAATCTGATCCCGTGGTAAGTTCTCGAAGAACTTGTGTTACGGGTACCAGACAACGGAAATATATTTAATACTTTTATACTATACACATATTTAAGATTTTTATTATATTATACACATATTTAATACACATCCATAACCCAGGAACACAGAAAAACTTTTTGTTCCTTCGGCGGGATTTGAACCCGCGACCCCCGGCTTGAGCACCAACACGCTCAACCAACTGAGCCACAGAGGTCGTTAATTTACATCTACACTAATATTATAAAGAGGAAAACTTTGTTTGTATGTTTGTTTGTTTGTTTGTTTGGTTGTAATGAATAGGTTCAAAAAGTACTGGACCGATTTCAAAAATTCTTTCACCATTCGAAAGCTACATTATCCACGAGTAACATAGGCTAATTTTTATTTTGGAAAAAAATAGGGTTCCGTAAGATATTTGGGGTTTTCGGACACAAGGTGTAGAAAATCAACCAGAAAAGTTACTTATTTAGCGTACGCTGCCTAAACTATAAAATATAGAACCATAAAATGTTCTAATTAATTGTAGATCTTATAAATATCTACAAAAAAGTCTGCGACATACTATACCTATCTATGTCGAGTGAGGCAAAACAACATTTTTTTTATTTAGAAATCTTGATTTTTTTTTGGACTACATTTAAACGCGTTTATTTTACTCATGCTATTAATCCTTATCAAAATAAATTTATCACTAAGTACAGTTTATGTAGATAATATTTGGTCTTTGAATGATTAAAATTGGACGTTTGGTTTTGAAGTTATGGCGAAATTAAAATATTACGATTTCTGCTCCACGGCCCATTGCGAAGTAGGCGTCACCAAGGCGGGGGTGTGCGTGCGGGAGGGGAGTTTAGATCTATGAGGTAGGATTAGTATCAGTATTGTACCCATAGATTATACAGATATATACATTGTACCCGTGCGAAGCCGGGGCGGGTCGCTAGTGTTATATAAAATTGCAGTTTTGAATAACTCCTCGAGGCCTCACAACAGCTTGGAGGAGGTTCGTATACTGAAAACGAGGTTTTAGAGCCGAATTATACAATATTCTCTCCCATTCTTATATCAGGGCGTGTTTTAGTGCTGTGAGGGCTAACTGTAGGTGACAATTTCGGCTTCTGACTAGCTTTCTAAGTTCTTCTCAGAATATACTTAATCGGATTGAGGTGAGGACATTAAAGATAATCTTTAAGAATCTCTTGACCATTTCTTTCTCCAAGTAGAGGTCCAATTGTCATGGCCACATACTCAGTGCGGATTCCTGAAGGTATGCCAGCGCATTGTATATGTACTCTGCCTGAGCATACTGGACTCTATATGAAAAGTAGGTTTGAAGATATGTACCAGGTTATGTTTACTTAGCCTCCCTTCAGAAGTTCACGTTAACTCGTAAAGTTAAAGTGGGTAAATCCACTCATCTGGGACCAAAATTCTGTACCATTCTCGTTCATTCTTTTGTATGTGTTCACGGATGTATCACAGTGCTGCTATTCGATTCTAGGGCTCTCGAGTTTGGTCTCGAAGTGAGACCACTCGCCCTTCGTCTCGATCTTTAGGGTTTCAGATTTACTTAAGCAAGTCTTCTTCACTGTGCTGTCAGTAACATAGTCCCTTCAGGCCTGAAGAAGCTGTTTCTGAACTTAACTGCATCTAAGTGTTGATTTACAACAAGTGGAAACAATTTAACGGTCTTGCCGAGCGAGCGCTGAGTCTGCCATTAAAGTCTTGCACGGCCTTGTCAAATGTTTTTCACTCTCTTTGTACTGTCGCTTCATCTTCTGAACGGTTCGTAACATGACACAATCCGTTCTTGCAGTACAACGCCTGATGCCTACTTCTGCACTGATGCCTTCTGCCTAACCTAACTTCCTTTTTATAATAAGACTCATATTTCAAGAAAAAAATTAAAACATAAAGATACCAAAAATATTGCTTACTTAAAAATGGAAAAAGATTATTTTTGTTTTAAAGATTTTCCACCCACTTTTTACCAACTATGAAGATAACATAACATTTAAATCTTTTTTGAGTGCTTTTTATTTCGACGGTTTATCTTGTTTACTTATTCTTACTACGGTTTATACACACATGTACCGATTAGGTCTGGAGCAGACCATTATGACAGCACGATACTCGTGTGTTTAGAGTTTTCAGCTGCATTATATTAGAACAGAGCACTATTTACAGTGCATTCCGATTTCTGTACAGTGCTCCAACTCTGCAAATATATTTCTCTCCAATCTTAAACAAACTGATTATATTATATAAATAATAAAAAAATATGTTCTGTAATATTAACTCCCACACCGATATCGGTGACGGTGGCCGATTTCATTGAAACCAGGCCAGTTACGCAGGAGTAATTTTATACTGCCCAAGTGTGTGCGCAGTACACAAGAGCACTCTCTCTTCCTTTTACTCTCATAATTCAGTGGGACGGATAACCGACACGACTGACGAGAGATCAGGCGCAGGTCCGACTTTTTACATGCCCATCCGACGCATGGATCATCTTTCTTGTCAGACAATCAGGTGATCAGCCTGCATTGTCCTAACCAAACTTGGAAACAACATTTTTTGTTGTTCCAATGCGGGAATCGAACCCACGACCTCCGAGTCGAGAGCCAATGCTCTAACCACTAGACCACGGAGTCTGTAATACTAATATTAGTGTTATTTATAAAATATTATTAAATTATACTACCAAAAGGTTAATTTAAAAGTCAGACTGTAGGTCTGACTTTTTAAATCGATTGTCTATGTTGAATCGATCAATAGCTTGACTCAATTAAAAACCAGAACCTCTAAAAACCCAAAAATTCTCTCCCCTAGATGATCTTTTCCTTAATTTTTGGCAAAAACCACTTAGTTTGCAACCAAATCCATGGTCTGCTCCAGACCTAAACCATTCGTGTGTTAATAGTTTTAAAAAGTTATTGCAATTTAGTATTTTAAGTTTGAAACTTAAAATAAGATTTTTTTATAAAAAAAACGTTGATTTTTTTTAGAGTAATTTGTGAAACACTTCACATTTTAATGTGACTAAATATGCAGATATATATAAACGCATTATATTATTTGTATTTAAAGTTTAATACCAATATTCGTATTATTCGAATTTATTCGAATAATGTTTAGCCATTATTCGAATTGTTCGAATAGTAAAATTTGTCGAATAATAACATTCCCTAGTTATGATAGATATTTCGTACTGATTAACAATTACCTTCCAGCGAGGTCCTACCTAGAAAGATTCATTATCAATAATAAGGGCTCATTAGAGGCATGCAAGAGGAAACTGGACCGCGCGTGCACTTTTAGAACGCTCCTGCCGGATTTCTACGGCAACTTGCGCATCAAGAACTATGACGCGTACAAAATGTTGTAAGTTTGTGACTACAAAATATTTGTTTTAAAAAAAAATAAGACTGGCAAACTAGCGGGTCGCCTGATGGCAAGGGACTACCACCGTTAGTAATATATATTCTTTGCTACCACCGCCTAAGCCATAGACGTAGAGCGAAAAGCGACACTAAGACCCACTTGCGCCAATCCGTGTTAAAGTTAACCCTGGGTTGAAAATCATGTTCTTCGTATTTGTGAAAGAGAAACCATGATATTTTAACCCAAGGTTAACTTTAACCCGGATTGGCGCAAGTGGGCCTAAGGCAGTGGTCCCAACCTTTTTTTTACGCGGGCCACAAACCCGTTGTACTCCTGGTGTCGCGACACGGCCAAAATTTTTTAGGGACAAAAAAATATGTTGTTTAAAAGAGATGTTTGATTTTAGGCCAGCTCTATGTACATCACATAGGTAAATAGGAAAAATATAAGGGAATTTCATAAAAATACAAAAAAAGTAATTTGAAGAAGGGTACGTGCGTACAAAAATGATTATTTGAAGAGTTTTTTAATGCGAGAACCCTATTTTAGGGCGGCATTGACAGTTGTTTTGACTTGACTTTTGACGTAGTTGATAGTTTTAGGAAGAGACATCTTCTTGAGTGTCATACGTCTTTCTTTGTGAAAAGTCATGTCATTGTCAAAATGATACAGTCTGACAAGGATCTTTTGGCACGTGGACAAAATCAGAACTAACATCACCGTCTTGTAAAATGTCACTTTTAATATTATGTATTGTTTTGTAGTTGCGACACTTACCTTTTGGCACGTGGATAAAATCAGTAATAACATCGCCGTCTTGTAAAATTTCACTTTTAGTAATAAGTATTGTTCTTATTTGCGACACTCACGCCCCCATCCAAGTGCCAAAAGATCCTTGTACGACTGTATTCTTTGGTTAATTCTGATCTAATCCGCCATGTTTTATTTTACGTTGTGTTGCTCTCCTTGACGGATTTATTTTAAATGTGCATTGAAACGAAGTGAAATAAAATAAAATAAAGGATAGGAAACAGATACTATATTATGTAGCTATATTTACATATAGTGTACATAGGGCTGGCCCACGCCTCATACATTTCTAGAACATCTCTTTTAACGATTTAATAATAGAATAACACAAGGTAGTTAAAAGAGTGAAACTAAACATATAAGATGAGCTAACGACACAAACTAAAATAAAATAACAAATATGTATTATAATAATTATGTTCACTCAGTGAGATTTTTGGAATTGTGAACGCTTTTTCACAACTTTATCTAACGGTTACAGATTTCACGCGGGCCGCAGATAAAGGCCCGGCGCGCGGCGGGCCGCATGCGGCCCGCGGGCCGCGGGTTGGGGATAGCGGGCCTAAGGGGATCGTATTTAAAATTTAGCTCAGACTTTCAATTTGCTTTCAACGTGTAGGAATAATGTGGCAAGCCCAAAGGGAGATCTCCGACCGAGCGAGATGGTATGCTCGGTCAGGCCGAAGTCCACTGTAGTGGTTTTCAGATGTCGTATATATGTCGCCGATCTTAGAAAACTTCGATAGCGCGATTCAGGACTGTGCGCTGATTGATCCGCCACATCACTCCCCCTAAAAACGGAGGTCGAATTTTGAGTCTTCTGCTTGAGTCGCCAGTGCCAGAGTCCCAGTGAGTCGGAACTGTACTGCTGCTGCATGGGCTCCAGTGAGTCGAAGTGCTACCGTGCGGGGCCGATGCTACGTGCTGACCAGAAGAGGTGTGCTCTGCTTGCTGACCGATCGTTGTAGCTACGTGTGACGACCAGGAGAGGTGCCGCGTGCTCTGCTTACTGATCGTGTAGCTACGTGTGCTGAATGCTGACAGGAGAGGTGCTTCATGCTCTGCTTGCTGACCGGTCCGTGTAGTGAGAGTGCCCGTTGAAGCCGATGAGGATTCGACCAGGCCGCGCTGCGTTGCGACTGGTGGTCGAGGTACCCGATGAGGCTAAAAGCTGGCTGGCGTGGTGCGGAGGGGTGGGGAGTGATGATGATGTCCAGAAGGAGGCGTGTTCTGTCGAGGGTCACCAATGTGGGAATGGTTTGGCAAGCCCAAAGGGAGATCTCCGACCGAGCGAGATGGTATGCTCGGTCAGGCCGAAGCCCACTGTAGTGGTTTTCAGATGTCGTATATATGTCGCTGATCTTTGAAAACTTCGATAGCGCGATTCAGGACTGTGCGCTGATTGGTTCGCCACAAACGAATTATAAGTAAATCGTCTTAAAAGTTAGGACTAACACGCATTTGACATTGGTTTGACGTTTCATAATACCATTTTGCTATTTTATGTTAAAACTGATAAGTTACGGAAAGTAGACGGCATCGAAACTGCATTATTATAAGATTTAATTAGCAGAATCGACCTACAATTACAGTTATTAATTATAATTTATATGCTCTAGACACGCTACTTTAGATTATTGTTATTACAATGTCACTGCACAATGTACAGAGATTAATCTTCGTTACTAAATAACTGCTTAGGTTTTAGTCCTTATTAATTAAAGGAATTAAAACGGCTTTTACCTGGCCAAAATTCGGACAGACTAAGATTTTAATATGATTTTAATCTATCTATATTTTATAATACATAATAATAATAATATTATCTATGGACGCTGCACACCACGTCAATCTGATCCCGTGGTAAGTTCTCGAAGAACTTGTGTTACGGGTACCAGACAACGGAAATATATTTAATACTTTTGTACTATACATATATTTAAGATTTTTTATTATATTATACACATCCATGACCCAGGAACACAGAAAAACTTTTTGTTCCTTCGGCGGGATTTGAACCCGCGATCCCCGGCTTGAGCACCAACACGCTCAACCAACTGAGCCACAGAGGTCGTCAAAGAGGTCGTTCCTTTTTAATCGCACCTTCGGCAAAGAATATAATATATTACTAACGTACCTTCGGTGCAACAAAGTCACAACAGCTCATTATTAAATTTTACAGGAGAGAACTTTTAAGCTTTTTTTCACATTTATTTCATGATTTCTGGATCACTTTTTATAGTAGGCTAAGTTTTTAGCCTCCTATATATAGCCTACTAAGGTTTAAGCCAACTATAAAAAGTGATCCAGAAATCATGAAATAAATGTGAAAAAAATCTTAAAAGTTCTCTCCTGTAAAATTTAATAATGAGCTGTTGTGACTTTGTTGCACCGAAGGTGCGATATACAGGAATACTTTTTCATCGGTACAATAAATTTTACCACGTCATTGTTATCGATAATAGAGTATATTTCACAAATAAAAAAAATTTTTTTTTTGTTCATTTCAATTACTTTATCCTATAACCAATCTAATACCGCATGGACGTACTAACTACAAGGCGTCAACGGGTGCGGTACGAGGTAGGGGGCGGCGGGGTGGGGTACGAGTTAGCAACAAAGCATCGATAGATGCGTAATGCATCCACATTTTGTATAAGTTTAGCGGATAAGTTCGGAGATTGATAATTTTGTTTTTTTGTTCCAAAGGGGTAGGAACAAAAATCGCTAGTATTTTTTATTTTTGACATCAATTACGTATGTTGATTTATTGTACTGGTGAAAAAATAATCCTGTATACATACAATATATAAAAGGAAACCTGATTGACTGATGTATCAACGCACAGGCCAAACCCTTGAGGCTAGAAATTTGAAATCTTGAACACGTATTTTTAGAAATTCAACCCCCAAGGGGGTAAAGTAGGGGATTTATATTTGTATTAAACTTTTTATTCCTTGGACATAATTTACATGAAATCTTTGAATTGAGTAGGGAAAAAATGAGTTAGGTATTCTACGTGGGTAAAATAGGGGATGAAATTTTAAAACCTAATTTTCTCGCGGGTGAAGACGCGGGCAATTAATTGTTATAATTATATTATTCTACGTTGTTATAATATTGATAATATTAATAATAATAAATTAATCAGTACACCTACAACTTTATTTCAGCACTAACGCATTATTACCTAAAATGACTCCAGACTACGGTAGAGTCATTTTGGTTAAGTGTTTCGGCAACAAATTCGAAACTGAAAAACTTATGGATTACTATAAATTCTTCATCTCTGTAAGTACTTAATAGTACCTCAGTGGGGTTAGCAGGAACAATTGACAACAACGTATTCGAAAAATATCGAAAGAGAATTCTATGAAAATTATGAAAGCGCCCATACGGTTGACATTCGATAAAGTTACAAATACTTAGTTATCAATTGTTCTTGCTTGCGCTGCAGATTACTAAATATTTACATTTTTATTTTAAACTAGATTTTTCCCGCGGCTACGTGCGCGTAAATACTTTATCCCGCAGGAACACTGTACTTTTCCGGGATAAAAAATATCCTATGTCCTTTCCCTTGGACATAGGATATTTTTAACCGACTTCCCAAAAAAGGAGGCGGTTATACGTTCGGCTGTATATATTTTTTTTTTTTTTTTTATTTTTTTTGTATGTTCAACGATTACTCCGCCGCCTGTGGACCGATTTTCAAAATTTTTTCTGTGGTGTATAGGGTGTAATCCCAAATTGGTCCTTTTGATATCAAAGTGGTGACCTGATGATGGGATCCATGAGGAATCGAGGGAACTCCTCGAAATTTATATGGACACATATGGTGATTTTGACTTTTTCTGAAGTAGTTTAAGTATATGCTACCGAAAAGTAAGATTTTGCTCCAAGGTATACCCTGGATCCAAGAGTACAGAACAGAACTCCTGGCTCCTTATAGATACATGTTTGGGGATTTCGGCGTTGTTTAAAGAACTGCAAGCATATGCCACCCTGTCAGTTAGAGTAATCATCATCATCATCACCACTATCACACCATACATCATCAGATTATGATGATATAAAAGGTATTTCTCATAGTATTTTACACTAACACGGAGATCTTTGAACATTACTCTGCCGTTTATGGACCTATTTGCAAAATTCTTTTGTTGTTGTAAAGGGTTTAGTTCGAAATTGGTCCTTTAGTCACTAAAGTGGGAACCTGATGATGCGATCCATGAGGAATCGAGGGAACTCCTCGAAATTTATATCCACACATATAGTGATTTTGACTTTTACTGAAGTAACACAAGCATATGCTACCAAAAAATAAGATATTGTACCAAGATATACCCTGGATCCAAAAGCACTGTACAGAACTCCTCAGTCTTTAAAGATATGCGTTTGGAAATTTCGGCATTGTTTAATGAACTGCAAGCATATGCCAATTTATAACTTACAGTAATCATCATCATCATCTTAATAGCAATACCTTATGGAAGCTTGGCGCGTATTCAATTATACATTCGATCGTTTAGTTTAGACGTTCTTAAGACGTATTAATAATAACTTAAGAAAATATATCTCTAAAAAGGGTGAAATTATTATTTTTAAACAAAAAATTAAACCGACTTCCAAAGTAAAAATACACAAAAAAGTATGAAATAAAACTTGATCTCTAAATAATTCCCCTTTCAAATTCGGCTAAAATTTTTACTATTTCTCTACTCAATCTTATTAATTTTGAAGTCGGTACCAGAAAATATGAACGTAAGTTCTATAAAATATTGTAGAATATTGTTTGGGCTGGTACCGATTTCAAAATTAATAAGATTGAGTAGAGAAATAGTAAAAATTTTAGCCGAATTTGAAAGGGGAATTATTTAGAGATCAAGTTTTATTTCATACTTTTTTGTGTATTTTTACTTTGGAAGTCGGTTTAATTTTTTGTTTAAAAATAATAATTGTCTATACCAAATTTAATAAAAATCGGTTCAGCGGTTAAAGCGTGAAGACGTAACAGACAGACTGGCAGTCAGACACACTTTCGCATTTATAATATTAGTATTTTAAATTACTATTAGGATGATAATGCAGGTAAACAAAAATTACTTAACCAATAGCGTGTCAGGATAAGGCTTATAACCTAAAAAGTTAGAGGACTAAATAAATTTTTCCCAGACCCGAAATCCTTAAGCTTAGATACCTACACCTAGGTTATGTTTCCCGTACTCTATATTGTATTATGTATAGAATATGTATGGTAGATACTTTTTTACATCTAGTTTCAAATCACAATAATGATGCAAAAGTTGTTCTGAACTTGAACTAATTTGGTTTCAATATTTCAGCTATGCGAATATGTGCAGGCGCATGATTATATTACCGGTATAAGGTATCTGGTGGACTGCAGGGAGTCCGACATCTTGGAATTCGCCAAGGCGTCCAACTTAATCAACTTCAAGAAGATCATGGATGTGTCGATTGTAAGAATATCGTCCAATAGCTACGTAATGAAGAGCATAACTTCGGCCCTAACGACTCCATATTGGGCTCGGAATCGGCCTATATAACGTTTGGTAAAATAAACTAAGGATATTTTGGCTGTATGATCTACTACTTATATAAAGACGTTTAGGAAAAAAATCATCTCATAATCGGTGAATCTCCGCTCAACGCAAACTCGCCCGTATAAAGATATAAAGGAAGATATTTTTTTGAGTGCAACAATTATTTTTCTGCCTAAACATATACAGTGTTTTGTCTCCTTCTATCGAATAAAAAATGTCACTTGTGTGACGTGAACAAAACACTGCATAACTATTCAAAGCTTATACAGCGTTTATTAGTAAGGGGTATTGAGCAGTAGATCCCTTGCCCAAAATATCCGCAGTTGATTTTACTGAACCTTATATAATTAACTAGCTGTCCCGGCGAACTTCGTACCGCCTTAGAATTAAATTTGTTGACGTACTGACAGCAGCGCCACCTACCAGATCCAATTACAAATCTAAACTATTCTCGAACCCACTTGAACCACAGAATAGATATTAGTTACTGCTTGAACTCACACAACAAAATTCATGAAAATCTCTCCATTATGAATAATTTAATATGGCTCGGGTTACGTAGTAATTATTCAATAATCTGTGGCTCGGGTCTTTCCTCAATATGAGATTGACATTTAAATCGACACTAGTGTGTTCTATTTTCAGCTCTATTTTTCTATTTGCAATGCTGTAAATTTTCTCCGACATAACGGATTCCGGTTCATTTTTTTTTTTTTTTAATTTAATAATTTATTTATTTCTCATTTACAATTTGTGCTACTTAAATTTATCAGAGAATGAGATCCACCTAGTAAGTGTCATAAGACACTTGTGTCAGGTGGACTCGCCCTTCCATAATTCCGTGTGTGTGTGTGTGTGTGTGTGTGTGTGTGTGTGTGTGTGTGTGTGTGTGTGTGTGTGTGTGTGTGTGTGTGTGTGTGTGTGTGTGTGTGTGTGTGTGTGTGAAAGAGACTAGACTACCAGGTATTTAAGGATAGCTTCAATTTCATTATAAGTTTTAGTAATTAGCCAAATTTGAACAGTTTTTTTACATTTTCGATGAGTGACCGGATATATGTCTAGAATTTTGTTAATTTTATTGTATAAATGGACCGAGATTGAATTGTACTGTCTCTGAGCAAAGGTTGTATTTGTTTTAGCTAAAGCTATAACTTTCCCTTTTTTGCGTCGAGATTTATCGTCAGGTTCGTAGGGTAAGTATTTGTGGCATCTTAAAACTATGGATAGTATATAAAGTTTCCTAACCGATAAGAGTTTACACAGAGAATATAAATCTTCAGTAGGAAAACGATATGGCTTTCGGTACATTATTTTAAGCAAGCAACGTTGGCTCCTTTCAATGCTTATAAATTTATCTTTACTGGCCCCTCCCCATACCGCGATGCAATATCCAATTATTGACTGTCCTAAAGAAAGATATATCATATTTAATAGTTTATTGTTTGCAATATAACGTAGTTTTTTAAATATCCAATTGAGTTTCCTAATACGATTACAGGTGTATTCGATATGAGAGTTCCACCGTAAAGCCTGGTCTAGCATAACTCCAAGATATTTGGTAAATTTAACTCTCGTAACTCTACTGCAGGAACAGATGCATTGTGCGTTAGTTTGTCCACATTCATGTATGGCTAGAGAAAGGCTAGATTTAGGCTGAGTTTTTTCAGTGATACTGTAACATATATAGTTTGTTTTGTGGATGTTTAATGTGAGAAGATTAAGACGTAGCCAATTGGCTACTCTCGATAATCCCTCAGTAGCAGCACTGAAAGTCGATTCCCAAGTAGCGCCGGTAAAGACTAGTGCTGTGTCATCCGCATATGATATAATGTGTCCGTTCTCAAGAGTCATGTTAGTTAAAGAATTTATATATATTAGGAACAGGGTAGGTCCTAAAACACTGCCCTGTGGGACACCATAAGTGATACTAGCCTCGTTACTTACATAGTTATTTATTTTCACCATTTGTTTACGGTCTTGAAGGTAATTTGATAGAAGTTTTAGACTAGTACCCCTTATACCAATGGCATCTAGTTTTTTAACAAGAATGGGCACAGAGACAGTGTCAAATGCCTTTTTTAAGTCAAGGAATACTGTCAGGCATTTATTATTGTTATCTAACTTTTCAGTAATTAAGGAAGTTAAAGCCAATATTGCGTCTTCGGTAGATTTGTTACGTCTAAATCCAAACTGTGAATCAGATATAATTTTGAAATCGTCGAGATACTTAACTATGCGTTTATTTATTGTTTTTTCAATAATTTTAGAAATACCGGGCAGAACCGAAATAGGCCTATAGTTACTAACATCATCTTTTGTCCCGTTCTTATACACCGGAGTAATAAGAGCCTTTTTTAGAGGACTAGGGAATATGCCTTCTTTAAAACATAAATTTGCGAGGTGACTGATAATGGGGGAGAGTATAGAGGAACACACTTTTAGGGCTTTTGTCGTTATGTTGTCCCAACCAGGTGCGCTTTCGGACTTTAAGCTTGAGATGATTTGACTGATTTCTTCAGGGTCAGTTTCTAGCATAACGAAAGATGAGGAATGAGAGCACGGTCGGGGATTGAAATTGTAGTTTTTGTTTATGTTTTCTGCTAAATTTCTTCCTATGTTTGCAAAATATTTATTAGCATAATCCACTGATTCTTGCGGAGAAGTTTTGATATTTAATAGATCTATATTTGGAGTTTTATTAGAGTTTAAGTTAGTAACGTCTTTTATAATATTCCATAGTTGCTTAGGATTTTTTAAATTCTCGTTTATTTTATTTTTTTCATATTTATTTTTTAGTTTCCTTATTAGTTTGTTACAAAAATTACGGTATCTGGTAAAAGTTATTTTTAAAATATCATTGTGTGGGTCTTGTTTTAATTTATTTTGCATTTTATTACGTGTTTTTATACAGCGAAGTATGCCTGAGCTTATCCATGGTTTAATATTACGTTGTGTCTTAGGTTTTTTCTTTATGATAGTACTTTCTTCGATGCATTCGGAGAGAATTAAGATTAACCTTTCGGTAATGATGTTTGGGTCACTTAGTGTTAAGAGATATTCGATATTTTTGGTTTGTATAATATTAGCAACTAATTCATAATCGACAGTTTTAATCACTTTCGAGCATTTTATAATATCTTTTTTGTTTGATAAACTAAGGAATAAAGTATCGTGATCCGTAGTAGAAGTTTTAAGTATCGCGATTTTAGCTGATAGATTACAAGGAGCCATCTTAAGCATGATATGGTCCAGACAGTTTGTCTGTCTTGTGGGGAGACAATGCCCAGGAAGTATTCCATAAGCCGAAAGCATGTTAAGATAGTCTGATCTATTGCGGCTATCTTGGGGGCTCTCGTTTAGTCCAGGGGTGAGGTTGATATTTAAGTCTCCGGTTAGTATCGTATTTCGACTTGTTTTAATTGTATCTAGATACAGATTAAGAGAATTTATAAAAACACTAGCATTAGAATGTGACGGAGACCTATAAATACATAATATTGTATAGTCAAAAATGCACACCTCAATGCAGGTAGCATGTGTTATTTTAACCTCCTTAATTTTAACTTGCAAATTATTTTTTACGTACACCACTACACCGTCACTTTTGTTGTTATTATATTCGGTTGACAAATGTGTGTAATTAGTTAACGACGGGATCGGTTTATTAGAGCTCAGCCAGCACTCAGTAAGTATCAATATATCTACATCGAATCCCAACAGAGCAAGAGTTGCTTGATTATCTTCAAAATTGCGGTAAATACTTCTAATATTCTGTGTTATTATCGATAAGTCATTTGTGTTGATAAACTTCGGTAAATCCTTTAAGTCGCAGTCAATTATTTGGGCAAATTCAGTACGGTCAATTTCATTTATGGTTGAGAGCGTATCAGCCATTAGAAAATTTTATATCAAACAAGAATTTTGTATAAAAAATGTCTAATAAAAAGATTATGATCTTAAGATTCCTGGTATATAATATATCCGTAATTTTAATTTTGTTTCCTGATAGAGTTATTTTTAAAAAATTTGGTGTTAAATGTGTATGTGTTCTGTATAGTATAAAGTATGTTTTTGTGTTACAGAATGATGATTTTAAACGTAGTACAATAATAAAATTTGACATATAATAATTTTTACACTTATCTAGTCATTTTTAGGGTTCCGTAATACTTAAGGAACCCTTATAGTTTCGCTCTGTCCGTCTGTCTGTCTGTCTGTCTGTCTGTCTGTCTGTCTGTCTGTCCGCGCCTCTAGCTCCTGTAATTATGAATATAAATTGATGAAATTTGGTGCAGTTATAGATTGTGTATAGATCACGGTTTCGGGATCATAAAAAAATAATAATTTTATATTTTAGGGATGGCTCTCCATACATGTGAAGTGGGGATGAAAAATATTTTTTCACTCTACCCCATCGTGTGGGGTATCGTAGAATAGGTCTTTTAAAATAAAGGCAAGGTTTCATGCGTAACTTTTTTATAAAGTTGACCATTTTCGAGTAATCGGCCTCCAAAGTAGTTCGTAAGTTGGTCCCCCCCCTAGCATTTTTAAACTATAGGAGATAGAAACTTGCAAATTTCCATGCTGATAGATCATGCTAAAAACTCTTTAGGAAAATTGTTGCGAACCAAATCGGACAGTAACTTTTGGAGTAATTAAAAAAAAGCATATTACGCGTTTATAGTTACGGAACCCTCTTTAGACATGTCCTGACATGCTCTTGGTTATTTTTCATTTAACAGTTGTTGGACTTGTGCTTCATTTGTTATTAATATAATTTTAGAGTATTCTTCCCTTCTGACATAGACCTTTCCGTATGCAGTCCAGCAAAACCTATATGAGCGCGACTTGACTAAGTCACGAGCCAAAAAGTAGAGTCTAGACGCTTTTGGTGTAAGCTGCTCTGAGACAAAGATCGGATTATCAACCTCAGTATTATAGCCTAAGTGCTTCACACTAAGTTTATTTTTATTTTTGATATTAAATGTCTTACACATTTTTAATAATTCAGTTTTTAATAGAGTTGAAGACGTTTCAATTATTATTGGAGGGTTTCTTTTGTCGTCTCTTTTAGTAGCAACTCTATAGATATCTTTTATGTCCGACTTAGTTGCTTCACATCCTATGGTCTTAGATAGATGCAAAAACATACCGACGAGATCATCCTTGCTCTCTCCAACCTTTTTTGGAACATTTTTCAACTCAATATTAGTCTTACGGTTGTTTCTCTGCATTTCCTCAATTTTGTCTTCAAGTACGGTAATATATTTTTTGTCCTCCTTGATCCGATCTTCCAGTTGCAGGATTTTTTCTTGGAAATCTTTATTTTGGGTTGTTAAAAATGTAATAGAGTTTTCAATACTTTGATTAGTATTTTGAATGGCCTTTAACGTATTTTCAAATTTTTTGAAATCCCTATTCTGTGAAGATAATAAAGATCCAAACATATTCTTCATCTCTTCTCTCAACCCAGCAAGTTCAGCGCTAAAATTCTTCTCCGTTCCCTTATTGCGCCGTGAAGTCACATATATATTTGGCGGAGTTGCTTGTGGCGCCATCTGCATCGATACATCTAACTCTGTGTCTGAGAGTGACTTATTTATTCCTTCCATAGTACTAGGATAGTATAAGCTGTCAGAGATAGCTTGTTACGCCCCTTAGATACGTCACCAGAGATGGCTGAGTTAAGGGTGGCCAATAGTAGACAAGGGGTGGTCCCACTATGCGGTAGGCGGTGTCTTCCTTAAGATGGCTGCCTGCGCAAGCGCAAGTATTGGCAGGATTGCTTAGTGACGTCAGCTAGTGGTGTGGAGCAATGGCTGCATGCCCTGTACTAGGGTCTCAGGTGTTAGGGAGTGTTAGATAAAAGCAAACTCACGTTGCGCGTTGTAATAGCTCCTTTCAACTTCTGTTGTCCTATTTTTTCTACTCGTATTTATTTTAAAATTTTCTATTTAATTCAATTTAAAATAAAAGTAACGTGGATTCAACACGACTATGTCTTTCGACGGTCCGGGGGGAAGAGGGAATTTAATCATTCATTTAATCCCAACCTCACTCTAAGTTGACAAAACTTACCCGTACTTCTTAATCTTCCAGGACGGATACTGCTTCAGGATTAAAGGTATGCATATAATATCGGAATCTAAAAGTGTTGATTATTTGGTGATGTTCCTGAAACAAGTGTTCAGCGCTAAGATCGCGAGCAGGATACAATATCACAAGTCATTGGAGACCATCTACGATGTGTTCCCAAAAGACATTCTGCCTGTGGAGTATGGGGGGATGGAGAAGAGTATACCGGGACTTCGTGGTAAGTATACCGGTTTCAGATATAATAATAATTATACCTACCATTTAATTAATTATGTTCGGTAAGTTTGGTAGGTAAATAGGTACCTATTTGAATCACCTACAATAGTATAATTAGGAATTCAGATATGTACCTGAAAGTTTAAACTCAAACTCAAACTCAAAATTTTTATTTCCATGTAGGTTATAATATAACGCTTATAGAATTGTCCTACATGATGCCTACCACCGGTTCGGAAACTAGCCCGGCGAGAAGAACCGTCGTAAGAAACTCGCACGGGGCCACCTTTTAGCAAAAAGATGGGAAAATTGTTCTTTTCAAAAAATATTTTTACAATGTTGTAACTTAATCTATATAACATTAGTTATAAGTACATAAAACATACTAAAGTACATAAAAGCAGCCTCGCATGGGGCCATCTTATTCCCAAGGTGTGCAATCGTTAATGAAATCACTGACTTTATATAATAACCTTTAGCACACAAACGGTCTTTAACTACTTTTTTAAATTTATTAATAGACAGACTTTGAACGTTTTCTGGGATTCTATTGTATAGGCGTATACATTGACCTTTAAAAGATTTACTAACTTTACTTAGTCTGATCACCGGAATGTCTAATTTGTGTTTATTTCTAGTGTTCATGCAATGATTATTACTTTTCGTATTGAACATAGGTATTTAAATTTTTTCTAACATACAACACATTGTCTAAAATGTATTGAGAAGCGACGGTCAGAATTCCTATTTCTTTAAACTTTTCTCTCAGAGATTCAAAGCAGGACATTTTGTAAATAGAACGTATTGCTCGCTTCTGCAGCACAAATATTGTATAAGCGAACAGGAAACTGAGCGACTTCACTTTATTAGTTACTAGTCTTTTTATTTTTAGCATAATTTTACTAATAATTATAGTAAACTTTCTGTAACAAAATATCACAATTTTTTTTTACACAGTACGGTGATTATTACAAAAAAATAATTAAAGTGATTTTGATTCAGTCCTTATAGATAGTTAGGCAGTCCTTATATATGAGATAATATTGCATTGCATAGTCCTTATAAGATCAATACGAGTTCTTATTAGTATACACTATTCAAATTATTATAGACGGGCTACAAATTATAATACATGATAATACAGCCAGCTAAGAATTAATATCCATAGTTTTCAAAGCGTATTAAAGAAAGGAAATTTAGTTGTGTTGCCATTGACAAAAAAATTAAAACCACTTATAATAATTCTTGGTCAGGTCGTCGAGCTTTCGAGACCAGTATAAAAATATATATTCCTTCCAGATGACTTATTCAGAGAACTAGATTCCACGGAGTTTACGCAGTATTTTGAGGAAATGAAGAAAGCGCGCACCAACGAGGATCTACGCCTTGCGGCCAAATTTAACGAGGAGTATTTGGGACTCCCCGGAACATTCAGAACATTGAACGTCGATTGATTAATTATTCATTCATTCGCACATTATCCTGCCCAAAAAAATATTATAGATCGAATTATTGTAGTGTAATAGAATCTCAGTTGTATAATTATATTCTTTCAGTGTATATTAAGTTTAATTTGTGATGATCATGATTAAGTTCAGCACTTATAGCTGACTACGTATTTACTTGTTACTACTTAGAAAACTATGCTTACTATATTCTGATGGTGGAGAAGAGATACTTTTAATGGTAATTTTTATTGTAGCGGTTTAAAACGTAAGTATTACATGTAAGTAATTACTTAAATGGTGTTCAACATTTTTTTTGTTTTTCTTGCCCTACTCTACTACAAATATAATAACTCCCCACACCGATTTCGGTGACGGTGGTGGTCGGTTTCATTGAAATCAGGCCAGTTATGCAGGAGTAATTTTATAGTGTCCAAGTGTGTGCGCAATACCTACACAAGAGCACTTTCTCTTCCTTTACTCTCGTAACCCAGTGGGACGGATAACCGACACGACTGGCGAGAGATCAGGCGCAGGACTGACTTTTTACATGCCCATCCGACGCATGGATCTTTCTTGTCAGATAATCAGGTGATCAGCCTGCATTGTCCTAACCAAACTTGGAAACAACATTTTTTGTTGTTCCAATGCGGGAATCGAACCCACGACCTCCGAGTCGAGAGCCAATGCTCTAACCACTAGACCACGGAGGTTGTAAATTACTACAAATATACCTGTTTAGTGACAGGTTTAATGACAATTTGATTTATTGTATTAGAAAATACACTATCTGTACAAGTCTTCTCAGTAGGTTAGAGTTCAACGGGCGCGGTCTCTTTGACCTTCTGGACGAGTCGATTTTATTTTGTCTCCAGTATGAAACAATTTTATAATTTCTATGGATGACTTAAAAAAACTACGTACGGTTTAACCGTGTAAACACCAAAATATTGTGCAACTACAATAATATACGATAATAAAAATACTATATTGTAATAATTAATAATGTAGTATTATTATTATTATTATTTATTTATTTATTAATTCATACAAATAAAAACAAAATATAAAATAAAGTCCTACAAAACTGTTCTTCAGTTTGTCTGTAGAATTACAGACAAACTGAAGAATACATTATTATTACTTACATTATTTTTGTTTAGGTATTACATTATAACTATCGCGTATGGTGACAAAAAAAAAGCATTTTTTTGACAAATATTGTTTAGAAAATATAGCACATAGTATTTTTTATATGAAGTTAACCAGGAAACGAGCACACGGAACGCCTGATGGTAAGCGATTACCGCCATCCTTGGACACTCGTTTTTGTGACTCCTCTGGTTTTGTGACTTGCGTACCAGTCCTTAAAATCTTCAACAACACATGCGTTATTTCACGCCGGTTTTCTGTGAGGCCGTGGTATTTACCCGGTCGAGCCGTCCATTCATGCCGAAGCGTGGCTCTTCCACGTAAAATTTTATAATAGGTAGGACGTAAGTATCTTTTGGTAATGTTTGCTAAGCAGTAGTAAAAATAATAAACAAGGTACTCCTAGATACCCACAAATTTTATTGGTCCAATATTTTTTTCTTAATATAACAATTTTTGTTAAAAATCGTACAGTAATAGATATTATTGTGTAAAGTACCTACAACAGATTCGTGTACCAAAAATAACCATTTTTAAAGTATTTTTATTATAATATCGTATATTTGTACCATATTCGTATTGGATAACATTATGATGGTGTTCAAGAACTGCTATTACCTAATTTTATGGACTTCAACTGACAACTGGGAATGGTCTTCATTTTGACGTTTAAACTTTTTAATACAATTTAAAAAGTTCTTATGTCAATGAGAGCTCCATGGCCTAGTGGTTAGGACGATTGATTTGCACTCGAGAGTGTGCAGGTTCGAAACCCAGGTTGTGGCGTGTACCAATGAGACTTTTTCAGATCCCAAGTACATTATACGGACGCTCTAACGATGAAGGAAAACATCGTGAGGAAACCCGTACATGGTTTGTCCCAGACGTATTGACCAGTCATTCCTCTGGACTAGGCTATGTTGTGAGAATACCGTATGTGCTTGGGCAAACATACGACATTTAAAAACCAACTGTCCCAGCCACTACAGTATTTCAAGAGTGGTTACTTTTCTCGGAGAATACTGTATAAATCGTCCAATAAGGATGAAAAGGCGTAAGTACCTATATCAAAATGAAGACCATTCCCAGTTGTCAATTGAAGTCCATAAAATTAGGTAATAGGGCAGCAGATACGTCATCAATCTATTTACAACAAGATAATATAGCTTATGTAAGTTACGGCAAAGTCGGGTACTTAAAATATTAATCACTCACAAACTTATTAAGTACCTATAATAAAATGATATATCCTGTACTTAACTTAAGGGATATAATTAATCGAGCGAACAAAAAATAAGTTGGCGGCTGCACGTGAGCATACTGTATTACTGATTTTGGCAGCGAATTAATATGTTGGCGACTAAATTACTAAACTGGCGAAAACACTCGGGTGACAAAAAATTCTAAAGTCGGCAGATAAAAAGAGGCGAAATTTAATCCAAATTAGCACCGACATTTATAAGTTGGTGACTTAATTTCCGAGTTGGTGACCATTATACCATATAAGCAGCTATAAAGCCAGATTTGGTTGATAAATTAATGGCTGCTAAAAATTCAATTTGCAGGCTACGGAAAATCCTATATTTGGATACTGTTGGAGTATGTTTTTCTTTGTCATGGGTGTCATTTTCTAGGTTTCTGGGGGTGCAGAATAATATGAAAATAAAATTTGTTTCGTAATTCCACAATGGCGTTGTTATTAAAATTAACAAGGTTGTCCTTTTCCCGGTTTCTGGGGGTTCTTTTACAAAATTGTCTTCCAATTTCATTTTCCAAAATGGAGAATATTCAATCTTCGGAAAATGAATATGAATACAAAATTAAAAGATCTTTGGGATGCTAATTATGATTTATGATTATTATTACAGTATGTTATGTAGTTCAAAGTACCAGCTATGTAGGTATAGAAATTTTGAAAAATTCAGGATTCATGAATTTTTCTGCCATTCATGAAGAAAATATGCGATTTCTAGATTAATAAGGGGGAGCAAATTTTCATTACTTTTGCAGTAGGATGCACCGTTTCTGAGATAGAAGCGACTATAGAAAAAAATATGACAATGCTGTACTGAGATACGACGGATGTATAAATCTATAGAAATGTTGGAAAATTCAGGATTTTCGACAAATTTTTTCTCCCATCATGAAGAAAATGTGATGTTGCGGGGTTCTTTAGGGGGACGAAATTTTCCTTATTTTTTCAATAGGATGCATTGTTTCCGAGATATAATTAATTTTATAAAAAAAGAAGTAATGCTGTACATTGAGATACGACGGATGTATAAACGTATAGAAATGTTGGAAAATTCAAGATTTTCGAAAAAAATTTTCACCCATCATGAAGAAAATATGATGTTGCGAGGTTCCTAAGGGGGACGAAATTTTCATTATTTTTTCAATAGGATGTACCGTTTCCGAGATAGAATCAATTTTATAAAAAAAGAAGTAAATGCTGTACATTGAGATACGACGGATGTTTAAAATAGCTATAGAAATGTTGGAAAATTCAGGATTTTCGAATTTTTTTTTCTCCCATCATGAAGAAAATATGATGTTGCAGGGTTCCAAAGGGGGGCGAAATTTTCATTATTTTTTCAATAGGATGCACCGTTTCCGAGATAGAATCAATTTTATAAAAAAAGAAGTAAATGCTGTACATTGAGATACGACGGATGTTTATAGCTATAGAAATGTTGGAAAATTCAGGATTTTTGAAATTTTTTTCTCCCATCATGAAGAAAATATGATGTTGCGGAGTTCCTAACGGGGGCGAAATTTTCATTATTTTTTCAATAGGATGCACCGTTTCCGAGATAGAATCAACTTTATAAAAACATAGTAAATGCTCTACATTGAGATACATTCCTAGATGTATAAAGCTATAGAAATGTTGGAAAATTCAGGATTTTCAAATTTCTTTTTCTCCCATCATGAAGAAAATATGAGGTTGTTGGGTTACTAAGGAAATTTAAAATGGATGACTTTTTTGTAATCAGCACCCCCAGTAACCAATATAAGGACACCCATATTATTTTTATGAAATTAAGTATGTCCGCCATATTGGAATTTCAAAACGAATGTCATTTTCGTATCCAGCACTCCCAAAAACCTAGTAAACGACACCCATATCAATTTTACGAAAAATAAATATCCGCCATTTTTAAATTTCAAAATTAATCTACACAATAATCTACACCTCCCTAAAACCGAGAAAAATAAAAAAATTGGGAATTTTGTACGCTCCTTTATGGTTTTTTGTGTGCGCTCGTTTCGCTGCTTGTATGGTTTTTGAGTTACCTACATCAGGGAAAATATATGTGCCTATTCTTAAATTAAATGTGTACTCACAAATTGTCGCCAAGATGGTTATTTAGTCGCTAAAACATAATCTGTCTGCCAGTTTGGAAAATTCAGTGGTATTATTTAGTCACCAGATTAGTAATTTTTTTGTTCCTTACATTCTTTCGCCAACTTGGTAATTTAGTATTCAATATTGGGTATTTGCACATCCAAAATTTAATTGTTTTGTCGCAAGTTTAAATACATGCCTTAACTTAAGGCACCAAAGAACAAGACTAAGTTAAAACTACACAATACATCCAATAAGCAAAGGCAACGTACACTTTACGTCTCCAAACGTGTAGTCTAGTTCAGTGCTTCGTCACAAAATTATTGTTCGTCCCATATTGTTAAATGTATTACAATTTACAAACAATCGAAAATTTTACTTTGTTGAATTGTGAATTAGAACTCTGTGATTTTTTTACCCGACTACGGTGAATGCAAAAGGAAGGGTAATGATTTTGGCAGTCTATGTAGGGTAAATACGCCAAACGTCGGCCCCCCTCCAATCCTCGGCCGTCTGCACATTTTCAGCTTGCATTCATTCAAAAGGTAATTAAGTGTTAATTTTGCCACTGAAATTGCAAGCTTAGTTCATACTCTTTAAGTGAAAACCGCTACTATCCGATAACGTCACTTGCTCTTCACACACCGAGCGTCAGTAGCGATAGCGCCGTTGAAGCATTGAAGTTCGTAGTTAAAACAGCTTACTTGCTGTGAATACCCACGATTCGGGGATTGATATTACAGAGGTAAGACATTTCTTTTTTTTTGGTTTCTAGCTTTGCTATCACTAAAAAGGTATTTTTACTATATTTTGAGATTGTTTTTTGAACGTTTTGCGTATTGGTTTTAGGGAAAAATAGGGGGCCGTCATTAGAATACCAGTTTTGACTGAAAATCGGAATCTCGGCCGGGGCCGACTTAAGGTAAATGCAGTCTGTTTTATAAAGTCCAATACTACGAATTCCATTGTCTTAGTAGTAAAATTTGTAACGCTTTTATGTTAATAAATCTATTTTACGTTCAATCGCCAAATACCGGCCGGGGTGGTATTAGCTGAATCTCGAGAAATAAGCTATACGAAACAGGGGCAATAAGCTATAAGCTCCAGTCGTACGTCGGAGCTGCACACGTACTTATTTTTTTTATAAAAATAGTAACTTATTATAACGTAAAGTTTTGGGATGAAACACTAAACCTGCTTGCGTATGGAACCTTTACGTGTGTGATGTCCCTGGGCGTTTCACTTCTATGTCCCAAATGTTCAAGAAGTCCTAAGCAGAGTTGTTCGTCAATAGACTTATTTTCTGGCCTCACTTATTCTTTAGTCAACAGTCAGATTTCTGAAAGTCCCAGGCATTCCCATGTATTCATTGAAAATATCTTTCGGTCGGTAATTTTCGTCTGTACGAGCTTCGTTTATGTCCTGTCTATAATTTATGAACTCTTCATTGGCCAAACTGTTTATTAAATTCTCTGAAATTAACAATTAAAATATGTAGGCAATTTACATAATGAAATATGTACTTAATAATATGTCCTACTGTATAGTTTTATGCGCAATAAAATTATTTAATTTACATCCTTCGCCTAACTAATTACCTCACTTTAAGCGAAACTAAATGACTTTCAAAAGCATGGTAATTTTCAGGGTTCCGTTATACTCAAGGAACCCTTAGGTATGTTTTCTCTCTGTCCGTCCTCTGTCTGTCTGTGTGTCTGTCTATCCGCGCCTCTAGCTTCTGTAATTTGGAATATAAATGGATGATATTTGGTATAGTTAAAGTCTGTGTATAGATCTGGATTTTGACATCATAAAATAATAATAATTTTACATTTTAGGAGTGGCTCTCATGTGAAGTGTGGATGAAAAATAATTTTTCACTCTACCTCATCGTGTGGGGTATCGTTGAATAGGTATTTTAAAATAAAGTAAAGTTTCTTGCATGACTTTTTTTTCAGCCTCTAAAGTGGGTTATTAGTTTATCCCCCACTGGAATTTCTAAACTATGAGATTTAGAAAATCGCAATTTTTCATGCTGATAGATTTCATGCTGCGAAATCGGGCAGTAACTTTTGAAGTATTTTTGTAAAAAACCTATAACGAGTTTATAGTTACGGAACCCTTCTTAGACATGACATGCTCTTAGTTAGGTTACTTATAATGGATTAGACGGCAAATGGCAATGCGCTTGCGAGCATCCTAGTAGTAGCCTTAGCCCTTACCGTGCAACTCCTCTATAGGTTTTTCTTTTCCTCCGTATTCTGCGGGCAGTATATCTTTTGGTATATACTGGTACACTGTCTCCATACTTTTGTGTGTCTGAATTCTGCTCGCTATTTTCGGACTCACCACTTGTTTGAACAGCGCTACAAACGCATCAAGAGCCTTGGATCCAGTCAACAGGTGGATTCCCCTTATCCTCATGCTATAGCCTTCCTAAAAATATTCATATACTAGAGGTCGCTCTAAAGTCGTAAATTATCTTGGCTCATAAATAGGTATATATGAAAAAATCTTAATGTTGTGAAATATTGATAAACGTTAACGTGTAACAAAATTTTACCTATCCAAGGAATTTGTATTAGTTACAAATTCCTTGTACCTATCAAACGCACGGCAGTATGTGTTAATAATAATCTGAGGTTATTCACAATGTGAATTTTTATCTCTAGCTCTAACTTGTTTCGCGAACTCTACAATTTAACATTTAGCAGGTGGGTTAATAATCAAGCTTAACATTATTATTATTGGTAGTGAGGATATTCACTATTGCTTAGTCTGTAGGTAAACTAAGGACTTAAGTTTGCGGCAGAATACCTTTTGTTTTACCTCCTTACTACTAAAAATATTTAGGTACACAACGGGTAACTTATACAACATTGCTCTCTCTAACATACAAGACAGGCAGACAAATACCGCATAGTTATTGTACACAACGGACGGATAATATAACGGATAACTTAATATACAACTACATGTATTATTAGTAAGGGCCACGTAAAAACCTCGTATACTCACAAAGGCAATGTCTAGGGCTTTACGAAAATCTGAAAAATTCACAGTCATTGCATATTCTATAGGATTTGCGTCCCTCCAGTCTCCGAAGTAAATTACTCCATTGCAGTAATCGTACACTTGTAAGTAGTCCGAAATCTAGAACAAAAAAATGGGTCTGTTGGATTCAACCGATCGGTCCACATTAATAGGGTCCACCGCACAATGTGGCACCCATACATACATACATACATATAATCACGCCTCTTTTCCGTAGGCCTACCCCTACCACTTAGACCACTTCTTTCCACTTGCTACGGTCCTTTCATACTTGTTTCGCATCGTCCACTTTCATTCTTACCATCTATTCCTTCTCTTACATTCAACGTAGCGAAGCGGCTCTCCATGGGCCATTTTTTGCCTCCGCGAGAATGAGACGGTGGCGAACCACATCGCCGCCATTTTGGATAATTAAATTATGTTTGTGATTATTATCTATTGCGTTCCTACGGATTGGCTGAGAGGGTAGGAATAGGGAAAGGGAAGGATAGGTGATGTGGAAAGGAAGATTGGTAAGTTAGAGTGGGAAATAGGAAATGTAGGATATTACCACTCAGGAGGGCAAGGGATAGGACAATAATAGCTAGGGAAGCCGGGGTCGTATACTATACCACAACTATCGGACAGGTAATTTGGGATGAGTATTGAGTATCTTATGACTACAAAAAATATAGAACGCTTCACGATTTTGCGTGTCATCCTTGCACATCTATATTATATCGTTCTAATTTTAGCATATGTAGTACTATGTACTGCCGAAGCGAGTACCCATACAAACGTTCATTGTATACAACTAAAAGTACATAGTCCAGCGCGAATCGGCGCATGTGTAGGTACCACAAAATTAGTAGACAATTGAATTTTTAATAACATTGCTTTAATTAACGATCTTGATAAAGTTAATGTTTTTAAAATAAATGATAAATAAAAGCGACGCATACTTGTGAGCCCGCGAAATTAACAATTGAAAAACAGGTATTTAACTTTTTTGTTTAATCTGAAAATATGAATATTATTAACTATTATATAAAGAATTGAAAAATATATAATCTTTAGATTTTATTATTTTTTTAAATACATTTTTCATAGGTCAAAAGTACCCAAACTTGAAATGTTCCTTTAAAAATTCATATCTCTTAAAATTTTAACTTTATCGTGAAAAGTCATATGATCTTCTTTATCTGTATTTCAATAAAGAATATATTAAAAAAGTCTGGTTGAAAAAGGTTGCAATTGTATAAACAATTTCGGTTAAAACAATATGGCACGGGGTTGCCACATGGCAACACGCATTTATATCATCAGTAGGACAATTTGAAGAGGATCGCATAAAAAAATCGAGATGGAATAATTTTTGGTACACATGCGCCGATTCCCGCTGGACCATAGACCATAGTACATTTTATCAGTAAGAATATAGAGGAGTCTCAGTCTGGCGCGGCCGAGGCTGGGATCTGTTTTAGCAAGAAACAGCAAAGCTATAAACTTATAAAGTATAAAGGGTGGCCTACCAAACATAACGCTTTACATAAAGGGAGCCCATTAGGACAAATTAATTTTAAGTAAGTACATTAAGTTAGTTGAGGTACCTTACGTATTATAAACTTAATTTGTCTAAATGTGTCTGTTAACGTGTTTCACTATCAGATTCGGCTTGAAGAATTCATAAAAAAACAGATCCGTGTGTAGTAACGTTTATTAATCTGTGTCCGAGTTATTAAATAATATTAAATAGCAAGATTTTCCTGATTGATTGTTTAAAAATAGATATTTAATTACAATGGATGTAACAAGGTTATTATTAATCATCTTATGAGGTATTATTGCCCACTAGTGTCTAAAGTGGACACGCAATTCGCAAGTCAAGATTTTTCATAGAAATTAAAAAACATAACCAAGAGCATGTCAGAACATATCTATGGAGGGTTCCGTAACGCACAATAAGGTTTTCTTTGAACAACTTCAAAAGTTATTCTCCGATTTCGCTCAAAATAATTTTCTTAAAAAGGTTTTATTTAAAAATTCAGTCCCCATACTCAGGCGGATCCCTAGGGGTGCAAGAGTAGCTGTGGCCCAGAAGCTTGCCGAGACGGTACACAAAACTGTAAGTGAAAACTCGAGGCAAGCCTGGAAAATCTTTTTACTTTTCCCTACCGCATCCTACACGTTACCAGGAATCCCCACAATAATGTCTCCCTCACTTCTCTTGTAAAAAAGAACTGTAATTCCGATTTCGATTTAAACCTAAATTTCTCTTTACCTTCATCGACCAAAAACAACATCCTAAAAAATGTCGAAAATAAAAAAAGTGAGGGAGACATTAAAGGCGCCGCGCGGCTACTTTTTTCCAACGACACGATCGCACCCAACTCCCCAGAAACCCTCACCGCCTTGCAGAATAAACATCCTCCTCAACTATCACCTCAACTTTTCCCAGACACCGATGATGTCGAACCAGCCCTCCAAACGTCGGTTGACAGTGTTCGCGGGGCCATCATGTCTTTTCTTCCGGGTTCAGCGGGCGGTCTCGACGGTCTCACCCCCCAGCATCTAAAGGATCTCACCAGCGGTTGCTGTGGGGAAGCCGGAGAGAAGCTCCTGCAGGAAGTCACGAATTTGTGCAACCTGATGCTTCGTGGGGGGGTTGCATCAGATGTCGTTGACATTTTGTATGGAGCAAACCTCTGTGCCTTGAGGAAGAGAGATGGAGGTATCCGGCCGATTGCTGTCGGCTCGACATACCGGCGCCTCACTGCCAAAATAGCCTGCAGGTCCATCAATACACTAGCTTCCTACTTCCAACCGAAGCAGCTTGGTTTTGCCTGCAAAGGTGGTTGTGAGGCAGCCGTTCACTCTTTTCGCACATTTATTAAAAACCAAAATGACAGTGTATTTTTAAAGGTGGACGTTAAAAACGCATTCAACTCAGTTAATAGGGTTGCCATGTTGGCCCAAGTAAAAGCCAAAGCGCCTGCCATTTTGCCTTTTATGCTTCAATGCTATAAGGAGCCCACCAAGCTTATCTACAAAAATCATCTCGTCTCGTCAGAAGTTGGCTGCCAACAAGGCGACCCTTTAGGTCCAGCAATTTTCAGTCTTGCTATACACCCGGCCATCGAACTTCTAAATTCAAAATTCAACGTTTGGTATTTGGATGATGGGACCCTTGGAAGCGATGCATCTACGGTACTCTCTGACTTCCGTACACTAATCCATGAGTTCCAAAATATCGGCCTAGAATTGAACTTTGGGAAATGTGAACTTTTTGTTCCTGATAATTGTGAGGACAGAGAAGCCGTTATATCCAGTTTCAAAGAAGTAGCCCCACAATTATCAGTTATCGCGAAAGGTTCACTTCTTCTCTTAGGTTCCCCTATTCTAGACGATTCCCTTCCGGAATTTATAAACAATAAATTACAAAATTTTAGTGAAACTTTAGACCGCCTTCTCCAAATTAACTGTCACATGGCTTTTACCTTAATTCGATATTGCTTATTTGTTCCAAAATTTACGTATGTCTTGCGGTGTTGCCAACTTTGGAAGTTCCCCCAACTCCTCAAACGTTTAGACGACACCATAAAACATACGCTTTCTTCCATTCTTAATATAAATTTTGACCACCGCTCATGGACTCAAGCAACGCTTCCAGTACGATTCGGTGGCCTGGGCATTCGACAAACGTCTGACGTAGCCTTACCAGCGTTCTTGTCCTCGGTTCACGCAAACCATGCAGTAATTTTAAAAATATTAGAGCGCTCATCCTGTCCGTTAGCTATCCCTTTTGCGGACGAGGCCAAGAATGCCTGGGACATTGCTAGTGCCGGCAGAAATGTGCCCGAGAACACATTTTCCCAAAGGCTTTGGGACGAGCCCATCTGCAGACTGGTACGGAATAGACTTTTTAACACGTCTTCCAGTCCTGCAGAGCGGGCTCGTCTTTTGGTTGTAGAGAAGTGGGAGTCGGGCGTTTGGCTGCAGGCACTACCGTCAGCCAATACTGGAACACTGCTGGGCCGCAATACATTTCGGCTAGCCACTGCCCTGCGTCTTGGTGCCCCCCATGTCGTCCCTCATCAGTGTGTTTGCGGCGCGAACGTAGACAGCCACGGTTATCACGGGCTGTGCTGCTCACGAAGCGCTGGACGCATTTCCCGGCATCACAGTCTGAATGACCTCATTCGTCGGGCTCTTGTCACCGCCGGTGTGCCAGCTATATTGGAGCCCTCCGGTCTAGCGCGCGACGATGGCAAGAGACCTGATGGAATGACCCTGGTTCCTTGGAGTGTGGGACGGGCTCTTGTATGGGACGCTACTTGTGTAGATACTCTTGCTCCGTCCCATATCCAGGGCACCTCGAGCTGTGCGGGCGCGGCTGCAAACCAAGCGGAGAACCTCAAACGGCGCAAGTATGAGAACCTTAGCGGAGACCTCATATTTGAACCGTTTGGGGTGGAAACCCTAGGCGCATGGGGTCCGGGCGCACATAAGCTTTTTAAAGAAATCTCTAAAAAGCTTACTGAAGCCACCCGAGACCCTAGAGCCGGGAACTACCTGGCACAACGGATAGCCATTGCTATCCAACGAGGCAATGCTATCAGTTTGCTAGGTACTCTGCCAGATGGGGACGACCTGGGGAAGATTTTCTATTTATAGTTTTTTTTTAGATATAGATTATTTGTAGGTAAGTCTTCTTTTTGTTAGTACTAATTTTTAGTTTTTTTTTATTTCCCTCTAGTTTTTATTGTTAATTTTATGTTTGTTGTATTATTGTAATTGTTATTGAATAAACTGTTGATAAGTGGAAAAAAAAAAGGTTTCAGTATCATCATCTATCAGCATGGAAACTTACAAGTTTCTATCTCCTATAGTTTAGAAATGCCAGGGGGACCAATTCATAAACCACTTTGGTGGCCGATTACTCGAAATTGGTTGACTTTGTAAAAAAGTCATGTTTGCTTGCTTTTATTTTAAAAGGCCTATTCAACGATATCCCACACAATGGGGTAAAATGAAAAAAATCATGGAGAGATTATTATTGTACCTATATGACGACCTCTGTGGCTCAGTGATTCAGCGCGTTTATGCTCAAGCCGGGGGTCAAAACGTTTACCAAAACGGAAGGAACAAAAAATTTCTCCGTGTTCCTGGGTCATGGATGTGTATTAAATATGTGTATAAAATATTAAATATATGCATAGCATAAAAGTATATTTAAATATACTTCCCGTTGTCTGGTACCTGTAACACAAGTTTTTCGGATACTTAGCACGGGGCTAGATTAACGTAATCTAAAGCGTCCATAGATATTTTATTTCCATTTATATTCATAATTATTACCATTTATATTCATAATTACCGAATCTAGAAGGGCGGACAGACAGACAGACGAACAGACGGACGGACGAACAAACGAAATTATAAGGTTTCCTTGAGTATTACGGAACCCTAAAAATAGCTGTTTACGAACGAAGGTTGCTACTTACAAGGAGGAAAATGTTCAAATGTTGTCTTATATCTTGTATGTTGTATTTGGAATCTCGAAGCTTGAACACTTCGACTCGGCAATAGTCAGGTGTCATTTTAGGCAGCAGATGATCGTAACTGAAAAATATAAAATACCAAGTCAAAACTTTTTTAAACTCATAAATACCTACTCAGTAAAGTATCCCGCCCGCGTAAATATGGTGTCCCTCAGGAACACTGTAGATTTTCAGGATGAAAAGTAGCCTATGTTTTAATCCGGAGCCTAAACTACTACCATACCAAATTTCATCAAAATCCGTTCAGTAGTTTTTGGGTAAAAGAGGAACAAACATCCATCCATCCAAACATCTTTCACATTTATAATATTAGTAGGATATGTCGAATCTGAGTTAATAGCTCATGTCACGCTGATAATTATTTAGTATGGCGACATTCACATCAGGAGTGGGGTTTTGTCAGATATTGGGATATTTTAATTTTTTTATTGTTTATTTTTTATAAGTTTCCTGTGCGATTAGATCTTTTAAAATAAGCAGCGGATTTAATGCAGTTTTCAGCAATGGATAGATTGATTCAACAGAACAAAAAATTAAACCGACTTCCAAAGTAAAAATACACAAGAAAGTATGAAAGAAAACAAATTTTCTAAATAATTCCCCTTTGAAATTTAAAGGGGTAAAAAGGTTTCAAAGTTTTGAATGTAAATTTTTGTTTGTGGTCAGATCTGTTTGAAATTTCGTGATATTGCTCTTTGACATGATCTACTAAAACGTATTAATTGGTAAAAAGGGGTATTAAACTTTGTATGGGGAAAAAATATTTAATGAGCATTTCAGCTTGGAACTTCGTAAATAAAGTCCTAAAAGAAAATAAGTAAATATGTATTTCATGATTTTTCGATATTCAACCCCTAAAGCTGAATGAATGTACTTTTTTAAGAGTTTTCATGATTTACCATTTTACTATATTCGTGGTATATTTTGGGAATGTTCTCTTTAAGCTCTTTATTTTGATACTCGTAGTACCCAGTTGCACACGAGCGGATGAGGTAAAGTCGTGTTTAAAGTCATCATACATGTGGAGTCACATACAAAAGCTCACTTTAAAAAAACATACGAGTGCATTTGAGAGTTGAACCACAGTGTAATAAAGAGATAAGTTCTATAGGCTGTGGTTGAACAGTCTGCTGAATAGTTTTATGAATTGTTACTTAAAATAGGAAACAGCGATAACCCTACAATTTATAGTAAAATTACTATTCCGTAAAGTTTGGCAGCAGTGGTGACATAACTTACAGAACTCACTAACGCAGTTTACACTGATGTCACCATGCCAAAGCCTATAGAATGGTTATATTGTGAGCGTGCCATTTTGACTCAAATGAAAAATGAAAACGCAGCCACAATAAATGAACTCTTACTTAAGCAATTTGAAGCAGATGAAGTACAATATAAGTCAGTGGATTCAGTAGTACAAACTGATGATGCAGTAAACTATCCCATGGACAGTAGTAATAAGGAACTCCTTATTACTCTAAACCCAACAGGTCTTCCATCACATAATCTCCGTTTGAATATTGGAGCACCAGAGACGTTAAGCCTCCAAAATTGTGCAATAGTATCATCATACTCCAGATAAAAGTTCTCCATCTAGGTCACTCATGTACCTACTCACTAGATGTGCTCAAGGGAAAACTATACCTAAAATATGATTGATACCATTGAATTATTATTCAACGTTGTAGTTTAATTTTGTAACCTTTTCCTTATCTCAACTTTCTCGTCGCTCAGTGACAATATTTTTTCGGAATCCGTAGATTTATTTCCAATGTGCTGTGCTGTCGTGTGAGGCACGAAATCTGTGAATTTATTAAACAAGAAAAATATTATTTTCTTGTATTACACAGATATTGATTTACACTCATTTGTTATTGCGAATAATCCTCAAATATACAATACCTAATATCGAAAATTTAAAAATCGACACTAACCTAACATCCTGTTTGATATGATGCGCGTTTAGGTTTTGGAAAAACTCTGGCAGCAACGTCCGGAGAGTGCAAAGTCTGTCCAGTTTCCTTTTGCACTTCTCCACCGACCCTTTATTATGGACCAACATCCTCTCCAAATACTCCCGTGCTAAAAAAATGAACAAAGTGAGATTCATGAAAAAAATTTATACTTAACGTATTTTTTTATTATTTAGCGATTACCTAACCGATTCATTCTAAACTAAGTTTGGCCCCTTTGCGTGGATCGAAAAATAATGTAATTAATGGTTGATATCGACTTTAAATTCGGTATTACTTTTACCCGTGTTATGCTATATAGGTATTTAAAGAAAACTTACGGAAATGTTTCTTTACAAAATGCTCCTGTTTTTTCAGCCATTCCTCCAAAATATCAATGGATTCGTCAATTTTTCGCTGGTCCAGTTCGTACTGTTTTCGTATGTGCTGTAATGTATCATGATGATACTCCAGTATAGGATTCTTCGGAATCGACTCCATCGCAAAACGATTCCAGTACAAATGCTTCAGTGTATTTTAAAACTGCTTTTTATACTTGAACACGCAATCTTTAAACGCGGGATTAATATTATAATTTGCATTCATTATTTTTTTTATACATTAATATTATTTTTTACAATAACCTAACAAGTAACATTACAATAAAATAACATATTGTTAGTTTGTGGTTTAGTTCAACTTTTTCAATGATTATTATTTATTATCTGGTCTTGTTGTTAATAGGTATCGGCGTTTTATTATGTTTAACGTAAACCTTATAGGTATCTAAATAAAAAAACAGCGTCGATTCAGATCGCAACTTCGCAAGCTCCAAAAACCCTGATGCAAAAATTTCAAATATCTTACGACTTTCGACAAAACAGGAAGGAGCTTTTCGAAATACAGGAGTATGTATAAAAGGTGAACCTGTAATGTATATGTCACCGTAAAATTGTAAAAACCGTTAGATTGTAAAAAAACTAACGAGATTGTAAAAATATGTCGAAAGATTAATAACTATAATATTTATAATGTGACGAAAAATAATAAATATGTGTTAAATTATAGGCAGCATATTCGCGTCCGAAGTCTATAAACATTTTACAATTTCTCTAGTTATATAACAATCTTACGGTTTTTACCATTTTACGGTGACATATAGAAAGGTTATAAGTAACGGTATATAAAGGTCCGAAATTAACCCACAGCCGACAGCAATAAAATGGTTGCCAACGTGTTCACTCTCACCAAAAGCAAAGAATATATTATATTACTAACGTACCAAAAGAGCAATCCCGAAAACGCCGGTAGAAGTTATTAGTTTTTGTTTCCTGCCTTATTTTTAAGAAAAATCAAATTATAAGTATTATTTTAATTTAATTTCGTCATAATTTTAATGTTTATTAATTATTTTACTTAATTAACATAAATGTTTGTCATAAATCACGTTTATTCTAATGTTCTCCTTTGACCTTCATAAGTTCTTATTCCTTAGGGCTCGGATACACTAAGCTGAACCGAATTATACAGTTTTTCTTTTTAAGAGTTCCGTAGTTTAAGTCTCAGAACTATCTCAGAACCCTTATGGTTATGTCATGTCCGTCCTTCCCTCCGTCTTCGGCTTTCCGTCCAAACGGTTAGTGCTAGAAATATGAAACTTTGCATGGATATGTGTATTTACTACGTCGACAAAGTGATAAATAAAATAGTAAAAAATATTTTTTTGGGGTACCCCGTACCTCCTCTACATGTAAAGTCAAAAGTGGGGACGATTGTTTCTCTCGCGCTTACCCCATAGTGTGTGGTATCATTAGATAGGCATTTTAAAAACATTAAAAGGTTGCTAAAACCTTTTTTTTTGTTTTAGATATCCGTTGAAATAATATTCAACTTGAAAGCGCATTTTTTTTGTGTCCCCCGTTTCTAGAAGCTAAACGGTTGGCTCGAAAAATCTAAAAATTTATGATGGTATGATGGTAATTTTACGTGGTAGAGCCATGCTTCGGCACGAATGGGCCGGCTCGACCGGAGAAATACCACGGGCTCACAGAAAACCGGCGTGAAACAGCGTTTGCGCTGTGTTTCGCCGAGTGAGTGAGTTTACCGGAGGCCCAATCCCCTACCCTATTCCCTTCCCTACCCTCCCCTATTACCCTATTCCCTCTTAAAAGGCCGGCAACGCACTTGGAGCTCTTCTGATGCTGCGAGTGTCCATGGGCGACGGAAGTTGCTTTCCATCAGGTGACCCGTTTGCTCGTTTGCCCCCATATTTCATAAAAAAAAAAAAAATTCATTCCTTGCCATGAACGTTAAAGCAAAAATATAACGGTTTATATATTACTTTGTTAGTTTAGAAGTTATAGATACGTCTTATTAAAACTTAGAAATATATTTCTTTAAAAAAGTAAATTCAGCAAAACATTTAGGAATAATTCTTCTTATCAAGCCATGTAAATAACGACTAGGATCGTAAATACACAACTAAATATCTGAAAAAATCAAAGCAATTAGTTGTAGAACTTCTACCAAATAGGTGCTAGCAGTAAATTACCTACAGATATTAGACTACAGCTTTATCAGTGATCGCTTCTGGACTGAGAAGTGAGAACTTAGCCCCGTCAGACTCCCCTTATATTCTTACTGATAAAATGTATGTTATATTATTGTATACTGTATGTCACGCGACTTCGTGCGCGCAAAAGGAAATCCCGCGGTAACCGTACCTTTTGCCGCAATAAAAAGTACCCTATGTCCTTCCCCGTGGTCTAATCTATAAGGTTTGGTAAAATCAATTACGAATACTTCGGGCACATGATCCACTGCTTAAGTAATGACGTTTGGGCAGAAAAATAATTGTCATACTCAACTTAAAAAATAATCTCATGTATGGGTGACTCTCCGCAAAACTCAAACTCGCCCATATATTGAAAAAAAATTTTTTTCGAGTGTGACAATTATTTTTCTGCTTTAAAAACGTCTTTCTTCATATTATGCCCGAAGTATTCGTAATTGATTTTAACAAACTTATATATCTGTACCAAATTTCATCAAAATCGGTCCAGTAGTTTCGGAGCCTATTCAATGCAAACAAACAAACATTTTTCCTCTTTATTATATTAAGTTTTTTTTTCCGGGGGGGGAAAATACCTCCCAGGTGCAGGGGGCACCCGAGTGGTGATGTGGGACTCCCGTACAGGCTAATAAGACCCACGGTATACCCACTAAACCCCCCCTCCCCCATCTTCCTCCTCGCTGCCCTGTGACGGGGCCACGGGAACGATAAATACATGCGCGACCCCGCCGGCGGCAGCCGCCCACAAGCGGCTCCATCCAAGGCTCGAAGGCCCCAGGCGCACCAGATGGTAAGTTGCGCCTACCTCCTCGGCCTCCACCAGTACTGTAGCAGACTCCCCCCGAGTCTGCTACTAGGAGGCCACGGATACCAGCCTCCACAACTGGTACCCGGTGGCAGATCTGGGATCTGGGCTGCCACTGACCACACCTCGGCCGCAGAGGATAGTTCAAGCGGCGCCCCGTAATACCAACTTGCCTCTTCCTCTGCGGTCCCACCAATGCCGTTAAGCCACGGAATGGCCCCGCCAGCTCGCAGGGGGCTAGGGAGAGTAGCACAACACCATCACGCCTTTCCCCCTGCGATCCCTCCACGGCCGCAGAAGATAGGGAGTACGGCGCACCGTAATACCGGCACTCCTCTTCTTCTGCGGTCCCACCTCCAAGCGCGTCCGCAGCGGACTCCTCCAGCCCGCTGGGAGCGCCCTCCTCGGGCCAGCCGGCGGCAAACAGGCTGGCCCCTGTTGCCTCTTAGCTTCACCGTGGGTGACCAGTCCACGGTTACTAAGCTACCGCCACGACAAGGCGGGCAACCATCGGGGGGCGGGTATGCATACGGTCTACGTTTATACACACACACACACAATACCACCTAATACATTTTATCAGTCAATATGAAATACATTTTATCAGTAAGAATGGGGATCTCTAGTTCTTTACAATTAAGCTATTCTACGTGTCGTTTGAGGTCTTCTTGGTATAAAGTGTGTCAAGTGTATAATTGTATGGTTAGAAATTAAAATTATGCAACTTGACACGCGAACATGACGTGTCCACTGTCCAGCCAAGTAAACTTTAGTGTAGGTATAGTAGATATACAAATAAAAAGTGTAATAAAAATATTAAATTAATTAATGCAAATGAGAATAAAAAAATAATAATTGAATAATAATTAAATTCTCATTAAATAATTCTAATAAATCTAAATAAGAATAAGAAGAATTGCGGGGGCAACCACAATTTTCTTCATGATGGGAGAAAAAGAAATTCGAAAATTCTGAATTTTCCAACATTTCTATAGCTTTATACGTCCCCCCCCCCCCCCCCCGTATCTCAATGTAGAGCATTTATCTATAAAATCTATCTCGGAAACGGTGCATCCTAATGAAAAAATAATGAAAATGTTCTCCCCCTTAGGAACCCCGCAACATCATAATATTTTCTTCATGATGGAAGAAAAATAAATTTGTAACTGTCCAACAGTATCCAAAAATGGGATTTTCCGTAAATTTAATTTTAGCAGCCATTAATTTATCAATCAAATCTGGTTTTATAGCTGCTTATATGGTATAATGAAAATTAAGTCACCAACTTATAAGGTGCTAATTTAGATTAAATTTCACCACTTTTTATCTGCCGATTTTTTGTCACCTGGGTGATTTCGCCAGTTTAGTAATTTAGTTGCCAACATATTAATTCGCTGCCAAATTCAGTAATACAGTATGCGTGCAGTCGCCAACTTATTATTTGTTCGCTCGATTAATTATATCCCATGTATAAATCCTCCATTAACGGATGAAAAGTCGTTCCAGGCCAGAGTTCTATTTTCAGTGCTCCGATTTTTCCCCGGCCCGCCGGTTTCCGGTACATAATATAGTTCCGGCCGGCCCTGGCTGATCTCCCAAACGTGGAATCATGGAGAATAGAGGTAAGGAGAACCATGTTGTATGGGGGATAACTTGAAAAAGTGTCCACCCGTAAAGACCAAATTAGAGTTCGGAAACTCGCCGCAATAGCGCTAGTATAGGAACTAGGAAGTAGGAAGTGGAAATAATATTATGAAGCTATCAATAAGAGATGGAGTGAAGTTATTTGAAAGTAAGTTACTGGTTAGTTCAAAGGGTTAGTTACTCTAATCATTTGTGGCCATTTTGTGGCGCTCTTTTTGAAATTCTTCCACTTGCTACTTTAGCGCCACCTTATCTTGCTTTCTTTCAACGGACACTTTTTAATACACGAGATGGTTCTCCTTACCGCTATTCTCCATGCGTGAAATACATAGTAAAATTCGGTACTGCCTTAATGTATTTTATAGCTACGTAATTTTTCCATGACTATTTTATATTTATAGGCATTACACATTTTATATAATAACATACAGACCTACCGGCTACCATTGAACGGACTGACAAAAATGAATTTTTACAAAATTAGTAATTGTACTAAATATATTATAATGCTATTTTGAATTACTTTTGAGACAGCAATTACATTTAAATTTCGTGCTTTGTCACCAGTACCGAAAGTAGCGAAATTCCCGGGAAATCCCGGTTCCAAAATGGCCCAGGCCCGAAAATCCCGGTTCTCAAAAACAGTATCGGTTCTCCATACCCTAGCCTACACTACACGGTACACCTATCTGTGCCAAATTTCATCAAATTCAGTCTAGTAGTTTCGGAGCCTACCTACTTTCAATGCAAACAAACAACATTTTTTTTTCTTTATAATTTATATAATATATTATATAAAAAAGTAGTGTTAGTTACATTTTTTATAATTCAAGAACGGCTGAACCGATTTATCTGAAAATTTGTGGAGAGGTATCTTAAAACCAGGAGAAGGACATATGAAGAATTTTTATTCCCGAGGGACTCAAAACTCGAGAACGGCTAGATAGATTTGGCTAATTTTGGTCTTGGAATAATTGTAGAAGTTCAGGGAATGTTTAAACAGTGAGAAATACTAGAAAAGGTGTAGGTTGTAGGTATAGTTATTTATTCATTCCAGTTCATATTTAGGACAGAATAACGTGTGTCGGGACAGCTACTATAAGTATAAATGAAAAAGATTCGTCTACCTTTTGTAATTCGTAAACCCGGCACCAGTTAAACTTTGTTTATTTAGAATCTATGTGCAGTTTATGTAAAACCTTCAAAAACTGCCCAAACAATATATTATTCTAATTCATTTTTAATTCTATCATTTTATATTGTTACGTATTATTTATGATTTCCATTGTCGTGGCTTCGCAATATAGGTACCTATAGGCTATCAGCTATAGTGTTTTCAAACAAAATTTCCTGCACAGTAACATTAATCTTGCATTAATAAATCTTTAATAATTAAAGTGTAGATTTGAAAAAAATCAATACATTAATAACAATAATTAATCTATATGGGAAGAAAGCTTGAATTTTCAGAAGCTTATCGATCAAGTCACTGTCTGTTTTTGATGAAACATCTTCGAGAATTTGAGAAAAATCTTCGGAACATAGGGGATTAGGTTGTGACTTGTGAGTAGTGACTTGTGTAATTTTTTGATAAGAAATCTAGTACTTCCTTATCAGAAGATAACAATAAATTAATAATGGACATCATTGTACTCAATACATCATTATTTAGGAATTATCTTTATTGATGTAGTATTAATTTCACTTTATTAGTATTTATTTCATTAAGCAATCTTAAAAACTTATAAAAGCAAAATCATAATTACATAGTTTGGTAAATAAAAACTTACAAACCTTATCGGCGTTATATTTCTTTGTATATTTCCGGTTTTTGTGGGCAAAATCGCAAAAATATTGAGGAACAAAAATTGGGATTAACTGATAATTCCAAATCAAAAGGATATAATATTATCATTGAAGTACGTGGCTGATAAAATTGATGCTTTTCAAATTATACTTATTGGCTATTTTTTACCTTACTGGCTTAGCAGCGGCAAAATGTATGAATATAATACTTATACAGAATGATCCTATTCTCGTTCCAAAATACGTATAACTTGTGAGTATAACTATAATTTAAATATTAATTTCCAAGCGATGGTACATTTTTTTAAGTAATGCTCTTATAGTTGTTTTTTTTTTTTTTTTGTTTTGTTTTATTTAACTTTTTATCCAATAATTGGTCTTAAAATAAAAAATCGACAAAAATAACCAACGTGTAGTCATTTATCATTTTAGGCTTGAATCTATTGCACTTATAAACTTGGGCTGAGAATATATGCATATCTTTTAGGAATAGAAACACACATACACTTATTTCACCTCGATCAATTCTGCTAAATAGAACCTGCATTAATACAATTACATTCAAGTCTCGATACGCTAAAACTGTCAAACCGGTATTCTCGTAAGCGTTAAAATAGAGTGAAACGCGTACTGAATCCTGATTGGTTAAAACGTCCAAAATCAGTTCATTATAACATGTCACTTCACTTAATATAAGTTATAACACAATCAAAGTAAAATGAAACACGAGAATTGAGGGTTCTGAACTCTAGGGGCATCCCCGTATCAAACGAATAGTGATTCATATTATGTAGGTTTTGCATGTGATGCTTATGTGATGCAACAACCAGGGCCGGAGCGACAAGGGCGGATCCAGCTTTGGCGCCAGGAGGGGGTCACATCATGGGCGTAGCCAGGTTTTAGATTCGGGGGGGGGGGGGGGGGTGAAGAAAATGTATTTAACCTGAGGCCCTGGGCATATTAGAATTTTTTTTTCTTTACCTGTTTAAACTTTAAACCCTGAAATAATGTGTAGTTTTAGACTATAGATATGTGTATTTCGGAAAAATACACATATCTATAGTCTAAAACTAAACGTCAGTACAAAATTTTATAGTACGTTCTTTAAGCCAAAAACGAGCGAGCGAAGCGAGAGGGCAAATTTTCCTATTTTACAGGTTCAAACGTTCAACTCTTTTCAAACGTTAAACTAAAATATAAACTTCGGAAAAATACCATAAAATCAACCGGCTAAAACAGACCATCGTTAATAAATAATGTAATGGTCTTTATGTTAACCGCGAGCGAGCGAAGCGAGCGAGCAAATTTTTGAAGTACTTCTTTTGGCGCGTTTGATGAGAGTGAATTTGTGACCTGCGCGCGCACGATGTAACGAAAAAATTCACATGATGAAGTTGGCTACAGAATGGAATAAATAATATATTCCTTTAAATAGGTATCAAGATATGATTGACGTTAAACAAGTGTTGTTACCATGGCAACACTAGTCCGTACGATAATACAGCATCAGTAATAACAGATAATATCTTGTAATTATAGAAACGCGCCTACATACTTATATAATTATACAAAATAATATTTTATATTTTTTAATAATACGTATATTTATTATACAAATAAGGGCCAGGCCACACGGTGCGGTACGGCTGCGGCGCGGCGCCTGAGCGGTATCGCAACAGGTCTTTTTCATATAAAAAGGCATGGTATGCCACACGGTGCGTCCGGCGCCGCTCCGGCGCCGCACCGCAGGCGCACCGGACAGCGGCGCGAGGCAGATGAGGCGGGGAGGGGTGAAAGCAGTGCGGTGCCGCGGCGACACCGCTCAGTTGTATGTACGGCGTAGGGAGAAGTGTACGCTCGTTAGAATCAACGTATAATTACGTGATACTGATACATATTATACAAAAAAAATAATTTTTCATTGTTTATTGGAGACTGTCGTCAACAGGGCAAGCCATTAGCCAAGTCAACCCTGTCGCGGTGCCGCAGCGGCGCCGTAAGTACATTGCGGTGCCGCAGCGACGCCGTAAGAACATTGCGACGCCGCATTGCTCGTGTGGCCGCCAGTGCGGTGCGGAGTATTGCGGTGCGGTGCGGCGCCGCGCCGTGTGGCCCGGCCGTAAGTCAGTTACGAAAACTGTAAAAATTCTGAGAGAAAAGAAGAAAAACCAAGGAAGTATAACTTCTAACGCGTGTACATATTACACACACACATTTTTTTTCCTATTTAATAGATTAAATCTGTTCAAACTTTAAACCCTAAAATACTGTGGAAATAGGATCATACATTAAAATAATGGGCGCTCATTTTTTTTTGTTTTTACCTGTTTATGCTTTAAAACACAGTATTTCAAGGTTTCCCCTTAAACACTGAATAACGGTGAACTTCGGAAAATATCATAAAATGAACCGGCTAAAACAGAACATCGCTACTTAATAATATAATATGTTCTTTATCTTAAACGCGAGCGAGCGAAGCGAGCGAGCAAAATTTTTTTTCTATTTAATAGGTTAAATTTGCTCAAATTTCAAACCCTCAAAAACTGTTACCCTGAAAAACTCTGTTATTCGAAAAATACAAATATCAAAAGCTAAAACTGAACGTCGGTACTAAATTTTATAGTAATATGTCTATATAAACACGAGTGAGCGAAGCGAGCGAGCATAATTTTTTTTCCCATTCTATAGGTTAAAATCTATTCAATCGTTAAACTTAAACACTGAATAACGGTGAACTTAGGAAAAATATCTTAAATTGAACCGGCTAAAACAGAAATATGTTCTTTATGTTAAACGCGAGCGAGCGAAGCGAGCAAGCAAATTTTTTTTCCTATTTAATAGGTTAAATCTACTCAAATTTTACACCCTAAAATACTGAAAATAGTATCATTTTGTAATTTAAATTAAAGTAAAATTAGTTTAATTTCTGATGTTGTAAATTAGATGACAAATAACTTATTATGTTAGGTTTGTCATATAATACCAATTTACACTTTTTTCGTAGTATATTATCACAAAATTTTAGGATAATTGACGTGCCCAAAATATTGTGTAGTATGCTATACGTTCGAGGATTCGATGGCACGGTCGCGATCCCTGTTTTAGGCTAGTGATTTTATTGTTTTTTTCTAAAGTACAATATTCTTTCAGGGCTAAGATTTTAACAGGTTACTCTCTGTTCTCGCTCTCTTTCTCAGTTTGAACGCATTTAACACAAATACATATACATCGAACAAGTTAGTATTAAAGTTCTGTTTTAACCTGTTGATTTTTTTCTAAAATAACTTTAAAAAAGCATCTTTCAGATAGGGATAATGGGGCGGCAAAATATGTTCATTAGCCTGTGGCGCAAAATTTCTAAATACGCCTCTGTTTATGGGTCATCCACATGGACTAGCCCATGGGTCACATTACACATAGTCGTGGTCAAGTCAAGAACTTATAATTTAATTTTGATAACAATAGGTACAAGAAAAATGTAGGTATTTTATGAATGTACGTAAGTAGGTACTGTACTTAATAGTAGATTATGCACCAAGGGGATAAAGCAGTGTCTTATGTCACGGGCAGCATATTGGATCCTGAGCGTAACAAGGGACTCTAGAGTTAACTCCCGAGCGCAGCGAGGGAGTTAAAACTTAACTCCCGAGTGAAGCGAGGGAGTTATGTAGAGTCCTGAGTGAAGCGAGGGGTTCAAGCTGCCCGAAACGAAGACAGGCTTTATCCCAGAGGTGCATACTCTACTTTTCATACCTACTGCGAGGCAATAAAAACCCAGGGCTACATAAATAAAACATTTATTTTGTTAAAAGTTAATATTGATATTGGACACATTTGTCCAGTTATGGAGGGACAGAGTAATATTTTTATTAGGGAGAATGCTAAAACACGGAACTGTTAAAATAACGTAGTATGTACCTATTTTAATTTCTGAAAATAGCACCAAACACTGGCTTTTGCTCTGAATTTTTTGAATTGCATTTTTCTTTTGTTATAGGTGGCCAATTCGATTTTAGAATAAACTCTCAGCAATACCATATTATTATTGAAAAACTCTATGATAGATACGTATCTATTAGGAATTTTCATACGAATTTTAACGTTCCAAATTCAAATCACTTTAATCCCTTGGGAGTTTCATACAACATTATCTCCCTTGGGAGACAATGACATGCTTTACGTTGAGATTGCGTGATATATATCCGATACATTGTCGAGCAGGCGGGATGAAAAAATATTTATTATTTATTGTACACTTGAAAAACTTAACTTAATAACTTGTACATAATATACACGTACATATTGCCATCTTCTCTTGAAGACATCCTGAGAAGCACTATGACGCACGGAATGAGGCAGCCTATTTATATTCCATAACCGTGGTGAATGATTTGTCATAACAGCTAGAGGTATGTCGAGGGGTATAACGCGTTTCAAATGAGAGTAGGAACGTCAATGACATTTTTCTGTCAAATATCACTTGAAAAGTGCGATTTTCAGAAAACTTATGTGCATATAAATATAAATAGTCTTGCATCGAATTAAAATAAAAACGTTAAATAGTAATCAATTATCTAAACATAAATTTAACTATCATAACAGTCTATATTCGAAACAATATGGCGCCGACTCGATCCTATTCTCATTTGAATCGCACTATATGACGCAAAACTCCGCAAAAGTCAATGTGTACGTTTTTAATAACGTGGAGAAATGCCAGTCCGGTTAGGCGATCTTCAACCATTGAAGATCTTACTTCCACGATTTAAATTTTAAATTTTCGATGCGTTCGTTCCCAAACGTTTGCCATCATACAGAGTTATTATATTATATTAAATTAATTAAATATTGAAGGTAGTTACATAAAATCTGTATGGTGACAAAATATATAAATAAAATCATTATGTTCAATTAAATTAGTGATCCACCTAAGTCCTGGAACCAGCTCAGGGGGGGGTCATGACCCCCATGACCCCCCCCCCCTGGATCCGCCCTTGCGGAGCGAAGACATTAAAAAATATGTAGTCCTTTCTTTCTTTAACATAATACTATTTTTTTTCTTTTTTGTAGCTTTTTTTGTTGACTTTCCGAAAATAGATTTTTATGTTTTATTTGGAAATAAAAATTTTCATTTTCATCATTTTCATTTTCATACGGTAGGCCTACCTAGGGGTCGTAAGTTGCTCTAAGTTACCTAGTGCATTGTGTATGTGTACATGGTACTGTTATTTGTTAATACTTTATTTTTTAATTCATCTTTATAACATTATTATTTTCCAATAGGAATTTTAATATCAGCCAAGACTTGATTCCGCCCGCCACTGACGCATAACAGCAAAATGAGATGCAATACAACCAATGTATTTTAATGCATTATTATGCAATATGTAATAATAATATGCAGTCATATGATAGATTTATATTTGTTGTAATAATTATTAAGTAGTCATAAGTGTAAGATTAATAATATTGTTCTAATGGTAAAAATACACAACCTTACAATATAAACAATTTTAAGTTATATTGTATCGACTAAACTATAAAGAAAAAACAAGAAAGCCGCACAAGTAGGTGCGAGTCAATTGAGACGATATTGTTATTGTATCATTACCGAGCAGCTGTGTGATAACCAGCCAAAACAAATACGAATCTAGATAAAGTCGTCTCTGATTTGCTACGTCACACGTCAGGAGCATAAAAGCCAATAGTCTCGTCACTCCCTTGCCCAGTGCGTAGTGCCAGAATAACCGTACTTCCCGGCGCACAATGTCGTCTGTATTATCACTGTTTATTCTATTCTGTGTCCTACACGCCTCCACGCAAGTAAGTAAATATTCTTTTTTAATATGCATTGATACTTAGATAATAGCTGATATCAAGCCTTCATTAAATAATACTTGAAAATGTTCATTTTAAAAAGTGCAGTCAATATTTTACGAGTATATCTCTCGGTTAACCCAAAGATGTTCATTGTAATGAAATATAAATTAATATGTTAGTCATATTTTGGCTTTAAAATAATATGGCAATCAATTTTACACTTTTATCGACTGTGTTCATAATAATTATAAACTACATATATAATACATGTAGAATAAGGTACATACTTAATATTATATTATTGTTTATGTTGTATATCGTATGAGTAATTCAATATGTTGCAGACAAACTTGAAGTGTTAAGTGTATTCTTCGATAATGTTGTTGCTTGTTTATTGCCAAAGGCACAAAATTTTGTAGTTGACAATATATTGCCCGGTGCCCCTCATAACATTCAAATATCTTTTACACAGGCGCTCTTTAAAATTAAAATGTATATACTACAAATAAGATTTTTGTTACATCTATTCATTAAAGGCTAAATTCGTTTCTTATCATTTTCATTTCTAGAGATCAACCCCAGCAGACGAACACTATGTAGCCGCGGTGGTGGAGTATCGTGTCTCGAACGATGTACCAACAAACCTACAGAACTATGCGAATCTTATAAAAGATGCTAGTGGGCAGGTAAACGGAATATTTCCTTTTATGTTCCTTGTCTGTGTCTGTGATATATCACTCAAAATTCACAAAGCACCACCTGTGGGGTTTCCCGCTTCCCGCCAGCTTATTATGTATCTTGCAAAAGCCAAGCAATAGCAAAAATTGCGCAATTTTTGCGCAAAAATCGCAAATTCGTATTACGTATCAGCAAAAACCTAGCAGAAGCAACCTAGCGACAGTACTGCCTCTACCGAACAATCGAGGAACTATAAATTGCAATCAATCGTTCGATCTCTTCACTAAATCACTACTGTTATACATTTTTCGTATTACGTAAAGACTTTTGACAGCAAAGCGAAAGCAATCAAACTATCAGTTAGCAATAACAAATGTCTTGTTTATTGTCGATTGCTTGTCTATCGCGGAGTGATTAGTGGTATTTATTTATGTTGTGTATTTTGTATTTTTATAAGATAATAGTGTATTTTTAAAACAATGGCGCGCGCAGTACTCGTTTTGGAAGCTTTAATTGAAGAAGAAAGAAGAGATGCAGTCAGAAATACAGCGCGATTAAGACGTCGCATTCGCGACCAAGCTCAGGCACTGGAACTGTCTGACTCTGAGTTTAAAGCTCATTACAGGCTGAGTAAGGAGATGTTCGTAGGGCTCTGTAATGAGCTTAAGCCCTACATGGCTCCAATGATAAGAAGAACAAAAGTTAGTGTGGAAAATAAGGTACCTACACTGAACATTATATCTCATTTATCACCTAATTTGTATTAACTATGTGTATTTTAAAACTACAATTTATTATGTATTTACAGGTTCTTACTGCATTATCTTTTTTTGGCACGGGCTCCTACCAAAAACCTGTGGGTATGAGTTACTTACATGGGCTCAGTCAGACTAGTGTATCCATGGCAGTGAAAGAAGCGACAAAGGCGTTAAACCATCGTGCAATACTATGTAAATATATTAATTTTCCTGCAGAGTGCAGAGGTTGTGGTCCTTTAGAAATTAATAAATGGTGTTATTTATGTTAATGTAAGTAGGATTAAATACTAGTAAACTAATAGAATTAAGTTTAATAATTCTTATTATAAAGTTAATGTTAATAATAATGTAGGTTTAATGAAAGTTTGATTAAAATTAATTAAATTTGTTGTTAAAAAATTATATTACACTAGCTGTTGCCCGCAGCTCCACCCACGTAAATACAGTATCCCTCAGGAACACTGTACTTTTTCGGGCTAAAAAGTATCCTATGTCCTTTCCCAGGACTCATAGTGTGTCTGTACCAAATTTCATCAAAATTGGTTCAGCGGTTAAAGCGTGAAGAGGTTACAGACAGACACACTTTCGCATTTATAATATTAGTATAGATTTGTGTTAGTTGTTTAAGTTGACAATATTTTAATGTGTATGTTAATTGTAGTAAATAAAAAAATTTAGAGTGAAGTGAGTTCTTTATTTATTAAAAGCCAATCATCTACAAATAAAAATTACACCCTGTAAAATTTCTCCACTAATGAGAATGAAGAGCTCTTAACTGATTTTTTTTACGAAAGGGTCGATTTGAAACATTTTTTAATAAAAAGCATTTCATGCAATCAAGCATGATTTTTAACACAATTTATAACATAGAGTCTATGTTATAAATAAAATCAGTAAATGTATGGTATATGTCATAGACCATACATTTACTGAAAATATACATATGTACTGAAAAAAACAATAAACAAACAAAACAAAACAACTTTTTTTTTTTATTTTAGATGTAGGTACATAGTTATATTTTGTTCTCGAAACAAGCACAATTTCAATCATTTCTTTTAATGATTATGAACTAAAACAATATGGAAGCACTTGTAAACATAACTATTTGTATTAAACTAATATTATTAAGATAACTAGACCGAAGTTTGCTTGACATATCATTCCATTTAGTTTCTATGATTGCTACTAAATTGTTTATGGCGTTAGTGTCGTAGCAAAAATGAAGCAAATGTGCATTCAAACACATCAGCGAGCAATTAGCAATCGATCGCATAGGTAATACGATTTTATTTGACGTTCAGCAATCGATTATGCGTCTATCGCGCGATGACTGCGAGATTTTTGCTAATCGCTATTTTTACGTAATACGGCGGCCGATTGGTCACCTGCGCTGATGGTCAATGGATACGCGACATGGCGCTGCAAATAAGATAGCTATCTTTTTGTGTAGTGAATAAAGTTCAATTTTGAATAGCTTCTTCAAAATGCAGTATAGTTGCGGTGTTATGAGCCCCTAAGCACTAAGCCCGGCTGGCGTTTGTTGATTACCTCGTGGTGAAATTATCAAAAGTTGTCCTGCTGGTTTGGGCCCCGGACTTTGGCCATATATATGCCTATGCCCTTGGATCTAAAAGTTGTAGGAGCCTTACTATTAACAATTCTATAAAACCTACACATATCTCTCTTTTCTCTACATTCCCTGGAATGATTCCTTAGGTTAAGTTAGCCATTGCCTATTAAGTATCTTTATATTATATTATTTCTCTACCAGAAGCTAGAACCTATTATATTTTAATTTACCATTTCAGGATGCGGACATCATTGTTTTTCCTGAATTAACCCTCTCCAGAGGCAGGAGCGTCGTCATTCCCATACATGGGATACTGAAGGATCATCCCGTACCGGCGCTTCGCCCAGATTTGTATGATGAGGTAAGCCAAATAATAATTATGAATCCCGAAATTCTTTGCACTAATCCATGTAAGTTGAATATTTTTATCAAGTTTACTTAAACGACAATGGCGGCCGATCGTGTGCCGATTGCTCCGCAACGTGATTAAAATGTCAATAGCTTGGTCAAAGGCTTGGGATACACTTGGTCAAAGGATTGGGACATTTTTTTATAATGTAAATAACAAGCTTTTGCCCGCGGCTCCGTGCGCGTAAACACGTCTCACAGGAACACTTTACTTTTTTATACTAAAAGCTTAGTTTTTGCGTAAAATAGGAACAATTATCCATCCATCCTCACAAACTCTTATATTAAACTAAATTATTTTGTTTATTATAATAGGTTGGGGAAAAAGTCTTTTCGCATTATAGTATGTATGAACTTGTCATAAAATATCTTAGGCTATACCAATTGTATCTGGCTGATTTTGGTATCATTAAAAAGTTTTAATTTTACAGAAGACAATTCCAAATTCAAATTAGGTAAATTTGAGATTTTCATTTGTTTTTCTTATTGTTAAAATTAGTGATTCTTATGAAGAATTTCGATACATTTTAAAATTTTATTACAAAAAAGGTAAAAATGCAACACAAGCCGCGAAAAAAATTTGTGATGTTTATGGACCTAATGCAGTATCTGTGAGAGTAGCGCAAATTTGGTTTATTAAGCGTTTACAATCCGGAAATTTTGATATCAAAGATGCACGTCGCTCTGGTCGCCCTGTTACGGACAAAACTGTTGCCATTTTTGAAAAAGTGGAGCAAGATCGGCATATTAGTAGTTACGATGTAGCTGAAGAACTGGGGATTGACCACAAATCGGTTTTGGCGCATTTGAAAAAAGCTGGGTACACAAAAAAGCTCGATATTTGGGTGCCTCATGAGCTCACTGAAAGAAACCTAATGAACCGTGTACTCATTTGTGATTCTTTATTACGACGTAATGAAACCGAACCATTTTTGAAGAAGCTGATAACTGGTGATGTAAAGTGAATCACGTACGACAAGAACGTGCGAAAAAGTTCGTGGTCAAAGGCCGGTCAGGCTTCACAGACTGTGGCGAAACCCGGGTTAACTCGCAACAAGGTGATGCTGTGTGTGTGGTGGGATTGGAAGGGCATTATTCATTATGAGCTGTTACCGCCAGGCAGGACCATCAATTCTGAACTGTACTGCGAACAACTGATGAGATTAAAGCAAGAAGTTGAGAGAAAGCGGCCGGAATTAATCAACAGAAGGGGTGTGGTTTTTCACCATGATAACGCTAGACCTCACACATCTTTAGCCACTCAGAAAAAATTACGGGAGTTTGGCTGGGAGGTGTTAATGCATCAGCCGTATAGTCCTGACCTTGCACCTTCAGATTTCCACCTGTTTCGGTCGCTGCAGAATTCCTTAGGCAGTGTCAGGTTGACATCACAAGAGGACTGCCAAAACCACTTGTCGCAGTTTTTTCATCAGAAGCCCCAAAAATTTTATAGCAATGGGATCATGTACCTACCAACAAGATGGCAAAAAGTTATCGAACAAAATGGCACTTGTAAATAAACTTTATAAAAAAACCTTTTGAATTTTTATATAAAATGCGAAGAAACTTTTTCCCCAACCTAATATTTAGCCTGCAAAATCTAACCTTAAGGACACACAAATAGTGAATACTTAAGAGTATCGCTTTAGTGAACTTTCAGTGCCTTCGGATGTGAAACGTTTCACCGCCGGCGCTGCGGCATAAAATCCATACAAAACCTAGCGCAGCAGCACGGCGCCGACGCGACGCGGCGCCGCCTAAACTGCGGGGCGTGTGTTAGCATAATTAAGTAGCTTCTTATAAAATCAAATTACAGGTATTAGTAACGATATCCTCAGCGGCGAGGCAAAATGCTATATACGTGGTAATAAATATTGAAGAGCTGGTCGACTGTACGCATGACAACAGTGAATACTGCCCCAAACCCAAGAGATACTTGTTCAACACCAATGTGGTGTTCGATAGAACAGGAGCCGTTATAGACAGGTAAAATTAATTTATTTTTGCATTTTCTAATTTACTACGAGCCAACCCCGTATTTTTTTAATTTACGGTGTTGGCTCGTACAAAATTGTCTTTCCTTTTACTTTGTGTTTTACTATAATATTAGGAATGCGAGATATTCGATTTTTAGATTCGATGCAATTTCTTCAAGTATCATAAACTACCCGCATGAATACAGTATCCCACGAGAATATATTTTGAAGATTAAAAGTAGCCTATGTGTTAATCCAGAGCTTAAACTAGTCATACAAAATTTCAATGAAATCCCGTCACTAGTATTTGCGTGAAAGAGTAACAAACATATTATATGTTATACCTCTATCTATCCATCCATCCTCACAAAGTTTCACATTTCTAATAGTAGTATCGGCCCTATGGACTACACTCTAACACTTATCAGTTATCACATTGAGTAGAGACCTTTACTGCAGCAACTTCCGTTGCAGGTCGCTGAAGGTGATAGTATAATGCCTTTAATTAAAAAATAACTATGCCATATTGTCGCTTGTTTGTCTAATTCCCAAACCACTTTCATCTGGGGCCACGTTAGTGTCCCCGCCAATCCGCCAAGACAAGCCAAGCAAAGCGCAAGGTCACCTCAAAGGCACCTTTTCTCGAAGCGTTTCGTCTTGGGTAGAAGGTGTAGAGTTTGTGAAGTTAGGCTTGTTGAGTAGGGCGTGTAGAGTCAGAAGCTTGGTTTTACATGAGATCTGAACCTCAATTCTCATATTTAAAGTAGACTTTCATTTTATTTTGATTGTATTGTAAGAGAAGCGACATGTTATCATAAACTGATTTTATGAAGTTTCGACAGAGCGCATTTCACATTGGTTTAACGTTTACGAGAATACCGTTTAACAGTTTTAGCGTGTCGGGGCAGTATTGACCCTCTGATAACTTTTTGACAGTGTGAGTTATATGAAAATGTTTTTGGTGGGTTATTTATTGCAGGTACCGAAAGATCAACCTGTTCGGAGAGTACACCCGCACGCCGGTCCTGCAGCCCGACCTGGGTATATTCACCACAGACTTCGGAGTGAGGTTCGGCCACTTCGTCTGCTTCGACCTCATGTTCCAAGTGCCCGCTGTCCAGTTGGTGGACAAGTACAACCTGACAGACATCATTTTCCCCACCATGTGGTTCTCGGAAATGCCGTATCTTACTGGTGAATGTTGTATTTTTTATTAACCGGCTACATTTTGTCTAAGAAAATATCAATTATTTTTTTTAAGATATTGAATTTCCTTGAAATGATGTGTCTATGTAAAGGTAATGTCTTATTTTCAGCTGTGCAGATACAAGAGGCGTACGCCTATTCTATGAACGTTAATTTCCTCGGCGCTGGAGCTAATAACGTTCGCGTTGGAAGTGCAGGTAATATCTTCATTCCAGAAATAGGTATATGGGAGGGATGGCTTTTCCTCGGGGTATATGTTGATTGTAGGGATTGAGTTACGGCAGTAGTAGTAAGGTGCGGTCGCGGTAGAATTTCGTACATTGACTTATTCAATGTCAATGTTACTCGAGAATATATTGCTATCGTGTTTTCACAGGTACGGATAGGAGACAAGTAGCGGTAGCGATAAATCAAAGTATGAAATTCTACGTTCTCCGCGACCGCACTTTGGTCACAGTAAATTAAATAACCCGACGGTTATAAATATAGAAGCTTCCGAAAATCGATATTACATTCGTGATTGCTGGACGCTTCTGTACCTACCTCACAGAACACTATTACTCATATACCTACCTACTTATTAGCTGACAGTCGTAGAAGGGAGCGTTTTCTACACAATAAAATATACATAAATAGGCAAGCGGACTGTTTTTTTTTATTGCATAAATGAATAGTACTCTTAAATATGAGTAACTTCTCAGAAGAAACCGTATATCAAAAGTCAATATTTTCAAATGTACAGCGATTTGTATACAAAATTTCGCGAGTCTTTATACCAAAAATTTTTTTTTTGCGAAATTCGTAAACATAACCTACATCATTAGTTTACTCACATCATATACAAAAACATTCATTATGGTAAGTATGAACTTAAACGCACAAATATCGGAGACATTTACAAATTATATTCCTGCGGTCATATACTTCATATACTATAACCTACAAGTGACGTCATTTGTAGGTCGACTTTAGTATTAGGAGGCTCGCGAATTTTTTTATAATAATCGCTGTACCTTTGAAAATATTGACTTTTGATATACGGTTTATTCTGTGAAGTTACTCATATTTAAGAGTACTACTCATTTATGCAATAAAAAAAAATGTCCGATTGCCTATTATACTCAGTCGAATCCAGAATCAAAATCGGGCTGATTTCAGCATTCTTAGCTATTTCTTATAGTTTTGGGTATTGCTTTACATGCCCACTTGAAAAATTAACCGTCTCCAAAAATGTTTGTCGTGTTATATTTTACGAGCACAAGAAGTAACTACATAATAATACTCGACTTAATATACAAAATAAATAATTTATTTCAGGTTCAGGAATATATTCAGGTAAAGCTGGGGCACTAGTCAGCACAATGCCAGGCGTTCCCACTACACGCTTATTGGTCGCTAAAGTCCCGAAAGTTCCAGGACAGGTGGGAATTTTAATTCTTATCTATCACATGTGTGTGTGATATGTGTAATATATCTTCTATATAGAATAGGCAAAGCTGATTGACTGATGTATCAACGTATAGGTTAAACCCTTAAGGCTAGAAATTTTAAATTTTGAACAGGTATTCCTCATAATATGACGTAGTCATGTAATAAGTGAGGATTTTTAAAAATTCAACCCCCAAGGGGGTAAAATATGGAGTGAAAGTTTAAAATCTAATTTCACGCGGGCGAAGTCGCAGGCAATTAATACTAGTATATTATAAATGCCAGGTCAGGAGTAAATTTAAATTTAAATTCCCACTGAATCGGCGAGTAAAGAAATGAGGTTATGAATGTGCATACTTGTCTCGGCTCATCCTATACCAAGCGAGTATGCCAAGATCGAAATTAATGGGTCTATGCAACATCAACAATAACTTTTTGTAATTATGGATAGATATAATATTATGAATAGAATATCCTTAATTTTAAGATATTTTTAAAGTAAAACCTAATAGTGAAATTTCAAGATCGCGTCTCGTCACGACACGATTTTCGATATATTGCCATCTGTCGGAAGCTACTTATACTTCTTACAAAACAACTTAACTTTTTAAAATACGGCTCAATTCAATACACATAAGCGCTTAGTGTACAATTTTAATTTTTCTATTCTTTTTTGAAGTGATTTTCTTTTGACACGATGAGAGTATTTTTGGGTTAAATGATGAATGAAGTTTCACTTCTGCCACGTGTACTCACTACTCAGTAGACGCCATGTTTTTAGGGTTCCGTACCTCGAAAGGAAGAAACGGAACCCTTATAGGATCACTTTGTTGTCCGTCCGTCTGTCTGTCAAGACCCTTTTTCTCAGGAACGCGTGGAGGAGGAGCTGGAATTTATATTAAATACTCAGGTCTACTGTCCCTTGGAGCTGTTGGAACTCGCACTTGGCCGCTTTTTTGTAGTTACTAAAGATACATTTTTTCAAGGTGAGCGGTACTTACCCGGGCCCGATCTATGACGATCCTAACAAACAAGATGACCTCATTCTTATAGCCGATCCATCCCTGCCGTCTCATATAAGCAAGACGTTGAAGCCGGGCTTCCAAGAAATAACCCTCAGGGATAAAGATGTGACGTGCCATTTTAAAGTACGCCTGAACCAAAGAAACACTGAAACAGTAAGTAAACCCACCATAATTAACTGTAAGAAAGATACTTAATTTATTTAAGAACGACTTTACGTATGAGTAAGTTTAACCAGCATGTTGTCAAACGCACTTCTTTTATTTTTTGTCCACCAAGGGAGATTTGATATTTTTAAGGCCCACTTTCGCAGATCTGGGTAAAAGTTAATCCTAAGTTAAAATATCATGCCTCTCTTTCATAAATACGAAGAACGAGAGAGATAAAATGATATTTAACCCAGGGTTAACTTTAACCCACGCAAGTGGGCCTTAATGGAATATTGTATTTCTGGGGGTCTATGAAGGCCACTTTGGGCGAACATTAGATGAACATTAGAGGAATCATAATTATGCAGTTCGTAAAATGTGCGTCATTTTACGCATTTCTATTGAAAACTGTCAAAAGTGATGTTTCAAGTGTCCAAATAATAATATATGACACCTAAACATAGATAAATCATTGGTCTCGCTGGGCGCTCGACGCGAGACCAATCATTAGTCTATGCACCTAAAGTGGCATTTTTAGACCCCCTGATTAAAATACTTATTTTAAGTAAAATAATACCGTAATCGCAAATATAATATGATTATTTTATTAAATGCATGGCTGATTTGCATATTGTGTTAGAAAAAATTGCATGACGAAATAAAAACTTAATTGCTAAGGTAAGTAATCTATGTAAATATACTAATACTTACAGATAATTAATTATACCTATATTAATGTGTATGTACTGCCTGTGTTGTGTGAGCTATTTTCATATATATCCCGCTGGCTACAAATAGCTTATCTAATTACGCTTTTATTGTCATGCTAGTCTTTTTGAAATGCTTTCATTACAGCTATAAGTAAGCTTTTATTTGTTTCGATAATATTACTGAAATAAAATAAATAAATAAAATACAAATCTTTCTATCTACACTAATATTATAAAGAGGAAAACTTTGTTTGTATGTTTGTTTGTTTGTTTGTTTGTTTGTAATGAATAGGCTCAAAAAGTACTGGACCGATTTCAAAAATTCTTTCACCATTCGAAAGCTACATTATCCACGAGTAACATAGGCTAAATTTTATTTTGGAAAAAATAGGGTTCCGTAAGATATTTGGGTTTTTCGGACACAAGGTGTAAAAAATCAATCAGAAAAGTTACTTATTTTGCGTACGCTGCCTAAACTATAAAAGATAGAACCATAAAATGTTCTAATTAATTGTAGATCTTATAAATATCTACAAAAAAGTCCGCGACACACTATACCTATCTATGTCGAGTGAGACACAACAACCATTTTTTTTATTTAGAAATCTTGAATTTTTTTTGGACTACATTTAAACGCGTTTATTTTACTCATACTATTAATCCTTATCAAAATAAATTATTTCATCACTAAGTACAATTTATGTAGATAATATTTGGTCTTTGAATGATTAAAATTGGATGTTTGGTTTTGAAGTTATGGCGAAATTAAAATATTACGATTTCTGCTGCACGGCCCGTTGCGAAGTGAGCGTCGTCACCAAGGCGTTCGAGTTTAGATCTATGAGTAATTTTTTTGTTTTGTGTTCGTTGTAACTATGATGGATAGATACTTGAATAACTATTTATTTAGTGATTGTTGTATTGTTAGTCCTGAAGAGTATAGGTATTTCATACGATAAAAGTATACCCACCTACTTATTTCATTGAGTTTTAGTAGGTACCTATATTAATTTGTTTCTGTTTGTTTTGACTAAATTTCGCCCGTTTTGTTAGAAGTTTAAAGACATTCTGTAGTATTAGTATCAGTATTGTACCCGTGCGAAGCCGGGGCGGGTCGCTAGTTCAGAATAAAAAAACAAGGTTTTGTTTTCCGAACGTCAAACAAGGAAAAAAAAATTACAATTACCATCGGTTCGGAACCCTAACCTAACCCTAACCCGGCGAGAAGAACCGGCGCGGCGCGCGGCGTAAGAAACTGGCACGGGTGCCACCTTTTAGTAAAAATGATAGCCAAAATTGTTCTTTTAAAAAAATATACATGTATATAATACATCAACAAAAAACATGTAAACAAAAAAAAATTACAATATATTACAGTACTTCTGTACTTATACAATGTACTTCTGTACATTGTATAACTAGTAAACTGAAATTCCCTCATAGGATCATCTTATTCCCAGGTTGTGCTGTCCTCAACACTGACAAACACTAAACGGAATTCTACAAGTATAAGTAATATCATACTAAAATGTTCTACTCAGACTTAATTCGTTTACTGAAATATTTCTAGCAGATAAAGTTTAATAACTTAGGGGCCTATTTCACAAGCCTAGTAAGTTTCGAATAGCTTATTCGAAAGTTTTGTCGCCGCTTACTTTATACTGAGAGACAAAGACAAAACTTATCCGGACGTTTTGTCGCTGCTTTCTTTATACTGAGAGACAAAGATAAAACTTATCCGGAAATTTTTTCGCCGATTACTTTATACTGAGAGACAAAGACCAAACTTGCCAATATGCAATCTAACTCTTCACACTTATCAGTTGATTGTGATAGAGGCCCTTAATCTGACACTATCTAAGTGATAAAAAAACCTTATGACTTTTGTACCGTGCAGCATCTCTTCTACGAGTATGTGTAATGAAAGTATTTTATGTTATTGTAAAGGAGGATGGACATTATGATTTACCTACCCAATACACAAAATATCAGTGGTATCCATAATTAGGCATAAATTATATTATTATTTCTTTAGATGGCCATAAAAATATTGGAGTTTTTGTATAGACGTCAAAATATACTTATAGATAATGTATAGTTTAATCATAGTAAAGGAAAGAAAATCCTGATTTTTGGTTTGTTTTTGGCGTGTTACGCAAAAACTCTATTAAATTATTTAAAACACAAGAAATGCTATTTCCAATGGCATGTACGGCTTGATCGTATTAGGTAGGTAGACCACCGTTCATACATTTTTGCCCATTCTCCTTTTCTTTCGTTCATTGTTAATTTTTTATTTTTATTTTAGGCCTACTATTATAGAGCATTCATACAGGACGGCACTACCACTTACTCCCGGAGAGCTTTAGGTGTAGCTGCATGTTTGGTTGTCGCCTGCCAAACCGATGACATAAAAAGTTGTCCTTACAGGTAGTCAATTAAAAATTATTCATTAATTTTATCACACAAACCCTACATTACATTACATTAGATACAGCTTGGCAAAAAAGAGAGTGACGAGGTGATTGTAAAATATTTTATCTTTGATAGATTCGAATGATCTAATGTATTATTATATTTTGTTTATTATAATATTATATATTAAGTAAATTAAATATGGCATTCAAATCTAATAAGGATAAAAGATGATACAGTCGAAAATGTTTTTCCTATTGCCACCGCGTCATGCTTTTTTTTTGCCAAGCCGTACTTTACGATAAAAAATTACTAGACAATACATTTTTTGTTGGTATATCCTTAAATATTATATATAAATAACAGCTACAGCTGCTATTAATTTTTATTAATAAGGTGTCCATATTTTTTTTTTTGACCATAATAATATGAGTAATTCGGATGTCACACTCATCTATGTTGTTAGTGTTAAAGTGCTAACAGACACTCGAACTCGATTCGCGAACCATATCCGCGGACCGTGTCCGGTGTCACTACATATGCACGGATATGGTCTCGCAGACCGAATTGAAAACTCGATACTCGTGTGTTCAATTTTCAGCTCTATTGTACTAGCGCAGAGTTCTATTTACAGTGCTGGTTTTCAACGACCACGATGATTCCTGCAATCCATTGAAATTGCTGATCATTGTCCGGCCTAATCGCCCGACTGCTTTATACACGTACGGATTTGGTACGGAGCGAACCATATCCGATGAGGACCGCGGCGAACTCAATTAATAATAATTATGTTCGCCGGACTACTCTACATACAGTCGGATTCGGTACGGAGCGGATCAAATCCGCGATCCGCTCCGTACCGAATCCGTACATGTGTTAGCACAATTTGGTAAATAGCTGACGTAATAAATAACAGATTTGTTATTTTCCTTCATCATTGCAGATATAAAAACAACGAGGAAAACTATGAGATTGATGAACTGGAAATATCAATGACGACGTACAAGGATCATTACAACGGCAGTCTTCAGTGCAGCGACATCGAATACTATCCTGTCTCACTAAGAAATAATAAATTTCCACTAAGTCCAAATAACATTACATTTACTAGAACCGACAAAATAAATGTAACTAGCAATGACGTAAAAAAAGCTGGATTTACAAATCTGTCCTTTAAAATAACTAAACCTCAAACGAATATTGTCGCATTTGGTATTTGGGGAAGAATATACAATAGAGACGGTGGTCCCGGAGAAAAGAAAGAAGACGATGTTGCAAATTATATTCAACTTGAAGAAATAATTTACGAAGGAAAAATAAAATCGTAATTATTACGAACAACGATGGGAAATCTAGAGTAGATTGGTTTTTGATATTTTTAAGTAAAATATAAAAAGTTGTGTAATCTTAGCATAGAGACGAAGATTTATATACCTATGCAAATAAAAATGTAAAAATAAGACTGACAAAAATATAAACTCTAATAAATTTCGAAAAGTAGTTTATATACCCAATAGGAAAATTATCTTCTTCATAAAATTCTTCTCTATTCTTCTTCATTCTAGAAAATAATCTGATGTACAGTTAAAAACCATTTTTCCAATGGCTGGCTATGGTTGTTTAAAACGTTTTTCTAATGAAATGAGTAATGACAGATGATGTATGAAAATTGACTATTACCGATAGCAATTAAGATCGTGGTCGTACTGTACGAAGTTAGAATTTCAAATTTTTAATAAACTTAGGAACTTAGGATTATACTTAGTGGTCCAGAAAAATTAATAAAGATTTCGTCAATTCACTAGACCAGCGGTTCTCAAACATTTTTGGTGACGGAACCCTTTTGGAAGGCGAAACACTTGACGGAACCCTACAATAAAACAATTATTTTATAAATGTATTCTTTATAAATAAGCATAATAAAAGTACCTACAATGTAACAGTTATAACTTATAACTTATTACATACTAATAGTAAGTTACTACATAGCAAGTAAAAGAAAATAAAATGACTACAAGTACATTAAATACTTGTCTTTAACCTATTAGAAGCCCTGGGCCTGTTTCTTTCTGCTTTATACCTGAACCCCAAAAACCCCCGCCTGGCTACGCTCATCGCCGTTGGTATTTACTGAATACTCCGCGCATACTGCTTCAAAAGCAGCTACCTACATTCGGCTTCGTTAGAAGACGTTGTTGCAACACGTTTAACGCCTTTAAGCCAATGTTCCATTCTTCTTTATTAATAATGGTAAATGTCAGGATGGTTGGGTCAAAATAACGCACGATCGTTACCGTGTAAAAGAGTTGAAGAAAGAAGAAAAGTCCGTTCGCCGTAGCAATTTTTGCGGAACTCTACATAATATACTAACCAAATTAATATTGTTGGTAATATTTTAAAGTCCGTTCGTCGTAGCAATTTTTGCGGAACTCTACATAATATATTGACCAAATTAATATTGGTAATATTTTAAAGTCCGTTCGCCGTAGCAATTTTTGCGGAACTCTACATAATATATTGACCAAATTAATATTGTTGGTAATATTTTAAAGTCCGTTCGCCGTAGCAATTTTTGCGGAACTCTACATAATATATTGACCAAATTAATATTGTTGGTAATATTTTAAAGTCCGTTCACCGTAGCAATTTTTGCAGAACTCTAATTAATATATTGACCAAATTAATATTGTTGGTAATATTTTAAAGTCTGTTCGCCGTAGCAATTTTTGCGGAACTCTACATAATATATTGACCAAATTAATATTGTTGGTAATATTTTAAAGTCCGTTCACCGTAGCAATTTTTGCGGAACTCTACATAATATATTGACCAAATTAATATTGTTGGTAATATTTTAAAGTCCGTTCACCGTAACAATTTTTGCGGAACTCTACATAATATATTGACCAAATTAATATTGTTGGTAATATTTTAAAGTCCGTTCACCGTAGCAATTTTTGCGGAACTCTACATAATATATTGACCAAATTAATATTGTTGGTAATATTTTAAAGTCCGTTCACCGTAGCAATTTTTGCGGAACTCTACATAATATATTGACCAAATTAATATTGTCGGTAATATTTTAAAGTCCGTTCGCCGTACCAATTTTTGCGGAACTCTACATAATATATTGACCAAATTAATATTATTGGTAATATTTTAAAGTCCGTTCGCCGTAGCAATTTTTGCGGAACTCTACATAATATACTAACCAAATTAATATTGTTGGTAATATTTTAAAGTCCGTTCGTCGTAGCAATTTTTGCGGAACTCTACATAATAAATTGACCAAATTAATATTGGTAATATTTTAAAGTCCGTTCGCCGTAGCAATTTTTGCGGAACTCTACATAATATATTGACCAAATTAATATTGTTGGTAATATTTTAAAGTCCGTTCGCCGTAGCAATTTTTGCGGAACTCTACATAATATATTGACCAACTTAATATTGTTGGTAATATTTTAAAGTCCGTTCACCGTAGCAATTTTTGCGGAACTCTACATAATATATTGACCAAATTAATATTGTTGGTAATATTTTAAAGTCCGTTCGCCGTAGCAATTTTTGCGGAACTCTACATAATATATTGACCAAATTAATATTGTTGGTAATATTTTAAAGTCCGTTTGCCGTAGCAATTCTTGCGGAACTCTACATAATATATTGACCAAATTAATATTGCTGGTAATATTTTAAAGTCCGTTCGCCGTAGTAATTTTTGCGGAACTATACATAATATATTGACCGAATTAATATTGTTGGTAATATTTTAAAGTCCGTTCGCCGTAGCAATTTTTGCGGAACTCTACATAATTTATTGACCAAATTAATATTGTTGGTAATATTTTAAAGTCCGTTCACCGTAGCAATTTTTGCGGAACTCTACATAATATACTAACCAAATTAATATTGTTGGTAATATTTTAAAGTCCGTTCGTCGTAGCAATTTTTGCGTATCTCTACATAATATATTGACCAAATTAATATTGTTGGTAATATTTTAAAGTCCGTTCACCGTAGCAATTTTTGCGGAACTTTACATAATATATTGACCAAATTAATATTGTTGGTAATATTTTAAAGTCCGTTCACCGTAGCAATTTTTGCGGAACTCTACATAATACATTGACCAAATTAATATTGTTGGTAATATTTTAAAATCCGTTCACCGTAGCAATTTTTGCGGAACTCTACATAATATATTGACCAAATTAATATTGTCGGTAATATTTTAAAGTCCGTTCGCCGTACTAATTTTTGCGGAACTCTACATAATATATTGACCAAATTAATATTATTGGTAATATTTTAAAGTCCGTTCGCCGTAGCAATTTTTGCAGAACTTTACATAATATATTGACCAAATTAATATTGTTGGTAATATTTTAAAATCCGTTCGCCATAGCAATTCTTGCGGAACTCTACATAATATATTGACCAAATTAATATTGTTGGTAATATTTTAAAGTCCGTAGCAATTTTTGCGGAACTCTACATAATATATTGACCAAATTAATATTGTTGGTAATATTTTAAAGTCCGTTCACCGTAGCAATTTTTGCGGAACTCTACATAATAAATTGACCAAATTAATATTGGTAATATTTTAAAGTCCGTTCGCCGTAGCAATTTTTGCGGAACTCTACATAATATATTGACCAAATTAATATTGTTGGTAATATTTTAAAGTCCGTTCGCCGTAGCAATTTTTGCGGAACTCTACATAATATATTGACCAAATTAATATTGTTGGTAATATTTTAAAGTCCGTTCACCGTAGCAATTTTTGCGGAAATGTAATTAATATATTGACCAAATTAATATTGTTGGTAATATTTTAAAGTCCGTTCGCCGTAGCAATTTTTGCGGAACTCTACATAATATATTGACCAAATTAATATTGTTGGTAATATTTTAAAGTCCGTTCACCGTAGCAATTTTTGCGGAACTCTACATAATATATTGACCAAATTAATATTGTTGGTAATATTTTAAAGTCCGTTCACCGTAGCAATTTTTGCGGAACTCTACATAATATATTGACCAAATTAATATTGTTGGTAATATTTTAAAGTCCGTTCGCCGTAGCAATTCTTGCGGAACTCTACATAATATATTGACCAAATTAATATTGCTGGTAATATTTTAAAGTCCGTTCGCCGTAGTAATTTTTGCGGAACTCTACATAATATATTGACCGAATTAATATTGTTGGTAATATTTTAAAGTCCGTTTGCCGTAGCAATTTTTGCGGAACTCTACATAATTTATTGACCAAATTAATATTGTTGGTAATATTTTAAAGTCCGTTCACCGTAGCAATTTTTGCGGAACTCTACATAATATACTAACCAAATTAATATTGTTGGTAATATTTTAAAGTCCGTTCGTCGTAGCAATTTTTGCGTATCTCTACATAATATATTGACCAAATTAATATTGTTGGTAATATTTTAAAGTCCGTTCGCCGTAGCAATTTTTGCGGAACTCTACATAATATATTGACCAAATTAATATTGTTGGTAATATTTTAAAGTCCGTTCACCGTAGCAATTTTTGCGGAACTCTACATAATATATTGACCAAATTAATATTGTCGGTAATATTTTAAAGTCCGTTCGCCGTACTAATTTTTGCGGAACTCTACATAATATATTGACCAAATTAATATTATTGGTAATATTTTAAAGTCCGTTCGCCGTAGCAATTTTTGCAGAACTCTACATAATATATTGACCAAATTAATATTGTTGGTAATATTTTAAAATCCGTTCGCCATAGCAATTCTTGCGGAGCTCTACATAATATATTGACCAAATTAATATTGTTGATAATATTTTAAAGTCCGTTCGCCGTAGCAATTTTTGCGGAACTCTACATAATATATTGACCAAATTAATATTGTTGGTAATATTTTAAAGTCCGTTCACCGTAGCAATTTTTGCGGAACTCTACATAATAAATTGACCAAATTAATATTGGTAATATTTTAAAGTCCGTTCGCCGTAGCAATTTTTGCGGAACTCTACATAATATATTGACCAAATTAATATTGTTGGTAATATTTTAAAGTCCGTTCGCCGTAGCAATTTTTGCGGAACTCTACATAATATATTGACCAAATTAATATTGTTGGTAATATTTTAAAGTCCGTTCGCCGTAGCAATTTTTGCGGAACTAATTAATATATTGACCAAATTCATATTGTTGGTAATATTTTAAAGTCCGTTCGCCGTAGCAATTTTTGCGGAACTCTACATAATATATTGACCAAATTAATATTGTTGGTAATATTTTAAAGTCCGTTCACCGTAGCAATTTTTGCGGAACTCTACATAATATATTGACCAAATTAATATTGTTGGTAATATTTTAAAGTCCGTTCGCCGTAGCAATTTTTGCGGAACTCTACATAATATATTGACCAAATTAATATTGTTGGTAATATTTTAAAGTCCGTTCGCCGTAGCAATTCTTGCGGAACTCTACATAATATATTGACCAAATTAATATTGCTGGTAATATTTTAAAGTCCGTTCGCCGTAGTAATTTTTGCGGAACTATACATAATATATTGACCGAATTAATATTGTTGGTAATATTTTAAAGTCCGTTCGCCGTAGCAATTTTTGCGGAACTCTACATAATTTATTGACCAAATTAATATTGTTGGTAATATTTTAAAGTCCGTTCACCGTAGCAATTTTTGCGGAACTCTACATAATATACTAACCAAATTAATATTGTTGGTAATATTTTAAAGTCCGTTCGCCGTAGCAATTTTTGCGGAACTCTACATAATATATTGACCAAATTAATATTGTTGGTAATATTTTAAAGTCCGTTCGCCGTAGCAATTTTTGCGTATCTCTACATAATATATTGACCAAATTAATATTGTTGGTAATATTTTAAAGTCCGTTCACCGTAGCAATTTTTGCGGAACTTTACATAATATATTGACCAAATTAATATTGTTGGTAATATTTTAAAGTCCGTTCACCGTAGCAATTTTTGCGGAACTCTACATAATATATTGACCAAATTAATATTGTTGGTAATATTTTAAAGTCCGTTCACCGTAGCAATTTTTGCGGAACTCTACATAATATATTGACCAAATTAATTTTGTCGGTAATATTTTAAAGTCCGTTCGCCGTACTAATTTTTGCGGAACTCTACATAATATATTGACCAAATTAATATTATTGGTAATATTTTAAAGTCCGTTCGCCGTAGCAATTTTTGCAGAACTCTACATAATATATTGACCAAATTAATATTGTTGGTAATATTTTAAAATCCGTTCGCCATAGCAATTCTTGCGGAACTCTACATAATATATTGACCAAATTAATATTGTTGGTAATATTTTAAAGTCCGTTCGCCGTAGCAATTTTTGCGGAACTCTACATAATATATTGACCAAATTAATATTGTTGGTAATATTTTAAAGTCCGTTCACCGTAGCAATTTTTGCGGAACTCTACATAATATATTGACCAAATTAATATTGTTGGTAATATTTTAAAGTCCGTTCACCGTAGCAATTTTTGCGGAACTTTACATAATATATTGACCAAATTAATATTGTTGGTAATATTTTAAAGTCCGTTCACCGTAGCAATTTTTGCGGAACTCTACATAATATATTGACCAAATTAATATTGTTGGTAATATTTTAAAGTCCGTTCACCGTAGCAATTTTTGCGGAACTCTAATTAATATATTGACCAAATTAATATTGTCGGTAATATTTTAAAGTCCGTTCGCCGTACTAATTTTTCCGGAACTCTACATAATATATTGACCAAATTAATATTGTTAGTAATATTTTAAAGTCCGTTCACCGTAGCAATTTTTGCGGAACTCTACATAATATATTGACCAAATTAATATTGTCGGTAATATTTTAAAGTCCGTTCGCCGTACTAATTTTTGCGGAACTCTACATAATATATTGACCAAATTAATATTGTTGGTAATATTTTATAATCCGTTCGCCATAGCAATTCTTGCGGAACTCTACATAATATATTGACCAAATTAATATTGTTGGTAATATTTTAAAGTCCGTTCGCCGTAGCAATTTTTGCGGAACTCTACATAATATATTGACCAAATTAATATTGTTGGTAATATTTTAAAGTCCGTTCACCGTAGCAATTTTTGCGGAACTCTACATAATATATTGACCAAATTAATATTGTTGGTAATATTTTAAAGTCCGTTCAACGTAGCAATTTTTGCGGAACTCTACATAATACATTGACCAAATTAATATTGTTGGTAATATTTTAAAGTCCGTTCGCCGTAGCAATTTTTGCGGAACTATACATAATACATTGACCAAATTAATATTGTTGGTAATATTTTAAAATCCGTTCACCGTAGCAATTTTTGCGGAACTCTACATAATATATTGACCAAATTAATATTGTCGGTAATATTTTAAAGTCCGTTCGCCGTACTAATTTTTGCGGAACTCTACATAATATATTGACCAAATTAATATTATTGGTAATATTTAAAAGTCCGTTCGCCGTAGCAATTTTTGCAGAACTTTACATAATATATTGACCAAATTAATATTGTTGGTAATATTTTAAAATCCGTTCGCCATAGCAATTCTTGCGGAACTCTACATAATATATTGACCAAATTAATATTGTTGGTAATATTTTAAAGTCCGTTCGCCGTAGCAATTTTTGCGGAACTCTACATAATATATTGACCAAATTAATATTGTTGGTAATATTTTAAAGTCCGTTCACCGTAGCAATTTTTGCGGAACTCTACATAATAAATTGACCAAATTAATATTGGTAATATTTTAAAGTCCGTTCGCCGTAGCAATTTTTGCGGAACTCTACATAATATATTGACCAAATTAATATTGTTGGTAATATTTTAAAGTCCGTTCGCCGTAGCAATTTTTGCGGAACTCTACATAATATATTGACCAAATTAATATTGTTGGTAATATTTTAAAGTCCGTTCACCGTAGCAATTTTTGCGGAAATGTAATTAATATATTGACCAAATTAATATTGTTGGTAATATTTTAAAGTCCGTTCGCCGTAGCAATTTTTGCGGAACTCTACATAATATATTGACCAAATTAATATTGTTGGTAATATTTTAAAGTCCGTTCACCGTAGCAATTTTTGCGGAACTCTACATAATATATTGACCAAATTAATATTGTTGGTAATATTTTAAAGTCCGTTCACCGTAGCAATTTTTGCGGAACTCTACATAATATATTGACCAAATTAATATTGTTGGTAATATTTTAAAGTCCGTTCGCCGTAGCAATTCTTGCGGAACTCTACATAATATATTGACCAAATTAATATTGCTGGTAATATTTTAAAGTCCGTTCGCCGTAGTAATTTTTGCGGAACTCTACATAATATATTGACCGAATTAATATTGTTGGTAATATTTTAAAGTCCGTTCGCCGTAGCAATTTTTGCGGAACTCTACATAATTTATTGACCAAATTAATATTGTTGGTAATATTTTAAAGTCCGTTCACCGTAGCAATTTTTGCGGAACTCTACATAATATACTAACCAAATTAATATTGTTGGTAATATTTTAAAGTCCGTTCGTCGTAGCAATTTTTGCGTATCTCTACATAATATATTGACCAAATTAATATTGTTGGTAATATTTTAAAGTCCGTTCGCCGTAGCAATTTTTGCGGAACTCTACATAATATATTGACCAAATTAATATTGTTGGTAATATTTTAAAGTCCGTTCACCGTAGCAATTTTTGCGGAACTCTACATAATATATTGACCAAATTAATATTGTCGGTAATATTTTAAAGTCCGTTCGCCGTACTAATTTTTGCGGAACTCTACATAATATATTGACCAAATTAATATTATTGGTAATATTTTAAAGTCCGTTCGCCGTAGCAATTTTTGCAGAACTCTACATAATATATTGACCAAATTAATATTGTTGGTAATATTTTAAAATCCGTTCGCCATAGCAATTCTTGCGGAGCTCTACATAATATATTGACCAAATTAATATTGTTGGTAATATTTTAAAGTCCGTTCGCCGTAGCAATTTTTGCGGAACTCTACATAATATATTGACCAAATTAATATTGTTGGTAATATTTTAAAGTCCGTTCACCGTAGCAATTTTTGCGGAACTCTACATAATAAATTGACCAAATTAATATTGGTAATATTTTAAAGTCCGTTCGCCGTAGCAATTTTTGCGGAACTCTACATAATATATTGACCAAATTAATATTGTTGGTAATATTTTAAAGTCCGTTCGCCGTAGCAATTTTTGCGGAACTCTACATAATATATTGACCAAATTAATATTGTTGGTAATATTTTAAAGTCCGTTCACCGTAGCAATTTTTGCGGAACTAATTAATATATTGACCAAATTCATATTGTTGGTAATATTTTAAAGTCCGTTCGCCGTAGCAATTTTTGCGGAACTCTACATAATATATTGACCAAATTAATATTGTTGGTAATATTTTAAAGTCCGTTCACCGTAGCAATTTTTGCGGAACTCTACATAATATATTGACCAAATTAATATTGTTGGTAATATTTTAAAGTCCGTTCGCCGTAGCAATTTTTGCGGAACTCTACATAATATATTGACCAAATTAATATTGTTGGTAATATTTTAAAGTCCGTTCGCCGTAGCAATTCTTGCGGAACTCTACATAATATATTGACCAAATTAATATTGCTGGTAATATTTTAAAGTCCGTTCGCCGTAGTAATTTTTGCGGAACTATACATAATATATTGACCGAATTAATATTGTTGGTAATATTTTAAAGTCCGTTCGCCGTAGCAATTTTTGCGGAACTCTACATAATTTATTGACCAAATTAATATTGTTGGTAATATTTTAAAGTCCGTTCACCGTAGCAATTTTTGCGGAACTCTACATAATATACTAACCAAATTAATATTGTTGGTAATATTTTAAAGTCCGTTCGCCGTAGCAATTTTTGCGGAACTCTACATAATATATTGACCAAATTAATATTGTTGGTAATATTTTAAAGTCCGTTCGCCGTAGCAATTTTTGCGTATCTCTACATAATATATTGACCAAATTAATATTGTTGGTAATATTTTAAAGTCCGTTCACCGTAGCAATTTTTGCGGAACTTTACATAATATATTGACCAAATTAATATTGTTGGTAATATTTTAAAGTCCGTTCACCGTAGCAATTTTTGCGGAACTCTACATAATATATTGACCAAATTAATATTGTTGGTAATATTTTAAAGTCCGTTCACCGTAGCAATTTTTGCGGAACTCTACATAATATATTGACCAAATTAATATTGTCGGTAATATTTTAAAGTCCGTTCGCCGTACTAATTTTTGCGGAACTCTACATAATATATTGACCAAATTAATATTATTGGTAATATTTTAAAGTCCGTTCGCCGTAGCAATTTTTGCAGAACTCTACATAATATATTGACCAAATTAATATTGTTGGTAATATTTTAAAATCCGTTCGCCATAGCAATTCTTGCGGAACTCTACATAATATATTGACCAAATTAATATTGTTGGTAATATTTTAAAGTCCGTTCGCCGTAGCAATTTTTGCGGAACTCTACATAATATATTGACCAAATTAATATTGTTGGTAATATTTTAAAGTCCGTTCACCGTGGCAATTTTTGCGGAACTCTACATAATATATTGACCAAATTAATATTGTTGGTAATATTTTAAAGTCCGTTCACCGTAGCAATTTTTGCGGAACTTTACATAATATATTGACCAAATTAATATTGTTGGTAATATTTTAAAGTCCGTTCACCGTAGCAATTTTTGCGGAACTCTACATAATATATTGACCAAATTAATATTGTTGGTAATATTTTAAAGTCCGTTCACCGTAGCAATTTTTGCGGAACTCTAATTAATATATTGACCAAATTAATATTGTCGGTAATATTTTAAAGTCCGTTCGCCGTACTAATTTTTCCGGAACTCTACATAATATATTGACCAAATTAATATTGTTGGTAATATTTTAAAGTCCGTTCACCGTAGCAATTTTTGCGGAACTCTACATAATATATTGACCAAATTAATATTGTCGGTAATATTTTAAAGTCCGTTCGCCGTACTAATTTTTGCGGAACTCTACATAATATATTGACCAAATTAATATTGTTGGTAATATTTTATAATCCGTTCGCCATAGCAATTCTTGCGGAACTCTACATAATATATTGACCAAATTAATATTGTTGGTAATATTTTAAAGTCCGTTCGCCGTAGCAATTTTTGCGGAACTCTACATAATATATTGACCAAATTAATATTGTTGGTAATATTTTAAAGTCCGTTCACCGTAGCAATTTTTGCGGAACTCTACATAATATATTGACCAAATTAATATTGTTGGTAATATTTTAAAGTCCGTTCAACGTAGCAATTTTTGCGGAACTCTACATAATACATTGACCAAATTAATATTGTTGGTAATATTTTAAAGTCCGTTCGCCGTAGCAATTTTTGCGGAACTATACATAATATATTGACCGAATTAATATTGTTGGTAATATTTTAAAGTCCGTTCGCCGTAGCAATTTTTGCGGAACTCTACATAATTTATTGACCAAATTAATATTGTTGGTAATATTTTAAAGTCCGTTCACCGTAGCAATTTTTGCGGAACTCTACATAATATATTGACCAAATTAATATTGTTGGTAATATTTTAAAGTCCGTTCATCGTAGCAATTTTTGCGGAACTCTAATTAATATATTGACCAAATTAATATTGTTGGTAATATTTTAAAGTCCGTTCACCGTAGCAATTTTTGCGGAACTTTACATAATATATTGACCAAATTAATATTGTTGGTAATATTTTAAAGTCCGTTCACCGTAGCAATTTTTGCGGAACTCTACATAATATATTGACCAAATTAATATTGTTGGTAATATTTTAAAGTCCGTTCACCGTAGCAATTTTTGCGGAACTCTACATAATATATTGACCAAATTAATATTGTCGGTAATATTTTAAAGTCCGTTCGCCGTACTAATTTTTGCGGAACTCTACATAATATATTGACCAAATTAATATTATTGGTAATATTTTAAAGTCCGTTCGCCGTAGCAATTTTTGCGGAACTCTACATAATATATTGACCAAATTAATATTATTGGTAATATTTTAAAGTCCGTTCGCCGTAGCAATTTTTGCAGAACTCTACATAATATATTGACCAAATTAATATTGTTGGTAATATTTTAAAATCCGTTCGCCATAGCAATTCTTGCGGAACTCTACATAATATATTGACCAAATTAATATTGTTGGTAATATTTTAAAGTCCGTTCGCCGTAGCAATTTTTGCGGAACTCTACATAATATATTGACCAAATTAATATTGTTGGTAATATTTTAAAGTCCGTTCACCGTAGCAATTTTTGCGGAACTCTACATAATATATTGACCAAATTAATATTGTTGGTAATATTTTAAAGTCCGTTCACCGTAGCAATTTTTGCGGAACTTTACATAATATATTGACCAAATTAATATTGTTGGTAATATTTTAAAGTCCGTTCACCGTAGCAATTTTTGCGGAACTCTACATAATATATTGACCAAATTAATATTGTTGGTAATATTTTAAAGTCCGTTCACCGTAGCAATTTTTGCGGAACTCTAATTAATATATTGACCAAATTAATATTGTCGGTAATATTTTAAAGTCCGTTCGCCGTAGCAATTTTTGCGGAACTCTACATAATATATTGACCAAATTAATATTGTTGGTAATATTTTAAAGTCCGTTCGCCGTAGCAATTTTTGCGGAACTAATTAATATATTGACCAAATTCATATTGTTGGTAATATTTTAAAGTCCGTTCGCCGTAGCAATTTTTGCGGAACTCTACATAATATATTGACCAAATTAATATTGTTGGTAATATTTTATAATCCGTTCGCCATAGCAATTCTTGCGGAACTCTACATAATATATTGACCAAATTAATATTGTTGGTAATATTTTAAAGTCCGTTCGCCGTAGCAATTTTTGCGGAACTCTACATAATATATTGACCAAATTAATATTGTTGGTAATATTTTAAAGTCCGTTCACCGTAGCAATTTTTGCGGAACTCTACATAATATATTGACCAAATTAATATTGTTGGTAATATTTTAAAGTCCGTTCAACGTAGCAATTTTTGCAGAACTCTACATAATACATTGACCAAATTAATATTGTTGGTAATATTTTAAAGTCCGTTCGCCGTAGCAATTTTTGCGGAACTCTACATAATATATTGACCAAATTAATATTGTTGGTAATATTTTAAAGTCCGTTGGCCGTAGCAATTCTTGCGGAACTCTACATAATATATTGACCAAATTAATATTGCTGGTAATATTTTAAAGTCCGTTCGCCGTAGTAATTTTTGCGGAACTATACATAATATATTGACCGAATTAATATTGTTGGTAATATTTTAAAGTCCGTTCGCCGTAGCAATTTTTGCGGAACTCTACATAATTTATTGACCAAATTAATATTGTTGGTAATATTTTAAAGTCCGTTCACCGTAGCAATTTTTGCGGAACTCTACATAATATATTGACCAAATTAATATTGTTGGTAATATTTTAAAGTCCGTTCATCGTAGCAATTTTTGCGGAACTCTAATTAATATATTGACCAAATTAATATTGTTGGTAATATTTTAAAGTCCGTTCACCGTAGCAATTTTTGCGGAACTTTACATAATATATTGACCAAATTAATATTGTTGGTAATATTTTAAAGTCCGTTCACCGTAGCAATTTTTGCGGAACTCTACATAATATATTGACCAAATTAATATTGTTGGTAATATTTTAAAGTCCGTTCACCGTAGCAATTTTTGCGGAACTCTACATAATATATTGACCAAATTAATATTGTCGGTAATATTTTAAAGTCCGTTCGCCGTACTAATTTTTGCGGAACTCTACATAATATATTGACCAAATTAATATTATTGGTAATATTTTAAAGTCCGTTCACCGCAGCAATTTTTGCGGAACTCTACATAATAAATTGACCAAATTAATATTGTTGGTAATATTTTAAAGTCTGTTCATTGTAGCAATTTTTGCGGAACTCTACAAATGTTGGCCAAATAATTATTGAGAAAGCTCCGTAGCCTAGTGGGTAGACCGTTTGGTTCGCACTTGAGAAAGTGCAGGTTCTAATTCCAGGTTGTGGCGTGTACCAAATACCAATAATACTTTTTTAAATCTCAAGTACATTATACGGACGCTCTAACGGTGAAGGAAAACATAGTGAGGAAACCCGCACATGGTTGGCCCCAGATGTATTGACCAGTCATTCCTCTGGACTAGGCTGACTATGTTGTGAGTATGCCGTAAGTGCTTGGGCAACCATACGACATTTAAAAACCGACTGTCCCAGGCACTACAGTATAATAAGAGGTGTTCGCTCGGAAAATCTGTATTAATATTATAAATGCGAAAGTGTGTCTGTCTGTCTGCCTGTCTGTTACCTCTTGCCGCTTTAACCGCTGAACTGATTTTTATAAAATTTGGTATAAACATACTTTGAGTCCCGGAAAAGGACATAGGATATTTTTTATACCGAAAAGTACATTGGTTTCGCGGGATAATGTATATTATATTTACGCGGGCGGAGCTGCGGGCAAAAGCTAGTACTGTATAAATAATCCACTATCGGATGAAAAGGCCTAAGTTAGGTAATATTGTTGGCAATATTCTATAGTCTATTCACAGCATTTATTTGCGGAATTCTTAAAATTTTGGTCTGAATTAATATTAATAATGCTTTAATGTTAATAAAATATGCTACATTATGTCGTAAAAATATAAGCATAAATTAAAGAGTTACATAATGCTGTAGAGTGTAGTCTAACAAAAATAACTGCTGGGACGGTTAAATAAATAAATAAATAATTTATTCCAATTTTAATTCATACACTACCATTACATTATAATTAAGAAAAAAAAAGGGAAAAAATTTGACCCTTCCAACATCAACCCCCATTTTTTGTTCTATCTTAATAGAACAACCTCTGTCAGAATTCGTGCAGATAAGGTCGATAAGTGTCTCAGTGTTGGATGTAAAATGTGTAGCCTCCGTTGTACACTGACGCAACTGGTGGATAGACAAAAAAATCGTTTAGTATTTTATACTTATTACTTTCGCGGTTCAGACAGTTAATATTGAAATGGTTACGGATGGAAATTCTAACAAGAATACATATAATGATACATAATGAATGATGTATGATTCTGTAGACAATATTCTAATTTAATAATACGGAGAATAGAGAATAGAGAAAAAAAAATATAGGGAACCTGGATTTTTGCAAGAACTTTCCTTTTATGATTCTCAACAAAATTTCAAAAGTCAATGTGGCGCTAAAAATGTTCCTCAGGTTTGAAGGTCACAAAATGCATTTCAGAAAAAGTTTTTTCATGTTATTTTCTTTCCGACTCATTTTACGATAAATATAGAGACGATTCTGTACAATTTATGCCCGTGCAATGTTTTTGTAAAATCAATAGTTTTGTCTTTATTCCCTGAACTTTAAGTAATTAATGACCTTAATACTTTTAGTACTACAGATATAGAGCAGCTGCCTTCAGCGGTGTGAGAAGTTTTAGTGGGGTCGCCACTGGAGGAACTAGAGTGTGTACGGTGGTTGCATGTAGCAATGACACCATACATTCCTGTGGCCGAAGGTATGTGCAGGACGATCAATTTTTAATGTAGATATGGCTCCTTTTGGTCTTGAAATAATTGTGTAAGCTTACGGCAACTTGAGAAATATTCGCGAAATTGCGGGTAAAATACTAGAAACGTAAGTTGAATTTTCCCATACTAACTGTTCACTGTGTTCAATTTGACTGTCAAATATTTATAGGTGCATTAAGTTTAGGTACCTGTTTGGTTTATTTAAAAAAAAATCTTGTCCCCAACTTGCTCCAGTAGGTTGCCCGGTAGGTGTAAATATAGGTGCTAGTTTTTTTTATACAGTTCTTAGATAAGGCAGAATAACGCTAGTAGTCGGGACAACTTGTCTACTAACAAAATATATACTTTATATTATCTACCATGAAGTTTAGACTTTTAAAACACTTAATTCGATAAGAAAATACAAATCAATATTTTATTCCAGATTTCCAAAATATGTAGAGAATGCTACTGCAATTTTTGAAGAATTAGAAATTGTAGCAGAAGTATCCACGGCGGTTATTGATGATGACGTAGAAACCAGAAACTCTGCATACTTCCCCGTCTCTTTAGATACATCTATAATGCCTTTGGAAATAGGAGAATACACCTTTGAGGAAAAACATACGAGTACCAACACTGTGTATGAATACAAACTAAGGAATTTCGAAAAGGATTTGTATGCTTTCTCAATTTGGGGTAGAGTTTATGGGACAGATGGCCAAGACGCTTCGCCACCGGTGGATGAGACAAATAACGCAATCGCAGTAAGGATTGGAATTTTATTGTTGGTAATATCCTTGTTTGTAGGCTTTAATATATAGATGTTGAACAGTAAACGACTTGTTTTGTTTCAACCTCTAACTGTAAGCACAATATTATGTTGCCAATTTTTTCTAATTTCCTACTGAATATTATGTGCAACTATTATAACAAAACGGTGAAGGAAAACATCGTGAGGAAACCCGCATATAGTTGGCCCAAGACGTATTGACTAGTTCATTCCTCTGGACTAGGCTGACTATGTTGTGAGAATGCCGTATGTGCTTGGGCAACTATACGACATTTAAAAACCAACTGTCCCAGGCACTACAGTATTTCAAGAGTGGTTACTTCGCTCGGAGAATACTGTATAAATCATCCATTAACGGATGCAAAGGCCTAAGTTTATTATAACAAATACAAAAAAAAACACAATTTACAAATTTCTACAATATCACAAAGGCCTCGCCTTGACCTAAGCCTGGCCTGTGCTAGTTCCGGATGGTTGAAATTAGTTTTTAAATTTAACCTGGCAATACATTTATCGTTTAATAATCGTTCCTAATTAAATTATTTAATCAAACTTGTAGGCTGGTAAATATGGCAATTGGCATGCCAAGAATTACAATACTATTAGAATGGTATTAGATATATCTATTACTCATTTTCATTCCAGTATGGCCACTATGCACTACGCAAGCATGCCAATAAATGCCGTAATATGTTCGATGCTTTCCAGAATATTGTTTCTTATAACCTACACTATCATTAACGTGTCCTAAATATTGGAATACGTATAATTTTATAAAATCAATTATGATTTTCTATTAATTCTCGTGACACACAAAACTCTTCTTGTATGGCTGGTGTAGGACGTAGGTGTAGGTAGATAGAAACTGTAGGTTAAGACGAAACAACTAACAACGTCTCTTGGATCATGTCGAATCACAACTGTTGTTATCGAGATCTTATCTTATATCCTGTGATGTGAGTGATGACTGACAATCTTTAAAAATTTTATCACCATAAAAATATAAAACTATACTGGCCAGTCACGCTATCTCACGGCATGTCATATTGCGCTTTTGTTTAAAACCACTTTTTATTTACATTTTAATTACATTTGTTACAATATTTGCAACAGTAGTTAATAGAGGCAATACTATTATGCTACCGTCGAATGAAATGCTACTTTGTAGTGAATTCTAGTGGAGAGTGTCAGTACTGGTCCACCTTGAACCGAAGATACAGAGCGTGAATGCGCCGGTACTCCATCGCGCGCTGCGATCCGAGAGTTACGTATACAAACTGAAATAAATTAGCAATGGAAGAGTTTCTCGGCAAAAAATATAAATTGAAAAGCTCAGAAAATTTCGAGGATTATTTGAAATTTATTGGTAAGTTTCTTTTTTTTTTTAATTTATTTGTAGGAATTTTCGAGTAACAATATCAATTTTAAAACGAAACTTACGAAAAGTACGAAATAAAGTGAAATCAAAATTAATTACTTTACATTACCATAATGTAGGTGGGTAATGCAATGTCTTATAAATATAAATTTTATGTGGTATCTTCCCAGAATAACTACTTATATAGGGAAAATTATTCCATAAACCCAATATTTTTATTCCAATATTACATAAAGTAGGTAGGTACTGTATCAATAAACAGATGTAAATTAATAATAATAAACAGATGTAAATTAATAATAATTAGGATACAAATATCCTAATTATTATTAATTTACATCTGTTTATTGATGCTACATATTATTATAGTATAATAAATACTGCACAGAATGTAGAGTACTGAGTACTATATTCTTATATTTAATAACTATACTTTTTTAAACATTTTAACCCGACTACGTAGATTATATAGCCTATGTTACCCGAGGTATTATTACGTTTGTATTGACACCTAATTTTTGTAAAATTACCTCAGTAGTTCAGGCACTATGGTGGAATAAATATACATACATAGACAGCCAAAATAGCCCTTCCTTTTGGCTTCGCCGTAGTCGGGTAAAAACAAATAGCATTGTAATTTTTACGCTATCACGATGACATTGTATTTAGTATTTACTGTGTTCCAACTTTTAGCGGTTCTGAGGGTCTATAAAGGCTACTCACTTTAGATGAACATTAGATGAATCATATTATGTAATTCATAATAGGTGCGCCAATTTACGCATTTATTTTGAAAACTGTCAACATTGACGTTTACTGTCAAAATATATGAAACATAATAAACACCTAAAGTGGCCTTTTTAGACCCCCAGAGCTTGGCTCTCGACTCCGGATTTTGTGCGTTCGATTTGGTTCGATCTCCGCGTACGAATAACAATATACATAATTTATATTATTTTCATGTCTGACCTCTTTTTAATATAATACATCTATGATGTTATTGATGTCTGGTTAGAACAATGCGGGCTGATCACCGGATTGTCTGACAAGAAAGATGATCGATGCGTCGGATGAGCAAAGTGGGCCCTGCGCCTGATCTCTCGTCACTTCCCCGCCAGTCATGTCAGTCATGCACTCATTCGTCACACTGGATTACACACTCACTTTGGCACTATAAAAATAACTCATGTAGCTGGTTTGGTTTCAATGAAACCGGCAACCGTCACCGAAAAGGATGTGGGAGATATTATTGTTGTCAACCTTGAAACTATACATAGATGTATTATATTAAAAAGAGGTAGATATGCTATTGCGCGTAAAAAGAGAAGACTCAAATTGGCAAGCTGCGGGCCAATTTTTATGTTAGTGTGCGTCGACTGTCGAGACTCGAGTCCCTTGTAGAGGAGTCAGACGAGCGCAGGGGGGTCAGACGAGCCACAGCTTCAGATGGTGAGCGGCAGAGGCCCAGACCCGTCATCGTCCGCCTGGCGCGTAGATCAGTGCGAGACAATATTCTTAGGGCTGCTCGCGTACGGCGTGGGTTGGACACCACAGGTATCCTGGATGCCCCCCCTCAGCGTTTGTACCTCAACGAACACCTGACCAAAACTAATCGAGCGCTGTTTTACCGGACCCGTGAGGAGAGCCGCCGCCACAACTGGCGGTATGTTTGGACTCGTGGAGGCCTCATTCTCGCTCGAAAGGACTCAGGTTCTAGGGCACACCGCATTAGAACGGACCAAGACCTAGATAAAATTTTTGGTGCTGGTACCGTTGGTCTCATACAGTAACCTTTAACTATCAATTTTTTTATAATTATTATTACAGTGTGTCAATGTCTTGTCCCTCAAGTTGTTTGTCTATAATTATTAAGAACTTAAGTATAATTTTTCTTATAACAAGAATTACATGTTACATTGTAACGTACATGGTATATCATAATTTTAAATGGTATAATGGTAGTGCAAAGCGAAGACCTTTGAATATTCACCATAATATAATTACAAAATATCTTAACGACTATGCAGACTCAGCGTCAAATATAATGTTTTATTGTAATATTATTTTATTATTATATTGTGATTATTTTATTGTTTTGATATTATCTTGTGTTAGTTTACGTTTTACTTTATGCCATTTCGCTCACTTTAAAATAAAAATCTACTTAATTAGTATCTACATATCTAATGGACTATATTATAATAATATTATTATCGTAATAACTTTTTGTTCTTCACATACATACATAATACTCAATGGTCATCTAAATGATTAACCCACGTAAAGTAAAAGTTGGTTTTCTAAATCCTGGGTCTTTAGGCTCTAAGCATGACGAGTTCATAGCGGCGATATACAGATACAACTGTGATCTTATCGCGCTCAATGAAACCTGGCTTCGACCGGGTGAAGACGGGCGTGCACCGTGGATCCCGGGCTATCGTATCGTGCATAAACCGAGACCCGAGAGCGTGCGCTCCCGCGGCGGAGGCGTAGGTTTTTACATATCTAATGAGATAAACACACAGATAATAAAACACCATAGCACAACGCCTTCAGTCGAACAGATGTGGCTGTCATTAAAGTCGGGTGGCAAGCTTGTTTTTATAGGCACGGCATACCGTCCTCCGTGGCTCTCAGTAAGAAACTTTCTAGATGAACTTACTGATACAATTAGCGCCCTATCGGGTTACGACGATCTTTACTTACTTGGGGATTTTAACATAAACTACTTGAAGACCGACACGGCTCAATATAAAATGTTGGTCGAATTCTTGTCCATACATAGGTTGCGCCAACGTACAACACAGGCTACTCACTTTACCGCAGAGACTGAAACCTTACTCGACCTTGTCTGCACGAGCGCAGACCTGGACCGAGTGTGGGTTGACCATATACCAGACTTAAGCAGTCATGCATTCATTTCATTTGAAATTGACATACCTAAAGTGAAGAACGCAGCAAAAAAAATTACTCACAGGGCTCTAAAGGATATTGATAATGAAGACTTCAATTATATAATGAATACGATAGACTGGAATTACATTATGAAGTTAACCGATGTTAATGAAATAGTAGGTATATTTAACACCAGCCTGTTATGGGCTTTTGATTTACTAGCACCGGTCAGGACACTGTACGTAAGAGAACGGCGGTATCCTTGGATTACTCACAATATTAAAATGATGATGAGAAGACGGGACGATGCGCAGAAACGTGCGCGTAGAACGAAAATAGAGTCACATATTAACTACTATAAGGTACTTAAACGTGAAGTTTCTTGCGCCTTGACTCGTGAGAAGGTAGCCTACTTTAATGACCACATCATATCAAAGGTCAAGTCCCCGCGCGTGATGTGGAAAAACCTAAAGGAAAATATCAATGTTCGTAAACCTAAGTCTGATATAGAAATACCTAATAACTTTTTTGATCCTGACTTAATTAATGACTTCTTCTTGGTTGTTCCGGGTGGAAACTTAGTACCTACGTCAGCGCCTACCTTTTCGTATACTCAACCTCTCCTACCCCCTACGTTTAGTTTCTCCACGGTTAGCGAAAGTGATGTGTTAAAGATCCTGAAAGCATTAAAGTCTAATGCGATGGGTGCTGACGGAATCAATTTGGATATGCTTTTGTTGGTCTGCCGGCATCCTATCTGTCTAAGTGTCATTACACATATAATAAACACGTCTCTCACAACAAACACCTTCCCCGAACTATGGAAGTTGGCAATAGTTAAGCCGTTACCCAAAAAGGACATAATATCCGAACTAAGAGATCTCCGACCGATTAGCATACTGCCATGCATGTCGAAAATACTCGAGAAGGTAGTGTGTGGGCAAATAAGTATTTATCTCGAACAATACAATATACTGCCTTCTGTGCAGTCCGGGTTTCGAAGACATCACAGTACAGCCACTGCGTTATCTGACGTCGTAGACAACATTCTTTTCGGACAGGACTCGGGTGAGGTAACGATTTTGGTTTTGTTAGATTTTTCACGCGCATTTGACACTATACATATACCTTTGCTTTTATCAAAATTAAAACATTACGGGTTCGACGAAAGCGTCGTAAAGTGGTTCTCTAGTTACCTACTAAATCGCTCGCAAGTAGTTGAGCTTATCAATGGTAGCGGTGAGCCACTACGCTCAAGCCCACGCGACGTGAACAGAGGTGTCCCACAGGGATCGGTGGCTGCTCCCATAATGTTTTCAACTTACTGTGCAGATATAACTTTAAATATAAAACACTCTAAATTCCATATTTATGCCGACGATATTCAAATTTACATATCTTTTAAGCCTTGTGATGCTAATGCAGCTATAGATAGGTTAAATGATGATTTGGCGCGAATTCAGGAGTGGTCCGAGTCTAATGCGTTGGTACTTAATCCAGATAAGACAAAGTACATGGTATTAGGTACCAAAAAACAACTTAAAAAATTAACTGAAACTCCGCTTGCAATACGTATTCGTAATAAAAATATTGAGCGAGTAAGTGAAGCGCGTAATTTGGGAGTACTAATGGACGAGGAACTCAAGTTCGAAAGACATATCATAAATGCGGTGAGTCGTTGCTTCTATCGATTAAAAGTTCTTTATAATATAAGAAACCTTGTTCCCGAAAAGCTGCGTCGTACCCTCTGTGAATCCTTAGTGCTCTCGAATTTAAACTACGCGGACGTAGTTATAGGACCCTGTATGCTCTCGCGATCAAAAAGGCTCATACAAAAAGTACAAAACGCATGTGCGAGGTACTGCTGCGACATACCACCTCGTGCGCACGTCACGCCATATATCAACAACCTACGTTGGCTAAAGATGGATGGGCGCAGGCAGGTACATTTCGCCACCCTTTTGTTCGGGGTAGTTAAACACAAAATACCATCCTACCTCTTTAACAAACTACAGTGGGCTAGTGATAATGAGCTGACTGTCACTACTAGGGGTTCGTCTTTTCTGCTTGTCACGCCGCTACATCACACATCCAGTTTTAGAGGTAGCTTCAGATATCTTGCCAGCAAAATCTGGAACAATCTTTTACCACCTCTTCGTGCTCTAAAAACAATAGAAGGCTTTAAGTCAAAACTTAAAGAACATTTACTGCGTAAACAACTTGAAGCGTAGTTGTACATATTTAAAAATACAAGTATATTATAACATTTCATCACAAACATACGCTTAATTTATAATATATTATAATACATTTTATTTAATTCGACGTGACCTTAATTTTCTATAGTAATTTATTTCGTTTATTTAAATTAATTGATTATCACAATATTATTATGTCTACAGTCATAATAATATTACTTTTATCCCTCTTTACAAACACAATTGTTATTGCCTACCCCTAGTTTTGTAAGCCGAAACGAGGTAGTCCCTGGTTTCTTCGCTACATTATTTAATTAAATTGAATTAATTATAAAATATATAATGTGCCGCATCGCTCACTACACCCTCATAATATATAGTGCAGCTTACTTGGGTAGATTTTACAATATTATGTATCTGGTTCCTGGGTGTTCCCGTCATAATTATTGTGTCCTAGAAGAAAAATTTAAGAAAAAGATGTAAGAGGTATCTATGTCAGTTTTATGGCAATATCTAATGAATAAAGTAATTATTTATTATATATTAAACATCTCTTAGTATTAAAATATAAATCATTTTACATGAATATAATATTCTCAAGGAATACAATTGTATAAAAACATAATATACCTACACACCAACAATACAGCTGATGCTCCCACAGTGCACGCTTTTTTTACTAGATATTATGCATCGTCTATCCCATTCAATGGATACGACAGTTAGAATAGGTACCTAACTTATTTTTCATTTGTTGTTTGATGTTTCTGTCTTGGATTGTAATAACGTCTGTGAGCTCTGCCCTGCGCGGGGTCCACGCGCGGTGTGCGGCGCGCGCGCCTGTCTCCCCATCTCGGCAACAGCCGATCGTCGCTGTGAGCGGTGACGTCACCATCGCACATGCTTTGCGACTGAACCTGAGCCTGGCCTTGTCATATAATAACTATCACATTCTTCTATGTTTTTAAATATATATATATATATATGTGTATATATATATATATATATATATATATATATATATATATATATATATATATATATATATATATATATATATATATATATATATGTGTGTATATATATATATATATATATATATATATTTTAATACTTTCATATAATATTATACAGTTTATCACCATCATATTCTTTTTATGAATTTTATATTGTATAAATACATAATATATAAGTATATGTGTGTGTATGTGTATGTATGTATATATGCATATTTATACACATATATGTAGGTATATTTCCTATTGTTACTGTATGTAGGTAACTTATATGATGCTGCTAGTGTGTATCTGTCGGTCGCCTGACGACAACGGGGATCCACATAATACCAGGGGTTGCGGCATAGTGACTACTATGCCACGATCGTACACCTGAGTGGAGTCCCTTTCGACAGCTGTTCGCATTGCACTACCTTATACCTGTTCTTTTTATATCATGTTTTATTTTTTATTTTGCAACAAATTACAATGTGTTGTTCGCTTATATTATTATGAGAATAACTTGTGTTCTCTTTATGTGGCTAGGCAAATATCCGTTTAATTTCTGTTATTACTAAAATTTTTGTGATTGTTTATGTTCAATGTCTATTATCTGTTGATAATGTAGTGTAATGTGATCGTGTTTTGTTGAATAAATGTTATTATTATTATTATTGTAAGGTTTATCAATTTCAAGTTTTTTCCTTTTTGCGTAATGTATCCCGCGGGAATACTGTACTTTTCCGGGTTAAAAAGTACTAAGTGTGTTTTAATCCAGAGCTTAAACTATTAACATACCAAATTTAATAAAAATCCGTTCAGTATTTTTTTGCGTGAGACATCACATCACAAACATCCATACATACATTCATCCATACTCACAAACTTTCACATTTATAGTTTAGTACGATGGGCTTCGCGCCATACAATTAGCACCTACCTATGAAATTCCAAGTGAATCATTAATTAGTACCTATTCCTCGAAGTTTGTGAAATATCGGTGATCGCCCTACCTAAAACCAGTCATATCTGTAGGTCGATTGTGCTTATTATTGGCCTCTGCAGAATATCAGTGCAGCGGGCTTGCTTGATGCGTTTGCACTTTGCTGAGCTGGGGCCAATTTTTGGCGTCACACAGCAATATAGTAATTAAAATTGTATTAATATAGTCAAACTGTGCCACTGACATATATTATTATGATGTATTGTGTGATGCTAAAAATAAATCCATTCTTACATACATACATACATACAATCACGCCTTTTTCCCGTAGGGGTAGGCAGGACCGCCACTTTCCCGTAGGGGTAGGCAGAGACCACTTCTTTACACTAAATTCTTGCTACGATCCTCACATACTTCTTTCGTTTCGTCCACTTTCATTCTTAACATCCATTCCTCCTCTTACATTCAACGTAGCCAAGCGTCTCTCCATGGTCCGCTCTTATTCCATCCGCATTAATCCATTCTTATTCTTATTAAATCTTACAATAATATAGTTTCAAGTGTGTACCTAATATTTTTACTCGGTGGTTGTGACTTTTCCTTCAAAGTTCGGATGGATGGATGGACATGACGAAACTAATAGAGTTCCGACTTGCCAGACCTAAGGCTCTAGTCAAGATACATTCGATAATTTCGATGGCGAACTTCGAAATCTAAATTGGGGATTGACATAAGTCATCGTTAAGTGACATGTCGTGAAGCCTTTATGTCAAATCCCATATATTTGTTTTCGAACTTCGTCGTCGAAATTATCGAATGCGTCTTGACTAGAGGCCCTGAACTACGAGACCCTAAAACAACAAATTGGTGTACCTATTAGATTCTCATTAACGTCAAACGCGTTTTGATGATGTCATAAACTGATTTTGGAGTTTGGACCAATCCAAACTCCAAATTCCAAAATCAATTCATGACAACATGAAGTCGATTCGTTTGTTTGTAAGAAGTCTAAGTAAATTCGAAAATACTGGTTCTGATACTGAATAATAATTTGAATATCAGAGACGTCTTGTGGTTTCTAATTAATTAAGTAGGTACAAAGTTCCTACTTAAACAGTAGTAACTCAGTAAGTTCCCAACCAGTGAGGCGCGCATCTCTAGGGCAAAGATCATTACTAACGTATCTACTATCTAGGGGGCTTGACAGATGTCAAGGGGGGGAGGGGGGTGAAATATTAAACAGATATTTTTGTCACAAATATTAATCGAAGATTCGTCAGTCGCTATTAGACATATTAAAAATGTGAAAGTTTGTGAGGATGGATGGATGTATGGATGGATTGATGGATGCTTGTTACTCTTTCACGCAAAAACTACTGAACGGATTTCGATGAAATTTGGTATGGTAGTAGTTTAGACTCTGGATTAAAACATGGGTTAATTTTTATCCCGAAAAAGTACAGTTTTCCCGAGGGTTACTGTATTTACGCGGGCGGAGCCGCGGGCAATATCCAGTATATTATATTACTGACGTGCCTACTATCTAGGCAGCGAAGAGAGATGTCAAGGGGGTGGCGAAATATTAAACATAGGTATTTTTGTCAAAAATATTATTCTACGACTAGTCCACAAACTACACTAGTCAGACTAGTAGATCGTCGCTATAAGACAAAACATATAACTCGTTTTCAAGGAAATAAGAAAACGTTTTTGCAATAAAAATTTCACAAGGACGCAAGAAAATATCCTACTACTCTACTCTATTATAAATGTGAAAGTTTGTTAGGTTGGATGGATGGATGAATGAATGGATGTTTGTTACTCTTTGATGCTAAAAGTACTGAACGGATTTTGATGAAATTTGGCATGGTAGTAATTTGTGCTCTATACTAACATATAGGCTACTTTTTATCCCGAAAAAGTATTGTTCCCGTAGGATGTATTTACGCGAGCCGCGGACAAAAACTAGTAATTAAAATCTAAGGGAGGCTCCATGAAAAAATGGCTGGGAAAGTGTGAAAGTGATTTCTGTAATTAAACTTTCCTTTTCCATTGATTCAATATTTCGGTGCACCGTGCAGTCTGTAACTGAGTGTTATGCTTATGGTAGAGTCTACTGTGATGATCTACTGTGATATGGTAGATGGATGAATGAATGGATGTTTGTTACTCTTTGATGCTAAAAGTACTGAACGGATTTTGATGAAATTTGGCAAGGTAGTAATTTGTGCTCTATATTAACATATAGGCTACTTTTTATCCCGAAAAAGTATTGTTCCCGTAGGATGTATTTACGCGAGCCGCGGACAAAAACTAGTAATTAAAATCTAAGGGAGGCTCCATGAAAAAATGGCTGGGAAAGTGTGAAAGTGATTTCTGTAATTAAACTTTCCTTTTCCATTGATTCAATATTTCGGTGCACCGTGCAGTCTGTAACTGAGTGTTATGCTTATGGTAGAGTCTACTGTCTGTCTATAGTTCTATGCTCTATAACATCGTTTCTCAACCGGTGGGTCACGACCGTTGGTGGGGGGGGGTCGAGTTTGTTTTAAAGGGGGTTGCAGACTGCAGTCTGTTGAAAACTAATATAAACTATCTACATAATTACACGATTCGTTTTTCGAACGAATCTTTTGTATCGAACGTCGAAAAAATCGCGACGGGGACGCAAGACTTAACTTTTTGTCTTTTTCGTGGGTCGCAACATAAAAAAGGTTGAGAAACGATGCTGTATAATCTGTGAGGTCTCTGAGAGTGTGTGTTACTTTATTTTTATTAATTTTATGTATTTCTCAGCATTAATTAAAAAATATTAGCCTTCTGCACACCTTCCTCCACATAAACTTTAAAGTGCCAAATTTCAAACCCCTCCGTTTGCATAACTTTCGTTAAAAGGAAGAAGTTTTCTTTCGTCGAGAATATAAATGAACGATGATGATATTTATCGATTTAATTTAACAATTTCAGGTGTCGGTATTGTGTCGCGCAAGCTGGCTACAGCTGTGTCTCCTGTGTGTGTTCTGACCAAGAACGACGATGGATCCTATACTTTAGCTATGACCACGACAGTACGGAACATGATCTTAACCTTCACACTCGGAGAGGAGTTCACTGAAGAGAGACCAGATGGGACTAAAGTAAGTGGCTTTAAATGGCTTATGTTTATAATAGTACCCGAGTAACCGAGCTTTGCTCAGATCTCTAGTATATTAAAGAAGAATTACAAAAAAAATTAACTTGAGCTCAAATCCACCACATTTCGAATTTCCGAATAACGCAAAAATGTCATGGGATACTCATCCCAACTTACCTGTCCGATAGTTGTGGTATAGTATACGGGTATGCGACCCCGGCTTCCCTAGCTATTACTGTACCTATCCCTTGCCCTCCTGGGCGGTAATATCCTACATTTCCTATTTCCCACTCTAACTTACCAATCTTCCTTTCCACACCACCTATCCTTCCCTTTCCCTATTCCTACCCTCTCTACCAATCCGTGGAAACGCAACGGATAATCATAAAAATAATTTAATTATCCAAAATGGCGGCGATGTGGTTCACCACCCATCACGTCTCGTTTCTCGCGGAGGTGAAAAGCGGACCACGGAGAGCCGCTTCGCTACGTTGAATGTAAAAGGAGGAATGGATGGTAAGAATGAAAGTGAATGAAATGAAACGAGTATGTAAGGATCGTAGCAAGTGGCAAAAAGTGGTCTCTGCCTACCTCTTTACGGGAAAAAGGCGTGATTATATGTATGTATGTATGTAAAAATTAACCAATCTGCCAATAGGACTGACAATAATATACATAGAGTCAAAATTATTAAAAAAACATATACAACCTAAAAATGCGCAGTTCCTCAGATATAAAACCTAGCTAAACCGATTTTTGTCCCCTTAAAACCCCCTTTGCCCTGCATTAAATTTCATGTAGGTAAGTACTTGCAGTCGTTTCCGAGATTACGATTACATATATACAAGATTGTCTCGTTTACAGTATAAGATACAAAAATACACATTAGTGCTGTTCACTCCTACTTAAAAGCGCCAAATTTCATATCCCTCCGTTAGCATATTTTTTTGGAAAACGAGTACTTACAAAGATATTGGTTGGGCAACTTCTAGTTATTGACTCATATGTATTACAGGTAGTAGTACACTTATTAAAATTATAGTCATCTTGTAATTACCTATAGTCATTTAATCGCTTATAATTGAAAATTACAAGGTATACACGTATATAACTAGATAATAACATGATTCAATACCCTCTACCACCTATCTATTAATTAATGAGTAGTTCTTATTCGTTCGTTCGTTCGTTCGTTAAAATATGTACAATTTATGTTACTAGAGGTCGCCTTGTGGTCAAAATTCGACTATAATCTTAGAGCATCAAGACTAATTTTAAAGTTACCACTTTTTTGTTTCTTTTGACTCTTAAATACACAATAAAATATTATGTAAATATTGTTTAGGGAATGTGAAAGATAATAATTGACGCTCATTGACAATAGGCAAGCGGACTGATTTTTTTTTATTACATAGATGAATAGTACTCTTAAATATGAGTAACTTCTCAGAAGAAACCGTATATCAAAAGTCAATATTTTCAAAGGTACAGCGATTTGTATACAAAATTTCTTCGAGTCTTTATACCAAAAAAAAATTTTTTTTTTTTGCGAAATTGGTAAACAAAACCTACATCATTAGTTTACTCACATCATATACAAAAACATTCATTATGGTAAGTATGAACTTAAACGCACAAATATCGGAGATATTTACAAATATATTCCTGCGGCCATATACTTCATATACTACTTCATACTACTTCATATTCAAGTGACGTCATGTGTATATCGATTTTAGTATGGAGCGTTTTTAGGAGGCTCGCGAAATTTTTTATACAAATCGCTGTACCTTTGAAAATATTGACTTTTGATATACGGTTTCTTCTGAGAAGTTACTCATATTTAAGAGTACTATTCATTTATGCAATAAAAAAAAATTTGTCCGATTGCCTATTGTGTCAAACCTACTGCAAATTGTAATATAAACAAAAATGCTAATTAAGAGTGAGGCAGTGTGTGTTGCTGATTTTTTCATAAATTTGAAGCACTATTTAAAGAAATTTAAGCTTTTCGCATGGCTTCCTCAGCATAAACTTTAAACGTGCCAAATTTCACACTGATCCGTGTGCACGATTCTCGTAAAACCGTACCTACTTGAAATTCTTGCTTCACGTACAATGATATAATTTTAGGTACAATCATTGATGACTTGGAAAGGAACGGAATTAATTCAAACACAAACGGAGAAAGGTGGAAGAAAATCTACGCACATTAGGAAATTCTCGCCCACGACACTGACCGTTGTAAGTAATTATTTGCTTTGTTTTTGTATAATAGTCAGTACCTGTGTAACCAGGCTGTGCTAGGAGTTCTGATGATTTAAAAAAAAACACAAAAATATTTATCTGACCGGAATTCGAACCCACTTCATTCCGAAAAGCAAAAATTATACATAAGCATGCTAATCTGCCAATCTAACTGACTAGAGTCGAAATTATGGATATATTGTTGCCCGATATAAGAAAAAACACATTTAGCTTAAAAATGTGCATTTTCCCAGGGATAAGACCTAGCTAGATCAATTTTTCTCCCCCAAAACTCCCTACATACTAAATTTCATGGTAATACACTTGCATCCATTATGTAGGGGAGTAATTATGCTCATTAGGACTCCGAAGATCATTAGGTTTTAAAATTTGATTATAACTGCAAATGAAACTAGGGTTAGCCATCATATACTTGAGTCATTCGGCATGTTGCGAGGCATGTTAGACTGGTCTAATATTTGAAATTGACGACCTCTGTGGCTCGTCGGCGCTTAAGCCAGAGGTTGAGGGTTCGAATCCCGCCGAAGACACAAAAAGCTTTTCTGTGTTCCTGGGTCTTGGGTGTGTTTTAAATATTATGTAAAGTATAATAAAAATCTTAAATATGTGTGTACTGTGTAATAATAAATAATAACTCCCCACACCGATTTCGGTGACGGTGGCCGGTTTCATTGAAACCAGGCCAGTTACGCAGGAGTCATTTTATAGTGCCCAAGTATATGCGCAGTACACAAGAGCACTCTCTTTTCCTATACTCTCATAATCTAGTTGGACGGATAACCGACACGATTAGCGAGAGATCAGGCGCATGTCCGACGTTTTACATGCCCATCCGACGCATGGATCATCTTTATTGTCAGACAATCAGGTGATCAGCCTGCATTGGCGTAACCAAACTTGGAAACAACATTTTATGTGTATAAATATAAAAGTGTTAAAAATATTTCTGTTCTCTGGTACTTACCTGTGATACAAGTTCTTCGGATACTTGACCAGATTGACGTGGTGTGGAAGTGTCAATAGATATTATTGATTTTAATTGATTGTATAGACAGTTGCTCTAATTCGCATTCAAGCACTGCAGGCATTTCGAGATACATTTCGTGCTCCGGGCGGTATCTTCGGTTAATTCTTCGTTTTTTCGATTCCCTATTTTTTCGCATAAAATCATATGTCATAATTTTACTTGCCATAATTTCATTTGACCTAATAGTAGTTTCGCATAATACACATTTGGCATAACTTTCTTACCATAATTTTGTTTCGCATAATTACTAAAAGCATAATAACTGTTAGGCATACAAATTATTGTAAGACATACTTTTTTACACTTAATAATTGTTAGGCATACTTATTAATTTTTTTACGCATAATATTAATTAAGAATAATATTTTTATGCATAATATTAAAAAGCATAAATATTTACGCATAATGATATTTAAGCATACTATTATATTTACGCATACTTCTTTGTAGCATTTTTTTTCATATACTAATGAATGATTAATTCTACTGGGTATGCGAGTTAGGCGAAATAACAATTGTAATTGCAATTTTCGACTGATTGCGAAATTAAACTCAGACAAACATCACGAACAAACCGATCCATAACCACGAGCCTAATGCACTTAAGGATAAAGTGAGTTTTGTTTTTGTATTAATTACTATTTAATTAACCTTTCGTATTAATTATTTTAAACATGTTAGCGGCTTACAGGTGGCCCAAGGGCCACCCCGCCGCAACTTAACCTACTGTTACACATGTTACACTAGGTATAATGAGTGTAATACCTGCTTTTAATGTTTAATAAATATGCGTTTAGTTGCCTTAACCGTGTTTTCATTATGTCCTTCCATTTTATGCATATTTGTGCCTTGTGACAGAATGCCTTGAATTTATTATGACAAAAAAATATGTCTAACGAGTTTATGCCAAAAAACAATTATGCCAAAGTATTATTATGACAAGAAAAATTATGTCTTACGAGTAATGCCTCATTAAATTAGGACAAAAAAATATTAGTCTAAATGATGTTGTTCTGCCTTAACTATGAACTGTAATTTCTCACCGTTAAAACCTTCCCTGAACTGATACGATTATTTTAAGATCAAAATTAGCCAAATCGGTCCAGCCGTTCTCGAGTTTTAGCGAGACTAACGAACAGCAATTCATTTTTATATATAAGAAGATGATGTTGTAAGCCAAGAAACCATTATGCCAAAGTAATAATATGCGTAATAAAATTATGCCAAGTGAGGTATGCCTAATGAAATTATGACAAATAAAATTATGCGAAAAAAGGGAATCCCCGTTTTTTCCTTTTAAGCTACGAAACCATAAAAACAGCATAAGTTAGATTTTTTTTAATTTCAGACCACAACGGCTGAGGGCTGGAATGGGACCTGTGTAAGAATTTATGAGCTGATAGACTAATTTCTTAATAGTGCTCTCTAGTTAATGGAAGAAGGCAAATGACAAAAGAAAGTGAAAAGAAGGTCAGATATTTTCTATCCACAAGGACAGAAGTTATCTGACCTCTTATTAAAACTAGGTATTATTATTAAGTAGCATTAAGATTTTTTAAAATAAAAAACTATTTAAAGCTTAAATAACATGTTTTTAATTTTCACCTTTTTTTCTTAAAATCTAATCTAATCTAATTATATATGTCGAAGAGGTTAATATTTTGTTGCTGAATTGACAAGCAAGTCAATAGTACGGAAGTATAATCGACAGGAACACTAGCGCCATGTTGTTTGGCGTTGATAGAGTCCAGTCGACCAGTTTGCGCGTTCGGTGTGGTGGGAGTTGTGATCACGTTTTCCCTCCAAGGAATGGTCACGGAACGTTATGCTACCAGCCGTCGTAGCGAGTGGTTCGGCCCGGAAACTATCGGTGTTCTTGTTACATAGTGATAGTGAATATAAGTGCTAAGTAATGAAATAAGTGGAGTCGTTATTATTTTAATAGACAGTGAAAAGTAATTAAAACAGTGTGGAGTGCTTAGTTTTAGTACTATTGAGAATAATGGTGAAGTATTGCTGTTTCTTCTCTTTTAATTTTGTAACCTACATTACCCACAATAAGCCCACAGTGTTAATTTGAGAGCCAGTACTTAATATAGTGCGATGTTTGAAGCATGTTTTTCCCATGTCTTCTACATATACAGGATGTCCCAGAAGTCGACGTCGTCCCTTCGAAGGCTGATAGACCAGCTCATGACTCACTAGAATATCGTAATATGACCTTAGTAAAAAATCTTTAGTTTTCGAGATATTGGCACTTTTAATAATTTCTTAAAAATTACACCTCATGTCAGTTTTTAGACTGCCGCAACTACAATTTCCCGTATTGTGGGATACAAATTTATATTGCGGAATCCTGACTAGTTCTGCTATTGACCACGGTTATAAACAAAGCTAATAGAGTTTGAACTTTGTAGAAAAAAAGAAAACTTTTCCCTAATCGTGATTTCAAAAACTTTTTCTCCTAACTTTCACTATCCATACTGAACAAAAAATACACCACACTAACCTGGGTTGTTACTTTAAAAAGTTGCTCATTTTATGTAGTTTTTAAAATAGTAAAATAGTTGCTATTAAGCTACGTCAAAAAATTTTTTTGCTATTTTAAGTGCACAGAGAACACATTTTGAATGTTTTTCTTTAGTTAGAATTTCGAACAAAAACACTCGTTACATTGAAATCAGCCAGATGTTTACTTAAAAATTGTATGTTGAAGTTAATTAATTAATTAATTAACTTAATTCATGCTTACTAAACTTAGAAACTAAACAGAAAACAAGTTTTTTTTTAAACTGTAAGGAGAAATGCAAAGAAGGAGAACACATTAATAATATCATTTAATGAGTTAGACTCATTAGAGTGAGAGTAGGTGACGACACGCACGTCTTTTGTTTGTTCTATACATGAGTTTGTTTATTAGTTACAAGTACATTACGCTATTGATGTGCATCGTTTTGTTGTTTTCTTACTTTTAACGGATTTTGCATTGTAATCTGGACTTGAGTACCTTAACCTTTTGCGATACAAATTAGCTGCAGCAGCACCGTTGCCTCTGTATTCCCCGTAAATTAAATGCATGTTAGCATACTGATTTATAGTATACGCCATAATGACTGGTAGTAAGACGCGTATCACAGAAACATAAAAGTCCAGAAGAGAGCCATGTCAGTTCTTTACTGTCTCCAAGCACACTCCAAGTCCGAGTCACTAGGCAAACGAAGTCCAAATTACAATGCAAAATCCGTTAAAAGTAAGAAAATAACAAAACGGTGCACATCAATAGCGTAACGTACTAGTAACTAATAAACAAACTCATGTATAGAACAAACAAAAGACGTGCGTGGCGTCACCTATTCTCTCACTGTAATGAGTCTAACTCATTAAATCAAAGACTTCTAAAGACGGAGTCATAGTTTTTGAAAGTTGGTACTATTGTTTTCTGTTGCTCTGTCTTACTAACGATGTGTCAATACGAGCGAATGAAATAGCTTATATCGGTGTATAAACACGTGTTTCGTGTCATGTTATGGCCAGCTCAGTAGGCCATTGCAGAGCAGTAGCTCTGTGTATTTTTTGTATTTTATAAATGAAAATGAATGTGTAAAGAAGATATTAATTTTAAAACATCTAATATGTGTTGCGCCGCTGCATATTGTGCCTCAAGAATGACGACAGAAGGTGTCAAATACTTGGAATTATCATTTTACACGTAATGTTTTAACAATGTTTTGTGAACTAAATAATGAGTATTTTTATAATATAAACAGATAATCATTAAATTTAACGAACCCTTTTTCGTACTATATCACGCTTTAATGATGAATATCACGTAATGAGTAATAATTTGTGCAAAATAAAAGCTTTGTTTTTCTGCGTATTTTGAGTGATGTACCCTACTGACACAGAAGTTTATCGATAAAGATAATAAACTTTTACTAAACGGTTTTATTAGGTCTCGGAAATGCTCCGGAAGAAGAGGCGAATAGATTGAAGCAGTTAGATGCGAAAATTAGAAGAGTGTGTTCCACCAGTGAGACAGCTTGGTGTGACGGTATTGATACGGGGAAGATATTTCTGTTTTACCGGATAATTAAGAAGACTTACAATAATATAATTATACTTTCTTAAACATATTTTTTTTATTTAGTTTCCAATTAAAATGCACAAAGAGCATTTTTCCATTATCCGATCCAGATCGAATACGATATCGGTATCGAATGCCGATACAGTAATCGATATTCAATAGCCATGGAAGGGCAAGTAAAATATAATTTGAAACACAAAGGTCTTTCACATTATCGGTTTGATATCGGATAGAAAAGCACTTTTATTCCTGTAAATATGGGCCTAGCAGGAACAATTGACAGGTGCGTAAATGCAATGTTATCGAATGTCAATTGTATGAGCGCTGTCATAATTTTTATACAAATCTCTTTCGATAACGTAACGCTTACGCAATTGACAATTGTTCCTGCTAGGCCCCCAAGCAAGTGAGTAATCTGACTGACTCAGCTAATCTCTCAATGTATTTACTATTTAGATGCTAATCAAAAATGCAAATACAATACAAAGAGAGGAAATCGAACGCAAAATTTTTGTGTTGTCAGATTTGACATGAGACTCGTGTGTTCGATTTTCAGTTCTATTGTATCAATCCAGAGTTATATTTTCAATGCTCTAAATTTTCCCCGGCCTTCCAGATTCCTGATAGTATGTCCGTCGGGATATATTATCGGGTCGGTATTACTAAGATTTTTTGAAATCGGTCCAGTACTTTTTGAGCCTATTCATTACAACCAAACAAACAAACAAACATACAAACAAAGTTTTCCTCTTTATAATATTAGTGTAGATGTCACCATAAAATTTTAAAAACCGTTAGATTGTAATATTACTAGAGATATTATAAAATGTCGACAGATTGTCAAATAAAAATTACTTCTTACAATTTTACACGTTATTTTTCGTTACATTGTAATATTTACCGTGCCGGTTGGTTAAATGGCAAGTGCCCCGCGTCGCCATATTTGTTTTTTTTTTCATAATAATACTTAATTAAAACTAAAAATAATGCGTACAATTATTGTAAGGAGAAATTTTTATTTGACAATCTGTCGACATAATATAATATCTCTAGTAATATTACAATCGAACGGTTTTTACAATTTTACGGTGACATATTATATACAGCCGAACACAGAACCTCCTTTTTTTTAAAGTCGGCTAAAAATATTTATGAACGGTCTATTTCTATTACAATAGTGCAGAATTGTTAGGAATTGTAAACTTTCAATTGGTAGATATAGGGAGTAATTTTATTTAATGTAAATAGTTATTAATAAAACGTTTTCTCATAATACTTATTTTATAATTAAAATACGCAATTGAATGAATAGTGTGAAAGAATTGTGCTACTAATTATTTCATACATTTTACTCGCCTTTGGCTATTGTGTATCGGCTATCAGCATTCTTTACCGATATCGTGTCGGATAATGGGAAAACGCTTTTATGATAAAAACTAGATGTTGCCCGCGCCATCGTGCGCACTAAAAGAAATGCCGTGCTGCAAAAAAGTAGCCTATGTGGTCTTTTCTATATATGTGCAAAATTTCATCAAAATCGGTCAAGTACTTTCGGAGCCCATGCAAACAAACAAACCTTAATTATAAGAACACAATATTTTTTAAACATCTAATAAAATCTTGTTAATTTCAAAAACCTATATCTTAAATTAAAAAGGTACTTAATGAGTTTTACACATTATAAACTGATGACATAATACTTAAAATGTGTTTATAAAATAAAAATTCAGAATTACAAAAATATCTAAAAACGTCGATAGGTACCACAAAAAAGTCAGAGTAGTTTATCGATATTATATCGATATACGTTACATCCCTGCACGTACACTAATACAATGCACACAAGCAGAAAAAGGACACGCGTTTGCTGGCTAAAACTCTCTCTAGTAGTTATATACTCAAAGCATTAAATGATATAATTAATGTGTTCTCCTTCTTTGCATTTCTCCTTACAGTTTAAAAAAAAATCCTTGTATTCTGTTTAGTTTCTAAGTTTAGTAAGCATGAATTAAGTTAATTAATTAATTAATTAACTTCAACGTACAATTTTTAAGTAAACATCTGGCTGATTTCAATGTAACGAGTGTTTTTGTTCGAAATTCTAACTAAAGAAAAACATTCAAAATGTGTTCTCTGTGCACTTAAAATAGCAAAAAAATTTTTTGACGTAGCTTAATAGCAACTGTTTTACTATTTTAAAAACTACATAAAATGAGCAACTTTTTAAAGTAACAACCCAGGTTAGTGTGGTGTATTTTTGGTTCAGTATGGATAGTGAAAGTTAGGAGAAAAAGTTTTTGAAATCACGATTAGGGAGAAGTTTTCTTTTTTTCTACAAAGTTTAAACTCTATTAGCTTTGTTTATAACCGTGGTCAATAGCAGAACTAGTTAGGATTCCGCAATACAAATTTGTATCCCACAATACGGGAAATTGTAGTTGCGGCAGTCTAAAAACTGACATGAGGTGTAATTTTTAAGAAATTATTAAAAGTGCCAATATCTCGAAAACTAAAGATTTTTTACTAAGGTCATATTACGATATTCTGGTGAGTCATGAGCTGGTCTATCAGCCTTCGAAGGGACGACGTCGACTTCTGGGACATCCTGTATATAAAATGCTTGGGTGAAAATGTATGTGACCGGTTTTCTATATCACCACCAATTCCAATCAACACCCCATTGTGGTGGTAGACACCCCTTGAGTCCTAGAAAAAAGTAAGGGAGTTTGGGCGCGGTGGGTGGAAGTGGGTGGCTGTGGGTGGCGAAAATGTGAAAAATATATATCTGTCCTTCTTTAACACATGAGAACTTTAGAAAAGTTCTGAAAATTTGTGGAATGATCTAGAAAAGTCCAGAATGTGTGTAAATGTTTCAATCGATCTGGAATGTTCTAGAAAGTTCTAAAAACATCTGGAAAGTTCTAACGTTCCAAAATGTGCAAAACTGAATGTAGTTGATATAGAATGTTCTGGAAAGTTCTGATATTTTCTAGAATGATCTAGAATGTTCCAAAATGTGCAAAACGGAATGTAGTTGATAAACAATGTTCTGGAAAGTTCTAATATTTTCTGGAATATTCTAGAACGTTCCAAAATGTATAAAACTAAATGTAGTTGATATAGAATGTTCTGGAAAGTTCTAATATTTTCTAGAATGATCTAGAACGTTCCAAAATGTATAAAACTGAATGTAGTTGATATAGAATGTTCTGGAAAGTTCTCATATTTTCTAGAATGATCTAGAACGTTCCAAAATGTATAAAACTGAATGTAGTTGATATAGAATGTTCCGGAAAGTTCTAATATTTTCTAGAATGATCTAGAACATTCCAAAATGTGCAAAACGGAATGTAGTTGATATAGAATGTCCTGGAAAGTTCTAATATTTTCTAGAATGATCTAGAACGTTCCAAAATGTGCAAAATGTTCTGAAAAGTTCTAATATTTTCTAGAATGATCTAGAACGTTCCAAAATGTATAATACTGAATGTAGTTGATATAGAATGTTCTGGAAAGTTCTCATATTTTCTAGAATGATCTAGAACGTTCCAAAATGTGCAAAACGGAATGTAGATGATATAGAATGTTCTGGAAAGTTCTAATATTTTCTAGAATGATCTAGAACGTTCCAAAATGTATAAAACTGAATGTAGTTGATATAGAATGTTCTGGAAAGTTCTAATATTTTCTAGAATGATCTAGAACGTTCCAAAATGTATAAAACTGAATGTAGTTGATATAGAATGTTCTGGAAAGTTCTAATATTTTCTAGAATGATCTAGAACGTTCCAAAATGTATAAAACTGAATGTAGTTGATATAGAATGTTCCGGAAAGTTCTAATATTTTCTAGAATGATTTAGAAAGTACTGAAATTAATAATCTGTCCTTTTCTAACTCATTAGAACTAGGAAAGTTCTGAAAATTTCTTTAATAATATCGGTTATGATAATGATAATTCTGGAACGTTTCAGAAAGTTCTAAAAATAGAATAAACTTTTGGAAGGTTCTAGAGTCTTCCAAATCTAGAAATTTCTATATCTGGCAGTATATAAACCCGAAATCAGTAGCTTTTCGTTAGTTTAATCGTGTCTGCAGTCGAGTGAAGATCAGTTGGAATTAAAAGTGACCAGTACTTAAAACGATTTACGTGATTTTGACAAATAAAACAAAACAAACTTTTGGACGGTTCTAGAGTGTTCCAAATTTAGAAATTTCAATATCTGACGGTATATAAACCCGAAATCAGTAGCTTTCGTTAGTTCAATCGTGTCTGTAGTCAGTGAAGATCAGTGAGAATTAAAAGTGACCAGTGCTTAAAACTATTCACGTGATTTTGACAAATAAAACAGAACAAACTTTTGGATGGTTCTAGAGTGTTCCAAATCTAGAAATTTTCATGTTCGATTATTTATATACCAAAATTTAGTGAGTTTGTTAGTGTTATCATCGTTATAAGCGAGAGATCGACTTTGTGTAATTTTATTACATTACATATACACAATTCCAAAGCGTAAAAAAGTATTTACAAAACCTCAAGTGAGAGCAAAAAAAATGAAAGAAGCACGTCAAAATGAAACAGAAGAACAAACGGAAAAACGACTTTCGAATAATCGTGAACGTATAAAGAAACTCAGAGAAAATCAAACCGCCGAAGTAAGAGTTCGCACTAACGAAGAAACCCAGTCCCGAGTACAAGCAATTCGAAATCGATTACGACAAAGCTTAGAACTTCAGGCGTTCCATTATGATTGTAAAAAGCAATATAGTGAACAACCGAATATAATTATTGGAAAAATGGATACGATATGCAAGTATTGTAATGCACGCAAATTTCCAGGAGAAACTCCCGGTATGTGTTGCTCAAGTGGTAAAGTAAATTTACCACCATTGAATACACCGCCACCAGAATTACTCGCATATATGAAAGGAGAAACACCAGATTCCATTCATTTTCTACAAAATATACGACGATATAACTGTTGTTTTCAAATGACTTCATTTGGAGCGACTTTAATATGTCAGGAAGAAAATTTCAGTTCAGTTTTCAAGGTTCAAGGCCAAATTTACCATCGGATAGGATCTCTGATGCCGATATCAGATGGAACTCCAAAGTTTCTTCAAGTATATTTTATTGGTAACGAAGAGCTTGAAATAGATCAACGTTGTTCTCATATTCAGGGGCTACAACGAGACATCATTCAAAAATTACAGTGTCTACTTCACGATAATAATTAACTAATCAATGTATTTAAAACTTCATTAGATAAAATGGTTGCAGACAATTACAAGATCGTCATTCGAGCGGATAAAAGATCAGCCGGTCAACATGAACGATGGTTTAATGCTCCTCAAACGGAAGAAGTTGCTGTAGTAATTGTTGATAATGAATATAGCCATCGTGATATTATTATTCAACGTAGAAGTAATCAATTGCAACGTATTGCTGAAACACATCGCAGTTATGATGCACTACAATACCCGTTAATTTTTTGGCAAGGTGAAGATGGTTATCACTTTAACATTCAACAGATCAATCCGGCTATAGGTGTAGAAACTAATAAAAAAGTGTCAGCTATGCAATTTTATGCTTATCGAATTATGACTAGAAATAATGAATATAACCATATTTTAAATTGTCGTCAGTTATTTCAGCAGTTTATCGTGGATATGTATGCTAAAATAGAGACAGAAAGATTACAATTTAATCGCCACAATCAACGAAAGTTGCGTTCTGATGAATACATTCATTTGAGAGATGCTATGATAAATGATGGAAACGTTGATAACATGGGAAAATTGGTCATCTTGCCTTCTACGTTTACTGGAAGTCCACGTTACATGCATGAATATGCCCAAGATGCGATAACTTATGTCAGAAAACACGGCCGACCAGATTTATTCATAACATTTACATGTAATTCTTCATGGGTGGAAATCAAAGATGAATTACAATATAAGCAAACGGCCAGCGATCGATATGATATTGTTGCCCGAGTTTTTCGCCAAAAACAAATTAAGTTTATTGATGCCATCGTAAAAAATCAAATATTTGGTGCTGTTATCTGCTGGATGTATTCAATCGAATGGCAGAAACGAGGACCGCCACGTTCTCACAACTTAATTTGGCTTCAAAATAAAATACATCCGGATCAAATAGATAATATTATCAAGGCTGAATTTCCAAACCCGGACGAAGATCCTGACCTGTATAATATAATTAATATGATTCATGGCCCGTGTGGTGTACTAAATGAAAGTTCTCCGTGTATGAAAGATGAAACATGTACAAAACGTAATCCAAAGCCATTTTTGAATGAAACAATTACGGGTGAAGATGGATATCCGAAATACAGGCGTCGATCACCAGAACAAGGTGGGTTTACAGCTAAAATTAAAATACGAGGCAATCAAGAAATTCTAATTAACAATCAATGGGTAGTTCCATACAATCCACTTTTATCCAAAATGTTTAATGCCCATATCAATGTCGAATACTGCAGTTCTGTCAAATCAATTAAATATGTATGCAAGTATATTAACAAAGGCAGTGATATGGCTGTTTTTACGGTGACCAATGAAAATCAGCATGATGAAATAGTACAATATCAAATGGGTTGTTACATTAATACTAATGAAGCGGTTTGGCGAATTTTAAGTTTCCCAATTCACGATCGAGATCCGCCAGTTCTCCATTTATCCGTGCACTTAGAAAATGGACAACGTGTGTTTTTTACTACAGAAACAGCACAGAAAGTTGCGACAGAACCACCAGCAAGAACAACTTTAACAGCATTTTTTTAATTATGCCAGAAAGATTCATTTGCTAAGACTTTATTTTATTCAGAGGTACCATATTATTATACGTGGAATGCAACAAGTAAAGAATTTAATCCTCGAAAACGTGGAATACCAGTAGAGGGACATGATGGAATATTTAAAAGTAACGCAATAGGACGAGTCTATACAGTGCACCCAAAAAACGCAGAATGTTTTTATCTGCGTTTATTACTACACAATATTCGTGGCCCAACGTGTTTTGAAGACCTCAGAAGTGTCAATGGTTTCATTTGTGAAACATATCGTGAGGCATGTCAAAGACTAGGTCTATTAGAAAACGATAATCATTGGGAGTTAGCTATGAACGAAGCAGCCCAAACAGCAACAGTGACTCAAATTCCTGAGCTATTTGCAATTATAATAACTACATGTAACCCTTCTAATCCAAATCGACTATGGCTAAAATATCGAGAATATATGAGCGATGACATTTTGGCTGAACTACGACGACAAAATCCGGATTTTGTCGTCGTAGTTCTTCATTAAAAGTTATTTCTAAGTCCGGACTTAGAAATAACTTTTAATGAAGAAATTTTTAACAAAGCTTTGATATTGATAGAAGACAAATGTTTAGCAATATCTAACCAAACATTAGAACAACTAGGTGTTCAATCTCCTCAACGAAGTCATTTAGATGCTATGAATAGTGAATTTTTAAGAGAAACAAATTATAATATAGAAGAATTGAAACATTACATCCAACACAACAAATCCCTATTAATTCAGAGTCAAAAACAAGCATATGATATAATAATGGACTATTATAGAAAACAGCAAGGTGGCATAATATTTATAGATGCACCTGGTGGCACCGGAAAAACATTTCTAATCAATTTAATTCTAGCTAAAATCCGTGCAAATAAAGATATCGTTCTCGCCCTGGCGTCATCGGGGATAGCGGCTACTCTTATGGATGGTGGACGAACAGCACATTCTGGTTTAAAATTACCATTAAATGTAGCTGACTGTGAATTTCCGGTATGTGACATCTCAAAATCATCAGCGCGTGGACGATTATTGAAACAGTGCAAAGCCATTGTATGTGACGAAAGTACAATGGCCCATAAAAAATCTCTACAAGCGCTCAATACAACACTTCAAGATTTATGCAACAATAATAATATAATGGGAGGTGTGCTGTTAATACTGTCAGGCGATTTTCGTCAAACTCTGCCTGTTATCCCCAAATCGACGCCGGCTGATGAAATTAATGCTTGCTTGAAGAAATCGTTCATATGGGACCACGTGAAAATTATTAAGTTAACAACAAACATGAGAGCGCAAATGTCAGGAGATAAAAAGGCACAGGAATTCTCTGAAAAACTATTGCAAATAGGAGAAGGCAACTATCCAGTAACACGAAACACGAACACGAAAATACTGGTCAAATAGTATTAACTAAGGAGTTATGTAATATCGTTGAAACACCTGAAAAACTAATAAATGAAGTATATCCAAATATTGCTGAAAATTATACTCATTCAGAATGGTTACGTGAACGAATTATTCTAGCCACAAAGAACGACATTGTCAACGACATCAACAACATCATCCAGGGAATGATTCCGAGAGAAGAGAAAATTTACACGTCAATCGATACAATGACTGATGAGGTAGAAAGCGTTAATTTTCCTACTGAATTTTTGAATTCATTCATTCATTATCGAAGCCAGTATAATGACTGGTAAAGAGAAAGGACAGACAGTATTTATACCACGGATACCTTTGATATCAAATGGATTGCCCTTTACTTTTAAACGATTACAATTCCCGGTAAAGTTGGCTTACAGTATGACAGTGAATAAAGCACAAGGTCAAACATTTCAGTACTGTGGCGTTGACTTAAAGGAACCATGCTTTGCACATGGCCAACTATATGTCGCATGCTCACGAGTTGGATCACCTCAACATTTGTTTATTTACAGTCCAAACAACAGAACCATAAATGTAGTGTACCTACAAGCAAATATTATAAAGATACATTTAAAACAAAAAATAAAACTAAAATAACAAATGTAAATATGTAATAGTATTAGTGTATAACGTTTTATGTAATCTGTGTATGAATGATATGATTGATAATATTTGGTCTTTGAATGATTAAAATTGGACGTTTGGTTTTGAAGTTATGGCGAAATTAAAATATTACGATTTCTGCTGCACGGCACGTTGTGAAGTGGGCGACATTCTGTAGTATTAGTATCAGTATTGTACCCGTGCGAAGCCGGGGCGGGTCGCTAGTTATATAAATAAAATGAAAAATTTTATATTTACTAAATTCTTTCTTTACATTATTTCGATTTGCTAATTATTAGTCTATAAGATGTACTCTATATCCACCGTAAGTTTAATGGTCGAATAAGTCTTAATATCTACGATAGGAATCTATAATATCTACATCAAAAATGTATCTTCATGTATTTTTACAGTATATTTTAACCCGTGCAACGCCGGGTTTCGCAGCTAGTTCATTTATATTAATTAAATAGCTAGAATAAACCGAATATATGACTTCAACCATTTTCCAACTTGAAAGCGCTAACACCCATAGAATGAAAGTGACCGTAGGAAAATGTAATCTGTGGAACATGAGAAAAAATTTTTAAAAAAGTACCTATAGAATTAAACAAAATTAAATATTTCTCTTCCGTTTTTATGGGTTTTTTTTTAATTAAGTACATATTGATCTTATAAGCAGTGGTTTTTAATGTCATAATATTATGTTTGTTATAGCAATGTCAGAAATTACCAGAGTTTGGTTTATTTTATACTACCATGGACCAATAAAACAATAGGTACTAAAATAAACGAAAAAAAAGTAACTACAGAAAATGTATTTAAGTCAATACTTAATTTTGTTGGATCTTTGAATTGTTTCAGTAACCTGTAAAAGGAAACTAGTAGATATGATTCAGCGCGTTCCTATGAACAATTTACAAACCCCGTTTCTACACTATAGGGTAGCAATAAATTTTCAGTAGGTAATTATTGTTTACATTAAAAACAAGCATTCTGAGTTTTGACTCATGTCAATGATAATAATTTACTACTAACTGTATTCTACTAACAATAATTTTCGGAAACTTGTTCAACGTTTTGATAAAATATTTAGCAGGAAAAAATTCAGCTACTTACTTAAAATGATTAGAAATCTTCTTTTTTACGAAATAACTATTACGAATTATTAAGATAAATAGCTAAAATGTAAATTTTGATTAAATTCGAGATAATGATTTCAACATTTATTATTTAAGAATTTTAACCTAGTTCTGTGAAATTCTGAGTTTTTTTTTTGGGAGAACTTTATCTTTGTGTAAAAATAAATCAGTCAATATCTTAGGTATAGAAAAACACTAGTTTTAGAAGTACCTAAAGACTCTATAAAGAACAGAAAAAAAGGAAACAGGGTATTTCTAAAATACGATAAAATAATAGTGAAGAAACAGTCTGACAATAGTAGAGAAAAAAGGAAAAGAGAGGGATTATTCTCACCAAACTCTCCAACGCAGAAGAAAGCCAGTGCTATAAATAACTTGCCACAAAAGTATAATACTTTGCCCAAAACAGCAACAAAAGAAACTATCAGACCAAACATATTCAACTACGTCGAGAGGAAAGGGTCCAACAACTCAACATCAGATACCCCAAAAAACTAACAACCACCACCGAAAACCGGAATAACTTAAATAGAAATAAACAACTAGTAAACAAACCAATTTCAGAAATACGCACCCCAAGCCGGCTTGTCACCGTGGGGAAAGATGACTACCACCCTCCAACTAAAAATAAAGAAAAAATAAAAAACAAAAACACACTAAGTATATGCACCTACAATGTTCGCTCTCTATCATCATTTGAAAGATACATAGAACTAACATACGCTCTAAAAAATATAAAGTGCGACATAATAGGCCTATCAGAAATAAAACGAGTAGGCTACAACATCGAAGAGTACCAGGACTATATATTGTGTTATATAGGCCAAACAAAAGGCCAACACGGAGTGGGATTCCTTATCAAAAACGAGCACAAAAACAAAATAAGTGGATTCACAGGAATCTCAGAACGAGTAGCTCTCTTACAATTGGAGTTGGAAAACTATTCAGTATCCTTGATACAGGCTTACGCACCAACGGAAAGAGCAAACGAAGAAGAAATGTGTAAATTTTACGATGACCTACACCAAGCTCACTCATTAACAGACAATAAAGTTTTGGTAATTGGAGATTTCAACGCGAAAATAGGGAAGCAAAACACTGATAATAATAACCAGATAGGTCGATTCAGCTTCGGAGAACGCAATGAAAGAGGCGAAAGGCTAATAGAATATGCATCTGAATATAATCTATCTATAATGAACACCTATTTCAAAAAGAGGAAAAATAAGAAATGGACTTGGATATCCCCTGATAATAATACTATGAACGAAATTGATTACATAATGACAAATGTTCCAAAAATTATAACAAATGTTGAGGTAATTAATAAAATAAACTTTGCATCGGACCACAGGCTCGTCAGAGCGACTGTCGCTTTAAAATCACCGAAGCAGACAAGGAGAAAATTCGGAAATTCCATATGTAGACCCAAAATGAAAGAAGAAATAGACACATACCTAGAAAACCTTACAGAACTTATAAAATCTTCAGACAAATTAAATAAAGCCACCGACGTGCAAACTTATTACAATCAGTTGGAAAAAATCATAATAAACAGCCTAAAAACGCAAAATATGACAGAATCCAAAACACATAAAATAATAAGCAAAGAAACAGAACAACTTATCAAAAAACGCTCAGAATTAATAAGAACAAAAAACAAAACCAAGGAAATTAAAATTGAACTAAGCAGACTGTACAAAGCAACAAACAAGGCAATAAAAAAAGACTACTATAATCACAGAAATGAAGTCATTACTAAAAATCTAAATATATACAGAAGTACAAAAAGAGCTTTTAAAGAGCTAATCACGCACAAAAAATGGATACATAGCCTAAAACAAACACCAGATGCCACTGAAAACAAGACAAGAAATAATGTGCTTGAACATGCAACAAAATTTTATAAAAACCTATACAGGAACGAAAATAATGACGCCACTGAAATAGAAACGAACTATCAGTTAATCACAAATACTGTCCAACCTTTCGATGAAGAAGAAGTATACTGGCAGATAAAACAACTAAAAAATGAAAAAAGCCCAGGCCCAGACGGAATTAGTAATGAAGCGATAAAAGAGGGAGCTCCAGCCTTATTAGGACATCTGACTCAACTGTTTAATATGATCTTGAATACAGAAACAGTCCCAAACCAATGGTGCTCATCGGACATTATCCTACTTCTCAAGAAAGGAAATCCGCAAGACATAGGAAACTACAGACCTATCAGCCTACTAACAAGCACTTACAAACTCTTCGCTTCATTATTACTAAAAAGATTAACCCAAGAGGTCGATAATTCACAACCCATTGAGCAGGCGGGCTTCCGATCAGGTTACAGCACCATAGATCATATACAGACCATTGAACAAATAATACAAAAATTCAGAGAATATAACAGACCCCTGTACTTAGCGTTCATCGACTATAGTAAAGCATTTGATAGTATCAGTCACAACTCTATCTGGAGAGCATCAAAGTCATTAAAAACAGACCACAAATATATCAACATATTAAAAAACATATACGAGAATAATACCAGCAGAATAAAACTCGAAACCACGGTCAAAGGCTGACCAATCAGCCCTTCAAAATACAGCGAGGGGTAAAACAAGGTGACCCACTGTCACCAAAGCTTTTCATAGCGGTTCTTCAGGATATTTTTAGTCAAATAAATTGGGTACAAAGAGGTATACTAATAAATGGGAAATACCTCAATCACCTAAGATTTGCAGATGATTTAGTAATACTGGCTGAAACACCCAAAGATCTAGAAGAGATGGTCACAACACTCGATCTGGAAAGTAAAAAAGTTGGACTTAATATGAACACGAACAAGACAAAAATAATGACCAATAACAATTACAAAAGACCAATACAAGTAAATGGACACGCAATAGATTATGTTGACAGCTATGTTTACTTAGGAAAACAAATAACAATTGATACAAATAGTAACATAGACGAGGTAGCGAGGCGAATAACTCTGACATGGAAAAAATTTTGGTCATTAAAAGAAATATTAAAAGGTAACTACAGCCTACCTATGAAAAAAATTGTAATGGACACCTGTATCATGCCCAGCCTCCTCTATGGCTGTCAAACCTGGATATTTACAAAAAATATTAAAACCAAAATACAAAATACTCAAAAAGCAATGGAGAGAAGCATATTACGGATAAGGAAGATACAAAAAATAAGAAGTGAAGAAATAAGGAAAAAAACAAAGTTCACAGATGCACTAAAACATGCACTTACCTTAAAATGGCAATGGGCTGGCCACATCGCGCGCTGCAAAGACAAAAGGTGGACAATAGAGTCCACCAAATGGAAGGGACCGTCGGGCAAAAGAAAAGTTGGTAGACCAAAGCAACAATGGGCCCATGATATAATTCAGGTGGCGGGAAAAAACTGAACCGATATAGCCCAGGACAGGGAACGTTGGAAAGAGTTGGGGGAGGCCTATACCCGTAGAGGGGTCAATTTTCCAGATTTTCCAGATTAACCCAAGATTTAAATGATTAACAAGAAAATTCATAATACATACTGAAATACTAACAAAAACTTTTACTTTACTAACACAACTTATACTGTAACCGTAGGAAAATTGAATAAACGGCTTTTTTATTTATTTATTTATTTAAAGACTCTATTTATTAGCAGGAGCTTGGAACTAATCATCAATAATTGTATTTCATTGCTTTTAACGATTATCTGGCATTTTATGAATTATTTCAATAATGAATGATCCGTTTACTTATTGTAAACGATCATCTATGCCCCTTAATTCGTGCCTTATACCGTGCCTAAAATGAAGTATATTTTAGGCACCAAGCCTGAAAATAAAACAGTAGAAAAGTAATCTCATGCCATCGCATTGCTTCACGCGCTCTCTTTGTAATTGAAGTGGGCTGAACATGAGGCACGTTACAGGATTAGAGATGAACCAAAAGAGGAAAATAACTGGTAGACCTGTAACTACATGGGACGACGAAAAGGAGAAAACCTGTAACCAGCTGTAACTATACTTACTGTAACCTAGGAACATAATTTTGTGATAAAAACTGATATATTAAGGTGTTAAGGTGGTATATTAAGGTAAGAAATTGATAATAAAAATATTTTAAACATAACACAAATATTTTGTCTTGAGGTCTCATGAGACCTCACCATAATTTAAAAAGACCTATTCGTATATCACCAGTATCGAGGCGAGATGTTTATACAAAGTACAATCCAGCGTTTTATAGGCTTCCCTTATAAATATTAATTATCATTAGAACGTATTTTTAAATAGTAAAATAAAAGTCAGTCACAACTCACACGCCGGCAAACATTCGACTAACTTCGTAAAAAGTAATATCTTTTTTTTTATTTGCCGGCTTGTCCTATTAGGACGAGATCTCGGTGGACGAAATGACGAAGTACCTACTTACCCCTAAGGCACTAACAAACAAAATTATATTATGGTCCATATTTCTTCGCATTTATCGGAGGTAAGTCCTTAAGTAGGTACATATATTATATTACGAGTATATATACGATTGATAATAATATTACATCGCTATCAATATGACTTTGATAATAATTAAAATATGACCTGGAAAGCGATTGCACAATGCACTTTGAATTTTGAATGTTATTATACTATCAAGTTCAATAATAATTATTATTTATTGGAGTTTACTCTTTTAGAAACAATTTGAGGGTGATTTTTTCTGTCCCCAGGCGGCGTTTGGTAGCCCGACGGTCCTTGACGTGTCAAAAATCTGCCAGATGTCACAAATTTAAAAACCCTCTCTATAAGCCCGGGGTATGAAAATATATATTGTGTATTTGGGGGTAAAATCAAAGAATATATATTACTAACGTAAAGAACCGTCACTCCACCGATTTACACGACTCACCGCTCGCAGCTATGTGTGCGTGTCTGGGCGAATGCGGGGGCGGGTGGGGTGTAACTTTTTCCCAGCCTGGACTATGGTTCACGGGGCTGGCAGTTTCGCCGACGCAGCGACGCGACAATGTAATTTCATAAGAAAGATTTGTCTGATGCGACGTTTATAAAAAATATTTGTTTTTTTGTTTCACTAGTCATGCAATAATTTGATTTTATCGATATTTTTAACGAAATATGCTTGGGTTGGGTAAAGTGTGTAGGAGGTTAACTTCGAACGTATATCAAATTAAAACCCGTTCAATAGTTATTGTGTTAAAGAGTAACAAACGTGTCGTGTGCCATTTGCCCGTTTAAGATTCATCCGTCCATCCATTCATCCATCCATACATCCTCACAAACTTTCATATTCATAATAGTAGTAAAATATTAGTAAGGATTTCCGCATAATATTTTAGATTGAATAAGTATTACATGTAGTACTTAATCGCATTTAAATCTGTCGATACCTATCGATATTGTGCGACGATCTTAGTTATGTTACAACACTTGTTGAGTGGTAATAAAAATTTTAAATTGCATTGATATCATTCAAATAGTATTTATACTACTTAAGAATTTAGAACAAATTAAACCCAATAGGGAATATGCATAAAAATTTAATTTGCCTGAAATATTTTTTTCCCTGTTCTTTATTGTCGTCACATTATAACTAAAAGGATTTTTTTAAATTTAGTTCCTATTTAAGCCGAAAAAAAAATATAAAAAAAAATGCAAAATCAGCCCGGGATATTTAAAATTGCGAAACGCGTCACCATTGGTCGCGAGTCGCGACCAATGGTGACGCGCGTGTGACGTCACGCTACACGACGCTGTCTTTCGTGACAATGACATGACTGACGTTAAATTGAATGTTATACTCTGACTCGTCTATGATTTTATCTGTCAACTGTCTTTTTCGTGTACGATGACGTCACAACCCAAGCCCGCGAAAATGGCCTGTTTAAACCGCGCAAAAATTATAGTGATTTTTAAACATTTTTTCCAGCTTAATGGATAATGTTTTTGATGTGTTATATATATTTTTGGTAATGTTATAACCAGTAGAAACGTTTAAAAAAATAAAAAAAATACATGCATATTCCCTATTGCTAAGGACACAAGGTATATAATATAAGGGCCAATGGCTGAGTATATTTTTGATTAAAAAAATATGGCTATTAGAATAGAGACTATTTTGAATTTTTATTGTAAATATCAGTATCCTTCAAAAGTTCAAATTTAAATTAATAAAAAATTAAAGTAGGTAGGTATGATTTCCCTTTTCATATTAAGTATCTATCTGTTGCCCGCGTCTTCGTACGCGACCGTGTATAAAGTATTATATTTATGCGGGCGTAAATAAATATTTTAAATTAATTCGATGTCAACCCTAGACTTAAGTCAACATAACTGACATTTGTCGGTGCTCGAACTGTCATTTGTAGAGAGTGTCGCCCCTGTGGTAAAATCGAATTCACGATGTCTGACGGTCTCACACACGATGTCACGCGATGTTAGCCGAAGATGTCACACTTCTCCGATCAATTATCAGAATTTTGAATAATAAAAATGGACAACCCAAAGATTTCAAAACTAAAGATAGGCTATTCAGACGTACATTTGACAGAATAAACTTTCATACAAGAAAAAGTTACGCCACCTTAGTTTTCACCAAACTTCAAATGTTAGCCATCTTGTTTTCACCATACTTCAAATGTCACAATGGCCCTAAGATTCTCAAAAAGTAGGGCCATTTACCTGGGTACACTTTTTAACTTAACATGCCTCGTCCTTAAAAACCTTAAAAAAGTAAATAAATTAAAAATAGTTTTTTAAAATAAAATATGGATTACAAACTATAAAAAAGGTTTTAACTAAATTAACACACTGCGGACTTTCTCAATTAATAAGAGCGTTCAATTCACTGTGGTTTAATTATTATTTTTTGAGAGCAAGTTTACTTTCTTTGGATTGCGTTTACTTTTTAGAATTAACTCCAGTCGTGCGTCGGAGCTGACACACACAAATTGTACACTGTGTGTGTGTGTTGGCATTGGCATGGGTAAAAAATGTTTAACTCGGGTCGACACGACGTAACCCTGATCTAAAATTCGTAAGATGCAACTTGCAACTGTTTACTGTCTTAGTTCCCTTACGCGAGCATGAAACTATTTTAGTTCGTATCTTTTAACCTAGATTTCGGTTTTTCTTAGTTCCCTTACGCGAGCATGATACTATTTTAGTTCGTATATTTTAACCTAAATAACACTTTTTCCAATTTAATGTTCAAGTTTTCACTTCTGCCGGCACTCCGGGAGTGCAACCAGGTTTTTTTTATTAGGTACCTATTTAGTCGTTCCCGTAAGGCCGGGATTATATTGCAATTGTGACTATATGATACGGAATAGAACAGTTCAATACATTTCAATAGCTTTATTTAACTAAATAGTAAATACAAGAAAATAAAAACCTCTACAAAATCCAGACCTCTGCAAATCTACACGGTGATTTTTCCCCTAATTTTCGGTGAAACACCTGTAAGGATGGTCTACGACTTACATAATTATAATACCTATGACAAAAAATCTCCATAAACCTTTAAACACAGACGTATATAATTATACTAGCTTTTGCCCGTGACTTCGTCCGCGTGGAGTTCGGTTTCCAAATAAAATTTTAACCTTTTTTTCGAATTTTCAAAAATCCTTTCTTAGCGGATGACTACGTCATTACAACTATATGTATGACAAATGTCAGCAAAATCCGTTCAGTAGTTTCGGCTGTGAGTTAAGAACATAATATATTTTTATTTAGTAACGATGTTCTGTTTTAGCCGGTTGATTTTATCTGTCTGTGGGTCCGCGCTTCTAGCGTTGGTAATTATGAATATAAATGGATTAAATTTGGTATAGGTAGATACTATTCATTTATGCAATTTTAAAAAATCCTTTCGCTAGCCTATTGCATTTTACATGAGCAATAGGTGTAGGTACACAGGAGTTAATTACTATCTGTTGATATAATCTATAACTATGTAATGGTGACACTGCATATCACAGTAAGTAGGTAGGTACTTTGGACACACCTTAAGATATTGGTAATGCTAGCTCAACGTTCAATAAAAAATACGATAAAACGTGCAAAGTTCGCGATTATCTCTAACCAACGATACGCCAATATAAGGACTGCACTCTATCAAATTATTTACTTTCACATTTGTAGCCGTCTGAGTCACAACACCCAAAATGTACGGAAAAACATACAAGCACGAAAAGGACGACAACTTCAAGGCGTTCTTGGACAGCCTAGGTATGAAAACAAAACTTACTATAGTTTACGTTAGGTACGTGCTAAAGTTAATCATACGGAGCATCCTCAGGAAGTGGACCTGCGAACAAAGTTCGTTCGTTTTCGTTAACTTTGTTCGCAGGTCCACTTCCTGAGGATGCTCCGGGTTCGGGGCGAAACGCGCGTCGAGTTTTGCAACCTGCATGGTGGTGTGGGGCTTTGCACGATCTTGCTGACATTGTTGCTTGTGTGGTGGTGGTGTTTGCACGATCTTGCATCTGAGTGCACGCATAAGCAGTGTGGGAGGAGGGAGGTGCGTTACGCATGCTTATGCGTGCACTCACACATTTGCTTGCAGATTGTGGGTATTATTTGGCGGAAAAACTGCTTAAAATAATCATATTAATTAATTGAATTCAAATTGCTTCAAACATATTTTTTAAGAAAAAAAATCACTTTTCAAAAATGTGTAAATTGACTTGGCCCCGCTTCTGACCGGCTAGTCTCGTGTTGGTACAATAGGAGTAAGTACAAGGTTTCAGCAGTTGCCTCAAGCACCTGCGTCCTGCTCTGAGTTTCCTAGTAGTTCTCCATCTCCTATGCTTAGGTATATTGACCGTAGGTACCGACTGTCTGTTCCTCAAATTATTAGGATATAGAATAGCAGTGTTTTATTAATCTTACGATTGTAGTGCCTATCTTTTAATATATCAATAAAATTCTAGATAAAATTGATTGTAAATAAAGTGGTCTTAACAGCTTTCTGATAGAGATTTACATTAGATAAGGTTCGATGTCCTAATTTCAAACGTGACTTTATCATGTATGTAGTTAGTGCATATGATATATCCATGTAATCGATAAAGATATAGGTACATATTACGTCACACGAGAGAAAAGAAACAGTAATGTAGTCACAATCCATGGTCACATCTCACAATATTGTTTCTTCTCTTACTAATATCTATTGACTATTCAAATGAAATACTATAGATATCCTTATTAGATAAATTAATAAATTATCTAATTTCAGGTATCGGAGAGGACAAAGTACAGGCTATTTTGAACACCCGCCCATCTCAGACACTCGACAAAAATGGCGACGATTATGTCTTGACAACAGCTGACTCTCAAAGAACCAAGGAACTCAAATTCAAAAGCGGCGTCGAATTCGACGAGAATGTTGCCGAAAACGTTTCTGTGAGTAATTTAGTTAGCGGAGAATAATAATTATGATTATTAAAGCAAAATATAAAAGAAAACATTTTCTTTAGGTAGGTACTGAGTAGGTAGGTAACAGTAGCAAGGTTGGTACTTGGTTCTCCTTCATAGGGAAGCTTTAGCCTGTATAATAGGATGGGATTTTGGGGAAGAGGGTCTTCAAATGGTAAGTAGTAATAGTGAAGCCGATATGAATTGAGTTATAGGAACCCCACGCCACTGGTAGGTAATTTCTTATGGACCCCGTCTAAAGGCTAAACAGCTGGCTCGAAAATTGGTCAACCACAAACATAATACGGAAAATATTAGAAATAAAATCATACCTATAGTGGCTACGGAACCCTATGATTGGCCTGACACGCCATTGGCCGGTTTTTCAACGTTCAGTCGTAAAAATTGTACACTTTTCACACTACCTAGACCTATAGCCCTAGAGGATAACATGACAAATGAGTAAACAATTGGTTTTATCATTTCTAGGAAGAATATCTTTTAAGTAGGTACCTATTAGATGATACTAGCTTAAGTAAGGTCAGGACTTTATTGTCTGGAAGCCCAGAAAATAAAGCCAGGGAAAATTCAGTTTCAGGAAAAAAATAAATCTGTACTAATCTTAGAGCATCCAACCAGATGCTCTAAAGCACTAATGCATAAGGGTCTCTAGTCAAGATGCATTAAGTAATTTCGACAGTGAAGATCGAAAACAAAATGTATGGGATTTGATATATTGCATCGCAATTCGCAAGCGACATGTCACATAACGATGATGACTTTGTCGAAACCGGTCGTGTCATATTATATTAAAATTAATGTAAAATAATTATTAAAGTGGAAATAGTGCAAGAAGTATTGTGTATTATTACTGTGAAACATGAATTTCCATCAAGAAGCTACAGTACAATCAATAACATAACTTAACGATGACTTTTTTCAAATCCCATACATTTTTTATTTCGAACTTATCGAATGCATCTTGACTAGAGGCCCAGGGCTGAAAATTGCAGCTCGACACTGGACGCTTCGATTTTCAACTCTATTGTATTTAGCGCAGATTTGTATTTTCTGTGCTCTGAATTTTTCTCAGCTTTACGAATTCCGGACAATACAGTCCGAGTCTACCATTGTTCCTGTGTCAATGTGGTTTTACATTTTCAGGCCAAAACCACCTTCACCGTTGACGGAGATGTTGTGAAACAAGTGCAGAATTTCCCCGATGGCAGGTCACTATTCATCGAACGCAAATTCACCGACAACACCTTAGTTGTTGTAAGTTAACTTAGTTTGCAACCTCGTACCTACATGTGGGAGGACCGATATACAGGGTGTTTTTTCAGGCAGTGGCCAAACATTCAAGAGTGAATGTACTCTTGAATATAAGCAAATTTTAGTATGTAATCAGCTTTCCTATTATCGGTTCAGTAGTTTCGGAGTTTATCGCGAACATACATCGTGACACGAAATTTTGTAAATAATATTTAATTTTTATAGATGTTATGGAAATCATTTGGTGAGATCGTAAGTTGTTTAAAGACTGCGAGCCCGAATATTCTGTTTATAATTTAACACATTATTTTTTATTAGATTATAAAATATATAAGCAAAGAATCTTTATAATCTAACTAGCGACCCGCCCCGGCTTCGCACGGGTACAATACTGATACTAATACTACAGAATGTCTTTAAACCTCTGACAAAACGGGCGAAATTCAGTCAAAAGTTCAAAACAAACAGAAACAAATTAATATAGGTACCTACTAAAACTCAATGAAATAAGTAGGTGGGTATACTTTTATCGTACGAAATACCTATACACTTCAGGACTAACAATACAACAAACACTAAATAAATAGGTATTCAAGTAACTATCCATCAATGTTACAACGAACGCAAAACAAAAAAAAATTACCCAATAATCTAAACTCCGCACGCGCACTCCCGCCTTGGTGACACCCACTTCGCAACGGGCTGTGCAGCAGAAATCGTAATATTTTAATTTCGCCATAACTTCAAAACCAAACATCCAATTTTAATCATTCAAAGACCAAATATTATCTACATAAACTGTACTTAGTGATGAAATAATTTATTTTGATAAGGATTAATAGCATGAGTAAAATAAACGCGTTTAAATATAGTCCAAAAAAAATTCAAGATTTCTAAATAAAAAAATGGTTGTTGTGCCTCACTCGACATAGATAGGTATAGTGTCTCACGGACTTTTTTGTAGATATTTATAAGATCTACAATTAATTAGAACATTTTATGGTTCTATCTTTTATAGTTTAGGCAGCGTACGCAAAATAAGTAACTTTTCTGGTTGATTTTTACACCTTGTGTCCGAAAAACCCAAATATCTTACGGAACCCTATTTTTTTCCACAATAAAATTTAGCCTATGTTACTCGTAGATAATGTAGCTTTCGAATGGTGAAAGAATTTTTGAAATCGGTCCAGTACTTTTTGAGCCTATTCATTACAAACAAACAAACAAACAAACATACAAACAAAGTTTTCCTCTTTATAATTATAGTGTAGATAAAAAATAATGTGTTACATTGACAGATTTTTACAATATATCACTGGATAAAGGTCAATACAATTTAACAGTTTTTACAATTTTACGGTGACACATAATTATTACTAGCTGTCCCGACGCTCGTTGTTTGGGCGCACCTATAAAAAACATAGTGCTAATAATATTTTCCCCGTAATTTTTCCAAAATTTCTCACCGTTTAAACCTTCGCTGAACTCACGATTATTTCAAGACCAAAAATAGCCAAATCGGCCCAGCCGTTCTTCAGCGAGACATTCAAATTGCAATCTATTTTTATTAAGATGAAGAAGAAAGAAGTTGAGATACTAAAGTGGGCATTATTAATTATTATTAATAACATTATTTTTTATTATAGACACTCAAGTCAAGCTTCTGGGATGGAACTGCTCACCGCCATTACGTAGCTGCATAATTTTAACCTAATTTATTACTTTTTTATTAAATTATTGAATAAAAATATCATATTTTTTGTTATGTTATGTATTATTTTCTGCAACCCTATCTAGTAGCGACAACACTTTTTTAACTTGCAGTTTCGGTAAGCGCCATCTTGTGGTCAGTATAAAGAAAATTAAAATGTCTCAAAAGAGCCATCTAGAGGTAAACAAAAACATTTTGAAAACTCCTCTCTAGCGAGTACAGTACTCTATTTATTAATTATTATGTTTAAAGTATATATTAATTATTATATTAATGTTTAATGGGACTGGTAGTTTCAAGAAGCACCATCTTGTAAAATCGATCCCACCAAAAACATTCTGTAAAAAACTAGCCAAGTCTCGATGGAGCTGCTTCATGCTTGTTTATCTCTAAAAAGTAATGAAATCTAGACAAAGTCGTCGTGCCAAGTCTAAGGTTCCTTACTGCGATTTCTTTATTATTATAGTTAATATTGTGTGACTTGGCCGTTGAAAATTATTTATACGTTTGTGGGTACAAGTCAATTTTGTTTACACGTAATGTTATATCTGTTGTAACTACCTATGTTTGTTATGCGAGATAATAGCCCATACTGGTATTGGTAATTGGACGCTAGTGTCTCGTTTTAGGCTGTTGTTGATTGTACAACACATGTATTGGAGCAATGGTGTCATGGAGCCCCTTTTGTACCCTTCAACGGCCAAGTCACACAACATTAACTATAATAATAAAGAAATCGCAGTAAGGAACCTTAGACTTGGCACGACTTTGTCTAGATTTCATTACTTTTTAGAGATAAACAAGCAGCTCCATCGAGACTTGGCTAGTTTTTTACAGAATTTTTTTGGTGGGATTTCACTTCTTTTTGTAGAAACGTGGGCTTATTGATTTATGTTACTAGATTTTAGTGTAATTTGTTTATTTAATTTGTGTAATGTTCGAGTAGAATAAAGTTAATTGTTCGACTATTTCTTCTTGTAAACTTGTAAGTATAAGTCACAAGTATAAAAGCAAGTCTAGTCTTATCCAGAGTTTTCCTTTAATTTTATTTATATGCGTATTAAAAGCAGAAGGGGAGGCATTCGCCCAGTAGTGGGGACGCTACGGGCTAGATTAAATTAGAAGATGTGTACCACTTCGCTGGATTTTTGCAATGTGTTATATATGCGCTAATTTGTGCAAAAGGAAATGATACCACAGCATACAATAAAATAGAATGTTTATTACGGTTGCCTAGCAACATGACATAAGACGATCCCTGTTCCTTTAGTTAAACATATACAACATTTCTCCCCCATAGTAAAAAGGAATATCGTACAAAGGAATCTAAATAATGTATTAAATTTAAAGTAAAATATTAACTGTCTAACCTAACATATTAAACAAAACAAAATAACATCTTAGTATATTACAAACTTAACTTATAAATAACTTCTATAATCTACACGAGGAATGTCTCTCAACAATCGGGTGGGATTTCTTGAAGACAAGGTGCTGTTAATAATATTAGGCAAAGGAACCTCATCATTCTGTTTTCTATCTCTTTCCCCTGTCGTGTTTTCGAGTTCTGAATTGAACACATTGTCCAAAAATCCTGCCTTTGTATGCAGAACTATCTGGTTCTTATGTTTCTTAACATGCGATGACGTTTGATGATCAAAAATCAAATAAACAACTTTGCCAACTTTTCCTAAAATAGTGCCTCGTTCCCACACAAACTTATTATTGTTTGAATGTTTTTTATAAAATATTTCATCTCCCGGTCCAAAACATTTTATTTTTCTATTGTCTCCTCCGTTACTCTGCAAACACTGATTTTTGTTTACACCAGATGTGAATGACGATGATAACGAGGGCGAGTTGGGATTTATTAAGTCAAGGCGACTCCTCAAGTTCCGACCGTACACCATTCGAGCCGGTGACAAACCTGTGGCAGAATGTACAGAATTTCTATAATCAAATAAATATTTCAACAACAACTTTTTTTGTTGTTCCGTGTTATTTGTTAACAATAAAGTTGATTTAATCCCTTTTTTAATAATTTTTACAAAACTTTCTGCTTGCCCATTACTCGCGGGGTGATAGGCCGGCGATGTTACATGTGTAATGCCATTGCTTACACAAAAGTTCTGAAACTCGTACGACGTGAACCCCGTCCCGTTATCACTTACTATAGTGATCGGCAACCCAAAACGAGACATGTACTCGTACATTTTTGATATCACCTCGCTAGAACCCGTATTGTTGCATTGATACACTTCTACCCATTTTGTATGTGCATCAACTACTACTAAATACGTACGTGCATGAATTGGTCCTAGGAAGTCTATATGTATTCTTTCAAAAGAATTTTTTAGATAGGGCCAGGGTGCGGGCGGGACGCGCGGCGGAGATGGCCGCAACTGTGAACACACCGCACACGACCTTATCATGGACTCTATCGTGCCGTCTATACCCGGAAACCAAAGCCTCGACCGGGCCTCGGCTTTAGTTTTAACCATACCTAAATGAGATCTATGTAACTCCGTTGAAACTTCAGATTTGAGTGTTTCAGGTATGACTACCTTATGACCGCACATTATACATCCATTTTCATAGGATAATTGTGCTCTACATAAATGAAAAGATTTCAGACTATCATCAACAACCTTTTTAGGCCAACCGATCATTATGTAATTTTTTACTTTTTGTTACAAAGCATCTTTTAAAGTCTCCACGCGAACTCTACTAATGGTTACAGGTATATCACCATTAATTATAAAATTAATATAAGATGCCCTGTCGACATCGTCCGGTCCACCGGTCGCCTCAGCCGACTGCACCTCCGGCAAGATAGCCCGAGAGAGGTAGTCGGCGCAGTTGTCGGCACTGCGAACGTACTCAATGTTGTAATTGTAAGCACTTAAAAACATAGCGTATCGTTGCAACCGATTAGCAGATACCTCTGGTATACCTTTATATGGTCCAAAAATTGAAATCAAAGGTTTGTGGTCCGTGCGCAAAGTGAAAGGTGTCGATCTACCATACAAATATTGGTGAAAACGTCTAACCCCAAATATTATTGCTGTTGCCTCTTTTTGAATCTGCGAATACCGTTTCTCCGCAGAGTTAAGTGTACGAGATGCAAAGGAAATAGGCCGCTCCGCCCCCGTCTCGTCCACCTGCGACAACACCGCACCGAGCCCGCTCGGAGAGGCGTCCACTGTTAATATTAACTTCGCGTTTGGATTGAAATGTGTTAACACGTGATCGGATGCGAGCCGGTTTTTTATTTCACTAAATGCGTGTTCATGCGCCGCCGTCCATGTCCATTTAGTACCTTTTTTTAATAGTTCATACAAAGGAGTCAGCAATGATGAAGCCCCGGGAACAAAATTTCTATAATAATTGACTAAACCTAAAAATGACTGTAACCTACTGACATTGTCCGGCCTAGGCGCATTCACAATAGCCTTAACCTTGTCCGGCGACTTCCTTAAACCGTTTTTATTGATGACGTATCCTAAATAACTGATTTCATCCTTAAAAAATTCACACTTACTCCTCTGTAGCGTAAGCCCCGCGTCCTGCAGTCTCTTTAGTACAGCGTGAATCCTTCTCATGTGCTCTATTCTGTTCGAAGCTGTTATTAAAATATCATCGAGCAGACACAAAACACCATCCATACCCGCGAGTACACCCTCCATTGCGCGCTGGAAAATAGACGGCGCGCTGGTCAAGCCGAACGACATACGAGTATATTTGAACAACCCGCGGTGTGTATTGATGCACGTTATCTCCTGACTATCCTCATCGAGTACGAACTGATTGTACGCCATAGACAAGTCGAGTTTAGAGAACTGTTCCCCCCCGTACAAGCGTGAAAACAATTCATGCACCGTGGGCAAAGGATAATGTTCGACGACTAATTGCCGTCGCGCTTGAGCACGGGCACCACGGGCGACGCGTACCTCGAGTGCTCGACAGGTGTCAATATACCGAGCCCGACTAACCGCTGCAACTCCTCAGCTATCTTATCGCGCAACGCAAATGCCAATGGACGCGCTTTGAAAAAAATTGGCTTAGCGTCATCTCGGAGCCCCAGTTTAATTTTATATTTATTAAATGTCCCTAATTTATTAGAAAAAACTTCCGGGTACTCGCGTTCTAAGTTCTGTACACAATTATTTACACTAGACACAAAATTACAAGTTGTCAAATGTAAGCTAAACAAAGATATGAAATCTCGACCTAGGAGCGGCGGCCCTCCGCCCCGCACCACGTACACGTCGAGCTCGCGGGTGCGCTGCTCGTACGTCACCGCCAACCGTACCTTACCTACACAACCAATCTTAGCACCGGTATATGTAAACAAACGTTTATTTGTTCCTACTAACGGTTTATCGCTAAAATATTGTTGATAAGTAGCCTCAGAAATTACGGTGACAGCAGACCCACTATCTATTTCAAATTTCATCTGAACATTATCAATTGTTATAAATTCTGCCATAGGTTCGCCACGCTCAGAACGTATGACAAACAACTCACCGTCATCGTCATCATCCCCATTCATCTTATCGGCTCCCATGAAATTTAACCCCTTGCACATTTTCTGTAAATGCCCCTGGGAATTACACTTCTTGCACTTATATTTTCTGAACCGACATTGAGATGAAGCATGGTTCCTACGGCCGCACACGGAGCACCTCTCTCTGCTCGTGCCGCTGCTCTGCCCGCCCTGCTGCACGCTGTTGACCTGCCCGGCGCCGCTGACGGAGCCCGCGACGCCGCCGTTGTGCTCGCCCTGCCGTACGCTGTACACCTGCGCGACGCCGCACACGGGAGCCCCGACGACTCCGCCCGCAGTCCGCGCGCATCGCCCGCTCTCGGCCAACTCTACTGCCTTCGACATGGTCAATGTCGCAATGTCCTGCTCGAACAATTTCGCTCTTTCCGGACATGCTGTCATTCCCATGACGAAGCGATCCCTCAGCGCCTCCTCTACGTCGCTGAAGCCGCAGTCCGCCGTAAGCCCTCTGAGACGGGCCGCCCATTGTATATGCGTCTCGCCTGGTTCTTGTGCCGCCGAATAGAATTTGTGTCGCTCACTAAAACCGTGACATTTTGAGACAAAATGCTTATCTAGCAGAGCTATAGTTTCCTCGAAGGCAACATCCTCGATCTTTTTCGGCAATGCGAGATCCGACGCGAGCTTAAATGTGGCATCACTCAAAGCACTTAGCAATATAGCACGCTATTTAATTCCGGTTGTATCACTTTTAGTAACGTCGTTCGCTATAAACCATTGCAACAAGCGCCCTTTACGCTTTTCCAATCTTGTGCGAAATGGTCAAATACCGGCAGGACTCCATACGAAAACGACATTATGCGTTACTACACCGCTTTATTCACAATATTTAGTTTAAATCCTCGTCGCCACTGTTATATATGCGCTAATTTGTGCAAAAGGAAATGATACCACAGCATGCAATAAAATAGAATGTTTATTCCGGTTGCCTAGCAACATGACATAAGACGATCCCTGTTCCTTTAGTTAAACATATACAACACAATGACAGTTAATTTTTTTATGTACCAATAGTAGAAGGGGGGGCATTACCATAATAACTCTAAATCAGTTGAGACCAGCTGAGGGTTCTTCATCAGATACTTCAGACCTTCGATTTTTTACATCAAATGAAGTGGCCCACCAAGTTGAATATTTTTTGTAAAGGCGGTATGTCGATCTCTAATAGTTTGGTTGGGCTCTTGTGTTTTCTAATCAGGGTCACCAGGTACTCCAGATCTTCGATTATCCTAGTTTTTATAGTTTTCCCTTTATGTGGCCATTAAACCCTAACTCTGTACCAAATTTCAGCTCTCTAAGTTTAAGGGAAGTACTAGTTCTATTCTGATGATCATGAGTGAGTGACTGAGTAAGTGAGTGTCATAAATGCGAAACTTTGCTTTCGCTTAACTTCGGAACTAAATGACATACAGACTTAAAAAGCAGGTGTGGACCGTACAACACATTGTAAACCTCTTTTTCAAAAATTTAATATACTCCCCCTCGCTAGTTTGTACATATTAGAAGCGTGTCTATTTGTGGAGAGACATAAATTTTTATTTGAGAAAAAAACCCATGGTAGAACAAGAAATAATAGAAACATTAATAAAATTGTAATACCGACACAAAGACTGATGATAAATAGTAAAAACGCATACTGCATGACAATTAGAATCTACAATAATATTCCTGATAGAATTAAAAAAAATAATAATAATATGTACCTATAACAAATTTAAAAAAGAATTATTTGCCTGGTTGTTGGATAAATGTTATTATACCACCCAAGATTTTTTTAATGACGTAATGGTCACAAGAAAATTTAAATTGTAATAATAAACTTTAAAACTAATAATATTATAAGAATTGTATTTTTATGATAAAAAAAAGACATTTTATACTTAATTATTTTATATTTTGACTTATGGAATAATAAGATTAGACAGACATTCTAATGTATAGTTTTAAGATTGACATTTTGATATATATTTTTTAACATAGTTTATTATATTTTGATTTGCTGAACTGATATTATCATTATGTTATTTAGTAGATTATTAATTAATTCGTTTTATACTTAACTAATCTTTGTCTTGTGTTGCTTCGATTTATATCTCGTTTATTATTAACTGTGATTAACTTGTAACAGTACCTTAATAAGTTTTAAATAGGAATAGACGATATTTCCACGCCCTGGAGGCAGAAATTGTAACATAAACATAATATGTAACAACTTTGTGCCAATTTCTTGGAAATAAATTGATTTGATTTGATTAATTTTGGATTTTAAGTAAGTATGTGATTATAGTTTACTGGATGACGAAAATTTTTGTGTTCTGGTCTTATCCAGAGGTTCTCAAATAGAGGCCTGAAAATGCGGCGAAATGGTTCCAGTAAAGAATGGTACGGCAGTGTTTGCTTCGCGCTCGACTTGGCGGGGGCACTGCCGTGCCCCCAGATCGATTATCCTAGTTTTTATAGTTTTCCCTTTATGTGACCATTAAACCCTAACTCTGTACCAAATTTCAGCTCTCTGAGTCTATGGGAAGTACTAGGTCTATTTTGATGATCATGAGTGAGTGAGTGAGTTTCATAAATGCGAAACTTTGCTTTCGCTTAACTTCGGAACTAAATGACCTACAGACTTGAAATTTTGGATTTTAAGTATGTGGTTATAGCTTACTGGATGACGAAAATTTCTGCGTTCTGGTCTTATCCAGAGGTTCTCAAATAGGGGCCTGAAAATGCTGCGAAATGGTTCCAGTAAAGGATGGTACGGCAGTGTTTGCTTCGCGCTCGACTTGGCGGGGGCACTGCCGTGCCCCCAGATATTGATTTATTTTAAAACAATCAATTAATTTTGATTCTAAATGTCGCCTGTTAATTTCGTTCGCGCAGGAACCGTACATTTTGTCGCGATCCCCAAGGTTTTATCTACCCCTGGCCCATTTACCTGTACGAAATTTCATAAATAATCCTTTAGTGGTAAGACTTAAGGCATGATTGAGGCATTAAATGAATATAGGTAGGTACCTAATTTAATACTAATAAAATAGGTATAATTTATATACATATGTATTATGTACACAGTAGCTAATACGAAAATAAAATTTTGGACATAATAGTATAGACAGCATAATATTAATTGCGTATACAATGATAATAAAATTTTTAAAGAAAAAGTAGGTATGTATATATTTTTTATATTATCATTTCAAACTGAATAAACTTTTTGTCACAAAATACACATATTGGCTTCTCATCATACAGTTCTCCTCTGGCAGTCTTCCCGCAACTTTCACACACAATATAATCACTACCCTCAATTGGTGTAAATGTAACTGAACAAAACACATTAAAATGTTCAGCATTTTCAATACAGGTAAATGCTTTTAATTTACCATCACAACTTTGACAAAAATACTTAACACTATGGTTCACTAAATCGAGGCTTTTCTGTTCTATGAAGTTTGTTATAGATTTTTTGTACTTATTACAAAAATATAGTAAAAAGTTCTTTGCTCCCGCAAAACATTCAGACTTAAAACTATCCAATTGCTTATTGTTTTCTAATTCTACTTTTAAATTATTCAACAACTTCACAGCTTGTGTGACTAGAATTTTTTCTTGAATTTCCTCTACATCAGTATTAGGTAGACTCGGAAGTGTAACAATTTTAGATTTTTTCAAAGTAATATAAAACATCAGTATTATATAATACACTTTAAGCTTATACACATTGGTTTCACTATCTAACAACAAACTATTATAATCATATTGTGGTATATTTTTATTTTTAAAAACATTGCATCTAATGAGTTCTATGCAATCCCAAAAATTGGACAAAGATTGTGATGGATTGTCTATAAGTTTACCCAGAAAATATGTTGGATCATTATTGCTAGAAAAGAAAACCAAGTCAACTTTTATACTTTCCTTTCTATAAAGTAATCTCCGATCTTTTAAGGCCAAAGCAAAAATAGCTTCATTTTGTGATACACCAAATCCTATTAACTCATAATTCTGCAGGTTTTCCTTTGTATCAATTGCATCCACAGATACATTCAAATTACTGCTTTTAACATTTATATTTAATTTATATAATTTAGTATTCATTGTGCTCAAATAATATTTATTTTTTAAATTTACAATTGATACAATCTTATGATCATTGACTGGCAGAATATTCTGTGTAATAACATTTAATTGCTTATCTAATAATTGTGTTATTAAATGTCTGTTTTTGATAAACAGTAATACTAAATTTTCTTCTATTTTAAAATAGTGTAGATATTTAGCTGCCATTTTATCTATATGTTGCCAAATAATATACTCTTTAATTAATTTAAACTTATCACATAATAAGCTACATTCATAAATAATGACTTGTCCTGCTACATTGGAACAGACAAGCAATATTTTTTCATTAGAAAATGGGATCCAAGTAACACTTTCTATATCCACTTCAGAATTCGTTTGAAATTTACCAAAAAATTCACTTTTTATCTCCTTCCCACAAATAATAACAGACCAGAATAAGATGTCACCAGAGTTTTGCACCGTAACAAAATAACACGAATTATCCACATTTAAGTTTGGGGCCCAACATACTGCACTTGTGGCAATTTTTTGTATGAACTCTTTGATTTTACCAATATTTTTTGCTTTGTCTAGTGAAAATGGTGCTTGAGTGTCTTTAATAATTTCGGTGAAATTTGGCTGATTTGTATATGTGCACCTGTTTTGAGATAAGAAGTTCACATTGCCAAAATTGTTGACTACAGCAAGGAGACATTGGGAGTTATTGATGAAATTAATTGGGGAACACTTCAGAGATCTTATGCCTTCCATTTCGTTTTTCAGCAACTTGCTGTGAGGCCAAAACAATGGATTTGTAACCATTTCCACCATCTCGATATTTTTCATTCCTTCCTGGACATAATTCTGTAGGATTTGTGTAGAAGCAGGACTATCGCTTGGATACCTGATAACATTTTCTTTTAAATCTAGATTATTTTCTGTTGATTGTATGTCATAAGTAAAATCGAAGAATGTTAAATGTTTGTTTGCAACAATGCATAACACAGAGTTTTGCCAAGAAAAACTTGGTTCATCTTGTTTACTTAAATACAAAAACCTTCTAGATATTTCATGAAGCATCATATTGACGTTGTAATACTCTATCGTTATTTATTATTATGAATTATAAGAAATAAAAGTTTCATTTTGTTCTCCTGCGCACATGTTCTGAACTTACTTCTAGTTCTGACAATTGACAAATGACAAATGATGAAATGACAATTGAGATTTGAGAATACCGAAATACCGAATGTATTCGGTACTCACGAAGTATAGATAACAGGAGTCCGAACGTAATGTTAAAAACATAGAGTACCAAGAGTAAAGGCTATTAGCAAGAGGAAAATTATACATCGTTCCTTATCCCCCTATATGACACATGCCAATGAGAAAGAAAGAGATATCTAGTTGTTCGTTAGTTTCGTTTTTTGTAGACGGTTACAGGTTTTGAACATATGTAACCAACTTCAGACAGATCAGCTGTCTGAAGTTGGTTACAAGTTGCCATACTCGTATTTATCAGCAACTTCATATGTAAATATATTCCCGTCCGCCAGTGAAGTCCCTAGTGTAGTGTACGTAAGAAATCTGCAATGGTCTCATCCGATTTTTGTGTAGATTTTAGAAGTATGTATCTGGCGTGAACCTTATTCTTTTCTTTGAGATAAATTTTATCTAATATTGAATGGTCGAGACATAGGTAATCTTTTGCTTCACGGATATGCGTATACACATTGTAATAACCTTAGTTTATTTTCTTCTGAAATCGTTTCTTTTCCTATCCCTTCACTGAGATAATTTGAGAACGTTGTTTTCCAGTATTCGTACTTTAATTCGGCTGCCGGTGACCCAGGTTCGACGTCGAATTTTTCTGGCTTTAGTAATTGCGCAGTAGTAGACATCGAGGTTTGTAATGGTATTTATTGTTATTTGGAATAAATTGTTATGTAATAAAAAGACAAAACCAAGGAATATTTGGTTTTATTCCAAATAAAATGCTACTTAAATTAGTAATACATGTCAAGCTATGACAACAACATGAGATCAATATAAGAGACATCTAAAGATATAAAAGAGGTCTAAATGTACACTACACCTAGTCGGCATTTTGTGTCGATAAAAATCAAAATGTGGATGAAAATGTTAATCTTTTCATAGCATAAAATGAAGTCTTTTATTCCGCTTTATGTTTGCTTAGATCTTTTAAACTATTAAATGAATTTAAAATGCAGTTTGCAGCCAATAGATAGAATGATTAAAGTGGAAGATTTATGCGTAATGATCTATGCACCTTTGTGATTTATAAATTATTATCAGTCGATCAAAAACGAATTTATGCAGTATTGTCTACAACAAACCGAAATATGTTGGGGAAGCTAGTCTCTTGAACTATATATTGGTATCTACAAAACTCCAATTAATAAAACCTCTGTATTGATAACAGTTTAAAAAGTGAATTAATACTTTGACATATAATTGTCAATAATTTTATCTTGATATATTGGAATACATATTCTAATTCGAGCTACACGTATTTTTATTTCTCGTCCTTACTACAGGTTATGTGCCCTACGTTTCTGTAAAACGTATCTCGAAATTCAGTAAAAGGAAAATTTTCAGACCCGAAATCGGGAAACCATTTTTTTTTTCAGCCCAAGATCTTTCAGCACCATTTTCAGTTTGTGGCTTAAAAAACAGTATCTACCCATATCCAAAATAACAAGCAGAGAGAATAACGTGGAAAAGCAACCGAAAATTTGGAGTTACCATTACAAGGATACTTTGTGAGCATTGGGATCGAAAGGAATCACGTTAGAAAGGATTAACACAAGAGTTGAATTTTTGCAACGAGAAGCTTAAAGCTCTACTGCTCATCAGAATCACTCGTTTCGAGTCAACAACAACAATCAGGAGAGTATCGTGTGATGTTCTAGCAATGTTAGTTGCGCAGTCAAATTAACACTAATATTCAGAAATTCTGTTTTAGATCCCGGAGCAACCAATAATATTGTCAATGTGAAGGACGTCTGTTAATCTTCTGTTGATACATTTGCTCCCAAGTATAACTAAAACAATTTTTACCCTAATCTGGATCATCGGTATCTACTATCTACATGGAAAAGTACAAAGTCCTATTAGTGCATCCAGCCAACTGAGGAGCGCAGGGCCACAAAAGGATTTTATAATATTATGTGCACCGAGGTATCACATAGGTATATACTATACTATATTGTATATATTTATTTTTAGTATATACAATATAGTATAGTAGAATGCAATAAGCAGGAATATACTAATTGTTTTTAATACACAATAGAAAATACAATATTTATAATGAATTTTAAATAATATAACCCAACAAGCAAAAATGCTATATAAAGGATGATTAATTATAGGGTTAAAATTCTTGTTTATATTTTATAAAAGCAATAGCTTAATATTTTCCCTTTATAATTGCATGCTATAAGTATTCTTTTGCTAATAATAGTATTATGGGTCTTAAAATTTATATTAATAATGTATTTAAAAGCATAATATTATGGCTATTATGGTTGAAGCAAACATTTCAAAACTAAGTTGAAGTCTCATAAGATCAGAAATATTACCTTATATGACAATTAAAAACTATTATAACCCTTTACCTTTGCAATGTTTGATAAAATGCACATAATGCAAAAAGCAAGATATGTCATAGCTTTTATAATCAATATTTTTTTTTGGCTGGTTCTGTGGTTGTGCACTACAAAAACCAGTATTGTTATACATTTGTTTAATTGTGCCATTATGTAACTTCCTCAGCCAGAAATGGATTTAAAAACATGTGATATTAAACGGTGAAAACCAATTTTTATACAAATCCATCTATAAACATTATGTTTACTTGTTAATGATGCAAGAAAAAAGGGGTTTTAAGCAATAGATTGTGGAGGCTGAACCCTAATTTCTTCAATATGGCTGAATAGGCATCTTATAGTCTCAACTATAAGAGAAAATTACTTTTATATAAAAGCATTGTACCAGATAATTCTTATTATAATATAAATTATCAGACGCCTAAAAATGAAATAAGAACTGAAATGCTTAATATAAAGATATCAAGTAAAATAACGGTCAGAGTATGAATTACTGAGATCATAATTTTTTAATTGTCGGTAAACGCTGAAAGCCATACATTCCTAGTCCATAGAAAGATTATCCGTTTTATTTTTACATGGCAAGATGAAAGATTGCTTATCATAATATGATAAATTGGTAACAACAAAACGTCTACTACGATTTAACACATAATTTGTGCCCATAATACGTATAATGACTGTTAATTAAAGAACTACTGTAAAGCAAAGAAATATTGTTTTCATAGCAATTATAAAGTAAGTTTTTGCTAGTTGGGAATATCGCTTTCAAATGAGATGTACAAAATATGTTGTATTACAAAATACAAGCAGATGTCTTTGTGGTGTAGTCTGGTAGCCCCGACTACTACTTACAAATAATAATAATCTGTTACTTAATAATTGTTGTTTCTAAAGCTGATTTTTTTTTTTTTTGTCAGCTACTACATGAATGTTTTATTTTTAATGGTCGATTACAATAATGAAATTCTGTAAAAAATGAGCAGTGATGTTTGTAAGGGAATAACATAATTAGTTTAATCGCTGAAGTTCCCCGATAAAATGCGGTGGCCAAACGCATAATTCATACGTTTACCTAATTCACTATGGCGTCAAGTATGAAATTAAATAAAAATCGAGGCAACAGCATATGGAAATCAATTAATTTATTATTTTATTTAAGTAATAAAAGAAAAGAAAAAGCTAATAAGCGATGTGACATGGTATAAACCCGAAAAATATTTAATATGTATTATAATAATTATTCCTGCAGAAGTTTTACTGCAGAAGATTTGTAATTGAAAATATTCCCGCCGAAATCAACAAACCAAAGATGGTCAACAGGCGAAGTTGATAGGCAATAAATTAGAAACACAATAAGCCAAAATCAACAAACCGGATGTCAAACCGGCGGAGTTGAAAGGGAAGAATATTACAATAGGTAATGTACATACTTCCTAAGATTTTAAGCTACTGATTCAATATAGATTATTCAAATGTCTAATTAAATAATACTAAGCTGTGAATAACTATAATTATTATCATTGATAATAATAATAATTTCAATTACGTTAATGAATTGGCTAGATAGAGAAAAATGGTCAAACACTCAAAACGAAATTGGTTCGTTACAAAGTAGACCATATGTAATAAAACAAATAAGTACCTAGGTATTTAGTTGATAATTCTAGTAATGTAAATATCGATTCTGGAAAATGGATCTTTATATTTTATAATAAATATATTAAATTTTAAAATGTTAATAATTTATATATATTTTTTATTATTTGTTACTAAGTGTACAATGGCATTGAATACACGGAAACAAAGTGTATATGTTTGTCTAAGAAACATAAGCCAGGCATGTACACAGTTTTGTGAAGCTATAAAAGAGCATAAATGTTTATATTATTATGTATAATAGCTAGAAACTAAAAGCTCATATTTTAGCAGCATAATTAATATTATTTATATGAATGAACCATGACAACAGTTGTTGCACATTGGTATAGAAGGAAACAAAGAAATTAATAATTAAGATATATTTAGGTACCTACAATAATATAAAGTAACTAATTACATGAAGTTCTATCAAATCCCATTCAGCATTATGTTGCAAACAGATTTGCGATGCTGGTTTTTAAATAGGCATGAAACAAAATTGTATTATTAGTGCATATCTGCTTATAGCAAATATTTTTATACTTATGTAATTTTTAATATGTAAGATAATTTAATGATTGGATAAAAATCCTAAACAGCTGATAATATACTAAAATTAATGTAATATTTTCCACAGAATAATTACTTTTAGATATCTTCAGAAAATACCACGGAGGAATTATATAAAGACATTGTAGTTCCTTAATTTCAAGGAACAACATGGAAAATATAAATTAATATCATCGTGTTAAAAGATGAAATATTATCAGTTATGTACTTATTTTAATGTAATATAATATATGTATACTGTTAAAGCATTATTTACATAATTGAATTTTTGAGGGGGTGTATTGGTATCTACAAAACTCCAATTAATAAAACCTCTGTATTGTTAACAGTTTAAAAAGTGAATTAATACTTTGACATATAATTGTCAATAATTTTATCTTGATATATTGGAATAGGTACATATTCTAATTCGAGCTACACGTATTTTTATTTCTCGTCCTTACTACACTATACACCCACACACTATGCAGGCTATCGTCCAATCGACTTGTCAGTTCTATATCCTACTACTATTATTAACATGAAAGTTCGTGAGGATGTATGGATGGATGTTTGTTACTCCTTCACGCAAAAATTATTGACCAGATTTCAATGAAATTTGGTATGGCAGTAGTTTAAGCTCTGGATTAAAACATAGGATACTTTTCCCTTGGATACAGCTGGTAAATATATAAACAGTAGACGTATAGACTTTTTATGCATTTCTCCCTTTAGTTGGGGTACCTACGTGGAAAGATAAATGAAAACAGGAAATTTTAATAGATATATTTATTATTTATTAACAATTGGACATCATTTATTAGCTTACACGTTACGACAACACCAAAAAGCTCTCAGATTGTCAGCATGGAGCTAAATATGTGAAGAAAACAGTGCACAGCAGTCCGTTTACGTGGGAGAGCCATGCTTTGGCACGAACGGTCCACCTGGACCAGATAAATACCACGGCCTCCGGGTACTCAAGGAGTAGTTGCGGATTTTAAGACCGGGATCGTACTTGTGACACCTGCTATTGCGAATATGTATAGGTGGCGATAATCGCTCTCCATCTGGCGATCAGTCTGCCCGTTTTCTGGTCAATTAAAAAAGTACAAAGAAGTATTTTTGCAAAAGGCCACCTAATTCCCTGCAAAACCAAAAAGCAAAGTTAAATTTGAAAATTTGTGACATGTTTTTGTGATGATGTACAACCGTAACTCCATTATAATATACAGGAATTATTAATTAATAATTATAATTAATAAAAAATACACCACACTATTTTATATTACTTATATATTATCACTTAGTTTATATTTTAGATCTTACTAATTTGTATAATTGTATGGTGTTTGGTAAATATGAAGTAGGCAAAACATTTTTCTTTCAGATTAACATATTTTCTCTTTCGAAGGTTTATCGATATCCAAAACATCACTATGTAAATACACAACCTCTGAAATTTATACAAAATTTCTATTATATTATATTGTTGAAATCTGCATATAATGGACAATAAACACATTTATCTACAAGAATATAATAACTTCAGTGTAATTGCTTGTATTTATATAACCTGAAACAATTCTCAACATACTGGTGAAAAGTTAACACTTCTTCACGATTTTCTTTCCTCGTAGAGTGTGATTTACAGCCCTCCACAAAACGGGCCATATTAACTTGAGCACAGCTTTGTTTTCTAATAAGACTTTTTAATATAAACTGAGATTTTTACCAAATAACACTATAAATTCATGATTTGCTTATTCTTCTTCTTGTATCATAATGCACACGTAAACAAATGGCATTAGCTGTCAGTGGCTAACTTCAGGCCACATCTACTGCTACTAATTCAAAATGTCACTTATTGTTAAAGCAATAAAGTCGTAATTCCAACGTCTAAAATTGGACTCCAATTTGGACTCCAAATTGGAGCAACCTTCGAAAAAAACGTATAGACATATAGATGGCTTTCTCTTTCACTCTTATTGGTTTTGCCTTTGATGTTTTGTGAGACAAATAGCTGTCTACGCTTCGATTTTTTGTTTTAGTTCTATTATACTCCTATTTCTTTGGTTAAAAATATAAGGGTCTCAATTACGGGCACATTTTTGCCGGTAGAGCACGCGACAGTTCGACAAGCACTCGTTTGAAATTACGCGGGAAGTTTAAATGTTGCTATTGACAGCTCTGGAAGAAAATATTAAGAGAAACGTGAATTTAAATCTAAATGTATAAAAGTTTTAGAAAATTCTTAGAAACTGTTCTCGAAAAATAGATACCGTAGAACAGGGTACAGGTCGCGCAACGGTTTATGAGCGCTCAGTGAAAGTGGAGGGGATCGTTCGCGCATGTGACCAATAGCAAAGAATATAAATTACTAACGTACCAATAGCGTGTCGGCAGCCACGTTCGGCATGCGTTCGGCGCATCATCACCTCCCCGCCCGAGCCCGCTACTGCCAAACACACCCAAAAACTGATTTCTGCGCATACCCCCTCTACTTTTGTCGAAAGATCTTATTTCGTTGTGCGACCTATAATTGCCTAACGGTAATTTAAAAATAATTGTAATAAATAATAGTATTGGCAACACTCAGTACGTAACAAGTTCTCGCACAGCTAGCGGCAGAAACTAAGGGGTCGTCCATTAATCACGTGATGCCTAAAGGGGGAGGGGTGGTCTGAAAAAAAATCACCAAGTATCACCAAGGGGAGGAGGGGGTATAAGGAGACATCACGTGTATTAATTTTTGAATCTAGTCTATGCATACCGAAATTATTATCGGTTGTAGATTCGTAGTGTTGTTTAAATACTTACAAGACAAATGACTTGTATAGTTTTTAATTGCTTAAATTATTCGATTAAATTGATTTTTAAGTTAAAGTTTTTCTTTAAACATGACTTGCTTACTATGTAAAAAAAATACACGTGATCTTAGGTGGGGGAGGGGGGGTAGTATAAAACCTCACCACGTATCACCAGGGGGAGGGGAGGGGTCTAAAAAGTTGTAAAAAAGGTAAAAAACATCACGTGATTAATGCACGGCCCCTAAGATCTGGTCCTATTATTGTGTACATAATTACTATGGAAAAGCCTATACCGTTCGGACTCCTGGTATCTATACTTCGTGTCGGTACTGATTAGGGTACTGTTGGGGTACTGAGTAAAGGCGTGACTCCTGTTCGAAACATTACACAAAAAACATGAAACAAAAACATTTGTTTTCATACACAAGCTGTCTCCAGCTACAGAAAATGTTTTTGGTCGAAACAAAACATTTTGTCCAGACACGATCTAAGTTCCGACGAGGAAGACGTATTAGCGCTCGCAGTTTTAGTGATTGTAGGTGTAGAATCTAAGGGAAAGAGGGGTTCTGAAAAGGCCCTGAATCGACTGACTTGATTCATTGACTACTTATTTGGACTTTTGACTAGACTTTGGACTTGGCGATTTAGGAAATACGGTGATGAAAATTTGAACAAATATTCTATTATAATACCTTTTTTACTTGACACTGGCAAATGGTTATATGCCGTCGCCATATAAAAAAAAATTAGCAGTTGTCAGTTGTCACCAAAGAAATTGGAGTTTCATAGAACTAAAACAAAAATCGAAGCCGTAGGCAGCTATTTGTCTCACAAAACATCAAAGGCAAAACCAATAAGAGTGAAAGAGAAAGCCATCTCTATGTCTTTACGTTTTTTTCGAAGGTTGCTCCAATTTGGAGTCCAAATTGGAGTCCAATTTTAGACGTTGGAATTACGACTTTATTGCTTTATCAATAAGTGACATTTTGAATTAGTAGCAGTAGATGTGGCCTGAAGTTAGCCACTGACAGCTAATGTCATTTGTTTACGTGTGCATTATGATACAAGAAGAAGAAGAAGCAAATCATGAATTTATAGTGTGTTATTTGGTAAAAATCTCAGTTTATATTAAAAAGTCTTATTAGAAAACAAAGCTGTGCTCAAATTAATATGGCCCGTTTGGTGGAGGGCTGTAAATCACACTCTGCGAGGAAAGAAAATCGTGAAGAAGTGTTAACTTTTCACCAGTATGTTGAGAATTGTTTCAGGTTATATAAATACAAGCAGTTACACTGAAGTTATTATATACTTGTAGATAAATGTGTTTATTGTCCATTATATGCGGATTTCAACAATATATAATAGAAATTTTGTATAAATTTCAGAGGTTTTGTATTTACATAGTGATGTTTTGGATATCGATAAACCTTCGAAAGAGAAAATATGTTAATCTGAAAGAAAAATGTTTTGCTTTATGTTTACCAAACACCATACAATTATACAAATTAGTAAGATCCAAAATATAAACTAAAGTGATAATATATAATATAAAATAGTGTGGTGTATTTTTTAATTATTATAATTATTAATTAATAATTCCTGTATATTATAATGGAGTTACGGTTGTACATAATCACAAAAACATGTCACAAATTTTCAAATTTAGCTTTGCTTTTTGGTTTTGCAGGGAATTAGGTGGCCTTTTGCAAGGATACTTCTATGTACTTTTTTAATTGACCAGAAAACGCCAGATGGAGAGCGATTATCGCCACCTATACATACTCGCAATAGGAGGAGCCACAAGTACGATCCTGGTCTTAAAATCCGCAACTACTCCTTGAGTACCCGGAGGCCGTGGTATTTATCTGGTCCAGGTGGACCGTTCGTGCCAAAGCATGGCTCTCCCACGTAAACGGACTGCTGTGCTCTATTTTCTTCACATATTTAGCTCCATGCTGACAATCTGAGAGCTTTTTGGTGTTGTCGTAACGTGTAAGCTAATAAATGATGTCCAATTGTTAATAAATAATAAATATATCTATTAGAATTTCCTTTTTTCATTTGTCTTTCCACGTAGGTACCCCAACTCAAGGGAGAAATGCATAAAGACATAAAAAGTCTATACATCTACTGTTTATATATTTACCAGCTGTATCCAAGGGAAAAGTATCCTATGTTTTAATCCAGAGCTTAAACTACTGCCATACCAAATTTCATTGAAATCTGGTCAATAGTTTTTGCGTGAAAGAGTAACAAACATCCATCCATACATCCAGCCATCCTCACGAACTTTCATGTTTATAATAGTAGTAGGATATAGAACTGACAAGTCGATCGGACGATAGCCTGCATAGTGTGTGTGTGTATAGTTCAAGAGACTAGCTTCCCCAACATACTTCTGTTTGTTGTAGACAATACTGCATAGATTCGTTTTTGATCGACTGATAATAATTTATAAATCACAAAGGTGCATAGATCATTACGCATAAATCTTCCACTTTAATCATTCTATCTATTGGCTGCAAACTGCATTTAAATTCATTTAATAGTTTAAGATCTAAGAAACCATAAAGCGGAATAAAAGACTTCATTTTATGCTATGAAAAGATTAACATTTTCATCATTATTTTGATTTTTATCGACACAAAATGCCGACTAGGGACTTCACTGGCGGACGGGAATATATTTACATATGAAGTTGCTGATAAATACGAGCAATGCAACTTGTAACAAACTTCAGACAGCTGATCTGTCTGAAGTTGGTTACATATGTTCAAAACCTGTAACCGTCTACAAAAAACGAAACTAACGAACAACTAGATATCTCTTTCTTTCTCATTGGCATGTGTCATATAGGGGGATAAGGTACGATATATAATTTTGCTCTTGCTAATAGCCTTTACTCTTTATACTCTATGGTTGTCACCATAAGTCATAATAAGAGTTTTGCCGGGAAAGTCAATCAGCAATGTTGTGTTTCTGTATTATTTTTCTAAATTCGTGTTAATTCGGTTTTTAATGTGTTATAGTGGTGGAATATTAACCATTAATTATTCGTTGAGGTGCATTAGTGTGGAAAAGTGATACATTCTACAAAATGCGTGCTAAATTGGGTTTCCCGCCAAAACTCCCTAGGAAGTTTCAGTAAAGCGTCTACCACTTTACTGAATCGACTGACTTGACTGATTGACTACCGTGACTATTTATTTGGACTTTGACTAGACTTTGGACTTGTCGATTTAGAAATACAGTACCTACGTTGATGAAAATAATATACTTGACATTGGCAAATGGTGATAAGCCGACGCCATAAATAATAATAAAAAAAAAAAAAGTCATAATAAAAGCACATGTACCTGACAGCACTAGTTTTGGTTGTAAAATTAAAATACTATGAAAACTACGATAAAAGTTGTGTAATTAAAAGTGTGTAATGTTTTGTGAATAAAATGTGGAAACGACGGCACAATGCTAAAGCTCGACAAGTTGTTAAAACGAACGTTGACAACCGTGAAACCAACGAGGTACTAGTCTAAGATTATATTTTTGTCTCTGAAGCCAATAAAAACGTCTGTAGCCATGCAAGTTATTTAAAAGTTGAACTTTCTCGAGAATTTTATAGACTGCGAAGTCTTATTTGGTAATGTACGTTTACACTCATATTAGTTAATACATTGGCTCTCGAGTCGCTGCCTAACTAGCTGGTGCCTGTAACTTCGTTTGCATAAAAGTAACGGAAACAGAACTCTATTTTTAATTGAATGTTCACATAAAAGTAGCAGTATATGTTAAAAGTTAGGTACTCTTTATAACATCAGCTATCCCTGTCTCATATAAGTCCCTTGAAAATCGTTGCAGGCATTTCAGAGATTAGCCGTATCAAACTCACGTCAGACAAAAATAAAAATAAATATTTAACTAGACAATTTTCCTACAGATAAAACTTGAATTCCAAGCTAATGAATATGGAAACAATGATACCAGCAATATATTGGCGTTGCCCTCTAAGAAAAGGTCTACAAAAGTTATTTCTGAGAAAAAAGAGAAGACTCGATTTCTTTCCAAGGCTCAAAGAAAACACTTGCAGAAAATTATTGACAAAAAGAAAAAAAAGGAAAATGTAAGTAAATATTGATTTGGTTACTTTTTTTTGCTTGTAATTTTAAAAGTTGGAGGTGTGAAAGTGCATGTCCAATATTGAAACTGGCTGTTTCTAGTTGTCATTATCTTTATAATTCCTGGATTCCTAGTAACCTGGACTGGACTCTTAGCCAAATAACAATTTTAATTTTATAGAACTAGGTAGGTCAGTGCAAATTAACATTTTTTTAAGCTGATAAAAGATCCAAGCTAGATGCAAGCTAGGTCCAAGCTATGAATATTCAAAGTCTTAGTTTTAAATATTTCAGAGATCTGCTTTATTACAATCTTTAGCGGAAGTGCAAGCAAGCCCCGATGAAGTTACCCAGTTGTCTACAATATCAGCCGTGCAAACTCTAGGCTTGAGGAGGTTGGCAGAATATAAGAGAGAGGAACCATTACAAAATAGTGTTGTTGCAGAACAAAAGAAGTTCAGTAGTATAGCAGGTGGGTGTTTATGATATTTTTTTCTACATAAGATGTATGCAGTGTATTTTTCAGTTCATTATATTATTATGTATGTTAGTCTGTAGGTATTATAATATGGGCCTATGCAGCCTGAAATAAACAACCATACACTACGGCCGCTGTATCTTGACGGGTCTGAACATAGGCTCTGTGAACTTTAGCGCATGTACAACTCGTGAAGAAAACTGTTATTGTATTATTTTTACATACCTATGTACTAATAAAATTTCCCTAATACAGTTGACCAATTAGTACAAATAAAATAAATACAAAAACACTTAGAAACAGCTAATGCGCAACCTTCTGCGCGAAGTTCAGACTCGCCAAGATACATCGGCCGTATTGTACACTGCAATAAAAATAACATAGGTATCAGCTGCTAATATTAAAAAACTAATAACTCATACTTTTTAAAATTTACAGGGGCCAAAAAGCGCCTAAGACTACTAAGGATGGATAAAATGGACATCAAAAAGAAAAAATATGATCCAAATGTTGTAGATTTACAAGAATCTTCAGATGAAGAGACATCAAACTCTGAAAGTGATGAAGATTCTCTAGTAGAAGAAATTAGTAATGAAGCAAGTAAGGGAGAAGATGAGGTTATAAAAATTGAAGACAATATACAAACAAATACACCTGAACCAACAGAAAATAATACAAATAAATGCAATGGAACAGTAGTGAAAACTGATATTAACATAAGCAAAGAAACTGAAAAAGATACTGAGGTCAAAAAACCGTTGCTCAGTCATCCCACAATACATATTGAAGTAAAGAGAGACCCAAAAATACAAGTTGCCAGGTTAAAATTACCCATTTTGGGCGAGGAACAGAGAATAATGGAATTGATAAACGAAAATGAAATTCTTATTGTAGCTGGAGAAACAGGTAAGTCCATTTAATATTATAAGAAATATCCTGAAATTAATAAAATCATCACTTTAAATAATTTGGTATAGACTAAACTATCAGTACATATTTGGAAGAAGAATTTTTAATTACTACTTACATAACAAACCTAAAGGCCGATTTACACATGGTAAGTTGATAAGTAGGTAACTAAATTTTAACTTAATTTTAAGTGATTAATTACATGTAAACACAAAATTTAGTAGTAAGTTGCAAGTTAAAATTTAGTTAACAACTTAACTAAATAATTAGAATTTTTTCTATTTTGCGATTAAGTTGGTGGGCGGGGCTTGCTACTTGACACGTTTGGACATGCACAAAATTAGTTAAGTGCATAAGTGTAGTGGCGCCCTTGGATTAAACATGTAATTAAAGGAGTCTTCTATCATCCGTAGCGCATTAAAATATTATAATATCAAATAAAGTGACACTTGCGCCATACTGATCTCTTCTATTTATCCAATTTCTCACCTACAGTCTTTTGGGTATAGTTATAGTTATTTCCCTAATAATTTCATCTTTGACTTCGTCCAAAACCTCACTAATAACAAATTCAAGGACAGAATTTACGACTTCAATACGTTGTTGCGCATTCATCTTGAGTGAACTAATGAGCTTAACTTCTTTAATACGTTTGGACATACACTTAAATATAAGTCACTTAAAATTAAGTTAAAATTTAGTTACCTACTTATCAACTTAACGTGTGTAAATCAGCCATAAAAGATGACAGATTTTGCTTGAGCTGTAATTTGCTGCATGCTTGCATAAATTTTAGGAAATCCTTTTTTTTATTTTTCAGGTAGTGGTAAAACAACGCAAATTCCACAGTTTCTGTACGAAGCTGGGTATGCAGAACACAAAATGATTGCAGTGACGGAGCCTCGCAGGGTGGCAACTGTAGCTATGTCCCAGCGTGTAGGATATGAACTTGGTCTATCAAGTAAAAAAGTCTCATATCTTATGAGATTTGAAGGAAATGTTACAAGGGATACAAAAATCAAATTCATGACTGATGGTAAAGTATTGAACAATTCTAAAGTTATTTGTTTTACTTGTCGATTAATAATCAGTTTTGTCCTTTGAATTACTTTTTATATGGATTTCAGAATAACTAGTCTTAAGTAATAAGTATATAATATGTGAAATCTAATATAAAAACTAATTTTTTAGGTGTTCTTCTCAAGGAAATCCAAACAGACTTTCTATTAAGTAAATATTCAGTGGTTATTATAGACGAAGCCCACGAAAGGAGTGTGTATACAGATATATTGCTAGGTTTATTGTCAAGAATAGTACCTCTGAGGCGAAAACGAGGCAATCCTTTGAGATTGGTTGTAATGTCGGCCACACTCAGGATTGAGGACTTTACAGAAAACACGAGACTGTTTAAAACTCCACCACCAGTTGTCAAGGTATTTTATGTTGTGTTAACATAATAGTCTGTACTTAGCTCATTTCCTAAACTACATATTTTACGTACGTGCGCGCAAACTTGCGTGTGCGTACTGCGTAGTGCGTACGCAATGTTACAATTATTATGCATACTCTGTACGTATTCTGTTTTAACATGAAAAATAACTCCCTACACTGATCTCGATGACGGTGGCCGGTTTCATTGAAACCAGGCCAGTTACGCGGGAGTAATTTTATAGTGCCCAAGTATGTGCGCAGTACACAAGAGCACTCTCTCTTCCTTTTCTCTCATAACCCAGTGGGACGGATGACCGACATGACTGGCAAGAGATCAGGCGCAGGGCCGACTTTCTACATGCCCATCATGGATCATCTTTCTTGTCAGACAATCAGGTGATCAGCCTGCATTGTCCTAATCAAACATGGAAACAACATTTTTTGTTGTTCCAATATCGGAATCGAACCCACGACCTCCGAGACGAGAGCCAATGCTGGCGCATCGCACTAAGCGGAGCGACGCGACACGGCACGACACTTCTATTTAGCTATACCGTACTAGAGCGACATCTCAGCGACACTACGCGGCAAATTTTTGCTCAGTATTCCGACAACGTTTAAGCATGATTGAAGCTTTCCCACCAAAACAATCTTGTTTGACTCGTCATGGGTGTATTCCATTATATAACCCAGCATTCTGTCAAATGTCTAGTCTAATCGTGCTAATGATCTAATGTCTAGTCTAATCGTGCTAATGACGTCATGAAGCGACGCCATACTGTTTATTCGTTTTGACGTCTACTTAAAAGTACATAATATATTAACATAAAAAATAATTGGTGATATTGTTGAGATGTCATTATTGGGAATTAATAATACTTAAAAAAAATCCCGTTATGCGGTTTGTCAATGTTGTTGAAATGTGAAGTGTCGCACCGCTGGGTAAAAACCGCACTACGCGGCAGCGGAACTACGCGACGCGGCACTGCGCGACAAACTTGACCAACTCACTAATTTTGACGCGCCATGGCGTGTCGCGTAGTTCAGCTGCCGCGTAGTGCGGTTCAGGGGTGGTCGACTTTGTATGAATGACCTTGGACCAAAAAGGGGGCAGTTCGGTGCGACAAGAATGGTTATATTTCAATATATCGCTCTCTGTCTTACATGGTTAATATTACATAAAAGTTACTTAAAAACCACAACAGATGACACTATCCCGCTTCTAGATCGCGCTATCGAAAACACTAGACGTATGTATATAAGGGCTCACGAACATTTTGTGACGTAATAGCTATAATTTGTGCGTGGAGGTGGTTGCTCGGTTTTGTTGGAATGTAAAATTTAACTCTTATTACGTATCTTCAATTTCCCGCCATATTCATATAATCAAATATATAGTCCTACTTTGTTGGAAGGCGGTTAAAAGTTTGAGGGGGCAGCTCACTAAAGGCGCTATTTGGTCCCAATTTTTTTGTATGAAGTCGACCTTCTTCTCCGCGAGTAATAGTGTTCTGTGGTGCGGTTTTCCCAGCGGCAGCGGCGTAGTGCATGATTATATCTCATACAATTTCATACAAAGAATATTTGGCCGTGCTGTGTCGCGTAGTTTCGTTGTCGCGTAGTGCTGTCTCACCTTTAAAGAGCATAAATAATAATAGATCTAAATTTTTATTTAAAACGTCTCTACAAAAATTAAAGTAAATAAAATAATATACAATAAATAAATATTTATAGGTGGATTCACGTCAGTATCCCGTAACAATACATTTCAACAAGCACACATACAGCGATTACTTGAAGGAGGCATATAAGAAGACTGTTAAGATACACACTCGCCTCCCCGATGGTGGTATCCTTATATTTGTCACAGGACAGCAGGAGGTAAGTGACTGAACAATAATAATTAAGGTATACATTACAAAACAAAGTGTGATCTTGAGAAAATTAGAAAATATTAAACTTCTTATGTTATGTAAAAGTGCAATAATTTTTTTTGCTATAACGTAATTTACAGAAATACAGTATTTAAGTTAATAAAATCAATTTTGTATTACAGTATGTGTATATTATTATATAATTTTATATTAGAGTATGACAATTATTTTTCTTCTTAAATGTCTTTACATAAGCAGCAGATCATATGCCTGAAGTATCCATAATTGATTTTACCAAACATTATATTATCTTGCTCGTGTAAAACCCTATTATACGCGGGTGGAGCCGCGGCCAAAAGCTAGTAAATAATATTATATATCTATACTTTAATATTATAAAGCTGAAGAGTTTGTTTGTTTGTTTGTTTGAACGCGCTAATCTCAGGAACTACTGGTTCGAATTGATAAATTCTTTTTGTGTTGGATAGTCCGTTTATCGAGGAAGGCTTTAGGCTATATATATATAACATGCTAAGCTCAATACGAGCGGAGCACCAATCAAGAATGTTTCAAAATCGGTTTTTTTTTCCTTTTGAGAGCTTTCGCTGCGTACGCTGCGGAAACGGTTAAAGTTTCGCTAAAATTATGTATGACAGAATTGTTTACCTTAAAAGTTCAAAAAGGTTTTAAGGTTGGCTCACAATAAACTTTTTATACTAACCAAATTTGTTCTAAAATTAAGCATTATTTGTAAGGGGGTTTTCAAAAAGATGATATTAATCCTTATCCAAGTACGTTATTCATTACAAGCATTTAATTTAGAAAAAAATTGCCGTTTACATCATTTGATGTCAATGAGTATTTTAGAAGATATGGCAGTAATAAAATAACCAAGCACGCAATAATAATGTACGGCTTGCGGCGGGCGGTCGTGAGGGGGAAGCGCTTCTCCTTCTACGTAAATGTCCCAAAGTAACTGTTCCACGCGGACGAAGTCGCGGGCAAAAGCTAGTTTGAAAATAATTCTATATTAAAATGTTTCTTATAGTACCTAATACGTATTATACTATTTTTAATAGTTCTAAATTGATACTTTCACTTTTCAGATTAGCTATCTCATTCGCAAACTAAAAGCAGCATTTCCGTATCGCAAAGACGTCGACTATTCTAAATTAATAACCAAAAAGAATACAGCGCTAGTGGACCCGGCTCTGGACTCCGAGCCTGACGATATAGAGTCTGACGATGATGAGGTATAGCTTAGTATTGTATATTTCACCGTAAAATTGTAAAAACAGTTAGATTGTAAAATAACTAACGAGATTGTAAAAATATGTCGAAAGATTCGGAAGTCTATCAACATTTTACAATTTCACGAGTTTTATTACAATCTAACGGTTTTTACAGTTTTACGGTGACATATAATATATAATACAGAGTTTCCTTTGAGCATAATATTTAATATAAATAGTCTTCATCATGGACGTAGAAAAAAAGGCGGACGGAAGTGAGCTAAGCATTGAGTGAAGCACAACAATGGCGGCGACTTACGTTTATGTGAGATTACGGATAATTGCCATTGGCGTACTGGTGGTACTGGCGGCCGATCGTCTTACTCTGTTGTGAATGTGTGTGTGCGGCACGTGTCGCTACGATACGGCCGGCTTATTTTAATGGCTTCACTATTCATATTACTAAAGCGGTGTCTGCCTTTTTTTCTACGTCTATGTCTTCATATACATAATTTATGTTTTAGAGCTAACATAAAACAATCCCTTAAAGCAGTGTTTTTCAACCTGTGGGTCGCGACCCCCTGGAGGGTCGCGAAGCTTCTGTAGGGGGGTCGCCGGAGGTCGAGAGAACTTAAGTAAAAAACAATAAAGATTAAAAAGATTGATTTATTAAGTAAGAGAATTTTACAAAATGATATATCTACCCATAAATCGATGTATGTAATTGTAAAATAATGTGTTTGACGTACTTTAATATGTACTTACTTATATCCGAATCCTAACTATGAAGACGTATAAAACGTATGGAATGAATATTTGTAACACTGTAACATACATATACATACCTACATGATAGAAAAGCAAAGGGTCGTCGGGGGGTCGCGAAATATTTTTTCATACAAGGGGAGGTCGCATCATGAAAAAGGTTGAAAAACACTGCCTTAAAGAATTTTCTATCGAAATATATTATAATGTTTTAAATTATCAGGTTGAAAAAGAAATGAAAAGAATGCGAAAGGCTAGGAGAAAAGCTAGGCAGAGAACTAAAACTTTACCTAAAATCAATCTTGATGATTACAATATGCCGGAAGATGACGGTCAAGCAGAGTTGGTGAGTGACGAAGATAGTGAGGGACATCTTAGCGACTCTGGTAAGCTTTATTTCATGCGAGTGGAATAAACAATGTATCCTAGGAGTAGTGAACTAATTTAGTAGGGTTTTGTTAATACTAACTTTTGCCCGCGTAAATACAGTATATCCCACAGGAACACTACTTTTTCGGGATAAAAAGTATTCTATGTGTAAATACAGAGCAGAAACTACTACCATACCAAATTCCATTAAGATCCGTTCAGTAGTTTTTGCGCGATAGAGTAACAAACATCAATCCATCCATTCTCAGAAACTTTCAAATTTATAATAGTAGTAACAATTTATAATAGTAGTACTCATATCTTAAAAGAAAGTACATTCAGATTGAAAACTATAATGTTCAGTTTGCATAACACAAGTGGAAAATGGTATATTAATTTAGTACTCTAAGTTTTAAGTAGACTTAATTTTTAACCAATAGGGGATCGGACTGATTTTTTTAAATTGCATAAATGAATAGTAATCTTAAATATGTTATACTAGCTGTTGTCCGCGGCTCCGCCCGCGTAAATACAGTATCCTACGGGAACACTGTATTTTTCCGGGATAAACAGTAGCCTATGTTTTAATCCAGAGCTCAAGCTACTACCATACCAAATTTCATCAAAATCCGTTCAGTAGTTTTTGCTTTAAAAAGTAACAAACATCCATCCATCTTCACAAACTTTCACATTTATAATATAAGTAGAATGAGTAACTTCTCAGAATAAACACTATATCAAAAGTCAATATTTTCTAAGGTCGCAAGTCTCGTAAAAACGCTCCATACTAAAGTCGTACCCACGTGTGACGACACTCGTGGGTTAGTGTATGAAGTATATGGCCGCAGGAACATATTTGTAAATATCTCCGATATTTGTGCGTTAAATTCATACTTACCATAATGAATGTTTTTCAATAATATTATGTAAGTAAACTAATGATGTAGGTTTTGTTTACTAATTTAGCAAAAATTTGCAAATAAAACCTAAATATTTTAGTAGTTTTGTAGTCCGATCCCCTATTTCCACATTGAAGCAATAGATGCTTGTACAACTAAAATATTAAATCAAAAACGTGTTTCAGACGCGGAAGACGACGGTCTTACACCCGAAATCAAATCATGTAGACAGCCTCTATGGGTGCTGCCTCTATACTCTATGCTCAGTTCGACGAAGCAGGCGCGCGTGTTCGAATCCCCGCCCGTCGGCGCGCGGCTCTGCGTGGTCAGTACGGACGTCGCGGAAACTTCACTCACCATACCGGCTATCAAATACGTGGTGGATACGGGGAAGAAGAAAATGCGGTTAGTTGATACGACTCCAGTATTATTATTTTCAGTCTAGAATTATCATTTTTAACTTCCAAACCTAACCAATGGTGTGGTTCCTAAACTATGCCAGTGTGATTTGTCGTCACGTCTGGTATCCATCCGGTATTGTACTGGCATGCGTCCGTAGTGTAGGTTGCATGATATACTGACCAGTACACATGTAGTCTTTTGAAACGTTTTAATAGTATGGCGGCTACCGATGACGTCACAACGCTGGTATGGTTAAGGAACACAAGCTTTATCTAAAATCAACATTATGGTTTAATCAAAAATGACTTCTATGCTTTCAGTGTATACGACGAGACGACGGGCGCGAGTGCGTGGCGCGTGGTGTGGACGTCGCAGGCGAGCGCGGGGCAGCGGGCGGGGCGCGCGGGGCGTGTCGGCGCCGGCCACGCCTATCGCCTCTACAGCAGCGCGGTGTTCGCGCACGACCACCCTCCGCACCACCCGCCTGACTTATGCCGCCGCCCCGTCGACCACCTCGTGCTTACCATGAAGTGCATGGGCATAGACAAGGTGAGACGTGTGCAAGCGAGACAGTGCGGGCGTACCACTCGCACCTTAGGCTGGCTTCACAGCTGTTCGGGAGACTCGTACGGGCTGGCCGCGCGTGGCGTGGACGTCGCAGGCGAGTGCGGGGCAGCGGGTGGGGCGCGCGGGGCGTGTCGGCGCCGGCCACGCCTATCGCCTCTACAGCAGCGCGGTGTTCGCGCACGACCACCCTCCGCACCACCCTCCTGACTTATGCCGCCGCCCCGTCGACCACCTCGTGCTCACCATGAAGTGCATGGGCATCGACAAGGTGAGAAGTGTGCAAGCGAGACAATGCGGGCGCACCACACACACCTCATAGTATGCTGCCTTTCATTAATAATATGCGAGCGATATACTGTGTGAGTGAAATAGAGTCAAAGACGGGTTGTTGCAGGCTGAATCAAACAATGACTAACTACATATGTACAATTAAATATTAATACCTTCAAATACCAGACAAGATTACACATAACAAGGGTATGTTACGTAAATCTAATATATAAAATTTCCATGTCACAATGTTAGTCACCGTACTCCTCCGAAACGGCTTTACCGATTTTTACCAAATTTTAATGCGTATTCAGTTGGTCCGAGAATCGGCTACTATCTATTTTCCATACCCCTAAGTGATAAGGGTTGTTCACCCTTAATTTTTTTTTAAATTTTTGGTCGAAATTTTTTGTTTTTATTTTTTTATAATGTGGCATTAAAAATACATACAACCCAAAATTTTTACTCTTTTATCACCAACCCCTATTTTTTTATAGCCATTTTAGTAATTTAATCATTTTTCATCCCGCTCGATAACTGATCAATTATAGTGTTTTTAACTTTTTATAAGGCAAAACAATGTTTGCCGGGTCAGCTAGTATAATATAATTTTTACATTACAGGTGGTAAATTTCCCCTATCCCACACCGCCTGATAGATTAAAACTTCGGTTGGCTGAGAAAAGACTGGAAACACTAGGCATACTGGAGAAGGCTGAACAGACTAAACGAAGAACTGATGATGAGGAGGTATTGTCATAATAATAAAAAAATAAATTCAAATAATGTAATTGAATTTGAAAGGTAATTTTTAAAACGTTACAAATAATGTAAGAATTTGAACAGTAATTATTATTTTTCAATTTATTTTTTTGGGCCTGTAACTTTATAATTTAACAACAGATACTTGTTTTTGTTTTGCATTTTAAGCTAATATTTTTGTTGCCTTTCGTATTTTATACGAATTATGCTTAAGACTATTAATTCATCTTTTTAGATGCTGAAAGTGACGGCGCTGGGTAAGGCGGTGTCGGCTTTTCCCCTGCTGCCGCGGTACGGCAAGATGCTGGCGCTCAGCCACCAGTTCGACCTGCTGCCCTACACCGTGGCGCTGGTCTCCGCGCTCACTGTACAAGAGGTGAGTGATGCCCGCATAATATGGACAGATGCCCGCAACCGTCCGCAATATTATGCATATAACATCTATCTAACGACCGAATACTGAAACACTACATAATATTTAATAACTCCCCACACAGATCTCGGTGACGGTGGCCGGTTTTATTCAAACCAGGCCAGTTACGCAGGAGTAATTTTATAGCGCCCAAGTGTGTGCACAGTACACAAGAGCACTCTCTCTTCCTTAGTGGGACGGATAACCGACACGACTGACGAGAGATAAGGCGCAGATCCGACTTTTTACATGCCCATCCGACGCATGGATCATCTTTCTTGTCAGACAATCAGGTGATTAGCCTGCATTGTCCAAACCAAACTTAGAAACAACATTTTTTGTTGTACCAATGCGGGAATCGAACCCACGACCTCCGAGTCGAGAGCCAATGCTCTAACCAATAGACCACGAAGGCTGTTACATAATATTTAATGCCCCTCTAAACAGGGCCGTTTTCAACCTTTTAGAGGCCCTTGGCACATTAGAATAATGGGGGCCCCAATATGGCTATAATGAAACAATATTGTATGATTATTTTTGTTAAAATAGACACACAGATGATTTTTTTGTAGTTTTTCTATATTATTATTAAACATACTACAATCGGTAAGCCTGTGTCCAGTGGTAAAGAGGGGACTGGCCCTAAGTCACAGTTTCTGTGAGGTAGAATGACATTTGATAAAGTCAGCATATTGTGACTTGAGTGCTACTAAATTTACCTAGCGATTCAATATTGCCGTTACTAAAAGTGCCAAGGATCGTGACGACAAATGTATATCTATTTATTGCAAAATCACGCCGAAAATTCTCGCCCAACAGATATTTTATACATACATACATACAGACATATAATCACGCCTTTTTCCCGTAAAGGGGTAGGCAGAGACCACTTTTTGCCACTTGCTACGATCCTTACATACTCGTTTCGCTTCGTTCACTTTCATTCTTACCATACATTCAACGTAGCGAAGCGGCTCTCCATGATCCGCTTTTCATTCCGATCCGATTCCGCGGGAAACGAGACGTGATGGGTGGTGAACCACATCGCCGCCATTTTGGATAATTAAATTATTTTATACCAGTTTTATATTCCGATTAAAGCTCCGTAGCCTAGTGGGTAGACCGTTTGGTTCGCACTCGAGACATTGCAGGTTCGAATCCTAGGTTGAGGCGTATACCAATGAGACTTTTTCAGATCCCAAGTACATTATACGGACGCTCTAACGGTGAAGGAAAACATCGTGAGGAAACCCGCACACGGTTGGCCCCAGACGTATTGACCAGTTCATTCCTCTGGACTAGGCTGACTATGTTGTGAGAATGTCGTATGTGCTTGGGCAACCATACGACATTTAAAAACCAACTGTCCCAGGCACTACAGTATTTCAAGAGTAGTTACTTCGCTCGGAGAATACTATATAAATCATCCATTATCGGATGCAAAGGCCTAAGTTATATTCCGATTACGTTGAACATATTTTTATTTGAACGAAGTTGATACCCACATCTAGTTATAAATTATAATCATGCATATACTTAATTTTATAAAGGCAAATTGGATAAGATTTTTATTACAAATAGATAATGATTTCTCCATAGTCCATCTTACCACATTGCCAATAATCCTTTAATATTATTGTCAGGTGATGAAGGGCAAGTGCGACAGCTGGCCAGCAACAGGCAACACGTTGTTGCTGGGCGACCCGGGCGTGTTGCTGCGCGCGGTGGGCGCGGCCGAGTTCGCGTACGTCAACGGCGAGGAGGAGCTCTTCTGCGCTAAATATGGGCTCAGGGAAAAGGTGGATATTTGCTCGAGACTTGAAGCCCAATAGGCTACTTGACTCATATTTAATTTCATACATTGAAGGAGTATTTCCTTTAGTACTTGGCTTAGGGGCCGTGCATTAATCACGTGATGTTTTTAACAACTTTTTAGACCCCTCCCCTCCCCCTGGTGATACGTGGTGATGTTTTATACTACCCCCCCTCCCCCACCTAAGATCACGTGTATTTTTTTTACATAGTAAGCAGGTCATGTTTGAAGAAAAACTTTAACTTAAAAAACCGTTTAATCGAATAATTTAAGCAATTAAAAACTATACGAGTCATTTGTCTTGTAAGTATTTAAACAACACTACGAATCTACAGCCGATAATAATTTCGGTATGCATAGACTAGATTCGAAAATTAATACACGTGATGTCTCCTTATACCCCTCCTCCCCTTGGTGATACTTGGTGATTTTTTTTCGGACCCCCCCTCCCCCTTTAGGCATCACGTGATTAATGGACGATCCCTTAGGAAAACGTATTCTAGCGATATCATATATTAAAAGCTTGAGGTTGATAAATATGTTGATTTAAAAATATGTATTTTTGTTTTTTAATATCTACTGATGAAAACACCTCGAAGTTACTTCCGGCAAGGATGTGAATCGTCACCTTTGTATCGACAAACACACTAAACACGTACGTAGTAGTGGAACGGAACGTGTTTCTGTAAATAAATATTTCATGACATTTTAAAAAGTATTTAGTCTAAACGTCAAATGACGTTCCATTTGACGTTTTGACTAAATTCTTTTTACCGCCATTTTATCTGAGTGGACTATAGCACAGATTGCAAATAGTATTAGTATGACGTCACAGCACAGATAGTCTATCAACCAACATGGCGAATAGTGTTTTCTGCGGTTTTTAAAAATTGTATTTTTAAAATATATTTTTTATACGTTTTTAACATGGAACAATTATGATGCATTTAGGACATAAATAAAAACAAGGTCAAGTAGCCTATTAACGTTAAGGTAGACTTTCAAAGCGAGCGCTGTGTCAATGACGCCGCGATAAAGCGACTGATCAATGTAGTACTGAATTCTCTAGAACGACTTTCGAGCGATGTCGCATCGCAAGTGTTGTGCAGTGGCACGGTTGTGCAGTGACGCGGTGGCACTGTCTGTCTACCTTAAATTTGCCACAATACATGTTACAATGTCATTTATGATTTCATTTATGCAATTAAAAAAAAAGTCCGATCCCCTATTGGCGTTACGCACTTTGCTCGAACAAAGTGTGAGCGATTGTCCGGATTCCGATATTGTTTATTTTGGGACGTTTTGGTGTATGCATAACTAATCTAACTAATCATTTTTGAACCTCGTTTGATGACTTCGCTGGAGCCAATAAAAAGCAATCACAAACATAAAATTTTAACTTACTAGCGGCTACGCCCGCGTAAATATAATATCGGGTATCCCACGAGAATACTGTACTTTTTCGGGATAAAAAGTAGCCATGTTTTAATCCAGAGCCTAAACTACTACCATACCAAATTTAATCGAAATTAGTTCAGTAGTTTTTGCGTGAAAGAGTAACAAACATCCATCCATCCGTCATCACAAACTTTCACATTTATAACCTCCATTGTTCACAGGCCATAAAAGAAATACGCAAGCTCCGTAAACAACTGTCGTCCGAGATAAACCTGAGCGTGTCGGGCGTGGACGCGCGGATCGACCCGCAGATGAAACCGCCTGATGATAAACAGGCTAGATTATTAAGGCAACTACTGCTCAGTGGGCTAGGAGATCAAGTGGGCAGGAAGATCGGCCTAGAGGAGGTTAAAGAAGGTAAATTGTAGTAAATATTTTAATGGTGTAAATAGAAAAATGCATTTCTGTCAGCATTCAGTCCAGATGACCTGTTAGGAATAAAAAAAGAGTATGATTTACCACACGACTGAAGTAAAACTCGCAAACGAACAACTGACTGAGATATACAGCCATAGAGCTAAAACTAAGAGGAGTCGTCTCTTCAAAAACCTCTTTAGGCACGTTGAGAGTAAAATTTTAAAGTCACTTAGTTTGGTAAGCTAAACATTCTTTGGACTAAATAGTATAACCATTCTACTAACATTCTGCAGGCGAGGACAAGCGCAAATACAAGTACGCGTACCACTGCGGCGAGTTGGAGGAGCCGGTACATCTGCACTCCGAGTCCATATTGCGCAAGAGCATACCGGAGTGGGTGGTGTACCAGGAGATATACGAAACCGGCGCGGAGGACCGGAAGAAGATGGTGATGAGGAACGTCGCCGCCGTAGAGCCGGAGTGGCTGCCCGTGTATGTGCCGCAGCTGTGCAACCTCGGTGAGTATTGAGTGTGTATATGTCACCGTAAAATTTTAAAAACCGTTAGTTTGTAATAAAACTAGTGAAATTGTAAAATGTTGATAGACTTCCGACGCGAATATGCTGCCTATAATTTCACACATAATTTTTCGTTACATTATAAATAATAGGTTGGGGAAAAAGTCTTTTCGCATTATAGTATGTATGAACTTGTCATAAAATATCTTGGGCTATACCAATTGTATCTGGCTGATTTTGGTATCATTAAAAAGTTTTAATTTTACAGAAGACAATTCCAAATTCAAATTAGGTAAATTTGAGATTTTCATTTGTTTTTCTTATTGTTAACATGAGTGATTCTTATGAAGAATTTCGATACATTTTAAAATTTTATTACAAAAAAGGTAAAAATGCAACACAAGCCGCGAAAAAAATTTGTGATGTTTATGGACCTAATGCAGTATCTGAGAGAGTAGCGCAAATTTGGTTTAAGCGTTTTCAATCCGGAAATTTTGATATCAAAGATGCACGTCGCTCTGGTCGCCCTGTTACGGACAAAACTGTTGCCATTTTTGAAAAAGTGGAGCAAGATCGGCATATTAGTAGTTACGATGTAGCTGAAGAACTGGGGATTGACCACAAAACGGTTTTGGCGCATTTGAAAAAAGCTGGGTTCACAAAAAAGCTCGATATTTGGGTGCCTCATGAGCTCACTGAAAGAAACCTAATGAACCGTGTTCTCATTTGTGATTCTTTATTACGACGTAATGAAACCGAACCATTTTTGAAGAAGCTGATAACTGGTGATGAAAAGTGGATCACGTACGACAAGAACGTGCGAAAAAGATCGTGGTCAAAGGCTGGTCAGGCTTCACAGACTGTGACGAAACCCGGGTTAACTCGCAACAAGGTGATGCTGTGTGTGTGGTGGGATTGGAAGGGCATTATTCATTATGAGCTGTTACCGCCAGGCAGGACCATAAATTCTGAACTGTACTGCGAACAACTGATGAGATTAAAGCAAGAAGTTGAGAGAAAGCGGCCGGAAATCAACAGAAGGGGTGTGGTTTTTCACCATGATAACGCTAGACCTCACACATCTTTAGCCACTCAGAAAAAATTACGGGAGTTTGGCTAGGAGGTGTTAATGCATCCGCCGTATAGTCCTGACCTTGCACCTTCAGATTTCCACCTGTTTTTTCGCTGCAGAATTCCTTAGGCAGTGTCAGGTTGACATCACAAGAGGACTGCCAAAACCACTTGTCGCAGTTTTTTCATCAGAAGCCCCAAAAATTTTATAGCAATGGGATCATGTACCTACCAACAAGATGGCAAAAAGTTATCGAACAAAATGGCACCTATATACTTTAGTCACTTGTAAATAAACTTTATAAAAAAACCTTTTGAATTTTTATATAAAATGCGAAGAAACTTTTTCCCCAACCTAATATATACCCCCTTACTAATAAACGCTGTATAAGCTTTGAGTATAAGTTATACAGAGTTTTGTTCACATCACACAAGTGTCATGTTTAATTTGATAGAAGGAGACAATGTAACACTGTGTAAGTTATTCAAAGCTTATACAGCGTTTATTAGCAAGGGGTAAGTTTTTATTCTTTCGACATATTTTTACAATCTCGTTAGTTATTTTACAATCTAACGATTTTTACAATTTTACGGTGACATATATAGGTAGACCGTTTAAATGAATCCTCACCTGCGCGGTACAGGGGCGCGGGGGTACGACGATTAAGGGGGTGCGAGGGGGTGCGTCTGCCTATAGTACACTAGATGTTGCCCGCGGCTTCGTCCGCGTAAAAGTTAATTTCGCAGAGAACGTACATTTTCCGCGATAAAGATTAGCCTATGTCCTTCCCCTTGGTCTACTCTAAATCTGTGCACAATTTCATCAAACTCGGTCCGGTTTTTGTGAAAAACTACGTTTCTCCCGCGACTCCGTCCGCGAATATCGGTATATAGTATCGGGAATTCCACTATAGTTCTTCGGGATAGAAAGAAGCTTATGTTTTAATCCAGACTCTAAACTAACACCATACCAAATTTCATCTAAATACGTTCAGTAGTTTTTGCGTGAAAGAGTAAGAATAATCCATCCATCCATCCATCCATCCATCCATCCATACATCCATCAGCCTCACAAACTTTCACATTTATAATGGTAGTAGGACTATAACCGGAATACGTAAATTATAAAGCCTATATTAGCCGGGATATACCTCATTTTTAAAAACGAACCAGTAGTTTAGGCGCTACGGTGAAACAAATATATATCATATATTATGTCACCGTAAAATTGTAAAAACCGTTAGATTGTAATATAGCTAGTGAAATTGTAAAATGTTTATAGACTTCCGACGCGAATATTTTGCCTATAATTTAACACATTATTTTTCGTTAGATTATAAATATATAGTTATGAATCTTTCGACATATTTTTACAATCTCGTTAGTTATTTTACAACAATTTTACGGTGACGTATATATAAAATCATTACCCTAACTTTCGGCTTCGCCGTAGTCGGGTAAAAATCAGTAAGTATTATTTACCAAACTGGTTAAATTAGTAGACAAAAAAAAACCAGGTATTTTGTAAGAGTAATATTGGTTAGTAGGCTACAATGTCTTGTATATATTGTTAGAATCATGTATGCGTATCAAGTAGGACACAGATGTCCATTACTTAATTCACTTAATTGTTATTTAAATGAATATTTACTTTTTAACCGACTTCCAAAAAGTTGTTATTAAAATCTTCCTGTATCATAGATGATAAAAATTACGTCCACACCGATTTCGGTAACGGTGGCTGGTTTCATTGAAACCAGGCCAGTTACGCAGGAGTAATTTTATAGTGCCCAAGTGTGTGCGCAGTACACAAGAGCACTTTCTCTTCCTTTGAAAACTTAACCGGCTTAACTCTCGAAACCCAGTGAGACGGACATACCGACACGACTGGCGAGAGATCAGGTGCAGGTCCGACTTTTGCCCATCCCATCCGACGCATGGATCATCTTTCTTGTCAGACAATCAGGTGATCAGCCCGCATTGTCTTAACCAAACTTGGCAACTTTGAATTTAATGTTGCTCTAATGTTGGAATCGAACCCACGACCTCCGAGTTACCACGAGCCAATACTCTAACCACATAAATAATCCGTGTTCTACACGGAGAATATATCACATATATTATGAATTTAGATTGAAAATTTTTAAATTAATAAAAACGATATTTTGCGATTGGCTAAAACCAAAGTAAAAAAAATAAGAAAGACAGTTAAATATATTGAAATTTAATTTTTGTATCTATTTACAGGCGATCCTCTTTCTGATCCTGAGCCAAGGTACGACGAATCCTCGGGCCGAGTGAAATGTCACTTCAAAGGCACGTTTGGAAAGGCTTGCTGGGAACTTCCTACCGTCGAAATTGATTATCCAGACAAGATTGAAAGATATAGGTTAGTAAAATCGAACATTCAAGCCCGTATGCGTATACGCAAATTACGTACTATGCAACCTTATATGCTTTTATATATATTTATATATATGCTTTTCTAAGCATGCGACTGACTCTACTGTAAAAAATAGATAATAATAATAATATAATTATAAAACATTTATTCAACGCTCACATTACACTTAAACACATTACATACATAATAACAAAGTACAAACTACCAACATAACAGGATAAGACAATATAACAAGGTACATCTACACAGAGAAAGAAACAGACTAAGAAATAAAATTAAAAATAAAGACGATTATTATCTAACCAAACAAGAAAATGGCAAATAAAAGAAATTAGGTGGGTACTTAGCAGTGGCGAAGGGTTCCTATAACTCCATTCCTATCGGCTTCCCTTGTCACTTACCTTTTGCGAACCTTCATAGAAATCCCTACCTAATATACAGGCTCCGGCTTCCCTATGAAGGAGAAGCAGCCTTCGCCACTGGTACTTAGGTAGGCAAAAGAGTGCAATGCAAACAATTGAAATAGGACTCCACTCAGGTACACGATCGCGACATAATTTGGTACAGGATTGCTTGGTATTGGTATACAACTTTTAAAGTGGCCCATGGAGAGCCGTTTCGCTACTTTGAATGTAAGAGGAGGAATGGGTGGTAAGAATGAAAGTGGACGAAGCGAAACAAGTGTGTAAGGATCGTGGCAAGTATAAAGAAGTGGTCTCTGCCTACTCCTACGGGAAAGAGGCGGTCTCTGCCTACCCCTACGGGAAAGAGGCGTGATTATATGTATGTATGTATGTATGTAAACTTTAATCTGCGCAAGTGGGCCTAAAAGACAGTAATTATTAATTTCATAAACAAGTAAGTAGTGCGATAATGTTAGAATACTAAAATTAAAGATATCGTTTTACAGATGGTTCGCGAGGTTCCTGTTACAAGGTGTAGTATTTCCGAAGTTGAAAAAGTATGCGAGTTTGTTACTATCCCCGCCGTCTACTATGGTCAAAAGTTGGGCCAACTTGCAGCCAAGAACTGAGACGCTGCTGAAGGCGCTCATAGCGCAGCGCGCCGGCACCAGAGATCAGCTGTTGAAAGTTTGGGAGGAGAAACCTAAATGTAAGTTATATAAAAAAATCTTAAATGTATTGTTACGTGTTAGGGTTCGAAGGATTTGGAGAGAAAGACTTGCTGACTTTTTTGAAGACTTTATTCACTAGCACTAGGTCCAATACAAAGCACTAGGTCCAAACACTAAGCACTAACGATGTCCTAGGTCGTAGCCAAGTCGCAGGTTTCACTGGTACCTCTCTTGATTACTAGTTTTCACTTCAAAGTCGCCTCGAAGGTAGCTCAAACTGAACTAACTAGCTTGCCTTCCTGCGGCTATTTATATGGGCCGAAACGAGTAGAAAGTTCCTTTCTGGAACATACCCGACTCGCGCGAACGTGATCGACCGGGTTGGATGATTCTGGAAAGTTCGCACAGTAACGCCATCTAGTATTGAGTAGGGGGTTTCATGTTGTCTTTGTTCTTTGAGTGGTTTCACTGGTTGACGCTAGATGGCGCTATTTTCTTTGTGCTTTGTGTGTTCGTAACAGTATGTATAGTAAAAAGTGTTAAATATATTTCCGTTGTCTGGTACCCGTAACACAAGTTCTTCGAGAACTTACCATGGGACCAAATTGACATGGTGTGGAAGTATCCATATATATAATAATTATATTATTTTCTATTTTGTATTTGATACGACATTCACAAACGAAATGATGAAGTGAAGCGATTTATACTGTACGTAAAAACCTCCACCACCAAAGAAGTTGCCAGAAACTATTCATTTATGTAGACTTGATTCTTAAAAGCAGTAAAAGTGTTAACCTTATGTTATACGTTATTAACTAATGTTTTTCTTTTCAGATTTACTCGACGAATATCTTAAATGGGTACCAGATTCTACCCATAATGAAATATCATTATATTGGCCTCCTTGTAAATAGTAAAAACAATTATAGAAATAAAGTTATTTTATATTCATATTCTCGTATTTACTTTACTTCAATATTGTTAGCCGCACACATGCAATATATACTGACCGGGGAAAAATTAACAATACTAGTCAAAACGAAAATAAACGGCAATATGGCGAATATGAGCATTATTGCCAATAATATGGCGTGTGTGCGGCTAGCCAATGAGCAAGTGTGTAGGAAGAGCTTAGCAACACAAAATAAATATTAACACAGTTTGTTACTATGTTATTAATTGTTATTGCATATTAATTAATTATTATATAGATTTTGTATATACTTAGCAATAATAAAGTTCAAATGAAGAACAGGAAGTATTTTATTTTAAATATAAGCTTATCTCATTTTATAATGATTTATGAACTAGTTGTTCTGTCTTAACTAAGTTAACTTTTAAAAAAAACTACGGGTTGCACTCCGGGAGTGCTGACAAAAGTGAAAACTTGAACATAAAAGTGGAAAAACCGCCATCTAGGTTAAAAGATATAGTTTCATGCTCGCGTAAGGGAACTAAGACAGCAAACAGTTGCAAGTTGTATTTTAAGAATTTTCGATTAGGTCACGTGTCCTGACGCGAGCTTAACAATTTTTACCCATCCCAAGAAAAGTGCACAACGACGCTAAAGAGTTTTCACTTCAAAAATAAATTACTCCCTACATACACCCATAACCTACAACCTACACCTACAACCTAGACCTACCACAGCTCTGCCACAAAAACGAGAATTATATCAATATAAAAATGATTTTTGAGCTTGCTTGGCTCTCGATTCCAGAGGTCGTGTGTTGGGATTCCGCGTTGGACCAACAAAAATGTTTTTTCCAAGTCTTGTTAAGTCACTGCAATCTGATCAACCTGATTGTCTGACAAGTGACAAGAAAGATGATCCATACGTCGGATGGGCATGTAAAAAGTCAGTCGTGTCGGTCATCCGTCCCATTGGGCTATAAGAGTAAAGGAAGGGAGAGAGTGCTCTTGTGTACTGCGCACACACTTGGGCACTATAAAATAACTCCTGCATAGCTAGACTGATTTCAACGAAACCACCATCACCATTGGTGCTTGATACATAACTGGCACTAGAGATGGGTCTAAAATTTATAAGCTGCTAAATTAACGCTGCTAGTTTTTTTAGTGTCAACACCTGTTAAATAAATTCTGAGATAGTTTTTACATATAGTAGTCACAAGTCCACAACGCTTACGAACTTACAAAATAAAAAATAAAAAAAAAATAAGAAAAGTTTGTGAGAATATTATTTCTGCACAAAGATCTTAAGTAGTTTGTAACACAATCATACAAACTTTGTATATAGATATTAAAAAAATAGAAAAAAAATATGATTACAAAGAGTAGCTATAAAAAAAGGAAATCGATGTAAATAAATTGATTCTCACTATAAATACGCCAACAGAAAAAGTTGACAGTCCTAAGCCTGTGAAAAGTATGAAGGAAATGATAATTAATTATGTAACAATCTGTCTGTGATAAATTTAACAGTTGCAAAAAATAACTGCTAATTTTAAGTGTTAATTATTATTAGCATTAGCATTTAGCAGTATAATTAATTTTTAATGTTTAAGCCCATCTCTAACTGGCACCGGTCCAGCGCAGGGCCGGAGCGTCGACACGCGCCCTAATTTACTTACTATTATAATACATCCTACTGCTATTATAAATGTATGTTTGTGAGGATGTATGGATGGATGGATGTTTGTTCCTCTTGCATGCAAAAACGACTGAATAATAAAATTTTGTATGATAGTAGTTTAGACTCTGGATTAAAACAGCCTACTTTTATCACCAAAAAGTACAGTGTTCCCGTGGGATACTTTATTTACGCGGGCGGAGCCGCGGTCAAAAGCTAGTAATTTATGTCTTATCTTATAACTCATTGTTATTCGTATTAGATAAATACTAAATTGAGGCGTAATAGGAGGCTAAAGCATAATTTCCTTCAGATAACCAGTACTAATTAATTATACCTCTTTATAACTGTTTTATTTGTTAAGGTAACTACATTTACAATAAGTATCTCTTATTGTAAATGTAGTTAGGGGAGGTCAGCTCAAAGCGGCCACCTTAACTGTCAATTTAAAAAAAGAGACGAAATATTATATATTTACAAATAAAAAATATACTACCAGATAGTGCATTTATTATATTTCTGTTATGTATAATTCATATTGACCCAAATCTTAAAATTAGCTCATGATTCACATAATATTACGACAACCTGTCAAAAAACCGCTTTGCCCGAGGGCCCGCCTAAAGCGGCCATAGGGGTAAGGGCAACGTGGCCAGCCCAAATGTTTACACGAAATGGTATTTTTTTTCTTATATATAAATGTATTTTTTGATAAAATACAAATATTTATATAAATATTATATAATATAAATATTTGATAAAATGCTAAAAATGTAGTAAAAAAGGTATTTATTAAAAAAAATTAACTACACAAATAAATACAGTAGTAAATCTACCAAGTTTCTTGGTTGAAGTAGTGCGACTGTATTTGTTGGCTACAAATTTGACTGAACCCCGATTTTCTTGAACATCATTAATAGCTCGCGCCATCGTAGTCTCCTCCCGTGACGCCTGGTTAGTTTTCCTTTATAGTTGTATACCATCTAAAAAATATTTTTAAGTAATTAAGTATCATATAAAACTATCACTTAACTCAGTCAATAGGCCGCTTTGCCCGGTCCACTTTGCCTTTTGGCAACCGTTCTGTTTTAAACATAATCCTCTTTCGCATTTTTTATCATACTCCAGAATAAAAACAACATAGATAAAGCTAAATAGATAAGCAACGACACAGGGACAATAGAAACATTCAAATATACAAAAAAAATCATTAAAACAGGAAGAATTTACCTTGCATTTTTTTAATAAAACGTGCAATTCCAATATTTTTGTTGCTACAAGTGCGCGCCTTCCCAACCGCTACCGCATCACTAGGGTATGGAACCGGGAAATCCCGGTCCCGAAATTCCCGGAAATTCCCGAAATTTTGAATCGCTCTGAGAACCGGGAATCAAAAATTGAGAACCGGGAATTTCGGTACTTTCGGTACCGAACAAATCATATTAAAATTTACAAGTTATTAAGTAAACTATCATCGGTAATTGTAAATATTAGCTAAAGAATAATTTTTAATCATTTCCGAAAGCGAATTAAAGACAAAAATGATAAATATTACACGATAAAAGGATAGAATGAGTAGTTCATATTAGATAATAAATTCTGTACATAAACTGTGAGGAAATAATAACCATAATATTATACCGTATTTAATATTAATATGTAGTATGATAGCACCACACATCGACCGACATAGTAGCCAATACTGGAGCCAATGGTATTGACGATTAAATAGAACATCTTGGGGCTTGGCCTACAAGGTCTGTGTGGCGCCTGTTTTATTTTTTGATAAATATATACTTATATATTTGTATAGTTTCTAATATGCATATTGGTTGCTTTTGGGGTTGGTGAGCAGTTTAGATGGATATTACCTATGGCCCTTTAAATATTCTTAATTTTAGTTATAAAAATATTTACGCATTGTATTAATTACAAATCTTAAGTTTAAATTGGAGCATCTGAAGGATTCACTGAACACCCCCTTTGAACTTCTGACACTCGAGTAAATAATATATTTTTTTGTTTTTACCCCTCCCCACCTTTCACGCAAATCTTCAGATTAATATATACTTCATATCAGATACTTATTTTCGCATGAACAACACTAATTATAATCTGACGCGTTCAGCATATCCATGTCATGGTCTTTTTTACAACTTTGTAACCATGCAGAACGACGACTGCTAAAAGCTGACACACTATTCCTATAGTGTGTCAGCTTTTGTCAGTGTGTGTCTGGTTATTTAGTCTTTTAATTATCTAATCTGCCACTTCTAATAGGTTACCACTTACCTAGATGTTCGAGCATGTACACTAATACCATTCTGGGCACCCCAACTATTTGATGTTTTGCAAAAATCAAATAACTTGAAATAACATATTTAAAAACCATCAATAAATGCTAATAAACTAAAATGACCTACGGCTCTACTATCGCCAGTAATATTGTCATTAATATTGGCGGTGACATGTTGGCTGATGTGTCGAGTTGCCATTAAAACCTTATTCAATTTGTAATTGTACTATATAATGTTATTCTTATATTTTGAATTACTTTTTAGACGGTAATTACACTTGTATTTCATGCCTTAACACCAGTCCCGAAATTCCCGAATTTCCCGGGAAATCCCGGTTCCGAAATTGCCCAGTCCCGAAATTCCCGGTTCTCAAAATCAGACCGGTTCTTCCATTCCCCACGCATCACTGAGCGGGGCGGGGCGGGATGTTCACTATGCGTCAGAGCAGCAACATCGCTCTGCCTTTACAAATAACCGAAATATTAAGCGTGGCCGCTTTACCTCCTGTGGCCGCTTTGAGCTGATCTCCCCTACCTCCTAGGTGTAGGTATATGGAAGTAAATAAAAACGTGAAGGTTAGTACCTATTTGTATTAAGAATTTATCTTTTCTGTAAGAAATTATGGAAGCAGTGTGGTTTAAGAATAGGGATGTTGCCTTCTGTGGAATATCACAGTTTTACAAATTAAATTTTATAATTGTTGATTAAAGATACATAAATCTGAAAGAAATAGGTATTTAGAATGACGCGATTAGAAAATATAAGCAAATAAAAAATATTGTCTATCCCTTTCTCGCAAAACGATTCGTGACGTCACAGCCTGCTACCGCCATACATTTTGCGATGACAAATGTATGGCGGTAGCAGGTTGTGACGTCACAGGCCGATATATCGCTCTCTTTCATATTGTAAATTTCAATGGTTTGTATCTACGTTATTTTTTCAGATATACAAAAATGGGTTCTGGATTGTTTATTAACATGTTGACTAACATCGAATAGACGAAAAAAAATTTTTTCGGCAACATGCCTATTAAGGTCATGTCTGTAGGTACCTATACGTGTGGAACTGTAGCATGTAGGTAACATATTTATCTTTTAACTCGTACTAAAAACACTACAAACAAGACGGAATTTGTCATAAATGATTTTTACTGAAATTTTCTCTCATTTTGCTGGTTTAAATTGGATAAATCGTATGGACCGAAACGAACAATAGCATTACGGTAACACACTGTCAAAATCTGCCTACATGACTCGAAGAGCAAAGTTTAAGTTTTTCCTTCTTCGAGTTGTTGGGAAATTCCGGAAAAGTAATAGCGATTAATCAAAAACATAATATGTTATTTCATTGATTTTCCTCATATATAATTTACAATATTAAAAATCGGTTTCTAGGCTAATCTCGTTCAGTGTTCTGTAATATTGAAGTGTCCTTGTAGGAATTTTTACGAAAATTGTAAATTTTATGCTGTAGCTGCAAAAATTAGATCAATATTTAGCTTCATTATGATAGCTATACACGCTACGGTCCCATCAGGCTCTGCGGTGTTGCGCACTGCAGACCAAAGCGTGTGTGTGGTGTAGTTTTGACCTGCGTTTCACAGTACCTACTTCAGCCAGATAAGGGGTAATCAGAGATCAGCCTAATTTTTTTGGGTTCCGACGTAGGTCCTACAGAACCCATTCCCTTATAGTTTCGAGCGAAACTATACGGAATCCGTTTGACCGTCTGTCCGTCCGTCCTCCTAACTTCGGTAATATAAGTAGACGAATTTAAATAGCACCAAACACTGGCTTTTGTTTTGAATTTTTTCAATCGCGTTTTTCTTTTGTTATAGGTGGGCAGTTCGATTTTCGAATAAACTCTCTTTGCAATGCCATATTATCATTGAAAAACTCTATGATACATACGTATCTATTAGGAGTTTTCATACGAATTTTAACGTTCCAAATTCAAATCACTTTAATTCCTTGGGAGTTTCATACAACATTATCTCCCTTGGGAGTCAATGACTTGCTTTACGTTGAGATTGCCTGATATATAATCGGACATTGTCGAGCAGGTGGTATGAAAACTTTATTTTTGGCATTATAAAATAATTATTTTATTATAGCTGGCTCAGTTAATATTATATATCTATGAGCTGGCTCTTATATTGGAGCTGGCTCCCCAAACATGAGAAGTAGGGATTTTTTTTTTCCATTCCACCCCATAGCACAGATTACTATTTAACCCATAGTATGGGGCATCGTCGAACCTCCTTAGACATCTAGAGTATGGCATGCGTTCTTAGGTTTTATTTGTATCTCTGAATTTTTTTGACCTATGACATTGTCAATAAGATTTGTTAAACACATAGATATCTGCTACGCTCTAGTAAAATAATGAGACATAAAATCATCTGCTGCGTGCTGACTATACAGTAAGGCTGGCGTCACACAGCCGGAGCCCAGAATGTCTCTCTGAATTCATAATCGGATTCATGTTATTAATTCAGAAAGACCGGAATACCATACAATATCAGTATGCTCCACACACATTTTGATTTTTTCAGATTATGATCATAAAAATAATTTAATTATCCAAAATGGCGGCGATGTGGTTCACCACTAGAGGTGAAAATTCCGGAAAGTTTCCGAAATTTTGGAAATTTTCGGGAAAGTTTCAGGAAGTTTACTTGAAAACTTCCTGAATATTTCCCCATGAGGAAGTTTTCAAAACTGATCATTTATCTATTAAAAATAGTTGTTTTAAATGTAAATTACACTAATATTAGATAGTTTTTATAGTTTAGATTCAATTGAACACAATAAGCACGAACCTTGACTCAACGCCATCTATTGACACACATGTAGGTATTTGGTTATGTTTTATAAGGTCGTATTAAGTCTATGTTTTCTTTTTATTTAAAATTTAACTTATTGATCCGTGCCTATGTCTCGCAGCTATTCAGTAAACGATTTCAATTTTTAAATACCTACCTACTATCGCTTTATCTTCTTATTATCTTCTATTATACGAGTATAAAGTAATAACGCCTGACTGATCAACGCCGAAGCAAAACTACTGAAGCTAGAAACGTAAATTTTTGACCGTGGCTTCCTTTTGTGACGTGTAGGACCACTCAGAAGGAATTTTGCGAATTCATCCCTTAAAGGGGTAAAAAGGGGTATCAACGTTTGTATGTAACTTTTTTGTTTGTAATCAGATCTGTTTGGAATTTCGTGATGTTGTTCTTTGGCATGATTTACTAAAACTCTAATTAAATATTTTCGAAAATTCGATCTTTTAAGGGGTAAAAAGGGGTACTAAACTTTGTATGGGGAAAAAATATTAAATGAGCGTTTAGGCTTGGAACTTTGTAAATGGAGTCCTGAAAGAAATTAATAAACATATGTTTAATTATTTTTCGATATTCAACCCCTAAAAGGATGAACGGGGGTATGAATATCTTTTATTTTCATCAACGCCGAGGCAAAACTACTGAAGCTAGAAACGTAATAATCGGACCGTAGCTTCCTTTTGAGACGCATAGGTCTATTAAGAAGGGATTTTGCGAAATTCACCCCCTAAAGGGGTAAAAACTGGTATCAACAATTGTATGTAACTTTTTTTTTAGGTCAGATCTGTTTGAAATTTCGTGATGTTGCCCTTTGGCATGATTTGCTAAAACTCTAATTCAATATTTTCTAAAATTTGATCTCTTAAGGGGTAAAAAGGGGTACTAAACTTTGTATGGGAAAATTTTATTAAATGAGCATTTCGGGTTAGAAGTTTGTAAATGTAATCCTAACATAAAAAATAAGCGCATGTTTCATGATATTTCGATATTCAACCCCTAAAAAGATGAACGGGGATATAAATGTCTTTTTTCAGAGTCAAACTTATGCTTGACCATTTTTCATATACATCTGTTGTATGTTTTTGGAATGGTCCTTTCAAGCTCTTTATTTTGATAACAAACACCTTCTGCAGTCAGGTAATAATATGCACAGACAGCCAAAATCATTATCCTTTCTTTTGACTTCGCCGTAGTCGGGTATAAAGGTTTTCGTTTCCATTTACTATTTCCACGCAAACAAAGTTGCGGGTACCAGCTAGTATTATATAAAGTAACAACGCCTGACTGATTCATCAACGCCGAGGTAAAACTATTGAAGCTAGAAACGTAAAATTTGGACCGTGGCTTCCTTTTGTGACGTATAGATCCCCTAAGAAGGGATTTTGCGAAATTCATCCCCTAAAGGGATGTAAACGTTTATATGTAACTTTTTTGTTTGTGGTCAGATCTCTTTGAAATTTCGTAAGATTGTTCTTTGACATGATTACCTAAAACTCTAATTCAATATTTTCTAAAGTTCGATTTTTTAAGGGCTAAAAAGGGGTACTATACTCTGTATGGGGAAAACATATTAAATAAGCGTTTCAGCTTGAAACTTTGTAATCGTAGTCATAAAGAAAATAAATAAACATGTGTTTCATGATTTTTCGATATTCAATCCCCAAAGGGTATGAATGAAATTATTTTCATCAACGTCGAGGCAAAACTACTGAAGATAGAAACGTAATATTTGGACCATGGCTTCCTTTGGCAGGAATTTTTGCGAAATTCACCCCCAAAAGGGGTAAAAAGGGGTGTCAACAATTGTATGTAACTTTTTTGTTTGTGGTCTGATCTGTTGGGATTTGGTGATATTGCTCTTTGGCATGATTTACTAAGACTAATTCAAAATTTTCTAAAATTCAATGTTTTTAGGGGTAAAAAGGGGTACTAAACTCTGTATGGGTAAGTTTTTGGAATAAGGCTTGGAACTTTGTCAATGTAGTACTTAAAGAAAATAATTAGCACACGTTTCATAATTTTTCGATATTCAACCCCTAATGGGATGAACGGGGGTATGAATGTTTTTTTTTTAGAGTCAGACTCATACTTGACCATTTTACTATACCTATGTGTTCTAGATTTTTGGAATGGTCTCTTTAAGCTCTTTATTTTGATACCAAACACCTTCTGCAGTCAGGAAATAATATACATAGACAGCCAAAATCATTATCCTGCCTTTTTGCCTTCACTGTAGTCGGGTAAAAAGGGTTTCGTTTCCATTTACTAATTCTATGCAAACGAAGTTGCGGGCACCAGCTAGTAGTTAATAAAACAGTTTATAATAAAATTATTGACTACATGAACTCACTCGTATATCTGGTTAAATTTGTCTTCATAATGAAATTATGTTATTTACTAAAATGATATACATAAATAATTATTTACTGAAATTATAATATAAAGCTATATTCTAAGGGTGAAATTGAAATCATTCGATAAACTTAGAGGGTGTGTTCAGACAATGAAACTGTCAGACGTAAAAAGGACGTAAAACAAAATATACCTAGTTACAACTTTTCATACTAAAGTCAATCAAGTGATCTGATCTAATCTGAATAGTAATTTATTATCATTATTAGTCGTGACGAGTCGGGGGTCGACGTAAAGACAAAATTTTTGGTGACGAATCGAAGGAGTGACGAGTCGGGGGTAACTCTTGTATGGAGAGACACATTTTTATTTAATTTTTCCTTAGGTAAATTGTTTAGATTTTAGGTACAATCATCCCTGGTAAGTTATATTATATAATATTATTCATAAATATTCTAAAAGTCATATATTTTGAAAACTTCCGGGGAATTTTCATCTCTATTCACCACCCATCACGTCTCGTTTCTCGCGGAGGTGAAAAGCGGACCATGGAGAGCCGCTTCGCTACGTTGAATGTAAGATGAGGAATGGATGGTAGGAATGAAAGTGAACGAAGCGAAACGAGTATGTTAGGATCGTAGCAAGCGGCAAAAAGTGGTCTCTGCCTACCCCTTTACGGGAAAAAGGCGTGATTATATGTATGTATGTATGTATGATTTCTCAGATCGATCTGTAAGAATGATACTGACGAGCGTTCTGAATTCCGGATCAGAATATTTAAGATTATGATTTCATAACGCGCGTATTCCCATACATTTTAATAGAGCGGCACACACATACTGGAATCAGATTATGAATTATTTCAGTTGACACTGCAAGCGGCTCTTCTCGTGCGTGTTTTTCTTTCTGATTTTATTCCCCAGCAAACATAGTAATTCATCAAATGATGCTACAGACATTCTGTAGTAATCGAAGAATCTGTCAGGATACTGTCGTAATTTTATCGCCATAAGGTGATACTGACTCTCCTTTATTCTGTTTACATTTAAAGGATGAACCCAGTATTTTCGTTTGCATTTCTTTTTTTATTATATAGAGCCAAAAGCAATGCGATTAGTATTAATTCTTCTTTCATAAAGACGTATATGTGCCGGGAATCACGAGACTGCTGATCAATCTGAATTTTTAAGATATGTGTGAGGCAAGGTGCCGAAATTTAGATTATGAATTTCCGATTATGAATTCAGAGAGACATTCCGGCTGTGTGAGGCCAGCCTAAGTATATTATGTAAGCGCGACTATGAACACGTATCATTTATCGCAATAATACAATATCACTATAGCCGACAGTCTGACAGTTTAGTCTGTTGTTAGTCACGGATCTAACTACATGTATAAATATGTTAACGATACTTCGAAAGGTGTTACACTGTGCATTTGTAGGCTGTGTGTTTTCCATAGCTCTGCCATTTGAGGGACTTTACCGATTGGATATAATACATTATAATGATTTCCATGCGAGGTAAGCAATCCATACTAATAAGTATTTAATAAATTGTGTATATTTGTCCGTCTTTCACGCCAAAACTACTGAACCGATTTAAATGAAATTTGGCACACAGATAGCCTGAGAAAGCACACAGGCTGCTTTTTATCACGGGGAAATGTACGGTTCCCGTGGGATACTTTATTTACAGTTTCGCGTAAAAACTACTAAACCGATTATCATGTTTGGCACAGGTATAAAGTAGACCACGGGAAAGGACATAGGCTACTTTTTATCGCGGGACATATACGGTTCCCGTGGGTTACTGTACCTACTTACGCGGGCAGAGCCGCGGGCATCAGCTAGTACATAATATTATAAGCGCCATCGCGTAGGAAGAATCTATCTGTCCCCAGGATTCCCACGTGATCGTTTTATTTTACCAGCATAAAAGTATTCTGATTACTTATATAATAATAATAATAAAATTTAATATCTATGGACGCTTCACGCCACGTCAATCTGGCCTCGTGGTAAGTATCCGAAGAACTTGTGTTACGGGTACCAGACAACGGAAATATATTAAATACCTACTTTTTATGCTATACTTATATCTATTTAAGATGTTTACTATAGTATACCTCTGAGTATACATATATTTAATACACATCCATGACCCAGAAACACAGAAAACTTTTTTTTCCCTGGCGGGATTCGTATCCGCGACTTCCGGCTTTAACGCCAATGCGCTAACCAATGAGCTACAGAGGTCATCAAATCGTATAATATAAAAAATATTATATTATATACAAATATTAAGTTTGTGTTACTCTAGCTTATTAGTATATTGTCAATAATAAATTATTAAAATATACCTAATAAATATTACACCTATGTATTATGTATTAAACGAATTTATTATTGTAATGCTCATAAATCAATCATAAAGTTATACAAACCAGAGGTTTTCGCACGAAAATATAACCAACATTTGAACAAAAATAGCTTTAATCTAGGGTTTACTTTTTAACTAAAAAGGCTTTAAACTTTAAAGGCTGTAGTAGAATGTAAAATTAGTAAATGTTATTAATAAGATCTCGCTTCAACTTTAATTAAGTACAATAATAACTGAAACACGTCCATAAGCAGGACTTAACTATAATGTATAAACTATTTAAACCATCGTCGTTTCTCAACCTTTTTTATGTCACGACCCACGAAAAAGCCAAAAAATTAATTAAAAATCTTGCGACCCCGTCACGATTTTTTTGACGTTCGATACAAAATAATCGTTCGAAAAACGTATCTTTTGTACTTATATGTATTTTTTATTTATTATTTTTCAACAGACTGCGATCCACTTTAAAAACAAACTCGACCCCACCAAGGGTCGCGATCCACCGGTTGAGAAACGATTATTTAATCAATCGTACGTAAATACATTTATGAATTAAATAAAGTTATTGCTCTTGATTACCTGAATCTTAGCATGAGCTAGCTACTCGTATATGTACCACCGACAAAGTTCCCGCTCGACCAGTCTCTAAACATTCACCTTTGCACTAGGGCGCCTCAAAATATTTAAACGCAAAGGGAGTAACCGCAACGACCGCAGACGAGGTTGAACCGTAGTTCAATAAAATACGTATATTTACACGTGAGTATGTTTGCGAGACCACTATTCAACGGCGCTGTTGAGCGATTTTCATCTTACGCCTGGTCGATCGGGAACTTGTTCGGTAGTAGGTACATGAAAACTTACAAGTTTCTACCTTTTATCACTTCTTTTATTATATTACCCCGCTTTGGGGGCCGATAATCGAAAATTGTTGACATAAAAAAGTCATGTACGAAACCTTGACTTTATTTAAAAAGACCTTAAGACCTAGACCTACTGACCTACACACTATTCAACGATACCCCAAATGATATGGTAAAAGGAAAAAATATAAAAAGAATATAAATTATTTTATGATAATAAAACCGAAATCTATACACAATCCACAACTTTACCAAATTTGTACAGTCAGACGGACAGAGCGAATCTTTCCTTGCGTACCTACTACGGAACCCTAAAGACGTGCTGAATAAGTTATTTATTCTAATTACTCATCTTAAATGGACAACTTTAGCATAATACCTACTCTAACCTTTAAACCTGTCGACAGGTTTTCTGCGTGTCACTTTATTTTATTTTTGATAAATTAGCATTTACAATGTCTATAAATAACAAAAGTATTAAGTTCTTACAACAGCTCTTTGGTTCCTCCTCATCACTATTGTAGCCGTCTGCTGATCTTGGAATTAAACCATTTAGTTCTATAGAAATCAGAGCCACAAAAAAAAATACTCTCCATAAAGGACCAGACGAATTTCTTTATAGTTTAGAGTGTAGACGATGGCAAAACATGTTTGTTTAGACGTGTGCTTGTAAAAATTTTGGACGGTAAGTTGAACTGTTTTAAATACAAGAAATTATTTTTAATTATTGCTTATAGATTCTTATGTACCATACATAATTCTTATGTACATAATATATAAGATTAAAATATTTGTACATCTGGTGCAGACAATGCCAAAATGATGTTTGCTTTTCGACCACTATTAGGGCTAAGTCAAGTCTTCTCAATGTAATCTTTGTAAGGTTGTATTTTAACAGGCTAAACTACTATTGGTAAGTTTGTACCTATCGTTAATGTTTATGTCATCGTTAAATTGTAAAAACAGTAACTTTGTAATATAACTAGAGATTGTAAAAATAATATGTCAAAAGATTATTTGTGATATATAATATTCTAACAAAAAATAAATGCGTTAAATTGTAAGCAGTGTGTTCGGGTTCGCAATCGTTTCACATTTTACAATCTCGCAAGTTTTAATACAATCTAACGGTTTTGTATAATTTTACGGTGACCTATATAAAACACTAGACCTTGCCAGTGACATCTTACGCGTAAATAAAAATCCCACTGGATCGTAATTTTTGCTGCGACAAATTGAGTTGTTTAGTCTCTATTTATGTAGAGACTATCAGCCATACCAAATTTCATCAAAATCCGTTTAGTGGTTATTGTGTGAAAGAGTAACAATCATCAATACATATCGCGCTTGTGGTATTAGTTAGGACTTAGGATCCATGATGGTCCGTGGTCCAGTGAATTAATAGAGCTTGGTCGTGGGTTCGATTATCATGTTGGGACCACAAAAAATGTCGTTTTCAAGTTTAGTTAGGACAATGCAGGCTTATAACCTGATTGTTTTACAAGAAAGATGATCCATTAGTCGCGTCGGATGGGCATGTAAAAAGTCAGCCTGATGCGACTGGCGAGAGGCCAGTCGTGTCGGTCATCTGTCCCACTGGGCTAAGAGTAAAGGAAGAGAGAGTGCTCTTGTGTTCTGCGCCCACACTTGGCCACTTTAAAAATAACTTAGCGTAGCTAGGGGCCTCTAGTCAAGATGCATTCGATAATTTCGACGGCGAACTTCGAAATCAAAAATGTATCGGATTTGACATAAGTTATCGTTAAGTGACATATGACTTGCGATGCGTTATGTCAAATCCCATACATTTTGTTTTCGAGCTTCGCCGTCGAAATTATCGAATGCATCTTGACTAGAGGCCCTGATTTAGATGTAACCGGCCACCGTCGCCGACATCGTTGTGGGGAGCTATTATTATTTATTTGAGGATTATTAATGATTATTGTATTTCAACAGATTCGAAGAGACCTCAGTGGAGACGCCGACATGCAGGTTCAACAACAACTCCTGCCTCGGCGGGTTCCCGCGCCTGTACGCGGAGATCATGAGCCTCGCGCGGCAGAAGCCCAACTTCATCCTGCTGAACGCCGGCGACAGCTTCCAGGGCACCTACTGGTACTCCCTGTTGAAGTGGAACGTCACGCAGGAGTTCATGAACCTACTGCCACATGATGCTCACGTAATTAATCTGATTTAAAATTGTAGTATTGCTAGTGAGTCGCGACTTCGTACGCGCAAAAGTTAATCTTGCGGAAAAAAGTTGCCTATGTCCTTCCCCGTGGTCTACTCGATATTTGTGACAAGTTTCATTAAAATCAGACCTGTAGTTTCGCAGTCTATTCAATTTAAACAAACAAACAAACTTTTCCTCTTTATAATATTAGTACCTATATTAATAATAATTATATTAATATAATTAATCAAGGTCATAAGTATTGAGTACTTGATTATATCCTACTAGTCCTACCAGTCCTACTAGTAGTATTATAAGTGTGAACGATTGTGAGGATGAATGGATAGATGGATGTTTGTTACTCTTTCACGCAAAAACTACTTAACGGATTTCGATAAAATTTGGTACGGTAGTAGTTCAGGCTTTGGATTAAAACATAGGCAACTTTTTATCTCAAAAAAGTACAGGCTATTTTTATCCCGAAAAAGTACAGCAGAATAGCAATAATAATATTTACGCGGGTGGAGCCGCGGGTAAAAGCTAGTTTTTAAAAAATACTATATAATATATAATAAAAACTTAAGCTACTTTTTATCCCGAAAAAATATAGTATTTCCGTGGGATACAGGATAATAATATATGTATTTACGCGGGCAGAACCAATTTTAAGACCCATTTTTTCAGATTTGATTTTTGAATTTTATCGCAGTTAGCCTGTTAGGTACATTTTATTTGTGTTTTTTGCAACGCAAAGTTTCGGAATTTTTACAAGAACTGTGACCACTGACTATGATGGTTGTAAACAGCTGTAAAGTAAAACGTCGGGAATATATTAAAATTAATCAATAAAACAAAAAATATCCGCTTTTAAAGCCTGTTACTTTTATTTGTAATGCGAAATTCACGAAATAAAAAATATATTATATAATGTTAATTAATTATGTCTCCCAAAAATTACCCTCATCAAAAAGTCTGTAACAGACGTCACTTGACAAACCAATCAAATAAAATGAATCATAAGAAGGATTTAACTTAACAATTGGTCCGACTCCCTTTTTCCTTGTGAGGCGGGAAGTATTCATTTTAATCTGCTAGGAATGAGGTCATTTCTGAATATTTCATTTCCATAATTCATAAACTGTCTCTTTAATTCTTAAGACATGAAAACTTGCAGTTTTCCTGTCTTGTTATGAGTAGTTCTGTTGCGATATATTTACAAGAAATTCTAAGAATAACAAGTTAGATGACAATATTATCATCGAGTTAAAACAGCGAAAAAATAAAGTTTTTTATACGGAATATAAAATACCTACTTACTTATTTTATTTAATTTTTCCAATACAACTCAATATTCAGTGAATATTTCAAGCGTCTACCGGCGCCATTATTAATATAGAGCACAAAAAAGCGCAAAAAAAACCAGGTTTGTTGTATGGCCAATTTAGCTTTATTTGACGATGAATGATAATGGTAGATATCTTTGTGCCAGGCAATAGGTAACCACGAGTTCGACGATGGCCCAGAGGGTCTGGCGCCGTACTTGTCTGCCCTGACGGCACCAGTCATCGCTGCGAACATGGACACATCCAAGGAGCCGGTACTGCAAGGCCTGTACAAGAACCACGTTATCATTGAGAGAATGGGGAGGAAAATTGGCCTGATAGGGCTGATAACACCGGACACAAAAGTGAGTTACCTACTATAGTATTTGAGTAGAAAACCGCGTATAAGATTTGTGAAAAATATATCCGTACCTTCTTCTTAACCTCCTATTATAGATAATATTATCTTAAGTAAGTTGGTTATTAAAATATATACATACGTGCCTAAGTTGTATATATTATTTACATACTAGCTTTTGCCCGCGACTTCCGCGTGGTTTTCGGTTTCCATACAAAATTTAAACCCCTTTTTCACGGGGCGAATTAAAAAAAAATCTTTCTTAGCGGATGCCTACGTCATTACAACTATCTGTATGCCAAATTTCAGCAAAATCCGTTCAGTAGTTTCGGCTGTGCGTTGACAGACGAGTCAGTCACGTTTGCCTTTTATATATTTAGATTATGTAAGTTTATTGGTCTCCCACAATAGCATTTCTGAACTATAAGCGGAGGTAACTTGACATTTTCCACGTTTATAGGTCATGCTAAATGCTTTATTGGAAAATTATTTTGAGTGCATTCGGACAATAACTTTTGAAATAATTAAGAAAAACATATAATTGCGCGTTGATACTCACGGAACCCTCCTTAGACATATTATCCTGACATGATCTTGGTTAGGTTATTCTCACAAAGATGTCGGAAATGATACATCAAAAGTGCCTCACTTTTGATAGCCTTGTTGATAATATAATAGCCCCAGATAAGACCCAGGCGGAGTATCGTTTGAGAGAATTGGTATCTTTTATCTGTCTATTGACTTTCTAACCAAAGGTCAAGTATGAGTTAAAATTAATCTCTAAGTATAATATTATCACGTATTGCTCAACTTATTAACAAAGTGTCTTAAACATAGTAGGAAGTTAACGAATATCTATGTTAAATATTATTGTAATAATACAAAAGCTCTAATCTAAGTGTAACTGTTTGTTCTCAACTACTATATTTTATCCTAACCTAAAAAATCTTAAAATGCGAGTAAGGTCTAAGACAAATCTAAGGTACAATCTAAGGTAAATCTCTAAGCCAAATTCAAAGAATTTGCCTTAGAAATTTCTAATATAATATACAGTTCACAACAGAGAAAGTCTTAGTGGTCCAACAGAAATATGCCAACAGAATATTAAAATTCTATCCCTCACAATATAGCCAGGGGGTTCAATATTTAAATGGAATTTTATTTGAAACTTTCAGATACGTCTTTATTTACCTGAAATTTTCAGAGAAGTCTAGTAGGTATATAATTTGACTTGAAATTTTCAGAGAAGTCTAGTATATTTGACTTGAAAATTTTCAGATACTGTCGTCTGCGGGGAAGGTGGAGTTCACCGACCCGCGCGAGGCGATGCGGCGCGAAGCCAAGATACTGCACGAGAAGGGTGTGGACATCATCGTGGTCCTGTCCCATTGCGGGCTTGAAGTTGATAAGTTCGTACTGAGGTGGAAGAGATCACCGATGCTCGACGTACACACAATAAATCCATGATGTCGAGTTAACTTGAGGCTTTAAAGGATTTGTGTCGTTATTTTATACAGTGACAGCCTCCGTGGTCCTAGAGCTTGGCACTTGACTCGGAGGTCGTGGGTTCGATTCCCGTATTGGAAAAACAAAATATTGTTACTAAGTTTGGTTAAGTCAATGCAGGCTGATCAGCTGATTGTTTGACAAGAACATGCGTCGGATGGGCATGTTAAAAGTCGGTCCTGCGCCTGATCTCTCGCTAGTCGTATTAATTATCCGTCCCGCTAGGTTTCGGGAGTAAAGAAAGAGAGAGTGCTCTTGTGTACTGCGCCCACTCTTGGGCACTATAAAGTAACTCCTGCGTAGCTAGCTTGGTTTCAACGAAAACCGGCCACCGTCACCAAAATTGGCGTGGGAAGCTATTATAACAGTGAACCTATTAATTTTATTCATTCTTATTGTATTTAATATCTAAACTAAACGAAATGTTTCCGATCTTTTCGGCCTATAGACGCCAGGCTGGTGTTGTCATATTTCCCAAGTTTGATAAATGATAATAAGCCTTCATCGACAATCGGACAAAATTAATAGTCAGCGCTAGTTAATGTTTTCAGATTTATATCCATACTTAATATTATTATAAAGGGGATAGTGTGTGTTTGTCTGTCTTTCACGGCAAAACTACTGAACCGATTAAAATGAAATTTTGTACACAGATAGTCTATAGCCTGAGAAAAGACATAGGCTACCTTTTATCGCAGGAAAATGTGCGGTACCCGTGGGATACTTTATTTACAGTTTCACGTAAAAAATACTTAACCGTCGTGAAATTTGGCACATAATTATATATATAGTAGACCATGGGGAAGGACATAGGCTACTTTTTATCGCAGGACACTGCGATTACTGTACTTACGCGGGCGGAGCCGCGGGCATTAGCTAGTTGAATATGAAATTAATATTAACTTATTTATTTAATGTTGTTCGGTAGAGAGATGGCCCGGGAGTACGGTGAGCATGTTGACATCATCGTGGGCGGACATTCCCATTCTTTATTATGGAACGGTCCCGCCCCGAGCGGCGAGGACGTAGCGGGGCCTTATCCTGTGTTTATTGAACCGAACAGAAATAGGAAACACGAGGTAACTGAATTCTATGGAATAAATTCTTGAATAATATGGAACTTGGAAGTTATAAAAAAAATAAAGGACATATTAAAACGACAGCAAATAAACTAAAGATGTGCCAACACTTGCTTCGTTTCTAATATCTATGGACGCTTCACACCACGTCAATCTGGCCCCGTGCTAAGTATCCGAAGAACTTGTGTTACGGGTACCAGGCAACGGAAATAATATATTTAATACTTTTATACTATACATATATTTAAGATTTTTATTATATTATACACATATTTAATACACATCCATGACCCAGGAACACAGAAAAACTTTTTGTTCCTTCGGCGGGATTTGAACCCGCGACCCCCGGCTTGAGCACCAACACGCTCAACCAACTGAGCCACAGAGGTCGTTTCTGTTTTGCTGACAAAGTTAGTAAAGAGGAGCCTGTTGTACCTCGGCCTGTTTTTCAGTCATTGGTTATTTATTCCAAATTGGCTTACTGCATGTATACGTATGTATATTTTGAGTATACTTTAAAAAAATATGAGAAATGTACATAACTTTCTTACTTGTCTTTAAGACGTTTAAAAAAGGTTTGTAGGTTACGAAGTCTCAAACTGTACTTTCATAGTTATTGTGTCTTAATTAAACGTGAAGCCGGTGTGAATCGTATTATATGCACACTAGGGTGGGTCACTAATGTATGGAGAAAAAAAAATGTTTTATATAGATTTTGTAATAGTTATAAAAAGGTGCTGTAGCATCAGAATATTATATTCCCAAAAAATATTATTATTGGATACCATCTTCAGCCTCCGGATTGACTTTGAAAAATCATAAAATAAAAATAAAAAGCTTTTCTTGAGACTAACACTGGAGGTACCTATCAAATTTATATTCGGTGAATTTTAAATTAAAACACAAGTATACAAACGTATTATATCTATTAAAGAAAAAAAAATTACAAATTGCTATCAACTTTAGAAAAAAAGTTTTGCTTATTTAACCAAAAAATCCTTTTTGGTTTCGAATTTAGGCATGTCTTTGCGAGATTCAATCTGAGCCTTAATAAAGCCTTCTCTTGAAGTTTTACCACACAAAGAACGTGCTGCTTCAGTGACAGTCTTGACGGCTCTTTCGACTGCTTGTGTGTGACATGGTAGGCGTAGCAGAGGAAGTTCTCCTTCTCCTTTTTGTGCGACAAACAGTTGCAAATCCTCGTCACTTACAGTCTTGAGAATTGGAAGTTCCGTTATGTTCTGCTGCCAGTTGATGAGGTCGATGTAAGAACTTGCATTAAAGTTCAGTTCGGGAACTTGAAATAAACGGACATTGCTTTGTATATTGGCCCGAGCCTTCAAAATACGACGCGCTGCTAACTCACGAATGTGGTTTTGGGAGTCAGTAAGCATTGCCAGTAAAAAATTCTCGGGATGAGCGAAATAACCATTCCTTTGAATGACTGGATCGATCTGGGCTTTGAGATCCATCGGTAAGTATCTAGAAGCATACACTAGCTTCCACAGGTGTCGTGCTCCATCTTTGCAAGTAGGATGAGTTTTAATAGCAAACCAAGTCGGAGCATAAACTTTAACTATGTAGGTCGCTAAAATTTGGAGTTTTTCAGACGGAGCTTTTGTAGAAACGTATAAACGAAGAATACGATTGGCTCGAGTCAGCCACCTGGCATGAGACATCTTGCCCGGCGATTTATTGGCTAAATCATCTGAGAAATGTCCTGTAATAACAGCAGAGGTTATGCTGTAGAGGTACGATTGGTCGGTACTTAGATCTTGTGCTGTTAAATCTGGTAACTCTGAGGGGATCGGTTGAAACTGAACCACAGGCTTATTATGACAGTTTTCAAGTTGTTTTCCAATTGGCCCTTTGAACGTCTCAGGTCCCGACGTACCGCCGTCAATGTATGCAAACAAATGCCGAAACGGTAATTCGTTCATATGTAGTAGGCAAATAATCCACTGCAATGGTTTATTTAATTGTTTTTCCAATATTCGTATGATTCCTCCATATTTACCGACATTAACGTTCGTACCGTCGCATCCAATAGCCAACAAACAGTCTGTTGATATATTTTGTCTTAAAAAATAATGAGTAATTGCTTTTGCAATTATTTTGGCAGAGCCGGAACTTGGAGTGATATGTCCCAAAAACTTAGTCAGGTTCTTTAATTAATGATATGTGCTCCTCCATAATAAGTTGTCTATAGAATCAAACGCGTCTATTGGTTTATTTTAAATAAATACGCCATATTTGATTTCTAGTAATGTAATAATAACATAAAAAACACAAATGCAATACATAACTTTCGACCCTTGAAACAACATAAAAAATGTATTTTTCTGTTTTTTTTCAATTTAAATCCGGAGACAGTTAATGACATTACAGATCGATAATATTTTACAGACGTAATTTTTATGCTAGCTGGCACCTTTTTGTCACTATTAGATTACAAATATACAAAAAAAAATTTTTTGGCCCACCCTAATGCACACGTCCTTACTGATCTATCAGACTTCTAATAATGGTAAAAATGAATGTTTTGTCACCCAAAAAAATTAAACGTCGATAAAATCAAAACTGGCTTCATGGCGGTAAACGATTAACTCTATATGAGATGGTCGGTAGAGACCTAGAGAACACCTTAGGCATTAGAATTCAAAAGCTTCTAAATACCTAGAAAAACCTAACTGGCTATAGTACAACAGGTTCCCCTACACGTGTACGGCATTTTATGATGATAAGCTTTTATACTTTTAGGTTCTTATAGTACAAGCTTCAGCATTCACTAAATACATGGGCAACCTGTCAGTGTATTTCGACATTCGCGGGGAGTACATCAAGTGGCATGGGGGTCCGATATTCCTGAACAGGTCTATCCCTGAAGGTACTTGTTATTTGGTAAAATCACAAGCACAGCACACATTATTTACATATTCATATCTATTAATCATTGTTTTTCGTGTAGAATCAATGGCAAATAAAAATGATTTTTTTCCAAATGAAACGTAACAAGCTTTTGTGGGAAGTCAATAGAAATAATTTGTAATTATGAAATTCCCATATTTTTTCTATTTACCTATGTGGTGTACATAGAGCTGGCCTAAAATCAAATATCTCTTTATATTTTAGATCCCGAAATAAAGCAAAGACTAGCTCCTTACGCGAAGTTGGTACATGATGCTGAATCTGAAGTAATAGGAGAGTCCAAAGTGTCGATGGCTTTAGATGACTGCGTCTTCGGGGAGTGTGCCCTTGGTGATCTACTTGTTGATAATTTGGCAAATAATGTGAGTATTACAATAAGATCATGTTAATTATTAATAGGGGATCGGACCACATCTGAAATATTTAGTTTCATTAATATATTCAGAAATATTGAGGCATTACTAGCTGGTAAATGTAAAAAAATATATTATTTTATATGTAGTTTACTAATTAAATACATTTAAGAAGTACAAAATTATTATTATTTTGCGTAATTGGTAAACAAAACCTACATCATTAGTTTACTTACATCATATACAAAAACATTCATTATTATAAGTATGAACTTAAACGCACAAATATCGGAGATATTTACAAATATGTTCCTGCGGCCATATATTTTATAACTTTTTGTTTCCGGAGGGGAAAATGCATTACGCATACCACCCAGGCGCAGGGGGCACCCAAGTGGTGATGTGGGACTCCCGTAGGCTAATGAGACCCACGGTATACCCACTAAAAACCACCCCCCACCTTCCTCCACGCCATATATTTTATAACTACTTAATACACTTTAATCTAATAGTGACGTCATTTGTATGGCGATTTTAGTATGGAGCGTTTTTACGAGACTCGCGAAATTTTTTATACAAATCGCTGTATCTTTGAAAATATTGACTTTTGATATACAGTTTCTTCTGAGAAGTTACTCATATTTAAGAGTATTATTCATTTATGCAATAAAAAAAATCAGTCCGCTTGCCTCCGAAACTACTGGCCCGATTTTGATGAAATTTGGCACAGATGTAGAGTAGACCACGGGGAAGGAGATAGGCTACTTTTTATCGCGAAAAATGGTTTCTGCGTAATTAACTTTTGCAACATCTAGTATATTATAAACTTATGTACAGAGAAACAGCTTTCATAGAACGATCCAAATCTATCTTAATTTGAAAATTTTGATGTCCCCGACCTCTACAACGGCTCACAATTTTTCCACTATTTCGTGGAGTGTGGACACACCACACTGTATGCTTAGTAGTGCAATAAAATCGATAGCTAATTATTCTATGGATCTGTTCATATTTAATCTGTGGTTTTAGCTAGTAGTAGCTTTTATTGGTATATTATGCTAGTAGGTACTATCCGACTCTATATTTTGTGAACACTAATAAAACACAACTTTTCGTGCACTTTTTGATGAATGAATGACAACATAACATGAATTTCCACCAAGGACCGACAGTACAATCAATTACATATATCTATATTTTGTGGTATAAATGTAGCCATTGCACGCGACGCTCTACGCGAGATCGTGAACCGAGTCGCGGAGTCACTGCTTAGTATGAATATAAAGAAGCACTAAACAAAAAAAACACTAAACAATCCCCTCGTCGCGCGACCTGTGACCTGTGAGTGTACCCAGAGAACCTGATTGGCTGGTTTGCTGGTTTCGGTCGCGAGTCGCCGTCGCATTGGTCGCAACTTGCAAGGTTACCTAAAGACTTCACAAAAAGTGTCTTCTAAAAAAATTATAAGTATTTTAAATTCAAAAGTATTTAAATTGAAATGCAGTGATCACTTGGTCAGCGAAATGTAAAAGCGTCTTAATTATTCTACGAAAGTGCAATTCCTTGATTTGCACCGAGAACGTTAATTGAATGAACACTCTAATTAAATTCTTACTATATCTATTCTCATATTATAAAGAGGGAATATTAATTGTTTGTTTGTTTAAAAGGCACAGACAGAGAGTGGACCTCGGGTAAGCTACTTATTAAAGCGGCAAAATGTACAGTTTCTACGAGATTTCCTTTTGCGAGCAACATCTTGTTGCATAAAAATTATTTTAAGGATGATTAACACTGACTGTGGTTCTAATTTACGAAACTTGTGTGAATAGAACAAAACAGAATCATTTTTATAAGTTTTTATTTTTACATGAAATTGGCTACAGTGATGATAGTATCTAGGTAACACTGAAAATGTTTAGAAAATGAAAAACGGCTTAATGTCGAAAGTTGCCAATACTTTTATTGTTTTTCGAAGTAACCTCCGTTCCTCTCTACATATCGTCGCATTCGATGGAACCACTGAGAAAAGCAGTGGGCCCATTCTTCCTTAGGGGTCTCTTCTATGGCATTTTCGTACGCTTTCACCGCATCTTCAGGGCTCGTAAAGCGATTACCTCGAATTTTATCTTTAGTTCTTGGGAATAAATGAAAGTCGCAGGGCGCCAGGTCAGGACTGTATGGCGGATGACTCATTATCTCGACACCTACCTGAGTCAAATATTCAACAGTCCGTTTTGCGGAGTGCGCTGAAGCATTGTCGTGGTGAAGGCGGATCCTGCTTCAAAGGCTCTGCTGTCGAATTTTTTCCAAGACAACAGGCAAACACCCACTGAGCTGATTGTCTTTTGGTTTCGGGTTCGTAGCAATATGGATATGAAAGCTGGATAGCTTTCAGCACCTGTGACGATGTCAAATACAGCATTTGAGTCACCGCCGTTGAACTTATCTAACATTTGGCGACACCAGTCCATGAGAAGGTGTTTCTGGTTGTCGGTTAAAGTATGGGTAATAAATCTGGTACGAAGCTTCCTGACGCCTAAATGTTCGTGTAATATTTTTTTATCTTGACTCATACCAATGCCTAGGCTTGCCCGTATCTACTGATAGGTCACTCTCTTATCTTCCTCTATCATGCGTCGCACAGCTTGATGTTATCTTCAGTAGTCGCTGTTAAAGGACGTCCCTCAAGGGAATCATCATTGAGATTGCTACGTCCACGCTTAAACTCGTTAAACCAATTGTAAATAGTGGCACTTGTAAATGGGGCTTTATTAAGAAATGCTAATCGCAGCCTATCATAACTTTGTTGTTGAGTAAGCCCGCAACGAAAGTCATTGACCGAAAATTTTCTCGCGTTAGGTTCATTTTCACGTGTAACAAGAGTTTTAGATTTGCCGCCAATTCACAAATTAAACAAATGACAAATTAATGCATAATATGTACTTTGATTAATTATTACATAGATACGTTATATCCTTACAAAACTGACAATATTTCTGTGCCACGACACACATTGACATGGGATGCGTGTCAATGTGTCAACGTCGCATAGTAACACAAAACACGCTATTACTCGCGGAGCACACTAACCAAAATTGGCCCGACTCGGGCCAATTCGAGTCTTCATTTTTACGCGTTTATAACATATCTACCTCTTTTTAATATTATAATATATCTATGGCATAATACCTACTACATTAGGTTACCAAAGAGTTCTAAAATTAAAATTCAAAAAAGTTTTCATTAGCAATGTTTCTAACTGGCCAGTTCTAAACATTTTCAGTGTTACCCACGTATTTACTGTACAGTTTATATGGGAGTAACAGCCTCCATGGTCTAGTGGTTCGAGCATTGGCTCTCGACTCGGAGGTCGTGGGTTCGATTCCCGCATTGGAACAACAAAAAATGTTGTTTCCAAGTTTGGTTAGGACAATGCAGGCTGATCACCTGATTGTCTGACAAGAAAGATGATCCATGCGTCGGATGGGCATGTAAAAAGTCGGACCTGCGCCTGATCTCTCGTCAGTCGTGTCGGTTATCCTTCTCACTGGATTACGAGAGTAAAGGAAGAGAGAGTGCTCTTGTGTACTGCGCACACATTTGGGCAATATAAAATTACTCCTGCGTAACTGGTCTGGTTTCAATGAAATCGGCCACCGTCACCGAGATCGGTGTGGGGAGTTATTATTATTACAGTATGGGCACAGAATAAATAATAGTATAAGGTATGGGTCACAATTGTTGTCTCTAGAGACAAAAATTATTGTCTAAGTTATTTATTAACTTAGACAATAATTGTACTATTATTTAAATTGAATTAGATGAATTTTTGATGTTACTTCGAAGCACAATATCATTTCATTTTGAACCGACTACCAAAATGAAGGCGGTTATAAAATATGTTAAAGACACGGTATAAATTTATGAGAGCGTAACCAGCTGGTCACGGTAAAAAGTTACCTTCAATATCTAATTCATGGCTATTCAGAAATATTTTTACCTTTAATTTAATGTAATTTTATATGTTTCTATTTAATAATAGAAATATATAAAATTACATTAAGCAAAAAAGTTTTTTTTTTCAGGCGAATCGTCTTAAATCTGTCGACAATTACATAGCGTTTACCCAGAGAGGAAGTATCAAATCATCGGTGCCTAGTGGAGGTAATTTTTTACTGCAGTACCTAAAAATCCGTGGAGGTGGTTGATCAGTTTTTTTGGAATGTCATTTTACTGAAATTTTAACACAAAGGCTGGGACGGGGAAGGCGCCGGGGAAAATTCAGAGTATTGAAAAAAGAACTCTGCGCTTAAATAATGAGGGTTTATAAGGGCATATTCCGATATGCACTGCGAGCACTGCAGTATAGGCAGTATACTGCCGCAGTACCCTATGACGTCATAAATCGCCGTCATATTCTACTGTGAGCAGTGGTTTTTTCAAGGTAAGGTACTCGCAGTATTTTTATCACGTGATTAAAAAGTTCAAATGTCAAAATGAAGACCATTCCTAGTTGTCAGTTGAAGTCCATATAATTAGGCTATTGCCTAATTATATGGACTTCAACTGACAACTGCCCTATTGGGCAGCAGTATAACTGGCTGTAAAGGAACGGCTTTACAGTATACTGAATTGACGTCACACAGTACAGTGGTCGCAGTGCATATCGGAACACCCTAAATTCGTCACATCTGACAGCTTTTTGACATGACAAGTACCGTCGTGCTACCAAGCGCCGCCTGGTGACAGAAAAAGAAACGAAAATTCATAATGACCGTTTTTGATACCACTTAGGTCACCAGATGACGCTTTGTGTGCGTTAGGTCTGCCCCCTAACGGCAGAAAAAATATCAAACACCCTCATTGTATTAGTCCAGATTCCAGAGTTATATTTTCAATGCTCTGTATTTACCCTGGCCTTATAGCTTATGGATTCCCGACAATATTCTCAGCCTATATCTATTATTTAAAACAAATATTTATGATATACAAGCTTTTGCTACACCCACGTAAATACAGTAGGTATCCCATGCACTTTTTAAGGATATAACTATGTTTCCTAATCTAGACCCTAAACTACTACCATACCAAATTCCATCAAAATGCGTTCAGTAGTTTTTGCGTGAAAGTGTAACAAACATCCATTCATCCATCCATCTATCCATCCTTCCTCTAAAACTTTACAATAGTAGTAGCAGGATTACGAAAAATATTATGAAATAATGTTTATTTTCAGACATAACCATGGGAACGATATTCGAGCTGATCCCATACAACGACAGGATCGAAGCCTTCGAGCTGAAAGGCGGTGACATCGTGAAGGCATTAGAGAGAGGATTTTCCGACGCCTGGAGCCTAAACCCGTTTAAGGGACCATACGTTTTACAAGTTTCAGGTACTTTATGTGTTTTTATGACAAATATATTTTTATGACAAATATATTTGAAAGAAAATTTTGTTTTCTGTGTAAAAATATTTTCGGGTAAATAATAACAGTTTAATAGTAATCTTGTGATCATTACATTCGAAACACAAAAATATTTTTACCGTGGTTCGAACCCGATTCTTGAACAACGCAAAAAATTTACCGTACTGCCAATCGGACTGACGATTGGCAGTCACATAAAGCGTCGAAATTATTGATATATTGTTGCACGACAAAATAAATAAAAATAATAATTTAAAAAAATTAAAAAACCCGACTGCGTAAAAAGTGAACCAAACGAAGTACATAATGAAAAACTGAAAAGAAAAAAACAAGCACTTAGATGTCTAGTGGTCTAGAATTCTATAATAAATAATTAAATGAATACTATTGAAGAAAATATTATTTGTATAGATGTAACTATTTTTACTCGACTACGGCAAAGCCAAGAAGACGGTAATGCTTTTGGTAGACTTTGTAGGTATATACTAGCTTTTGCCCGCGACTTCGTCCGCGTGGAACAGTTACTTTGGGATGTCGCTAAAATTACCCGCGACTTCATTTACGTAGCAGGAGAAGCGCTTAATCCCCCTCACGACTGCCTGCCGCGCGCCGTACATTATTATTGCGTGCTTCCTTATTTTATTACTGTGATATCTTCTAAAATACTCATTGAAATCAAATGATGTAAAGGCAATTTTCTTGTAAATTAAATGCTTGTAATGAATAACGTATTTACTTGGGTAAGGATTAATATCGTCTTTATGGAAACACCCTCACAAATAATGCTTAATTTTAGAACAAATTTGGTTAGCATAAAAAGGTTATTGTGAGCCAACCTTAAAATATAGACATATACAGTTGCGGACTTTTTTTTAGCACTTTTAAAGGGAAACAATTTTGTCATAGATAATTTTAGCAAAACTTTAACCACTTCCGCAGCATACGTAGCGAAAGCTCTCAAAGGAAAAAAAAAACGATTTTGAAACATTCTTAATTGGTGCTCCGCTAGTGTTAAGATTAGCATGATGTTATACTCGTATAGCCTAAAGCCTTCTTCGATAAATGGACCATCCAACACAAAAATAATTTTAAATTCTTTTTGTGTTGGATTTTGTGATGGGCGCTAAAACAAACAAACAAACTCTTCTGCTTTATAATATTAGTATAGATGTTAGTTCCGTCGTAGATTGTTAACCTAACCTAGATTTCTGATCTGATTTCAATAAATTAGGTGTCAATAGATTCGTAATAATAGCCCGGGTAACATCTAGGCCATCGTTTCTCAACCGGTGGGTCGCGACCTTTGGGGGGGTGGAGTTTGTTTTTAAAGGGCGTTACAGACTGTTGAAAAATAATAAAATATACAAAATACATATAGGTACAAAATATTTCTTTTTTCGAACGAATCTTTTGTATCAAACGTCGAAAAAATCGTGACGGGGTCGCAAGACATTTTACTTAACTTTTTGGCTTTTTCGTGGCTCGCGACATAACAATGGTTGAGAAACGATGATCTAGGCTATATAATTTACTTAGTCGGGTTATATAGTCACCGTAAAATTGTAAAAACCCTTAGATTGTAAAATAAGTAACAAAATTGTAAAAATATGTCGAAAGATTAAAAACTATATACTTATTTATAATCTAACGAAAAATAATTATAACAAATATAAAATATATTTATTACATTACTCACCTTTACCATATAAAAAATTACATTACTCACCTTTTACAGGCATAAAGGTATCATACGACGTGACCAAGCAGGAGGGCAGTCGAGTGACGTCAGTGACGGTGGACAAAGACAACGCCCCTCTGGAGACGGACAAGTACTACCCCGTCACCGCTCCGGCGTATTTAGCTGATGGAGGAGATGGATTTACGGTAAACTATCCTTAACTTTATACCACTATGATATATACAATCTAATGCTATATAACTCCCCACACCGATTTCTGTGACGGCGGTGGCCGGTTTCATTGAAACCACGCCAGCTACGTAGGAGTTATTTTATAGTGGGTGTGTGCGCAGTACACAAGAGCATTTTCTCCTCCTTAACCAAGTGGGACGGAAAACAATATGTTTTCGAGTCCGACGATCTGACGCATGGATCATCTTTCTTGTCAGACAATCAGACAAGGTGATCAGACTGCATTGTCCTAAGTCTTAAGCAAACTTGGAAATGACATTTTTGTTGTTTATGATTTATGTGGCCATTTCTAAACTACTCGCTTATGAGGGAAGTTTACGAGCGAAGAAGAGGGTTTCGTAACTATCAACGCGCAATAGATTTTATTTGATTTACTTCAAAAGTTATTATCCGATTTCGCTAAAAATTGTTTCCTAAAAAGTTTTTAGCATGGTTTATCAGCATGGAAACTTATAAGTTCCTATCTCCTATAGTTTAGAAATGCCAGGGGGGGACCAAGTTACAAGCAACTTTGGGGGCCAATTACTCAAAAATTATCTACTTTGTAAAAAAGTCATGTATGAAACCTTGCATTTATTTTAAAAGATCTATTCAACGATACCCGACACGATGGGGTAGAATGAAAATAAATTTTTCATCCCTATTTCACATGTATGGAGAGCCACCCCTAAAACGTTAAATTATTATTATTTTATGATGGCATAAACGAGATCTATATACATTCTTTAACTATACCAAAATTCATTTATTTATATTCATTATTACAGAATCTAGAAGCGCGGACAGACAGACTGACAGAGCGAAAGGGTTCCTCAAGTATTACGGAACCCAAAAATGAGCAAAATCGGATAATAACTTTTGAAATAATTCAAACAAAGCCAAAAAATTAGTCCGATTGCCTATTATCAAAGTCCGTTGATAATAGGCAATCGGACTAATTTTTTTTATTGCATAAATGAATAGTACTCTTAAATATGAGTAACTTCTCAGAAGAAACCGTATATCAAAAGTCAATATTTTCAAAGGTACAGCGATTTGTATAAAAAATTTCGCGAGCCTCCTAAAAACGCTCCATACTAAAGTCGACCTACAAATGACGTCACTTGTAGGTCATAGTATATGAAGTAGTATATGAAGTATATGGCCGCCGGAATATATTTGTAAATATCTCCGATATTTGTGCGTTTAAGTTCATACTTACCATAATGAATGTTTTTGTATATGATGTGAGTAAACTAATGATGTAGGTTTTGTTTACCAATTTCGCAAAAAAAAATTTTTTTTTGGTACTTTTTAAATGTATTTTATTAGTAAACTACACATATAATAAAATATTTTTTTACATTTACCAAGTAGTAATGCCTCAATATTTCTGAATATATTAGTGAAACTAAATATTTCAGATGTAGTCCGATCCCCTATTAAGTTACCTATTTAGATATTAGCTAGACTACATATTATGTTATACTTTTTTCATTCACTTGTTTAGAAACGCATTTCAGATATGAGTAATGGTTATACTACGAGTATTAACGATAGGTGTCGGCTCCGATAGTTACGGTGATGGTTACAATTTACAAAACATAATTTCATTTTTACTTTATTTGATTAATAAAAAAATTACACCCACAAATACGCTAATACGCTAATCTTTTTCATCGATTAGTTGAAAAGCCACTTGACAGACAAATACAGCAACATGGAATAGCGTATCCGTAGTGTACCTAAATATTTTATTGAAAAAATATGTACGTATACGGGGTATTTAATATTAAAATAATGTTTTATTGCAGATGCTTAAAGAAGGCAAGCGGAATGTTCAATTTATTGGTCGGGAGCAGAAAATTCTAGAAGGCTACATACGAAAAAATTCACCATTAGACATACGTACAGATGGAAGAATTAGTGTTAAACAATAATTTTATTTAATGTTTTTAGTAAATTATTATTATTCAATATATTTTGATAAATATTGGTAAAAAGATGAATGATCACATATTATATTTATTTTATAATCCCTCGTCATTTCTTGATGAAACATCTAGTTAGAAATTGCTAAAAAAATAGCCCATGAAAATAACCCTACCTATTTTGAGGCATTGCTATTTATTAAAATACTACGACGCATCGCGCGGGTGCACTGAAAACTGCTGCGGCTGGGACTAAAAAAAAAACTTAGGCCTTGTCATCCATTATTGGATGGTTTATACTGTACTCTCCGAGCGAAGTAACCACTCTTGAAACACTGTAGTGCCTGGGACAGTCGGTTTTTAAATGTCGTACAGTTGCCCAACATATACCTACGACATTCTTACAACATAGTCAGCCTAGTCCAGAGGAATGACTGGTCAATACGTCTGGGGCCAACCATATGCGGGTTTCCTCGCAATGTTTTTCTTCACCGTTAGAGCGTCCGTATAATATACTTGAGATCTGAAAATGTATCATTGGTACACGTCACCACAACCTGGAAATCGAACGCACTCTCTCGAGTGCGAATCAAAAGGTCTACCCACTAGGGCACGGATCTGCGGCTGGGACGGGATACGGAATCCGGAAGGCCGGGGAAAATGAATAGAGTTGAAAATGAATAGTGTCGATTGTTGAGCTGTCAAAATATATGATATTGACATTTGATTCGACACTCGTGTGATCTGAATTTTCCCCGTTCCTACGGATTTCGGATCTGAGGGCACGGCAGTGCCCTCGCCAAGACGAGCTAAGCGAAGCGCAAGGGCACTACCAGACCACTTTGAAGCATTTCGTCGATTTTTTAAACCCTCATAACTTGGGTTTTGATTATACCAGATAAACAAAATTTCAGGATATGTTCTCAGTAGCAAACTTATTTAACATGTAAAGTAATGATTGCATAGGTTTTAAACTTTAGATTTTATTGATATCTAAAAACCCCCGATTTCGTTACTGAGTCACTGATGATCAACAAAATTATAGGATACTTCCAGATGTCCTAGAAAGTCGAAATTTGGTATGTAAAGTAATACTACTTTACATACCGAATTTCGACTTTCTAGGACATCCGAAAGTACCCTATAATTTTGACAATTTTTATGTTGTTTGTGTGCTAATACTAGCAAATAAACAACAGAAATTGACAAATTTGGAACTTTTAATCTCCTTAATCTAGGGGATGAAAATTTGTAAGAACTTTATCTACGCAAATTTTTACTCTAGAGGTCTAAAAATTGTTGTAGGGATCTGTGAAGTTAAGCATAGGGGTGTGAAGTTAGGCTTGTAGAGTTAAAGCGTGTAGAGTTAGAAGGTTGATAGTGCCAGAAGCTTGGTTTTAATGATATCTGATAACTTTTTGACAGTGCGAGTCATATAGTATCGTCTTGGCATCACTTTACATGAAAATGTTTTGGTGGGATCATAATATAGTCCGAACCTGAAATCCGTTTAAAGATCTAAGTGAAAAGAAAAAGAAGCGACTTCATTTTCTACAATGTAAAGTTTATGTTTCTTGTTTTCTACAAATAATCCCTAGCTTGGAAGATCTAAATTAATTGTAGAGTTTGAAACTTAAAGGGAGTCATACTGGACTGGACTGGATCCAAGGTCCACCAGACTACCCTTATATTTTTACAAATAAAATGCATATTATGTCACCGTAAAATTGTAAAAACCGTTACATTGTAAAATAACTAACGATATTGCAAAAATATGTCTAAATATTAAAAACAATATATTTATAATTCGAAAAATAATGTGTTAAATTATAGGCAGCATATTCGCGTTGGAAATCTATCAACATTTTACAATCTAACGGTTTTTACAATTTTACGGTGACATATACATACTGTAGTATTGTATACAATAAACATACCTGATAGTTTAAGAGCTAGAGAAGGCGCTTGAGGCAAGCTGAAACCTTGTTCTAATACATGTCATGTTGTACCCTAACATGAGACTGCAGGACAGGCTGAAAGTGATATTTTTTAATCCCAAAAATATGTTTGAGGCAATTTGAAAATTTAATATAGTGTTAGTTAATTATTTAAGGAGTTGGGGAAAATAAAGCCAGAACACTTAGTCGGGGCCATAGATGTATTATATTAAAAAGAGGGTCGCGGCTTTAACCTTTACATTCCAGTGTAAAAGTAAGTAAATTGGAAATGTTCTGACATCTCTAACAGTTCTTTTATGAACTACGATCGTATTATGAAGATCGTATTATAAAAACATAACATAATTCAATACGACCGCACTCACACACACACGCACACACACACACACACACACACACACACACACATACATACACATATCCCATTTTTCACACACAATCGTTTTTTCATCGCTTCATTTCAGAAACACACTTGCATGCTTTTAATGTTAACTATACTAGCAAAAAGTATGGGGGGCCTGGAGATCTATATTACAGGCCTGGCTTAGTTTAGACTCCAGATCTCCCACAAGTTACATTTTTTTGTGTAAACTATTTATGTTTTAAAACTAAGATCAACTGTAATTTGTGGAGATGAAATAAACGTTTTTATTATTATTATTATTATACCTATATTTCCGTTGTCTGGTACCCGAACTGGTTCTTTGCGAACTTACCACGGGACCAGATTGACGTGGTGTGAAGGCGTCCATTGATATTATTACTATTATTATTATGGTATAGGTTACATAATATTATTATGATAAACTTAAAGATGATTGTATCATTTTCTTATAGATACTTTTGGCCCTTTTTTATCAGACATTCAATCTTCAATTTTCTAGACCACTGAGAAGATGAAAGCTTCACGTGTGTACTAAAATAATATTATAAAAAAAAATACAAAATACGAATTACAAACTAATATTCTATGTTAAAGAACTTCGTATTTTACCGCTTTTAATTTTAAAATAATATAAAATTTGTTAGAGACCTTCTATTTAATAACATTAATTATTTATAACGGTTATAACTTCGCAAACAGATTCACAAAGGCCTCTCGCAGTTGTAATTTTTCCGAACTGAAATGAAATTTCTTTCGTAGTATTCAATTGCTTCCGGGCTCCGGCTAACCTTTTATTTGAATGGCGTGCGTTTAAATTTATAATATTGCTTTAAATTCAAAAGTTTTCACTCAAAAAAGTTTTTACAAAAGCTTTTAATCAACATTTTAATATTATTAAGTTGTGGTGAGTTTCCTGTACATTTGAAAAAGACGTGTTGGTAATTATACATATATCTAAACACATTTTTTACTTTGATAACGTTGTTGCTATTTATACATGTATATTATAAACAAAAAGCTGTCGTAGCTTTTTACACTAGTGTAATTGTAATGACTAGACCGAATTACCATATTTTATTTTGACGAGCTCTTTGGTTCAGTAGTTAGGCCAAACCGGAGATCGCGGGTTCGAAACCCGCCGAAGAACAAAAATTTTTCTACTAATAAATGTGAAAGTATGTGCGGATGGATGGATGGATGGATGGACGGATGTTTGTTACTCTTTCACGCAAAAACTACTTGAGTAATTCGATGTAGTTTGGTATGGTAGTAGTTTAAGCTCTGAATTAAAATGTAGGTTTTTTTTTATACCGACCAATAATAGGTACAGTGTTCCCGAAGGACTATATTTACGCGGGTGGAGCCGCGGGCAACAGCTAGATTATAATATTAGTAACAGCCTCCGTGGTCTAGTGGTTCGAGCATTGGCTCTCGACTCGGAGGTCGTGGGTTCGATTCCCACAAGGGAACAACAAAAAATGTTGTTTCCAAGTTTGGTTAGGACAATGCAGGCTGATCACCTGATTGTCTGACAAGAAAGATGATCCATCCGTTGGATGGGCATGTAAAAAGTCGGTCCTGCACCTGATCTCTCGCCAGTCGTGTCGGTCATCCGTCCCACTGGGTTACGAGAGTAAAAGGAAGAGAGAGTGCTCTTGTGTACTGCGCACACACCTGGGCACTATAAAAATCACTCCTGCGTAACTGGCCTGGTTTCAATGAAACCGGCCACCGTCACCGAGATCGGTGTGGGAGTTATTATTATTAGTATAATTGGTGTAGTTGGTTTCTGTAATACCCCGTCAAGACCGAAGTAGGCCAAGGAAGTGCTCCGCGAAGTAACGCGAAGTATGATAATGCGAAACGAAGTGCGTGCCCACACTGTCTTATTCGACCAACCTCGGTCTACTTCGTGAATAGTCTGGACGAGGTGTTAGATCTTACTTTAATTAGGGCACCGCCTGAGCTGCGACGCAAAAGAGACGCATCGAGGAACAAAAGCGTCATCAGGGTGATGAGAAGGTGGGTCTATAGGGCAATGAGAGTGGCACCCTTTGAGTGACATATTACAGCTTACTAGGTCTAAATCTAATACCTATAATTAAATTTAAAATAATTTAACTAACACTAGATTTTAAGTAGGTACAACAAACTTCTAACAAAATTTAAAATGTAAAATTAAGGACTATGAAATAAAAGGTTTATTTATTTATTATTATATTATGATTTGGTCGAAATCTAATAGGACGAAATTTGATATAATAGACTAATGCTTTTAATAGACCTCTGAAAATGGTCAAAAATAAAATAAATTTATAGTAGGATGAAACCCATTGGAAAAGGAAGAGAATATAACAAAAATAAAAGGAAAAATAATTAACGGGCGATTTGAGGTCGGGAAGTGAAGGGGTGAGTTTTTAAGGGTAGAAAACGGTTTATCCTGATTTCCGGCAAAACTATAAGTCCTATGGAAAAAAGTCAAATGACAAAGTTGTAGGTAATAAAAAGATTTACAACTTTTGTGTTTACGTTTTTTTCACATGACCACAAAATTTATGTGAAAATTTCAAATAACTAAGTTTGTGGTTTTTTATTTTTATCTTGTACAAAAACTTGTACCTTTTTATGTCTCAAATATACAGTAATTTTTTGACTTATGTTTATGTTTTCACCTTATTTTGACTTAATATCGAAAAATTAACCCTACTTTTGAATCGAAAATTCTCGCGTCAACATATCATCATTTTTTTTAAAAATTGGTGGGCGTCTTGTTTCTTTGAAACATATACTTTCTGATACTGCAAAAATATAAAATATAAACATATAACATATATAAACATTACCATAGTAAATGTTCTCAGAAAATGCATAGAAAAGAACAAGTAGTAAGGCTCAGACCCTCCTAGCCCCTTTCCCGCTTGTTTATGAAATAACTTTTGATGGGCTAAAATTATCCGTAGGTCACTCAGGTATACAAGTTAACTTAAAATAGCAATAAATAGACATCTATGCACATAATTTAAAGAAGATTCGACAACTTACTCAAAATATTGTAGATGTCTTATTTGGGCTAGGCCATGCAACCTATTCTTTTCTTTGCATTTTCTGAGAACATTTACTATGGTAATGTATATATTTCTTTGCATAATCAATTATTATTTTTAAACAAAAAATTAAACCGACTTCCAAAGTAAAAATACACAAAAAAGTATGAAATAAAACTTAATCTCTAAATAATTCCCCTTTCAAATTCGGCTAAAATTTTTACTATTTCTCTACTCAATCTTATTAATTTTGAAATCGGCACCAGCCCAAACAATATTCTACAATATTTTATCCCACCAAAAACATTTTCATGTAAAAAAATTATGCCAAGACGATACCATATGACTAGCACTGTCAAAAAGTTATGAAATCTCATGTAAAACCAAGCTTCTTACCCTACACGCCTTAACTCTGCAAGCGTAACTTCACAAACTCGACACCTTAGTCATTTTATGTGGCCTGGCCATTTCGCTACATTCACTTGGCCGTAAGGAGAAAAATTTATAATCGACTGTTTTTCTATTATACTCTCTTATAATAACGAAATGGCCAAGCCACATAAAATGACTAAGGTGTAGAGTTTGTGAAGTTACGCTTGCAGAGTTAAGGCGTGTAGGGTAAGAAGCTTGGTTTTACATGAGATTTCATAACTTTTTGACAGTGCTAGTCATATGGTATCGTCTTGGCATAATTTTTTTACATGAAAATGTTTTTGGTGGGATTTCACTTCTTTTTGTAAGTTGTTATAACAGAATTGTTATTTTCTTTTTCTTTTTTTTTTGGGTGTATTTCTTTCACAACAGAGACGCTTTTTTTCTGCCCACTCTCCCTTTGCCTTTTTTTGGGTTCCGTAGTACTTAAGGAACCCTTATAGTTTCGCTCTGTCCATCTGTCTCTCTGTCTGTCCGCGCCTCTAGCTCCTGTAATTATGAATATAAATTAATGAAATTTGGTGCAGTTATAGATTGTGTATAGATCACGGTTTTGGGATCATAAAAAAATAATAATTTTATATTTTAAGGGTGGCTCTCCATACATGTGAAGTGGGGATGAAAAATATTTTTTCACTCTACCCCATCGTGTGGGGTATCGTAAAATAGGTCTTTTAAAATAAAGAATAAAGGCAAGGTTTCATACGTTACTTTTTTAAAAAATTGACCATTTTCGAGTAATCGGCCTCCAAAGTAGTTTGTAAGGTGGTCCCCCCCCCCTAGCATTTTTAAACTATATAAGATAGAAACTTGCTAAAAACTCTTTAGGAAAATTATTGTGAACCAAATCGGACGGTTACTTTTGGAGTAATTAAAAAAAAAGGATATTACGCGTTTATAGTTACGAAACCCTCCTTAGATAATATGTCCTGACATGCTCTTGGTTTGGTTTTTCTTTGTTGGCTTACTATTTACAATAAGTGGCAGATTAGGGCGATACTTGGCTCTTAGTCGATTATATTCGACTACAGCTGACTCTTGTGTTTTAATACAACTGAAGTGAATATTTAACTAGGTGAACGCCTTGCGAATTAGTCACTAGAGAATGCTACATAAGCCTGCTCACAAGAGTACGTATAGTACGTACATACGAGAGTACAAGACGTATTCTTGGGCAACAGTAGTCGCTTTTCATCAGGCGTATCACGTTTGCTCCCTTTTATCATATTAAACAATAATATCACGGTATTTCCGTAATATTACACTGGAACAATCTATCTATCTTCTAATATATAAAATTTCCAAGTCTCAATGTTAGTACTCCTCCGAAACGGCTTTACCGATTTTTACCAAATTTAATATGCGTATTCAGTAGGTCTGAGACTCGGCTCTATCTATTTTCCATACCCCTAAGTGATAAGGGTTGTTCACCCTTAATTTTTTTTTTAATTTTTGGACGAAATCTTTTGTTTTTATTTTTTTATAATGTGGTAATTAAAAATACATACAATCCTAAATTTTTACTTTTTTATCACCATTTTTTTTTAGCCATTTTAGTAATTTAATCATTTTTCATCCCGCTCGATAACTGATCAATTATAGTGTTTTTAACTTTTAATAAGGCAACAACGTTTGCCGGGTCAGCTAGTAATAATATAACTTTAATATATTGCAACGTAGGTACGTAATACAAATTACAATACAAATTTTCATTATCTGATAGTACTTCAAACAAGCAAATCTTGTAAATATGAATTGAGATTCTCGGAAACGGCTTTCAGTATTTCAGCTACTAGGCGACAGACTTTTGCGTTAATGGCAAATTGATCGCGGGTTCGAATCCCAGTCAGACGATTTTTTTTAATTCTATATTATTCTATGTAATAGGGTTTCGTAATACTCGAGGAAACCTTATAAATTTACTGTGTCCGTCCGTCCGTCTCCGTCTGTCTGTCTGTCCATTGTTTCAGCTTCTGTTATCCTACTAATATTACAAATGTGAATGTTTGTGAGAATGGATGGATGTTTGTAACTCTTTCACGAAAAACTACTGAATGGATTTCGATGAAATTTGATACGGTAGTAGTTTAGGCTCTGGATTAGAACATAGGCAATTTTTTATTCTGAAAAAGTGGGATACGCTATTTACGCGAGCGGAACCGCGGGCAACAGCTAGTTATGAATATAAATTGATGAAATTTGGAACAGTTATGTAATATGTAACTTAAATGTCACTTTTGGCATCATAAAATACTTATTTTATATTTCAGGGGCTTCATACATGTGAAGTGGGGATGAAAAATATTTTTTTATTGTTAGCCATTAATGTGAGGGGTATCGTTGAATACGTCTTTTAAAATAAAGGCAAGGTTTCATACATTACTTTTTTACAAAGTCAACAATTTGGAGTAACTGGCATCCAAAGTGGTTTACATTGTCGTCGCTTGAATTGGAATCTAATTGACGTAATATTTAAATAGGTACCTAATTATTTCCCGAGTATTCTTTAGTAATTTAAACGGAAAATACATACGGGTAAAATTAACAAGTGCAATAAAATATATCGATAAAGATTAAAAAAAATATTGTGTTTTTTGTTGTTAATAAAGGGATACATTTTATTAAATTTTATTGTTATTATCGGATCCCTAATAACAACAACAATTTTCAGGCCTCTAGCTAAATTTGTGGTAATATTATAGAAACTTCCATCCTGTAGTTTATTTAAATTTTCCGTTCAAAATCAGAATATTCGGGAAATAATTATTTCAATCAATATTAGTCAATTAGTTTACAAGCCTAGCGATGAACGACGACATAACTTATATAGTTCACAATAACGCGATAGATGGCGCTTTCACAGATAATTTAATTTAACTCCCTTGTTTAAGGGGTTGGAAGATGAAAGTTCCAATTTTGAGAATTTTTATGTTGGTTGTGTATTAATACAATCTTACGTAACAAATTTCAGCTTTCGAGAACATCCGGAAGTACGATATAATTTTGTTGATCATCAGTGAGTCAGTGACGGAATCTGGGGTTTTTAGATATCAATAAAATCTAAAGTATAAGACGCAGGTAATCGAAACTTTACATGTTTAATGAGACCGCTGATGGGAACAAATCCTGAAAGTTTCATTTATCTGGTACAATCCAAACTCAAGTTATGAGGGTTCAAAAAATCGACGAAACACTTCGAGAAAAGGTGGTTTGGTAGTGCCCTTGCGCTTCGCTTGACGTCTTGGCATGGGGGCACTACCGTGCCCCCAGATACAACTTACGTTCATATTTGCTGGTACCGACTTCAAAATTAATAAGATTGAGTAGAGAAATGGTAAAAATTTTAGCCGAATTTGAAAGGGGAATTATTTAGAGATTAAGTTTTATTTCATACTTTTTTTTGTATTTTTACTTTGGAAGTCGGTTTAATTTTTTGTTTAAAAATAATAATTTCACCCTTTTTAGTGATATATTTTGTTAAGTTATTAATACGTCTTAAGAACGTCTAAACTAAACGATCGAATGTATAATTAAATACTCGCCAAGCTTCCATTAGGTATTGCTATTAAGATGATGATGATGATTACTGTAAGTTATAAAGTGGCATATGCTTGCAGTTCTTTAAACAATGCCGAAATTTCCAAACGCACATCTTTAAAGACTGAGGAGTTCTGTACAGTGCTTTTGGATCCAGGGTATACCTAGGTACAATATCTTATTTTTTTTGTAGTATATGCTTGTGTTACTTCAGTAAAAGTCAAAATCACTATATGTGTGGATATAAATTTTGAGGAGTTCCCTCGATTCCTCATGGCTCGCATCATCAGGTTTCCACTTTAGTGACTAAAGGACTAATTTCGAATTAAACCCTTTACAACAACAAAAGAATTTTGCAAATAGGTTCATAAACGGCAGAGTAATGTTCAATGATCTCCGTGTTAGTGTAAAATACTATGAGAAATACCTTTTATATCATCATAATCTGATGATGTATGGTGTGATAGTGGTGATGATGATGATGATTACTCTAACTGACAAGGTGGCATATGCTTGCAGTTCTTTAAACAACGCCGAAATCCCCAAACATGTATCTATAAGGAGTCAGGAGTTCTATTCTGTACTTTTGGATCCAGGGTATACCTTGGAGCAAAATCTTACTTTTTGGTAGCATATGCTTGAACTACTTCAGAAAAAGTCAAAATCACCATATGTGTCCATATAAATTTCGAGGAGTTCCCTCGATTCCTCATGGATCCCATCATCAGGTTACCACTTTGATATCAAAAGGACTAATTTGGGATTACACCCTATACATCACAGAAAAAATTTTGAAAATCGGTCCACAGGCGGCGGAGTAATCGTTGAACATACAAAAAAAAATATATATATACAGCCGAACGTATAACCGCCTCCTTTTTTGGGAAGACGGTTAAAAAGAATAGATTTCAAAGAACAAGAAGCCCTTTTTAAAAAAGCGGATATTTTGACGCGAGAATTTTCGATTGAAAATTAGCGTTAATTTTTCGATATTAAGACAAAATAAGGTGAAAAAATAAATATTTGAAATCAAAATAATTACAGTGTATTTAGGACGTAAAAGTGTAAGTTTTCACCAAATTTCGTGAAATAGTTTTTTTTTGTACAAGATAAAAATAAAAAACCAAAAACTTGGTTACTTATTTGATTTTTTCACATAAATTTTGAGGTTATATGAAGAGAGTGTAAATACAAAAGTTGTAGATCTTTTTATTACCTACAACTTTGCTATGTAACTTTTTTCCATAGGACTTGTAGTTTTGCCGGAAATCGAGATAAACCGTTTTCTACCCTTAAAAATTCACCCCCTTTACTTCCCGACCTCAAATCGCCCGTAAATTATTTTTCCTTTTATTTTTGTTATATTCTCTTCCTTTTTCAATAGGTTTCATCCTACTATAAATTTATTTTGTTTCAAAACCTATTGGCACTGGTCTAGATAAGTGTAGCAACAGTGTAGTAACAACTGACATAGCGAAGCTTATGTCAAATCCCATACGATATTCGTTTTAGATTAGCGATGGAAACTTTTTTAAAAGCTTTGGGCAAAAAGTGGTACACCAGTTCTGCGATCAGACATTGGGAATCTTCTAAGGGTTAACACCAAAATAAAACGATACGTGAGTTATGTCGCTGCATTTTTAAGATATCTATTCAACATTTAACTTTATACATTACGCAATAAAATACACGTTTCATATGACATCAGTCATATGCGCTGTGCAACGCGGTGCAACCTGACATCCAAACTCTTTCAATGAGCCGTGCAACTTCTTATGTAATTAATAAAGTTCAGTTTTAAATACCCGTCTTAAAAATGCAGCGCCATGTCGCTTTTTTAGTGTTCCGTACCCAGAAAGGAAAAAACGGAACCCTTACAGGATCACTTTGTTGTCCGTCTGTCTGTCAAGACCCTCTTTCTCAGGAACGTGTGGGGGTATCAAGCTGGATTTTATATCAAATACTCAAGTCAACTGTCCCTTGGTGCTGTAAAAATATTAAATTTATAAGCCAAAGCAATCAAAAGATACAGCTGTTTATGCCGCAAATTTTCGACAGTCGCAAGGGAATCAAAACCTACAGGATGCTTCCCGTGAACTCAGAAGCAACATCTTATAGCATAAAGGAAAAATTGCGAAAACTGTAAATTTTTAGTTACATCATTACTTAGTAAAAATATTTTTAATAACTTTAAACTTTCTCTCAAACAAAAACCTCATGAACGCGTAGAAGTATTATATTAAAATTCATATACTACTCAGGTCTGTAATACCTTTGAGTGTAACAAAATCACTACTGATATGTACGGAACCCTAGGTGCGCGAGTCTGACTCGCACTTGGCTGTTTTTTTTTGTTTATATGGCGTCGGCATAATATAACCATTTGCCAGTGTCAAGTTAAGAGGCGGAAAATAGAACATTCGTCCAAATTTTCATCACCGTATTTCTAAATCGTCAAGTCCAAATAAATAATCAGGGTAGTCAATTAGTCAAGTCAGTCGATTCAATAAAGTGGTAGACCCTTTACTGAAACTTCCTTGGGAGTTTTGGCAGGAAACTCAATTTAGCACGCATTTTGTAGTTGTACTAGCTTTTGCCCGCAGCTTCGCTCGCGTCAGAGGGAACGCTTGTTCGGGAAAATACCAATACCAAAATTGAATACATAATGGTGTAGGCACTGCACAGCCGTATCAGTTGTATTTTATTTGAATGTTTCCTGCGACTTCGTAGGTACACTCAAGAATTCTACTGAGAACTGTACCATAAATAAAATTTAATAAGCTGCAAAAAGTATTCTGTGTTAATTCTGGATAAACTACTACCATACCAAATTTCATCAAAATTCTTTACGTGTTTTCTTTACTTTACTTTATTGCATGTAAAACTAAACATATTATTATGTACTTACAAACTTTTGCGTTTAGGTATAATATTAAGTAAGGATTTCTTTGTAGCCGATAATTAGTATTTTAACGATTTCGAAAATCTTTTGAATGGGAAGACGTTGTGGACTTTGAACTTAATAAAAATAATTTGGATTGTGATCGCCCATCCTAGTTGGGAGTTGGGACCACGAGTCACGACAGAGTTTGTTTTTGAGTTTTACAGTACGACCACGAAGCCATCTAGCTTCTCACTTATTCCTCATATAATAATCATACACACTAATGATTAGGATTAACCTAGGTAAAGTTTTAACCAATTCAAATATCTGGTTATTTTATAGCATTTTATACTACGTTATTTTTTAGATTGATAAAACTTTCCGTAGGTGTGAACCAATTGAATTGAAATACCTACACAAAATTATAAGCAGAGCTATCCTAATTCCTATCCGCGTGGAATCCGTAGGTAGTTAGGTACCCAAAAAATTTCCGCGATAAAAAGCGAGTCCTATGTATTTATCCAAGGGCTAAACTACTACGGTAACAAATTTTATAAAAATCCGTTCCGTAGTTTCTGAGATTAGCGCGCACAAACGTACAGATCAAAAATCTGGGTTAAAAACTAAAAACCTATGTTTTAAACACTGATAAATCAAGCACAAATAAATTAAATATTACATATTAAGTATAACAACAAAAGAGAAAGAATAATAATACCTACACTCAAAATATTCTACTGAAATAGTATGTAATATAATAAGTATTATGAATATAATTAATATAACAATCGCAAATATTTAGGTGCCTAGTTTTTCAAAGAGATTTTCCCTCTTTTTAATATTATATATATCTATGGATTTTCATCAAATTTAACTTTGGCATTCTTGTCAGATTTATTTTTCAACATGATGACAATATATTATGTCAAAATAAAAATAAAGCTTCCCACTCACGGGCTATCGATTGCTGCGATCAAATTGGAAAATAATTCGTATTTGAAAGTAAATTGCTAACGACAAACTATTGAAAGTAAATTGCTAACACAAAATGATTAGTGTAAGACCTACCAGCTAGTGGAACAAAATTTACGCGTATATATACGAGTTTCATATAAAAAGTATAGTAAGGTGGTCCTAGGATCTCAGACTATATATAATTTTTATCTAAACCGATTTACTTGCAACTACGAACCCAGTAAATGTTTAAATTGTAAAGACTAAATCGATCGATCGCTTGTGTGTGGGAAGCTTTATATCAAAAGCACTTAAGGAGTATTTATATCAACTTAAAAGCAAATCGCTCCCAAGCAACTTTCTTTCCCTTTTTATTCCCGTTAGCGGACGAATTTCAATAAACTATGATACACGAATTCCATCAATTCTGTTACATAATGTTTGTGCAAAATATGAAGTAGATTGGACCAAGGAATCACGTTGCCCCATACAAACTGTTTTACCCCTTTTCACCCCCTTAGGAATCGAATTTCGAAAAATCCCTTCTTATCGGATCCCTACGCATTACAATGAGCAAGCCCTGCAAGTTTCAGGTCTCTACTATCAGCGGTTTAGGCTGTGCGTTGATCCGTCAGTCATTCAGGACAAAGGATTTTATATGTATAGATCACTTGACTGTGACTTGCCTACACTTATTTACAAACATACATAATATTACATACATACAAATACGCGCCAAAAACATAACCCTTCTTGGCAGCCGGGTAATAAGCCCAGATTAGCCAAAATAAAGCATTTAAAAGTACATAGAAAGTAATTGAACGTCGAGAAACTTGTGGGTATTTTATTTTTCGCTACTGTATTAAGAGCATACCTGGTTGTAACTACATTATGCCAGCCTTTGTCGCCGACCGTTCTAAAGAGAGTGCCGATAAGGATTTATTATTTAAGTAAATGGATCAAAAGAATGAAGTGCCACGGCAAAATGACAAAATATAAGCTTTTAAAATATTATTTAAGAACTTTTACGTCGGTTTATTTCGATTTTAGTTTTTAACATTACGTAGGAGAGAGGTTGAAATTTGAAAATCTAAAGCATTGATTATACAGATTTATACTAGATCTAGAGGTTGAACAGGGAATAAAACTTTAGGTCTACTTATTAAAAAAAATCTGGTATGCCTAATTTTGTACAGTGCGACCATGTTTCTAATGGTTTTCGACAGTTGTATTTTTTTATACATCTGGAGATTCTGCTAAAACTTCTTATTTTTCAGATTTTCAGAAACTAGAATGGTGTTCTGATTCTGCTAAAATCGTAGGATTCTGCTAAACCCGGACACACTACCGGGCAGTGTCGTGTGGTTCCTATAACTCCATTCCTATCGGCTTCACTTACCACTTTTGAAGACCCTCATCTAAATCTCTACCTATAAAGGCTAGGGTTTCCCTATGAAGGAGAACCAGCCTTCGCTACTGCTACCGGACGCCGTGCGGCGAAAGTCGAATGCTACAAAAGCTGGGGTTTGCGGTTTTAGTAACTCGCGGCCTCGCCGAATTTCTATATACATGGTCGATTTTGGAAAATGTGCATATTAATATGTGTTAAAAAAGAATTTGTTAAAAAATATACATTTGTATCGCAAAAAACCGGCAAATGTGACGCCTTTAACAAATAGTTATTGGTAGATAGGTTATTGAAACCGGCCGTTAGTCTCTTGTGTAAATCTCACATAAGAGGTAAAAGAACCCATTTAATAAAAAATTATATTTCGACCACATGGCGACCTCTAGTCTATTCTAAATATATAAAAGCCAAACCTGACTGACTCTGATCTATCAACGCAGAGCCGAAACTACAAAACGGGTTTTGCTGAAATTTGGCATACAGATAAGTAGTTGTAATGACGTAGGCATCCGCTAAGAAAGAATTTTTGAAAATTCGCCCCCTAAGTGGGTGAAAAAGGGGTTAAAATTTTGTATGGAATCCGAACTTCATGCGGCCGATGTCGCGGGTAAAAGCTAGTTTTTTTATAAATTCTCAACTAAAATATTATACAACCTTGAATTTCAAACGCAGTAAAAGTAGTTTAAATAAAATCCACTCAAGGATCTTCTATTTATATATTGCGGAATTAGTGAAATGTGTATCAGACTCAAAAATAAACTATAGTATATTGTTAGTACTACCGTAGTAACTGAATTTGTTTCGGTTTTGTCTCGCGTACAATGAGATTGCGTTACTTGCCGGTCTTTCAAATAAAATAATGATATTATAAAACTTATTTATTTATTTACTTTTAAAATATTTTGCTGGCAGAGCAATAGTTATTTCGAACGGGTCGTTTGAAATCTTTTACTGGCGCCATGACTAATGATTAAATTTAAAAAAATAAGCAACCTCTGAATTATTAAGCAGTGAGCTGATGTTGGTGATGAATAAGAAAACTCTCGATCATATTGTCAGCTTTCAAACAAGTAAAACTATATCAAAATCGGTTCAACCGTTTGGGAGGTACGATGCCACGAACAGACACACACATACAGATAGACACGTCAAACTTATAACAGCCCTCTATTTTTATCGGGGCCGAAAAATTGATGTTAAAAGCAGTTTGAGTGCCTCATAATATTTGGGCCTCTTTTTTTTCGTGATTTTGATGAAAAGTGGATTTTTCTCGATGATTCTGTTACTTTAGAGCAAAACAAATTTCATATTCGGATTCATGGACCAAAACTTTGTGAGGTATCATGTACTTTAGCCACTCAGCTCATTGTGGGCGGTCCATCTTGTTTTATGGCCTACCTACTCGCCTATAAAGTTATGAGAAGAGTAACGAAATACGACAGACATACAGACGGATGGACAGAGCGAAAATATTATAAAAATATAACTCTGCCCCCACACCAATTTCGGTGACGGTGGCTGGTTTCATTGAAACCAGGCATTTGCGTAACTACGCAGGAGTAATTTTATTGTGCCTAAGTGTGAGCGTAGTTCACAAGAGCACTCTCATTCTTTACTCTCATAACCCAGTGGGACGGATAACCGACACGACTGGCGTGAGATCAGGCGCCGCCCGCGCAGGTCAAACTTTTTTAACATGGCGTATGGATCATCTTTCTTGTCAGACAATCTAGTGATCAGTCTGCATTGTCCTAACCAAACTTGGAATCAATATTTTTTGTTGTTCAATGCGGGAATCGGCCCCACGACCTCCGAGTCGAGAGCCAAGCTCTAACCACTAGACCACGGAGGCTGTTGTGAACTTTTAAGGGTTCCTGGTATATAACGGAACCCTAAAAAGCGTTCCTCTCATAATGACGTGGCCCCGCCAATCATCATCAGGCACATGCCGTCGAGATATACGATGTGTTACACGTTACAGAGCTCCGTAGCCTAGTGGGTAGACCGTTTGGTTCGCACTCGAGAGAGTGCAGGTTCGAACCCCAGGTTGTGGCGTGTACCAATGCGACTTTTTCAGATCTCAAGTACATTATACGGACGCTCTAACAGAGAAGGAAAACATCGTGAGGAAACCCGCACATAGTTAGCCCCAGACGTATTGACTAGTTCATTCCTCTGGACTATGATATAGATGATAGGCTGACTATGTTGTGAGAATGCCGTATGTGCTTGGGCAACCATACGACATTTAAAAAAACCAACTGTCCCTGGCACTACAGTATTTCAAGAGTGGTTACTTCACTCGGAGAATACTGTATAAATCATCCATTAACGGATGCAAAAGGCCTAAGTTTTCACGTTACGCGACCAATTTAAGAAGTACGTCAATCTGCTTTAAATTTAATTTCCTCGACCGTACAATAAAAGGTGGTAGATGTTTGTTTTGTGTTTGTAACATATTTTATACATAACAAACACTGACACGACACATTCTTGTTTGTAAACAAAGACAATTCGCAGAGTTGGCAATTTTAGTCACGATTCCACAATTGAATATAGCTTCGGAGTTCGATAAAATTTCAATATTTTCATAACTGAGCTGAGTCGCACGAGCCAATTAATTTAGCAATTGATTGTCTATTGTTTTCATAAATATATTGCTCAATAAATAAAAAGTGAAGGCTGTACACGATACAGAAACAAAAATTAATGTTTAGCAGTTTGTTGGCCCCCATAATTTGTTCGTTATATATAATAATAATTACGCTTAGTTTAATACGCTTTGTAGTTATTTTAATAAATAATGTTTTATTAACAGTAATGATTAAATATATTCGTGTCGGTGTAAAATACAATAATGGTTCCTTGTAGTTACAACGGAACACTAAAAATATTCCAACCTGTTTTGTAACTTCAAAATATGCACTTAATTACAAAGTACCCATAAAATTTTATATTGTTTTATAATTATCAAGTAATGATTCCTCAATATTCAGAATATATAAATTAAACTAAATATTTTACATGTACTCAACTATTATATTACTAGCTTTCTATTGCTTTATATAAGATCCGGTAAAATCAATTACGGATGGATATTTTAGGCAGAAAAATAATAGGGGATCGGACTACATTTAAAATATTTCGTTTCATTAATATATTCAGAAATATTTTATGTGTAGTTTAGTAATTAAATACATTTCAAAAGTACTAAAAAAATATTTTTTTTGCGAAATTGGGAAACAAAACCATCATATGTATTTAGTTTACTTACATCATATACATAAACATTCATTATGGTAAGTATGAACTTAAACGCACAAATATCGGAGATATTTACAAATATGTTCCTGCGGCCGTATACTTCATACACCATAACCTACAAGTGACGTCATTTGTAGGTCGACTTTAGTATGGGGCGTTTTACGAGACTTGCGAAATTTTGTATACAAATACGCTCTACCTTTGCAAATATTAACTTTTGACATACGGTTTCTTCTGAGAAGTTACTCATATTTAAGAGTACTATTCATTTATGTAATACTAGCGACCCGCCCGGCTTCGCACGGGTACAATACTGATACAAATACTACAGAATGTCTTTAAACCTCTAACAAAACGGGCAAAATTTAGTCAAAACAAACAGAAACAAATTAATATAGGTACCTACTAAAACTCAATGAAATAAGTAGGTGGGTATACTTTTATCGTATGAAATACCTATACTCTTCAGGACTAACAATAAAACAAACACTAAATAAATAGGTATTCAAGTATCTATCCATCATAGTTACAACGAACACAAAACAAAAAATTTACTCATAGATGATAGAAGTCATAGATCTAAACTCCCCCCGCACGCGCACCCCCGCCTTGGTGACGCCCACTTCGCAACGGGCCGTGTCGTGCAGCACAAAATCGTAATATTTTAATTTCGCCATAACTTCAAAACCAAACGTCCAATTTTAATCATTCTATGACCAAATATTATCTACATAAACTGTACTTAGTGATGAAATAATTTATTTTGATAAGGATTAATAGCATGAGTAAAATAAACGCGTTTAAATGTAGTCCAAAAAATTCAAGATTTCTAAATAAAAAAATGGTTGTTGTGCCTCACTCGACATAGATAGGTATAGTGTGTTGCGGACTTTTTTGTAGATATTTATAAGATATACAATTAGTTAGAACATTTTATGGTTCTATCTTTTATAGTTAAGGCAGCGTACGCAAAATAAGTAACTTTTCTGGTTGATTTTTTTACACCTTGTGTCCGAAAAACCCAAATATCTTACGGAACCCTATTTTTTCCAAAATAAAATTTAGCCTATGTTACTCGTGGATAATGTAGCTTTCGAATGGTGAAAGAATTTTTGAAATCGGTCCAGTAATTTTTGAGCTTATTCATTACAAACAAACAAACAAACATACAAACAAAGTTTTCCTCTTTATAATATTAGTGTAGATAAAAAAATCAGTCCGCTTGCCTATTGTCATACTGGAAAAAAATCTTCCTTTATATGGGTGAGTTTATGTGAGCCACCCACACATGAGATGATTTTTACTTGAGTATGACAATATTTTTTTGCCTAAACGTCGTTATAATATGCAGTTGATCATATAGGTACCCAAAATATCTGTAACTGATACTACCAAACCTTATATAATACAACTATCTTGTACTTAACAATAGCGAGGCAGGTATAAAGTATGCTTTGTGTAACTGTTCCAGGTAAACTTAGTACTAATTACTCTACCTCATACTAACTTTCATTGTTATCCTTGACAAATTATCCTACTAATGTATGATAGAGCATTTGCAACTTTATTTCTTAGAGGGATAGAGTTTAAAATCAGTTGCACTATTAATCATCAATGGTATAAAATGATTGTACAATGACTTTAGTCAGTGTCAAACGAGTAACAACAGTCTTGAGACGTCGACACTCACTATTATTTATTTATTTATATTGTAACTATTGTTACGTGTTTTATGTTTTATTATGTAATGTTATGTAAATCGTGAAACTCGATACTATCATAGTGCTGCAATAGTAAAAATGTGCAATTTATATGTCACGTGGACATTGTGTTTTGTGAGTTTAGTGTTGGTGCAAGGTCACAGGGGCGACACTCTCTACAAATGACAGTTCGAGCACCGACAAATGTCAGTTATGTTGACTTAAGCCTAGGGTTGACATCGAATTAATTTAAAATATTTATTTACGCCCGCGTAAATATTATACTTTTTACGCGGGCGAAGCTGCGGGCAACAGCTAGATACTTAATATGAAAAGGGAAATCATACCTACCTACTTTAATCCACGTCTCAGTTATTTATTGTACCTACTGCGTATGATAAAGGCAAGGGTTAGGTTAGAAAAAATAAGTAATAATTATCGAGGTAGGTAGGTACTTACCTTTCTGGATTATTAGGCAAGTGGAAGAAGCTTTTGTCATACTTTTTTTCTTGGTTATTACGGCAAATATATACAACCACAACTAAGCCCACTCATTTTAATGCCGATCAGGAAATTTCTAATATTTTAGGTACACGGTGCGTGCGATTTGAACTTTTGAACGATACTGATATTTACAACGAAAATTCAAAATAGGCTCCAAATGCAAACGTACGTAACTGCCATATTTTTTTAATCAAAAATGTACTCAGCCATTGGCCCATAAATTGGAAAAATATACCTTGTGTCCTTAGCAATTGGGTATAATTTGTACTTAATTCTTAAGTAGTATAAAGACTATTTGAATCATATCAATAGGTACAATTTTAAATTTTTATTGCCACTCAATAAGTGTCGTAACACAACTAAGATCGTCGCACAATATCGATAGGTATCGATAGATTTAAATGCGATTAAGTACTACATGTAATATTCAATCTAAAATATTATGCGGAAATCATTACTAATATTTTACTTTTACTATTATAAGTGTGAAAGTTTGTGAGGACGTATGGATGGATGAATGGATGGACGGATGAATCTTAAACGAGCAAATGGCACACCACACGTTTGTTACTCTTTAACGCAATAACTATTGAACGGGTTTTCATAAAAATTTGCTCCTACAAACTTTACCTAACCCAAGCATATTATTTCGTTAAGAATATCGATAAAATCAAATTATTGCATGACTACATCACTAGTGAAACAAAAAACAAATATTTTTTATAAACGTCGCGTCAGACAAGTCTTATGAAATTACACTGTCGCGTCGGCGAAACTGCCAGCCCCGTGAGCCATAGTCCAGGCTGGGAAAAAGTTACACCCCACCCGCCCCCGCATTCGCCCGCACACGCACACATAGCTGCGAGCGGTGAATCGTGTAAATCGTTGGAGTGACGGTTCTTTACGTTAGTAATATATATTCTTTGGCAAGGTGGTGTTATTAAAAATGACTTGTTCAAATTAGACATTATTCATTACAATGACTTCCACGCTAGGTGAGTTTTTTTTAAATTACAATGAACCTTTTACTAGCTAGATATTTTTATCACTTTTACACGCCGTCCTCTTTAGCTTTTATTAGCTAGAGATTTTTATCACTTTTACACACCGTCCTCTTTAGCTTTTATTAGCTAGAGTTGTTTATCACTTTTACACACCGTCCTCTTTAGCTATTAATCGATACTCGTGTTGTAACTCTTAGTTAATACGAGTATTAGGGTTGTGTTAGGTGAAGAATACCTAATAATAATTACCTACGAATTACCTACTAATATTATAAATGTAAAAGTTTTGTGAGGATAGAGGGATGGATATCCTATGGATGTTTGTTACTCTTTCACAAAAAAACTACTGAACGAATTTCGATGAAATTTGGTATGGTAGTAGTTTAGGCTCTAGATACCTGGTACTATTATTTATTCTGTGCTCTGGAGTAAAACATACTACTTTTTACCCTGAAAAAGTACAGTGTTCCTTTGGGATACTGTATTTACGCGGGCGGAGCCGCGGGCAACAGCTTGTTTTATCAAATAAAACCTTCTCCTTTGATAATATTCTCAGTCGCAGCTCACGCGGCGCCGCGCCGCCGCACAGTGGGTCGAAACGAGGATTTGGCGGACTTAGGGACCGATTTTTATTTTTCGCATTTTTCTTTATGCCAATGGATAGAGCTAATTAATCTTAACAAAAGTTGTTCTGTGTAATTTTTTCTTAGCTTTATAATTTAGGTAGAAAAAATACATTTTTGATTTTTTTGTATGAAACAAATTAAATAATCCTAAATTTTTGCCAAGTCATGATAGATCCCGCGTTCAAACATTTTTTTTCTTATATTTTGGCTACATTGCTATTATTATGTACTATAAAAGTTTGCCTAAAGTTGCAAGTCTGCCAGAAAAAGAGGTAAGAAAATTACAATAAATGTAATTATTAACTAATGACTTTTCTAATTCATAAAAGTTATTCTAGGGATATTTCATGCGAAATAGTTATTCCGATAATAGAATAAGATTAGTGATTTCGACAAAATTGTCTAAACATCAAAAAATCTTGATTTCGTGAAGATATAATCAATAATAACCTTAACTTACTAATATCCGTTTTAACCATAATAAAGGTTAGTGTCGTTAGAATTTCGGGAAATCTTTGTTACGAGCTTCTGCTGCTTCTTCTGACAGTTTGCCGATAGGTATGGCACCAGAATGCTGAATAATATCAGTGCCATATATCAACAGCTTGTGCAAACTGGAAGGCATATAATACCGGGGATATAGATTAACGTACAGTTCTGCAGTCTCTCTACAGAATAAAGAAAACTTAGAAGAGTGCACGCACTCTCCAGACGCTACAGTCTGTAGAATCACATGCACCTTTCTATTAACTCTTTACTTATGCCAGTGATACGGGCTGTAGTGTCTGCATCTCTTAAAAACTGCCCGAAGCAGTATTTCCGTTATTGGTTGTACCGTCTCCTTGTTTCACCTGGTCTATTAGTAAGCCGCAGTCTTCCCTAAATGCTTGCTATATTGCGGACTTTCTAAGCTTCATTTTTTCTTACCCTCACCCCTGCTACTCTATTTTTTGAAATCCACACGATAGGCTGCATAAGAAAAATGGGACATTAGCAATAATGAAAATTAATCATTTTCTAAAAGAACAACGATTCACAGTTGTAATAGTTGACGTAAAATAAAATAAGAATTATTAATTATGGTTACTTAGGCACATACACCTGATCCAGTAGCGTAAAAACGACAGTCCGTACTGGTAAATCTCTTTATCCTTTTTTTGGTCAAGCAGTTCAATATTATTCATTTCCGATGGCTTTGCTTACAAATATCGCAAACGTCTGTCGACATCTCTGATAAATATTCTGTAACCTTTCCGTCAATTATCTTCAAAAGCAACTCACTTCAATTTGATTTACTTTTGATGGCTGGAGCGATTCTATCTCTTCTGTGATTCTGGTCTTTATTGTCATTACAGTGGACTGGGTTTCCTTCGTAAATTGGAACATAATCGGAAGACAGTAAAACGTGGATGAGGGTTTTTCGTTTTCCCAAACAACAGTTCCATCCGATTGTTCTAGCCTAACTGGGTAGTGACTGGCCATAAAAATACATAAAGAATTTGAAGAGTCTAATCTTCAAATTCCTTAATTATTTTTTGCTTGTACATTCATACTTTGACCAGAAGCTCCGTCAAAACCCCATTTACATACAAGCTCAAATTTTTTTGTTGCGTCCAAATCCATAGATATTGCATCCAAGTCTTGACACAGTCAAATTGAGTAAAGCTTGGAGTTTAATTGAAGCCCCATCTTCAGAATTAGTTATATCCTTTTTGTCTGGTGTAATAAGATGGATATAACTCGAAACCATTTTTACTCGCAGACTCTCATAAGTTTATATATTGCCACTTTGACAACTTTAACGAAACTAATAAAGCCAATGCTTTATCAGGTGAATACATATGACTCTTTACATTATCTTTGCTTAAGCATGCCTTCACTTTATTTAAATCTTAAGGGTGATTGAGTAAATGGTTCATTATTTTTTAAACATCTTCGTTTCCACTATTTTAAACTTATATTTTAAACTTCTCATTGAAATTGCAGAAAATGAAAGAGATTTGTTTATTTCATCTAAACGTCTCCGTTTTTTGTCGATCACAAAAATCCTCGAAAGGTTTCCTAGGTGTAAATAGTAGATGTAGAAGCTTCTGAAGTGGATAGTGCAGGTGATAAATTCTCAACATTATCATACACCTTGAGTTCTACTTATTCGGTATTGACAACAACATCAAAATTGATTTCTTCGGGCCAATTTATTGAGGATAATAAATCACGGGAAGCTTCTTGTGACCTCAGTAGAGGCTACAGGAAGCTTCCCCGACTGCCCCCGCGAGGGTGGCACTATGTCTCTATGTATGCATGTGTGTGTGTGTGTGTGTGTGTGTGTGTGTAAGTATGTAAACCTCTTATAACTTTTGAACGGTTTGACCGATTTTATTGCGGCTGGCGCCATTCAAAAGGGCTTGGCCAAACTTAGATTTTGAATATAATTTGGACTGATTCCGACAGATATATTTCAAGAAATCTCAAAAAAACTGTGAGATATTTTTAGTGTTTTTTTTTTGGATTTCATTTAAACGGCTTTATCGATCAACTCCAATAACTATTCAGCCTTAACCTTGAAAAACCACGTCGATCACCGCCAATCCGGTCAAAATCGGTTCATTCGTTCGAGAGATATCGTGAAGGATAGAAAACCAAAAAAGGGTTTTTTCGGAATTACTCCGAAATTTTCATCTAAAAAGTTTTTGTTGTCGATTATTTTAAAGGATATGAAAATCTTCATCGATTGCCGTAAATCTCGTGAAAATCGGTTGATTTATTCCAAAGTTATGACAATTTGAAATTTCAAAAAATAGGTCGGAATTGTCAAAAGTCTGATGAAAGAAAATTATCAGTGAAAATTTTTAAAAGCACTTTTGTTTTGAGCTCGATAAGTATAAAAATGACGCATTAGATCAAATTTACGCGATTAGCGGGAAGTTGCACGGATGGCCTTTAGGTCAACTGTTTTCCTATTTTTTTTAGAATTTCAAGTAATTACAAGTGTTATTCTATTACCGTAATTATTATTTTGCATGGAATATCCCTAGAATAACTTTATGAATTAGAAAAGTCAAAAATAATAATTACATTTATTGTAATTTTCTTACTTCTTTTTCTAGCAGACTTGCAACTTTAGGCACACGTTTATAGTACATAATAATAGCAATGTAGCCAAAATATAAGGAAAAAAAGGTTTGAACGCGGGATCTATCATAACTTGGCAAAAATTTAGGATTATTTAATTTGTTTCATACAAAAAAATCAAAAATGTATTTTTTCTACCTAAATTATAAAGCTAAGAAAAAATTGCACAGAACAACTTTTATTAAGATTAATTAGCTCTAGCCATTGGCATAAAGAAAAATGCGAAAAATAAAAATCGGTCCCTAAGTCCGCCAAATCCTCGTTTCGACCCACTGTGCGCCGCAGCGGGATTTGTATTAGGGTGTATGCGGGTTTTATACCGCACCCGGCAGCGACGAAACGCCGCTAGTCGGAAGGAAAGAAGTGAGCTGCGGCTGTTGTGTGGAAAAGTCCATACAAATCCCGCCCGCGTGTAAAGGCGCGAACTGCTGGGATTTCAGACGCCATAGAAGCTTTTTATTTCATTACAATTTACAAATTGTAGGAACCTTATTGTTAAGCAGCTTCACCGTTGTTATAATTTGTTCGTAATATTATACTTAATAATATAATAAGATATCAAACTGACATGTCATTGGCTAGCCGCACACGTGCAATATTATTGACAGAGTAAATTTCTCAATACTAGTCAACACATACAAAAAAAACGGCAATATGACCCGCACACAAGGAATATAATTGTCAATATGAGCATTATTGCCAATAATATGGTGTGTGTGCGGCTAGCAATTGACAATTATATTGTGAATTTGTGACTGCGTGGTCATTATAATACAAATAAATTATGAGAACACTCTACCTGCTTATGAATTATATTTACTGATATTAGATATATATTATGCAAGTACATCACACTACTCGTATACTGAGTTTTCAATTTATATTTTCGAGCGACTTTCGCTATTTAAATACTGTGATAAATTTTTGTAGAGCACCGAATATAGGATGATCTGCAATGTAGGTAGATATATACTGCAGAATAAGAATGCAGATGCAGCAGATAGGTTTTATACTTTAAAGGTTGCCTACTCAAAATTAAACTAAACATTTGTAACTTATGTCACTTTTTGTCGAAAATTCAATAAAAATGTGACTTCTGTGTGAAATAAAGTATTTTAAATATATTTTGCGACAATTGTATTGCAAAATACATAGATGTGCATATAAATTTATGTTGTAATAGTATGAAATTACCTAATAAATGTCCATTGTTTTTTTGTATAGGAAACGAACCACCTTAAGGGTTGTAGGGACTAGGGAGGGATTGAACATGACGAATCTTGGGGGTGGAAAGTGTGATAATGGTGAATCATTATTATTTACCCAACAATACTGTCATAACTTTTTACGCTTTTTGATTATAACTGAGTTGATCTGGATTCTATAATGTCAGTTGATCTGGATTCCGAATTAACATATTGTGGGTCATCGCGCCCGATAAAACTTGTCACTCATACATTCGGGTCAGCAGTTTTAGTGTCAATTGGATATTTACCCATGTTTATCGAAGTAATAGAAATAATAAGAGGTGATTAACATTATTTAACATTAGGTTCATTGATTTTTGCTTTAGCGGCGTTTTACACTATTTTGTGATGGCTAAAAAATGTTAAACTCGCGTCAGGAGACGTGACAAGAGGGGAAATTCTGCTTAATAAAACCTGCATTAATACAATTACAATTAAGTCGCGATACGACAAAACTCTCAAGCGGTGTTTTTATGTACGTTAAACCAACGTGAAACGCGCTCTGATTTATCGAGCGTCATAAAATCCATTCATGGTAACATGTCGCTTCACTTTCAATCCAAACAAGTAAAATTAAGTCTACTTTAAATACGAGAATTGAGGTTTTTATCGAAATTCGTAAGACGGAGGGAGAATAGACCGCCGGCGCGGCATAGGAGAGGAAGTAATATCCACCTCTCTTTCTACCGCAAGAAGATATGCCTGCTATAGATGAAAGTTGATTTTTCTGATAGATAAACTTTTTATAGTAAAATAATTGTAATAGCTGATCTGAAGTGTTAAATTTTTTATTTAATATAAATAGGCAAGCGGACTATTTTTTTTATTGCATAAATGAATAGTACTCTTAAATATGAGTAACTTCTCAGAAGAAAGCGTATATTAAAATTGTATATGATGTATGTATATAAACTAATGATGTAGGTTTTGTTTACCAATTTACCATTACCTAATATTACCAATTTAAGGTACCCATTTGATAGAGTCAATAGACATTATTAAAATATTCATGCTTTACATAAATAAATAAAATAAAACAATTATTTATTAGAAACGAAATTACTCGGTTCGAAAATATACGCTGAAAGTGACATAATTGGAGCTTGTAAATTGAATTAACTGGAAAGTTACGTGTAGTTTTATTGTAGTCCATAGTTAATGCAGTCGGTCACATACAGCCTTCATAAACTCTGCATGCTCCCGCGGGTTCGGTAGTACGGTCGTCAACAAGTAAGTGTATCACTCACATGAGTTATAAACCTTATTGCACGGTAATAAAGTCCACACGTAGTACACCGGCTTATCGGCGACCGTACGTCATCAATCCTTGCATCTGTCACATAGAAAAGTCTAGATAAACGTCTCTTTTGTGACTCACGAGTTGTGAGAATAGGCTAGATGGCTGAATAAAAAAAAAACTTACTCCCTCACATTTGGCATGCGCGTTTCTTGGGCGTTTGAGCGATGCAGCGCGCACGCCGCGAACGCACGCGCTGCACATACGCCACACATTTTATATTATATTTTTAACCCCCGACGCAAAAAGAGGGGTGTTATAAGTTTGACGTGTCTGTCTGTCTGTCTGTATGTCTGTCTGTCGGTCTGTCGGTCTGGCTGTCTGTCTGTCTGTCTGTCTGTGGGTGTGTCTGTCTGTCTGTCTGTGGCATCATAGCTCCCGAACGGATGAAGCGATTTCAATCCAGTTTCTTTTGTATTAAAGGTGACTTACATGCGAGTGTTCTTAGACATGTTTGATGAAAATCGGTTGAGCCGTTTACAAGTTGTGGGGGGTGAAAGCGGGGAAGAAAATCCGAATGTGCAGATATACTCGAGTAAGGTCTCAAATGTGAGCTCACTGAAAGAGAATATTGATAACTTAATCGACAGTGTTCGTAGCTTCGTTTGATGAGAAAATTGGTGGTGGGAAGATCAGCTGTTTGAAGATGATCAGCTCTTTTCTAGTTGATGAGGGGATCTGACTAACTTTCCAATGTCCGATCGATTCAAAATTTGGTACTGTGTTACTTCAACGATATTCAAAGAACATGCTAATGTAACCATGACCTGATCAGCCGTTTGAAGATGATAAGCTCTTTTCTAGTTGATGAGGGGATCTGACTAACTTTCTTATGTCCGATCGATTCGAAATTTGGTACCGTGTTACTTCAACGATATTTAAAGAACATGGTAAGGTAACCATGACCTGATTAGCCGTTTGAAGATCATCTTTTCTTTATTAGTTGATGAGGGGATCTGACTATCGTCCACATGTCCTATCGATTCGAAATTTGGTACCATGTTACTTCAATGATGTTGGAAGTATGTATATGGTAAGGTAATCATTATTCATACCTACTTTAAAAAGGATAAAATAAAAGTAAAATTAAAAATTTTAAAAAACCCCCGACAAAAAAAATAAACTCTAAAAAATAATAAATAATATTTTAAACCTATTATAATTATATTATCACATATAATATTATGTAAGTTGAAATAATTTTATTTTCCAATCATCGTCTCGTCGGGGGACCGCTATGTGAAAAAAATACGTGTAGTCGCAGAATGAACAAAAGAATTTACTCCGAAAAAAATCTGCTCATACCTACTTAAATGTAATTCGTAATAATTAATTAGCTGTTGTAAAAATACTTTATAAACTTTAGCGGTCCCCCGACGAGGCGACGATTGGAAAATAAAATTATTTCAACTTACATAATATTATATGTGATAATATAATTATAATAGGTTTAAAATATTATTTATTATTTTTTAGAGTTTATTTTTTTTGTCGGGGGTTTTTTAATTACATTTATCAAGTAGGCAATAACACCTAAATATTTCAGAATATATAAAATAAACTAAATATTTTACATGTAGTCAACAGCCCTATTCTCTCGCGAGGCTGTCCACTGTCCATATTCACGTTCCTCGAAGAGTCCTTCTTCCTTTAAGAGTCTGGAATTCTGGGTGTTTCTAACATATAGAATAATTGATATCTGATGATGATCAGGATTTCAAAAACATGCAATATTTTGAGTAAATGGAATGCTAGAGAACTGTAAAGCTGCTCTCGTCATCACTTTCATGGTTAAGTTTAAGCTTCGTAGGTCAATTAATGTGGTATCTTACCTCAAGTGTCTAGTTTAAAACTTTTTGACAATAGCACCGTTGATTTAAGATAAAACCGGCCAAGTGTGAGTCGGACAACCTCAGGATGTATTTTAAAAGACGTATCTAATGATGCGTCTTTTAAAAGACATTCTGAGGCTGTCTATGGGGTAGACGCGAAAAAAAAAATAAACCAATAAAATAAAAAATAAAATTTTCGGTAATTTTATTTTAGTACCTTGTCGACGTAGAAAGTACACAATCATATCCATGCAAAAATTTCAATCATTGATAGCAACATACTTCGGGTCCATCCACATATTACGTCACACCTGATGGGGGAGGGTGGGGGGGGGTTTGGGTCATACAAAGTGTGACAGTACATGTTAAATACAGGTACAGGGATAGTAAAAAGCGTGAAATAGGGGGGGGGGGGGGTGGTAGGGGTTCAAAAAGTCGAAATTTTGCGTGACGTAATATGCGGATGGCCCCTTCTGAGCCAAATAGCAATTAATGTTCCAAATCGTTTGCCAAGAAAAAACAATACAATCCATTCTACATTAAACTAGCTAAAACAAATATGGGACAATTTGCATCGCTTAGGAGAATGTGCAGGTTATACAATAATGTGTCATGTAATAGCGATGCTTGTATAATATCAGCTGATAAGTTACTCAACTTGAAAAATATAATAAAATTAAAATACATTGATGTACCTACCAATAAAAAGCTAGCTCTATGCATACAACATACGCCACGGGCGTAGCCAGGTTTTAGTTTCGGGGAGGGTTCAAGAAAATAAAACGACTACGGGGGGGGGGGGGGGGGGGGTAGTAATCAAAGTCCTAATTAAGGCTGTTGATTATTTTTCTAAAATAACTTCAAAAATCATCTTTCAGATAGGGTTCATGGGGCGGCAAAATATGTTAATTGGCCTCGGGCGCAAAATTTCTAAATACGCCTCTGTATATTGGTCAGATCTCTGTATTATATATACTTGCCGGCCCATTTGGGGGGGCACATAACCTAAACCACCCCCTTGGCTACGCCCATGACATACGCCAAACTACGTACCTATTATAATGTTATCTAATGTAATTTTTAGTTTGTAATCTTACCTAGTCATATCTCAGTTTTCACGTTTAGTTTTCTTTCTCTGAAACTCGACAACCTCTGTGGCTCAATAATTGTTCAGCATGCTAGTGCTCAAGTCGGGGGTCTCGGGTTCGAATCCCGCCGAAGGAACGAAAAGTTTTTTCTGTGTTCCTGGGTCATGGATGTGTATTAAATGTGTACAAATCTTAAATATATATATGTATAATAGTATAAAAGTATATACCTACTTCCCGTTTTCTGGTACCTGTAACACAAGTTCTTCGGATACTTAGCATGGGGCCAGATTGACGTGGTGTGAAGCGTCCATAGATATAATTATTATTATAAACAATTTTTTTGTTCCTTGTCATAATTTTTTTTTAATTAACTTGTGTAATGTGCTTGCATGCGGTCCACCTGTAATTAAGGTTGCATTTATCTGTATTTAACCTATTTAGATACGTAATTTCAAAGATTGTGTTAATGTATTTTCTTGTTGGTGTGTCAAACAATAAATAAAAAAAGTTTCATCTTTCTAGAACTAACCTTTTACGGAACCCTAAAAAGTAATGACTTTACTGCGTTACCATTAACATTTTTTTATGTTTTAGATTTGAAGAGACTTCTGTTTTCTATCCCGTATGCACGGCCAACGACACGTCGTGCTTGGGCGGGATCGCCAGGCTATACCAGGAAGTACAGACTCTACTGAAAGAGAAGCCGGGAGCGTTAGTTCTGAACGCCGGCGACACCTACCAAGGGACATTCTGGTACACTTTGCTCAAATGGAATGTCACACAGCAATTCATAAATCTGTTGCCAAACGACGTGCATGTTAGTATCATTTGGATTCATTCACTAATAATAATAATAGTATTAAGTTACCATTGAAATTCTATAAGTGCTTTGTATTAATTGGAATATTTGTAGAGCTAGTCTTACTACTGTTATAAATGTTAAAGTTTGTGAGGATGGATAGTTGGATGGATACTTGTTACTCTTTCACACAAAAACTATTGAACGGATTTCGATGAAATTTTGTATGGTAGTAGTTTAAGTTCTGGATTAACATAGGCTACTTTTTATCCCGAAAAAGTATAGTGTCCCCGTGGGATATTGTATATGCGCAGGTGGAGCCACGGTAAAAAGCTAGTTATATAATAAAATAGACTCTTAGTTAAATGCTAAAGTATCTTTTTCTTCTTTATATACGTCACCGTAAAAGTGTACAAACCGTTAGATTGTAATATAACTAGCGAGATTGTAAGAATATTTCGCAAGATTCTTTGCTATACATTTATAATTTAACGAAAAATAACGTGTTAAATTATAAACAGAATACGGGTCCGCAGTCTTTCAACATTTTACAATTTCACTAGTTATATTACAATCTAACTATTTTTACAATTTTACGGTGACATATATAAACACAACACTGGATTGCAACTCCATTGTCTTGCTAAGGCACGAGAACGATTTAGATTTAAGTGTAGGTGTAGGTAGTTTTTTTTTATTCCAGTTCATAGTTAACACAGAATGACGTGTGTTGGGACTAGATATGAGCGCCGATGGGTAGTAGGTCGGCGGCGGCGCGCCGACTATTTTGGGTCGGCGGCGGCGGCGTCGGCGGCGTGACCTTGAAAGGGTTGAAGTTTGTACTCGGTAGGAAAAAAAAGTGTAGTTTACTTTATTTATTGATTAACATACAATTACAATGCAATACAATTAATTGAACTTTTTGTAGTGATGAAAAATACAACGTAATAATACAATTTCAAAGTACGAACTACTTTGAAATTGGCAGTTGATTCAAAAGAGCGAAATTACTGTAATCTTTTTCTATTTTCGTTTTATAAACGTTCACATTTTCAAGAACTGACGTCGAAGCCTTTTCTATAACTGACTGCGTAGGCTCTCTAGTGATCAACCAATAATAGCGGAGATCTCAGCCTCAAACACGGTGCAAAATCTCCCAAACAAGCATATCTGCCTGTAGGTGGTACGCCCCCGTAGTCCAGTGCCATCCTGGTTGTCTTTCCTATTAATTTATTTTTCCTTCCTTTTTCCTATTAAAAATTAATTATGTCCTTAAGGTGAACATTAATTGGGACCCAGTCCTCCCTAGAAGTTATGAAAACTAGCTTCTAGAAGCTATGCACCTTGATCATGGCGTCCGATGGCATGGCCATGACAGGTCTCTCAAGAAGAGACTATTGTAGTTCCAAGTAGGGTGGAGGCCCTTTTAATCCTGCCTGCCACCATGGCCCTGAGAACAACCTTCTTAGCCTCCATAATATGAACAAGGAACAGAGGAAGTGGAGTCAGGTGAATCAGGGTTTCAAGTGAAGCGGTGATAGTCGAAGAGATCGCACCCATGATTATCAGACAGGCCAGCCTCTGTACAATATTTAATGTTTTTTGCAGTTGACCTATACAGCTTTTTTTCTGTGTAGTGTAGCATATCACACTACGCATACGTGACAATCGCCTCACTATAGCTGTGTATAACCAAGGACAGCATTGCCTTCGACCGAGGGTCTCATTTAGAGCTGACAAGTCTTGGGCAGGATCACAGAGCGCATCTAGCCTTTTTCATAATGCCCTCGATGTGCTTATTTCAAGTAAGTCCCATAATATCTAGAATCACTCCAAGATATTCGACCTCGCTTGTTTTACCGAAGAGTGTCGGGGGTTTTAGTCCCTTCAACTTCCTCTTATTAGTGTAAGTTATCAAGACTGTCTTATTAGCGTTAACTTGACCCTTTTGCACCAATTTTGCACCTGATTGAATTAGCCTAGCGATTACTGATGCGCATTTGCCCACCACTAGTATCGCTAGGTCGGATTAGGGCTTGGCTCTTGACTCGGAGGTCGTGGGTTTAATTCCCGCATTGGAACAACAAAAAAAGTTGTTTTCAAGTTTGGTTAGGAAATTGCAGGCTGATCACCTAATCGTCAGACAGGAAAGGTGATCTATGCATCGAATAGGCAAGTAAAAAGTCGAACCAGCGCCTGGCCTCCGCCAGTCGTGTCAGTGTTCGGAACACTGACACGACTGGCGGAGGCCAGGCGCCACTGGACCCACTGGATTACGCGAGTAAAGGAAGAGGAGTGCTTGTGTGCTCTTGTATACTACGCACATACTAGGGCACTATTAGAATAACTGCTGGCCTGGTTTCAATGAAACCGGCCACCAACACCGAAATCGGTATGGTGAGCTATTATTTAAATTAGGTCATCAGCGTATCCTTAAGCATAGAACCTTCTTTTGTTCATTACTTTTAGCAGCCCATTCACTACCAGGGACCGCTCCAGCGGTCCCTGGTACCCCACCCCTCCCTGTGAGCATCCTTGGGTCAACCTGCTCCTGAGCGTCAAGCTCATGATAGTTAATGACGCTACTCTATTGTTTAGCGTAGCTTTGATTCACTCTATAGTAATTCTTGAAGTCAGGCTATCAGGGTAATAGATCAGGTGGATTTTTTTTCCGAACGCGCCTTCAATATCTAGGAAGGCGCATAGCGCAAACTTCTTATTCTCAATGGTCTTATCAATGCGATCTACTAGATCAATTAGTAGATCAGCCTTTCTAGTAATCACGTTGTCTTTTATGCAGAACTCTTTTGATGAGATAGGTGTCACTTATGTGGATATTCTCGTTCGTCTCATCGTTTAAAGCATGAATGAAGTAAGGCTTATATGGGTTTATATGACTTGGGTAATATGTAAAATGCTTATAGTCATTGACTGAAATTACACATTATGACTATCCCTGTCGCTCACTCGGCGCGCCGATGTATTTTCGCGGCGGCGGCGGCGTGGCAAAATCGGCGGCGGCGGCGGCGCGCCGGCGCGGCGCTCATATCTAGTTGGGACAGCCAGTCTTATAGATAAGCTGGGTGAGGTTAGATATTTAACCTCACCCAGTTATCTTTATGACAATGCAATGGAATGCATTACAAATGAACTTAAAAAAAAAAAGGTTAGACATGCACTACATTTTTGTAGAAACATTAACGTTATAAAATATTATATTTTATTAACATACACAGACCAGCTGCTGCTATTGTGCCTGTCAATATACGATAGTATGAACGGTACCTATTACGGACCTTAGTTCTATAAAAACTTTGGATGCTGGTATACACTGTACGACTACAGGGTGTACATATTTCACAAACGATTTGCATTTTCCTCATGAGTAAAACTACAGTTGAACGATCAAAGCACCCTATATTATTGGATATTGGTTTCGAATGCCGCGATGAAAAAATAGGTAAAAATTTATTGATAGCGTTGGGTTAACGGTAAAATGAATTCCTCTTTGTAAGTAGCTAATATATCTTTCTTTTAGTATTTGCTTGTGCTTAAGATATTTATTGACGAACAAAACTTCTTAAGCGAAAACGATAAACTTCACTTTATAGATTCAACATAAAGGATATTACTAATAATTTATTGCGCTATACCGAATTTCTTAAGTCATATTTACGAGCAAATTAACAAAAAAAAAAACGCAATAAAGTGTATATAACGCGTTTCAAATGAGAATAGGAACGTCAATGACCTTTTTCTGTCAAATATCACTTGAAAAGTGCGATTTTCAGAAAAACTTATGTGCATATAAATATTAATAGTCTTGCATCGAATTTAAATAAAAATATTTAATAGTAATCAATTAACTAAACATACATTTAAATATCATAACAGCCTAAATTCGAAACAATATGGCGCCGACTCGATCCTATTCTCATTTGAATCGCACTATATGTACGAGTACCCTAGGGTCAATTCGCACCGAACGAAACGATACGAGACATTGCGCTGCATTTTTAAGATAGCTATTCAAAGGAGTTTTGCCGGGAAAGTCAATCAGCAATGTTGTGTTTCTGTATTATTTTTCTAAATTCATGTTAATACGGTTTTTAATGTGTTATAGTGGTGGAATATTAACCATTAATTATTCGTTGAGGCGCATTAGTGTGGAAAAGTGATACATTCTACAAAATGCGTGCTAAATTGGGTTTCCCGCCAAAACTCCCTAGGAAGTTTCAGTAAAGCGTCTACCACTTTACTGTATCGACTGACTTGACTAATTGACTATCCTGACTACTTATTTCGACTTTGACTAGACTTTGGACTTGACGATTTAGAAATAAGACAAAGAAATACCTCAAACGACAGACGAGGCAGTATGGTCTAAGACCTTAGCCTGTTCCATTTCGGGACGAATTAAACAAAAAAAAAATAGCTATTTAAAATGAAACTTTATTCATTACATAAGAAAATACATGTTTCATTGCAAGAATTCGAATATCAGGTAACATAATGCTATCTACAGACACACGAATTTGGTACGGAGCGTACAGCGAACCATATCCGGAGACCAAATTCGGTGTCGCTACACACGCACGAATTTGGTACGGTGCAGTGAAGCGAAACGCTCGACACTCGTGTGTTCGATTTTATGCTCTATTACATTAGCACAGAGTTCTATTTACAGTGCGGTTTTTAAACGACGAAGATGATTCCCGCAATTCATTGATAACGGGCAGTGATACCAACACTTTAAAAAATATTTCTCCCCAAATTTTACCCCTGATTACTTATACCATTGACAGGTCTAAGAGATAATAAGCTAGAAAGAAAGGTTATGTGTTTAACATAAAGACTTACGCGTGAATAACATAAAACTAACTTGTCTTAATCTGATTTCACTCCCAATACATTTTCATATCCCTGGCTATATACACACATTAAAATAATTTTTATTATTACATACAAATTGATTCATAAGGAGTAAACTCTAAACATCCTGTCCTCTAGTAAACCCCGTAGATATTTTCCCTAATTTTGGGGGGTACATCCCTAAGTTGGCAACACTGATACTGTTGTACGGCCAAACCGCCGGACTGCTCTACACACGCACGAATATGATGCGATGCGGACAACGGTGAACTCTTCGCCTTCTTCATATGTTCGCCGGACTGCCCTACACACGCTCGGATCTGGTACGGAGCGTACCAGATCCGCTGTACGCTCCGTACCAAATTCGAATATCAGGTAACAACAGGTTACACCGCGCTGCACAACACATGTGTAGTGTATGACTGATGTTATTTGAAACGTGAATCTATTTGCGTAGAGAATAAAGTTCAATTTTGAATAACTATCTTAAGCATTCAGCTCCGTGTAGCATCGCGTATCGTCGCGGTGTGACCTGACCCTAATAAGTAATAATACCCTAATAATAATAATAATACCCTGAACGCTCCTGAGTCCTGACTGAGCTCTACTATTTCAAATAATTTGTTTTTGACGATTCTGCGGTCAACAATGACGCATTTGCTGTGTGTTTAATCTTCTCAATAATTTTAACAATAATAATTGGCCATTAGATATACAATCATCGTCTTATATAGATAATAGCTTATTCCGCTGTAGGATATTTCTAAATAAAGTTTCCAACTTTTGAAAGTTTATATTACTCAATAGAATACTCGTAAATAGGTACTAGCATGGACTAATAATAATTAGTACTAGTTTATCTTGTTTTTGATGTGTAACATCTTTCCTCTCGCTTTCTTGCAATTAGTGGGAGTGATTTCGTGAAATGGGACGCAATTGTGTAACAGGAAGTCGCAGAAACGGGCGCTATCTGATTTGACGAATGAGCGCGCGATGGTAGAGTTGGCCGTTGGATTCGAATAAAATATTTTAGTACTTAGCTTTTTTAAATTTTGAGCTTAATTTCTATCAGTGTATTTTTTTATCTTAATATTAGAAAATCGTACTAAGCATTGTGTTTTACTAAGGTGAGATGTCAAATGTTGCATCATATGCGACTACTGTAACTGACTGTAAGGCTCGCTCGTTTTTAGTATAGTATTTTTTTTTCATACCTACCTAAAATTTATGAGGACTCGTTAATATTTGGACTTGTTTTTTTGAACCATGTCTAAAACTACTTCATGGGGACAAATTTGCCGTATAATAAAGCAAAATTTTTCAGGCTATCGGAAATCACGAATTCGATGATGGAGTGTTGGGCCTTGCTCCGTACTTAGCCGCGATGAAAGCTCCCGTTGTGGCTGCTAATCTAGACTCGTCCTTGGAACCTGCACTGGAAGGCTTGTACAAACCGCATGTTATTCTGGAAAAGAACGGGAGGAGAATTGGTATAATTGGATTAATAACTACCGAAACGAAGGTAATTATTGAGGTAGTCATAAGACACTATTAGGCATACCTATTATAACTATTGTCTACATATTTTAGCAAGCTAGTACTAAAAAGCTCTCAAACAGACCAAACCTAGTCATCTCGTTTGTAGTTGGCTGTAGAGCCGGAGATACGAGTATCTTGCTATAGTGCTTGGCTAAAGGCGATACTTAATAATTATCTCAGTAACCTAAAGGCGATGTTTAATGATTATATCAGTACGCTAAAGGCGATGCTTAATAATTATGTCAGTAAGGTAAAGGCGATACTTAACGATTGTCTCAGTCAGCTAAAGGCGTCGTTTAATTAATATCTCAGTACGCTAAAGGCGTTGCTTAATAATTATGTGAGTAAGCTAAAGGCGATGCTTAAAGATTGTCTCAGTAGGCTAAAGGGAATCCTTAATGATTATCTCAGTAAGCTATAGGCGAGGCTTAACTATTATGTGAGTAAGCTAAAGGCGATCCTTAATTATTATCTCATTGAGCTAAAGGCGATGCTTAATGAATACCTCAGTAAGCTAAAAATGATGCTTAACGATTGTCTCAGTAAGCTAAATGCGATGTTTAATGATTATCTCAGTAAGCTAAAGGCGTTGCATGATAATTATGTTAGTAAGCTAAAGGTGATCCTTAATGATTATCTCATTAAGCTAAAGGCGATGCTTAACCATTGTCTCAGTAAGCTAAAGGCGATGCTTAATAATTATCACAGTAAGCTAAAGGCTTAATTAGTAAGTAAATTGCTACAAAAAAAAATAATAATAATTAGTAATATGTTTATAGCAGTTTTTTCCGCTAAATAATACCCACAACCTACAAGCAAATGTGTGAGTGCACGCATAAGCATGCGTAACGCACCTCCCTCCTCCCACACTGCTTATGCGTGCACTCAGATGCAAGATCGTGCAAACACCACCACCACACAAGCAACAATGTCGGCAAGATCGTGCAAAGCCCCACACCACCATGCAGGTTGCAAAACTCGACGCGCGTTTCGCCCCGAACCCGGAGCATCCTCAGGAAGTGGACCTGCGAACAAAGTTCGTTAGTAAAGCTGCCAACTAGACCGCCACCTTATATAGACTACTGGCTACTAGTACCCCCACCAAACAGGTTAATGAGCGGTGACGTAGTCAAGCAAGTTTGGTCATTCAACAATGCAAGTCTATTGTTGTTCTTTTCTTTAATTATTTCTAATTGTTCCAACACGCTCAGTCGAAAGCCTTTGTCACATTTATGTAGTACTTTAATAGGAATGGCCATCGGGTACACTATGACCACTATCTAAAAGGTGTTTAGCAAAATGTGATTTATCACGATGACCATTTCTATAAGCCGCGATGTGTTCTTTGTACCGAGTCTCAAAGTTACGTCCAGTTTGACCTACGTATACACTATCGCATTCAGGATTTAAAATCAGTGAGCATGACCGTACAGGCAAGACTCTATATTAAACTAACAAAGTTACATCGAGTCGCCGCCCAAAATGTTTGGTTCAATCAACAATGCAAACATCTAAATGTTGTTCCTAACTATATAAATATTAAAACCAACACGCACAGTCGAGCCGCCAATAGGGCTATTAAAAAAGCCGAAGCCATTTGGCTTAATGAAGAGATACGTCACTGGTTTACCGTTAGAGATAATTTAAAACTACATCTCAAAGTTCTTTATACCGAGCTCTCATATAAATTACATAACATTGAATTCGATTGGTTCGACGAAAGAGCACGTGATTTCACACAGTCACAGTCTGAAGCTTTTTCTTTTCACCCTCGCGTCAAAAACTTAACCAATGTCCAATTTGCCAAGGATGACATGTCACTTTTGGAAAAGGGTCTTAAATATAATATTACTCCTAATATTAATCAGAATGCTTTGGAAATGCTTGCGGTTGAATCAGAGATAGCAACTGTAGTTAATAAAAAGGATAACATGGTTAAGGGTTTACTAGCCAATGAAATCAAGGGTACTCCTTCCGGTTATTCATTTAACCCTAAAAGAGTAGCTTTGAGGTCATTAAAACAAACAATAGATAATAATGGCTTGGTTATATCTAAGGCAGATAAGGGTAACACAATAGTGGTGATGGAGCGTGACGATTACTTGGAAAAAGTAAATAACGTGATTCGGTGTGATCAATTTCTAAGGGTTCCTTCTGACCCAACTAACAAGTTTATGGCTAAGATTAAATTAGCCATAAACAATAATAAATATTTATTTGGTACCGAATCAGCGAAGAGAAAACTTATTCCAATGAATTCTCACGCACCATCACTGTACGGTTTGCCAAAGATTCACAAAACTGATATACCAATGCGTCCAGTTGTCTTATATATAGGTGCACCGGCATACGAGTTGGCAAAGTCATTAAATTACATTACTAAACAAAGGATTTCATTTCGGCCACCTTATGCAATTAAAAATAGCTTGCAATTAGTAAATCAAATAAAAATGTGACTTTGCCACCTCGTTGCAAATTAGTTTCGCTTGATGTAGACAGTTTGTTTATTAATGTTCCATGTGAGGAAACGTTGGGTATTCTGGGGAATGAATTGGAAAAACGTTTGCCTCCTGGTGAAGGTCTGGAATTGCTTACTCTTACTAAAATCTGCATGGAACAAAACTACTTTAGATTTAACAATCAATTCTTTTTTCAACAAGACGGTCTAGCAATGGGCTGACCACTGAGTCCCTTGCTGGCCGAAATATTTATGAATGATTTTGAACAAAGAAATATTGTTAATGACAAAAGTATTTTATATTACTATAGATATGTAGATGATTGCATCCTTTGTTGGACCGGTACAGAGAGACAACTGGACGTATTTGTTAAAAATCTTAATAAAAAACATATTAAAATTAAATTTAAATTAGAATGTGAAGACAATAAAACACTTAATTTCCTTGATTTATCTATTACTAGAGATAACGATAAACACAGTTTTGGAATCTTTCGCAAACCGACATATACTAACACTACTATTCATGCATCCTCATGTCATCCTTGGCAACATAAACTCGCGGCTTTTCATAGTTACGTTCACAGATTAATGTCCATTCCTCTTAGTAAAGAAAATTATCAGAAAGAGTTAAACATAATTTACCAAATTGCTAAGTCGAATGGGTATAATTCCAAAATTATTAATAATATTTTAAATAATAAAAGAATCCTGATAGGGAAGTGGTTAGATACAAGTCCAGTTTGACCTACATGGGTGAGGTATCTGCACGTTTATCCAAAATAATGAGAAATAACGATATGCACGTCGCATTCAGGACAAATAATACTTTAAAAAATCAATTGTGTCATAATAAAGACCGGATTGATTTAAAGTACCAATCCAGTGTCTATAAAATCGATTGTCCTGAATGCGATAGTGTATACGTAGGTCAAACTGGACGTAACTTTGAGACTCGGTACAAAAATCACATCGCGGCTTATAGAAATGGTCATCGTGATAAATCACATTTTGCTAAACACCTTTTAGATAGTGGTCATAGTGTACCCGATGGCCATTCCTATAAAGTATTACATAAATGTGACAAAGGCTTTCGACTGAGCGTGTTGGAACAATTAGAAATAATTAAAGAAAAAACAACAATAGACTTGCATTGTTGAATGACCAAACTTGCTTGACTACGTCACCGCTCATTAACCTGTTTGGTGGGGGTACTAGTAGCCAGTAGTCTATATAAGGTGGCGGTCTAGTTGGCAGCTTTACTAACGAACTTTGTTCGCAGGTCCACTTCCTGAGGATGCTCCGGGTTCGGGGCGAAACGCGCGTCGAGTTTTGCAACCTGCATGGTGGTGTGGGGCTTTGCACGATCCTGCCGACATTGTTCCTTGTGTGGTGGTGGTGTTTGCACGATCTTGCATCTGAGTGCACGCATAAGCAGTGTGGGAGGAGGGAGGTGCGTTACGCATGCTTATGCGTGCACTCACACATTTGAGTGGATTTCAACAACTAGCATTTTTTTACTAATTTTGGTGGAAATTTTTGTTTATGATTTTTTTCTATTCAATTTGATTTTAGGTGTTAGAGAGTACTATCTTTTAATTAAATTATCAACAAGAATAAGAATATTCCCTTAAATAATCATGTTATTCCTGACACCGAAATTGACCTCCCACCAAAATTGTTACACCCCACCAAAATTATATTTGGATGGAAAAAACCTTGTACTGCAATAAAAAAATAAAAAATAATAATAAAAATTACCTTTTGGTAACAGATCTACTGACTGCCTTGGCCCTTGCCTGCCTGAATAACTTTACCTTAAAATTCATGTCATGTCAAGCTAGCGGGCAGCTTTAAAGATGGACATAACATGTACTACTAGCATATAAAGATGAATCCTAATGGCTGTACCTACTTATGTATTTTAAAGACTAACCGAATATATAGCATAATTATTTTAACAAAATATTATCTTAATATGAATGTCTAGTTTGAAAGATGATCCCATGACTGGGCAACATATTTTATTAAGAAAAAAAATGTACCAATAATAATCTAACATTTTATTATTCGTGATAAAAGTATAAAATAACTTTTTGTGATACTAACCGAATGAAATAATATGTTGGGCATATAATTTGTAATTATCATTTATTATTAATTATTCCCACAAGTTACAACTAATTACAGTCTTTAATTTTCAACAGTCCTTAAGAGCATTGATCGGCGCGCGACTCAGATTTCACGAAAAACGCTACTTTTCAAATGCGTATATATCTAACAAAAACTGGTTATTCTGATTTTTATATGTAAAAAACACTAGAAAATATTGTATTCTAATTTTTCCCTTATCATTTATTTTAAAATAATTTCAAACTTTTGAATAAAATTGACAAAACTAACCAGAAGTTTTTACAACTTTAGGTACAGGGGCATTTTCAAAACATATAATAGCTAAAACCGCTTCCATTTTTTAAAAAGAAAAAATCTTTACAAACTTGATGGATCCTCTTCTAGATTCTCTATAACTCAAATTATTTTTATATATGTTTCTATCTCATAAAAATAAAATTTAAAAAATGCGAAATAATCAGGAATTATAGTTATTTAAAATGATGATATTTATGTATTTTACTCGCTCCTTTTGTTTCTTACTTACATAATCTATGAGAAGAACCTTTTATCTTTAATATGCTATTTAAATTTTTAACTAAATTAGTTTGAGGAATTTTATATGAATTTTTAAAACTACTGTATTTATCGAGGCGCACGAGCGTTTACAAATACTGTTGTAAACGCTCGTGCGCCTCGATTTATTAGGTACAGGTGCATTTTCAAAACATATAAATGTTTTGAAAATGTATGTACCTAAAGTTGTAAAAACTTCTGGTTATTTTTGTCAGTTTTATTCAAAAGTTTGAAATTATTTTAAAATAAATGATAAGGGAAAAATTAGAATACAATATTTTCTAATGTTTTTTACATATCAAATCAGAATAACCAGTTTTTGTTAGATATAGACGCATTTGAAAAGTAGCGCTTTTCGTGAAATCTGAGTCGCGCGCCGATCAATGCTCTTAAGCTCTTTTACAACGGAGTAAGGAGTGTAGTGTAAGTTACTTAAAAAATAATTTCTTTTGTCCTCAGTTCTTCAAGCTTGAGAGGATCTTTTCTGATGTTTTCTTTTCTCTTTCTTTCTGACTCTCTCTTTCTTTGTAACTGCTCTGCTCTAGTTTGTTTAGTTTTATTCTTCGGCTTCCTGTAACAGAATACCTTCTTAATTTGAAAATATCTATCTACAGGATAAAAAAATAGTGCTATGTAGGGTCCCTTATAGAGTTTACTGTGAAAGTATCAGCATTTTTTGTGATTTGTATGGGCAAGTCCCTTAGCATTATGAGTTTGCTCACATAAAAGTAAAAAAAAAAATACTCTTTCAGCGCTGTTATCTCGAATAGGTATTGTTAATAGCCAAAGTAGAAAAGGGACACAATTGTAATACGACCTATGTCCCAATATCTTCCTAAATATTTTTTTATAAAGTATGTACTAAAGAAACCATATAAATATCCAATTTTAGGAGAAAAGAACAAATATGATGATGATAAATTAACTTCATAAGATACGTGCGAGCGCGCTCAATTAGTTCAAAATTCAATGCAGTTAAAAAATCAATATTATAGACAGGAAAGTATATAGTAAAATTACGAGGCAAGGGAAAAGAGGGCACAAGGCGGTACATTGTGCTATTATCATAATATTTCGACTCATATTCGATTTTATAGTAATTACATTAATGTTTAATTTGATTTATCAATTGATTTTATAATTTTGGTCTCATGAAGCAATGTTGGTGTTAGTAAATAAACATTTTTATTTGAATTTTCTAATTTTGGTGTAAGGAAGCAATTTTGGTGGGTCTAAAAATGCCACCAAAACCACCAAAATTGTCCCACCAAAATTGGAAATTGCGAGAAAAAAATTCTTAAAAAAAAACTACGTGTACTAAAATAATAACATATTTACTACAATAAACAAACTAAAACTCTACCATTACTCAAAATAACAATAAAATATTACTGCCACAAGTATGATTATTTAAGTACACCAAAATTGCATAAAATCGGGGGTGTTGCAATGAAACGGTTTACTTACATTTTTGTCGGGAAACTGGTACGACACAGCACATAAACCCCTCCTAAGCCGGTTAGCGCGTGACTAAATGAAGTGCATGACGTAATTTGTATGTTTTAGGAATCACTGGTGTTTTGTAGAAATATCGTTTTGTAAATGACACCAAAATTGGAAAATTCTCGGCGACAGACCTAAATTGTGCCTGTAAAACTATACTACAGTATTTAATATAATAAAATTGATATATTTTGAATGGTCAACTATTATAAAACGACTACATAAAAATTAAAATCTAATCCTACGTCTAGTTTTTAGTTAATCGATCTTGATATTGAGTGAAATAGGTCGGCGACAAGCCACCAAAATTGGAAATCGCCTATATTTGCTTAATTTTATTGGAAAATAATTATTATTTTTAAAATATAATGATAGGGCCATATTATAAACGTTGTGCTTTACGATTAAAACAAAAAATAAAAACAATATCTTGAAAAAATAGCATAGTTTTCAGCCTTGCTGCGTAAAAAAGCGGTTTGGGAAATCCAGTCATTTGCTTGTAGGTTGTGGGTATTATTTAGCGGAAAAACTGCTATAAACATAATACTAATTAATTTTATGCTATGGATTTCCGCAAAGTAACACCTGATTCTATTAACTAAATTGCTACCCTTTTACATATCACTATATAATTAGTTTAAAATAATTATTTGACATGCAAAAGAAAGTACTCCACTTTGGATTTAACAATAAGTTAATTCATATTTGTATTTTAATATATTTTTTTATAATTTATCGGCTTTCTACTTGTTTTAGAATGTAGATATTGCTATGAAAAGTTGTTTAGTTACAAATCTCTAACTTCTATAGTTTTGAAAAAATAACAATTTTTAAAGTGTAGTACTTTTCTTGCAGGTCAGAGTATTATAAATTATTAATAAGTAATACTTATTTTCAGACATCATCTAATCCAGGGAATGTGATATTTAATGATCCTATAGAAACTGTTGAGAAAGAGGCTTCAATACTGACTGAGAAGGGCGTCGATATAATTATAGTATTATCACACTGTGGACTTGAGGTTGACAAGTAAGACATTTAATTACAAATTCATAATACTATAAGTATATATAATATTAAAAAGAGGTAGATATGTTATAAACGCGTAAAATAGAAGACTCGAATTGGCCCAGTAAAGTACTAAAGTAATAGCGTGTTTTATGTTACTATGCGACGTTGACACATTGACACGCGTCCCATGTCAATGTGTGTCGTGGCACAGAAATATTGTCAGTTTTGTAAGGATATAACGTATATATGTAATAGTTAATCAAAGCTATAAGTACAATTTTTATAATAAAAAAAAAAACAATTTTCAGCCTATGTTACCCATAAGCTATTGTTACGAATCTATCGACATCTCATTCATTGATCAACTAGTGGTTTAGGCGCTGCGATGGAACGTACATATATATGTCACCGTAAAACTGTAAAAACCGTTAGATTGTAAAATAACTAACGAGATTGTAAAAATATGTCGAAAGATAATAACTATATATTTATAATCTAACGAAAAATAATGTGTTAAATTATGGGCAGCATATTCGCGTCCGAAGTCTATCAATATTTTACAATTTCACTAGTTATATTACAATCTAACGGTTTTTACAATTTTACGGTGACATATACATACATAGACTACCAGAATCAGTACCCTTTCTTTTGGCTTCGCCGTAGTTGTTTAAAAAAATGAACAGCGACAAAACTTTCAAATAAGCTTATTAGAAGATCGACACAATTAAATTTAATTAATTATATTTATTTCGGGCGGCATAGGCCCATATTATAAATACCTTAAAGACTTACATACATATTATATACTTAAAAAATAATATAATAGAATATTATAAAACAGGCTCTAAAGCTTAATATTAAAAACTAAATGTATTATGTAGACTCAATGTTAATTTCATCATTTTAATTTCCTTAAAAAAAAAAAATATCCAACCGTCGAATGCTGCTGGGTTTTTAAAAGTTGTACTCATTTTACTCATTTTTTCACACAAAATAAAACAATAATTTATTACAGTTGTTAACAAAAAGGGTTGAAATTGTAATGAATGTTAATGCGTAAAGTTTGAAACTTGTAAATAATCTCGTTGGTAACGTCTACCGTAAAACAGAATAGTAATTATTCTCAATCCAACTCCTTCGTGTTGTATTTGCTTAAGAATCGAACGATTGTGATTTTACAATGTTATAAAAATTAATAATTATTTATTTTAATAACAATTATAATATTAATATATATAACTGACTGCTTAAAATACTTACAAACTGATACTTGAAAAACTTAAAAAGCTACAAAATATAAAAATACCTATTATTATAAGTATAACAATACCTAATATTATAACGGGGTTGACGTTGGTTTGATGTTTACTTAGGCCTTTACATCCGTTAATGGATGATTTATAGAGTATTCTCCGAGCGAAGTAACCACTCTTGAAATACTGCAGTGCCTGGGACAGTTGGTTTTTAAATGTCGTTGCCCAAGCACATACGGCATTCTCACAACATAGTCAGCCTAGTCCAGAGGAATGAACTAGTCAATACGTCTGGGGCCAACTATGTGCGGGTTTCCTCACGATGTTTTCCTTCAACGTAAGAGCGTCCGTATGATGTACTTGAGATCTGAAAAAGTCTCATTGGTACACGCCACAACCTGGGATTTGAACCTGCACTCTCTCGAGTGCGAACCAAACGGTCTACCCACTAGGCTACGGAGCTCTCTTTGATGTTTAAGAGAATACCATTTTGCAGTTTTAACATATCGGGACTGAATCGTAACTGTTTTATTTCCGGATTTAATTAGCAGAGTCGATCTTCTGACATTAGAACTCTTACAAACACACACACACTCTCTGAAACGTGTTCAAATTTCAATAGCTACCTTAAATATGCACATCATTTCGTTTCAGTGTGAATTGACCCTTATATTAAATGTATTTTATGATGGTAAGATGGGCTTATCTTTGACATCATTAGGCACTTACCTTAATCTCAGATTCTTAGGACGACCTAATCTCTAAAGTCTAAACTAAAGGTCATTCACGCTATGACGCTTTTAGCAGATAAATCTACACAGTATAATTAAAATATAATTTTTTTTAATATATCGCGTTTGATCACTTTATTGATGTGTAACATCTTTCCTCTCGCTTTTTTGCAATTTGTGGGAGCGATTTCGTGAAATGGGATGGAAAAGTGTAACAAAAGTTGCGGAAGCGCGCGCTATTTGATTTGATGAATGAGCGCGCGGTGGTAGAGTTGGCCGTCAGATTCGATTAGGATATTTCAGCTTTTTTAAATTTTGACGTTCATTTCCTTCGCTGCTTATTGGAAAAGTTTCCGTGTTTTTTTTATCATAGGTATTAGAAAATCGAGCTAAGCATTATGCTTTGTTGTGTTACACATGTTACACATCATAATATGGGACTACTGCAAGGCTCGCTCGTATTTTTTAATAGTCTACCGAGCACCGTCTTCCATTTGTTTTAAATCCAATATCAAACTATCTTATCTTCTCGCTTGATTTACAAGCAATTTAAATGCAAAGAAAGCGCTTTAATCTCATATTTTCCAATAAATCCACTTTATAGGTAACGGAGCGTTATACTTTTTGTTGTAAAATTGCTTTTTACTGTATTGATATCGTACGCGCAAAAGGAAAATAACCGATATGCATTTCCATAGAGTACACTACCCCATGTCGGTGCCAAATTTCATCCAAATCGCTAGTTCACTAAATTAATTTCGGAACCTATTCAATGCAAACAAACAAACATACAAACAGATCTTACCTGTTTAATATTATTGTAGAAATGTGTCATGTCAAAGTGTCTTTCATAGTGTGTACAAAACTGGAATGTTCAACATTTGATCCATTTAATTACAGGATTGTTGGTTGATTTTCTTTAATATTTTTATCTCTTTTATTCTTGTTTAGTATCAAATCAAATTGCAGTATGTGCAGGCATCTGTATTTTGCAAAGATAGATAGTATGATGGATTCTCTTCGAAACCCATAAAGAAATTGAGATAAAAATTGGCAGACAGTTTATAACAGTAATGTATGGTTACCATGGATCGAGGCTTTTTCTACGCGAATTGAGTTCGATCTAGTACAATATCTATACAAATTCTATACAAATAATGTCTGTTTGTAACTTTAAATTAACATCTTTTCACTCAATCCTTATGAAAGTATCTACGGTACTTACAAACTGTCAGTCTGTCTGTTTGTTCCGGCTAATGTCTAAAATGGCTCAATCGATTTTCACGGGACTTTAACTGGCAGATAGCTGAAGTCATAAGGCTTAACATAGGCTACTTTTATTTGAGGGTTCCGTTTCCGTTAGTTCTACGCAAACGAAGTGGTCAGCTAGTAAGGTGAAGGGGGCGAAGTGCGCCTACCGGAAAAGTGCGCCTACTTTAAATATATTGTAAACTGCTGACAATATACTAGTAACGACATCTTACTTGTAGGAAACTAAAACAAACAGTTCTGGGTAAAAGCCACTTATGGCTTTATAATTGTAAACTCGAAATATGTGCCATTTCTTTTTCCTGATTTTGAAAGTGGTAAGCAGAGTTGACCTCGTGAAAGTGATCGTCAAAAATCTCAAGAAGCTAAATGTTTTCCAACAAGAAAATATAGTAATAAAATAATTAAAACATTTTATTTTTAGGTTTTAATTTTATTTCAGCTGTAACTAGTCAACTTTATAAAATTATAGCAGATAAAAATTTCTAACCTCAAATTTGGCAAGTCGGCTAAGTGCGCCCTATCATAGTGTATATGGCGCACTTCCTCGAAATATAGAGGTTGTAAACATTTTAAAACGTGGCATTTTTAATTCTCTTTGGGAAGGTTATGTTTGTAAAATAATTAAGTTAATATGCAAATTATACCTAGTATGCCTAACTATACGACGTACAAGCACACATAAGTAAGTTAAGTTCAAGTACCATTCCATAAATAATAACTGAAATTCCTAATATATTGCTTGTTAATGTTTATTTCTCTCATGTGGGTAGTAAAGTCACCAAGCTCTTAAAAATGTCCTTATAAAAGACGTGGCGTCTATAGATACTATAAGGATGAGACAATAAAAGCAAAACAAAAACTTCTGCGTGTTATTGTTTATGCTCTACTATAAAATGTGTTATTTTTTAATCTAATGCTTTGAAAATACGTTTTAACTCCACCAGGCGCACTTCCCCGTTTTTGCGGGAAAGTGCGCCTATCGTACATGTTTGTGATTTCATGCAAAAATTTCATTATTTTATTGCTGGATTTCATTGACATGACATGGACCGTAATCTCAAAACATCACAGATTCTTAAATAATTAAATTTATAATTATTTGGTGAACTCTTACAGAACTTTTATTTTGCATAGAAGTCATCTATAAAAAAAGTATGGCGCACTTCGCTCCACTCACCTTAGTAGTATAAATATTGCCCCCCATCCACGTTATTAGCAATTCGAACAACTTCTGCAAGGAAAACAAATTTCGTAATTTATTCTTGAGATTCTGTGTAACTGCAACTTTGTTCAGCATTCGACAGAGCTCTTTCATGGAGGGATTTATGGTTTTATTAAGCAGAATTTGGTCACATTAATACTATTAAGGATTCTAATAATATCATTATTGCAGTTTGCTAATAAAAAAACAACCAAGTATGTGACAGGCCACGTGGATAGGGTTACGTGGTCACCTATTTATGATTTTATTAAAAAAAAGTTATAAAAGAGTTATTTAATAAATACTTCGCACTATGGGAACATGCGAGAAAAAAAAACCCGCTTTATACGTATTTTTTGTGGCAGGCACCCCAATAATATGTTTTTCGTGCTTTTATCGTAGCGCTTAGTTCGCGTGTTAAAAACAAATATTTATGCAGAGTTTCATCTTTTTAGAACTTTCACTTGGAAGGTAAGCCGAGGATGGACGGACAAACATAATAACTACCTATAGGGTTCCGAGACGTGAACTGCGGGACCTTAAAATCTGACATGTAATCTGAATAAGTAATTTTTAAAGTTTTTAGTTAACGGGAAAATATCCACATTAAAAGTACAAATGTACTTATCTATACTAATATAATAAAGAGGAAAAGTTTGTTTGTTTACATTGAATAGGCTCCGAAACTACTAGACCGATTTTGATGAAATTTAGCACAAATGTAGAGTAGACCACGGGAAAGGACATAGGCTACTTTTTATCTCGGAAAAATGTACGATTTCTGCAAAATTAACATTTGCGCGCACGAAGTTGCTGGCAACATCAGTCCATAACAATATTGTTGCCGAAATTATATCATGTGTCTAGAACAAATTAGTTTTTGTAGAGAATCCTTCACCAAACCGACACCAATTACAACTTCTGTCGAAAATTAGGTTCGCCTAACTATTTCGAACTTTTGTTTAGCTTAACAAAAAGTTACGCTTGTTAGTTACAAAATAGACCTATTGTCATGATTTACAAATCAGTAAATAAATAAATTCAATAATAAAAAATATTAATAAATTATTTAAAAACCGACTTCCAAAGTAAAAACAATAACGTTCTTAGAATCACTAAAAAGTATGAAATAATTCTTATTGTCGAAATAGTTCCCTTTCAAATTCTACTAAAATGTTAGGTACTATTTTTCTACTCAATCTTCTTATTTTTGAGGTCGGTACCAGCCAATTTGAACGTGAGTTCTTTAAAATATTATTTGTATATATAAAGACGTAGTTGTGTTAAAATTAATATGTTTTATTGAAAAGATTTATACAATTATTTGGGCTTCAAATAATTGTATAAATCTTTCGAAATTGTATAAATTTACCGACTTCAAAAATAAGAAGATTGAGTAGAAAAATAGTAACATTTTAGTAGAATTTAAAAGGGAACTAATTCGACAATAAGAATTATTTCATACTTTTTAGTGATTTTAAGAACGTTATTGTTTTTACTTTGGAAGTCGGTTTTTATATTTTTTTAAATATTTTTTATTTTTTTCTTTTCAGTGGTATTATAATATTATTAACTAGTACCTGGGAGACCGAGCTTTGTTCGGAGTTGTTATAGGACGATAAAATATTCAATTATTTTTAAACAAAAAATTAAACCGACTTCCAAAGTAAAAATACACAAAAAAGTATGAAATAAAACTTATTTTAAAAATTATTCCCCTTTTAAATTTGTCTATTTCTCTACTTAATCTTCTTAATTTTGAAGTCGCTACCAGCCCAAACGATATCCTACAATATTTTATAGAATTACTCACGTTCATATTTGCTGGTACCGACTTCAAAATTAAGAAGATTAAGTAGAGAAATAGACAAATTTAAAAGGGGAATTAATTTTAAAATAAGTTTTATTTCATACTTTTTTGTGTATTTTTACTTTGGAAGTCGGTTTAATTTTTTGTTTAAAAATAATAATTTCACCCTTTTTAGTGATATATCTTGTTAAGTTATTATTAATACGTCTTAAGAACGTCTACAATAAACGATCGAATGTATAATTGAATACGCGCCAAGCTTTCATTAGGTATTGTTATTAAGATGATGATGATGATTACTGTAAGTAACAAAGTGGCATATGCTTGCAGTTCTTTAAACAATTCCGAAATTTCCTAACGCATATCTTTAAAGACTGAGGAGTTCTGTTCAGTGCTTTTGGACTCAGGGTATACCTTGGTACAGCATCTTATTCTTTGGTAGCATATGCTTGTATTACTTCAGTAAAAGTCAAAATCACTATATGTGTCGATATAAATTTCGAGGAGTTCCCTCGATTCCTCATGGATCGCATCATCGCGTTTCCACTTTAGTGACTAAAAGGCCAATTTCGAAGTAAACCATTTACAACAACAAAAGAATTTTGCAAATAGGTCCATAAACGGCAGAGTAATGTTCAAAGATCTCCGTGTTAGTGTAAAATACTATGAGAAGTACCTTCTTTATCATCATAATGTGATGATGTATGCTGTGATAGTGGTGATGATGATGATGATTACTCTAATTGACAAAGTGGCATATGCTTGCAGTCCTTTAAACAACGCCAAAATCCCCAAACATGTATCTATAAGGAGTCAGGAGTTCTGTTCTGTACTTTTGGATCCAGGGTATACCTTGGAGCAAAATCTTACTTTTTGGTAGCATATGCTTGGAGTACTTCAGAAAAAGTTGAAATCACCATATGTGTCCATATAAATTTTGAGGAGTTCCCTCGTTTCCTCATGGATCCCATCATCAGGTCACCAATTTTCTGAAAATGGGACCAACTTCGGATTATACTTTTTACATCAAAAAAAGAATTTTGAAAATCGGCCAACAGACGGCGGAGTTATCCGCGAACATACAAAAAAAAATATATATATACAGCCGAACGTATAACCGCCTCCTTTTTTTGGAAGTCGGTTAAAAATAAATAAAAATATAAGAGAAACGAAATAAAAAGAATCACAAGAATATTTATCTGACCGGGTTTCGAACCCGAGACCAATTCGTTAACAACGTACAAATTACCACTCTACCATCCAGCTAAAGCTACATTTTATCGCGGCAAAATGTACGGTTTCAGCGAGATATCCTTTTGCGCGCACGAAGTTGCGATTAACGTCTACTATAGTTTAATCATGTGTTTTCAATGTAGATTTTAAGCACTTATGCATAAAACACCTCCATGAAGTTAGTTGGAGCAAGAGGTCCTATACTCACGATTTCAAAATGAAATCTACTCAAAAATTGAATCGGCCGGCGCAGCGCCGTGTCTCAGATTAGTTCTTAGTAAGTGATCATCTTCTGTATAAAAAATCCTCTTTTCCCTTGGTTATTCATTGCATAAACTGCTACATCAATTTTCATAAATATTTTTTGTGGTGTTGTGTTGACAGATAAAGTTGCGGGGAAATAAAAAATTTGTAAGAAAACTTAACGATCATTAACTTTTCTATTAAGAGTTTCCTCTATTCCTCATGGATCCCATTATCATCGTTGCTGGGTATATACGCTTGGAACAACATATCACTTTTGAGTAGCTCTGAATGTTCAAAGAAATCGATATCGGTGTAAAATACTATAAGAAATACCTATATCAACATAATATCATGATGTATAGTGTGATGATGATGGTGGTGGTGATGATGATTATTATTGAATAGTGACATATTATGCTTGCAGTTCTTAAAGCAATGTTGAAATTTCCAAACGTGTATATTTAAAGACTGAGGAGTTCTATTCAGTCCTTTTGGATCCAGGGTATACCTTGGCACAACTTTTACTTTTTGGTAGCTGTCAATGTTCAAAGAAATCGATATCTGTGTAAAAACTATGAGAAACACCTAGATATCAACAAAATATCAAGGTGTATGGTGTGATGATGGTGGTGGTGATGATGATTACTTAATAGTGACATTTGCTTGCAGTTTTATAAACAATACTTGAATTTTCAAACGTGTACATTTAAAGACTGAGGAGTGCTGTTCAGCCCTTTTGGATCCAGAGTATACCTTCGCACATTTCGCTTTTTGGTAGCTGTGAATGTTCAAAGAAATCGATATCGGTGTAAAATACTATGAAAAATACCTAGGTATATCAGCATAATTTATCATGATGTATGGTGTGATTATGATGGTGGTGGTGATGATGATTATTATTTAATACGGACATTTGCTTGTAGTTTTATAAATAATGCTGAAATTTTCAAACGTATATCTTCAAAGACTGAGAAATGCCGTTCAGTGCTTTTGGATCCAGGGTATACCTTGGCACAACATTTCACTTTTTGGTAGCATTTGCTCGAGTTACTTCAAAAAAAGTCAAAATCTCTATCGGTGTCCCTATAAATTTTGAGGACTTCTTTTAATTCCTCATGGATCCCATCATCAGATCTACCATTTGATGACAATGGGACCAATCCAGGAGTCAATCCTTTACAACAAAAAAATAATTTTGAAAATCGGTCCACAAACGGCGGAGTAATCGTGTAACATACACACAAAAAAAAGAAGAAAAAACATACACACGAATTGTAAACCTCCTCCTGTGTTTTAGAAGTCGGTTGAAAATACAATTAATGAATGTTTTAAATTTTTACATCGCACTACTTTTATAAAAATGTTTATGACTCTTTCACGCAAAAACTACTGAACGGATTTTAGATGGAACTTGGTTTGGTAGTAGTTTAGGCTCTGGATTAACACTTAAGCTACTTTTTAATATAATGTAATACTTCACACCACAACAATCTGGCCCCGTGCTAAGTACTCGGACAGCGGGTTATTTCATACGAGCTCCGAAACATATTTTATAATTTTTTTATTACACATAATAATTTATAAAATAAAAAATATATTAATATTAGCTTTTCCGTACAAACTTTAATCACACTTTTTCAGGCTCGACAAAAACAGCATGACTCGATTTTTAACTATATTTATGATGTTATTACTTACCCTAACCCTAGGTGGGCGATTCCGACTCTCTATTTTCGTTTTTAGGGTTCCGGACCTCGAAAGAAAAAACGGAACCCTTATAGGATGACTTTGTTCTCCGTCCATATGTCTGTCAAGACCCTTTTTATCAGGAACTCGTGGAGGTTTCAAGCTGGAATTTATATCAAATACTCAAGTCTACTGTCCCTTGGAGCGGTGAAAAAATCAAACATTTAAGCCAACGCAATCAAAAGATACATCCGTTTATGCCGCAAATTTCCTCAATAACTCAAAACCTACAGGGTACTTTCTGTGAACTCAGAATCTTGAAATTTGGTACGAAGCAACGTCATATAGCCCAGAGGTATTAAATAGAAATTCGTATGAAATACTCAGGTCTATAATACATTTAAGCTGTAACAAAATCACTATATATTTGCACGGAACCCTTGGTGCGCGAGTCCGACTCGCACTTTGCCGGTTTTTTTTATAAAGAAAATTACTTTTTCATATTATTTCCTCATTTTAGGAAAATCGCTAGAACAGTCGGAGAGAACATCGACATCATAGTCGGCGGTCACTCCCACAGTCTGCTCTGGAATGGCACTTCGCCCAGTGGGGAACACGTGTCTGGTCCGTACCCCATACTCATGGGGTATGAACACAACCCAGAGCATAAGGTATTTTTTTTCTTTATTCAAATTCTTTATTCACACACACACATAAAATATATATGTCATCGTAAAATTGTAAGAATCGTTAATTGTAAAATAACTAACGAGATTGCAAAAATGTGTCGAACGATTAAAAACTATATATTTATAATCTAACGAAAAATAATGTGTTAAATTATAGGCAGCATATTATTCGAATCGGAAGTCTATCAACATTTTACAATTTCACTAGTATTATTACAATCTAACGGTTTTTAAAATTTTACGGTGACATACACAGACATTATTAATACATAATTAAATAATAAATATCACGTCAATCTAATCCCGCGCTAAGTAAAACTTGTGTTACGGGTATCAGACAACGGACATAATTGTATTATTTTAAACAATACACACATAATTAACTTATACACTAATAACAATATAGTTACAAAATAATAATATTATACATATCTATATTAATATATACAACGACTATCTAGACCTGTGATAAGTTTAACTTGTGTTACGAGTACGAGATATATCGGGTATTAAGATACATTACATTACGGGGTTAAATTACATTGACGACGCTCGAATCCCGCCAAAGGGATAAAAATAAACTTAGTTTAAAGCTTAACTTTAAACTAAACTGAAGTCACGACTTGATTCTGAAAACCTCTCTAAAGAAATTACACTACATATTACATATTATTTTCATTTATTCGCAGGTACTTATCGTAACGGCTGCTTGTTTTTCCAAGTATTTGGGGAATATAACAACTTATTTTGATAGAGAAGGCAACTTGAAAGGCTTTGATGGGCAACCTGTATTTCTTAACAGATCAATACCCGAAGGCAAGTTGTTTATAATATTCAGTATCTATATGTACGAAATATAAAATATGTCTTTGACTAGCTTTGAATTTCTTGTCTTTAAAAAAACTTGTCCTGTTAAACCTGCATCACACGTACGGATTCGCTCTGGAGCGAACCACCGTGCATCGATTTGGTTTGCTCCAGACCAAATCCGGCCATGTGTAGAGCAGTCTGGCGAACAGTATTATTAATAATATGTCTGCCGCGGTCCGCGTCAAATTTTATTTGCTCCGTAACCAATCCGAATGTGTGTAGATTAGTCGGCTGATTAGACCAGATGATGATCTCAGTGCCGCCAACATAAAGATTATCCTCCAAAATTAAGGAAACAGGGGGTTTTCTAGGGGAGAGGAGCCGAGTCGAGGAGGAGGGTCGAGTTTTCAATTTGGTCTGCCAAACACCGTGGCCTAGTGGGTAGACCGTTAGGTTCGCACTCGAGAGAGTGTAGGTTTGAATCCCAGGTTGTGGCGTGTACCAATGAGACTTTTTCAGATCTCAAGTACATTATACGGCCGCTCTAACGGTGAAGGAAAACATCGTGAGGAAACCCGCACATAGTTGGCCCCAGACGTATTGACCAATTTATTCCTCTGGACTAGGCTGACTATGTTGTGAGAATGCCGTATGTTCTTGGCCAACCATACGACATTTAAAAACCAACTGTCCCAGGCACTACAGTATTTCAAGAGTGGTCACTTCGCTCGGAAAATAGTGTATAAATCATCCATTAATTGATGTTCAAATCTGTACGTGTGTTGTAGCTTTTAATAAAGAAAAGTGATTATTCTAATTTTAAAACAAAACTGATGTCTATTTCAGACCCAGAAGTAAAGGCTCTACTACAACCGTATGCTGACAAGCTCCATACTCTACTGAATGAAGAAGTAGGCTTCGCTACGAAAGATCTCATAACCGATACTTGCGCGTCCAAAGAATGTGCAATTGGCGATTTAATAGCTGATGCGTTTGTGGATGCGGTGAGTAAAATAATATGTAGAGTTCGGTAAAAAATATTTTTTTCTAGGCTTTAGTAGTCTCATCTACATATGTGCCAAATTTCATAAAGATCGATCTTGTAGTTTTGGAGCATATTCAAGACAAAAAAAAAATCCTTTATAATACTACTTACGACTACAAAAGTACATTACTGACATTTTGGGATTTTTCAGACCAAACAAATGAACATCTCCAGCTTGCCTCATGTTTCGTTCTTGTTAAGAAGCATGATCCGTGGCTCCATACCACAGGGAGGTAAGAATTGTGTGGAATTATGTTCCTAGAATGGAATATAAGATAAACTAGATTTTGCGCGCGACTTTGTCCGTGGATGTCTTTGACTATTGCACTCCCATGGGGTATGTATCCCGAAAATTTTTTATGTCATCATTACTAGATAGTACGATACAGATGCGTGCCAAAATTCAACGCCATCCGTTCAGTTATTGATATCAATAAGTGTTCAAATATGTCACTGAATCGGTTGAAGGGAAACATTTTGAAGTATGTTTTCCTACACCGATTGAGTGTCCGTATAATGTAGATCTTGAGAGGAAAGTACCTCTCAAGCATAGCACCTTACAAGCAAAAATTTCAAAACTATAGATACAAGAAAAAGTTCTACCATCTTGATTCCATCTTACCACAAATATCAAAATGGCCACAAACAACCCCAAAAGTGGAGCCTTTTAAGTGTGGATAGTTTTTACCTCGACTGCGACGCCTCGTAATATACCTATACGACTATGCTATCGAGTGCAACTTCCACTACTAGGCCATAGATCATAGATGCGCCTGAACCAGTTATTAACCCTAGAAAGATAATCATGTATGAGATGACGTTAAAGATAATCATACGTCCCAGAGACGTAATTATACGTTATTAACATTTATTGCAAAATATATGCAAGTTTTAGTTAGTTACAGGATCTTACATACTAGTTCAAGTATTATGCAAACATATAAAACATATACTATGTTATTATATTTATTTAGTTGACAGTATAAACAGCAAATAAAAAACTCTCTTAACAGTAAATAAAAATCAACTTAACTTCTTTTTATAGGAACTTAATGTATAACTTGATTCTTTAATTGCAAAATTTTCGCACTTTTTATTATATATAAATATTTAACAGCCTTTTACGTAACAAGGGGAGGGGACGCTTGCTTGTAGCCCAGAAGTACCTATTTTTAGCTCGAAGCATATGCTGAGTCGGGGTAACTATGCGAGAGACCAACGATAGATTTACATTGAAAGTAGACTCCGCCAATTGATTCGACTCCACTACGTCAGTAGGGCTATCTGAAGCATCGACAATTTCATCGACTAACTCGTCTTCTGTGTCGCTTCCAACATAATCTTCTAAAAGTTGGTTTTCCATTCCGCTATCACTTTCCTATGGTGAATCATCTTCATTTCCCATCAAAAATGGCTCAATTCCTTCTCCCTTAATGCTGTCTTACCTTGTCACTATATAATAATATCATATGTACTTTAAATATAACAATAATAGCGTTAAAATATATAAAAATTAAAAATAAATCTACGCTGTGAAAGTTACACAGAAGATAATCATACGTCTCGTGAACGTACTGTTACAACCCTCGATTGTGCTGACAGCCCTCGATATGTGCTGACTCTGTAATTTCATACATTAAGAAACACTTCGCGTTTCTCACAGAGTCATCACTTATTTTTAATATAAATACCCAATACTTTTCCAAGTCAGTCAGTCGATTTCCGAATTAGTCGACAGCTGCCCAACAACGGACCTGGTTTCTGCCTGCCGGTTGGCTTTCAGCTTAGACTACTAGGAAAGTGCTAAATTCGGTTCGGTGTAAGGGACAAACTATCCCTCGCGAGTGATCTAAAGAGTTATAAGTAGTGTTGTCTCTATAAAAGTTGTAAAAACTAAAGAAAATAAACGGTGTCTCCGAAAATTGTGTTTTTTTTAAGACACTACTAGGGGACGACCAAACAGTACGCCATAGGTATATCTTGGTACCAAGCTTACTTACCACTGTAATACAGCCGTCCCACGTTAGCTCCGGCCGTCTACTGAGTTGGCTAAGATAGACAGCTTTCTGCGTATTGTAGGTAAACAGAGACAGCAAATTTTAACCGCAGTATACGTCTCGCGGACGTAGATTATCTTTCTAGGGAATAATACTAAATTTTAAAGGACATCTATACTTAAAATTTTCTCATCTCGTTTCAGCAATTAGGAAGGGTGATTTAATAAATACAATGCCATTTACGAACAACGTGACTACTTTCTCTCTACCGGGTAAATACTTGATTGAGGCGTTTAAACTTTGCACGACGAATTATTGGATACGAACACCATTCCAGGGACCGTGGATGCCGCAAGTTTCTGGTAAGATAATTAATAATTTTCTTAACATTAAGCCAAGGCCAGTGTGACCACGTTGCATTATGAACTTGGCTGAATCAATATATTGATTATCTCCACTTCTCCATGGATTAAAGTAATTACAGGAAATGAAATGCGAATGAAAATTGTACACACGGTACAATATACAAGACACTTTTTTAAACAGTGGGTCATAAACGCTAACGTATTTTATAAATCTAAATAAACTCTAGTCGTAAATTTGTAATTAAGTTGTATATGAAAAACTAGATTGTGTGATCCACTACCGGACGTGGAAAAACTACCGGCAGGCTTAAAAATTTCTCTTGAATTATTATCTCAGAAACTCCAGTTAAGCCTGCAATTAATTTGTTCTTCTGATTTAAGGATTACGCCTGACACTGAATCTTACTGATGACGCTACGGTGGAGGTATTAATAAAGAAAGGGGATGAGTTTCATAATTTAGATCCTAACAAGGACTACCAAGTTACGACTATCAGCTTTATAGTCGATGGAGGAAGCAAGTTCAATGTAAGTTTTTTATTTCACATATTAATAGAAAGTTGAGATCATAAATTAGAAAATATATATTTATGTAAAGAGAAACAGCGTTCATAGAACGATCTAAAACGATTTTAAATTTGAAAATTTTTACATCTCCTTCAACGGCCCACAATTTTTCCACACAATAGTGGACACATGGCACATCGTACTTTGTAGTAGTGCAATCAAATCGAAAGCTAACTATGTGAGCTGTTTATCTGTTCCTTTTTATTTAATCAGTGCTAGAGACACTCGAAGTAAAGTCACGATTAACATAGTTATTGAAGTGTTCCTACTAGTTAATGGTAACGTAAGGGTCAGTTCACACCGCGACTATACGCGACGCTACGCGGTAGTGCATTTTCAAGATAGCTATTAAAAATTGAACTTTATTCACTACACAAAAATATACACGTTTAAAGTATAAAGATGTGCACAACTACACAAACTGACTACATCTAAAATATTTAGTTTCATTAATATATAAATGTCATGGGATACTCTTCCCAACTTACTTTTCCGGTAGTTGTGGTATAGTATACGGGTATGCGACCCCGGCTTCCCTAGCTTTTACTGTCCTATCCCTTGCCCTCCTGGGCGGTAATATCCTACATTCCCTATTTCCCACTCTAACTTACCAATCTTCCTTTCCACACCACCTATCCTTCCCTTTCCCTACCTACCCTCTCCACCAATCCGTGGAAACGCAATGGATAATCAAAAATAATTTAATTATCCAAAATGGCGGCGATGTGGTTCGCCACCCATCACGTCTCGTTTCTCGCGGAGGCGAAAAGCGGACCATGGAGAGACGCTTGGCTACGTTGAATGTAAGAGGAGGAATGGATGGTAAGAATGAAAGTGGTCGAAGCGAAAGAAGTATGTAAGGATCGTAGCAAGTGGAAAGAAGTGGTCTCTGCCTACCCCTACGGGAAAGAGGCGGTCCTGCCTACCCCTACGGGAAAGAGGCGGTCCTGCCTACCCCTACGGGAAAAAGGCGTGATTATATGTATGTTTGTATGTATGTAATATACTCAGAAATATTGAGGCATTACTACTTGGTAAATGTAAAAAAAAATATATATATTGTTTTATGTGTAGTTTACTAATTAGCGAAAAATTTTTAGCGAAATTAGTAAAAAAAACCTACATTAGTTTACATCATATACAAAAACATTAATTATGGTAATTGTATGTACTTAAACGCACAGCTATCGGAGATTTTACAAATATGTTCCTGCGACGGTATACTTCATACTTACTTCATTCACTTGTATGGAGCGTTTTTACGTGACTTGCGAAATTTTGTATACAAATCGCTGTACCTTTGAAAATATTGACGTTTGATATACGGTTTCTTCTGAGAAATTATTAATATACTACTATACTACTATTACTATATAGTACTATTTATTTATGCAATTTAAAAAAAGTACGATCCCTTTTATTCAAATGAGCAATGACGAAATGTGTCGTTAATTTCTTGAAAGTTTGTTGCATCGATGCTTATTATTGTGACTGTAACTTCTAACCTTTCTATTTTTAAATGGAGTAATGAATGTAACATGTATTTAATTACAAAATTATGCACATACAATTCTCGTTTGCTTTTGATCCAAACATTAGTCAAGTTAATTTCTCTATAAGTCATACCTTCATACTGCAAAATGGAATTTAAAAATCCACGCCACAGTCCCAATTTCCCAAAGTACACGTCTATTTTTGACGAGCCGTAGTAGCGACACCCACGGGTAACATTTAGAGATGTAAATAATAACAGTTACCACAAAACCGAGTGGACAAATTAATATTTTAATGTTTTTTGTGATAGCGTGACTCTATTCAAAAGTAGGGTAAATGGTCAATGTACGATGTTTGGTTATTGTATTTTGCTATTTCCTGGTTGTGATAAACCTTCGTTATATTTACGTAACCTTTTCGATTTATCTCATATTAAAAACTTTTACCTCATATTAAAAACTAAAGATAGGATTTGACAGAAGAAATCTTCATACAAGAAGAAGTAACGCCATCTTCATTTCACCATATCTCAAATGTCAAAATGGCTCCAAACAACCCCAAAAGTGGGACCATTTAAGTGGGGATAATTTTTGCCTCTACATGCCTCTATAATCTATAATATTATATTATACGTCTTTGTTTTACCATCCCATCTTAATTGTGTATTGTGTTCTATGTTAATTATTTTTTTTTTATTTTAGATGCTCAAAAAATATGGAAAAGACAAAATATTTGTCGGAAAGGACACGGAGATTATGGAGAAATACATAAAGAAATTGTCACCTATCACTCCAGTGGTGGACAACAGACTTACAGTTATTAATTAGTGTAAATATATTAATGTTACTTACATAATCTTTTATTGAATTCTAAGATATAAGTACAAAATTCTTAAGAAATAAATAAAGAGGGCTCGCGCAAGAAGAGAAGTATTGTATGGTAGCCCCCTAATATATTTATTTTATTCTGTTTTAAGTATTTGCTGTCATAGCCGTTACGAAACTTTCTATGAGTTTCAACTGTCTAGCTATCATGGTTAAGGAGGTATCTGATGATAGACAGACAGAAGAACAGACAGCGACGTCTCAGATAATAGGGTCTCGTTTTTACCCATTGGGTACGTAACCCTAAAAGTATCTAGATAAATTAGGAATAGAGGTTCTCTTCCATTGACTTATGTGTGTAATACATAAGTTAAATGATAGTTTTGGGGTGAAATAAATCTCTCGACAAGTAAGAACATTAGCAGCTTTGAAGTCTCAAATAGGATATACAACAGTGGCCAAGGCTGGTTATCCTTCATAGGAAAGCCCTTCTTCTTTTTTAAGTGCCTTTTCAATCACTGAAGGTTGGCAGTCAAACTCCAAAACTTTTCTTTGTCCAAACTCCAAGACGACTCTGAAAAGTTCTTCATAGGGACGGGAAGGGAAAAAAGGGAAGCCCTAGCCTAGATAGGGATTTGGATGAGGGTCTTCAAAAGATAAGTGGTAAGTGAAGCCGACAGGTATGGAGTTATAGGAACCCCACGCCATTGGTATACAATTTAATTAATATTATAATTCGATCTTGTTTGTGAGTGCTGCGTGCACTTCTCGCACCTGTGCGTAAATATCTCTCCTCCCACACTGCATGCGTGAAGCAATGTGGGAGGAGGGAGGTGCTATACGCATGCTTATGCGTACATTCACACATTTGCTTGCAGGTTGTGGGGTTTTTTCGCGTGATATTGCTAGCAATAGATACTATAATATTATTTATTCAATTGTATGTTATGAATTTACGCAAAGTAATGCCTTTTTAACCGACTTCCAAAAAAGGAGGCGGTTATACGTTCGGCTGTATATATATATATATATATATATATATATATATATATATATATATATATATATATATATATATATATATATATATATATTGTATGTTCGCGGATAACTCCGCCGTCTGTTGGCCGATTTTCAAAATTATTTTTTTGATGTAAAAGATATAATCCGAAGTTGGTCCCATTTTCAGAAAATTGGTGGAAAATGCTACCAAAAAGTAAGATTTTGCTCCAAAGTATACCCTGGATCCAAAAGTACAGAACAGAACTCCTGACTCCTTATAGATACATGTTTGAGGATTTTGGCGTTATTTAAAGAACTGCAAGCATATGCCACTTTGTCAATTAGAGTAATCATCATTATCACCACCACTATCACAGCATACATCATCACATTATGATGATAAAGAAGGTACTTCTCATAGTATTTTACACTAACACGGAGATCTTTGAACATTACTCTGCCGTTTATGGACCTATTTGCAAAATTCTTTTGTTGTTGTAAAGGGTTTAATTCCAAATCGGTCCTTTAGTCACTAAAGTGGAAACGTGATGATGCGATCCATGAGGAATCGAGGGAACTCCTCGAAATTTATATCGACACATATGTATAGTGATTTTGACTTTTACTGAAGTAACACAAGCATATGCTACCAAAAAATAAGACGTTGTACCAAGGTATACCCTGAATCCAAAAGCACTGAACAGAACTCCTCAGTCTTTAAAGATATACGTTAGGAAATTTCGGAATTGTTTAAAGAACTGCAAGCATAATTATGCCACTTTGTAACTTACAGTAATCATCATCATCATCTTAATAACAATACCTAATGGAAGCTTGGCGCGTATTCAGTTATACATTCGATCGTTCATTTTAGGCGTTTTTAAGATTATTAATATAACTTAACAAGACATATCACTAAAAAGGGTGAAATTATTATTTTTAAACAAAAAATTAAACCGACTTCCAAAGTAAAAATACAGAAAAAAGTATGAAATAAAACTTATTTTATAAATAATTCCCCTTTTAAATTTGGCTATTTCTCTACTTAATCTTGTTAATTTTGAAGTCGGTACCAGCAAATAATATGAACGTGAGTTCTATAAAATACTGTAGGATATCGTTTGGGCTGGTAGCAACTTCAAAATTAAGAAGATTAAGTAGAGAAATAGCCAAATTTAAAAGGGGAATTATTTATAAAATAAGTTTTATTTCATACTTTTTTGTGTATTTTTACTTTGGAAGTCGGTTTAATTTTTTGTTTAAAAATAATAATTCTATTAACTAATCAAATTATAATGCTTGAAAAACACACGTCCCGCCAGCGCGCTGCAGCGTCACTTTTGATGCCTTATACGTTTTGATTGATTTGATTTGATACGTTTTGATATCTTCATAAACTCTCTCCCGCTTATTGTGTGTGAATCATGTTAAGATATAGCAGTTAATAGTTACTTCAACTTGTTAATTCAGACTTCATAATTGAATAAGAATAATAATGACGCAAATAGAAATAACATTTTCGCATAAAATTGTAAAGGATCTTCATTGTTATCCTTCGTATAATTTACCTTTAAAACTTTATCTCAGTTCTCGTTGGATAAATAATTAATTTTAATCTATGATAATGAGCGGGGACAATTTCTGAAAATTAGATGAGCATCACCTGTCAGTTTGCGAATTGGAGTTGTCTAAATTTTGAAGTGAGGGTAGATGGAATTGTTTTACTCGGCGCCATAACGCGAACTTACGATTACAGTTTTCGGGTTTCCAGACAGTTTAAGGTTTCAAATTTTTATGTAACTAGAAGTCGCTGCGGTCAAAATTCGCTCATAATATTTCAGTACCTAGATAACCGAGCTTTGCTCGGAGCTATGAAAAAAAAAAGAATCACTATAATATTTAATTTTCTACTAAAATATTGAATTACTAGTTATTGCCCGCGACTTCAGGAATTCGCGAAAAAAGGAATCTCGAAGGAACCGTACATTTTGACGTAATAAAAAGAGCCTATGTCTCTTCCCGTGGTCTATTCTATATCTGTGCCAAATCTCATCAAAATCGGTAAAGTTGTTTCGGAGCCTGTTCAGTGCAAAGAAACAAACAAACCTTTCCTCTTTATTATATTATACTAGCTTTTGCCCGCGACTTCGTCCGCGTGGAATAGTTACTTTGGAATATCGCTTAAATTTACCCGCGACTTCATTTACGAAGAAGAAGGAGCGCTTGCCCGCGACTCACGACTGCCCGCAGCGCGCCGCACATCATTATTGCCCGCTGATTATTTTATTACTGCGATATCTTCTAAAATACTTATTGAAATCAAATGATGTAAATGGAAAATTTCTTCTAAATTAAATGTTTGTAATGAATAACGTATTTATTTGGATAAGGATTAATATCATCTTTATGAAAACACCCTCACAAATAATGCTTAATTTTAGAACAAATTTGGTTAGCATAAAAAGGTTATTATGAGCCAACCTTAAAAGATAGACATATACTGTCGCGGACTTTTTTTTAGAACTTTTAAAGGGGAACAATTCTGTCATACATAATTTTAGCGAAACTTTAACCGTTTCCGCAGCGTACGCAGCGAAAGCTCTCAAAAGGGTAAAAAACACCCCGATTTTGAAACATTATTGATTGGAGCTCCGCTGGTATTGAGCTTAGCATGATGTTATATAGCCTAAAGCCTTCCTCGATAAATGGACTATTCAACACAAAAATAATTTTTCAATTCGAACCAGTAGTTCCTGAGATTAGCGCGTTCAAACAAACAAACAAACTCTTCAGCTTTATAATATTAGTATAGATTATAATATATAGTATAGATTTTCTAAGCAATTATTCAAAATAATATTAGCTTCCTCCACATAAACTTAAATTAACCGGCCAAATTTCATACACCACCGGTTTCACAATAACTGAAAGTTTTTGCTTCACGTATATAATAAAATAAATTAGTAAATAAATTAATATAATAAATTGTAGTTTCATGAATGATGAATGAAAGAGGCGAATTATAGGACACCTCAAATTGGCCATTTTACATGGAGCAACAAAACTTTTTTAAACCTTATTATTCAATCATCTAAACATAATACATTGTGTATAATAAAATTATTACAAGCTGTTAGTTCGTATTTTTCCAAAACAGATATAGATATTATCGCCGGGTAGCCGTATGCAATTTTACTTGATTGCTGAGAAGTAATTGTAAAAGCGTTACCAAAATTGTTTTCAGAGGTGATATTGTGGATAAATGGATGGATAGTGGATGCAACTTTATTTATTGTATAACATTTTCATAACGTTAAAGGTACTTTTATTTTATAGATCATTAGAAACTATTTTCAGATATAATATTAGGTGCATACCTACTTATACCTTTTAGAATAAGCATTAAATCACTGTTTTTTAAGTATGAAGATATACTGTTTTTTAAGTATACAGTATGTTTGCCATCGTAAAATTGTAAAAACCGTTACATAACTAGTGAAATTGTAAAATGTTGATAGACTTCGGACGCGAATATTCTGCCTATAATTTAACATTTTATAGGCGAACAATTTGAATTTAAACGCGTAAACATATTATTATTTTTCGTTAGATTATAAAAATATAGTTATAAATCTTTCGACATATTTTTACAATCTCGTTAGTTATTTTATGGTTTTTACAATTTTACGGTGACATTTACACTCAAAGTAAACCCATAAATAGCGCTCCTAAAACGAAATCACTAATTACACTATTAACGAATTCACAAATAGGGGTATTATTTTTGAACACAAAACTATTCTTGCTAACTAAGTAACTGCGGTCCCACATGTTTGATAGTCCACAGTTTCTCAAAGTTCAGATTTTAAACCTTTGGGGAAAGCCACGTAAATTCAGTTTCATCTAAACCGCATAAATGTTTATGTCCCTTATTTACTGTCCCGTGCCGTGCCACATTAATAGTAATGAAATTTGCTACATTATGTAGGGACTTGTCTCTTAAATTACCGCTCTAGTGGGTTAAATACTCAAAGAAAGATGAAATGAAGTCTTAGGTAAATAAAGATAGTTTTAATATGGTGCTTGAGACTTTACTGTTGATGATTTTTTAATTGAAATATAGAGTTGCAAACGAGCAGATATGATGATGGAAAGCGATTACCGTCGCCCATAGATACCCGCAATACCAGAAGAGTCGCAAGTGCCTTATTAATTGTTATTGATAAAATAATTCTTCAAAGTAGTTAATCAAATTCAAAACATAACATTTTATCACTTCACGATAAAGGTGCATTTCATTGTAGTAATAGGTAGAAATAAATTATTCGAAAGTCGTTCATGCATAAACCGCTTTATACAGAGTCGCTCACAAAAAAGTAAAAAAAAATTATCTCCCGCTAAAGCAACAAATTTCGATTTAAAACTTCCCATTAATCAACAAACAACAAAAATGTTTGTCGCCTTGTACGACTTCATCTCAGTGTAATTTAACGTTGAAAGTTTAAACGAAAAAAGCTCGTTATTTTTGTAAACATTTGAGGAATGCTTAATTTAGAAAAAAACCTAACCAAGAGCATGTCAGGACATGTCTAAGGAGGGTTCCGTAAATGTTGAATGTTGATTAATAATCAAAATATATATAAGTGAATAGTAACCAGATGTTCTTTAAGAATAATTTTTATTCGATTTCGATGATATTTTAAAGAGTTTTTATTAAATTTAATATTCGCTAATCAAGTAATCACATAACATTTGAGCATATTATTAGTCTATTTTTTTTTTTCGAATGGGTCTATGCTAATGACATTTAAGTCCCTTTAGCTTAATCGGTATAGTGACTGCCTTTTGGCTAGTCTTTACGGTAGGAGTGCGAAGAGGGGGTTTGACCCCCTCCTACACCGTCCCCTAGGGGTGGTGTACAGACCGGAATTAGTCTATTACGATATCGCCTAGGTATCACAATCAAAGAAAATTTCGATAGCGTGATACAGAATTTAAATCCAATAACACAGCGACATCTAGTATTATTTTTCAAAAACAATCAACGATTTAAACAGGAGACTAGCGCCATATACCTAGTTTTCGTAGCGTAGTGCTAGTAGCAAATTGAAGCTTTTAATATTTTAGAGGTACGTATTAAATTATAATAAAAAACAATAATACTATGGAAATTATTAACATAATTATATTAATGTGTTTTCAGTGTTATTAAATTATTGTAATAATTGGTAAAAGAAGCACATATTCGTAAAATTAATTATTAATTAAAATTTTACGTGTTACAAAACCTAGCTCTAATTCTGGTAAAGAAACATAAATTCGCAATAATCAATATAATTGTTGTAGCTCAGTTAGTCACAGTGTTTGTCCTAGGATGTAGGTTCAAACCAGACAGCATATTCCATTTATTATTAATTTAAGTTCTTTTTATTAATTGTTAATTTCAGTTTTTTTTTTAAATTTTGCAACCAATTTTGAAACATTATTTTAAATAATCATTTCACATTATGTATAATTATTCAGATTTTCTTTATGTTAATTTGTTTTTCTATAATTGCTCTAGAAATAGAAATTATGATGCGATTTCGTTCAAAATAGTTTTCCTGAAGAGTTTTTAGCATGATCTGTCAGCATGGAAATTTGCAAGTTTCTATCTCCTATAGTTTAAAAATGCTAGGGGGGGGGACCAACTTGCAAACTACTTTGGAGGCCGATTACTCGAAAATGGTCAACTTTATAAAAAAGTAACGTATGGAACCTTCACTTTATTTTAAAAGACCTATTCTACGATACCCCACACGATGAGGTAGAGTGAAAAAATATTTTTCATCCCCACTTCACATGTATGGAGAGCCACCCCTAGAATATAAAATTATTATTTTTTTATGGTCCCAAAACCGTGATCTATACACAATCTATAACTGCACCAAATTTCATCAATTTATATTCATAATTACAGGAGCTAGAGGCGCGGACAGACAGACAGACAGACAGACAGACAGACAGACGGACAGAGCGAAACTATAAGGGTTCCTTAAGTATTACGGAACCCTAAAAACGGGAGACGTCACATAACCGAGTTCGGAGCTCGGCGCCCGAATATTTTGCCAACTTTTGTGTTTCCCGAGTTGGTGACATAAGCGTTGAAATTATCTTAATATCATCTTTTTGTTGAGTTAATTTGCGGGATCACTTATGAAAGTAGATTTATGAGTAGTTTAAAAAGTAGAAGCAAGACCTACATCATGTACATTTGCTTTTCACAACGTATATTTTAAATTCTTCACAGTTTATTTAGTAGATATCATATTATGTATTTTATTAAATTAAAAAGAGAATTCCATATTTTTTCTTTTTCTCTGTGTATTAAAGAGACCAATGCCGATAATTTTTGAAACAAAACATATAACAATTATTTTTAAACAAAAAATTAAACCGACTTCCAAAGTAAAAATACACAAAAAGTATGAAATAAAACTTATTTTCTAAATAGTTCCCCTTTGAAATTTGTCTATTTCTCTCTTAATTCTCTCTTCTTAATTTTGAAGTCGCTACCAGCCCAAACAATATCCTACAATATTTTATAGAAGTTATGTTCATATTTGCTGGTACCGACTAGTAGTTTTTTTACTTATTTTTTTATTGTACCGTCGATTCCCGAACAGATACTTAGATGATAACCTAGTCAGTCCTAAAGGTTCGGAAAATTTAATTTGGCAGCTATGGTTAGCTCATGGCAGTGTTAAAACAACAACTTATCATCGACTGTCGGGGTCTACGCAGGCGTGAAATTGTGAAACGCGCATGCGTATTAGATTTTCAAAAATGGCGGATTGGGCCTGGCCACAGCGCACTTAATGTTTTGTTAGTAATTTTAAAGTAATAAATTATTATATTCTATACAAAAATACTAAAATTATGTTTAATTAAACATCAGGTTTAACTGAGATGTGTTATACAGTTGTTTTGCTGAGTGACAATGAGTGAATTCAGCATATTCCACAAGTCAGTGCACATAGTCGCGAAAAGTCTGTAATATTTTTATGAGCAATTTGGTTAAAAAATACAATAGACTCTGGATTTTTGAAACACCGAAGTGAGTATTAGAAACTAATATTATAATTAATAATGTTGTTCAGGGCATGTTTTTGAATATTTATTTTGTGTACTTAATCGTTTTAAAGCTGTTATTAAATTCGTAATTTTCCACCTTTTTAACTAAGGTTGGTATTAATTTTGTAACATAAACATTAAAATCTGTTAATATATATAGTTCATTTCTAGGCAAGATTCGTAGTGAATTTTTGTGCTAGTTGGAAATAGATTTCATGAGAATCATATAAATTTAAGTAATAATTAGGTAGGTGATTTTATTTCTTTAACTATTCAAACATTTAATTTTTACGACGGGATTCCTCTTGTGTTTATTGTTGTTACGAAAAATTATAATATTATATAGGTAGATTACATTAGATTTATTTAAGTAAGGGGAAAAAGACAACTAAACTGGGAAAATGCAAATTTGGTAATAAATAGTTGAAGTCCATTTCAATTTAGCGGCTCTACACTCTTTCTAATTAATTATTCACTACGTGAATTTATGTCAAAGCCTGACACATAAAACTTAGGCCTTCTCATCCGTTATTGGACGATTTATACAGTATTCTCCGAGCGAAGTAACCACTCTTGAAATACTGTGGTGCCTGGGACAGTCGGTTTTTTAAATGTCGTATGGTTGCCCAAGTACATACGGCATTCTCACAATATAGTCAGCTTAGTCCAGAGGAATGACTGGTCAATACGTCTGGGGCCAACCATGTGCGGGTTTCCTCACGATGTTTTCCTTTACCGTTAGAGCGTCCGTATAATGTACTTGAGATCTGAAAGTCTCATTGGTACACACCACAACCTGGGATTCGAACCTGCACTCTCTCGAGTGCGAACCGAACGGTCTACCCACTAGGCCACGGAGCTCACTTGCCACATGTTGTCTCATCAACCTCGTGAGTGTCGTGAGTCGTTACCGCCATCCACTATATGTTCACAATTACTGTTTGCTGAGATTCATAGCGATCAGAGGGTCTAAAAAGGCCACTTTGGGCGAACATTAGATGAACATTAGATGAATCATACGCAATTCATATTATGTGCGCCATTTTACGCATTTCTATTGAAAACTGTCAAAAATGATGTTTCAACTGTCAAAATATATGAAACATAATAAGAAACATCTAAAGTGGCCTTTTAGACCCCCAGGGATGTTAGCACTCATTAGCAGGAACATTTGACAGCGACGTAAACGTAACAGTAGACGGCTGGCTGTGTTCCGCGGGAATTAGCGCTTGTTAGCGCTTGCTACATACATACTAGTGATGTGCCGGATATCCGTATCCGTATCCGTATCCGCGGATATCCGAGGCAGAAGAAAGATCCGTATCCGTGTCCGTATCCGTTTCTATTTGGCGGATCTTTTACGGATCTATTTACCTTATTAATTTTAAAATTATATATGAATTCTTTAAATAGGTGATTACAGATTAAGGTAGCAACTAGCAATAAAAAAACTATTAAATTCAATACAGATAATATTCTTGAGGATTTTTTCGTTGTAAATGATTTTTTAAAGAAATTGTGCCTTTACCCTTATAGGAATACTTTCCATCACAAATTTTCCACTTTGCACATTCATCATTTACTAACACAAAATGATTCCAAATTACACTATTAAAATTCTTTGTAGACATTTTTTCAAACTCATGTACCAATACCAGACAACCGTTATCTATGCTGTCCAGTGTCATACTAAACTATACACAAAACAAAAGAAAGAACCGCCGTGTAATGCAAGTCGAAACATGTGTGAAGGTCGCGCGCACCGACACCGACTGCGTAAGAAAGTTAAGATCCGTATCCGTATCCGTATCCGCGGATCTTGACACCAAATATCCGTATTCAGATCCGTATCCGCGGATATACATTTTTAACGATCCGGCACATCACTAATACATACATTCATATAATCACGCCTTTTTCCCGTAGGGGTAGGCAGAGACCGCCTCTTTCCCGTAGGGGTAGGCAGATACCACTTCTTTGCACTTGCTACGATCTTTACATATGTGTTTCGCTTCGTCCACTTTCATTCTTCCCATCCATTCTTTCTCTTACATTCAACGTAGCGAAGCGGCTCTCTATGGGCCACTTTTCGCCTCCGCGAGAACGAGACGTGATTGGTGGCGAACTACATCGCCGCCATTTTGGATAATTAATTAATTTTTTTTGATTATCCATTGCGTTCCTACGGATTGGTGGCGAGGGTAGGAATAGGGAAAGGGAAGGATAGGTGGTTTGGAAAGGAAGATTGGTAAGTTAGAGTGGGAAATAGGAAATGTAGGATATTACCGCCCGGGAGGGCAAGGAATAGGACAGTAATAGCTAGGGAAGCCGGGGCCGCATACCCGTATACTATACCACAACTACCGGACAGGTAAGTTGGTATGAGTATCCCATGACATAGCGCTTGCTAGCGCTAAAAAAAACAGATTATCGGCCAGGACACGTTTGCTAACTTCAATACTGCTAACACTTTGCTATGTTAGCAAAGTGTTACCAGTATTGAAGTTAGCAATCCACCATTTTGCTTATTTAACGCCAGCGGTCGCCATTTTACTTACGTTTCTTTGTTAGGGCTATTTTCCGCGAAACACAGCCAATGAAACTTGTATGGGTGCTGTTATGATTTTGACAGATTTTAATACAATTATAATTCTATACACATATACGTCGCTACCAAATGTTTCTGCTAAGTCCACAGTGGTGTTAGCAGGAACAATTCACAGGAAAGTATTTGTATGGGACTGTATTTTTCCACTAGGTTTTCACCGCCGGCTCTGATCAGACTCGAAGACAGCAAGGTTACACCGATTCGGGCAGAGCTGGGGCGTATAAAAAATAACACTGATTTGAGGAGAACATTTTTCACATTAACTCGTTAGCTTACCTGGCTCAGGGCAATGCCGTATAGAGAGCACAAATGTACTCTTCTAATTTCCATATAAGCTATCTCTCTCTTATTTCTCTATACGGCTATTTTTCCGTAATTTTCCCTAATTTCCCTTTATTTCCCCTGAGCCAGGATAAGTGAAACGCATAACGTGAAATTCTTTATTTACCATAAAACAATACATAATCACACAGTTTACATAGATACTTAGTAACACATAAGCAAAATTACAAGTATAAGAAAAACCATATATTTTTCACCATTATAATCTAATTTTCTCTAAAACCATTTACATTTCTATTTACCTAAATGTTATTTACTTTAGCCACTAATTTTTCCTATGTACAACACTAATTTTCCAAGTGAAATAAGCTACGGTTAAGAAATTATAAAGAAAATAAACTCGTGACTTTAAAACAATTATTTACCGCTATTCTAATGAACTTAACACTTATGTACAACACTTATATTCACTATTTTCACTCTTAAAAGTTTATGTACTATTTACTCACAGTTTTTAGAAACGTTTTAAAGCACTGATAAGTGTTCATTGTCTTTAAATTCACTTTAAAACACAGGCGAGGCCGCTGTCCTTAACATCCTCCCCCCGGCGCAGTAGCCAGGTTCTACGTAGCCTCCTCTGGTGACCGCGGGCTCGCTGGACCCGCCGTGGACTGCTCCGCTGACTGCCAGCTGTCTGTGTCCGCCGCAAACTGCTCTGGTGACTGCGGGCTGACCGTGCCCGCTGCAACTGGCTGCGACCGCGAGCTGTCTGTGCTCGCTACAGCTCGTGATGGTGACTGCGAGCCGTGTGTGGCTCGCTCCGGCGACTGCGAGCTGTCTGTGGCTCGCTCAGGCGACTGCGAGCTGTCTGTGGCTCGCTCAGGCGACTGCGAGCTGTCTGTGGCTCGCCCTGGCGACTGCGAGCTGTCTGTAGCTCGCTCAGGCGACTGCGAGCTGTCTGTAGCTCGCCCCGGCGACTGCGAGCTGTCTGTAGCTCGCTCAGGCGACTGCGAGCTGTGTGTAGCTCGCTCCGGCGACTGCGAGCTGTCTGTAGCTCGCCCCGGCGCTCGTTCCGCGCCCGGCGACGCCCCCGGCTCCGTCTGCTCCGCCAGCGGTCGCGGTTGCGACTGCGGCGCCTCCTCCAGCACTGCCAATTTTGATGTGGGCCTGCGGAACACACCACTGCGCGTGCGAACGTCCGCACAACGCACCTGTCCGTCCGGGCCAGGGTAGACCCGGTGCACGACCCCGCGCGGCCACGTATTACGCGGCAGCGCCGGATCTACGACCACGACCAGGTCGCCCGGAACCAGGGCACGGCTGCTCTGCGGCGCCCCGTAGCGTGGCGTGAGCGTGGGGAGGTATTCCCTCACCCAGCGCCTCCAGAACTCGTCGGCAAGGGCTTGCGCGACTCTCCAAGTCTTCTTGTCCGCCGGCACACACGGTCCGACGTACGGCAGTCCGGCGGACGACCCCAGGAGGAAATGGTTCGGTGTGATTGCCTCCGGGTCGCTGGGGTCCACGGAAACGTGAACTAGCGGTCGTGCGTTCACGGAATACTCCGCCTCGGCCATCAGGGTCTGGAGTACCTCTTCTTTCGGCGACTTCTCGTTCAGCGTAGCGAGTAAGGCGGTTTTCACTGACCTCACCATCCGTTCCCAGGCACCTCCTTGACTCGGCGCCCCCGGCGGGGTGAATTTCCATTGCATGCGGTGCGTGAGGCCCAGCTGAGCCATAGCCGGTGCCCACTCAGCGTACGCTTGCCGCAGCTCGACGTCCGCGCCTCTGAAGTTCGTCCCGTTGTCGCTGTACATGACTGACGGCCATCCTCGCCGCGCAGCCATCCTTCTCATGGCCATTATTGCTGAGTCTGTCGACAGCGAGGCCACCAGCTCCAGGTGCACGGCCCGCGTCGTCAGACAGGTGAAGAGCGCTCCCCATCTCTTCTCGTGACGTCGGCCGATGGTGATCGTCATCGGGCCGAAACAGTCGAGACCACAGTACGAAAATGGTCTCTGGAACGCCCCCAGGCGCTCCGCCGGCAAGTCTCCAGTTTGTGGTGTTCTCGGGTGCGCCCGTCGTAGCCGACAAAACGCACACTTACTTGTTATGCTGCGCACCGTCGGCCGCAGCTTCAGGATCCAAAACCTTTGCCTGAGGTCGTTCACGACCCTCTCACGGCTCCCGTGTCCTGCCCGGGCGTGCTCCCGTGCCACCAGTAACTTCGTAAACGGGTGTCTACCGTCCAGGATGATTGGATTCTTCATCTCCGCTGGAACCTGCGCTGCTTTGATTCTTCCGTCTAGTACGAGCAGCCCGTCTTTGTACACTGGGCTGAGCCGGTACAAGGGGCTCCACCTAGGCGCCGTCTTGCCACTTGTGATCTTTTCAATTTCTTGCGTGAAGCTGTCCCGTTGTGACCTCTGATACCACAACGTCTCGGCCCGCTCTAGGTGTCGTACCTCGAGGTTGGCTCGACGATCTCGGCACTTTTCTAAGAATAACAAAACCATCGCTGTGCATCTTATGAGGCGCTCGTAACTCGAAAAGCGCGTCACATCCGGTAGACAATCCAGCTCACTCGCCCTTGTGGTGTAAAAGGCGACGTGTTCTTCTTTATCCTCGACTTGGGCGGGACTCTCCGCGGGCCACTCGCTCATAGGCCTGCGCAGGAAGTCTGGCCCTTTAAACCATGGGTCCTCGTCGCTCCTCGGAACATAGCCCGTTCTCGTGGCTAGGTCCGCGACGTTGTTCTTAGTGCTCACCCACCTCCACTGGTGGACGGATGTCAGTTCGGCGATTTCCCCCAGGCGGTGCGCGACATACGGCGTGTATTTCCGGCTGCCGTTCTGTATCCAACACAGCACCACCTGTGCGTCAATCCAGTAGAAAACGGTATCTGTTTTCCACCTGTGCTCTGCTACGACGGCGTTTCCCAGCCTCGCTCCGACCAGGGCGGCCTGTAGTTCCAGCCTCGGTATGGTTTGGGCCTTCAACGGCGCTACTTTGGCCTTGGCTGCGGCCAACACGACTCGAACATCTCCATTTTCCTGTTCCATCCTCCAATAGACGGCTGCGGCGTATGCGTCTTTGCTCGCATCACAAAATACGTGCAGCTGCCGGCTCCTCGTCGGGCTCCCCCCGTTGTAGCTCCGGGGCAGCTCGAGATGGCTGATGTATTCCATGTCTGTCAACCAGCGGGTGAAGTCCTCGGCTGACTCAGCTGGCAGCGGCTCGTCCCAGTCCAGCTTCTGACGCCACAAGCCTTGTAGGATGACTTTGGCGGTAATGGTGTAACAGCTAAGTAGCCCCAGCGGATCGTAGATACTCATTACGGTGCTAAGGGCCTCCCTTTTCGTCGGCGCGCGCTGCAGCTCACGGACCTCCACAGGAACTCTAGATAGCGACGTGTTGAATTTTAGTTTGTCACCTTTGGAGTCCCACAGCATGCCCAGGGTCTTCTGCTCGTCCTTGGTGACGTGCTGCGTAGTATTCTCAGCTAGGCGGTCCTCAGGCAGCTCCTCTAGCACCCTCCGGTCGTTGCTCGTCCAGCCTCTTAAGTGGAAGCCACCTTTCCTGTGCACCTGGTCCACTTGCTCTACAACCTGCTTGGCCTTCTCCCGGTCTGGATAGCTGTCCACGTAGTCATCCATGTAATGGGCTTCGGAAATAGCGCGATGGGCTTCCGGGTGTGACTCAGCGAATTCTTCCGCGTTCCTATTCCGGGCTGAGTGTGCCAGGAACGGCGAACACGACGCTCCAAAAATCATCACCACCATCTTGTACCTGGTCGGCGGCTCGTTCGGGTCCTCTCTCCACAGGAACATCTGGGCCGGCTGGTCTTCTCGTCTGACTTTCACACGAAGGAACATCTCCTGTATATCGGCCTTCACAGCAACAGCTTCCTCCCTGAACCGGAACAGGATTCGTGGCAGTGACGTCAGAAGGTCAGGCCCCTCCAACAAGTGATCATTAAGGCTCACGCCGCTTGTCTTCGCCGCCGCGTCGAAAACCAGTCGCAGCTTACCCGGTTTGTTTGGGTTTTTGACCGGGAAGTGCGGCAGGTACCATGTACGGTCGCTTCCGGCCTCCGTCCCGTCGCATTTTTCCGCATATCCCTTGCTTATGAGATTTTTCATCTGCCCATGGTACTGCGCCTCGTCTTCTGGGTTTCTCCTGAGCTTGTGTTCTAAGTTCTTAAGCCTCTTCAGCGCATTGTTGTAGCTGAGAGGTAATTTGACGCCGTCCTTGCGCCACAGAAGTCCCACTTCGAATCGACCGTCTTCCGTTCTCTTGGCCGTCCTGCCAAAGAGGTCGATGGCCCGCTGCTCGCCGTCTGTCAGCCTCGCCTTAGCCGCTATTCCCAATGCGTCTATATCGAAGTGTTTCTTCACCATTTCTTCGAGCCGTTCGCCTCTGGTCTCGATTGTGGATATGTGCAGGATACTCTCATCATCCTGCCTTATGATGCGCCTCGGGATGCTGCCATGGATCACCCAGCCGAGTTTGGTCTTTGAGGCCGCAGGCTGGTTCCTTTTCCCGATTCTCAGTTCTCTTGACACGATGAGCTGCCAGTTGTCCGTACCGATGAGAAGTTGGGGTTTCTCGTTCTCATAACACATCTCTTCATCCCTGAGATCGTGCAGGTGAGCGAGTTGCAGCAATGATTCCGGAACGGATTGAGTGAGCAAGTTCAATCCGCCCACCGTTCTCGCAGTGATGTCGTGCCTGGTACCGTCGTGACCCCGTACGCCCAGTTGTACGAGTCGGCTTTTTTCCTCATTTCTCTCGGCATTGATCCCGTGCATCCGCAGCACTTTCGACGGACCGTCTGCGCCGATAGCCTTCGCGACGTCTTCATCCAGCAGAGTCACTGTCGAGCCCTCGTCGAACAGCGCGAAGATGTCCGCTTCGCCCCGTGGACCCACGACTTGAACCCTTCTCATCTTGAGTTTTACCGCACGGTCGGACGTGACCGATGCGGTAATAACGGCGTCCTCAGCCTGTGGAGCGCCGCCGGACCTCTCCTCGTGCAGCAACGTGTGGTGCAGCCGCTTACAACCCTGTGCGCCGCATCGTTTCGCCTTACAGTTGAATCTTCTGTGTCGACTCGATATGCACAGGAAACACAGCCCCTCTTTCCTGACTGTGTCCCATCTCTTTGGTACGCTCATTTTCTTGAAGGCGGCGCAGCGAGGCAGAGCGTGATCATTGGCACATACCGGGCACTTCATTGCTTCCTCGCGTACCTTCTTGGGTTGGCTGTGGCTCGGCGAACCCCTGCCCTCATCTGTCACCGCGAAGACTGGCCTTCTTGCTCTGGTTTCACTCTTGTTCGGAGGTTGACGCGGTGTTTCTCTCTTCGATGTCGTGCTGAATCCGTAGCGCAGTGCCCTGTCCGCTTCCCTCATTAAGAATTCAGAGAGAAGGACGACATCGGGCTCGTTCCTGAAGCGCGACGTCTCTTCTGCGTAGTCGTACCACTTGCTTTTCTCGTAGGGACTGAGCTTCTCTAGAATGTCTCTCGTGAGCAACGGGTTGAAAAGGTACCCGTGCCTCAGCCTCTTCAGGATAGCCACCATGTTCTGAATCTTCACGGCGAATTGGTTGAGTTCCGCCGCCGAACCTCCGAGCCTCGGTAGCCTCTTCAGGTCTTCCATCATGCGGTCCACCATAACTTCTGGACGTCCGAAGCATTGTTCTAGAGTCTTCATGATTTGTTCGGGTGGCGTAGCGACGCTCAGCAGTGGTGCCACGGCTTCCCTGGCTTCTCCCCGCAAGCAGTTCCTCAGCCGAGCTAAATTCTCGATCGGTTTCAGCTTGTAGAATGCAGTGGTGTCTTCCATTGCTGCCTTGAAGGATAACCATTCGGTGGGAGCCCCTGAGAATGTAGGCAGCTCCGTTGTGTGGCGCGTCTGGCGTTGATTCAGCAGCTTGTCTAACGTTTCAGCGAGATGTTCCACTCCGTTGGCCCTAGACGTGGGTGGTGTGGGTGAGCGTGGGCGGCGCTGTTCCGGCCACTCAAATCTCGTCCTCTGGCCTTCGCGTCGTCCTCCAGTTGGTGGCATGTCTTCTGGCTTCGGCGTCTCTCTCTCCTCTAACACGACCGGCTCTTGTCTAGCCTCTTCATGGTCGGGTCCTTGTTCGCTTAGCCAGGCTCGTACACGTTGCTCCACCTGTTCAGACGGCTCGTCGTCATCGGGGCTGCTTCCATCCTCTGCAGCGGCGACGTCGGCGACGAGTTTCTTCTTGATAAGTTCTGCTTCTATTTGCAGTTCCTTTTTACGGAGAGCGGCCAGCTTCTCTTCCGCCTCATATTGCATGCGTGCGACGACACTCGCTGTCGATCGACGCGACCTAATTGAAATAGCCTTCTTCCTGGCTAGTGTTTGCACTTCCGGAGCTACAGGTGCCTTGCTAGTACCTGGTCTCGGTTTTAAAATTGTTTGAAGCAGATCTGCCCTTCCCTCGGTCGGCGGCGGCTGGCTCGTGGCGGCAGCAGACGGCGATCGTGGCGGATCTGGAAATCTTCGCGGTTGTTGTTGTTGTGGTTGGTTCTCCTCGGCCCCGCTCTGACTCCTTGTGATGACCATAGTTTAAGTTAAATGTTACGTTAAGTTAAATCCTCAAATCAAAATTAATCTTCAAATATTCGTCTTCAAACTCCAAATATCTTCAGAGTCTTCACGACTCTTCAAGAATCTTCGGTAGGTTTTTCAGGCGAAAAATCTGCGAATCCTTGCTTCCCTCTTCGTTGGTGTTGTCTTGTATCTTCGAGTCCAATCTTCTAATCTGAGTCCGTCGATCCCCGGTGTTGAATTCCTTTCTTCCAAAATTCTATGTTCGGCTTGATAAATTTTCTTCAAAAAATTTTCTATGTCCTTGGCTCGATGGAATTATTCTATGTCCAGTGTTCAGTAAATTTTTCTAAGTCCGGTCTTCAATAAATTTTTCTATCTCCTTGGCTCAGTAAAATTTTTCTATGTCCGATGTTCAGTAAATTTTTCTATGTTCCGTCATCAATAAATTCTTCTAAGTGTCGTCTTGATTGTTTTCAACTGGTATTGGACTTCGAAAATTTCTTCAATCTTGTATCTCGGATCACACGCGACTAACTCACTAACTTGCAATCCGGATCGCAAGGACCACGCACTACTGTATGGGACTGTATTTTTCCACTAGGTTTTCACCGCCGGCTCTGATCAGACTCGAAGACAGCAAGGTTACACCGATTCGGGCAGAGCTGGGGCGTATAAAAAATAACACTGATTTGAGGAGAACATTTTTCACATTAACTCGTTAGCTTACCTGGCTCAGGGCAATGCCGTATAGAGAGCACAAATGTACTCTTCTAATTTCCATATAAGCTATCTCTCTCTTATTTCTCTATACGGCTATTTTTCCGTAATTTTCCCTAATTTCCCTTTATTTCCCCTGAGCCAGGATAAGTGAAACGCATAACGTGAAATTCTTTATTTACCATAAAACAATACATAATCACACAGTTTACATAGATACTTAGTAACACATAAGCAAAATTACAAGTATAAGAAAAACCATATATTTTTCACCATTATAATCTAATTTTCTCTAAAACCATTTACATTTCTATTTACCTAAATGTTATTTACTTTAGCCACTAATTTTTCCTATGTACAACACTAATTTTCCAAGTGAAATAAGCTACGGTTAAGAAATTATAAAGAAAATAAACTCGTGACTTTAAAACAATTATTTACCGCTATTCTAATGAACTTAACACTTATGTACAACACTTATATTCACTATTTTCACTCTTAAAAGTTTATGTACTATTTACTCACAGTTTTTAGAAACGTTTTAAAGCACTGATAAGTGTTCATTGTCTTTAAATTCACTTTAAAACACAGGCGAGGCCGCTGTCCTTAACAGTATTCGTAACGTTTTCGAATTAGAATTGTATGAAAATCATGACACCATCATTAGATAACGTTAGGAATACGTTAATTTTAAATTTTTGTTCCCGCTTAATCCCAGTTAGCGAGTCAAAGTAAGAATGTTGACAAATTATATAAAAATATAACGTATTATTAAATAACAAGATGTAAATATAATTAACGAAATTAATTAGTCAGTGAACGAAAACTATAATGTAATAAAAATTAAGTGTGGTAATAGAAAAGATAGGGTAATCTTTTACGGTCCGTTTTTATAACCTATGTACCAATAACTATTTGTTAAAAACGTCAAATTTGTATTTTTAACAAATACTTATTGGTTTTTTTTTATATAGGTTATTGAAACGGGCCGTTAGACAGGCGACGATCCATACATTCATACACGCAATACGATGCTAAATGCAATAACTACAATTTTCATAACAACCGGCCAAGTGCGAGTCGGACTCGCGCACCGAGGGTTCCGTACAAACCTGTAGTGATTTTGTTACAGCTTAAAGGTATTATAGATCTAAGTATTTGATTTGAATTTCAAGGGGTAGTGAGTTTAAAATTATTAAAAGTATTTTTATTATAGGTATGATGTAACTAACAATTTACGGTTTTCGCAGTTTTTACTTTATCAAATTTAAAATTCAAATTTATTTATTTGCAAAGAATACGGTACAGTAGGTGTTTACATATTTTATAGAGTTCGACATATTCTACTACATAAATAGTGTGCAAATATTTTCAGTTTTTCATAGTTATTTAAAAATTATTTTAATTTTCAATTAATTAGAGTTTGTTGTTATAGTAATAACATTAATGAATAATATAGTCAAAATTATAAAAACGTCACAATAAAAGGTCAGATTTAACAATAACAATAACCAAGTTACTTAGTACATCACTTTTTTCCTTTTATATTACGGAACCCTAAAATTATAACCAGACTACGTAAATTTTAAAACGACCCGGGCTATTATTACGAACTAGCTTTTGCCCGCGACTTCGTCCGCGTGGTACAGTTACTTTGGGAATTGGGATATCGCTAAAATATACCGGCGACTTCATTTACGTTGAAGGAGAAGCGCTTCCCTGCCCGCCGCGCGATGCGATATCTTCTAAAATACTCATTGAAATCAAATGATGTAAACGGCAAATTTCTTCTAAATTAAATGCTTGTAGTGAATAACGTATTTACTTGGATAAGGATTAATATAATCTTTATGAAAACACCCTCACAAAGAAAGCTTAATTTTAGAACAAATTTGGGTAGCATAAAAAGGTTATTGTGAGCCAACCTTAAAAGATAGACATGTACTGTCGCGGACTTTTTTTCAAAACTTTTAAAGGGGAACAATTCTGTCACACATCATTTTAGCGAAACTTTAACCGTTTTCGCAGCGTATGCAGCGAAAGCTCTCAAAAGGAAAAAATAACCCCCGATTTTGAAACATTCTTGGTTGGTGCTCCGCTTGTATTGAGTTTAGCATAATGTTATATAGCCTAAAGCCTTCATCGATAAATGGAATATCCAACACAAAAAGAATTTTTAAATTCGAACCAGTAGTTCCTGAGATTAGCGCGTTCAAACAAACAAACAAACTCTTCAGATTAATAATATTAGTATAGATGTATAGACACCTCGTTCATTAATTCGGACCATCATTAAATTTAATGAAAATCCGATTTATACATTGTTTACCTAAACTGATTACAAGCACGACTATTAAATAACCGTAAATGCTTAAAATATTATGTGGTCCAGTGTCCAGTCCAGTGTACATAATCTAAGCCATACTATAGACTACTATAGAGTAAAGACTATAGATTATAGAGTGCAATGGTTTTAGTACGAGCCAGCGCATTATGTTGACTGGTGAGTGCCGAGTGACCCACATACTATATTTCATACATGAATATATTTATTAGGAAAGAGGAAAACGTTTTATGTATGTTTATTTTTTTAAATGTCTCTTTGAATGTGTTTTCTTGATTTGTGAGTGAACTTATTTTGCGGGAGAGCCCTTATGTCTGTCCCAAACTATTATTTGATACAAATACGACACAGTACAGAAAATATTTAATCTATATAAAAGAAAGTCGTGTTAGCTACACTATTTATAACTCAAGAACGGCTGAACCGATTTGGCTGAAAATTGGTGGGGAGGTAGCTTAGAACCAGGAGACGGACATAGAATATTTTTATCGCGACGGACGTGACATAGAACGTGGTATTATGTATTTAAAAATGGATTGCAATTCCAATGTCTTGCTAAAACTCGAGAACGGCTAGACCGATTTATCTAATCTTGGTCTTGAAATAATTGTGAAAGTTCAGGGAAGGTGAGGTGAGGTAAGGTAAAACGGTGAGAAATATTGGAAAAGATGTAGGCTGCAGGAGTAGGTGTAGGACTAGGGCATAGGTTGCATTGCAGGTATTTATATATTCATTCCAGTTCATATTTAAGACAGAACAACGCGTGTTAGGACAGCTGCAGTTAGTATCATATTAAAAGTAATTGGATTATAATGTATTATGTATTATATTATGTATTCCTCATATAATCTACTAATTCGATTCACGTCATGTTAGTGCAGTGTATCAGCGAAGTATGCTACAAGTTTTACAAATAAACATAATAAGTAGGCAGTTGACTGTCACTTCTAAATACGTGTAAAGAACAAAAGCCGTTTAGTGGGTTGAGTGCTAATTAGAAGTACCTACTAAGAATAGTAGCGTCGAGAAAAATCGCAATATGAACAAGGCTTTACTTCGCTGACAGGACAGTGCTCACATACTTAAAGCCTGCTCATGTCGTTGATTTTGTTTATGATTTGTTATAAAATATTTTTCAACATGACTTGACAGTTGACAAAGTATTACGTAGTTTATGTATGCATATTATACCAAATTATAGTGTTGCCCAAATCAGTCTTGGTCTTGGTCTTGCAGCAAGAGTCTCGCAAGAGTCTCGCAAGTCTCGCAATTACCTATTAGCCTATTGCTATTTATTAAACGTTATTTTAGATCTCAGAACAACGTTATAGAGTAGGTATTACGTTACGTTGTTATATTAAGTTGTTCTAATATCTAAAATAACGTTTAATAAATAGCAATAGGCTAATAGGTAATGGCGAGACTTGCAAGACTCTTGCGAGACTCTTGCTGCAAGACCAAGACCAAGACTGATTTGGGCAACACTACCAAATTAACAGCATCCGTGGTCCAGTGGTTCAGACCTTGGCTCTCGAATCGGAGGTCTGTTGTTTACAAGTTTGGTTAGAACAATGTAGGCTGATCACCTGATTATCTGACAAGAAAGATGCCCTGATTGTCATGCGCCGAATGGGCACGTAGAAAGTCGGTCGTACACCTGATCTCTAGCTAGTCGTGTCAGTCATCCGTCCCACTGGGTTACGAGAGTAAAGGAACGGAATGCTCTTGTGTACTGCGCACACACTTGGACACTATAAAATAACACCTGCGTAGCTTGCCTGGTTTCAATGAAACCGGCCACCGTCACCGAAATCGGTGTGGGAGCTATTATTATTATGCATAATGCGGTGTGCATACTTCATTTAAATAGGCAGGTAGGTATATTATGTTACAGTCAAAGATCGATAGTATGCAGTATCCTCCCGAAATGTCTACTAGGTTTGACCAAAGTCCGAAATAAATACCAATTTCGGCCTCTGACTGAAAAAATGTCAGGGATACTCATCCCAACTTACCTGTCCGGTAGTTGTGGTATAGTATACGGGTATGCGACCCCGGCTCCCTATCCTATCCCGTGCCCTCCTGGGCGGTAATATCCTACATTCCTATTTTCCCACTCTAACTTACCAATCTTCCTTTCTACACCACCTATCCTTCCCTTTCCCTATTCCTACCCTCTCCACCGATCCGTGGGAACGCAATGGATAATCATAAAAATAATTTAATTATCCAAAATGGCGGCCATGCGGTTCGCCACCCATCACGTCTCGTTCTCGCGGAGGCGAAAAGTGGCCCATGGAGAGCCGCTTCGCTACGTTGAATGTAAGAGGAGGAATGGATGGTATGAATGAAAGTGGACGAAGCGAAACAAGTATGTAAGGATCGTAGCAAGTGGAAAGAAGTGGTCTCTGCCTACCCCTACGGGAAAGAGGCGGTCTCTGCCTACCCCTATGGGAAAGAGGCGTGATTATATGAATGAATGAATGAATGACTAAAGAATTTTAAGTCAAACATAGAAACTAAACGTCGTCAGTAAAATATATCTGTATCGGCTTTGCCTAGTCGATCTTAGAAGCGACTGGCGTCAGAGTGCTGAGTGCGAGTTTTTGTCATTGCTCACCGTGAAGAAGTTAACTACAATTTGTATGACACCGAAACAACGCCCCTAGTGGCAAACAATGGGAACTAATTCGATGCCATACAAATTGGAGTTAACTCCTTCACGGCGAGTTGTAACAAAAAATCGCACTCAGCACACAGAGCACGAAAATTGAATATTTGGGCTTTGACTAACGGCCCGTTTCAATAACTTATCTACCAATAACTATTTGTTAAAAACGACAAATTTGTATCGTGAAAAACCGGCACGCAGCGCACGCGAAGTAGAGTCAACTTTTACGCAAAACATGACCGTATAGGAAAACAATCATGTTTTGCGGAAAGTTAACTTCATTTTGTGTGTGCTGAAGTTCATAATCGAAATGCAAATGGTGGGTGACAGAGACAATTTTATTTCCAGAAATAGTGAGATTTTACTCAAAAGGCTGTTGCGTTCTGTGCTTTTCTATGGCTAGCCGCACACGTGCAATATTATTGCCAGAATAAATTTGTCAATACTAGTCAACACATACAAAAAAAACGGCAATATGGCAAGAAGAAGGAATATTATTGTCAATATGAGCATTATTGCCAATGATATGGTGTGTGTGCGGCTAGCCAATAAGTATTTACAATAATGTATAATAACTATAAAAATTCTGTAACACCTATCTATTTTATCCACTCTGCATATAATCCTATCCCTTTCGGGTGCCACCTTACTCAGTAGGTACGGGTACCATGCATCAACGAACCACTTGATTGAATATCACGCATTTCGTATTATAGAAAATGGAAAAAATATTATAATCAAAAAATCTCTGGAAATAAATTACAGTTAATATCATAGATATATGATATTAAAAAGAGGTAGATATGTTATAAACGCGTAAAAATGAAGACGCCCGAGTCGGACCAATTTTGGTTAGTGTGCTCCGCGAGTAATAGCGTGTATTGTGTTACTATGCGACGTTGACACATTGACACGCGTCCCATGTCAATGTGTGTCGTGGCACAGAAATATTGTCAGTTTTGTAAGGATATAACGTATCTATGTAATAATTAATCAAAGGTTAATATCTAGTATTTTCACATTTTGACGTCTTTTCGTCTTTGACACGAAGATATTATTTGAAGGGCATACTGTTAGGGTCACAGATATATAATATTTAGTTATTACTGGTTAGGGTATTATGACGTGATATAAATATTATTAAATTTATGTATTAATAATAGTTCTTTGTATATATTTTTATGTGTGTGTGTGAATAAAGAATTTGAATTGAATTAGATTAATTTTTATATTATGTTTATTACATTTCTATTCTTTTCTTCAGTTCTCTAAAGTCTATGCTCTGCGCACCCGCCGCACCTTGTAGAGTACCTACTAGTAAATTCGCAAAACTTACGTACCTACCTACCCTTTTAACGAGGCGAACCCGGGGAAAGACCGGTGTTATTTTGGTGCTTTGGTTTTACCAATTTAAGCCTTCCATTGTCCTTCTTCACGCTTTTGGCGGGGCTCTGGGCAGGCCCACCGCTAGCTGTTTCGTCGCCCGCGTGCAATACCGATTATGCCGCCCTACGATTACTTAATTACTATGAGTAATTAAATAATCTTAGAGCGATTTGCCGCCCCCTGGGCGTGTCGCCCTTGTGCGGTGCACGTTTTGCACGCCCGCTTACGGCGGCCCTGGCTATGGGAACTGCAGTTGTGACTACCATAACCCCACTGACGTATTGCCTCTTCTTCTTCTTTTGGCATAGCATAGCCCTGTAATAGGAGTTGCCAACGTCAGAGTGATTGCCTCATCGGGCATAATTTAAATAACGGCGATACTGTCATTTTCCTTCGCCCGTTTCCCGGATATAAGGGAACCCTTTGGATCTTTCAGAAGGCGACAATCCCCCGGTGCCGTCCACTGTTACACTTTAAGGCAGTTGCATATTCAGCGCATTTAGGTGCGCTAAACGCCATCATCGTCATCGTCATCAACGAAAACAACGTCATCAACGAAAATTTAACTACCTATACTAAGCCATCCTAAGCGGTGAAGCCGGAGACATAATATTAATTAAGGCCAAGCTACATCACTCGGCGCTCATAAACAGAATGTCTTTTGATAACTGTTCAGGAATAGTTACGATAGACTAAATCTATGGATATAAAATCAGAATCGGTGCTAAGCGAGTGAGCTATAAAAGTGTCCACTCAAAGGGCCGATTGTGGGGAAATTTTATGAGGTTATAAAATTGACATAAAGTGTATTCATGGTTTATTTGTCAAGGCGATTTATTATCTGTGACATTGACAAATCGTCTTATTTTGGGTAAAAGCTTTTGGGACTGCCATTCATTTTTTGGCTTAAAAATACATAATAAATCTTGTAACTTCATCATCTTTAGTGTGTTTCACTTTACACGAGGCCAAGTCCACTATAATTATTTTTCATTTTGACATCATAATAATTTACAAAATAATACATATTGTTTCATTGACTACGTAATAAGTAGAAACAATCTATCTTATCCCCGAAATCAAACTATTTACATAAATAAATAAAAAGAGCTTATACGATAATAACCCACGCTATGAAATGTGTTAATTTAAAATCGTTCAGCTGTAGCGTTAAATCCACTCATCCATCCAAACTTTACAAACTTTTGCATTTATAGTTTTTTTTTTTTTTTTTTTTCCTTCCGAAGGCAGGTCAAGATCGAGCCTGACGTCACTGCGACCCAAGTGGATCTATTGTGACTCCTTCGCGTTACAGTACCTGCCCCAGGCCTATGCTGCTCATAAACTGAACGATGTGGTTGGGGTTGGTGCCACGAATTTCGTCTGTGGTGGAGTATTCGTGCTGCCCAAGGTACCTGTTTCTGTTCTTGTGGAGTGCCGGACAGTCAAGGAGAAGGTGAATGGGAGTTTCATCCTTCTCCTTGCAGAATCTGCAAGTCGTTGTGTCACCAACTCCTATTTTGTTGAGGTGTTTGTGGAGCTTGCAGTGCCCAGTTAGGGTTCTGGTAAGGATTCTTAGTTGATTCCTGCTCATTGACAGCGCTAGTTCCGCATGCTTTCTGTTAAAGGCCGGGATTAGCGCCTTGGAGTGCACAAGGCCCGGGATTGCAGCCCATTGCTTTATGCTTAAGCTGCAGCCCCATTCCTTGAGTGCTCCTTTGGAAGTGCTGGGAGATATTCCGCAGACTGGTTCTGGTCCGTAAATGAGACTTTCGGCTCCTAGCCTGGCTAGCTCATCCGCAGTTTCGTTGCCGGGGATATTGCTGTGGCCAGGAACCCATACCAGACGGATATTGTTGTCACGGCCTAGCATGTTTAGCGTCTCAACACAGTTCAGAACTAATTTGGATGAAATTTCAGCTGCAGTCAATGCTTTCAGCGCAGCCTGACTGTCAGAGAAAATTAGAATGTTTCTATGGACTAAGGCCATCTCTAGGCTCTCTAGTGAACAACCAATAATGGCAAAGATCTCAGCCTGGAACACGGTTGCAAATTCTCCCAAACAAGCATATTTGCCGGTTGGTGGCATGCCCCCGTAGAATCCAGCGCCCGCCCGGTTGTCCTTCCTGGATCCATCTGTGAACCAAACAATGTCATTGGGGTGAACATTAATTGGGACGTTTCCGTCCCAGTCCTCCCTAGAAGGTATGTGAACCTGATATTGCTTCGAGAAGCTGTACACCTTGGTCATGGCATCCGATGGCATGGCCATGACCGGTGTCTCAAGAAGAGACTGCTGCAACTGTCCTAGTAGGGTGGAAGTCCATTTCGTCTTGCCCGCCGTCCTGGCCCTAAGAGCTGCCCTCTTAGCCTCCATCTGTACAAGCAGCGGAAGAGGAATCAGGTCAATCAAGGCTTCTAGTGAGGCGGTGGGTGCCGACGAAAGCGCACCCGTAATTATCAGACACGCCAGTCTCTGTACACTATTTAACGTTGCGATGCAGTTCACCTGTAGAGCCTTTTTGTGCTATACTACGCAGCCGTAAGTGGCCATCGGCCTCACTACTGCTGTATAAAGCCACAGCATTGCTTTCGGCCGAAGGCCCCATTTAGAGCTGACAAGTCTCCAACAGGATCCCAGAGCACATCTAGCCTTTTTCGTAATGTACTCGATGTGCTTATTCCAAGTGAGTCCCTTATCTAGGATGACTCCTAGATATTTGACCTAGCTTGCAAACGTAATAGTTTTCCCAAAGAGTGTTGGGGGTTTTAGTCCATCCAACTTCCTCTTTTTGGTGAAGGGTATCAAGACTGTCTTATCAGCGTTGACTGTTAGCTTGACCCTCATGCACCAATTTTCGACGACTCTCAGTGCCGATTGCATTAGCCCAGCGACTACTGGTGCGCACTTGCCTACCACTAGTATCGCTAGGTCATCAGCGTATCCTTGAGCGTAGAACCTTTTATCATTCAGTTCTTTTAGGAGCTCATCCACTACCAGGGACCACTCCAGCGGTGACAGCACCCCTCCTTGGGGGCATCCCTGGGTCAGCCTGCTCCTGAGCGTAGAGCCCATGATAGTAGATGACGCTACTCTGTTGTTGAGCGTGGCTTTGATCCATTCTATGGTGGTTGGATCTATATTCCTTGAAGCCAGGCTATCCGTAATAGAGCATGTTGAGGTGTTGTCAAACGCGCCTTCAATATCTAGGAAGGCGCATAGTGCAAACTCCTTATCCTCAATGGCTCTTTCAATGCGATCTACTAATTCCATCAACGCCGTTTCAGTAGATCTGCCTTTCTGGTAGGCATGTTGTCTTTCATGCAAAGGCCTTTCAGTGAGATAGGTGTCCCTTATGTGAAGGTTGACCACCTTCTCCATCGTTTTGAGCATGAAAGAAGTGAGGCTTATGGGTCTATATGACTTGGGTAAAGCTTTGTCCCTATCTCCACCTTTGGGTATATATGAGACCTTTACCTTTGTCCAAGCCAGAGGAATGTAGCCCCACGCAAAACTCGCTCTAAATACCTTTATTAGCGCCGGGAGGATAATGTCCTTGCCCTGTTGGATAAGGGCCGGAAATATGTTATCCTCGCCACCAGTCTTATATGGCTTAAAGCTGTCAATTGCCCATTTGACTCGGTCAGGTTTAAAAATCATAGAAGCTCTTCTCCAGTCGTCCAAAGTTGGTCTGGTTTTAAGGGATGTGTGGGAGAAGGCTTCACTCACGTCCAGATGAACACTGTTGGGGAAGTGCACCTCGGCAAGTAGCCTTAGTGTGTCCTCCACCGTCTTTGTGTAGGTGCCATCTGGTCTTCTCAGAGTGCTAGGATGGGAGCAAGGGGCTTTGGATACTATTTTATATAGTTTAGAGGTTTGCGAGGTGTTGTTCACTTCTTCGCAGAACCTGCTCCAAGAGCGTCTTTTGGCTTTCCTTAACTCCTTATTGAACGTCGTAAGGGCGGTTCTGTACGCGTCCCAATTCCCGTCTCGTTTTGCTCTATTGAATAGAGTTCGGGTTTCCTTTCTGAGACGCGCCAGAGTACCACTCCACCAAGGTACGTTGCGCTTACTTGTTGATTTTTTAAGAGGACAGTTTTTGAGATAAGCCTCGTTTAGGCTTAACTCTAGCTCTCCTACCGTTTGCTCTAAGTGTTCCACGGTCCTAACAGATTTTTTTATTGTTGTGAGGTTTGACTGCAGATCCTCCCTAAATGCTTTCCAGTTGGTGGCCTTGGGATTCCTATATGAAATATTTTGCCCAGGTATACTGTTGTGTATGTCAAACCTGATGTAACAATGATCGGACATGGAGTTGTCGTCCGATACGTGCCAGTTATTGGTTCGGTGCCGTATGGGCCCCGTACATACTGTAATGTCGAGAACCTCCTGTCTCAGTGGTGTAATAAATGTTGGTTTTGCGCCCTGATTCAAAATAAGGAGGTGGTTGGTTAGTAAGAAATCAAAGAGTTTCTCACCTCTGGAGTTTGTGTCGGTGCTACCCCAACTTGTATGGTGGGAGTTGCAGTCACTTCCCATGATAAGTTGGTTCTTCTGCTTTCCGACATGGTCTATCAGTGGTAATAGCTGTGTAGTGGGGTCCGGAGCGTTCCCAGGTAGGTATGCGGAGCATACTAGTAGTCTGCCTCCGCTCCCGCCGGGCTCCTCAATGTAAGCAGCTACTGTGTCATCTGTGCATAAGGAAGAGATGCATAGAAATTTCATCCTCTTGCTGAAGAGGATGCAAGATCTGGGCCTAAGGCCATGGTGATAATATATTGTGTTACCTGCCAATCCAAGGCCCATCACCGTGTTCCCGTTGACCCACGGCTCCTGGATTAAAGCAATATCGAGCTCCTCCCGAATGAACTTCTGGCAGAGCATGTCGGTGGCGGCCTTTGCATGCCGTAAGTTGACTTGTATTACTTTAATCATTTTTTTTTTTTTTTTTTTTTTTTTTTTATTAGTGTTTAATGTATTTGTGTAAGTGTAAGTATGAGTTCGTTTGTGTTGTGTCTAATGTATTTGTGTGAGTGTAGATATGAGTGCGTTTGTGTTCTGTGTGTCTGTGTTTTAGTCTGTCTGTTGTAGGTTGGGTACCCGAAGCAGGGGATTCCGCGCTGCTTTGCGGCTAGAATGCTCTTGCGCCAGTGAGGGTAGCTGGGTTGGCTTCCTCACAGCGCAAGCGCTTCCAGCGCTGCCGCGCCCGCGTCCGCCTCGAGACTGGCCAGGCCTTCCCCTGCTCGTAGTCGCCCTCTGTTGGGGGACCCGAGGTCTGGGGCCGATCTGGGCAGTCAGGTGTCCGCCCCTGCTTGGGTGTGCCCATGTGTTAAAGTGTGGTGTGCTGGGTTGGGCAGATACAGTGGCTGGTGTTGAGCCGCTGATGCCAGACCAGGGTGGTGCCGTGCCTCCACATCCTATTGGGTTCATTAGGAGTGCTGGCTTCCGACCCTTTTGGTGTGTGTGTGTGTGTGTATGTGTAAGCGAGGTGTTGGGCTGGGCGGTTACAGTGGCTGGTGTTGTGCCACTGTTACTCGCTTGAGGTGTTACCGTGCTTGCGGACCCCGTAGGGTTTGGCAAAAGCGCCGGTTTATGGCCCTTCAGACGAAGCTGAATCCGGTTAAAACCGAAAAAGAGTCTGAAATCCCGCTCGGAGAGTGGCTTAATTGCTGTTTCGTCGAAGGAAAAGGTAAAGGTTTGCCCCTTTCCATCGACCTTCCTGCTAACCACTCTCCATCGCGGGATCCCCATACCCCCGTTCTGCGAAATCAGTCGCCTGAGGATGCCCACCTCGTCCACCTCTAGGTCAGGGACCCAGGCTGTTGCGTACCGGGGTTTAGGCAGCTCCGCCTCGTCAACGACTCGAAGGGCTGCCCCATCCCAGGGGTGGATCATGTCTACCAACCGCTCCAACCACCGCTTAGAGGCAGTGTCGATGCAGTTGAAGACAAGACCTCCAGATCTGTGGACGCATCCTAGCAGCCGAGGTCCCTCTCCTTCCGGCTGTTCGTCGATGAGCTGAAGGATACAACTCTTCAGCTCCTCGGCGTTCTCCTGCGAGAGAGGACCCCCGGCGTCCAAAATGCCCACACGCAGGGCACCCGTCACCTCACTGAACCTCGGCTTGGGCGCCTGCACATTGGTGTGCTTGGCTGCCTTCGCCGGCTTTTCCTGTGAGGAGGCGGTGTCCGAGAGTTGGCGTTTTGAGGTCGTACGCTTCTTCAACTCTTCGGCATACTCAGGAAACTCATTGAGTGGCTTTTGGCAAAGAGTCTTCGCTTCTTCGAGGCTCTTACCCCTCGCCATCCACCACTCAATGCGTCTCTTGGCCGCCCCACTGAGTTGCCTTCTTCTTCTCTTAGGGGCATTGGTGGCAGCGCCAGCCCCAACCTGAGAAGAGGAGGGTGCAGAAGCGCCAGCCGATGGTATGTCCGAAGGGGTACCAGGCACAGAAGTGCCCTCTGCCCCAACTGACACAGTCTTAGGATGGTCCTCGGCTGAGCCGATTTCCATCGCCTCCCCGGAGCATAAGGCTTCCAGTTCGGCAACTAGAATGTCTTGGTCATTAACAGTGTCCATTCAATTCCCACGAGTAGCTAGGGAAATAAAAGGTCCACCCCCACAGAGCCCCGCTTGCAAGGGTAAGGCTATTTACACCTCGAGGTCGCCTGGTATCGAGGGTCCTCCGTTAGCGACTGGCTTCCCCCAGCCACGCATCCTTCGGCACGGGTCGGATAACACCGGTTGGATTGGGTTTTTGTTGTTGAGTCGAGGTCGGGTCCAGGTCAGAGCAATATTGCCCTAACCCGGACCCGACCTCAACACAACCCGGACCGGCTGACCCCGTCACCGAAAGCAACTTTCTACCGCCATTCGAAAGGGGAGGGCGCACCCAGCATCCCGTCAAGACTGAGCTGCATATGCAGCTCCGTCCTGTTAGGTGGGCCGAATCCGCACTCCCGCCTCCGAACGACAACAGCGTCACAATCGGAATCGAGGTCAGCCGGTCCGCCGGTCGATCGGCCACTCGCTTGCCACATCCGCTCTCGCTAGATGTTTCAAGCGAGTGTTGCCCGGGGACACCGTCACGGTTACTTCTTCAGAATCCAGAGTGCCGCCGACGCACAGATTTATTCCATTAGTCAGCAGCACCGAGAGACTGAAGAAGTAATCGTGCACACTTGGAGGAGACCGGAACCGCCCCCTTGCATTTATAGTAATACTGGTATCTAAATGTCCCGAAACGTTGCATTTATAGTAATACTGGTATCTAAATGTCCCGAAACGTGTCTGTTGTTTCACTTTACTGACTCCTGTTGTCCGATTAAAACGTCCATACATGCCACTTTTCAGTTCCAATTTCGCCGTGCTCGACTATTTCGAGTGGTGTCTAGCTCTGTTCAATTAAATTGGGCTCTGTACTCCAACTTTAACATGGCGGACATGTCGAACAAGTGGCACTGGATTGTTTCAACAGTGTCGACGATGCCTTAGCTTCACATCAAAAATCTTTTTTCCACAGCATTGCCTAAGCAATGCTACTTGTTTGAATTAAAATTATTTTTATTTTTTATTGCTGTTTTTTATTTGAGACGTCGTTGACGTAGACGTTATATTAATAATTTTTAGTGTTCCGTAGTTTACGTCTCGGAACCCTTATGGATTTGTCGTGTCCGTCCGTCTATCCGTCCGTCTCTTTGGCTAACGTCCAAACTTCAAAGGGTTAGAGCTAGAAAGATAACATTTTTGCATGAATATGTGTATTTACCACGTCGACAAAGTGCTAAAATAAAATCACCAAAAATATTTTTAGCTACACATAAAGTGGGGATGATATTTTTTCTCGTGTCTAACTTATAGTGTGGGGTATATTAAGATAGGACTTTTAAAAACATCAAGAGGTTGTAAAGACGATTTTTTGGGTTCCCTACCCAAAGGGTAAAAACGGGACCCTATTACTAAGACTTCGCTGTCTGTCCGTCTGTCTCTCACCAATCTGTAGCTTAAGAACCGAATCGTATCATAAAATTTCAAATGGGTAGCTATCGAGCTACCCAGTTGAAATTTTAACAAATTATATATTTCTGTTGCCGCTATAACAACAAATACTAAAAAGTAAATAAAATAAAATAAATATTTGACGAGATTTTTTTGCCGTTTTGTTCGTAACCCTTTGTGAGCGAGTCTGACTCGCACTTGGCCAGTTTTTGATTTAAGTATCCGTTTGCGAGATATATAACTTTAAAGCGCATATTCTTGTTAAAATAGGGCGTCCCCCTTCTAAAAGCTAAACGGCTGGCTTGAAAAATATCTGAAAAAATTCATGTGATGAACTTTAAATGAAAACTATAATGGCTTATATTGCTTTGTTAGTTTAAGAGTTATAGATGCCAAGTTTGTGATCGTAAGTTTGTACAAAAATAACGAAATAAGTAAACATGTAAAATATTGAAATAGTGGTACGCACGAGCGCGATTCTGACTCGCACTTGGCCGGTTTTTATAAATTCATAATTATGGTATGACATTAATAAAGTCAATTTACAATTAATTATTATTAATTAATTTCAAACCAACCAAATATTATTAATTAATTCATAGCCAACGGTTACATAGTCTTGTTGAAATCTTTGAAATTGGTTCCTGCATACTAAAAAAGTTAGCTCTGCATAAAATATACGAAATATTTTTTATTTTTGTAGGCAACCTCACATTACTCTTTCCGCCAAAATTAATACATCCCTTAGGGGTATTTGATAAGAAATATTAAGATTTATGTCGTCGAAAAATAATTTCCTTTTTCCATAGACCCTTATTTTTCAGGTCCACTCCGCGCCAGTAATGTAACACCAAAATCCAATTTCAGGTGTAGCCGTCGATAAAGATTTTGCATAAATCAGTGATATAATCCAATATTACCACCGTTTTAGCCTCCCCGCGCCTAATGTTCCCATTGAAATCTCTATTCCAATTTAAATGAGTTACGCGTACGGATTCGACTTAAGATTTCGGTCATAAATTCAGAAATTGATTATAAAATGTTAGTGGGTTGTCATAAGCGGAATTGTGTGATGACTCTCGATAGTTTCATGTTACACGAGTTTCAGTTTAGTTGAAGGTAACAATTAAGCCGATTAATATTCGGATCTGTTTCATGAGTTAATGTTAGTTTAAACCTCTACCCCTTTACTAAAAAAATATATATCCAGTAGATAAGCAATACAATGTTTTGTCCTTGTCTGTCAAGCGACTTTTCCAACGCATAAGATAAGGACAAAACATTGTATTGCTGATAAGCAATACAATGTGCCAAGTATCCGAAAAACTTGTGTTACGGGGTTATACATAATTCCCCTTATTAATAAAAATATTTATCCAGTGTAATATCTACTACAGATAAATATTTTTATTAGTAAGGGCGATTATGTATAACTTGATACTACATATTACAGATAACACCTATCCGTTAATGCTTTCATTTTAACGGATAGGTGTAATTATCTGTAATATGTAGTATCCCACCAAAAACATTTTCATGTAAAAAAATTATGCCAAGACGATACCATATGACTAGCACTGTCAAAAAGTTATGAAATCTCATGTAAAACCAAGCTTCTTACCCTACACGCCTTAACTCTGCAAGCGTAACTTCACAAACTCTACACCTTAGTAATTTTATGTGGCCTGGCCATTTCGCTACATTCACTTGGCCGTAAAGAGAAAAATTTATAATCGACTGTTTTTCTATTATACTCTCTTATAATAACGAAATGGCCAAGCCACATAAAATGACTAAGGTGTAGAGTTTGTGAAGTTACGCTTGCAGAGTTAAGGCGTGTAGGGTAAGAAGCTTGGTTTTACATGAGATTTCATAACTTTTTGACAGTGCTAGTCATATGGTATCGTCTTGGCATAATTTTTTTACATGAAAATGTTTTTGGTGGGATTTCACTTCTTTTCGTAAGTTGTTATAACAGAATTGTTATTTTCTTTTTCTTTTTTTTTGGGTGTATTTCTTTCACAACAGAGACGCTTTTTTTCTGCCCACTCTCCCTTTGCCTTTTTTAGGGTTCCGTAGTACTCAAGGAACCCTTATAGTTTCGCCCTGTCCATCTGTCTGTCTGTCTGTCTGTCTGTCCGCGCCTCTAGCTCCTGTAATTATGAATATAAATTAATGAAATTTGGTGCAGTTATAGATTGTGTATAGATCACGGTTTTGGGATCATAAAAAAATAATAATTTTATATTTTAAGGGTGGCTCTCCATACATGTGAAGTGGGGATGAAAAATATTTTTTCACTCTACCCCATCGTGTGGGGTATCGTAAAATAGGTCTTTTAAAATAAAGAATAAAGGCAAGGTTTCATACGTTACTTTTTTATAAAATTGACCATTTTCGAGTAATCGGCCTCCAAAGTCGTTTGTAAGGTGGTCCCCCCCCCCTAGCATTTTTAAACTATATAAGATAGAAACTTGCTAAAAACTCTTTAGGAAAATTATTGTGAACCAAATCGGACAGTTACTTTTGGAGTAATTAAAAAAAAAGGATATTACGCGTTTATAGTTACGGAACCCTCCTTAGACATGTCCTGACATGCTCTTGGTTTGGTTTTTCTTTGTTGGCTTACTATTTACAATAAGTGGCAGATTACGGCGATACTTGGCTCTTAGTCGATTATATTCGACTACAGCTGACTCTTGTGTTTTAATACAACTGAAGTCAATATTTAACTAGGTGAACGCCTTGCGAATTGGTCACTAGAGAATGCTACATAAGCCTGCTCACAAGAGTACGTATAGTACGTACATACGAGAGTACAAGACGTATTCTTGGGCAATAGTAGGTAGTCGCTTTTCATCAGGCGTATCACGTTTGCTCCCTTTTATCATATTAAACAATAATATCACGGTATTTCCGTAATATTACACTGGAACAATCTATCTATCTTCTAATATTTTAAATTTCCAAGTCTCAATGTTAGTACTCCTCCGAAACGGCTTTACCGATTTTTACCAAATTTAATATGCGTATTCAGTAGGTCTGAGAATCGGCTACTATCTATTTTCCATACCCCTAAGTGATAAGGGTTGTTCACCCTTAATTTTTTTTTTAATTTTTGGACGAAATCTTTTGTTTTTATTTTTTTATAATGTGGTAATTAAAAATACATACAATCCTAAATTTTTACTTTTTTATCACCATTTTTATTTTTTTTATAGCCATTTTAGTAATTTAATCATTTTTCATCCCGCTCGATAACTGATCAATTATAGTGTTTTTAACTTTTAATAAGGCAATAACGTTTGCCGGGTCAGCTAGTAATAATATAACTTTAATATATTGCAACGCAGGTACGTAATACAAATTACAATACAAATTTTCATTATCTGATAGTACTTCAAACAAGCAAATCTTGTAAATATGAATTGAGATTCTCGGAAACGGCTTTTAGTATTTCAGCTACTAGGCGACAGACTTTTGCGTTAATGGCAAATTGATCGCGGGTTCGAATCCCAGTCAGACGATTTTTTTTAATTCTATATTATTCTATGTAATAGGGTTTCGTAATACTCGAGGAAACCTTATAAATTTACTGTGTCCGTCCGTCCGTCTCCGTCTGTCTGTCTGTCCATTGTTTCAGCTTCTGTTATCCTACTAATATTACAAATGTGAATGTTTGTGAGAATGGATGGATGTTTGTAACTCTTTCACGAAAAACTACTGAACGGATTTCGATGAAATTTGATACGGTAGTTTAGGCTCTGGATTAGAACATAGGCAATTTTTTATTCTGAAAAAGTGGGATACGCTATTTACGCGAGCGGAACCGCGGGCAACAGCTAGTTATGAATATAAATTGATGAAATTTGGAACAGTTATGTAATATGTAACTTAAATGTCACTTTTGGCATCATAAAATAATTATTTTATATTTCAGGGGCTTCATACATGTGAAGTGGGGATTAAAAATATTTTTTTATTGTGAGCCATTAATGTGAGGGGTATCGTTGAATACGTCTTTTAAAATAAAGGCAAGGTTTCATACATTACTTTTTTACAAAGTCAACAATTTGGAGTAACTGGCATTCAAAGTGGTTTACAAGCCCCCCCCCCCCCAAGCCCTCCCCACCCTTTGCATCATACTAAATAATAAGACTTTTTTGTTCCCTGGCGGGATTCGAACCCGCGACCTCCAGCTTGAGTACAAACGCGCTCACCACTGCGCCACAGTGGTCGTTACTAATTCTTTCGGAAAAATATTTGAACTAATCGGACAATAACTTTTGAAGTAATTTAAATAAATACCTATTGGCTATTACGCGTTTATAGTTACGGAACCCTCCTTAGACATGTCCTGACATGCTCTTGGTTAGGTTATTCCTTTTATAATTTTTCTTCTTCCGTACTATTGTTGAAACTCCGAGCAAAGGTCGATCTCCCGGGTCATTCCAGAGCATGACTCACGTCTCCCAGGTACTAGTTACTACAAACAAGTAGCCGAATCGTTAAGGGTAAAAAAATATACTCACGTTCTATGACTTATGTAATAAATTTAGTCGAAGCACTGACATCTGTCGGTAGCAGTAAGTACTACTTGAATGCCCATTTATAATTGATTATTGTTTATAAGCTATGCTAGGTGGCGCTTTTACTACATTTTATTTATTGTAAGTTACTCGGATACTGTAAATATTTTGATGACACTAAAAAGTATGTAACTGTAATTAGATACATAGTTTTTTTTATTATTTCATTCCCTTCAGTTAATTATTATTATTCGTTTTAATGATAACTCATAATATTTTTATAGTCTTGTGTAAAAGTGACATCTTTCTCGTACATTATGAATTATGTTAGTTATGAGTTCATCGCTTGAATTGGAATCTAATTAATGTAATATTTAAATAGGTACCTAATTATTTCCCGAGTATTCTTTAGTAATTTAAACGGAAAATACATACGGGTAAAATTAACAAGTGCAATAAAATATATCGATAAAGATTAAAAAAAATATTGTGTTTTTTGTTGTTAATAAAGGGATACATGGTTATTTTATTAAATTTTATTGTTAGTATAGGATCCCTAATAACTACAACAATTTTCAGGCCTCTAGCTAAATTTGTGGTAATATTATAGAAACTTCCATCCTGTAGTTTAAGGGGTTGAAGGATAAAAGTTTATATGAGACTTCTTACCTTAATAATTCTTAACTTAATTAAATAAATGTTGCATATATGTTAAATTTTCCGTTCAAATTCAGAATATTCGGGAAATAATTATTTCAATCAATATTAATCAATTAGTTTACAAGCATAGCGATGAACGACGACATAACTTATATAGTTCACAATAACGCGATAGATGGCGCTTTCACAGATAATTAAATTTAACTCCCTTGTTTAAGGGGTTGGAAGATGAAAGTTCCAATTTTGAGAATTTTTATGTTGGTTGTGTATTAATACAATCTTACGTAACAAATTTCAGCTTTCGAGAACATCTGGAAGTACGATATAATTTTGTTGATCATCAGTGAGTCAGTGACGGAATCAGGGGTTTTTAGATATCAATAAAATCTAAAGTATAAGACGTAGGTAATCGAAACTTTACATGTTTAATGAGACTGCTGTTGGGAACAAATCCTGAAAGTTTCATTTATCTGGTACAATCCAAACTCAAGTTATGAGGGTTCAAAAAATCGACGAAACGCTTCGAGAAAAGGTGGTTTGGTAGTGCCCTTGCGCTTCGCTTGACGTCTTGGCATGGGGGCACTACCGTGCCCCCAGATTATGTTAAGTAATTTCTGTATTTTTAGTTTTAATTTTGTGTATTATCTGAAAGAGTACAGTAGGATTGTCATCGTCATTTTATGTACGAGAATCCATTAAATAAATAAAGAAGTAAAAAAAATAATATTGCTTATCTACTGGATAAATATTTTTTTAGATTTTATCTTTTGTTATAAATTGAAGCAAATTGAGCTTGTAAGCAAAAATAATAGTTTTTATTGGGTAAATAGGTGGCTTACTTTCTGGCACAATACATTTTATGCTGTATTATACCTATTATATTTTTCTTTATTTTACAATTCCGCCCGAGCGCCCCTATGTACCCTCGCGCCCCTATGCACATGCCTAGTTTGCCTTTAGGATAATCCACCACTGCAGTTATAGATAATCTTAAATTACTAATAAAAATATTTATTCAGTAGATATACCGGATAAATATTTTTATTATGTTACCTATATATAACTGGTCCCAGTAACACAAGTTTTTCGGGTACTTAGCACGGAGACGGGCTAGATTGACGTGGTGTGAAGCGTCCATAGATATTATTATTATTATACCTTGCTGAATCTGTGTCCATAATTTAATAGATTATGTCGGACAGTCTCAGCTGTCCGTCCTAATTGAGCCGTGAGTGCTCTGCATTGATGATGATTCATGATTCATGACTGCAGGCACTATATGCTTGATATAATTTTCCTTTGTTTCCTGTATGTATGTACGTTTGAATTTACGTAAACCTGTTCGGTCAATAGGCTTGCCCATAAGCACAAATAACAATAGACTATGTTATACAAGTCCAGTGAAGCAAATATTCATTGAGCAAAGCTGAGATACTCGGTATACTAGAGTGCTACAATGCGTAGGTTCATCAGATTCATACGAGGGTCTAAAAAGGCCACTTTAGGTGTTTCATTTTGACGGAAAACATCATAATTTTGACAGTTTTCAATAAAAATGCGTAAAAGGGCGCACATAATATGAATTGCATATGATTCATCTAATGTTCACTTAAAGTGGTCTTTTAGACCCCCAGGTTCTATTTTATTGAAAACTAGCTTGTGCGTGTGTTTTCTTCCGCGTGAATCCCTATTGGTGCCCCTGTGGGGAATCGATAAATCCTTTTATAACGGATTTCCACGTCAAAAGACCCTATCTGCGCGCCAAAATTAAAATCAATTCGTCCAGTTGTTGATATTTAACCATACAAATTTCTTACCCCTATTTCTCCCTTTAGGAGGTGAGGTTTAAAAAACTATAAAAATTACTCAATTACTTGTGTTTATTAGCTCATATATTAATTTTCATGGAAATCGGGGCAGATTAAAAAAACATACAAACTTTCAACTCTTATTTAATTTTAACCCTCAGAGGGTAAATTATAATAAATCCTGAAACACGTATCAAATTAAATATATTTAAGAGCATAAATATTGCATAAATACTAATTTTCATTGAAATAGGTCCATATTTTCCATACAAGCTTTCAATCTCTATTTCACCTTGAGGGTGGAATTTTTAAAATGTCTTTAGTGCGCGTCTACATTTAAACTACTGTCCAAAAGAGATGTTTGATTTTGGGCCAGCTCTATGTATACCACATAGGTAAATAGGAAAAAATAGGGGAATTTCTTAAAAATATATAAAAAAAAAATATTTGAAGAAAGAGCGTACAAAAATGATTATTTGAAAAGTTTTTTAATGCGATAACCCTTTGTTTAGGTCGGCCATGGCACTTGCTTTTACATGACTTTTGACGTAGTTGTCAATTTTAGGAATTTTAGGTCTTCATGTCATTGTCAAAACGACATTCTTTGGATAACTCTGATCTGATCCGCCATGTTTTTTTACGTTGTGTTGCTCTCCTTGGTGAGGTTAATTGTATATTGAAAAGAAGTGAAATTAAATTAAATAAAGAATAGGAAACGGTTACCATATTATGTAGCTATATTTACATATAGTGTACATAGTGCTGGCCCAAGCGTCATACATTTCAAAAATATCTCTTTTCACATTTCTACTAGTAGTTGTTACGGCTGTGTCGTATTACGCCAGTGAGTCATTCAGTGGGGACATCTCCTTTAGATATATATTATCTTAATAGATTCCTTATACATTTTCAAATTTCGTCATTATATTACTATTTACCACCTACTATTATAGAAAAATACATTCGTTAGCAATATTGCATTCCTCTAATGGTTTCTATTCAACTATCAAGATATACTATCTAAGTTTCTACTGTTTATCAAGGGGCCACGCCGCAAGAAATCACTTCATGAAGATACAAGTTGTAATACCATCCCCCATTCCGAGTTTATGGAATGTGTAGAGCAGAAGTTCTCGATTAGTTCTCCGTACCTACGACCTAGTCGAGGAAAAACATAGACATATGTTACAAAAGTTGTTCCAACATTGTAACTAGATAACAGTTTGTAATGAAACTTGTCTGGTATTAAAATTCACTGCCTCATAATTATACCACTTCACTCTGCATACTCATACTCCACCTATTTTAGAATATCTGGAATTGCGTTTGTACGAGTATGATAGAATTCGGTTGGTCGGATCGTCTAAGATTTTTTGTAGGTAATACCTTACCTTATTTTTTGATTTACAGTAAGTAATAGTATAAAGACGAATGATTTTATTTTTTGTTTGTTTCTTTGCATTGAATTGTGGGATTTTTATTAAATTCAGCACAAATATAGACTGGATCACGGTGAAGAAAGTAGGCTATTTTTTATCGAGGCAAATTATACGGTTCCTGCGGGATTACATTTGCAACATCTAGTCTAGTATTAAAATATAAAAACAAAAAGCTGCTAATACTTAGTGTAATAATTGATAAGTTATATTAGTTATTGATAATAATCATTTACCTACCACTATTTTAATGACATAAATTACAGCAGAGTTTTTAAGTCTCATATAAAATAGTGACTTTCTAAGTATAGTATAAACTGTTCATAATTAGAATTTAAACCGTTTATCTCATAATTCATGAGAATGTAATTAATACCCATACGTGACTCATTGTATACTAATTAAGGTTAGATTAATCTTAGTCGCAACTCCGATAGTAATACTCTAGAGGTCATAGGTAGTTTGAGAATCGATATAACATCTGAAACTAATGTAGCGGCTGAATTTGTGCAATGTATAACTAATGTTCATAAGTACCATTACACCGAGCTACGTAAAGCAAACTTCAACTGTACCAGATAATTTTCAAGAAATTTCACTTCAAAAGTCGACTTAGTCTAAGATAAATTAGGAAGACTTAGCAACTTATGAACTACGTATCGTACGTATTACGTCTGTCTGTCCTCACTCGTACATGATTTGATTTATGCGTATAAACTTCACAGTACATACCCAACGTATTTAGATTTTAAAAACTTAATAACATTTTTGTTTTAGTAACTCATCAAAAAGATGACAATGCTGATGATGAGAGGACAATGAAAATAGCATCGGAAAGAGGCTAACATGGATAAAAATAACAAAAAACACAGTTTACACGGAAAACATAAGAAAAATGGAAAAACAGAAAACTACGACGAAGTTATCACAACCTGTTGCCTCTGCGTCAAAACAAAGAAAAGTAAAAAGAAAAGCTTGATCGCGGGCTGTGTAACGAATGCTGGAATCTTCATAATTCTCATAATATATACGTCGGTCGGAGCGTTTATATTTCTAGCTATAGAAGGAAGTGCGGCTAAGGTACACCAGAAAACGTTAGCCACGACGTCATATCAAGCAAATCTTAGTAAGAAACCATTATCTTCACCGAAAGCTAATAATACCATCGCACAAGCGACTGCAGAATTGAGATCGCAAACTGTTGAGAGCATATGGGAAATAACAGTCTCGTTAAATATTCTTTATAAAGAAAATTGGACGAGGCTTGCTGCACATGAAATATCAAAATTTCAAGAGAAGTTGGTAGCGAGAGTAACTGCAGATCTGTCTGAGCAACATGGTGACGTCAGAGCATTGGAGTCTTCCTCGGGCTTGCCGGACGAATACGAATGGAATTTCGCAAAAGCTTTTCTATACTCACTTACAGTTTTAACAACTATAGGTAAAGCATTAATTCCTTATTTACGTCCATTTGAAATTTTAGCTTGAGCTACCAATTCAATACAAATTACTAAAAATAAAAATTTGATGATTATAAAATTTTATAGGTAGTAAATATTATTTCTTTGCGAGTAAGTCCTGAAACGGCAATCACTTAACAGTGTACCTGTTAAGTGATTACCGTTTCAGGGAAACATTCACTAAGTTGTTAAAAATATCAATTCGATTTTATTATGTTGTTGGAATTTTAGATAAAGGGTCGAGCATTTATTATTCCAAGAAATCAAACTGTATTTATTCATAATTATCGTTACTAAATCCACAATGTTGTTTCAGGTTACGGCAGCGTCGCACCAAAGACAGCATTAGGAAAGGCGGTCACAATAGGGTATGCAGTAATCGGTATACCATTGACACTTCTCTACTTATCTGTCGTCGGAGCGCTTTTGTCGAGACTCGCTCGCGGCGCCTTCAGCAGAGCGGTGTGCTGTTGTCTTTGCGTCAAATGTGGGTACTGCTGCTTGGACGAGTCGATCATAATAAAAGATCGCAAAGAAGAAAAAAATAGACGACCCGACGAATACAAGTCCCACGCTTTACATCTACAGGAGCCGTACTACGTGCGGTCACCGTCGGGCACAATAATATCTGCTTCACAAGCGAATAGTTACTCCAACTCCTACAAAGATAAAACTCAAGGGCTCAACTTTCTACGTGACTGCGACTCAATGAGTTGCGCAGACACTGATTCCAAAGTTTCACTAAGTGGATTTTCAATTCTAGCTCCCATTTGCTTGTGTCTCGCTTCCATTTTCACTTACATATTTTTTGGTGCGCTGGTGTTATATCACTTGGAAGGGTGGAGTATGATCGATGGAATTTATTTTTGCTTCATGAGTTTGAGCACGATAGGCTTCGGGCATTTGGCCCCCGGGCTGACGTACAAGAATACCGCGTCGTCTGGTACAGTCTGGTTTTGCTCAATTTACATTATAACCGGCCTAGCTCTCACGGCTATGTGTTTCAACGTTCTTCACGACGAGATCGTTCACCGATTGAAGCACCATGAAAAGATTTTAAAAGGGAACACTCAAAAGGTATTAACGGCTGAATTTCTTCAAAGATCTTGACGAGATGAAAGTAGAGATTTAACCGAGGAGACGATTATAAATTCTGAAGGGGAGACCTTGCCCGATGTTTTCCATCACGTGCCGAATTGCCGACAAGAGGGAGGTGCGATACGCAGATGTGTGTTTACACCGAATAAAGATAAAGAACCTGAGAGAGTTTAAATCTTTGACGACTTTCGTTTTTGAAAAATCATATTGAATTATATCGCACTAAACAGAATAATTATAATGATAATGATGTTTGTATTTAGTAAAATAAATTAAAGATGACTGATCAATTAGTATGCATAATATTATGTTCTAATTGGGTACTTAATCGTGTGTGCCAAGTTGTAGTATTTTTATAATTTGTATGAATTTTATTATTACTAGATAAAATAGAAGATGGAATTATTACACAAAATAATGGAATTGTTATGGAATTTAAGTATTACAGTGAATTAAAGTAAGTAGGTTTAAAGTGCGAAGAGATCGTAAGGAGATTCCTAACTATAGGGATTAGAAAATATACATATTATGTACATGATACGCTAATGACATGGAATGTTTGTATATTGAAAATACACAAAAAGTAAAAAAAAGAAAATCTAAGTAGTTACAAAACGTAGCATGGCACAAAACTATAAATAAATTGTTTTAGTTATAAGAAATATTAGTATATTATTTCATTCTCATATTGATTGGTAGGACAAATATTTTATGTTTAATTTAATAACTTAATATACTTTAGTATTATTAAATCATAATATATTTAAATTAATGTAACAATTTTGTTTTTAATAATTTCGTTTTACGCACTTTCTTCTGTAAGTAGCATAACGCAAAACGTCTGAACGTCATAATTAAAAATATTATTTTAAATACAATTTAATTTTTTTAAGAAAATAAACATTTTATTTAAACGTTTACAATTTAGAAATTACTAAATTAAGGTCTTTAAAATAAAATGTAAAAAATTATGTGCCAATTAAATGTAATATTTATTACTCAAAGTAATTGATATCGGTTCGTATTCCACGTCACCTCTAGCATGTAACGAGTATGGTGAAAATTTTAAAATAAATTACCTTTATGATACAAATATTTGTTTTATAGCCCTTTAAAAGCTTTAAATAGTTCAAAGTGATAAACCATATCAACTGTTGGTTAATAGGTAAGTAAAAGGTAAGTATTAAGGCAGCACTAGTCGGTTTATTCTTCAAACAAACGCTTTTGGTGATTTACTCTCAATCTAAAGTCAAAAATTGCAGATCGAAATTTTAGCATTATATCGATTTATATTACACTTATCTAGGTTAGTATGTACTTTTATTTCTAAAATTTAAATCATTTTCGAAGATAATGAATTGACTTCGAACTTTCGACTTCTTTGTGAATATGAGATTATAGTGATCATACACATCTTCGACCCCAAACGTCCGCGTCTAAGGCTGGGACTATATGCAACGGAATCCGGTAGGCCGTAGAGAATTCTGATAATTGGAAATAGAAATCAATGCTAATGCAATAGAGTTGAAAATCGAACACATGAGAGTCGAGTTAAACGTCAATGTCTTAAATGACAGCTCGACACCTGACACTTCAATTTTCAACTCTATTCTATTAGCGCAGAGTTCTATTTTCAATGCTCAGAATTCTCTACGGCCTACCGGATTCCGTTGCATATAGTCCCAGCCTAAGGCGGGTTCCGTAAGTATCAACGCGGAATTGGTTTTTTCAAACTACATTTTGATGATACCCCATCTATACTACGATAAGATCTACACCCGATGGGGTAGAATAAGAAAAAAATCATTCCATTTCACATGAATGGGGAGTCATCCTTAGGGTCAGTTAAATCCGCGTTAAGACGCGACATGACGGGGCGCTGCATTTTTACCTACTTCAAAAAAAAAAGGAGGCGGTTATACAATTCGGCTGTACCTATATTACATTTTTAATTTCTTTTTGTATGTTCAACGATTAATCCGCCGTCTGTGGACCGATTTACAAAATTTTTATTTTGCTGTAAAGAATATAATCCCAAATTCGTTCTTTTGTGTCCAAAGTTGTGACCTGATCATAGTCTATACTAATATAATAAAGAGGATAATAAAGATGAAGTATGTTTGTTTGCATTGAATAGGCTCCGAAACTTTGGACCGATGTTGATGAAATTTGGTACAGAGACCACAGGCAAAATTTTTTATCGCGGCAAAATGTACGGTTACTGCGGGATTTTGCGGGAGCGTGCAACATCTAGTTCAGCGGCGTGCACAGAATTATGACACTGGGTATGCGGTGGAGTAGTCGGTCACAAAAACTTTTTTTTTATAGATATTTAGCATAGCCACAGCCAAGCGACGGATCTCTAAGTCGGAAACCATGCCAACAGAACTAACAGAACTTCATAACTTTTAACATGAAACTTTCGAGTTACATTCCCTTTTTGCTGATTTAATTGTTGTAACTCGGGTACACACCTACCTTTAGACACCATTTGAATCTTTTCACTGAATGACAATTGTGAGAACTTATTATTTTAAATTTTTAATAAACACACATTTTCAACACAACATTTCCAAATAACATTTTTAAAAAATCAAATCAATTAAAAAGCAAATCACTACAATTTTTATAGAACTTCAGTAATAAACTGTTAAATGTACACAATTTCAAATGTTAAAATGAAAAATCTTTTGAGAAAACTATAAATATTAAATATAATAGCAAACGAAAAATAACAATGCGTTTTCACATGAAAAAATGGCTTCATTGAAACATATTTCTGATATTTAAACAAATAAAACCTTACTAAAACAAAATTGCATCATGTGCATACATGAGTAAAGATTTTACGTCAATTATAATTAGTCGCATTATAGGCCACCGTGCCACGAATATACCCGATTACTTCCGAGACCCGACAACTGCCGAACTTCGCCGAAGTCGATAGCATGCCGCTGGAGGCGGACGAGTCGCGCCTTGGGATATTCATAGGTGTGTGCGTTTGCGAACTGTGTACGGACACTAAAATTACTACACACATGCGAACAAATCTCCTGCGAGACGACAAGGTATGACTCATGAGTCGCATCACCAATATACGCCTGGCAAACACAATGTTCATGCAAATAGGTGCTATTATAAAATATTAGGCGTTTTTAAGTTATTATATTTTATGTATTCATTTATTTACTATTAATTAAAGTCATCTAAAACGTACGAACGTTTTATTAAAATATCTGTTAATGGTAAGTAATGCACTGCATTTCTGCCTTTAAGGAGCGCACGCCCCTGATCTAGTTTAAAATATACCTGCAGTCTAGACGAGTAAGGGCTCTTTTCCTGTCACGCGGGTTGCCACACACTCGCGGGTCTCGACCGCATGCGTGCTGCCCGCATTCTATCATTTCATACATATTGTACCTGTCCCGCGGGCAGCATGTACGCGGAATGGAACATCCTATCACCGGCGTGTGGATTCGTCATGGATCCCAATCCATGACGAATCGAGGGAACTGCTCGAAATTTATTTGGCCACATATGGTGATTATGACTTTTTCTGAAGTAACTCAAGCATATGCTATAAAAAAGTCAGATTTTGCACCAAGGTATACCTTGGATAAAATGTACTGAACAGAACTCCTGACTCCTTATGGACATGTCACCGTAAAATTGTAAAAACCGTTAGATTGTAAAATAACTAACGAGATTGTAAAAATATGTCCAAAGATTAAAAACTATATATTACGACGACGTCCTATAATAAAATAATATAATATATTACAGGACGACCTCTGTGGCTCAGTGGTTCAGCGCTTTAGTGCTCAAGCCGGGGGTCGCAGGTTCGAATCCTGCCGAAGGAACAAAAAGTTTTTCTGTGATCCTGGGTCATGGATGTGTATTAAACATGTGTATAATATAATAAAAAAAATCTTAAATATAATATGTGTAGTATAAAAGTATTAAAATATATACTTCCCGTTTTCTCGTACTTGTAACACAAGTTCTTCGGATACTTAGCACGGGGCCAGATTGACGTGGTGTGAAGCGTCCATAGATATTATTATATTTATAATCTAACGAAAAATAATGTGTAAAATTATAGGCAGCATATTCGCGTCGGAAGTCTATCAACATTTTACAATTTTACTAGTTTTATTACAATCTAACGGTTTTTACAATTTTACGGTGACAGACACAAGTTTGAGAATTCCAGTGTTGTTTATAGAAGCGAGCATATGCCACTATGTTAATTACAGTAAACATCATCATCACATTAAAGACAATAATTATAATTACCTATTATTATCTTTAATGTGATGATGGTGGTGATATTATTAAATAATTATTATTATTTAATAATATAGTATCCAATCAAAATCATTATGTCATGGGATACTCATCCCAACTTACCTGTCCGGTAGTTGTGGTATAGTATACGGGTACGCGACCCCGGCTTCCCTAGCTATTACTGTCCTATCCCTTGCCCTCCTGGACGGTAATATCCTACATTTCCTATTTCCCACTCTAACTTACCAATCTTCCTTTCCACACCACCTATCCTTCCCTATCCCTATTCCTACCCTCTCCAACAATCTGTGGAAACGCAATGGATAATCATAAAAATAATTTAATTATCCAAAATGGCGGCGATGTGGTTCACCACCCATCACGTCTCGTTTCTCGCGGAGGTGAAAAGCGGACCATGGAGAGCCGCTTCGCTACGTTGAATGTAAGAGGAGGAATGGATGGTAAGAATGAAAGTGAACAAAGCGAAACGAGTATGTAAGGATCGTAGCAAGTGGCAAAAAGTGGTCTCTGCCTACCCCTTTACGGGAAAAAGGCGTGATTATATGTATGTATGTATGTATCAAAATCATCACTGGTGATTGTTTATTAGGTCCACCGATACTACGGGGAAATACCACGGCCTCTCAGAAAACTGGCATAAAATAATTTTGTTTTGCTGAGAGAGTGAGAATAGCGGAGGTTCTTTTGTATTAATAACTTTCTTAAAATGTGTTAATAAATTAAATCATAAATGTAAATCATAACTTAATAAATTAAAAGTAAAAATCTTAAAAAAACGAGCTTTTATTTGAAAGCGCTAAAAAGAATAACATATAATCTATTCCTAACTTTTACTAACGGCCGTTTTCAATATCGTATCTACAATTAAGAATAGATAGCCAATCTACCATTAAAAATAGATAGGAAATGCGTTTCACAATCAAAGATAGGACCTATTTATTCTTGTCCAATCACCATTGAAGAATTGCATCCGTCCCTCTCGCCTATGCAAGCCTTTTGAAATGTTTCATTCCATGCTAAGCACTTAATAATTCATGTTTTAAAACATTATATATTTATTTTGCAATTAATATATTTATTAGTTAAGACCATAAATATTGTCTTAAAATTGAGAATCAAAACTCGGGATGATTTTTTACTATAGTTATCATGTTTTTTTTTTATTAAATACAATAGTGAAATATAACAGATTGATGCTAGGAGTCGCGTGAAAAGGAATGTAAATTTTTAAATGAAATCAAATTTCGAAGCAAAGAGAGCAACTTTACACTACATACGTTACCTATATGAAGTGGCACTCCGAATTTAAAAAATGTGTTCGAACTTCAAAATTATAACATAGCTTTTTTACGTAGAAAATAACCAATATATAAAAGTGCAATAGATTCAAGCCTGAAATGAAAAAATACGTTGGGTACATATTTTTGTCGATTTTATTGTATTAAAAAGTTAAATAAAACAACAAAATAACTATAATGCAATCATTTTATTGCATTCTAAAGAAAATAAAATACATAAGTAAGGCTACATTTTCATGAGTGTTTCTTTTTTGTTTTTTGAAAACTGCTCGAGGGAACGTAGCCTTAATATCAGTTGTTAAATCCAGAGAGAATGTAGCTATACTACGTAACTTAAATGGCACTCGGAATAAAAAAAGCTTTTCTTTTAGCTTCTTTACGTATTATCTTCTAAAGTGCAAAAGATTCAAGCCTAGAATAAAAAAAGAACTGTACGTAGGTTATTGTTTTCAATTTTATATTTAGGTCTCAATTATTAGGTTATAAAGGTAAATAAAACAATAAACAACAAAACAACTATAATTCGATCGTTTTTATTGCATTAAAAATACAAAAGTAAGGCTACATTCCCACGAGCGTTTTTATGTGATCGCGACTGAAAAAACTACACTATATTAAATAGAACTTTGATACGACACAGCTAAAAATCGTATACATGAGACACTTCGGTTTTCAGCTCTATTGTAGATTAGGTGCGGAGTTCTATTTACAGTGCAGTTTTTCCTCTCCACAAAAAAAACTCTCGTGGATACGAGGGCTAAAGGTTGGTAAACAAAATATTTCAGATTACCACATTATTAAACAACATATCCTGATTAACTTCAGCGGTTATCCTTTGGTGCAAAATAAGTAGGTACACTTTTGTAGGCCTAGCAGGCCATTAATTAACAGCGGCGTAACGTAACGTTATACTAATGAGAATCTAGAAATATGTTCATGTTGTCATAATTATTATTGCGTGCCCTTGAAATTGGAATCCAATACCTGCAAATGATGAAATTATATTACATTTTATTATTAAGATTTTTGTTATATTATACACATATTTAATACACATCCATGATCCAGGAACACAGAAAAACTTTTTGTTCCTTCTGCAGGATTCGAACCCGACCCCAGGCATTGAGCCACAGAGGTCGTCAAACAAATATAATCTTATGTTTTTTCAATAAAACGAGAAGTTAAAATATGGTAAAATTTTATACAAATACTCACCGATATTCTTTGAGTTAAAGCATGTATAAACAGTGGATAATATACATGAAGTTTTTATCAAAATCACTGTTTCATACCTACGATGTTGGTTCACTTCACTAAAAATTACAGTTTTTTTGCAAATAACAAAACATGAGTTAACAAATTCTGTAAAAGTTGAAAATAATTTTTAAAATCAAATAGAATAGTATTTCGTTGTTTGAAATTTAAAATTAATCTGCTATTTCTGCTTAACCAATCACAGGCGATGTGTGAAAGAGTATACACGATAAAAGAGCGAGCAAAGTATGTGGTTTGCCCTTTGCACAGACGAATAATATCAGGTATAATTTTGAATTTCGAACGCCAATACTTACGATCGCCAGTTGCGACTTGCGACACCTTCGTGAAATCTATACATATTCTATACTAATATAATAAAGAAGAAAAGTTTGTTTGTTTGCATCGAATAGGCTCTGAATCTACTAGACCGATTTTAATGAAATTTGGCACAGATATAGAATAGACCACGAGGAAGGACATAGGCTACCTTTTATCGCGGCAAAGTGTACGGTTACTGCGGGATTTTTTTTTGTCGCGCGCAACATCTAGTTTATAAAAAAAGGAAAAGCTTGTTTGTTTGTTTGTTGCATTGAACAGGCTCCGAAACTACTGGACCGATTTTGATGAAATTTGGCACAGACGTAGAGTAGACCACGGGGAAGGACATAGGCTATTTTTTATTGAGGAAAAATGTAAAGTTTCTAAGAAATTAACTTTCACGCGAACGATGTCGTGGGCGACATCTAGTTAATAATATTACGATAAATTTAAATTGATAAATATGACAGAGGCAAAGACATGTTATATATGCACAGAATTCAAAACATGCAGAATGAGTGTTCGATCACATTTGTATGCAGCGCACTGTGTCCAAAACCATGGCGAAACACCGCCCCACCCGCATTTTTTAATTTTTTCTCTTTACACTTACAAAACAAATCGCGTTGTTATATTACGACAATTAGGAATTCAATAAATAATAATTGAAAAAAAGTTGGGTAAAATATTCCGTTATTCTGTGGCAACATAATATTATGTGTGGATAACCATTCCAATTTGGAGTGGTTGTGACGGCCTCACTTTCAAGCGTGTTGACGGCTTCTAGGTGATTTCTGTATTCTGTGTATATGTTAGACGAGGCATGTTGAGGTAAAAAAGTGTCTCCAGTTAGTTGGCCCCACTTTTGGGATTTTTGGGGCCATTATGAAATTTGAAGTATCGTGAAAAAAAGATGGCTGATATTCGAATAATGGTGAAAACAATATGACTGACATTTGAAGTATGGTGAAAACCGTACTTCAAATGTCCGTAACTTTCTAATGCAAGATTTGTTTTCTCAAATGTTACTGCGTGATAGCTTAACTTGAGTTTTGAAATCTTTAAACAGTGGTCAATAGTCGATACCTAGTAGAAGTCGAAGATGTCTCCAAATTCACAGTTATTAGTGAAACAAAATTTGGAAAATTGTTATTTGTACAATGCTTGAGGTTGTAAAATGTGCTGCCTGAGACATAATATATGATACTCAAGTTAAAGCAGTTTTGTGAAAGAGAACAGCAGCATCAAGATATTCTAACACTGCCATAAAAATGCTGGCAACATTTTGTTGCGCAAATATTAAAATAATAATTACATACACATTAAGAACCGAAATATCATAAAAATAATACATGAACAACAAGGTACACATTGCTATCCTCGGCAAAACGCCCGATTTTGGCAGATAAGCAAATGACGTTATCTCGGTAAGCTCGGCCTACCGGAGATTAAGTTGAAACTTATATTGAAATGCAGATATAGCTATCTGGATTTCATTTATATGAACTTACAAATCTCTAGTAGGCTATCCGTCTTCGTCTTCTTCTACTTCCGTAGATAGGATGTGCTGCTTCGACAGGAAACGCCTACTGCCAGTAGGTTATTGAAACGCAAGTAAGGACAAAAAGATAGATTTGCCTACCGTTAGTAGCAAGGATTTTGGATAGATAGAATATTGAAAACGGCCGTAAGTATATATCAATCTAAACTTCATTACACAATTTATATGATATACTAGCTGATGCCCGCAACTTCGTTTGCGCAGAACTAACGGAAGCGGAACCCTATTTTTTTTAACGGAACCCTATAATAAAAGTAGCCTATGTTAGACCTTATAACATCAGCTATCTGCCAGTGAAAGTCCCGTGAAAATCGGTTCAGCCGTTTCAGAGATTAGCCGGAACAAACAGACAGACAGACCGACAGACAGACAGACAGACGGACAGACAAAAATTAAAAAAATTGGTATTTTATTGGAAGTACCGAATATACTTTCGTATTCACTATGTGAAATGCTGTTAATTTGAAGTTACAAACAGACACTTCAATTTTATTTATCTGTATAGATGTATAGAAAAGCTTGTCGAAAATCAAACAAATCAAACTAGTAAATCTATATCAGATCAAGTTACCTACTTAATTTACTAGTTTGATTTGATGAGAATACTAAATATCTATCAGATCAAGTTACTTAATTTACTACATAGTTTGATTTGTTTGATTCTCGACAAACTTTTATATCATATTATAAATTGTGTAATAACGTTATAAGTTGATAGTAACAGTTTATTCAACGCATCATTATTGCAAGGTCGTTTGCCGGTTAAATTTAGTACAGTCAAGCTCTTCAATAAGGAGACCTTCTAGATATTTTACTCTACTCAGTACTGGTAAAACGGGGTGAATAGAATTTATGGGGTGAATAGAAATATTCTTAGGAAAAAGTTTAAAGTCCTGTGATCTAAAAACTACTTCAGATGTCACAAATATTAGTATTTTATTTACATTTGCAATATTTTTTCTTTGTTCTGTCAACATTTGAATAGTCTAAAGTTAGCAATTTACGTTACAAAGTCACTATAAAGTACAACGGTTTTTACATGCGATTTACGCCCTTGCCAACTTCAAAAAATTTTATAATTAAAGGCGTATCATAATTATTAAAATTAGTTTAACCGAAAGTAAAGTGTATCCAGCATAAATTGGAAAGGTAAGTTTTTCTGATTTGTTTGTTTTTATGGTTAAATAAATAAAAATTCAGCACTCATAAATATTTTTTGACAAAGAGGTGAATAGAGATAACTGAGGGGTAAATAGAAACGCATTGAGAGGTGAATAGAAACAATAGAAAAATAAAAACGGGAAAGGGTTTAAACGAATTTCCTACTAAAATACAATTACCAACTAATATCAAATAGGTTTATTGAAGAACTAGCCTTTTCCCGCGGCTCTGCCCGTGTAAATATACCATCCTGCGAGAATACTGTACTTTTCCGAGATATAAAGTTACCTTTGTTTTAATCCAGAGCCTAAACTACCATAGCAAATTTCATCAAAAAAGTAACAAACATCCATCCATTCATCCATATAATATATAGTAATCTATACTTGTAAGAGAATTCTTATAAGTATAGATTACTATTTTATGGGTATATCCATTTTTCCTCGATGTTAGGTGAAATAACAAGCATTTTCCCCACGCGCCGCAATGAGTTCGAGCCGTTGACTAGCGCACTCCTAATGTCTTTTTTGGGTTCCGTAACCCTTATAGTTTCGCTCTGTCCGTCCGTCTGTCTGTCTGTCTGTCTGTCCGCGCCTCTAGCTTCTGTAATTATGAATATAAATGGATGAAATTTAGTACAGTTAAAGATTGTGTATAAATCTCGGTTTTGGCGTTATAAAAAAATAATTATAACTGCTTATTAGTATGAAACGAATTTAATGCCAAATGTTATCTTAAAATGGTAATTTTAAATTGTTACCTACAACTAAACCTATGCAGTCGCTAAAAACATAATTTTAAAAGATATCCATTTTGCTAATCTACAAAAAATTTAACGTAATAAGTTCCTTCATGTTGTACAATTTTATAATTGTTCCGTTTGGAATGTTAATCTCACTATTTACATACATTACTATGCCGAGCTGATTGACCTGGTAAACTGTTTATTTGAAATATACGTACGTGTTTTTATTAAGAACATCAGCAGGTCTAAAATGGCCGAATCGTAGAAACATCATTTATTTATTATAATAGATGATTTACCTATTACATATCAGTAATTAAATATATTTTTCAATTTCAGTAGTGATGCTTATAAGATCTTTTGAGCATCACTACTGAAATTGAAAAATATAGATATAGATTCTATATACTCTGTCCAGCGTCCACTTGTCAGATCTACGAAACAAAATTACTATTCAGATAAAATTTTTACTTTTTGTTAACAAAAGATTGAATTCTACCAAATAATAGCTGTGTTTGACAGAAAAAAACGTTTGGATGCGCTCGTAAGCAAAATAGCGAAAAAATACAGATCAATCTTAACACTTACACCTACACTAACTACGAACTAATCTTATAATATATTATCTACTAGCTACACTCGAGAACACGCTCTATTACAAATTTCAACTCTTAAGTGGACCTTGGAGCTTTATTTGACTTTTGAACGCCAATGTGATATTTTTAGATCGGTCCAAACTCCAAAAACTAATTTATTATCTCAAGACGATTTATTTATAATTCATTGAAAGTAAATTTGTTTAGGATCCATGACTGTTTTTTATTTTTTATTTATTTAGGGACTTTGACGCATAGCGTAAGTCAGTCCCATCGTAACCTAATCTTAAGCTAATAACAAAAATATATAGAAATACGCCTATTCCAATAATTGTGCCATGAATTTGAACAAAACCTTTGCTTCGGCATCTTTTGGTTGCGACAAAGTTTTATGAAATGTGCCTATATCGCTTCTGTTCAAATTCAAAGCACTGAGTATACTATTACGCACAGGCTCATATCTGACACATTCCATCAATAAATGATGTAGATCTTCAACAACTCCACATTGCTCACAGTTAGGTGAAGCAACTTTTTTCATCATGAAGGCAAATTTTCTACACGGAATGTACCCAGATCTGAGCCTGTGCGTGGTTACAACTAACTTACAACTTAAATTGCAATTCATGATCCAGGGTACACGAAGAGGTTGACGTTGCAAAGTCTTATACCAAATACCTTTCTCTAATGAGCGACTATTAAGATCCATGACTTGTAGGGCTAAACGCTCATTGTTCTTAAAAAAAGAAATTGATTTATCCACGTAGAAAAACTCTTTCGGCTCGCGCGCGTATTTAAATTATATGTTATCAGTTCTTATCATACAAAATAATTAAAGAAAACGTTAACCATTTTATTTTGTCATAAAAATATTTTGCTGGCATAAAACACAATAAATCATACCTACGAATTACGATATAAAACTTGCTGAAACGGATTTGTTACAAAAATTGCTTACCACTATATTTTATTGAAAATATACGTCGTATATTGATTTGAGACATTTAACCTTTCTTTGGTCGTTCGCAAGAATTCTGCAAAGTCATTCAGTACGAACATAATATGGGTAATACTTACGCGATACTTATGTAAGTAAAAATTAATCAGAATTCAGACAGCGATTAAAAAGCTAAAAAGCACATACATCACCTGTTTCATTAAATTCCTCATTAGTAAGAACGCTTAAATGGGCTGGCAGTATATCTCGCAGGTATGAAATTAAAGCAGTGGCGGTTTCACTATATCCAGGATGGGCAAATTTTTTGAGGCATTTCAGTAGCCTACTTATTATTAACCTCGACAAATACAGAGGGTTGTTGCCGTCTTTGTCCGCTGTCGGTGTGATTTTTAAGAACTGATTTTAATCTAGTTTGCTTGTTTGAAAGCTGAATTGATCAAGAGCGTTTTTATCTATAATAAGTATTCATTATCATTACCTCACTCACTGTGCTTGACCCACTGTGCTTGACACTAAGCGAAATTCCCAGTGTCTTTTGTTTCTTAATTTTTATTAATGATATAGTAATGAGAACAACATCAATTTCGTATGACAAACCCAGTATTATACCGGGATTATCATTAAATTATCTAGTTGAACCAACAACAATAAAAACAACAAAAGCAACACGTTTTAAGAATGTTCACTTCGTTTCAATGCTATAAAATTTTATAACCTGTAAGGTACTTTATGATAATAATAATAATTGACTATGTGATTTCTTTCATAATAATGCAAAATTTCCAAACCAAGATCAAGGTTTGGTCCCCTCATGTTTGTTTCTTGTTCCTGACGTATGCCAAACCGCGAAGGCACATAGACCGCACGTCGCCCCTGATTTAGAGGGACCCTTTGTGTATGGCGCGCAGAACAAGAACGTTAAACGAAATTCTTAGCAATTAAAACTAATTACGCAAAAAGTAAAACCAGATTTTATATTTAAACTGAGAGTAATTTTCGCTCGCGAACGAGCGAAAAGCATAGAATAGAAGTTGTTAACGTTATTCAGCTTTATCGCAGTAAAATTAAGGGTAAAACTGTTACTTTTAATAGTAGTAACTAGTAAGTAGCACTATTCCTGTAGGGTAAACATTTTTACACAGTTTTCTGGTTTGAAAGTAACATGAGTTTTTTTCTCAGGTTAAAACCTGAGACATACAACCCCAAGCTTAAAACATGAAAGCAAATAATGACATACCACAAAAAGAGGTTTAAATAAGAAATGAAGAACAAAATTACAAAGTCTTAAACATGTAATATTAGGTATACAGCGTTAAACAAAGTTAGTTCTAGCTTAATTAAATACATTCTTTGTTAAGATTAATGATGGTGTCTTATGAAGCTGAAGTATCTTTACAGTGTCGTATGTCTTATTTTATGTGCCTCGTAAGGATAATAAGGATAATATGTTTATCAAAATGTAATATAAAGGTTCTTAGAGACACTTGTGCGTATTTATTTAGACAGGCGCTTTATATTAAATGTTATAAATGTGCCTCTGAGAGAGTATTACATATTTAAATATTTAATGTTACTGCTATTAGTTACACACTTCTATCATTAATAAGTGTAGGTTAATGTTATCAGCAGATTAGGACTTAGAAATCAAATAAACTATTTGAAGCACTAATGTCATGGAATATATCTGTATTATAATATATTGTAATATATATATTATTATCGTACTAATGTGGCGTCTTGTCACATAAACATAATAGTAATAATAATAATATTTTTTCTCTAACACAATTAATGCTAAGACTCAACTGGAAATATTAACTTTTGCGAAGAAATGCATGATAATATGAATGTCTTTCTTGACTCTTGAGCCGGACATTGAGGAGATGGACTAGATAATTAAAGACGTATTAAGTAAGTACATTATTATTATCGTAACACACACAAAGAACAAACTGAATGAGCCACCGAGATTGTCGCGGTGGACAAATTGCCGTCACGTCTTAGTCTCGGCGAAATAATCTCGTTCTCGGTGACGTCCCGGTGACGCGGACGGTGGCGGTGAACAAACGGCCTCAGTGCTCAATGCTCATGTGGCCACTGTCATTATTCAAAACTTTGGAATTTTGGAATTCGACATAGGTATAGGTCTGATTCACAAGATACGGATAGTACCTACGGACCCGCGTGCCGCGGCGCATCACCCGCTTTTAGCGCTTTTTTCACCTCTAAATTAAAATTATAAATATTGCTCATCGAGTTCCGGGAGTTGGGACTTTAAGTTAGGAAATTTCCTCTTTTTTAAGATTTTTTTTTTCAAAATTCGGATATCTTTAATAGTTTCCGAGATATTGTCAAAAAACTATTTGTTTTTTACTAAATTGTTTATAACTTTTGCAATTTTTTCGAGCCCCTCTTGAAATTTTTCAAAAAGTTTCTAAATGTCATACCGAATCGAGTTCGCTCTGGGTCATCATTTTCGGTGCCCTTGGACAGAAATTCACTAAAATTGATCTTGTGACTCAGACTAACAAAGTAACAATCTATCTTGTCTTCTAATATTATAATATAAATTTATCGTGTCACAGTAACCGCCTCCGAAACGGTTTCACAGATTTTAATGAAACTTTTGTGTTCATTCGGATAGTCTGAGAATAGATTGTAAGCTAATTTCATACCAACAAGTGATAATTTGGATGGCAGAACGTTTGCTGTGTCAGGTAGTAATAGATCATACTTAACTTTTTTCACCATATTTTTACACTCACCTGTAGCCAGCTATTATTTTTATCAAAATCTGACGTAACGAACAGTAGTGGTCGCGACTGTATCTCGTCTAGACCATTCAGCGTATAATTTGGTGTAATTCTCATTAACAACCCTTCAACAACATCATGCAATAATACATTTTAAATGCATGTAATACGCTATTGTCATTCGCTCAACCAATCTAGGGTTAATTTACATTTTAATTCGCTTTGCTTTTAACTCAAAGCAATTGTCGTTACATGATTATTGCGTCCAGTATAGCTTTGTTCTTGCTCAGACCGAATAAAAGTATTATATAGACGTAGCCGTCGTAAACAATCGGGACGAATTATGTGAGGCAAAATCTCGGCTTTGTGTGCGTAACTCGGTGTAAGATATCGTAGATTTGCGCATGTGTGCTAGAGAAAAATGTTGCAAGCATTGTGCTGCGACTCCCAAGTGCGAGCGACATATTTTGGTAAAAGTTATATTAAGTTATATTATTTAACTGTGGGAGAGCCACGCTTCGACATGAATGGGCCGGCTCGACCGGGTAAATACCACGACCTCACACAAAACCGGCGGGAAATAACGCTTGCGTTGTGTTTCGCCGAGTGAATGAGGATACCGGTGGCCCATGGGGGGATTGGGGGATTTTAAGGACCAGGAACGCAAGTCGCAACACCAGATGAGTTACAAGTGTCACTCCTCTGGTGTTACGAGTGTCCATGGGCGGCGGTAATCGCTTACCATCAGGCGATCCGTCTGTTCGTTTCCTGGCTCATTACATTAAAAAATGTAGTATTGTGTTTTATTGGTATTGGTTGACTTTGATGAAAGACAATTAACTTACATAATGAGAGTAATTTATTTTAAAATTAACGTAATTTTACGGTTACATATATAACCTAATATACTCCAAAACTAAATATGCAATAGTAAAATTTCCTAAAACACACTTAATTGTAAAGTCTCCGAAAAATCACAACTTCCCTTACTTTTGGGAAAAATATAATGTTCTTAACTTGCAATACTGACACAATGGCGTCTAGAATTCGTGTTCCGAGAAATGATGACAAACATTTTAAGATTTTGTTTAAATTACACACCAAATCGGATACTTACTTGTGAAAAGTAATCCTAGATGACTTTTTATGAAAACATGAATTGTTTTTGCAGCATTTTATGACGAAGGACGGCATAATTTCGCAATTATTATTTCACTAAAACTACGTCTCGCGCTCTCGGTCACTCGCGGCAGACTAGCGCGCGGCCGTCTTCATATCGCCGAATCGTCTTCATATTACGTGCCTCACTTTTTGAGCGCAACGTTATGTCTATACTTTTATTCGGTCTGAGTGTTCTTGTCATCTTGCGTAATAATTGACATTTTGAATGCGAGATCCATACTTTGTCGTGTAATGGCCCTGAATCAGAGCGATATCACGACCTCACAGAAAACACATGTGAAATACCGTTAGTTATTTTTCTCTGTGTGAATGAAAATAACGAGAGGGAGGGAGAGAAATAACAAAAGACTGGAAACGCACTTTTAACTCCTCTCATCACTTGTGGTCTATGTGCAGCCTCCGTGGTTTAGTGGTTAGAGCATTGACTTTCGACTCGGACGACTCGGACTCGGACCCACGACGGGTTCGATTCCCGCATTGGACCAACAGAAAGTGTTGTTTCCAAGTTTGGTTAGGGCAATGCAGGCGGATCCTGATGTCTGACAAGAAAGATGATTCATGCGTCGGATGGGAATGTAAAAAGTTGGACCTGCGCCTGATCTCTCGCCAGTCATGTCAGTTATTCAGTATAGAAGAGAGAGTGCTCATGTGTACTGCGCACACACTTGGGCACTATAAAATTATTTCTGCGTAACTGGCCTGGTTTCAATGAAACCGGCCACCGTCATCACCGAGATCGGTGAGGGGTAGTTATTACTATGTGCGGTAGCAATAAAGGTAAGCTAATGATTAGACGAACCTTTGCTCGTTGTTAGGTGTTAGGTATTTCATAATTTCAATCCATAATAAAGCACTTTAAAGTAAGGCCCGGTACAATTGTTTGATGAAAAGAATTAACTCAAATGAGATTTGAAGTTACAAACTCAGACAGCGGTAAACCATTTGTACTAAAAGCGAAGTTTTAAGTCGTACTTTTATACAACTTGCCACTTATTTTCACTTTTCGGTTGCCCTTCCCTGTACCTACCTATACCCACAGCGTGTAAAAAGTACATTTTCAGGGTACCGCAACCAAAGGGTAAAAACGGAACCCTAATACTGAGTCTTTTAGTCCGTATCCGAACCATAAGTAAAATAAGTCTGTCACCAGACCCTATCGAGCCCTCCTACCTAGACAGTTGAAATTTTCACAGATCGTTACCGCTATAACAATTTTTCCATTCCATACTACATAAATTCCTTTACTAAAAACAGAATAAAATAAATAAATTCGATACAGAACCCTTCGTGCGCGAGTTCTATTCGAATATCAGATAAATCTGTAAAAAAAAAATTAATAATTTACACTTATCAAAATATATAATGGTGTTTCTTTTCAGGTGCTGCGGCTATCCATCGACGACCTTATCTATCGCTTACCATCAGGAGATAGATACATCTGCTGCTTTACAGGTCCAATAAAAAAGGTGTAACTTATTACAAAATTTTGGGAGCATCTCTGTTAAACTCCTCACTGCATATTGTCCAATGTAACATTACCCACCCTGATATGCATACCCTCATTATACGCAAACCTAACGCTAGATATACGTGGGTATAACTCATTGTGTAATTGTTAAATCAAGCGTGTATTTTGGCCATTTGTCAGTGTGAAGGAGTCAGGAATAGTCGTCAGGGAGCAATGTATTATGTTACTAGTAATGGAAGGAAGTTTTGGTACGCATGCCTGCTTCGTTCACGGTCCAGTTAATGTACGGTGATTCTATTAGCTCGAGATTCGGCTGTTTTATTTTGTCCTTAACAAGAGCATGGATATAGTTTTGGTAATAAAAATGGCATTTTAATATTAAAATGTATGAAAAAAATCTTCGTATGTATAACTAACATTAATTGCCCGCGACTTGTTCGCGTGGACGAGTTCGCGTGGAATTCGGTTTCCGTACAAATTTTTAACCCCTTTTTCACCCCCTTAGGGGGCGAATTTTCAAAAACCTTTTCTTAGCGAATGCCTACGTCCGCGTCATTACAACAATCTGTATGCCAAATTTCAGCAAAATCCGTTCAGTAGTTTCGGCTGTGCGTTGACAGTTGAGTCAGTTTTTTTAGTCAGAGTTTTATATGTTATATTGAGTCAGAGTTTTATATGTATATTTTATATGTATTTTATATGTATATATGTATATTTAGAAGAAATATTGCCACTAAAACTCGAGGACGGCTGGACAGACTTGGCTTATTATAAGTCTTGAAATGATTGTGGTAGTTCAAGGAATTTTTGTATACTAACTGAACACTGTGTCTATTTTCTCACTTGACTGTCAAATGTTTGTAGGTGCGTTCAGTTTACCTGTTTGGTTATTTATTTATTCCAGTCGACAGTTAAGCTATAACAACGTGTGTCGACTGTCGGGACAGCTAGTAATAAAACAACATAAAAGTTTCTTCGTACTTGCTACGCGGTCTTTTAAAATTGTAGATTTATCGCGATCGCGTGTTATGGTCGCCAAGTTCGAAAGAAAGGCTGAAGTATCGAGAGAGAGAAAAAAAACATGTTACATCTCATATTATTTACTAAGTTTGAGCTATATGATAAAAGGTTTTGTAAACTAAAGTTGTTAGAATTTGGACAAGAAAGAAACAAATTAAATAAAAGTGACCGCTTTTACTAAGCGATTATTGCTTTAAATGAAACGGTAAACTTAACTATTGAAAGTTTCATCAATAAAGGTGATAGTTCAAAATGGACCCAGAGCGAGCAATGAAATAGTTGCCAATTAAAAAAGTGTATTATAATAATAATAAAAAAAATAGAAACATATCTAACGGCCGCACTCAGAGACATTTAATGCTTACTTATGGTATCACTTAATAGAGATTTTGATAGAAAATATATAGACTTTATGTCAAAACCTTTAACGGCCCGTTTCAATAACCTATCTATTTATTAACCAGCAAATGATTGAATGACGACGTTTTTAATAAATAGTTATAGATAGATAGGTTATTTGAAACGGGTCGTAAGTAAGCATTAAATGTATCTAAGTACGGCCGTAATAGAGCTAGCGCCCACCGTCGAAAAAGGAGCTCATCGAGAACAAGCATTGGACCACTGCAGATCGCTAGGGGCCTTAAAGCTTAATATAAAACCGCCGGTCTGGCGGTCCTAAACCTGGCAGATTTTTTTTTATTGACCAAAATGTGTGAAGATTTTTTGAGTAAAACAAGCTCATAAGGAACAAGAAAACTGTTGTTATACACGGCTGCGCGCCAACTAGAAACTAATAAAAATGCAAGTCTGGCAGTCCTACTATTGACCAGTTTCCAGCCAGACCGCCCTGAATGTGTAAGAATTTTGAGTAAAAATAGCTCATAGAGAACAAGGTCAAGTTATATGTCAATCTGTTCGTCTCCTAATCCTCTTTCGAAAATTATCGGTTTGGCATGTTCAAACCTGGCCAAAACTCAGCCAGACCGGGATGAAGTTACCTCTACCTTTACCTGTGATACTTACAAATAGGTAAATAATGAGTAATTTGCACTTAATGAAGCGTGATTTTTATAATTATTTATAAACTGGTCAATAGTAGGACTGCCAGACTTGAATTTTTATCGGTTTCTAGCTGGCGCGCAGCCGTGTATAACAACAGTTTTCTTGTTCCTTATGAGCTTTTTTTACTCAAAAAGTCTTCACACATTTTGGTGAATAAAAAAAAATCTGCTAGGTTTAGGACCGCTAGACCAGCGGTTTTATATCAAGCTTTGTGGCCCCTATACGATCTGCAGTGGTCCAATGCTTGTTCTCGATGAGCTCCTTTTTCGACGGTGGGCGAAAAGGAGGTTTCCGTAATCGTCAACTCGCAAAATTTATTTGAATCACTTCAAAGTTACTGTCCGATTTCTCTCAAAATAATTGTCTGCAGAGGGTAGATAATTATTTTGAGAGAAATCGGACAGTAACTTAACGACATACTCCTACAGTTTTCACACTAACAAATACAAATACTCCCACATCTACACCAACATTACAGCAACTATGATTTTGAATTTCATTCTTGTTCATAAGTTCTATACCCGTCATATTTCAGGGTTGTCCTCTTTGGTGACATAAAATATGATTTAAATTTAACCCATTGGCAAAAATTTAATCACTGTCGACTCTGGGGTTTTTTAATATGAATTTCGGATCATGTCCTTTGAATACCTTAACGAGGGTAGTAAGAATATTTAAATTTGCTTATTAAACTTTTAACACAATTCAAGTTGTTATTGGTTGTTTCAATATTTCTAGCTTCATCAAAGTGATGAGAAAATGTTGTACCTACTCGTAAGTCAATTGAAGGGTGTTTTGGAAAAACAACCAATGTCAAATTGATCAAACTTTAAACTTGTAAAAATGAAAATATGTGAATAAAAAGATCTTTTGAAGTTTATGTTAGTTAAAATATATAATAACACATAATATTATGAGAAATTAGATCGTTATTTTTTCTTATTAAATCATATATTGAAGTTAGAAAAAAGAGCACAAAAAATTGGTTGTTTTTCCAAAACACCCTTCAATTGCTATGAACATTTTGGGAAAAAATTGCCTATTTTGATAGATTTAAAGATACTATAAAATAACTTTTATCTAATAACTACGTGACATTTAACACAATATTATTATTTAATAACTAATAAGCAAGGACTGAGAGTAGGTAAATAAAAAAATAACGGAATCCCGGAGTGCCGGCAGAAGTGAAAACCATAACATTAAATTGGAAAAATCGCTAAGTTAAAAGATACGAACTAAAATAGTTTTATGCTCGCGTAAGGGAACTAAGACAGCAAACAGTTGTAAGTTGTATCTTACGAATTTTCGTTCTTTTAAATTAAATAAAAGTGACTTACGAATTTTCGATCAGGGTCACGTGTCCTGACGCGAATTCCACATTTTTTACCCATCCCAAGAAAAGTGCACAACGCCGCTAAAGTAGTTTTCACTTCAATAATTCTTAAAAGTACTTATTTTACGATAACTTTGGTGACTAAATTTAAGATCGCCTAAAAAGTTGCATAAGTTGCGCGTGGGGTGTTTAGCACCCCAATCAATAAATTTAAATAAGATACGAAATACATGCAAAATCAGACTTTCATTAATAGGCACATTTGAACTTATATACTGTGTATTAATTAACTTTTAAACTTATTTTTAATAAAATCAATATAAAAATTACAGTGAAAAATACCATTTTCGCCGACTAAAATCGCATGGTCATTATTCAGGCTAAAAATAACGGAAATAGTGACCCGTATTGCAACTCCTATAAAGTCCTAATATAAACTTTTATAACTGTATCAACGGTTTAATTTTCTTAAACGAAATTCTTCGATAACTTTCTGTGAAGTGGCTCAAAGCATCAATTTAACTTGTTTTGTAGAAAGTTTTCAAAGAAATTACCCGCGCCTTAAATATTATATTAGTTATTGCCTACTGCTTAAATGCACTCACCGAACAGGGGCGTAGCTACGGAGTCCAGGGGCTAAACGGCCACAAACCTACTATCCCTAAACTATATTACCATCATCAATAATTAAGGATCATGGTAGGTACTTCTAAAGAAAAAATATACAAACAGAACTGTGGGAGTGTATCCAAAAAGTTTTTTTTTAAATAAAACTAGGAGGCAAACGAGCAAACGGATCACCTGATGGAAAGCGATTACCGTCGCGCGTCGCCCATGGACCCCCGCAACATCAGAGAAGTTGCAAGTGCGTTGCCGGCCTTTTAGGAGGGAATACGCTCCCTTCTTGAAGGTTTGCAGGTCGTAGTGGTCCGGAAATACTGCTGGTGACAGTTCTTTCCAGAGTTTTATAGTGCGAGGCAGAAAGCTTCGGGTAAAGCGCACGGTGGAGGATTGCCACTCATCAAGGTGATGAGGACGATAAATATTTTGTCGCATGGAACGGTGGCGAAAAGTTGCATCAGGTATAAGTCCGAACAATTCCTCGGAGCACTCCCCGTAATATAACCGATAGAGGATGTAGAGCGATGCTACATCTCTACCTAGCTCTAAGGAGTCAAGCCTGTTTGAAACACTATGGCAGTCGACAGGCCCGAGCACACAGTTCGAGCGGCCCTACGTTGGATACGATCCAGAGAGAGAAGCTGGTACTTTGGCGCCCCTGCCCAGAGATGAGAACAGACATAAGGCGCAGGTTCGGCCTCACATGGAATACCATGTGAGGCCGATCCTGCGCCTTATAGAGTTGTAGGCGTTGGACCGGACTGAAATACTGCTTTGACCTGTTCAGAACACCAAACTTCTTAGAGGCTAACTTGGCCTTGCCCTCCAGATGATATCGGAACTGGACCTCGCTCGATATGTTAACACCAAGTATTCCAATGATGGAGGAGACAGTTATGGGTATGCTTTCAAAACGAGGACATACGACCATTGGTAACTTTTTAGCGGTGAACGCGCAAAATTGTGTCTTAGAGGGGTTGAATTGGACTAAGTTAAGTCTACCCCATTCAGAGACCTTCTCCGATGAATTTTCAATTTGAGTGACAAGTTTGTTTCGACTCTCAATGACATTTTGCCGAGAGATGTTCGCGTTGCCGGTATATAAGGCATCACCCGTGCTGTCATCTGCATAGCAATGAATTCTATTGGTTTGTAACATATCATTGATATGCAGTATGAACAGGGTAGGTGATAGCACATAGCCTTGTGGGACACCAGCATCAACAGACAGAGTATCCGAGCATTCACCGTCGACTACGACCCTTATGCTTCTGTCTGCTAAGAAACTCGTGACCCACTTGCATAATTTCTCGGGGAGCCCATAGGAAGGAAGCTTCGAAAGAAGCGCTTTGTGCCAAACCCGATCAAAGGCTTTCGCTATGTCCAAACTAACAGCAAATGCCTCTCCCTTAGACTCGAACGCCTGTGCCCAACGATGAGTTAGGTGCGTCAGCAGATCACCAGCCAAGCGACCTTTACGGAACCCGTACTGTTTTACATCAGAAATTAAAAAATTCGAAAAATTGTCACGTTCTTACATATTATACCCATTTTTTTTCCTAATGCCACCCTTACCAAATAGTTGCCACCCTTCGCCTCTGTTATCCTATTTAAACTTCAAATACAACAATAGGAATTGAAATTTCATTCTCTAAAAATTACCTATTTGATTGGCTTACGATGACTTAATACTTACTTAGTACCTTAAATATGATATTATACACTAGGCTAAAATTTTGTTCCAAGAATTCATAATCTTAGCATGTACTATATAGGTAGTAAGAATAATAAAACAACTAGCTTTTGCCCGTGGTTTCGCCCGCGTGGAATAGTGTTCTTGGAGAAAAAAATTCTTCAGCAAATAACTCTACTCATTGCAACTTCTATATACAATATTGAAAATGTTTTTTGGGTTTCGTACCCAATGCGTAAAAACGTGACTTTATTACCTTGACGTGACGTACGAGACCGCTTGATATATAATATTATATTTTTCGCGCTTGAATATAAATTTTACAATATCTTCTAAATGTAAAATACCTATTAATTTAAGTTGTACGATTTAAAGGCTACTACAATGTATATAAAATACTTAAAGTGAGCAACGTATATAGACATATTATGCCATCGCGGACTTTTTTTGTAGACCTTTTTGAGGTGTACAATACTACATTACATATAAGGTTCGGTAAAATCAATTACGAATACTTCGGGCATATGCTCTACTGCTAATGTAAAGACGTTTAAGCAGAAAAATAATTGTCATACTCGAAAAAAAATGTTTTTTCTTTATATGGGCGAGTTTGCTTTTTGCGGAGAGTCACCCATACATGAGTATATTTAGGACATTAAAAATCTCTAAAATTATCTGTGCTTCTTTACTTTTTTATATGATAAAAACCTTCCTATTAAAACACTATCTATTAAAAACAAACCGCATCAAAATCCGTTGTGTAGTTTTAAATATCTAAGCATACATAGGGACAAACAAAAAAAGCGACTTTGTTTTATACTATGCAATGAATAATAATAAATCATAATACAAATATATAATATCATATATAAATCAGTTTATAATTTTCCGTACCAATCAATAAAAGATTGCATAACTCGGTTACGATAGTATTATCTTGAAAGGGTCTGCTCGTTAGTCTATCACGTTTGATTTGGGTCTCGCAAGATATATTTATCATCTAAGATAAGTTACGTCAATAAATTACTATCGTATAATGCGAAGTATTTTTGCGCAGTCTACAAATATCTAGAAATCCACATCCTTTTGTATGCAAAGACAACTGAATGGATCCGTCAGATTGCATTCGCCGTGCAAATTTAATAAGGTCAAACGTACACGGTTTCCCGTTTGGAAATGTATTCTGCTTTGGAAAACTTTATTTTCTGATGCATCGGTATAAACGAAGATTGAGGAAGCAGTCTTTTGTCAGATAGGGCCCGTACACAAAACCACGATGCGTTTTTGTGTACCCTAATGGTCTCACCGCGACGATACGTAATTGGCCCACCACACTTACCCACCACTGCAACTCCTGTGTAGCCAGGATCGACAGTGGTAACGAACCACAAAAACCCTCATGATCTCAGGGGTGCCCGAGGGACGTGCTAAATCTGTCTTGGGACCCGCTACGAAATTAATCAGAAGATTGTAGGAGAAGTAGGAAATATAAATTTGCTGCATTTGTGAGATAGCTATTAAAAATTTACCTTTATTTACTACACAAATAGATAAACGCTTAGGGAATTTCGAAATTCGAAATATTGAAATAATCCGGATTTTCCGGCGTTAAATAACCACAGTTCCTAAACATTTTCATTTGCACTAGGACGTCTCACCATATTTTTACACAAATGAAGTGACCTCAATGACTGCAGACGTTGAACTACGACTTTAAACGTAAGTATTTATGCGTTTTCAAGTTTCAACGGTGCTATTGAACGGTTTTTATCGTATGCCTGGTCGAGCGGCAACTTGTTCGATGGTACCTACTAGTAATTAGGTATTCTGTATCTAAACTTAGGCCTTTTCATACGTAAATGGATGATTTATACAGTATTTTCCGAGCGTAGCAACTACTCTTGAAATACTGTAGTGCCTGGGACAGTCGGACATGTCGTATGGTTGCCCAAGCACATACGGCATTCTCACAAGTCACAACATAGTCAGCCTAGTCCAGAGGAATGACTGGCCAATACGTCTGGGGCCAACTATGTGCGGGCTTCCTCACGATGTTTTCCTTCACTGTTAGAGCGTTTATATAATGTAGGTTCTTGAGATCTGAAAAAGTCTCATTGGTACACGCCACAACCTGGGAATCGAACTTACACTCTCTCAAGTGCAAACCAAACGCTCTGTAGGAAGTAGAAAATTCTGTCTTACAATTATCAAAGTAATATGCAGATGCAGCTAGAATCTAGATAATATGGATTAACCATGATTCAATGTGGCTGGTTTATTTTTAACATACCTTTTTGCAGCCGTAAATTATCCATATTCATAAAATACGTTTTAAGCTTATTATATTTTGAAATGCAATAAAGTTTTCTTTTATAGTCTAACAGTATGTAGTGGCACAATAAATGTGGGAGTTTTTATTGCAGCATGTTAAAACACTAGCGCCATTAATATTGCATGGCTATGAATAGCTTTGTCCGAACTACAACCCGTAGATCCTCATGAAATATAACAACGGGCATTCGGTAGATTGGAATTGATTTAAACTTTTGCTGAATTAAATTCTTAAGTGCGTAACAAATCTTTACGTAGGTACCAGCTGTACGATAGTACATAAGAGATAAATGAAATTCTGAATACTTTAGACTAATTATATTCACATAGGCTACTTTTTAACCTGGAAAAGTACAGTATTCCCGCGGTATATGTATTCGATAGTTACGCGGACGGAGCCTCGGGAAACAGCTAGTAACTAATAAGCATGTATGTTTAGGTTTATATTGTAATTAGATATGAGCGCCGATGGGTAGTAGGTCGGCGGCGGCGCGCCGACTATTTTGGGTCGGCGGCGGCGGCGTCGGCGGCGTGACCTTGAAGTGGTTGAAGTTTGTACTTAGTAATAAAAAAAAGTGTAGTTTATTTATTGGGTTACATACAATTAAAATGCAATACAATTAATGACACTTTTTGTAGTGATGAAAAAGATAACGTAATAATACAATTTCAAAGTAGGAACTACTTAAGAATTGGCAGTTAACAGTGACTTAATTCCAAAGAGTGTAACCACTGTAATCTTTTCTATTTTGGTTTTATAAGCGTCCACATTTTCAAGAACTGACATCGAAGCCATTTATATAACTGCATGCGTAGGCTTTCTAGTGATCAACCAGTGATAGGGGAGATTTCAGCCTGAAACACGGTGCAAAATCTCCCAAACAAGCTTATCGGCCTGGAGGTGGCACGCCCCCGTAGTCCAGCGTCATCCCGGTTGTCTTTCCTAGATCTGTCCGTTAGCCAAATTATGTCCTTAAGGTGAACATTAATTGACACCCAGTCCTCCCTAGAAGTTATGAAAACTTTATATAGCTTCTAGAAGCTATGCACCTTGATCATTATCAAGGTGTCCGATGGCATGACCATGACAGGTCTTTCAAGAAAAGACTGTTGTCCAAGTAGGGTGGATGCCCTTTTTATCCTCCCTGCCGTCATGGCCCTGAGAACAACCTTCTTAGCCTTCATATTATGAACAAGGAACTATTACGTAATTAGTTATGTAAACTATTTAATGGTTTGATGCAGTTGACCTGTACAATTTTTCTGCGTATTGTGGCATATCACACTACGCATATGTAACAATCGCCTCACTACAGCTGTGTATAACCAAGCACCAAGGTCTCATTTAGAGCTGACAAGTTTTAGGCAGGATCACAGAGCACATCTAGCCTTTTTCATAATGTCCTCGATGTGCTTATTCCAAGTAAGTCCCATAATATCTAGGATATCTCCAAGATATTCCTCGCTTGTTTTACCGAATAGTGTTGGGGGTTTTAGTCCCTTCAACGTCCTCTTATTGGTGTTAGGTATCAAGACTGTCTTATTAGCGTTGACGGTTATCTTAACCGTTTTGCACCATTTTTGCACCTGATTACATTAGCCCAGTGGCAACTGATGCGCATTTGTCCACCACTAGTATCGCTAGGTCGGATTAGAGCTTGGCTCTCGACTCGGAGGTCGTGGGTTTGATTTCCACATTGGAACAACAAAAAAAGTTGTTTTCATATTTGGTTAGGACATTGCAGGCTGATCACCTAATTGTTTGACAGTATTAGGTGATCCATGCATTGGATAAAGTAAAAAGTCGGACCAGCGCCTGATCTCTCGCCAGTCGTGTCAGTTATCCGTCCCACTGGATTACGAGAGTAAAGGAAGAGAGTGCTTGTGTGCTTTTGTGTACTGCGCATATACTAGGGCACTATTAGAATAACTGCTGGCCTGGTTTCAATGAAACCGGCCACCGACACCGAAATCGGTATGGGGAGCTATTATTCTGGTCATCAGCGTATCCTTAAGCAAGAACCTTCTATTGTTCAGTTCTTTTAGCAGCCCATTCACTACCAGGGACCACTCAACCGGCAACAGTAACCCACCCCTCCCTGTGGGCATCCTTGGGTCAACCTGCTCCTGAGCACCAATCCCATGACAGTTGATGACGCTACTCTATTGTTTAACGTAGCTTCGATCCACTCTATAGTAATTCTTGAAGCCAGGCTATCAGGGTAAGAGATCAGTTGGAGTTTAGGAAGGGGCATAGCGCAAACTTCTTATCCTCAATGGCTTTATCAATGCGATCTACTAGCTCGATCTACTCGATCAATCAGTAGATCTGCCTTTCTAGTAAGCATTGTCTTTAATGCAGAACTCTTTTGATGAGATAGGTGTCACTTATGTGAGGATGGGAACCTCCCCGGCTTAGCTAGCCCCGGTGGCGAGGGGACGCTCCAGTTTGCCGGAGTGGCCCCTAATTGTATTGGAAGTCCAGTACCTATAGAGGTAGACCGGCTGGTCGCGGGGGGTGTCCTGTGTTAGACAGATCTGGGACACTTCCCTTGTAGCAGCTAAGAGCAGGTGTCACTTATGTGGATGTCCTCTTCGTTTAAATCATGAATAAAGTAAGGCTTATATGGGTATATATATATGACTTGTGTAATATGTATAATGCTCATAGTCACCGACTGAAATTACACATTATGACTATCCATCTCGCTCACTCGGCGCGCCGATGTAATTTCGCGGCGGCGGCGGCGCGGCAAAATTGGCGACGGCGGCGGCGCGCCGGCGCGGCGCTCATATCTAATTGTAATAGTCTGAACTTTATGAGATAGTTGGTAGAGCCATGCTTCGGCACGAATGGGACCGGAGAAATACCACGGGCTCACAGAAAACCGGCGTGAAACAGCGTTTGCGCTGTGTTTCGCCGAGTGAGTGAGTTTACCGGAGGCCCAATCCCCTACCCTAATCCCTTCCCTACCCTCCCCTATTACCCTATTCCCTCTTAAAAGGCCGGCAACGCACTTGCAGCTCTTCTGATGCTGCGAGTGTCCATGGGCGACGGAAGTTGCTTTCCATCAGGTGACCCGTTTGCTCGTTTGCCCCCATATTTCATAAAAAAAAAAAACATAGGCTGTATAGTTTACAAAGTCGGCATAAAGTTTTGTTACAAAAATTGTAGTTATTCTAAACGGAACTCCAGCCTTAGTTCCGTTATGTTCAGATGAGTGAAGTTTAACTTGCGTCTCAATCGGTCAGATTTGTTTTGTCACATATCAATACATCGTATACCGAGGTAATAAAATCATGTTTGATGATAGGCTTGATAGCGTTCCAGTTAGGGAATATAATTGGATAGTTTGATAAATAGAATGACTGATCAAAATGAAATTTTGCTGAGACACCATTTTCCGGAGCAGAGGAAAATATAGAGTTCCCTATCCCTACTCGTTTTACACGCTATGTTAAAACTTTTACTTTACTTCACATTGCATAATTATTATATTAATGCAATTTATTTATTACAAATAATTACGTTATTTATTATTCTTTTGAAAGCATATTAAGTTTCATGCTTATGCATGCAATATGGAATTGCATTCATATTTTAACTTTTTCACATTCACATTTTGTATTAACCTGATAATAAATTATTAACTCAATAAAATATGAATTAAATTTTTGTGTCTTGTCAGTAATTACGGGAATTCTAATATTAAAACACTAATGACTTTCGTAATATCAGGAAGACTACTGCGAAAGTCGTTAGTAACTTAAATATGAAGCTCTCGGAATAGATTAATAATCAAGAACGCATTTAAATAATTTTGTTATTAAGAAAAAAATAGGTACCGTTTATTAAAATACTAACTTTTGCCCGCAACTTCGTCCTTGTGGAGTTCGGGTTTCATACAAAATTTCACCCCCTTAGGGGACGAATTAAAAAAAATCCTTTCTTAGCGGATGCCTTCGTCATTACATCTGTATGCAAAATTTCAGCAATATCCGTTCAGTAGTTTCGTCTGTGCGTTAATAGATGAGTCAGGTTTGCCTTTTATTTAATTAGATTTATATTATTTCCTTCTCCTTATTATTGTTGCTTTCTAGTTTCTTTATTGGAAACGACTATTCCGAATTAATGATGTGTACTATCCGTAATATTTTTTTTAACATTTTGCCTGTATATGTAATTCTTGAGTTTAAAGTATATTTAGATAGATTTATATTATTCCTAATTATTATTATTGTTACTTTCTAGTTTCTTTATTGAAAGCGTCCATTCCTAATTAATATTGTGAAGGTACTATTGTAATATTTTTAACACTTTGACTATATAATTCTTGAGATAAAATACATTTGCGAAATGGAAAGTACAACTAGCAAACGTACCAAAATTGGCATAAAATCATGTACAACACTAGCTGATTGAATACGCAATCACACTGCGGCGACTAGACTATTATTAGGCTGCTGCATACGAATTTTACGACTAGCTCCCAGATTATAGCTTTGGTAAAATGTGACTGTATTAGCTTATTCAAATTGAACGTCAGTTTATAATAAAATCTATATTTCAGCACTTAGTTTAGAATTTGAAAACATGTGGTGCGTTTGGTAAGATACTTTCGTTTGTATTTAGGCTGGAATTTTATGATCCGTAATCCGGGGGCTCGAGGAAATTCAGAACACTGAAAATATAACTCAACGTTAATTACAATACAGTTGAAAATCGAAGTGTCGAACTGTCATATATGACATTTTTATTTGACTCGACACTTGATGTGTTCATTTTTCAGCTCTATTGTATTAACGCAGAGTTCAATTTTCAATGCTCTGAATTTTCCTCAGCCTTTCGGATTCCGGATTATTTACTCCCAGCCTTAGGTCTATCGCTCAAATAGCCAATTAGTGTACCTTAAAAATACTTTACCTTTTACTAGTTTGAACTAAAAAAATGAACTTTTCTAGTGGTAATCTTAAAAAGAATATTAAAAACCCCATAGTTTTTTCTGTTCCATGCGCGCAATATGCGTTCGACCTTACGAATGTGGCGTCATTACTCAATGTCCGGACGTAGCAGTAATACTCGTTCGCTCGTGTTCTTTCTCTTATGGAAAAGGTTTACCATAAGAAAATAGTCTGTGCTAATGACCATACCACGTATGTGCAAATAAACTTCAAATACTTTGCTTCCTTACTCATAAATCATAAATGCTTATAACACAGCAACATCTAAATTTAAAATGAGTTGAGACTTGAGGCAAAGAGTAAATATCTACAAGTGCTTGAGGCACCAAAATGTTATGTAATAAATAATAATACCGATAATAGCTCCCACATCATTTTCAGTGATGGTGGATGACTTTAACCGGCTTCCAAAAAAGGAGGTGGTTATCCATGCGGCTGTTGTGTTGGTCACGTTTTCACCAAACTGGTGACTTGATGGGATCCATGAGGAATCGAGGGAACTCTTCGAAATTTATATGGACATTATCATATTTGGAGATTTCAGCGTTGTTTAAAGAACTGCAAGCATATGCCACTATGTCAATTAGAGTAATGATCGACATCACCACCACCATCATCACATTATGATGATATAAAAGGTACTTCTCATAGTATTTTACATTACTCTGCCATTTATTCCAATAGGTCCATTATTTGCTAAATTCTTTTGTTGTTGTAAAGGGTATAATTGGATCCCACCAAAAACATTCTGTAAAAAACTAGCCAAGTCTCGATGGAGCTGCTTGTTTATCTCTAAAAAGTAATGAAATCTAGACTAAGTCGTGCCAAGTCTAAGGATCCTTACTGCGATTTATTTATTATTATAGTTAATGTTGTGTGACTTGGCCCTTGAAAATTCTTTATACGTTAGAAGTCAATTTTGTTTACACGTAATGTTATATCAGATTCTGTTGTAAGTTGTAACTACCTATGTTAGTTAAGCGAGATAATAGCCCATACTGGTATTGGTAATTGGACGCTAGTGTCTTATTTTAGGCTGTGGTTGATTGTATAACACATGTATTGGAGCAATGGTGTTATGGAGCCCCTTTTGTACCCTTGTGTACTCTTCAACGGCCAAGTCACACAACATTAACTATAATAATAAATAAATCGCAGTAAGGATCCTTAGACTTGGCACGACTTAGTCTAGATTTTATTACTTTTTAGAGATAAACAAGCAGCTCCATCGAGACTTGGCTAGTTTTTACAGAATGTTTTTGGTGGGATTTCACTTCTTTTTGTAGAAACGTAGGAATATTGATTTATTTTACTAGATTTTAGTGTAATTTGTTTATTTAATTTGTGTAATGTTCGAGTAGAATAAAGTTAATTGTTCGACTATTTCTTCTTGTAAACTTGTAAGTATAAGTATAAAAGCCAGTCTAGTCTTATCCAGAGTTTTCCTTTAATTTTATTTTTATGCGTATTAAAAGCAGAAGAGGGGGCATTCGCCCAGCAGTGGGACGCTACCGGCTAAATTAAATTAGAAGATGTGTACCACTTCACTGGATTTTTGCAATGACAGTCGATTTTTTTATATACCAATAGTAGAAGGGGGCATTGCCATATCTCTAATCAGCTGAGACCAGCTGAGGGTTCTTCATCAGATACTTCAGACCTTCGATTTTTGACATCAAATGAAGTGGCCCACCAAGTTGAATATTTTTTGTAAAGGCAGTATGTCGATCTCTAATAGTTTGCTTGGGCTCTTGTGTTTTCTAATAAGGGTCACCAGGTACTCCAGATCTTCGATTATCCTAGTTTTTATAGTTTTTCCTTTATGTGGCCATTAAATCCTACCTCTAGTTCTAGTCTTATCCAAGGTTCTCAAATAGGGGCCTGAAAATGCGGCGAAATGATTCCAGTAAATAATGGTACGGCAGTGTTTGCTTCGCGCTCGACTTGGCGGGGGCACTGCCGTGCCCCCAGATCGACGTTCTGGTCTTATCCAGAGGTTCTCAAATAGAGGCCTGAAAATGCGGCGAAATGGTTCCCGTAAATAATGGTACGACAGTGTTTGCTTCGCGCTTGACTTGGCGGGGGCACTGCCGTGCCCCCAGATCGATTATCCTAGTTTTTATAGTTTTCCCTTTATGTGGCCATTAAACCCCAACTCTGTACCAAATTTCAGCTCTCTGAGTTTATGGGAAGTACTAGTTCTATTTTGATGATCATGAGTGAGTGAGTGTATAAGTGAGTGAGTGAGTGAGTGAGTGTCGTAAATGCGAAACTTTGCTTTCGATTAACTTCTGAACTAAATGACCTACAGACTTGAAATTTTGGATTTTAAGTATGTGATTACAGCTTACTGGATGACGAAAATTTCTGCGTTCTGGTCTTATCCAGAGGTTCTCAAATAGGGGCCTGAAAATGCGGCGAAATGGTTCCAGTAAAGGATGGTACGGCAGTGTTTGCTTCGCGCTCGACTTGGCGGGGGCACTGCCGTGCCCCCAGATATATTGGTCTTTTAGTCACTAAAGTTGAAACCTAATGATGGGATCCATGAGAAATCGAGGGAACTCCTCGAAATTTATATGGACACTCAATAACGTAGTGATTTTGACTTTTCTGTAGTATCACAAACATATGCTACTAAAAAATAAGATTCTGGTATTCCAAGGTTTAATACCCTAGTATAGAACTCCTCAGTAAAGATACGCTTTTGGAAATTTCGGCATTGTTTATAGAACTGCAAGCATATTATGCTACTATGTAGCTTACAGTAATCATCATCGTAATTACAATTCCTAATGCAAGCTTGGCGCGTATTCAATTATACATTCAATCGTTTATTTTAAACGTTCTTAAAATGTATTTATACTTAATAATAATCTTACAAATATCCCTAAAAAGGGAAAAAAAATATTTTTTAAAACAAAAAATGAAGACCGACTTCCATAGTATTGTAAAAATGCACAAAAAGGTATGCTCAATAAATATTTCTTTATAAATAATTCCCATTTTAAATTGCGATAAAATTTTAACTATTTCTCTACTCAAACTTCATAATAATTTTGAAGTCGGTACCAGCCAACTCGAACGATCAGGAAAGGTAATGTTTGGGCTGGTACCGACATCAAAATTATGAAGATTGAGTGATTGAGTAGAGAAATAGTTTAAAATTTTAAAACAGTTAAGAAAGAAGAAATAAAAGGGCATGGACTAGACGTTTGTTACCATTATTCATTTTAAATAAACTTAAATCGCTTCATAAACACACCGTAGGTACTACATTGAACTTCCGAAAATCGAGAATGGAGTATGTAGTGAAAGAAATGTAATGGAGTAGAATGGAGTGAAAGAAATATAATTTAATACCGCAACTCGGGCCCAGCGGCCCAGGGGTCCAGTAAATTCATGTAATTGAACCACCCCGCAGTTATTACAGGCATAAAGGCCTTCGGAACGCCTTTGCATCGGTTTGTATAGGATTTATTTCCGGCACCCACGGGACTCCCGGTGGCTCTTTAATCTTTTTGTATAATATTGACCAGCCGGTATTAAATCTGTGTAAATTTTTCTTTGATTTGGACCATTGTGTTACGTCTTGTTACATTTTTGAAATTTTAAATATTATCGTGTATCGCGCTATGGCTCTGCCATGAAAATATAGATAGTGTACCTTTTGCATTTCGTGCATTGAAAACTGCCGCTTTCACAATTCAAATCCCATCGAACTAAAAAACTTTATCTCCAAAAAATAAACCACACTATACTACTTTCTAATGTGTCTTATAAAACCACATTAGACCACTGTTTAGTGTGGTTTTATAAGATACTAGATATTGCCCGTGACTTCCTTCCGCGATAAGTAGCTATGTCCTTGCCTCGTAGTCTGTTCTACATCTCTGCCAAATTTCATCAAAATTGGTCCTGTAATTTCGGAGCCTATTCAATGCAAACAAAAAAATATATACAAGCAAAAAAACTTTTCCTCTTCGTAATATTCGTATTGAAAACATATTACGTTGTAACTTACAACTTGAGTGCCTGTATATTTTGACTATTCGCTACTTTTGCCAAATTCTCTTGTATTTTCCGAAAAAAGGACGTTAAATTATGTTCTATACATAAACAATATGGCCGAAAAATCAGTGCGACCGTAGCGTAAGTTGGTTTACCGCGAAATGTGACCTGACTCGCCTCACCCTGTATAAATCAATCTTTAGAGACCGCAAACATTTAATAAAACATTGGACGAATGTTAAACTAAAATATTCGGAAGGGTGGTAAAAATTGTACATGTTATGTGGAAATTATTATTTCTTCATTACGGTGTTCCACTTTATAACCAGCCTTATTATTTGAGTCTACATTATCGTAAATAAAAAACGAATCTAACTCCTATGTTTATTATTTATTACTAGCTGATGCCCGCGTAAGTACAGTAACCTATGAGAACCTTATGTCCAGCGATAAAAAGTAGCCTACGTCCTTCCTCATGGTCTACTTTATATCTGTGCCAAATTGCATGATAATCGGTTTAGTAGTTTTTACTTGAAACTGTAAATAAAGTATCCCACGGGAACCGTACATTTTACCGCGATAAAAAGTAGCCTATGTCCTTTCTGTGGCTCTAGACTATCTGTGTACCAAATTTCGTTTAAACCGGTTCAGTAGTTTTGGCGTGAAAGACGGACAAACAGAGAGACAGACATACACACTTTTCCATTTATAATATTAGTATGGATACATTCAATACAGATACTCAACATAGTTTAAGTCTCTTTCGTCTACACTAATATTATAAAGAAGAAAACTTTGTTTGTATGTTTGTTTGTTTGTTTGTTTGTTTGTAATGAATAGGCTCAAGAAGTACTGGACCGATTTCAAAAATTCTTTCACTATTCGAAAGCTACATTATCCACGAGTAACATAGGCTAAATTTTATTATGGAAAAAGTAGGGTTCCGTGAGATATTTGGGTTTTTCGGACACAAGGTGTAAAAAATCAACCAGAAAAGTTACTTATTTTGCGTACGCTGCCTAAACTATAAAAGATAGAACCATAAAATGTTCTAACTAATTGTAGATCTTATAAATATCAACAAAAAAGTCCGCGACACACTATACCTAACTATGTCGAGTGACGCACAACAACCATTTTTTTATTAAGAAATCTTGAATTTTTTTTGGACTACATTTAAACGCGATTATTTTACTCATGCTATTATTCCTTATCAAAATAAATTATTTCATCACTAAGTACAGTTTATGTAGATAATATTTGGTCTTTGAATAATTAAAATTGGACGTTTGGTTTTGAAGTTATGACAAAATTAAAATATTACGATTTCTGCTGCACGGCCCGTTGCGAAGTGGGCGTCACCAAGGCGGGGGTGCGCGTGCGGGGTATATCTATCATCTATGAGTAAGGTATGAGGGAGTTTAGATCTATGGGTAAGGTACCCGCAGTATTAGTATCAGTATTGTACCGGGGCGAAGCCGGGGCGGGTCGCTAGTTTCATAATACGTTAGAAGCTACACCGTTGTTGCCATGAAATAGACACTTCGTTACTTCAAGAGGTTCAAGTTTCTTCTGATCTATATTGTTTTATATTTTCATCAAATGACTCTAATATCATTGTACTTTGTACGATTGGCTCCATAGGAACCAGCCGATGATTGTAAATAGATTTATTTGACGAAAGTGCGTTGAATATGTATATTGTTGTTTCAAAGCTTTCAACGCGCCATTGTGCAGCTTTGTGCCATTTTGTTAGCAAACTATGTTCCCTAAAATTGAGTGCTATACATTGTTTTAAAATAAAATTGTTCGAGCAAAATTTCACATCCCAAAGGACTTTAGAATTTTTTCAACGTTGATATTATTTTTTACAAAAGAACTAATTTTATAAGAATATATATAATATCCTTTGGTTCAAAAATTAAACGTTTGTTTTTCGAAAAGTTCTTGTATAATATAATGTACTCTATAGAACGGATTTAATCTTGAATTTTAACGTCGCTGAAATAGTAACGTTATTTCTACCGAAATTTTAATGGCAGAAACTGCATTTCATATTTTTTTATTGTCAAATTGAAATAAACCGTAACTAAAATATTATATAATAATTAATTACGAACATGGTTAATTGGTAATGCTTATTGTTATGTTCGCAAGTTCTATATAGTAAAATGAATTAATTTTCTTTTTCTAACTACGAGGTACTTACATAATATTATTACATTAGATATACTCGTTACATCCCAACTAACATTTCGGCGCTAAGGGAAACCTTTTTTGACACTTATAGTATTATAAACGACATATAAGAGCTCTTACAATAGCTTTGGACTCTACTGCGGCGTTAGGAATAAATAATTAAAGTTTCAAGAGGCATAATAAAAATAAAGGAAAAATATTTAACTTAAGGTGCTAACTTGGAGTTTGTCAGAACTTTTGTATAACTTACTCTTACATCTTTAGGAAACGTAAAACACTATCACCAATTGTAAGGTGTCTGCTAATACTTACAAACGGTTAAAGTTCTTAAATGGAGTTAGTCAATACCTTGTAACACCTAACGAGTTCTATGGAGCCCTAAGAGCTAAAAGAAAGTTATAGTAGTGATAACTATCTGTATTATAGAGCTATAGATGTTAAAGAAGTGATAACTATAGGTATTATAGAGCTAGATGCTGCAAGTGTCAGAAACCACCTTTAAATCATTACAGGTTGTATAATAGGATTTACTCCCACATTATAAAAGTCCAAGTGGCATTAAAAAGCTAGCTATAGTTTTTTTAACACTGCGTTGGGAATAAAAGAGTTATCAGGAACCTTAGGTAATGTAGATTTTACGCCATTAAATAAACATAACCTATAAAATTTTAAAAGTAAATTTATGGTCAAAATATTATTTTCCGACTTATTGATTTACATTATTTACTGTTTTCAATAAAAATATACATAGACGTACTGAGAATTGTTATTTACAACCACAACTAAAATAAAAAAAAAATGCCGTGGCACTGATTTATTTTACCTAATAATATGAAATGTTGTTTATTTTTAAGGCGCTTCAAAATTGAGATGAAAACTAGTATATATTATCACAGAATACTTATCACCGCAGAGAGAATTCATAATTATGAAACCGATAATGTATAAAATTATTAATTGATCGGCCGTGATTGTCGGCCATGAATATGCGCACTGCTATTATATTTTATCATTTTTGACGGTAATAGAAACGTAAAGTAAAAAAAAACTTTGGGTGATGTTTATTACTACTTATTATGCACAATATACAATCGAGCTATAAATAGTATCGTAGGAGCACTCATATGTTGTTTAAAAAGCTAATTGAGTGAATTTTATAAATTATTTATTACTAAAGGGTGCAGTTGTAACCTGTGTATAGCTTATAATACACCTAAAATGGTGAATACTACTTCAATAGCACTATTGTAACTCTTTATTCCCACCTTTTTACCACTTTTCTACAACTTTTATGTCACTCTAAGCTCTAAAATTGTGGGCCCAATCGAGGGTTATAAAATAGTTATAGCGCGCTATACCACAAGTTGTTAGACCTTTTATAGAACCTTAGGTTTTTAATATTCCCGTATTATTGATATACTTAGGTTATCCCAACTAACATTTTGGTAATAAAAATCATAATATTTATATCAAGCCCATAAATTTAATGAAAAATAAAAAATCTAACCAAGAGCATATCAAGACACTAGAACTACCAACGCGCATCAGTTTTTTTTTTTCAAAACACTTCAAAAGCTAGGTAGGTACTATACGATTTTGAATAAATTCTCGAAGTATATAGCAGGACCTATCAGCATGGAAAGTTACAAGTTTCTACCTCTTTATCGTATAGTTTAGAAATGCCAGAGAAGAAAACAACTAATAAACCGCTTTGAAGGCCACTTACTCGAGAATAGTTTACATCATAGAAAAGTTATGTATCAATCCTCACCTTTACTCAAAAATACCTATTCGTAAATATCCCACACGATGATATAAATGAGAAAAAAATCATCCCCGCTTCACATGTATCCCGCTACCCCTGAAATATTTTTACGCTGCAATATAATTATAACTATACGAAATTTCGTTTAATTATTGTCATCATAATTACTGAAATATATTTATAATTTAACATAAGATAACATGTATTATGTTTTATAATATTGTATTAGGTTTAAATAGTTTGTAAGGCTATAATGGGATTCTCTAATTTAAAATAGATAAATTAAAAGATAAAAATTCTGGAATCAGACAAAGCGGTGTGATATATCATAGATAATTTATTTGTCTGTACTGCGGTATATTCATCAAACATCGGAGACGGCTTATAGCCCCATGATTTATTGGCACGAACATCAATGAACTAAAATTCGACAAAGAGCATTAAAAAGTAGAAAAATATCATCAAAATTTTCATGTTAAAAACATTTCTTCTTTATTATATTAGTACTAGCTGTTGCCCGCGGCTACGCCCGCTTAAATACAGTATCCCTCGGAAATATTGCATTTTTTCGGGATGAAAAGTAGCCTCTATTTTAATCCAGAGCCTAAACTACTAAGATGCCAAATTTCATCAAAATCCGTTTAGTAGTTTTTGCGTGAAAGAGTAACAAACATCCATTCATCCATCCATACATCCTCACAAACTTTCACATTTATAATATTACTTGGATAGATATAGATAAAAATAGGCTGTAAAAAAACAGTAACAACAATCAAATGTTATCTTTAATATAAGATGTTTTGGATTGAGATACTTATTAGATACTCGTATAAATTTTAATACTGACCAATGACGACTGGGGTACATTACGATGGTGGTACAATATTCAGTCCCCGAGAATCCATCCAACCACAGTTAATGGTCCCTGGTCGCAAATTTGCATTTGCAAGATGTCTGTAAAGGCCCGATAGTAGGTATTGGCATGTGTCCCCAGTACCTGACCATAAATGCTCCTCGGATATATGACACATTTGATAGGAATCCAGTGATTTCGATGTGGGGAACCTATTGGAATAATGCAAATCAATTAATAGGATTTCTATTTATTATTAGCTAATAAATTACAAAAAAATTGTCAATTTTTTATAGAGTTCACAAAAAAACAATTTATAAAAAAATTTAAATAACATTCTATTCTAGTTTACTTCAACTTTTTTTATTGCAGTTTGTAATCTGGGGGCACGGCAGTGCACCCGCCAAGTCGAGCGCGAAGCAAACACTGCCGTACCATCCTTTACTGGAACCATTTCGCCGCATTTTCAGGCCCCTATTTGAGAACCTCTGGATAAGACCAGAACGCAGAAATTTTTGTCATCCAGTAAGCTATAATCACATACTTAAAATCCAAAATTTCAAGACTGTAGGTCATTTAGTTCCGAAGTTAAGCGAAAGCAAAGTTTCGCATTTACGACACTCACTCACTCACTTATACACTCACTCACTCATGATCATCAAAATAGAACTAGTACTTCCCATAAACTCAGAGAGCTGAAATTTGGTACAGAGTTAGGGTTTAATGGCCACATAAAGGGAAAACTATAAAAACTAGGATAATCGATCTGGGGGCACGACAGTGCCCCCTGCCAAGTCAAGCGCGAAGCAAACACTGCCGTACCATTATTTACGGGAACCATTTCGCCGCATTTTCAGGTCTCTATTTGAGAACCTCAGGATAAGACCAGAACGTCGATCTGGGGGCACGGCAGTGCCCCCGCCAAGTCGAGCGCGAAGCAAACACTGCCGTACCATTATTTACTGGAACCATTTCGCCGCATTTTCAGGCCCCTATTTGAGAACCTCTGGATAAGACCAGAACGCAGAAATTTTCGTCATCCAGTAAAGTATAATCACATACTTAAAATCCAAAATTTTAAGTCTGTAGGTCATTTAGTTCCGAAGTTAAACAAAAGCAAAGTTTCGCATTTATGACACTCACCCAGTCACTCACTCATGATCATCAGAATAGAACTAGTACTTCCCATAAACTCAGAGAGCTGAAATTTGGTACGGAGGTAGGGTTTAATAGCCACATAAAGGAAAAACTATAAAAACTAGGATAATCGAAGATCTGGAGTACCTGGTGACCCTTATTAGAAAACACAAGAGCCCAACCAAACTATTAGAGATCGACATACTGCCTTTACAAAAAATATTCAACTTGGTGGGCAAATTCATTTGATGTCAAAAATCGAAGGTCTGAAGTATCTGATGAAGAACCCTCAGCTGGTCTCAGCTGATTAGAGATATGGCAATGCCCCCTTCTACTATTGGTACATAAAAAAATCGACTGTCATTGCAAAAATCCAGTGAAGTGGAACACATCTTTTAATTTAATCTAGCCGGTAGCGTCCCACTGCTGGGCGAATGCTTCCCCTTCTGCTTTTAATACGCATAAAAATAAAATTAAAGGAAAACTCTGGATAAGACTAGACTGGCTTTTATACTTATACTTACAAGTTTACAAGAAGAAATAGTCGAACAATTAACTTTATTCTACTCGAACATTACACAAATTAAATAAATAAATTACACTAAAATTTAGTAAAATAAATCCCACCAAAAACATTTTCATGTAAAGTGATGCCAAGACGATACCATATAACTCGCACTGTCAAAAAGCTATTAGATCTCATGTGAAACCAAGCTACTGACTCTACCAAACTTCTAACTACACGCCATAATTCTACAAGCCTAACTCCACAAACTCTACACCTTAGTCAAAATATGTGGCCTGGCCATTTCGATAAATTCGCTTAGGTGTAAGGTGAAAATTTTACGGACTGTTTTTCTGTTATAATACTATTCTTGTACGAACGAAATGGCCAAGCCACATAATTTGACTAAAGTATAGAGTTTGTGGAGTTAGGCTTGTAGAGTTAGGGCGTGGTGTAGAGTTAGAAGTTTGGTAGAGTCAGTAGCTTGGTTTCACATGAGATCTAATAGCTTTTTGACAGTGCGAGTTACATGGTATCGTCTTGGCATCACTTTACATGAAAATGTTTTTGGTGGGATTTCACTTCTTTTTGAAAGACAATTTTCAGACCTCTTTATTTAACATTTACATAGTACGTCTCTTACAAATTTTCATCCCCTAGTTTAAGGGGTTGGAGGATAAAAGTTCCAAGTTTGTCAATTTTTATGTTGGTTACGTGCTAAAACTAGCTTACATACCAAATTTCAGCTTTCTATGACATCCGGAAGTACTCTATAATTTTGTTGATCATCAGTGAGTCAGTGACGAAATCAGTGGTTTTTAAATATCAATAAAATCTAAATTATTAGAGCTATATAATCAAAACTTTACATGTTTCATTAGTCCGCTACTGGGAACATATCCTGAAAATTTTGTGTATCTGGTATAATCCAAACCCAAGTTATGAGGGTTCAAAATATCGACGAAACGCTTCGAGAAAAGGTAGTCTGGTAGTGCCCTTACGCTTCGCTTAGCTCATCTTGGCGGGGCACTACCGTGCTCCCAGATCAATATTCCTACGTTTCTACAAAAAGAAGTGAAATCCCACCAAAAACATTCTGTAAAAAACTAGCCAAGTCTCGATGGAGCTGCTTGTTTATCTCTAAAAAGTAATGAAATCTAGACTAAGTCGTGCCAAGTCTAAGGATCCTTACTGCGATTTATTTATTATTATAGTTAATGTTGTGTGACTTGGCCGTTGAAGAGTACACAAGGGTACAAAAGGGTACATGTGTTATACAATCAACAACAGCCTAAAATAAGACACTAGCGTCCAATTACCAATACTAGTATGGGCTATTATCTCGCTTAACAAACATAGGTAGTTACAACAGAATCTGATATAACATTACATGTAAACAAAATTGACTTCTAACGTATAAAGAATTTTCAAGGCCCAAGTCACACAACATTCACTATAATAATAAATAAATCGCAGTAAGGATCCTTAGACTTGGCACGACTTAGTCTAGATTTCATTACTTTTTAGAGATAAACAAGCAGCTCCATCGAGACTTGGCTAGTTTTTTACAGAATGTTTTTGGTGGGTAGATTATACCTAATACTTTTAAGTCAAAAATTTGAAACTTCGTATTTGTAGAGATAGAACGTTTTGTATGGTATGAATAATATTATGGTAAATTATCGTCAATTCTATATAAAATTGATATTTAAAACGATTCTAGTTATATTAATAATAATATCTATGGACGCTTTCACACCGCGTCACTATGGTCCTGTAGTAAATTCTCGAAAAACTTGAATTACGAGTACCAGAAAACGCTAATTATATTTAATACTTTTATATAATACATACTATATAACTATATTACAATATATTTATGATTTTTATTATATAATACACATATTTAATGTTTATTATATAATTTACCGGACAGGTAAGTGGGGATGAGTATCCCATGACATATAATTGTAAATTACATGTCATGGGATACTCATCCCCACTTACCTGTCCGGTAGTTGTGGTATAGTATACGGGTATGCGACCCCGGCTTCCCTAGCTATTACTGTCCTATCCCTTGCCCTCCTGGGCGGTAATATCCTACATTTGCTTTTTCCCACTCTAACTTACCAATCTTCCTTTCTACACCACCTATCCTTCTCTTTCCCTATTCCTACCCTCTCCACAAATCCGTGGAAACGCAACGGATAATCATAAAAATAATTTAATTATCCAAAATGGCGGCGATGTGGTTCACCACCCATCACGTCTCGTTTCTCGCGGAGGTGAAAAGCGGATCATGGAGAGCCGCTTCGCTACGTTGAATGTAAGAGGAGGAATGGATGGTAAGAATGAAAGTAAACGAAGCGAAACGAGTATGTAAGGATCGTAGCAAGTGGCAAAAAGTGGTCTCTGCCTACCCCTTTACGGGAAAAAGGCGTGATTATATGTATGTATGTATTTAATATGCATCCATGAACAAGAAACACAACTTTTTTGTTCCCTGGTGGGTTTCGACCCCGCGACCTACGACTTGAGCCCCAACGCTCTAACCACTAAGCCACAGAAGTCGTCATGGAATAGCTATTAAAATAATACCCAATTATTAATTAAGTACTACTCAATATCGGATTCGTAAATCGTACCTAATGCTATTATTGGTTTATTCTTAAATTAATTGAACAGACTATTTATTAATATTAATTTTCATCTGTAGTGTGTTGTTATCAATGTTAACAAGAGCACGTTACAATACAAATTGCTGGATTTTCAGATTTTATACCAGTTTATTTAGATTTTAGATTTTATGTCATGGGATACTCTTCCCAACTTACCTGTCCGGTAGTTGTGGTATAGTATACGGGTATGCGACCCCGGCTTCCCTAGCTATTACTGTCCTATCCTTTGCCCTCCTGGGCGGTAATATCCTACATTCCCTATTTCCCACTCTAACTTAGCAATCTTCCTTTCCACACCACCTATCCTTTCCTTTCCTTATTCCTACCTTATCCACTAATCCGTGGAAACGCAATGGATAATCAAAAATAATTTATTTATCCAAAATGGCGGCGATGTGGTTCGCCACCCATCACGTCTCGTTTCTCGCGGAGGCGAAAAGCGGACCATGGAGAGACGCTTGGCTACGTTGAATGTAAGAGGAGGAATGGATGGTAAGAATGAAAGTGGACGAAGCGAAAGAAGTATGTAAGGATCGTAGCAAGTGGAAAGAAGTGGTCTCTGCCTACCCCTACTGGAAAGAGGTGGTCCTGCCTACCCTACGGGAAAAAAGCGTGATTATATGTATGTATGTATGTTATTTAGATTTCCGAGAATTTTCGTTTACATTTGTGGATATTAAATTCTCAGAGCAAAGTATTTGAAATATCACAAATAGTATAGGTACAACATCATAATATATTATTTTACACATCATGTAGATACTAAGCATATAGAATTATTAATTGTTATAATAATAAATAATTGTTAATTCTATGATTTTGTTAATTTTTTTATTAATTAATTTTTCTTTATTCTTTTTCCAAAAGCAGTTTTTGATGTCATTCATTATTATCATTAATGTCGTCAAAAACTGCTTTTGATAATAATAGAACACCATAATAAAAGAATAATGTATTTTCAATACTATTGGTTATCGTTTATCAAAGTATCGTTTAAACTGAACAAACTGGCTTATTATGTGGAATGGGAGCTTAGATTACCGAGTGACTAGTGAGAGCTTCTTTCTTTTTATGATCTCCCCACCCAGACATTGTTTTGTTGGTGGAATAATTTACCGATAAATATCTTTTAAGACATTTCTTCTCGGTTTATCTCGAGATTTCGCTGATTCCTTTAAATGTTTTCCTTTTTAACCGCCCTCCGACGTCAGAGAATTGTCAACATTTCCCTAAATACAAATTCCTGAGCATTTCGCAGGAATAAATAATATTACGTTCCAGCTATCGGATGACGTGGATTGGATTCAATTTTAAAAAGAGGAGGGAAAATAAATGAACGGAGAATTTTATTTTACGAGGAATAGAGCAAAGTTTGATTTTCCTATATTGGTAGAGAGTATACTGGAAGCACATCACAGGGCGCTTATAAAGAAAGCCATAGAAAACAAAGGTTAGGTTAGAAGAGACGAAGAAGCTCAGAATGAAATTTCACTTTTAAATTTGCCTAATATTTTAACTATTTCTCTACGCAATCTTCATAATTTTGAAGTCGGTTACAGCCCCAAACAATATCCTGATATTTAAAATAGAACGCAAGTTCAAGTTCACTGATACCAACTTTAAAATCATGAAGATTGAGTAGGAAAATAGATAAAATATTAGCCGAATTTAAAAGGAGAATTATTTAGAAAAAGAGTGTTATTTCTTATTTATTTATGCATTTTTACTTTTTAAGTTGGTTTTCATTTTTTTTTTTAGTTTAAAAATAATAATATAATTTTCCCTTTTTTAAAAGCTTTTATTTAAGGCCCTCCCCCGAGCAAAAGACCTTGAGGCGGTCAGCCGCATAAATTTTTCACATAACTTAGTTCAAAATTGACCAAAAAAAAATTTTTAACGGCGAATATCTAGCTTATGAAATTGCCTATCTATTGGTGTGTGTCCCAAATAAAGTTTACTTGTAAATACTATGGAGACGCTGAAACTATAATTCAATGAACATTCAATTATAGTTTCAGCGTCTCCATAGTATTTACAACTTAATTTTATTTGGAACACACACCAATAGATAGGCAATTTCATAAGCTAGATATTCGCCGTTTAAATTTTTTTTTGGTCAATTTTGAACTAAGTTATGTGAAAAATTTTCAACTGAGTTATGCGGCTGACCGCCTCAAGGTCTTTTGCTCGGGGGAGGGCCTTAACTTACTACGTATGTAATTAGTTGGGGTATAATTTTGCAACTCAATTTTGAAGCTATTGAGCTGAAAATTTGTGATCATGTTTAGTTTGGGTGACAATGCATGGTTAACCATGTGACATCATTCTAAATCCAACATGGCGGAACATCCACGATGGCCGACAAGTTATTTTTAATGCACTCCTACAAAACGAGTATCGAATGAAAGGGCTTTCTGAGAATAACTCGAAAAATGAAGTGACGTCATTCTAAATCCAATATGGCAGGACACCCAAGTTGGCCAACAAGTCATTTTTAATGCACTCCTACAATATCAAATATGGATATCAAATGAAAAGGCTTACTGAGAATAACTCGAAAATCCAACTTGATGGAACATCTCAGATGGCTGACTTTTAATGTACTCCTATAATATGGATATCAAATCAAAGGGCTTTTTGAGAATAACTCGAGAAATAAAGTGATGTTATTCTAAACCCAGCATGGCGGAACACCCAAAATGGTCGAAAAGTAATTTTTCATGCACTCCTACAACATGGGTATCAAATGAAAGGGCTGGCTGAGAATAACTCGAAAATTCAACATGACGGAACATCCAAGATGGCCGACAAGTTATTTTTAATGCACTCCTACAATATGGGTATTAAATGAAAGTATTGTGTGTTGAGTTTTTTTGAGGTATGTTTAATTATGATTTTTTATTTCCTTACGAGAAAAAGCCAATTATATGGTCAGTTTCTATTTGCCTGGAATGCGGGGTCAATAGATACGACATATGGGGTTAATAGAGAAAAGTGATAGGGTTGTCAAAATATTTTATAACTTTTAAGAAGAAAAGGTTTTTCAGAGGATTCTTTATTTTATTACATTAGGTATTTTACTTACATAAATATACACAAAAGTGGATATGGTTGCAAAGTTAGAAGTTACCAACAAACATAAAATAAAAGTTCTGCCAACCGTAACGAAGGTGGTTATAATAACCCCTTTCGCATTTTTATTAATAGATGGATGGCGTAGTTTTTAATTAATATTAAAAGTCTATCAGCTTAGTTCCCGACTCGTGTGAAGTTTAATTTAGGTGGGCCACAACTCGTCCCGTATTAATAATCCTCTCATTTTCACATTACAAGGCCATTTTCATACTTGTTTTGTAAAGTATCTGTATTGATCAATGATTTAAGTTTCTCGTTACTTTTTATGGTATTCTTAGTAATGAAATACCTACCTGGGTCACCGAGATTTTTTCGGAGTTCTATTAGATTGAAAAAATCATAGAAATATACGTCTGACTGGGATATGAACCCGAGACACAATATATTTGCCAACAACGCAAAAGTCATATAGGTATCTTCGGGTCAAAAATATTGATATTTTTAAAGAAAAAAAAACTGTTTTAATTTAAGATAAATAAGAAATCGACTATTAAATATTTTAATAATAATTATGATTAAAAAACACATAATAATATCACAGCCTATGGAACTTACCTACAGTCGTCCAACGGACACGTCTAGACAGAGCAATCGTGCGGGGCGTGCGGGGTGAGAGAGGGGCGGTAGCGAGCCCAAGCTGCCATACACTCGCTTGGGACACGTCAGCCGGGGTTGACGCTTTTTAATTTGATTGTTTTAAGTGGTTTGCGACAGTGTTTCGTTTCACTTGTATGTAGGTACTTATTTACAAAGCTAAAGAAGATAAATTTTAAAACAAAACCATGCGCCTGTTTCCCGTCAGAATTTTTAATAAAATTGTATCTACGTATGATAATTTACGAAGTACATCGTCAAATTCAACAATCGCAATCTAAAAACTAGTAAATCCAAATTTCGAAAATACCTTTCAGTTTCGCATTTGTAGCTTTTGCAGGGTTCGTAAATATCCGATATTTATAATAAATATCAATATAATTATCAGATATCTTTGAAATGTATCCGACATTTCTGATTTTTTTGATATTTTCAAAATTACATACAAATTTCATACCCTGATATGTTTTTTCGTAATAGTTGAATCGAAATAATTTGTATGTCTGATAATTTGAAGATAGGGAAGTAAAATTAAACTCATTTATTTATTATTCATATTCAAATTTTTCAAATAAATTTAAAATCAACGATAGATACTTTAAGTCTTAAATCCATAAAATTGACTTTTGTTTATAACCAGAAGAAAAAAAAAGTGTATTAATTTTATCAGTCGAATTAATTTGACACATGTTATTATACTATTGTTATACCATTTATAAATGGTATAACAATAGTATAATAACAATAAACAAACAAGGAATTTTCTTCCGAAAAACAGGGGGTCACGTGGGTGTCATAAACTCATAAGCCGTTACAAGCCGCGTCGACGTCTATGATTAGTTAATGTCGTGTCAAATAGCAAGTTTTTGATGACCTAGGCTTGTGAAACTCTCGGAAAATAAGACCTGTGTTGGTGTAAGATTTTTTACATTTAAAACATTCTTTTACATTTTTAAATATAAATATCAATTTTGATATATATCAAGCATAAATATCAATTGATATATATACGATATAATATATCAATTGATATATATCATGCTAACCCTGAGATTTTGTATACGCATTTGTATTTTTTATAATAAAACTCTTCATTAATACGTCTATAAATATATATTTTTTTTGTTTAACCTACACATACTACGAATACACAAAATGTAGAACAGATTATAATAAAACACATTATTGTGACAACCCTGCAGCAATGACGAATACCTGCACAAAAGCGGCATTTCGCGCGACTTCAAACGCGTTGGCCCACTGTATCTCTTTATTACGCTGTGATAATATTAACTTTACCAAGTTACTAATTAACATATTATAGAAAACACATAATAATAATTTTAACAAGTACCTAATTATTAATTAACATCACTATAAATTTAATGTACAGTTTTACAAGAATTTCGCGTATGGATTAGAGTGAAATTTGGCATAATTAAAGTGCTGAGGAACTAGGAAGGCGTTGCGAAAAACTAAAATTTCTTTATAAAAGTAAACAATGCTTAGAAATATATTATGAAATTAATGAAAATATCAGCAACACACTACTTCACTCATACTAGCACCTTTGTATACGTATATGTCACCGTAAAATTGTAAAAACCATTAGATTGTAATAAAACTAGTGAAATTGTAAAATGTTAATAGACTTCCGAAGCGAATAGGCTGCCTATAATTTCACACATTATTTTTCGTTAGATTATAAACATATACTTAGTTTTTAATCTTTCGACATATTTTTATAATCTTTATTAGTTATTTTACAATCTAACGGTTTTTACAATTTTACGGTGACATATATATTACAGCTGTAGGTTTGACACAATTGTCTATGAGTGTTAATTATCTTTCACATTCCATATAAATACAACATTTACATATTTTTGTTGCATTTATTTTAATAGGCAAAAAACCTAGAAAGTTTAAACTTTAAAATTAAAACATGAACATGAAATTATGGTCGAATTTCTACAATTTCTACAGGGCGACCATTTTTAAGGGCTAAGCATATTTATTATGCTTACAATGTAAGCATAATATAAATATGCTTACAATTTTAAGAAGTACCTACGAGTATATAATTATAACCTATCAAGTAAACTTAAAACTTTGTTTCTAACTTATTATTGTTGTACTCAAGTTCACACATTATTTTATAATAATAGCTTGCAAGTAACTTCTCCGTGTAAAAATAGTAACTAATTATAATAATTATATTATTATTTTATCCTCATCATAATAATATTGGATTAAATAATACCCTTTACGATTTGTCTTAGATTCTATTCGTATATCGTAGACCGCCGTTATTTTTCAAAAGAACTCTGCCCATCACGCCTCAAGTTTCTCGTGTCTGAAAAAAGAACATTTGCAAATAAAATTAAAAAAAGTTTGGTTACCGCTGTCGACCCTGGCTACACAGGAGTTGTAGTGATAATTATATGTGATGGGCAATTTGTCCGTTAAAAAAATAAAAATAAAATAATTATCAAACAAATGACGACTTTCACTCAAATAAGTACATAATAGAAGTACGTGAATGTTAATTATTAAGTACCGACAATTAATTATAAATTATTATTAGACATCCATTTTAGGATAAAAACACAAACATATAATATGATATTATTTAATATTTGAAAAATATTTATTTAAAATTATTTTAATAAGATAATAATATGTAGGTACAGCTAAAGTTTACTCACCCGGTTTCAAGCATTTCCCAAACCAATTCCTCTATCCATAACTAGCTGTTGCAAATCATGTAAGTAGACATTACCCTCATTACACCAGTACCATTGACAATAACCACTATTAGTTTTAAGTGTCCCTTATCTATCTACATATAAAAAAGAAAGTCGTGTTAGTTACACTATTTATTCGTCTAGAACGACTGAACCGATTTGGCTGAAAATTGGTAGGGTTAGAACCTTTAGAACCAGGAGACGGACATAGGATACTTTTTACCCGTTCCCGAGGGACGTGAAATAAAACGTGGCTTGACCGTGGCTAATTTTGGTCTTGAAATAATTGTGGAAGTTCAGGAAAGATTCAAACGGTGAGAAAACTGGAAAAGGTGTAGGTTGTAGGGGTAGGTGTAGGTGTAGGACTAGGACGTAGGTTGCATTGTAGGTGTAGTTGTTTATTCATTCCAGTTCATATTTAAGACAGAACAACGTGTGTCAGGGTAACCTATATTTTGAAGTACGAACTCTATAATATCACTTACCAGTGGCGAAGGGTTCCTATAACTCCATTCATATCGGCTTCCCTTGTCACTTACCTTTTGCAAACCTTCATAGAAATCCCTACCTATTATACAGGCTCCGGCTTCCCTATGAAGGAGAAGCAGACTTCGCCACTGTCACTTACTTAAAAAAAGTATCTATCAGTAATAAGAAATATAAATTTGACCCATCACCCATGCTTGATAGTCTTAAATATAAATTATTATAGCTGCTACAGTATATTACATGTACTATATCTACATACTACTCATATCAAACTGTCTTTACTCATGTTTGTTTCTTATTAATAAGTATTAATTAATATTAATTATATTAATTATTCATAATAAATAATCAATTTATTTTGAACTAATTTATTCAAAAACCTTTGTCTTCTGTAGTCAGTACCTCTTAAAATTTACACAGTGTATTAGAAACAATAATGTAGTAACTACATACAAACCCACTCAAAAATATAAATATGCAATGTTTCTACTTCTTAGAATAAAAAAAAAAAATTAAATAACAACACAAATGCTTCGAGGGAAGAATTATTGTCCTGAAATGGCACTTTTCGCAGATAACCTATTCTATGAAATAAATAGGTGCATATCTTGAAGTACATAAATAGAAAATATTTTTTAATTATTATAGAAAGTTAGTAGATATTTACATTCGAAACTTTAAAGTAAAGAAGATTTTTGGTACAAAATTCCATTACCATACTACGCCGAAATAGCTGTCACAGAAGTATGTAAGCTTAATAATTCTAATTTGCTTATTGTTAAATATTTTAGAGCCATAATTTTAGAAAACAGCCAGGAAAATAAATTATTAGCAGTTTGATAGTCCTCACAGCTAGTACGTATTATTACAATGACGTAGTCTCGTCATTTCGTTATTAATTACCCGATTACCATCAGCGTGTATAACATGACCAACTCCTAAAGAATGTCAATCTATTTCCTTGGCTGTACTCTTTTAATATTCAGAATATTTACGACAACGAGACATTCTTCTAATCCCAGGCAAGCCATTAACTAAAAGCAGACTAGTGTTCCTTATTTACATTGGAAAACCCATTTTCTACAGACTTTTTAACAGAACACAAAGTAGTAAAATAAGTTAGGTGGTATGTAGAAATTTCAAGCCATAAATTACTGTTTTTTGTACTTTTTGAGCGCTCGTTTGAGACTGATCTCCATATTTCTGGTGACCAGCCAGTTGCTGAATCTCGGTGAAATTGCGTCGATCATATTCAAGATCGCGAAGAAGACTGAATGTGGAAAGTATCCTGTAGTCTTGGAGGTAGTTCCAACCAGTCTTATAGCCGATTTGACGAACTTCTCAGCAGTAGGGGCTGTCAGAGTATCTCTCCGAATACCGCTCATGTTCGTACAGACAAATCCAGGCATTACGCATTGGAATATAATTCCTTTTTTGCTGTATTCCATTTCCAAACCTTGTGTGAATTTATCGACGAATGCCTGTAACAATAGTTTGAATGAATTTTTGATATCTAAAACATCCATCTTTTTGATTCTGGATTGTTTTATGACGCTAGCAGTTTTGTTTATACAAGGTAGATACTATGTATACTTAAATAAAAGTGTGTATCAGAATTTAGTAATGTATGTATTTTCACGGATTGACTACGTTTTACCAGATGATAAAATGAAGTCAATCCATGAAAATATAGATCCGGGAGGTAAAGACCCCTCCCCTTTGTATGGCCGATATTTAACCGTTTCTAAGATATTCGCCATTTTGTATTTTGCCACAAGGGTCGCCACATGTTTAAGTCATAATAAAACACTGAATATAGTTACGATCGTTAATATTTTCAGTCCCTTGACAGATGAATAATTAGCTAACCTAAGTACAATTTAAACCCGAAAAACTTTTAGTGATCTTTTAAATAACACTAACCGAACATCTGTATAATCTTAATTGCACTTTGAAGCTACCGCGACCTTGATACAATGAAATTTATTCACTAAAAAAAAATTCAAAAACTGCTTCATTAATTTACTTATTTTTTAAAAAAATTATCGAACCTACTCGTATATTATATCTTATCTTTATTATAACTGACAAAAAATAGTTTTAACGTTACGTTCTATCGGACAGCGTGTATAATATTACAGCTATAATATTATAATAGTAACATTTCCCTTTTATCAAATCATATTAGACAATAATTTTATGCAATATATTCAAAATGCAATTAACAATTAATACACCGTTTGTTATGACACCCGAATTTAATTTGCACCGCATTTGCACCCGCAAATTACCTTAGAAGCCGCATAAGCTGTAAGCAAAGGACTCGGCGTAAAGGAGGATGCAGATCCTATATTGATGACCACGCCTTTGCCTCTCTGCACCATGTCCGGCATCACTATGGCGGTCACTCGAGTTACTGACACTATGTTAGCTCTCAGCAGAGTAGTCATCGTTTTCTCCCTGAAACAAATCGACTTTGACAGGGAATGGCTTTTAAAATTCATAACTGCACCTGAGGCTTATAGGTTACAGGCCGTTACAGCGCTATCTAAAGTGCTTAAATTTTCAACTGAAGACAAAGGTAAAACCGTGACAGAGAAGCAATTTTTTAGGGTTGTGATCTTTTATCTAACTGTATCTACTAATATAATATAATAAAGAGGAAAAGTTTGTTTGTTCGTTTGCATTGAATAAGCTCCGAAAGTACTGGACCGATTTTGATGAAATTTGGTACAGATATAGATTAAACCACGGGGACGTAGGTTTTTTATCGCGGCAAAATATACTGTAATTGCGGGATTCCCTTTTGCGCGCACGAAGGCGCGTGCAACATCTAGTCTATACTCTATAGTCTATACTATCTATACTAATATTATAAATGCGAAAGTATGTCTGTCTGTCTGTGACCTGTTCACGCTTTAACCGCAAAACCGATTTTTATGAAATTTGGTATAGACATAACTTTGGGTCCCGGGAAAGGACATAAAATATTTTTTATCCCGAAAAAGTAGTGTTCCTCCGGGATAATGTATTTACGCGGGCGAAGCCGCGCGCAAAAGCTAGTATTATATAAAAGGCAAAGCTGATTGACTGATGTATCAACTCACAGGCCAAACTATAGAGGCTATAGCTATAAACTTGAAATGTTGCACACGTATTTCTCATAATATGACGTAGGCATCCACTATGGAAGGATTTTTCAAAATTCAACTAGTAAAATAGGGGATGAAAGCTTAAAACCTAATTTTACGCCAGCGAAGTCGCAGACAATTAATGCTAGTACAATGATACAGTAAAAATAAAAGAATTTACAATAATAAAACATACATTTTTCTTCAGACTAAGCCCAAGACAGGTGGAAAAATTCAATATAGTAATATAGGTAGACCGTAGAAGTCGTAGAATGCCTCGCCCCGTTATATTAAAATTCCGACAATAGTAACAACTTTAAGAATTTAAGCCGGGTTCAAGATATATTACATAATCACTAAAGTGTGCTAGAGCTTCGTATAGTTCTCACTTAGATACGTATTAAAAATGAAAAGTGTTTAACGAACTTAAATAGGGACATATTATGCACATTTTTTATTCAAGCTGTTAGCAGCTTTTTACTACTTTTTAGTAGAAGGACTATCATTACAATTAGAGCCCTGAATGATAACGGCATCCAAAATTCGGTCGGAGTTTCTTAATTGTTAAATTTTTTGTAAGCATTTGAAGAAAAAATATCTGTAGACATATTTGTTAGCATTTTATTAAGGGGGTTATTTATTTCTATTAGAGTCCTTACCTATCCGGAAGGTCCAAGTAATATTGTGGGAAAGGATAAGACACGCCCACGTTGTTGACAAGAGTGCCGATTTCCAAGCCGGACACTTCGTTTGCTATTTTCTCATAGATTCCCTCTTCCTCACTAAAATCTACTTGAATAATCTTCGTGTTAACCGCGTATTCCTTTTCTGAAAGTATCCTTTGCATTATTTCAACACATAATAATATGATTATTTATATACTTACTATAATAACATATTATATAATAGAAAAAAAATACGTAGCCGCTATAAGTATTATTTTTGTAGAAATTTACAAAAATAAAAGACTAAGAAAATATAATTGTGGGGTCTTAATAGCAATCAAGAAAAATCGAACATATTGTATTGTACAAAAAGTTTTGGACTATTGTATATGCTAAACCATATACTATGGTATATCGGTCTAGTTAGTCCGAAACTTTTTGTTACTAGGCACTATGCGCTTGCCATTATGTGCCTGCCACGATGGTGTACCATCGGCATGACGCTACCGATTGGATTAGTTAGAATAGAGGATCGGACTACATCTGAAATATTTAGTTTCATTAATACATTCAGATATATTAAGGCATTACAATTTGTTAAATGTAAAAAAATATATTATTTTATGTGTAGTTTACTAATTAGATACATCTAAAAAGTTTTTTTTTTTTGCGAAATTAGTAAACAAAACCTTTTATGTTTGCTTACATCATATACAAAAACATTCATTATGGTAAGTATGAACCTAAACGAACAAATATCGGAGATATTTACAAATATGTTTCTGCAGCCGTATACTTCATACACTTTAACCCAAGAGTGACGTCACTCGTGGCTCGACTGTACTATGGACTACTCGAGTATTCAGCGTTTTTACGAGACTTGCGAAATTTTGTATACAAACTGTAACTTTGAAAATATTGACCTTTGATATACTGTTTCTTCTGAGAAGTTACTATTAATTAAGAGTACTATTCATGTACGCAATAAAAAAAGAAATCAGTTATATTGTCCATATAATATAGGCGTGGATTGGCATGACAGTTCATGTCAATAATATAGAACTAATTCAATCGGTACGGTCATTCAGGGTAACTTTGAATCACGAGGGTAACTTTGACAGTTTGTTCACAAAATTCTTTTCTATTGTATTATGTGAGAAACAATTGGCGCTTAAAATTTAATAACAATTCGTGTACGTAACATACTTCGTAAACGAAATCTAAAAAAAAAAAGCAGCTGTCAAAAGAAGGTAATATCAAAAACTTTTGTTTTTAACCGCGCGCAACATAATGGGTAAAAATCAGTGCAAAACTTTAAAAAAAAATCTCGTTAACTTTGCTGCTATCAAGGTATATAAAAACATAATGCAATGTAATAACTTTATGGTTTTTTTGACTTGTCTATGACCCCACTACATCAATTGTCAAAGTTACCCAAGTTAGGTGGTAACTTTGACACACGACAAAATTGCCAGTTTTTAATATAATTAGTCATTTTTAAAGACGTTTTATAACTTTATAGCATGAAAACCAACCTGAGAGCACAGATTAACGAAACTCTTTTGACTAATTCTTAACATAGTAAAAGTTTGTTTAAAAAATATGTCGATGATGATTCAAAGTTACCCTGATTGACTGTAGCGATGCCGATTGGACGATAAGCAATATGGTATATGACTATGACTAATGTAAATATAAACTAGATTAATAATTTCAGGCTGAAAAGTATTTTTAGGCACTTCACTCCTCTTTCCTTCTTTGTCGCTTATACCAAAGAATATATTATATTACTAACGTACTTATACTCTGTTCACATAATTTAATCTGAACGTAAACAAGGCAACAATAGAACATAATATAATACTACCAATAGCGTGCTAATAAATACAATCACACAACAATTTGGTTCTGATAAAATTGGATCCGAACAGAATATAATTCTAATTGTAAAGACAATAATTTTTGGCAGTGATTTTACCGATTGAGATTAAAAAATATTAGAGTAGGTATATTGTATACGTCGTATAGAGTCAACCTCAATTCTCGTATGTAGGCTAAAGCTAAAGCAGACTTTCATGTTACTTTAATTGTATTATAAGTGAAGCGAATTGTTATCCTAAACTGATTTTGTGAAGTTTGGACCAATCAGAACGCGTTTGACGATGCTTTTACGGTTACGAGTATACCGCTTTCGCAGTTTTAGCGTATCGAGACTTGATTGTTTTAAATAGCAGAATTAATGATCCTCTGTTCAGATAAAGCGCTCTTTGTCTATGCAGTCCATGTAACATGTAGTGAAAGTACCCTTACCTATTTCCGCAGCTGTTGCGTTTAGTTTCTCCAACGATCTGCTGACTAGAACAATATCACAGCCTCGTGCGGCCAACTGTGAACAAAATGTTACATTATTTTTGATATTCACACAACCCCAATATGGCCTCTGTAGTCATAGTGAGTGCTTAATCTATACTAATCTCAGATCAAATAATAATATATTTTTTATTTGATCTGAGATACTAATATAATAAAGAGGAAAAGTTTGTTTGTTTGCATTGAATAGGCTCCGAAACTACTGAGCCGATTTTGATGAAATTTATCACAGATGTAGAACAGACCACAGGAAGAACATAGGTTACTTTTATCGCGGAAAAATGTACGTTTTCTGCAAAATTAACTTTTGGGCGCACGACTGCAGTTACCCAAAGTCAAGTGTCACATTTTTTTTGCTAATCGGCGAAATACTTAGTATAATAACTTGGAAATGATTTATCATTTTGATATAGTGTTTTGTGATGGTTGTTAATATTTTACTTAATATTAAAGTATGACTAATGGTAAAAACATTTAATCTTAGTTCTATACAGAGACAAATCAATCGGAAAGTTTTCGGGTAGGATGAAATTCGATTTCACGAATTATAATCTAAATTAGTTGTTAGTAATCAAATGTATTCCTACTAAAACGTGCAAAGTGCGAGTCGGATTCGCGCACGAAGTGTAAACAGCAAAAAATTTACGTTTGCCGTGGGAGCCCATCTTAAATAATATTTATTTTACTTATACTGCTTTTAATATTATTTTCTTGTTAAAGCGGCAACGGAAATACATCTTATGTGAAAATTTTAACTATCTAGCTTACAGTTCATGAGAAACAGTCTAGTGAAGGACATACAGACACATAGGTAGACAGCGAAGTCTCAGTAATATAAATTTTACCCTTTTGGTACGGGACCCTAAAACGGTTTCGTAGTAACACAATATACAAAAATTCAAGTGATTCGCACTTGGTTCCATATTAGCATTTTATACGGCGCCTAAAGACGTTCCACTCAGATGGAATTCGCAGCAAATCTACCAAATGGAAAACCGAGATTCCATAGAAGTTATCCGAGAAATAAAATTCAAATCGCTTGCACGTAGCGATGAATTTAAGTACTTTAATATATTTCTTGACGATGTTACTTTTTATTTATTTGTAGGTCATGTGTTTGTTTAATTTTTTAATCGAATAGATAAAAGGTGTTGATGCTAGAGTGGTGAAGGCTGGTTCTCCTTTCTAGGGAAGCCCTAGCCTGTATAAAAGGTAGGGATTTGGAGTATTAAACAATGTTCTGAAGAGTGAGCCTACTTCTCTTTCTACTATAAATGTGAAAGTTTGTGAGGATGGATGGATGGATGGATATTTGTTAGAGTAGGGTTACACGGTCAGTCTGGCATCAGTTCAGTCCATCAGCCTGATCCAGACTGACGAAAGAATGATCATGTAACCGTGTGATTGACGGACTGATAATTTTTTTATTATGTTCTTTCCGGCCATCATTCTGGCGTAGTCTGAGACTGATGGACTGAACTGATGCCAGACTGACCGTGTAAACCTAGTCTAACTCTTTCACAAAAAACTACGAAACAAATTTTAATGAAATTCCGTTTGGTAATAATTTATTTTCTAGATTTAAACATAGGCTTTTTTTAATTTTTAATTTTTTTTTTTAAATTACAGTGCTCCCGTGGAATACTCTACTAACGGGAGCAAAAGCATAAAAGTATAAAATACTCTAAAAGGAAACCAATACGAAATATAGTAACAATGAGCCAATATCTTCAATAACCTTGTAAAATATAAAGGTAATATCTCACCTCCCTCGCGTACTGTTTCCCGATCCCGTCCGTGCAGCCGGTGACCACTGGAACAAGGAAAACATGCGTCAGACACACCTCAGTGCACACAATAAAACTCGCACGTACGGGTGTGGTACGGGGGGAATTTGCAGAAATACATCGAGATATTCTCGATTTCGTTCGAGAAGGGGTGAATTCTAAAAATAATCATCACAAGTTTCGTGATTGCGATTGAAATGATAATAATAATATAATAATAATAACATCTATAGACGCTTCACACAACGTCAATCTAATCCCGTTGTAAGTTCTCGAAGAACTTGTGTTACAGGTACCAGACAACGGAAATATATTTAATAAGTTTTATACTATAAACATATTTAAGATTTTTATTATATTATACACATATTTAATACACATCCATGACCCAGGACTACACAGAAAAACTTTGTCCTTCGGCGGGATTTGAACCCGCGACCCCCGGCTTGAGCACCAACACGCTCAACCAACTGAGCCACATAGGTCGTCAAAAATTATAAACTAAGATAATAAACTAACCAAGAGCATATCAAGGGCTCTGTAACTATCAACGCGCAATCGTTTTTTTTTTTTCAAATTATTTCATAAGCTATGTCCGATTTCGCTCAAAATTTTTTTTCTAAAGGGTATTTTACATGTTTATAGAAATGCTTTTGGGACCACGTTGGAGGCCGATTACTCGAAAATGATTCGCTTTATGAAAATGTCGAGTATGAAACTTCTACACGATGGGTAGAATGAGAAAAAAAAACATCCCGAGAGAGAGAAATATAGTTTTTTTTTATTTGAAAGTAAATTCTATATGCAATCTATATAAGACAGACGAACGGACAGACAGACTGACAGCCGGATGGATAGAGGAAAACTATAAAGTATAAGGGTTTTAGGTGGTAGGTACTACGGAGCCCTAAAAGTAAGCCAACAGACAAAAAGTATTAAAAAAATACTTTAAAATCAAGTTGTAATTAAAATCTAAACATTGGCTCAAAAACGAAATAACAGTTTCAAATAGATTTATAGAAATTATTTCGAAATTCAATAGTTAATCATTGTTTCATTACTGTCCATTATGTTTTAAATAACGATAATTAATTTTTGATATTATATAATTGTTATTGACAAATTGTCAATTAGAAAACCATTTGGAATATTAGTTTATGAAAGCTACTAAATGTTACTGAATCAGAAATAATGTTATTAATTGATTTTCGAATTTAATTTCTATATTCATACACAAATAAACAGCTTCTGTGCTGTGACAGATTTTGTGAGAATTCAAAATATAGTCCAAAAAATACAATATTGTCATGACTATCAAAAATATTTAAAAACTTATGTACACATGTACTGGCGGCCGATCGTCTTACTTTGCTGTGAATGTGTGTGTGCGGCACGTGTCGCTACGATACGACTGTCTTACTTTGATTGCTTCACTATTCATATTACTGAAGCGGTTTCCGCCTTTTTGAATCCCCGACGCAAAAAGAGGGGTGTTATAAGTTTGACGTGTCTGTCTGTCTGTGGCATCATAGCTCCCGAACGGATGAAGCGATTTCAATTTAGTTTCTTTTTTATTATAGGTGACTTACATACGAGTGTTCTTAAACATGTTTGATGAAAATCGGTTGAGCCGTTTAAAAGTTATGGGGGATGAAAGCGGGGAAGAATAACCGAATGTGCAAATATACTCGAGTGGGGTCTCAAATGAAAGCGCACTGAAAGAGAATATTGATAACAATCGAGAGTGTTCGTAGCTTCGTTTGATGAGAAAATTGGTGGTGGGAAGATCAGCCGTTTGAAGATGATCAGCTCTTTTCTAGTTGATGAGGGGATCTGACTAACTTCCCAATGTACGATCGATTCGAAATTGGGTACGTAATACGGTACCGATATTCAAAGAACATGGTAAGTTAACCATGACTTGATCAGCCGTTTGAAGATGATCAGCTCTTTTCTAGTTGATGAGGGGATCTGACTATCGTCCACATGTCCTATCGATTCGAAATTTGGTACCATGTTACTTCAATGATGTTGAAAGTATGTATATGGTAAGGTAACCATTACCTACTTTAAAAAGGATAAAATAAAAGTAAAATTAAACATTTTAAAAACCCCGACACAAAAAACAAACTTAAAAAAAATATAATAAATAATATTTTAAACCTATTATAATTATTATATTATCACATAAAGGTAATATTATGTAAGTTGAAATAATTTTATTTTCCAATCGTCGTCTCGTCGGGGGACCGCTATGTGAGAAAAACGGGTGTAATCGCAGAATGAACAAAAGAATTTACTTCGAAAAAAATTTGCTCATACCTAAATGTAATTCGTAATAATTAATTAGCTGTTGTAAAATTACATTATAAACTTTAGCGGTCCCTCGACGAGGCGACGATTGGAAAATAAAAATATTTCAACTTACATAATATTATATGTGATAATATAATAATTGTAATAGGTTTACAATATTATTTATTATTTTTTAAAGTTTGTTTTTTGTGTCGGGGGTTTTTAAAATTTTTAAATTTACTTTTATTTATGTTCATGTGTACTTGTACCTAGTACACCATGGAACAAAATATTTTGCTAATCCGCAAAAGGAAACTTCGGCCTGGGACGTTTCTACTCTGTGTAAAAGGGTCTTTTATTTGTTATGCAAGCCTTAAAAGCAATCCCACCAAAAACATTCTGTAAAAAACTAGCCAAGTCTCGATGGAGCTGCTTGTTTTTCTCTAAAAAGTAATGAAATCTAGACAAAATCGTGCCAAGTCTAAGGTGCCTTACTGCGGTTTCTTTATTATTATAGTTAATGTTGAGTGACTTGGCCGTTGAACATTCGTTATACTTTAGTGGGTACAAGTCAATTTTGTTTACATTTGTAACTACCTATGTTTTTTAAGCGGGATAATAGCCCATACTGGTATTGGTAATTGGACGCTAGTGTCTCATTTTAGGCTGTTGTTGATTGTATAACACACGTATTGGAGCAATGGTGTCATGGAGCCCCATTGTACCCTTGTGTGCCCTTCAACGGCCAAGTCACACAACATTAACTATAATAATAAAGAAACCGCAGTAAGGAACCTTAGACTTGGCACGATTTTGTCTAGATTTCATTACTTTTTAGAGAAAAACAAGCAGCTCCATCGAGACTTGGCTAGTTTTTTACAGAATGTTTTTGGTGGGATTTCACTTCTTTTTGTAGAAACGTGGGCATATTGATTTATTTTCCTAGATTTTAATGTAATTTGTTTATTTAATTTGTGTAATGTTCGAGTAGAATAAAGGGGTCTGAAAATGCGGCAAAATGGTTCTAGTAAAGAATGGTACGGCAGTGTTTGCTTCGCGCTCGACTTGGCGGGGGCACTGCCGTGCCCCCAGATCGACGTTCTGGTCTTATCTAGAGGTTCTCAAATAGGGGCCTGAAAATGCGGCGAAATGGTTCCAGTAAAGAATGGTACGGCAGTGTTTGCTTCGCGCTCGACTTGGCGGGGGCACTGCCGTGCTCCCAGATCGACGTTCTGAACTTATCTAGAGGTTCTCAAATAGGGGCCTGAAAATGCGGCGAAATGGTTCCAGTAAAGAATGGTACGGCAGTGTTTGCTTCGCGCTCGACTTGGCAGGGGCACTGCCGTGCCCCCAGACCGATTATCCTAGTTTTTATAGTTTTCCCTTTATGTGGCCATTAAACCCCAACTCTGTACCAAATTTCAGCTCTCTAAGTTTATGGGAAGTACTAGTTCTATTTTGATGATCATGAGTGAGTGAGTGAGTGAGTGTCGAAAATGCGAAACTTTGCTTTCGCTTAACTTCGGAACTAAATGACCTACAGACTTGAAATTTTGGATTTTAAGTACGTGATTATAGCTTATTGGATGACGAAAATTTCTGCGTTCTGGTCTTATCCAGAGGTTCTCAAATAGGGGCCTGAAAATGCGGCGAAATGGTTCCAGTAAAGGGTGGTACGGCAGTGTTTGCTTCGCGCTCGACTTGGCGGGGGCACTGCCGTGCCCCCAGATGTCAACACTCCCCGTGCTAAAACCCTGTATGTACTATTCCATACGCGATACGTCCCATATTTTCGATTTAGGCACACTGCAAATCAAAAATTTTCCTGGCGTGCGCAAAAATATACATTTGCAATTATTTTTTTAAATTAGTGGGCAAACGAACAAACGGATCACCGTCCAAAATGTGCCAGTGTACGTGTTACAGCCGGGCCATAAGGCACACCGCACACTAATACAATGTTACATACAATGTTAGATTACGATCTGTTTGTATTTTTTTTTTAATTTTATTAAATTGAGTGTGTTTCTCAAAAAAAAATAGTGTAAAAATTGCTTTATGCCATTAAAAGAACGTAATTTTTGATGAAAATGTAAACAGTATTATTTTTCTTTATACTCACTCAAAAAAAAAATCATTTGCCATGATATTGAGTATTGTAGACAGGATCTCCTGCAAACGTATCATAAGTTTGTAAGTAGAAACTTTCAAGGGAAATGAAATTGGGTTAAAGTAGATTTAATTAGGCTAACCAGTGTTTGGAGAGCTGAGTCAGACTTTAGTCCTGTTATCAAGCTGGAGACGAAAACTATCTCTGAGCGAAATTAAAGTTTCATGTTAAATCCACTAAGAAGTTACGCTTATGTAAAAGAATGTTTCATCATTGGTTTATCACTAAGTTTTTGATTAGATGAGTACCTGAACCCTTTACGTATTTTATCACAATCTACATGACCGGTATAACATATTATTTAAAAAGTATGCCAGTCATGTATGAAGAACCATTTTATAATAAAAAACTGACTATGTGCGTCAGACTCGCGTACAAAGGTTTCGTACAAAACGGCAAAAAATCACGTTTGTTGTATGGGAGCGTTCGTTAAATATTTATTTTATTTCGATTTTAGTATTCGTTGTTATTAAGCGAAAACAGAAATACATAATTTGTGAAAATTTCAACTATCTGGTTATCGCCGTTTTTGAGATACAGACGGACGGACAGACAGCGAAGTCTTAGTAATAGGATCCCGTTTTTAACTTTTGTGTACGGGACCCTAAAAAGAACAAAACAAGAGTATTATTATAGGGTCGAAATAATATTATGTAGATAGCCAAGCTTCTAGATTTCACACCCAACTCTACAAGTCGCTACCTTCGTTATTCTAAGCCTTAAAGGCTTGCGGCTGAGCAAGGTAATTTATCTTTACTCAGCCACTAGCATGAGCTGTTTTACAATATGAGAAAGACTAAAAAGGTTAATAATTATAACTCTCTGGGACACAATTCAACTGGGAAAAGAAAAAAAATATATTATATTTGAACCGTTTGGGGTGGAAATCCTAGGCGCATGGGGTCCGGGCGCACATAAGCTTTTTAAAGAAATCTCTAAAAAGCTTACTGAAGCCACCCGAGAGGCCGAGACCCCAGAGCCGGGAACTACCTGGCACAACGGATAGCCATTGCTATCCAACGAGGCAATGCTATCAGTTTGCTAGGTACTCTGCCAGATGGGGACGACCTGGGAAAGTTTTTCTATTTATAGACTTTTTTCGAGATAGATTATATTTTATAGATGTCTTCTTTTTATTAGTAGGTATTAATTTTTAGTTTTTTATTTGGCTCTAGTTTTATTGTTAATTTTATGTTTCTTGTGTTATTTTAATTACCTTGTCAAAATAAAAATTTGAAAAGAAAATAAATAAATCATATCGTTTTGTTCCTATATTTTTAATATCAGAGTATATTTACTCTATATATTTTATATTAAAGAACAAATTTAAGAAACGTCATCCTCTACTCTTCCACCTAAAGGAGGGGAGGAGATAAATTTCATTTCCGGATCCCATGGGATATGTCCGGATAACGGGAACTCATATTTCGTAACAGGAGACTCTTTAACATCCGACTGCTATCCCCACATTTTTAATAGTAGTGGCTATCCCACTACTGTTATAAATGTGAAAATTTGTGAGGACACAGATGGATGGATAGATGTTTGTTACTGTTTCACACAAGAACTACTGAAAGGATTCCGATGAAATTTGATAAGATATGATTTAGGCTTTGGATTGAAACATAGACTAATCTTTATCCTGAAAAAGTACAGTATTCCTGTGGGATACTGTATTTATGCGGGAAGAGCCATGGGAAAATGCTAGTCCTACTTAATATTATAAATGTGAAAGTTTGTGAGGATATATGGATGGATGGATGGATGTTTGTTCCTCTTTCACGCAAAAACCACTGAACGGATTTTGATGAAATTCGGTATGATAGTAGTTTAGGTCCTGGATTAAAACAAAGGCTACTTTTTATCCCGAAAAAGTACAGTGTTCCCGAGGGATACTATATTTACGCGGGCGGAGCCGCGGGCAACAGCTAGACTTAATATAATGCAATACCTACCAAAACAGTCTGTAGTGGTAGAGCCATGCTTCGGCACGAATGGGCCGGCTCGACCGGAGAAATACCACGGGCTCACAGAAAACCGGCGTGAAACAGCGTTTGCGCTGTGTTTCGCCGAGTGAGTGAGTTTACCGGAGGCCCAATCCCCTACCCTATTCCCTTCCCTACCCTCCCCTATTACCCTATTCCCTCTTAAAAGGCCGGCAACGCACTTGCAGCTCTTCTGATGCTGCGAGTGTCCATGGGCGACGGAAGTTGCTTTCCATCAGGTGACCCGTTTGCTCGTTTGCCCCCATATTTCATTAAAAAAAAAAAAAAAACAAAGCGACCCTCGTATGGGAGTCCACGTATGTCATCTAATTATTTCTCTCATGGGTAATAAATACACTTACGTTTTAAAACGTATTAGGATATTATTATATCAGAGCTAAGGCTGAATCAGGAAGTAGGTCTTCAAGTTCAAGTAAATCGATAGCTATATTTAATAAGTTCCTTATACCGGGTAATTAAACCAGTTCGCTGCGGTTTATTTTAAAACCTAATATCTGTTTTATTATACAAAATATGGGAACATTATGTAAAGGTTAACAAGCTATAATAGGTAGACCTAATGACCAAAACTATAATTAAAATCTTATAAATAAAAATTTCGTGTCACAGTGTTTGTGGCGGATCTCCTCTGTAATAGGCGATCGGACTTTTGTTTTTAATTGCATAAACAATAGCATAATCAATAACTCTTAAATATGAGTAACTTCTCAGAAGAAACAGTTTGCCGAAAGTCAATATTTTCAAAAATACAGCGATTTGTATACTCAATTCCGCAAGTCTCGTAAAAACGCCCCATACTAAAGTCGTATGTCGTGTGACGTCACTCGTAGGTTAAAGTGTATGAAGTATACAACCGCAGGAACATATTTGTAAATATCTCCGATATATTTTGTGCGTATACGTTCATACATATTCATGATGAATGTTTTTGTATATTATGATGTAAGTAAACTAACGATGTAGGTTTTGTTTACTAATTTAGCAAAAAAAAAATTTTTTGTACTTTTTAGATGTAGGTATTTCATTAGTAAACTACACATAACATAAAATAATGAGCTGGTCTATCAGCCTTCGAAGGGACGACGTCGACTTCCTGTATACTGCACATAGGGCTGGCCCAGGCCTCATACATTTCTTGAACATCTCTTTTTGCAGGTGTATTCGGTATGTATGAGATTCTATACCTCTATCTATACTTAATTTTATAAATGCGAAAGTGTGTCTGTCTGTCTGTCTGTTACCTCTTCACGCTTTAACTGCTGTACCGATTTTTATGAAATTTGGTAGAGACATACTTTGGGTCCCGGGAAAGGACCTATAGGATATTTTTTATCCCGAAAAAGTAGCGTTCCCGCGGGATAATGTATTTACGCGGGTGGAGCCACGCGCAAAAGCTAGTAAGTTATAAGCTGTAAAAATAACATAGGCACGCCATAATATAACTTGTCTAAGACCATAGTAGGTACTACGTATATAAATATAATGGGCATTTTAAGGTCACCTAGTATTGAATCATCTAACGAACAAGATACTATCGATATGGTTAATTAATTCGTTTAACCGATAAACAACAGTAAAGTGTTTAATGTTTATTATTACTTAGAAGTTAAATACTCTGCCGTTGGAAGATGTAAACAAGAATGAGTTAAGAAGTCTTCCTTAAATCACAACGATAAGTTTAACAGGGGTTCTATTTCGCGTTCCCAATTCAACCCTTCAAGATAATTCGGTAGCGATGGAAGGGATTTTAATTAGAAGATTGGTAAATCGCCAAAGTGCCCACTAGCACTGCGTTCCACTAGCACGGTCAGAACAAAAATTTCGTTATTTTCATTCAGTTTCTGTTTCTTTAGCGCCACTATGATCGTTCGTGACTGTTTTCACCCCTGTTCCACACGCAACTGTCATCTGTCAAAAACTGTTAAAAACGCTAAGAATGATCATAACATTTCACTAATTTTTACCCAGCTCCCTACTTGGGTTAAAATTAGCACTTTTTGACGTTTTCAACATCAGCTGTGATCAGCTGTCAGTTGTTCCACTAGTCACAAAAATTGCTAAAAACGACATTTTCGAAATTTTCAATAATAACGTTATTTCGCTAAAGAAACACCATTTTGTGGTAAAAATTATCGTAGCGTTTTGGGCAAAATAAGTGCCGAATGGAACACACTAGTCATGTCATATGGACGTGATTATTTTTCTTATCTGTCACATTATAACATATTGACGCTGAGTTTATGAAGTTATGCTTGTAGAGTTAGAAGTTTAGTAGAGTCAGGAGCTTGGTTTAACGTGAGATGTGATAAATTTTTGATAGTCCGAGTCATATTATGATATCGTCTTGGCATCATTTCACATGAAAATGTTTTTGGATTGCAATGAAACGGAATTATTATTAATTTATTACTCCCTCACTATACTCTGTATCGACGTTGAAAGATATCTTATTATTCCCAAAAAACCCAGAGTCGAAATGTTTGCCAATGAGTTCACTTTCAATTATAATTGATGTCACCAAAGATACAACCCTGAAATACGTCGGGTATAGAAGTTATGCGCAAGAATAAAATAAAAATCATAGTATGCTGTATGTGTACATGTTTAATGTATAATATTGTATGTTTTGTTGGTGTATGAACTGTGTAAGTATGTAGTTCAGAATACAGAACATTCAGAATGAGTGTTCAATCACATTTGTACGCAGCGCACTGTAACCAAAACCATGGCGAAACACCGCCTCGCCCGCACTTTACTTTACTCTTTACACTTACAATACAATTTGCGACAATTCAATAAAAATTTATTGAAAAAAAGTTGGATAAATATTCCGTTTTTCTGTGGCAACATATTATGTGTGGATAGCCACTCCAATTTGGAGTAGTCGTGACGGCTTCACTTTCAAGCGCGTTGACGGTTTCTGGATGATTTCTGTATTCTGTTCTGTGGTATATAGTTAGGTTGCTGTTACAGGTGGGTAAATGTAGGCATATATTAGAGTTCTAACGGAGTTTCGTTTCCGCCTCTACGTTTTATATTATAAACTCGACTTTAATGTTTTTATACATGTCGCTTTTCATATTATGTCGTCTCACATTCATCATTTCCATAGAAAATCTTATTTAATCTTGCTTATAACTTTTATACCAAGCGTTTTCAGGGATTGTTCTTTTAGTGACAGCAAATCTTATACTTTAAACGAGACGATCTTGTATATAGGTATATAATCGGTATCTGGGCAACGGCTACAGATATTACCATGAAATTTACTATGCAGGGAGTTTTGGGGGAGCAAAATCTGTCTAGGTAGGTCTTATTCCTTAGAAACTGCGCATTTCGTGTATCATTCATCTTATGTTCTGCTAAGTGGCGTTTTTAGACCCCCAGGACGTGGATTATTGTTGATATGAATTGAGATTTCGATCAAATTGTCATCAAAAATAGCAATTAATTATGATTACATTATATTGTAGGTATTAAAAACGTAAGATATTTTTAAATTAATTGATTATAATTATTTAATCGTTCATTATTACCACGAGTAAAAAAAGATAAACGCTTATTCCAAACCTACTTCAAAATATTTTATAATAAAAAAAACTCTCACCCCAAGATTAAAATTAATTTATTTTTTATCCACATCACCTATTTGCGTCAAGGGACGTTTTTGGGGTCGAGTCCTAAACATATAAGACAGGAATTATTAAACAATTTATTATATAAACGAATAAAAAATCTAAAAGAGCCGTAGGCAGTAAATATCTAGTTAATATTATAATCTGGGGGCACGGCAGTGCCCCCGCCAAGTCGAGCGCGAAGCAAACACTGCCGTACCATCCTTTACTGGAACCATTTCGCCGCATTTTCAGGCCCCTATTTGAGAACCTCTGGATAAGACCAGAACGCAGAAATTTTCGTCATCCAATAAGCTATAATCACATACTTAAAATCCAAAATTTCAAGTCTGTAGGTCATTTAGTTCCGAAGTTAAGCGAAAGCAAAGTTTCGCATTTACGACACTCACTCACTCACTCACTCACTCACTCACTCACTCATGATCATCAAAATAGAACTAGTACTTCCCATAAACTTAGAGAGCTGAAATTTGGTACAGAGTTGGGGTTTAATGGCCACATAAAGGGAAAACTATAAAAACTAGGATAATCGATCTGGGGGCACGGCAGTGCCCCTGCCAAGTCGAGCGCGAAGCAAACACTGCCGTACCATTCTTTACTGGAACCATTTCGCCGCATTTTCAGGCCCCTATTTGAGAACCTCTAGATAAGACCAGAACGTCGATCTGGGGGCACGGCAGTGCCCCCGCCAAGTCGAGCGCGAAGCAAACACTGCCGTACCATTCCTTACTGGAACCATTTCGCCGCATTTTCAGGCCCCTATTTGAGAACCTCTAGATAAGACTAGAACGTCGATCTGGGGGCACGGGAGTGCCCCCGCCAAGTCGAGCGCGAAGCAAACACTGCCGTACCATTCTTTACTAGAACCATTTTGCCGCATTTTCAGGCCCCTTTATTGTACTCGAACTTTATTCTACTCCAACATTACACAAATTAAATAAACAAATTACACTAAAATCTAGGAAAATAAATCAATATGCCCACGTTTCTACAAAAAGAAGTGAAATCCCACCAAAAACATTCTGTAAAAAACTAGCCAAGTCTCGATGGAGCTGCTTGTTTATCTCTAAAAAGTAATGAAATCTAGACAAAATCGTGCCAAGTCTAAGGTTCCTTACTGCGGTTTCTTTATTATTATAGTTAATGTTGTGTGACTTGGCCGTTGAAGGGTACACAAGGGTACAAAAGGGGCTCCATGACACCATTGCTCCAATATGTGTATTGTACAATCAACAACAGCCTAAAATGAGACACTAGCGTCCAATTACCAATACCAGTATGGGCTATTATCTCGCTTAACAAACACAGGTAGTTACAAATATAAACAAAATTGACTTGTACCCACTAAAGTATAAAGAATGTTCAACGGCCAAGTCACTCAACATTAACTATAATAATAAAGAAACCGCAGTAAGGAACCTTAGACTTGGCACGATTTTGTCTAGATTTCATTACTTTTTAGAGATAAACAAGCAGCTCCATCGAGACTTGGCTAGTTTTTTACAGAATGTTTTTGGTGGGATATTATTTCCGCGGATTACTCTGTAAACACTAAACAGGTTCATTATAGTTAATGACACACTTCAACGTTCGCGTTCCACAAAAGTACGTCACACATTCAATGAGTTATATCAAATCAAAGTCTATTTCATCCAGAAACAATAAGCATCTAGCAAGGTACCTTTGAAGCGCAAATGTGTTGTTTATGATTTTTTTAATCCTAAGAGTTACACACAGCAACGAGACGATTCGTGACGCTACACCGAATTTTTGAGATAGCTATTCAAAATTTGATTTTATTCACTACATAATAAGGTACATAATATTATTTTTAATCCTATTTGATGTAAGTATATGAAATCATAAATCAGAGTTCCCTAGTGTACCTTTCGATACACTTCCTTAACGTCTTCTGCGTTGTCTTGGGTAATCAGGCAATGTGATTCTCATATTGGACTATGCTGTCTTCTAGCATTTTGGAGATCGATGACCTCTGTGGCTCTCTGGTGAGTGAGTGCGTTTGTGCTGAAGCCGGGAGTCGCGGCTTCGAATAACGCCGAAGGAACAACACGTTTTTTATATTCCTGAGTCATGGATGTGTATTAATTATGTGTGTAATATAATAAAAATTCTTATATAATATATGATGTAGCATAATAAGTCGTTCTCTGGTCCCCGTAACACAAGTTCGTCGAGTTTTTACCACGGGGCCAGATAGACGTAGTGTGAAGCGTCCATAGATATTATTATTATACCGTACTTAACAACTTAGTTTTTGTTACATAATATTATTTACCTTTGCATAAGTAAGTACCGGTCCACAGAAAAAACATGTCTTCCGTGTCTCAAGAGCTGATTTTAAAACAGGAATACTCAATACTTACTGTATGGCAGTGTGTAGTGTATGTACTGTATGGTGTGTCTAGTGGTTAGAGGCTAGAGCATTGGCTCTCAACTTCCGGTCGTGGGTTCGATTCCCGCATTGGAACAACAAAAAATGTTATTTCCAAGTTTGGTTAGGACAATGCAGGCTGATTAGGTACATGATTGTCTGACAAGAAAGATGATTCATGCGTGGTATGGGCATGTAAAGAGTCGGACCTGCACCTGATCTCTTGTCAGTCGTGTCGGTTATCCGTCCCACTGGATTATGAGAGTAAAGGAAGAGAGAGTGCTCTTGTGTACTGCGCACACACTTGGGCACTATAAAATTACACCTGCGTAACTGGCCTGGGTAAAAATTTAGGACTATGCCCCCTTTTTTAGGGGGGGAGGGGGGTGAGGGGGGAGGGGGGAGGGAGGCAAACCCCCCCGTACCACTCCCCCCTCTAGGAAACCACCGGTTTAGAAGTTATAAATGATTAAAGTTTTGAGGTTATAACTGTTTTAAAGGATGTTTACGAGACTTTATGTCAGAGGTGCGGTGGAAGGAGGTTGGGGGGTTTTTCGGACTCCTCCTTACCACTCCCCCCTCCTCAGGGGACTCACGGCTTAGATGATATTTACTGTTTGGGACGGTTTTGGGTCAATGTCAGTCTGTCACATCTCCGGCGCTGCGGGAAATGCAGCCCCTTCGCCCTAGCGTAACAAAACGCAGAAACCAACACTCGCCTTAGGCAGCTCCGGCTTTTGCGTTCCATTACGGCAGCTGGGGGCTGCTCTCCCTCCGCGCCTCCGGGCTTAAATATAACACTTTCATCTGGGACATCTTCCCTTCACTGGGACTCAATTCGTTGAGTAACAGTCCCATCTTCAGCTATGAATGGGTTGTCACGATTCAAGTGGTTGACTTTTTTGTGTATGTAGCCATGTTCTGACAAGCAATCATATGCTTTCCAAAAATCAGTCTGGATGGTGGTGCCAATTTCCACATTCTTTAATATAAGTGGCACCAAAACCTCAGCAGAGCGAATATTGTCTGGACACACTTCCAACCTCAAATCTTCAGATCCATCCTCAATCATACCTAGAACCCAATGGTCCTCAATAACAACTGGCTTCAATTATGAGTCGACGGAGCCACGGGCTCCTACTTCTGGGTGGTTTACAAAAAAATAACCACGATGGCTAAGGCGGTAGCTTCGCTGCGCTACGCTCCCGCCTTAGCCATCTAACCTAACCCAATGAAGTCGTATTGGGCCAACTCGGAGTAATACATTGCTATTAATTACCTAAGAATTATATACTGTCCTCATACATTTCCTATATCACATTATAATACTTATATAAAATATAATTACCTCGATTGTATTTTCTTTTTCCAAATTTCAATTCCATACATTTTGATTGGCGATTCTTTAAAGAAGCGATAAAGAAAAGATCTTGGCTCATCCCCTTGTACTTTAGCATAAAGATTACGTTCCGTTTTGCATAATTTCAATAATATTTAAGAATTTTTGAAAATTGTTTAAAAATATTTAGACGCAACTCCGGCAGCCAAAATTTCTTTGGGGGGTTTAAGACTAACTCCCTTAAGCCTACTAATACTAATACTCTCAAATTTAGGCGACTCGTTATAAAATCCAACCCAAATTGACGCTTTTTCGTCTAAGGCATATACACGGCAGCTCTTTAAATAATTTAAATATTTTCATAAAATGTATCATAAAAATATTTCTGATTCAAAATATTATTACTGTGATACAAATTAAATAAAATGAAGGATATTTATTACTTATTTATCAGCTTTTATGTAAAGTTAAAATATTTGACAGCAGGCAATGTAAAACGGAAAATCGAAGAAACGTCAACATGGCCGAATTTCTATAGAATTTTTCGAATTTTAAATATTTTTTATCTCGAAAACTACGGATCGTATCGTTTTGAGAAGTTGCGGAATTAATTCGTAATTAGAAGACCTTTCAGCCGTAAAATTACCATAAACCTACTTATAGGATAAATGTGGGGCATGATTCTAAATTCTAGCCCTGGCCTGGTTACAATGAAACCGGCCACCGTCACCCAGATCGGTGTGGGGAGTTTATTATATTATATTATGTATGCCCGTATTTAAGACCTACTTATTAGAACGATATATGTATATAAAAAAAATGTCTGTCTTGGCAATACTTGGCTTTATTGTGTTTCTAGTCTGATTTCTTGTAAAATGCGATCCATATTCTTAGAACATAATTTCCGTGTATTTAAATAATTATAAGGGAATTTAAATAAATTCGTAGGTATGTTTGAATTGAAGGCTAATTACCTATTGTTTATTAAAATGATTTTGCTTACAAAATACAAACTGACAAAGTCCAAAGGGTTATTGTCCGTGAAATTATTTTCGGGCCATTAACATCGGGTTATTACACATTTAATAATACAATTATTAAATGACATTTTATCATTATTTTAATCCCTTTTAAATGATATTTGTTACGAATAATGAAATTTGAACAATAATAATTAACCTGAAAATTGATATTGTGTGTATGATGTATCCAAAACTAATGAATTTCTGTGCGGATGACTGAATGAATGAGTGAATGACTGTATAGCTGATGATAAGATATTTATGTGTATTGTGATAAGAAAATTACTAACATTGTTATATTCATTGTAAAATACATTAAGGTTTTTCTAACGAATTAACGATATTATCTTGTTGATGCTTCAAGTGAATAGAATGATAGTTAAGTAGAAAAGAAACTATGAAGCCACAACGACTAGGTACAAATAATAAGAGAAAGTCAAAACAATCTTAACGCAAATTGTTGATTTCTATAGTGTGTATGTATATTTTGTATTGTAAATAATCATTTTGGTTAATATAATAAAACTTATTTTGTATGATAATAATCTATACTTAATATTATAAAAACAAAAGTGTCTGTTACCTCTTCACACTTTAGCAGCTTAACTGATATTTATGAAATTTAGTATAAAATACTTTAGGTCCCGGGAAAGGACATAGGATATTTTTTATCCCGAAAAAGTAGTGTTCCCATGGGATAATGTATTTATAATGGGCGGAGCCGCACGAAAAAGCTAATATTTTACAATTATAGCTATTCTACGAGTAAGTTACCTAAATGCAGTATCGATATTATTATTCATAGGTCAATAGGTGTCAACTGTCAAGTTGCCGGTTGTTTTTTTACGATAATAGGTAGGTCAGTAGAGAGATCAGCAATTGTTTTAAAACATAGACGTATGTGGTATATATTTATAATGTCCAAAATAAAGTCATTATCAAAAAGTTTGTCAATCCTTGTAATCTGACAAAGTACGAAAAGTTGACAGAAACAAGTGAAAATAGATAACAAGGTTGACACACAAGCACTAATTATATAGTTCTAAAACAAAAAAACAATAATACTTACATGCCCATTTTCCTTTTGATTTGAAATCCACTTTATTTACAGCGGGGCCGATAACAAACGTATACAATACATCATAAATACGTTTAGCTGCGTAAATAGCTAAGGCTATTACGACAATATCCGATTTTCCAATGGTAAAAGTCATTTTTAAACACTTTTTGTTATTTTGAGGTTATGCGGAGAGAGTGATTTCACTCTTTCGATTGACACAGTTAACGCATGCGTACCGGGCGTAGACGGACAGTAATCTATTCGACGAAGAAAGCGCGACCGCCATCCACTAGCACGGAGTACGGCGAGAGAGAGGGATAGAGATATGAATGCCTCTTTCGTACTGATAAAGCACTTCCGTACGGTGAACGCTATCAAACGCAAATGAGGAATCGTCAAAATCGTATGCCCGGTAATTTTGTTGTGGTTGTATAAATTAAACAGGTTTACGAAACGTGAAGTGATGACGTTATTTCAATATTTGGAATATTTGTAGCGGGTAATACCTACACATTGTTCGACAAAAATATTAAGATCAATCAGCATATAGAGTAGAGTAGGTAGAGTATATAATAGAGTCTAGAATTGCAGTGCAAAATATTAAAAGTAAATTACCAATAAGAACTTGAGATAAAAAGTTTATTTCTCGTGTCTGTTTGTTATATTACAGTTTTTACTGAAATATAAAGCATAAAATAATTTTCAGTACATAATATAAAATAAAAACAACAAAATATAACATAAAAACATCTTATTATAATTAACGAAAATACCAAAATTGTATATAATTCTTATAATATTAAGCTCTTTATTTCAGACCAAGTAGTACACAATCAACAAAGTAACAATAACACAATTAGGTACAAAAAATATTAGTGGAATGGTTAGTATTAGAGATACAGTAATATTAGTCTATAAAATATTCATTTGATAGAATTGATTGACCGCTACGCTTAAATATGAAGAGGTAGGTACATTATTTTACAATAAACTGTCACAATTACACTAACCAGACTCATCAATTTTAATTAATTCCAATAACCGAACTATGAGCATTTGTAATGACGTCAATTAGTATTAAACTAATAACATGGCCTGATTATAATTCAAGTTTTATAAAATTTAATATTGAATTTTATATATTCAAAATATTTTAAAGTTCACTATTTGCACTGTGTTACTGGTATTTAACATTCTGTCTGTCGTTAAATTAGAGAATACATGTCTGTCATTAAATTTTCTTCATACAGTACAACATCGACAAAGTTCTCTTCACCTCAAAATATTTTAACACAAAGGAAGTGACCGCAACGACTGCCGACGTGATTGAACTACTTGTTTACACGTAGGTATGTTTGCGTGCGCACGTTAAGCAATAATTTACATCTTATGTCAGCAGGTCTAAAAAGGCCGTTTTGGCAATTCATTTTCAATTCTTGTTATGAATTACTGTATGAAAGATGACAGCGATCGTAAAATGGCCACTTGAATTGCAATTCATAATATGATTTGGATACAATTCATATGCAGAAATTGGCTGAAATACATTCATTTGACAGATTTACAAGCAGAATTGCTTTAGTGTCAAATAGCAAACTCTATAAAATATGTAAACACCTACTGTACCATATTCTTTGCAAATAAATGAATTTGAATTTGCAATATTGCGATGATATTGCGCAAGTGGCCTTTTTAGACCCGCTGGTCGAGCGGAAAACTTTTTCGATAGTACGTGTATAATGCAAATATATAATCAGCCTTCCAAAGATAATGGCGTCGATGAAAAATCTATAAAACATATCGATAGAGGCATCAAAAAGACAAAATATATATGTAGCCGCGTATGATCAGCTAACTATATGTGAAATATTTGGACTATTACTGGCTGACTAAGATGGTGGTTTTTAGGAGATGAAATAATACGTCTAGCCTCGGTGAAAGTAAAGTAGCGTATATTTTGAATTTTACATATGTCAAGGACAAAAGGATTTGGGAACATTAAGCCAATCAGCGGTGATGACGTCACGTATCACGTCATATAGCGCTTAGCTGATTGGCGTATGTGATGACGTGATTGTAGGTACGTTGACTACGGTCTGTGCGTTTATTGTCTTTGGGTTCCGTTCAGAAATCGGATGACACTGAACATGCCCGCGGCCTTGAAAGCAGTAGCTTTTAATATATCTCGTCTCATTGCTCCTTGTCAGTGGTGGTGGTGAAAGCTCGTCTCGGTTAATGCTCGTCTCCAGATGCCCGAAGATGTTCTGATTGGTCACCCTAGCGATGTCGTCACTGCTATTGATGAGCTGTCAGCTGCTGCTTTAGCGATGGGAGAACGACGTCCTTGGTCCAGGGTTGAGTGGAGATTGGTCTGATTAACCTGAAGACAGAGGTATCGGCGGCCGTGAATGTAGCACCGATGAACTCGAGGACAGAAATACCCGCGGCCGTGAGTGTAGCACCGCTTGTATTTGCGTCAGGACTGTGGTGGGCTCGTTGAACGTCAGGTGAGCACCACCAACCGCTCCCAGCAAGTGGAACTTGCACGCTTTGACCCCCGTCTCACACAAGCCACCAAAATGCGTGAATATGGAGGTATGAAATGAAGTTAGCTACGTGATAATAAAACTGAGCATAATCATTGCTAAGATGAAGTATTAATTTTTGTCAATGACATGGTTTTCCATGGCATGAAATAAAATGCTTGGGAGCGAGTAGGTATTGCGCCAGTATATAGATCGTCTACAAGCTCCAAGTGTAAAGCGCACAAATAATAATTATTATTTATGTGTAATATTCTATAGATTAGGTATACGTTTACAAATTATATAACCCCTACGTTTACGGTCCAAACAAACACTGGCTCTGCGTAATCTACTCTGGTACGATTATGAGGAAACATACTATGAAGCGCTCCCTAGGTAGGTTGCCCATTAGTGGGCTTAGCGTCTACTACATAAAGAGTCACCTTCCTAGCTAAGTTCCTACCAGGTATAAGCCACCACTTTACGCTCAAGTGGTACAAAAGTGCCTGTGATATACAGTGCGACGATTGATTGTGTTTGTATATAATTAACAAATGTGTAAAATAATAATTGAGTTTTTAGTAAAACATTTTGGCCTTAAAATAATTTTTGACTTGGCAGTGGTGCGACCGTGCCACCCGAACAAGCGAATTGGATACTTGACAATTTTTGTCATTTAAAGAAATTCTCTTCCATTAATACTTGTTGCGATCATAAACCAATGCAAATACGCACGTCTCACCTCATCGATTCCTATCGCGCCCGTCAGCTGTTTCGCGCGGCTGGCTGAGGTAAGCGAGTCGTACCTACTACCTATACAATTAGTTAAACTCATGCCTATTATAGGTAAAGGGCTATGGCCTTTGTTGTTACTAATACGTCTAAGCTGTGAGAATCTATTAAAGGGAAAAAATGTTTCGTCTGTACTAATTAATTTAACCTGTAAATAAATTAATTACCTAAGTTGATTTTGTGTAAATAGTGTGTCGTAAATATTGAATTAATTATTATTATTGTAAATTGGATTGTGTATTTAAATTGAAAAGCGTTTACGGATATCTACTTAAGGTTCTTCCCACCGTATTTTTAAAGAACTTAAAGTAAACCTTACACCACATGATAGAAGGTCAAGGAAACTAATGTGACGCCGACTTAAGATGATTACATATTATTATTATGATACGTGTAGTGTAACACCCAACATAATTGTCGAATCGGTCCAGAACGTGACATATCAAGTTTACCGGTAAGTGACCTAATATTTTTTCTGTTGGTAGCTGAACAGTCGCTGAAACGTCGTAGGTATTGAATAGATACAATACCTACGACGTTTGGAAATTGTGTCTACTGTGTTCGCGAAATAAACTACGGTAGATAGGCTTGAAATTGATAGGTTTCGAGTAGGTATCGACAACGTCTTCAGTCATATGACCGAGGTCGATATTACACTCTCGCATGGACGCATGGTATTAGTAACGTTTAACTGATTAATTATTATTATTAATATGTGCGCGTAATAACCGTTTCCCTAACGCTTGGAAGCGGTGTTCAGTGTGGGGAAGAGATTTACCCAAAACCTCGGATGATTTTTTGAGTGAATTGCAAACAACAAACCTACCATTAGTATCGCGTGTAGAATTTGCATCGAAGTTTTGCTTACAAGCCAACTCATCATCATCTTGCGTATCCCGAGGCAGAGTTAGTTTCTCGTGCTCCCTAAGCTGACGTAATCGTTTATACTAACTTTACATTGGATATGTCCCTTTTGCGAAATTTTATGATTAACAGGACCCGAAATTATCCAACCTAACTTGGTATTCTGTAAGAACGGACCGTTCGGTAAACGCATCTTGCCATCGATAAGCAAGTCCCAGAAATGATCCGCTCCTATCAAAATATCAATTTTTTGTGGCCCTAGAAACTGCGTATTTGCCAGCTGAACGTTTTCAGGAACTTGAAACCGTGCATTCGTATTATGTACCTGAACAGCGGGCAATGTGGGCGTTATTTCGTTTAAAACGCAACATCGAAGTTGCGTCGAGTAGGCATTTAAGCGTGATTTTATGTTTATATTGCAATAATGTGAAGATTGCGATACTAGATTGCCTACTCCGCGTATTTGTTGAGTGGACTGTATTAGCGGAATCTTTAAATTTTTGCAAAACGAATGTGTTATAAAACTTCTTTGACTACCACTGTCGAGTAACGCGCATGCTACGTGATAGTTATTGTACCTATCGGGAATCTCGACCATCGCTGTGGATAGCAAAACAGGTTGCACATTTGTGCATTGCGTATCTATTAAGTGCGTGTCTGTGTGAACATTGTTGCCTACAAGGAACTGGCTCTTATCGCACCTACAATGGGGTGGGGGCTGCGATGCGCCTGCGCCGGCCACGGACGATCCAGTCGATGTAGCTTTTGCGACAAAGCTTGTAGTATGATTAGAATCACTAGGATGTAGTAAGGAATTGTGTTTTAAGTTACAGTTTTTACAAGGCCCAAAGAAACAAGAGTCAACCGTGTGCCCGGGACGCAAACAATTATCGCATAGGTTGTGTTTTTTGACGATTTTAAGTTTTGAATTTAAATCCAAGGCAATAAACTGTGCACAAGTGTAAATTGGATGCTTAGCTTTGCATACGACACAATTTAATCTACGTATAATGCGACCGGCTGACTTGTTAGACGAAACATTGCAGTGTGTTACGTTGTAACTCCTGACTGCAGTATGCGATTTTTTACTAGAATCAGTGCAAGTGTTTTCCATATTGTGCGATAAAATTAAAGTTTCTAATAAATCGGCCCTATTTTTTAGAAAATTAATTAAATGATCAACCTTTAAAATTATGTTCGACTTGCAGTTAGACAAAAGGGAACCTTTGTGTTCCTCCCAGTGTCGTTCTGTAGTTTTATCAAGCTTAGAAGTTACTACGTAAATAATTAGTGTGTCCCATGAGTCTGTAGGCTCACCTAGGGTTTTTAAAGCGCGTAAATTATTTATAATTATGTCTATAAGTTTTCTAAGCAGTGAAGGTGACTCTTTAGGCAGTGGTTGTATTGTAAATAGTGCCTTAACATGACTGTGAACCAATAGCCTAGTGTTATCGTACCTGTTCAACAATAGTTCCCACGCAACAGAATAATTTGAAGCTGATATTTCTAGCGAATTTACCACCATCTCTGCGCTTCCTTTTAGTGACGATTTAAGGTAATAAAATTTTTGTATGTCACTAATGTCTGTAGAATTATGTACCAACGATAAATAAGTATCCCTGTATTCTAGCCAGTGCTCGTATAAACCGTCAAATGTAGGTAACGTAATAACCGGTAATTTTACTGAGGATTGTGAATTGTGCGAACATACCTTGGAGCAATCTGCAGTCGCTCCACTGACACCAAGAATAGATTGTGCCTGAGACAGAGTGCTATAGTAGCTGTCCTCAAACTGCTGACGCTGATCTAGTTGGTCATCAATGTCACAGTCAGGGACAGTATTTTCTAGCTGTGTTTGAATATTGTTAAATTCAACGAATAAGGTACGGACTCCGTCCATTCTCAATTTTAAATCTATTTTTGACTCTGTACTCAATGGCGGTACAATAGTGTGTACAAAATTTGCAAATTTCGTTAGTCTGCATTTAAGAATTCTGCGTTTTCTTAGTAAGTCTCGCATGATTTGCTCAGTTTGAATATCACTAACATTTTTGTACGGTGATTTGTCGCGAATCTGACTAGACTGACCTTCCATATTATCCCTATCCATTAGAGGCATAACAGTGGCCTGCGTTAAGAAAGGGGTACTCACGTGAAGTATTCACTGCAGGGGCAGTCAGCTGGTACTCTACCTGTGATGATCTCGTCGCCGTTGTAGTCCTGGAGGTCGCTTGCTCCAACGGATTTGATGCCCAAATCGTCGTAAATGTGGCTCTGAAGGTCCAGATTATGTAGCCGCGTATGATCAGCTAACTATATTTGTAGTTTGCGAAATATTTGGACTACTGGCTGACTATAAGATGGTGGTTTTTTGGAGATGAAATAATACGTCTAGCCTCGGTGAAAGTAAAGTAGCGTATATTTTGAATTTTACATATGTCAAGGACAAAAGGATTTGGGAACATTAAGCCAATCAGCGGTGATGACGTCACGTATCACGTCATATAGCGCTTAGCTGATTGGCGTATGTGATGACGTGATTGTAGGTACGTTGACTACGGTCTGTGCGTTTATTGTCTTTGGGTTCCGTTCAGAAATCGGATGACACTGAACAATATAAAATCTTCACACTTTTACTAAGTTCTTGTTAGGTTAGAAATTCGAAACGTGTAGGTCTATTCTAATCTCAAGTCGTTCTTCGCGGTTTCGGTATCAGTTTGAGATTACAGTCTGTATTTACAAAATTATCCTGTATTTACAAAATTATCTATACAGATAAATAAAATTGAAGTGTCTGTTTGTAACTTCAAATTAACAGCTTTTCACATAATGAATCTGAAAGTCTATTCGGTACTTATAATAAAATACCATTTTTTTTAATTTATGTCTGTCCGTCTGTCTGTCTGTCTGTCGGTCTGTCTGTCTGTTTGTTCCGGCTAATCTCTGAAACGGCTGGACCGATTTTCACAGGACTTTCACTAGCAGATAGCTGATGTTATAAGGTCTAACATAGGCTACTTTTATTTTAGGGTTCCGTTTAAAAAATAGGGTTCCGCTTTCGTTAGTTCTGCGCAAACGAAGTTGCGGGCATCAGCTAGTGCTTAATAAGAATAATTTCAATAAAATCATGAAACCTTGCATATCACAAATCATATCCTTTACGGGAAAAAGGCGTGATTATATGTATGTATGTATGTATTTTATTTGTGATTGAACAAATAAAATACATACATACATACATATAATCACGCCTTTTTCCCGTAAAGGGGTAGGCAGAGACCACTTTTGCCACTTGCTACGATCCTTACATACTCGTTTCGCTTCGTTCACTTTCATTCTTACCATCCATTCCTCCTCTTACATTCAACGTAGCGAAGCGGCTCTCCATGGTCCACTTTTCACCTCCGCGAGAAACGAGACGTGATGGGTGGTGAACCACATCGCCGCCATTTTGGATAATTAAATTATTTAAAATAAAATCCAAGCGATGAAAATTAAAATAAAAACTCAAATTCGAATCCGCTTTGGCTTAAAGTGTTTTTTAAAGTTGATTTCGTGTACGTCAGACACATCTACGATCTCTTATTTCCCCGTACAAACGTTAGCGATACCCCACGTGGAAATTGCAATAAAACCTGATCCTCCAATCAATTCTGAACGAGTTTCAGCATGGAAATGGGCGAAACGTTTTATATCCACGACGCTACTCAAACGCAGTGCAACTGAAATGACGTTGCATTAAATGTCAATATGCTATATTGACGTCATTTTATACTCCTGGACGTAATTGGAAATTGGATTGAAATTAAAATATTGAGTAAACAAGGAGGAATAGGTTATTCACTTTCTTGCGTTATCTTATGCATTTAAGGAACAAATTATAAAGTCCGTGCAAGAACAGACTGTGTAACACAGACCACTTTAATTTTGTTATTGCTTAGTATTCAAGCGTAAAGGATTCCAGAAACTGGAACGTGGTTGTAAACCTGGATTTCCGTCTTAGTTTGGCATATACTTCTATTTCATTAGCTCTACACAGAAATAGACAAAGGCCAAACAGAATGGTAATGAAAGAAGACTAAGTTACTAATGAAGATACCTTCAAGGCTAAACAACTTTAATCATTCTATTTATATTAATTCTACTAATTTATATTTTTACGACGTCATTTAGTACTTACTATACTCGTAGTAACGGGTAAGTGTCTAACTTTTCACAGAACATCAATTATTATTTTTAGCTTATACTAGTTGTCCCGACACAGTTGTTCTGTCGCACATATAAATATGTAATATTACAATATAATGTAAGTATTTCCTCGCAATTTTTCCGAAATGTCTCACCGTTGAAACCTTCTCTGAACTGATACGATTATTTTAAGACCAAAATTAGCCAAATCGTCCAACCGTTCTCGAGTTTTAGCGAGACATTAAAATTGCAATACATTCTCATATAAGACTAACTGACCACGACAGATGTTGTTTTGTCTTAAATATGAACTGGAATTAATAAATGACTACACCTTCTCCTACACATACTCCTACACCTACACCTGCTCCTATACCTACTCCTACATAAAAGTACTCCTACACCTACTCCTACAATCTACACCTTTTTTAATATTAAAAAAAGTATGTGCGTGTAACCTTCACGCGCGTTTGAGTAAAACTATATATATTTGGAAACTAGAGTAAACATTCTACACATTAAAATCAATAATTATATAACGTATATCAAATATGATTTCACCGGGAATGACATTTTATGTGTTGGTTTTTAATACTAAGCTACGGCAAATTACTACGACACACTTTCCAAAATATTTATTTAATTAGTTAAATATATTTTTCTTTTTTCATTTTTATATATTAGAAGAAGATAAGTACGGATTTTTGTAACATAGTTTTGTTGGAAATTGTAACCTATCCAAGGAATTTGTAAGTATTATATAATTACAAATTCCTTGAACCTATCTCACTTAAAAAAAAACCAATTGTTTTATTATGTCAAAAATAGTCTTGCTTTACGCTCAAAACCATAAGAATTCCTTTTTATTACGCTCCCTGAAGTCTGAAGCTAGGTCAGCTTTACACTACGCTTACGAACGATTCCAACTCATGAATTTCAATGCTTCTCCTTGGTGTCGTAAGCGACGCCTATATTTTCCTTTGTCACTGTTATTTACTCTGCAGTGGAATCTGCAATACATTATGTACTATTTTCATGTTTATTGAAGCCACCATACCCTTCGTATTCAGCATCAGCGGCTTATTCAAATCTCTAGCGGCAGCGGGCAGATACATCGTCTAACTCCATTATCAGCTTTTCTTCGCTTATTTAATATCGTACCTATATAAGATGCGGTAATATTATGCTTGATTGTTACGTTTGTTAAGTAAAATTAATGTATATAAAAGAAAAAGAATATCTATCTATATCTATATTTATATAAAAGAAAGTCGTGTTAGTTACACTATTTATAACTCAAGAACAGCTGAACAGATTTGGCTGAAAATTGGTGGAGAGGTAGTTTAGAACCCGGAGACGGACATATAACTTTTTATCTCGTTGCCTAGTACCGTGACATAAAACGTGGTATTATGTATATAATAAAAATGGATTGCAATTAAGTACAATGTCTCGCTAAAACTCGAGAACAGCTGGGCTAATTTGGCTCATTTTGGCCATGAAATGATTGTGGAAGTTCAGGGAAGGTTTAAACGGTAAGAAATATTGGAAAAAGTAGGTAGGTTGTAGGAGTAGGTGTAATTATTAATTCCAAGTCATATTAAAGACAGAACAAAGGTGTCGGGATAGCTAGTTATAGATAAGGACAAAAGTAAAATTGTCAAAGTTTACTAAATATAACTTACTTAATTTCAGCAATTATCTAGCAGCTTTCGAGGGTCCATATCCAATGGTTAAAAAGGAACCATCGCCAATCCATCTGTCTGTCACCAGGTTGTATCTCGTGAACCGCTATAGCTATTATATGGTGATATAGCTATAATGCTAGATAGTAAAATTTTTCACAGATAATTAATTTCTGTTGCCGCTTTAAATTACTAAAAACCACAAAATAAAGCGGATGAAGTAGCGAGTCAAAGCCAAGGCATAATACACAAATAGTTAATACTTTGTTCAAATGATAAAAGACAATAAACCCAGATTAATTACGTTGATCAGGGCTTAACGTTGAGACGATCCACCTCCTAATTAAGAAGTACCTTCTCAATACTTAATTAAGCTGCTTAAAATATAACTCACTAGATGATGCCCGCAACTCCGTTGCGCCAAAATTCGTTTATCGCGGCGGAACGTACATTTTTCCGGGATAAAAAGTATCCTATGTCCTTTCTCGGGTCTCAAAGTATCCCTATACCAAATTTCATCAAAATCGGTTCAGCGGTTTGGGCGTGAAGAGGTAACAGACAGACAGACAGACAGACAGACAGACAGACAGACACACTTTCGCATTTATAATATTAGTATGGATAATAAATTGACTTTTTGACAAAACCTCTTCCGTTATCAAGTTAACGCATATCCCACCAATAACATTTTAAAGTGATGCCAAGACGATTCAATGGGACTCGCACTGCCAAAAAGCTATCGATCTCATGTAAAACGAAGCCACTGACTGTACAAAACATATAACTCTATTACTCTACACGCCTTGACTCTACAAGCCTAACTACACAAAATCTACACCTTAGTCAAAATATGTGGCCTGGCCATTTCGCTACATTCGCTTGGGTTGTTATACTATTTTTGTAGCGACGAAACGGCCAAGCCACAAAACTTGAGTAAAGTGTAGAGCTTGTGAAGTAAGGCTCGTGAAGAGTTAAATGTTTAATACAGTCAGAGGCTTGGTTTTCCATGAGATTTGAGAGCTTTTTGGCAGTGCGAGTCATATGGAATCGTCTTGCCATTACTTTACAGTTTACACCAAAATGTATTTAGTGGGATTTCAAATCTGTTTTAAAGTTTTTAAGATTTTTTTTTATTATTATTATTACTATTTATAACACGGATCTATAGTTGTATAGATCCATGTTTTTTACTCTAGAGGTCTGATAAGTGTTGACTTATCAGACCTCTAGAGTAAAAAATTACACAGGTAAGTCTGTTACAAATTTTCAGAGGTTACAATGGGTTGGAGGATAAAAATTTAAAGTTTTTAAAATTTTTATACTATTTGTGTGCTAATAATACTAACTAGACATATCAAATTTAAGCTTTCTAGGACATCTGAAAGTACCCTCTAATTTTTTGATCATCAGTGAGTCAGTGACGAAATAGTGGTTTTTAGATATCAATAAAATCTAAAGTATAAGACGAATATAACCAAAATTTTACACATTTTATGTCTTCTACTAGAAACATATCCTGAAAATTTTGTTTATCTGGTGTAATCCAAACCCAAGCTATGATAGTATAAAAAATTGACAAAACGCTTCGAATAAAGGTGGTCTGGTAGTGCCTTTGCGCTTCGCTTAGCTCGTCTTGTTCGTTCAATATAGTCTGGGGACACGGCGGTGCCGGGATCACTGCCGTGCCCCCGGATTAGAACTATGGACGCTCGGGCTATCACTGCGCGACGTTGCCTATAAGCATAATATATATTCTTTGCCTAGTCTTCCCAAACACGCATATTGCACGATTCCCCACCAAGTTATCCTTCACTGTTTGAGCGTCATGTAGATTGCAGATAGACATAATGTTTTGAAAATTTCAGCTCAATCGGTTCTCTTCTGCTTCAAAATTGAGTAACTAGATTCCACCTGAACTAACATACATTGCAAGTTAAATAAAAGCTTTTAAAAAATCGAACTTGTTCACGCACTAGTTACGAGGGCGGCACTGAAAATTGACCTTGTGACAAGACCGATAATCTTTTTTTTAATAAATAAACGGTATTCGATTTTTAAAACCAAGGAGTTTTAAATTAAAAAGATTTTAATATGACAGGAACAGTGGAAATATTCCATTCCCGATACTTTTAGTGCAGCCTATGTACACGAGATTTGACCAACGGCGCTTCAAACGATGAGGCCTCGGATGCCCATAATTATCTTACTATTTCTTATTTCTTACTATTATTATAAATGTGAAAGGATGGATGGATGTTACTTTTTACCCCGGAAAGGTACAGTATTCCCGCGGAATAACCGATACTATATTTACGTGGGCGGAGCCGCGGGAAACAGCTAGTATTATTATATTACTAGCTGAGCAACAGCTCCGCCCGAGTAAATATAGTGTCCCTCGGGAACACTCTGTTTTTTCGGGATAAAAAGTAGCCTATGTTTTAATGCAGAGTCTAAACTACTACCATACCAAATTTCATTAAAATCCGTTCAGTAGTTTTTGCGTGAAGGAGTAACAAACATCCATCCATACATCCTCACAAACTTTCACATTTATAATAATAGTAGGAGTAGGAGTAGGATTAGTTATTGGAATATTAGTTAAAATAATATTCCAATTTGAAATTCCGAAACCGAGGGATCAATAAATAATAGGTAGGTATATAATTATTAATTAAAGGGCCACTTTGATTATGATGAAACAGTTGATTTGTTTGAGCGCTTAACCAGGTTTCCGTTAAATTATGTTGAATTTAATTGATATTAGTCATACAGTTTCCATTCAATGCGTTTTCAACAACAGACGAGACACATTGTTATTTATTGCTTCGTGCATATTTCGATGAATCTACTGATATAATGTAGGTCTGCTTGTTCAGTAATATTTGACTAGCGTTCTCCCGTAAGTGCATCTGTATAGTTTTGCTGTGTTCCTGTTTCTTATAATAACGGTATTAATGGACATTTGTATCAAGAGCCAAGGCCAAGTCAAGGCAAAAGTAAAACGCATTAAACAAAATCTTATAAAAAAACTGAATAATATAATAATAACTGTGAGGGAAGAATATGAAATAGATAAATGCCTATTCGGAGATATATTGCAGACCTGCAAAAAATATTAAAATCCCTCAAGCCTTTTGAGGAGCTCAATAGCTTAAAATGTGACAAGATTTTCGTATAGATTTACAAAATATTAATATTTTCCCATTAAACACTTTTTTATCCCCATCAAGAAGACTGTTTTGTAAGGCATCCAAGCTCCAAACTTTCTGAACTCTGCGATCTCTATCTCAAAAACGGTTCGACGTATTAAAAGCTTTTCATAAAATGTGTAGAGAATTTTAATTTCTACACCTTTTTCATACATATAATGGCAGATAAAACGAGATATTCTCAAAAACTTATTTTTGTGCACTTTGACCTTGAATATCTCAAATATCTTACACGTTGGCACTTGCTGCTTTTGAGACAACATAATATTATTTAGTAACGATAAATGATGTTTCTGTATTCTGGGGCTATAGTAAAGGTTTGTACAAAAATCAGTTTATTTTAAATATCAAAATTGTTTAATTTTGATATTCTTTTGGTGTGCAATAAATCTGAAATATTTTCAGATTTTTAGGTGAATCCTTATTTCACTGGGCTATTTTATATTAATTTTCGTTTGAAGTTTTCGATACACAAACACCGTGAACACATTATATTTTATATATTGGGCAGTGCATGTTACGCTAGTTGACGGGCACAAAATTGAATAATACACAAATCGAATACGCTCTCTACCTCACTACCTCGATGCCTGGATGTATGAAATTCGATGAAGTAAGCATTTTCAGCTCTTTCGTAAAACGGTACAATATATTGTAGTTTTAACTATCCATACTTCCATACTAATATTATAAATGGAAAAGTGTGTGTGTCTGTCTGTCTGTTTGTCCGTCTTTCACGCAAAAACTAATGAACCGATTAAAATGAAATTTTGGTACACAGTCTATAGTCTAGAGCCTGAAAAGGACATAGGCTATTTTTATCGCGGGGAAATGTACGGTTCCCGTAGGATACTTTATTTACAGTTTCACGTAAAAACTACTAAGCCGATTATCATGAAATTTGGCACATATATAAAGTAGACCACGGTAAAGGACATAGGCTACTTTTCATCGCGGGGAAATGTACGGTTCACGTTGAATTTTTTATACAGCTTCGTGTAAAAACTACTAAAAATGAATTACCGATTACGGTATCATGAAATTTGGCATGGCATGGCCCCATGTAGATTGACATAGGGTACTTATTATCGCGGGAGCCGCGGGCATCAGCTAGTTATAATATATTATCAGTTAACTTAAAGAGAGAAAGGAGGTAATGTAAAAAATACACATTTATTTTGAATAATAATTGTAAATATATTCCGTGCAAATGACAAGGAGTATTGTAAATTTTACATAATATAATAAAAGTAGTAGGTAGAGTTTAATATATTTCAAAATAATTATTATAGCTGATTCTCAAATTAAAAATCAAACAAAATAAAATTAATTTTTAAAGTTGGTTAATTATCGCCTAAAGCAGTTTACATACCGAGGTCGATGATGTTCCTTTTATCTTACATGTTAATTAAAATACGTTTAATTTATAATATTTCATTTAACTGAGCTGTTTGCGAACTTCAAAGTTAAAACAAGAATGAAAAGTATAATCATTTTATAAGTAAACTAATGTATGTGGTTTTACTTGCGTAACATTTTTCCAAAAACTATTATAAATTGTAGTTAACTTATTGGTCGTAAGGCTAATGAAATAATGAATGGACTTACTAGTCAGAGTACTCTCTATAGCGAACAACCGGAGGAACTACCGAACAAAAAGTTTTCTGTGTTCCTAGCTTATTAACTTTAATGTTAGAATAAAGTAAACAGCATTTTTATTCACATATGTGAATTAATAAAAATATTGCCATAGCTTTTTGTATAAAGACTATAAAGTGATGTTAATATTTTTTCTCGTTCAATATTCACGAGAACAAAAATTTGGAGATTTTTATTAAATCTCCAAATTGTTATTCTTATGTGAAAGGTTACCCAACAGACTGACACTTTAATATTTCTGTACAACTTCTTGCCTCAATTCAATCACAACATTTACAAAGAATATGGTTCAAGAGATCATGAAATGGAAACAATATAGAACAATGCTCTCTCAAATATTTCAACATTTTCTTTGTGCTACTTTGCAAAGCAAATTTATATAAATGCTACTTCACAAAAAGCAGACGTCATTTAGATAATGGGAACTCCGTGTTCCGTTTTGTATATTTCGCTGTAACTGACGATTGACTTATTCATATTAAAACAATCAATTTTTATAGTTCCAAGCATTCTATTTGTTTTGCCGAAGTACCTTTTATCGGATACTGTGACAGTGAACCAATAGGTAATAGTTTTAAAACTGAGAAAGTTATCAGTACAACAGATTTATGTAGAAAATGTTGTATACCAAATCATCAAACTTTCGTCAAAAATCTTATTGTCGATTCAAAACCAAAAACTCGACGGCATCACTCTCACGTCTCACGACTCGTGAGTGACTCGTCTTATCATTTTGATGTAACACTGGTTACATCAAAATGATAAGACGAATGTTCTACCTCTACCTCTCAAGTCTCAAGCTAAAATGCGGCAAGCCGTTTAGACCTTAGTCTCTGGACTCTAGAGCGCAGCTTGCTGAAGAATTAAGAAATAAACATAATATTATTACATACATACATAGGCCATGGCAGATATACCTACTCGAAAAACATAACCCTCTGTTACAAAAATTTTTCATAAAGACTATTAAAATCTGATTGCACAAAATTTTGGGACTATCACCAAGCAAAACAACTTATGATTTTGTAGTGTAAAAAATTTAATCTGTTGCTAAAAACTAAATTATATAAATAGATCAAACGATAATATTGGAGGTGTCGAAGGAAGCGGAGTCACTGGACTAGACACGATTAATCTCTCGTCCTACTTCATCAGTGCATCTAGGTACTCTGGCATAAAAGCTAGATAGAGATGTTTTAGAAATGTATGAGGCATGGGCCAGCACTATGTACACTATATGTAAATATATCTACAAAATATAGTAACTGTTTCCTATTCTTTATTTTATTTAATTTCACTTCGTTTCAATGTACATTTAAAATAACTTCGTCAAGGAGAGCAACACAACGTAAAATAAAAAATGGCGGATCAGATCAGAATTAACCTAAGAATGTCATTACTCATTAGGGTTCCGTAATACTTAAGGAACCCTTACAGTTTCGCTCTGTCCGTCTGTCTGTCTGTCTGTCTGCGCCTCTAGCTCCTGTAATTATGAATATAAATTGATGAAATTTGGTGCAGTTATAGACTATATACATAGATCACAGTTTCGGGGTCATAAAAAATAATAATTTTATATTTTAGGGGTGGCTCTCCATACATGTGAAGTGGGGATGAAAAATATTTTTTCACTCTACCGCATCGTGTGGGGTATCGTAGAATAGGTCTTTTAAAATAAAGGTAAGGTTTCATACGTTACTTTTTTATAAAGTTGACCATTTTCGAGTAATCGGCCTCCAAAGTAGTTTGTAAGTTGGTCCCCCCTAGCATTTTTAAACTATAGGAGATAGAAACTTGCATGCATTTCCATGCTGATAGATCATGCTAAAAACTCTTTAGGAAAATTATTGCGAACCAAATCAGACAGTAACTTTTGGAGTGATTAAAAAAAAAGCATATATAAATAAAGCGTTTATAGTCACGGAACCCTCCTTAGACATGTCCTGACATGCTCTTGGTTAGGTTATTTTGACAATGACATGACTTTTGACAAAGAAAGACGTATGACATTCAAGAAGACGTCTCTTCCTAAAACTGTCAACTACGTCAAAAGTCAAGTCAAAACAACTGTTATGGCCGTCCTAAAAAAGTGTTCGCGCAATAAAAAACTCTTCAAATAATCATTTTTGTACGCATTCTTTAATTTTTTTTTGTATTTTTAAGAAATTCTCATATTTTTTTCCTATTTACCTATGTAGTGTACATAGAGCTGGCCCAAAATCAAACATCTCTTTTGTTCGGAATTCGGAAACGCATCGAAAGAATAAGGGATGATACTTACCACCCTTGTAAAATTACCCACTAATCCCTTTATTGTATGACGAAATATTTCATAAACCATGGAAAAAAAGTTAATGAGGGTACCTATTGTTTTGTACATTTCAGAAGTACAGTAAGAACTTGAGATTCGATGATACGCAATATCCATAGTATATTCATCGCTCTATAATAATATAGCAATATTCTCGTTAAAATCCTAATTTCATATTTAAAGACTTGATTGTTTACGTCGAGGAGGTAATTGAATCAACTATCGCGATCAACCTCCTTACACTTTTAATTAAAACACGTCGAAGGGAAGTTTCGACGTTATTTAGACGACAAGAGCTTATAGGAAATTAATTTACTAAGTTAAAGCATGCGCACTCTTCATTAAACTGAAAATGAAATTTCAACTAAAATGAATTTGATGCTCGCGAAAATTATGGTCGTATTTGCAATAATTGTTGTTGGTAAATATGAGTTAAGTCAATGATGTGCTATCAAAAGTATTCAGTGGAAATATAATAAACTAGTATTTGTTTGTGGCTCGCCTAGGTAACACTCACAGGAACATATTATCATTATTTGAGGATAAAGAGTAGCCTATGTGTTAGAGTTTAAACTACTACCATACCAAAATCAAAATCCTTTCAGTAGTGTTGTGTAAAAGTATAAAAACATCCATCTATCCACACATCCAACCATCTATCCATCCATCCACCTATTTATCCACCCATCAATACATCCATCCATCCATCCTCCCTCCTCACAAACTTTCACGGAAGAGGGTAGCGCGCGATATAGCACAGCATGAACTCGGCGCTTCGCATCATTTTATAGCGTAATAGTAAGCCAATAATATAATATAGTACAGTATAGTGTAAACGTGTCCATAACAATACGCGATATTGTTGGGCTATGAGCTATAATTATACTATAATATGCTATTTTAATATAGCGTAGTCTGAAAGCCGCTTAAGATATAGAAACTTGTAAGTTTTCATGCAAAAAATCTTTAGGCAAATTATTATGAGCGCTCGCCTTAGATAATAATAATATGTCCTCACTCCTGAACCTCAATTCTCGTATTTAAAGTAGACGTTCACTTTACTTTGATTGTATTATAAATGAAGCGACATGTTATCGTAAACTGATTTTGTGAAGTTTTGACCAATCAGAGCGCGTTTCGCGCTGCTTTAACGTTCACGAGAATACCGTTTGACAGTTTTAGCGTGTCGAAACTTGATTGTTATTGTATTAATGCAGGTTTTATTTAGTAGAATTGACCCTCTTACATTTTGTTGGTTAGGTAATTCTAAATTTCATAAATAATATTATCATTGTGCCTTCCGCTTTGATTTAAGCTTCCTATGCAAACTTGTTAAATGTTCACAGTTCTCAGAAACTCTCAAAAAAGAAATCGTGTTTTTGAAATATAAAGTCACAATATTGTTTAAAAATAACACTGATTTCGCTGAAGCCAGGAAAACTCTGAGGGGGACCTCAGAGTTCCCGTAAATGAACGTGACGTTTTATACAATAATCTACCCTTTTCTTCTTTTTATTTTCAAAATGTCACGTGTCACTGGATATCACATGGATACTTATCACAATTAAACTTTTTGGAAATGAATAAAGCCTTGAATTTTGTTCTTACAATTGTAATCAAAGAAAATTATTGCCACTTCATTCTGATGTTTAATATTTTTACTGGCAATCTATATTTCTATAGGTTAAGGAAACGACTGGACAGATTTTGAGGAAATTTTGTACGGAGATGGAGTAGACCACGGGGAAGGACAGGCTACCTTCTATCGCGGAATATTTACGATTCCCGGGGGATTTCCTTATGCCCACACGAAGTCACGGGCAACGTCTAATCCGTCAATAAAGAAACTCACAAATAGAAAATGCTATAATTTCCTAATCTTCAAATCCTAATCTACTAATAGTTTACGTATCCCTAAAACAAATGTTTAGGTACTAAAATAAAAAAATTGAGGAGCTTTTATAAGGTTCACTTACGAAGAGAAATTTATAATTATAAGTTGTTTTATTAGGATTTATTGATGTATATATCCGCTTAATCTTAAAATGTGCGATATTTCCTAAATGGGGAACCGAGTGCCTCGCGAAGTTTAGCAATTTATTTGGAAATCGGAAAAATTATATAAACAAGTTTCGCACAATTATTCTCGCCGAAAACAAATATTTTTTCCTTTCAAGTTTATGAACTCGAATATCGGCTTTCATAATTTGTTTAGGCATTTTTAAGCCGCTTGTTTATTTACGAGTACAATGGTGAAACTCCATTGTTGCCAGGATCGAAATAATCGCCGTTCGAACAAAAGACTACCCCGAATTTGTGCTGTAGATTATGAGAGTCATTTATTTAAAATATAATGTACCAGATGCGCGCCAACCTCAGACAGCGTTTGGATGGAGGTTTTCATTTATAGTTACGACGATTTAATACCCCTATTTTTGTTCCAGCTATTTCGAATTCCTTTCATATTTTTTATTTATACTCCCATAAGGGAGTATTAAAGAAACTTACGGATAATTTTAATAATGGTTGTTTGCCTAGGTATATGAATTGGCAATATTGTCGATGGGAATGGACCTAACATTGTCAATTTTAGTTGGCGGTACTTTTATCCTACTAATATTATAAATGTGAATGTTTGTGAGGATGTATGGATGGACGGAGGTATGGATGGATGTTTGTTCCTCTTTCACACAAAAACTACTGAACGGATTTCGATGAAATTTGTTATGGTTGTAGTTTATGTTCTGGATTAAGACATAGGCTACTTTTTATCCCGAAAAAGTACATTGTTCCCTAGGGATACTATACTTACGCGGGTGGAGCCGCGGGCAACAGCTAGTAATAATATAAGAACGGATAAAATAAGTTTTAATGCACGTATAACATGATATTGTAATATATTTTCACATTTACTACTTTAACGTTATATTCCGTTCTTCCTTTTGACAACCAGTTTCATATTATTTCCTATTTCCTTATTTCGTTCCTTATTTTTCCTTAATTGTAATTTAAAATTAAAACTTATAAATAAAATATGGAAATATTTTATAGGTTTATACAAAGATTATTTAAATAACAACAATCACGATCACCCGCTCTTGACCATGATAAATAGGTAGGTATTATGTGAGAGCTTTCATTGTAACAACTTCTTAAAATTACTAAGTACCTACAGCAAACTTCATGCGTTTAAAAATAATGAATTATACATTTTTTACAAGTGATATTCTTCCTTCGTTTGCTTACATTTTATTGAAGCTTTTTTATTTTTACTTCCTTTAAACTATGGAGGGTAGAGCTAAGGAGAACCATCTCTTATGGGAGAAAAGTTGAAAAAGTGTCCAGCTGTATGCTATAAATAACAGTCCAAAAATTTTCCACAATGGCGCTGATGCATTAGAATGGTATGAAGTTAGGAATAAGAGATGGAGTGAAGTGAGTTGAGTTTAGTTATTTAAAATTTTGACGACTTTAATAAACTAAAATTAGTTAATTCAGTAAATCATGAATATTCTACTTACTCGCGTAGTCGAATATATTTTTTTAAACATAACCAAAGAAGATGCTAAGATTTAGTTATCTGTTTAAATTTTGCCGCTTTATACCCCGAGTCTTCAGCGCCCCCGTATTTAACGCTTTTTATCACTTTTCATATATGGAGATGGTACTCCTTATCTCTACCCTCCATACTTTAAACCTTTACATTCTATTACAGGTGACCTGTAAATTTAGTGATCGGCGCCTGTGGATTTTCATCATGCAACTGCTTGTCATAACTGGTGGCTCAAGGTTTAGTCTTTAACTTAAGTAGGTATTACATCAAATTTCAAACATATCATTAGTATTATTATATCATTATAATACGTAAAGCATTATGCATACGTGTAACTTTGAGTACAATTTTACGAGAATTGTGCGTACGTATAGGAATATCATAGATTTAGTACCTGTATACGGTATATACTAAATATATGAGGAATATAATATTGAGATTTAGCCGGTTAATTATAGTTTATGAGGAAGGTATATTTTGACGTGACAACGTCTTACAATTCGATGGAGCCGGCTGCACGCACAAAAAAACACGACTCATAGGTACGGCGTTACCTCGCTCTGAGGCGTTCCATATTTTTTTTGATATCGCAGGGAAAAGGTCGTTACGCCTTCCCCGGGAGGGGTATCCCGGGGATATGTGGGACTCCCGACGCGACTCGCCGGTTTACCCACTAAAACTGAACCTGCGGATTGCCATCAGCTGCTATAATGGGAAGTGTCCCGGATCTGTCTAACACAGGACACCCCCCGCGACCGGCTGGTCTACCTCTATAGGGACCGGACTTCCACCACAATTAGGGGCCACTCCGACAACCTGGAGTGTCTCCCTCGGCGCCGGGACTAGCCAAGCCGGGGAGGTTCCCATCCTCTCCCGGAGCCCCGGTTGGACAGGAGACTATTGGAGGAGGTTCGCATAGCGACGCCTCCTCGCTCCCGTCCTACGCCGGAAAGGCGTTCCATATGACTTTGTCACGTTCAACTATCGTCAGTCAACCGAATTTACAGACAACCGATTTTTATGAAGGTAATAGAAAGCATTTTTTTACGAATGAATACGTGTATGTCACAATATTGTCATTGTTTTTTGATGTGTTACATCTTTTCTCTCACTTTCTTGCAATTTGTGGGAGTGGTTTCGTGAAATGGGACGGAAGTGTATAGCAGGAAGGCCTTCAAGTTTCGAATAAAAGAGATGTTTGATTTTGAGCTAGTTCTATGTACACTACATAGGTTAATAGGAAAAAAATATGGGATATCATAGAAATACGGAAAAATAATTTGAAGAACGGTAAATGTGTACAAAAATGATTATTTGAAGAGTTTTTTATTGCGAGAACACTATTTTTAAGGCGGCCATGACAGTTGTTTTGACTTGACTTTTGACGTAGTAGACAGTTTTACGAAGAGACGTCGTCTTGAATGTCATATGTCTTTCTTTGTCATAAGTCATGTCATTGACAAAATGACAGTCTTTAGTTAATTCTGATCTGATCCGCCATGTTTTATTTTACTTTGTGTTGCTCTCCTTGACGAAGTTAATTTAAATGTACCTACATGGAAACGAAGTGAAATTAAACAAAATAAAGAATAGGAAACGGTTACTATATTATGTAGCTATATTTATATATACCTACTGTACGTAGGGCTGGCCCAGGCCTCATACATTTCTTGAACATCTCTTTTAGACTTTGATTTCTGTCACCGCCTAAACTGCCTCTGGTTATTATCAAATTGGCATACACTTGGGTATACAGGATCTATCGTATACTTGTATCTGTGTATGGCATGGCGATCGATATCTTTGGCAATTTGCCAGATTCTCAGGTGAAGTTTATATAATCACGCGCCTTGGACTGTGTCAATTGAATTCCAAATGATCGCTTCCCAAAGGCTTACTGACTTGAAAGGCTAACTAGGCATATATCTACTTTGTACTACTTAGTAGCAACATTATCATCAGTAACTGTTATGCACATCGTACAAAACGAATAGGTACAGCGATTTGACATCAAATCTCACCGATAATAATAATTAGATTGTTTTACTTAGAGTGCTCTACACTGCATTTCCACAAGAATCCACTTGGCGAACGTCTATTAAACTGTCGATGCAATCGTCAAGTTTCAAAATAAATTGACGCCTATCAAAGTAATACGAGAAATCATTTTAACTAGATTGCATTTTATAATATATTGTAGGATGAAACTCCTACATGTGACCAATATAACGTTTTGTAAAATAAATAATTTAAGCAAATTTGGACACATGTTTTACTGCTACTAACTACTTCTGCTGTAAACGCGCTTAGACCAAAAATAAATTTTAAATCGAATGAATAAAATAATATACTATTGTAAGAAGAAGAAGCCAAGAACCTGGCAACACTAGGAATTACTACCGGGGATTTACGTTTTGCTGCCGATGACGTCAGAGCATCTTGACGAACACTCGAGAACCTAGAGGGGCCGCATCTTTTTCGTCAGGCGGTGGTTGAGAACGGTCGTGTGCTCAGAGTGCTATTTAGGCTATAGTAACTGTAATAATTTGTTGTAAGAGTAGGTACTGAGTAATAAATTGTAATTATTTTTGGTGTATTGTGCATTTTATTAAATTTAACACAAGGCTGATAAAATCAGAAGTTGGATAGGGCAGACGTTGCCTTTTGCTCAGTTTTTCATTCTGACATTCAACAAAATTTCTATCACAAAGGTTTCGGGTTTGCATTTATTTTCTTAAATTTCTTTGTGTCGAAATTTGAATAAATTAAAAAAAAAACCGTGCTAGTTACAATAATTCGTCGGGCTAGTTATCTCTGTGTTTTATTTGTAAATTCTGTCGTCATTTATTGAGTAATTTTCATATTGTGAACCTAGTGTGTTAAAACAAGACAAACAAAAAAAAAAAAAAAAAGCAGTGACGCGACTTTAAAGTTAAATAAAATGTCTGATCGTCGTGAACGTGGTAGCAGTCATTGTCACCGACGACGTAAGCGGGATGATCGCCATGATGATGCATTGCGACATCAGATGCAATTAATTCTTTCGCGACTAAAGGTATTAGAAGGCCAGAGCACACGACCGTCTCAACCACCACCCGTAGCCTCGGCGCCGCCGTTGCTGCACGCCAGCAACGACGCACGTCCGAGCGAGCAGGACTCCACTGTGTCGCGTGAGCGACATGCGGCCGGTACTGGCGGCCATGAGCGTTCGCTCACGCCACCGCGTCCTGCTTTTGAGAAACCGCATCCTACCGTCACCATGTCGCGTGAGCGACATGCGGTTGGTACCAGTAGTTATAACCCGTCATTTACGCCGCCGCCCCCTGCTTTCCAGGTGCTGTCGTCGCATCCTGTTGTCGGCATGCTGTCGTCGCATCCGGATGTCGCTGTGCAGTCGCCGCATTTTGCGTCGGGTGTGCTGTCACCACATCCTGCCGTCGTGCCGCCGCGGCACACACCGTCCTTGCCCGGTGCCAGTGAGGTGCTACCACCGGCATCATTGTCTGTGGGTACTGCCACGGACCAGGAGCCTACTGCAACCGAGAGAATCGTAGACGCTATACGATCCATCAATACTACGGTGAGACCCAACCAATCTTTTTATATTTCGAGCTTTGATCCTAATTTGCACGACATTGATGTATGGTGTGATGAAGTAGATCGTGCGAAAGATATTAATAACTGGAGTGATAATGAGTGTCTGTCTCGCATAGGAAATTGCTTAAAAGGTGACGCGAGAACCTGGCTGAACGAGTGGGTAACGTCAGACCGTAATTGGAGTAATTTTAAAAGAGAGTTTAAACCTTTGTGTCCTAAGCGATTAGATTTAGCTAATATCTTATTCGATGTAATGAAAGTAAACTCGGACAATTACTCCACTTATGCAGACTATGCTCGACGATCATTACTTCGTTTGAGAATAGTCAAAGGATTGAGTGAGGAATTAATTTCAGCTATTATTATTAGAGGTATAACCGATGCCCAAATTAGGGCCACTGCCACAAATTCTAAACTAATGCCTAATGATTTGGTGGAATTCTTTTCTATTTATGTAAAACCTACTACATCTAAACGATTTCCTGACGTGCCAATATCTCAAATTAATAATCGCGACCTATCCAAAAATGAAGGCAATTTTAGAAAACGTAATTTCAATAGTAAAAAGTGTTTTACTTGCGGCGAATCAGGTCACAGGCAGGCTTTTTGTAGTAAGCGTTCGAGACTAGATAGTGGTAATAAATTCCGCAGTCAGGGCGGTTCAAATACGAAATTAGAAACACCCATTCGTACAAAGTCAGAACCGTGTTCATTTTGCAAAAAGCTTGGTCACAAAGCAGATACGTGTTTTGCAAAGATTAGGGCTGAGTCGCGTAATAAAGAAAACGTTAATTTTTGCACCGAAAATAAGAACAATCGGGATAAGGACATTGTTGTAGCAGTTATAAATGGTATCCCAGTAGACGTGTTAATTGATAGTGGCTCAACAATTTCTTTAATTTCTTCCTCGTTACTAAAATATTTTGATCATATTGTGTCCAGACCTACCTTTCGCGTATTACGTGGCATAAGTGGCCAGGAAATAGAAACAACACGTTATGTTACTTTGCCAGTCGAATTCGATGAAATTACTTTAGAGGTAGATCTTTTTGTTGTATCTTCCGTATTAATGAGCGCCCCTGTTATCATTGGTACCGATGTACTCAACCGCGAAGGTGTCACATATGTTCGCACGTGTAATAGCCAGCGTTTGAAGCGAAAGTACCAAAGTAATGTGGATAATGTTTTTACAGTTACAAGTGTGAACAATCCAAATTTAAACACACAATTACTGGGTAATGATTTGATTGAACTTTTAAAAATAATCAGTGATTTCTCTTCTTTTTTCATTACCGGAACAGCCGCTTCAACGGTAAAAACGGGTTGCATGACTATTAAACTTAAGAGTGAAACTCCAGTTAACTACCGTCCATATCGTCTTAGTCATTCCGAAATATTGCGGGTACGTGAAATTATTCAAGACCTGCTAGCGAAGGGTATCATAAGAGATTCTGTTTCCGAATTTGCGAGTTTAATACTCCTTGTTAAAAAGAAAGATGGTACAGACCGTATGTGTGTGGACTTTAGAAAGCTTAACGAAATAACGATTAAAGATAGATTTCCTTTGCCTTTAATCGATGACCACATAGATCGCCTTGGTCATCATAAATATTTTAGTAGTTTAGATATGGCAACAGGATTTCACCAGATTCCGATGGCAGATGACTCAATCTCGTACACAGGTTTCGTAACGCCTGAAGGGCATTACGAATATTTAAAAATGCCTTACGGCCTAGCAAATGCTCCTGTTATTTATCAACGAATTATATCAAACACGCTCCGAGAACACATCGAATCTGGTGAGGTTCTTGTTTACATTGATGACATTTTAATTTTAAGTCACACAATTCAACAAGGTTTTGATATTTTACGTCGCGTTCTTAAAACATTGTCTAACGCTGGTTTTTCTATAAATTTGAATAAATGCTCTTTTTTAGCAACTAAAATTGAATATTTAGGTCGTACGATTAGTAAAGGTCAGGTACAGCCGAGCGCTGAAAAAGTTAAGGCATTAGCAGAAGCTCCTGTTCCTAATAACGTGAAACAGGTTCGTCAGTTTCTTGGCTTAGCTAGTTATTTTCGAAAATATATTCCAAATTTTGCCACTAAAACTGCTTGCATTTCGCTTATGACAAGAAAGGATGTAAATTTTAACTGGGGACCTGAACAAGAGCGTTCACGACAGGAAATTATTCAACATCTAGTAACTGAACCTGCTCTTGCAATATTTGATCCTAAATTACCAATCGAAATACATACCGATGCAAGCTCGATAGGATACGGAGCGGTATGTTTACAAGCACATCAGTCAGGTCGGAAGCGGGCCGTAGCCTATTTTAGTAAATCGACACAGGGAGGGGAGAATCATTACCACTCGTACGAGTTAGAAACCTTAGCTGTCGTACGAGCCCTTCAGTATTTCAGACACTATCTGGTTGGAGTTCATTTTACCGTAGTAACTGACTGTAATGCTCTAAAGTTAACACAAAAAAAGAAAGATCTTATACCCCGAGTTGCCCGTTGGTGGATTTACCTCCAAGATTTTGATTTTACCCTTGAATACCGTAAAGGTGCGTCCATGTTACACGCCGATTATTTAAGCCGAAATCCTGTCAATGTATGTCGTGTACAAAAACCCCAAAATTGGGCACAAATAGCCCAATCTGCGGATGAAGAAACCCAGCAGTTAATTCAAAAGCTAGCTGATGGCCATTTGGATAGTACTCGGTACATTAAAAAAAATGAACTTCTTTACTACAAATATTCCCCACCTGGTGAACAGCCTCGGTTGCTGTGTTTCATTCCTAAAGGCCATCGACTTAGTCTTCTCCGTGTATTTCATGATGAACATGATCATCCTTGTGCCGATAAGACAGTCGACTTAATATTAAAACATTTCTGGTTCCCTAGTATTAGAGAATTTGTACGTAAGTACATTTCACACTGTGTCATATGTTTGTCCCATAAGAAGGTGCCCCGGGCACCTCTTCAACCTATCCATTCCTGGCAGAAACCTGATAATCCTTTCGAAACCATCCATGTGGATGCCTTAGGTCCACTCCCAGATTCCGAAGGACATCGTTACGTTCTTATAGTAGTAGATGCATTTTCAAAATACTGTTTACTGTATCCCATGTTAAGACAAGACACCTCTGAGCTTAAACGCCTTCTCACCAACGCCATTTCGCTATTTGGTGTGCCAAAGTTAATAGTCGCTGATCGTGGCCGAATGTTTCAAAGCGGCGAGTTTATTAATTGGGTATCGAGTCTGGGCTCCGATGTGCACCTTATTACCCCAGAGATGCATCAATCCAACGGACAAGTAGAACGATACTGCCGCACACTGCTCAATATGATTCGTATTGAAACAAACCACCGTCAAGAACAATGGTCTTCAGTTATGTGGCGACTTCAACTAACTTTAAACATAACAAAGCACAAGACCACAGACTATTCCCCTTTAAGCCTCCTGATAGGCATTGATGCAGCCACTCCAGTTATACGTAATCTGGTGCGCGATATTTCTATGGAAGGTGGGCAACCCAATCGCCAAGCTATACGCGAGATGAGCAGACAGCGTGCTTCTTCAAGGCTACAACGTAATCGAGAACGACAGGACCTAACGGCAAATCAAGACAGGAAGAGTCCTCGTGTGTTTGAGATTAATTCTTTTGTTTTTGTGATTAAAGCGGCGCAGGCAACCGGCAAACTGGACTCCGGGATGCGCGGGCCATACCGCGTAGTGAAAGCACTACCACATGGGCGGTATGAGCTGCAGCTCCTGAGCGGTGCCTACGGAAAATCAACACAGGCCGCCGCTGAGTTCATGATCCCGTGGCACGGCGAGTGGACTCCCGAGACTTGTGCTGCATTCTTTGGCAGTGAGTATGTGGGTGATATGGCATTTATTGCCTAGGTCCCCAATGGTTTGGTCGTAAAGATATGTTCCTAGTGTTCCTCTATCTATCGACAATGGTTTGGTCGTCTATCGACACTGGAAAGGGACTTTGTCTCTGAAACGGTTGAGCTCCCGTATGAAAGGTCAAGGACATGCTTCATGTGATGCTTGTCCTGTGGCAGTTAACTTTTATTTTAGCGTTATGTGCACAGAAGAAATGAAGACTCAGAAGAATGAAGAGTGTTAGTTAAATGATTTATTGCATGTTGTACATGTATATTGTACTGCAGTACACTATAACAGCATATTTTAAAATTTTGTATTACTTTACTGTCTTGTGTTGTACCCACCTTTTACATAGACAGTCTGTTTTGTCAAACTATAACGTGTGTGTTTGCTTCTTGTTTTCAAGGTGCTGATGAATCAGATGGTGAGTCCACACGCGAGCATTCTCGTGCTTGTCCGGAGCCTCAGGTGGAGAATTCGGCAGAGGCATCGCCTAGCCACGGGTTACAGCCGGGTTGCAGTCGCGCTGAGCCATAGAACGAGAGCGAGAACGCTCTCTTGTCAGGAGAGGCCGTGTAAGAAGAAGAAGCCAAGAACCTGGCAACACTAGGAATTACTACCGGGGATTTACGTTTTGCTGCCGATGACGTCAGAGCATCTTGACGAACACTCGAGAACCTAGAGGGGCCGCATCTTTTTCGTCAGGCGGTGGTTGAGAACGGTCGTGTGCTCAGAGTGCTATTTAGGCTATAGTAACTGTAATAATTTGTTGTAAGAGTAGGTACTGAGTAATAAATTGTAATTATTTTTGGTGTATTGTGCATTTTATTAAATTTAACACAAGGCTGATAAAACTATATTATAAATAATGAAACGAATCTTCACCGTTGAGGCCATTGACCTTACACTGTCAGCTGATTCGCCATACCTTCTCTACTTAATTAAAGTGTCAAAATTTTAATTTTTAAAATAGTTACTGAAAAATGTTCCTCCCAAGAATTTATAAAAAAAAAAAGAAATTAAACATACTTTTTATCGTTCTGTTAACACGCGAAAACGTATTACGTGTTAAGATTTCATAATTTAAAACCTCCCCTAGAACGGTATTAGTCGGGGAGCGAGCATCTGGATTTGTAATTCAACTTCGAATTAAAACGATTCTCGTGTCACGTGTCGTTTGAGTATAAACTGAAAAACTGGAAGCAATTCCTGAAATGGCTTAACGTTTCGACAAGTTTGACGGAACTGTTGATTTTGTAGGAATAATAATTAATTTGGATGATTTCCGAATTCCGGGTCAACTTACAATTACTTTTGACCTTTGTTTTAAGGGCATTGGCGAATTTTGCCTTACTTAAAACGAAAAACGTTATAAGGTTGGGTTGCGTAAGATCGGACGCTTTAGCCGAAAATTTTGGAAGTACTGCATTTTTTATTTTATTTCTCTTGATTCGATGTCGTTTTTCTATTGTGGTATACTGTAAATTGATGACAAAGAAATATTGTTTAACCCCTAATTTTTGTTTCTAAGCAATTTAAGCGTTTAAAAAGCAGACGTTTTTCTATTTCGCGTAGTGAAGAAAATAACGTTTCAGCCGAAGATCGGACTATGAATTACCTACACTTCTATACGGTTATTAATAAAGTACACAGGAAATTCCACAAATACACCTTTTCTGCCGAATCACTTGTGTGCACGTCCCGTCTGGTCGCTGGCCGGCCACAGTACGAGGAGAGGGGCAAAATAAAATGGAGAATCTAGTAGTTTTGCCAGCAGCAGAAAATATTTCCTAGTTTGTAAGCTATTCCATGCATCCGATCTTATGTCACATCCGATCTTTCATCTTAGGCGACCTAACTATATAGTACATAATAAGTTATTAGAACGAAGTTCCTTATCGCACGTTGCGAAAGGGGGCTAGACGGAAAAAATTAAGACCAAAAGTTGTAACGACACTTTTTGCTATAGTAATTGTAAGCCGCGCGGCGTGCACGTGTTTCTCTCTCTCTCTCTCTCATATAGCTTCGTTCCATCCGCGTGTCCCTTGATACCTCTCAAGTTTTTATTTTAAAAATATTAGTATATATTATTATATTTTTTGAAGATGGAAATCAAAAGTTATGACCCGAAAATAAAATAATGGACAAAATAAGAATTGTGGGAGAGCAACGTTTCGGCATGAATGGGCCGGATAAATACCGCGACCTCACAGAAAACCGGCGTGAAATAACGCTTGCGTTGTGTTTCGCCGAGTGAGTGAGGTTACCGGAGGCCCAACGGGGGTTAGGGATTTTTAGGACTGGAAACGCAAGTCGCAACACCAGAGTAGTAACAAGTGTCATTCGTTTGGTGTTACGAGTTTCCATGGGCAGCGGTAATCGCTTACCACCAGGCGATCCATCCGCTCGTTTCCTGGTTCATATAAAAAAAAAAACGAGATATGTCTTTAGTCTTTGGACTACACAGATTTTTAAATATTATATCGTTTTTTTAACTAAAACAGCATGTCTACCTTAACCTTAACTACTGCAGTTAAGGTAGACATGCTGTCAATGTTAACGTCATTGTTAGTTTTTAAATCATTAGGTACTCGAATTTAAAAGATTTACTGGCAGAATGTTAAAAAAAGCGACTGTTTTCTTAACAAAAAAAGATTAGGTTGTAATAACCGATTGGTCGCTATAAACTATGTCGTTATATTCGCTTTCGACTATATTATTATTGGCGCCTAACAGGCGCCAAAAAGCAAAGCGTAATAAATTATTTACAAACTAAATTTAAGTAGGCGCACTTGAGTGACTCATTAAAAATATCTCTACAGGGTAAACATTTGATACATTGAGTCACAACTCACAAGAAAGGCTTGTGTCAAACAATTTGATATCGGTAACACCATTTGATTGATCTCCCCCTCAGGTGCGGAATTAAGTACCCAGATCACTTTATGTGTCGAGACTCGCGTCGCAAAGAAAATGTCTCTTTAAAATTCATGAACCACAATTGTTGAGTTTCGCCGGAGTTGAGTGATATTAGATTTTTCACTGAAGCTCGAAGGTAACGCTTACGTCCTTTGTCATGAGTAAATATCCGTAAAGATGGGACCAACTATAAATATTTTCGCCCTAAGATAAAATGAAGTGGGCATTGAATATTATCGAATTATTAGCTACTAGATATTGCCCGTGACTTCGTGCGTGCAAAAGAATTTCGCAGAAACCATACATTTTTCTGCGATAAAAAGTAGCCTATGTTCTTTACCTTGGTTTACTATACATCTGTAACGAATTTCATCAAATCGGTTCAGTAGTTTCGGAGTCTATTCAATGCAAACAAACAAACAAACTTTCCCTCTTTATTAATATTATTTATAATAGAATAAGCAGAAGGATCCTTAAAATGAAACATCCTTTAACTGTTAGAAAATGACAGATTTCTAGGCTATTCAGCAAGGTTCAAAATAATTACACTGGTATCTCTTAATAAATTTCCAGTTCATTGTTTTTTTTTTATTTAGTATTTATAATGTGTTTCCTAAAGCTGAAATGTGCTCACATTAAATAGTTAGGGTCGTAGAAATAAATAACACTATCGGATTATTTACATGTGTATAATATACAAAAGAAAGCATTATTAATGTACTTTACAAAAGTATATTAAAATTGCTTTCTATTCTATTTCATAGAGTTTGTTCGACTTATTCGCTCTGTAAGTATAATACTCTTGGGTTCAAAGGTAGCGTTTACGTCGGTTTACCCCTTGCGGGTTGTTGTACGCCTGCTTCATGTTTATACGACGTTAGAATTTTTAAAAGGTTAGCCTCGCTCTTTTAAGGATATTTACATATTTTCGTGCAATGTCCTTTTTATCTTTGACACTGTTTCCATAATTCATATCAATCACCTTGATCTTATTTTAAGAACTTGCTTTAAATGCTGTTTCTGTAAATTTTAGCACTACGAGTATATTCTATAACTTTCAAATACTTCAATTAAGTTATATTGAATCAAATGCAGGTTTCGAAAATTGAAGAATTAATGAAACAACGATTTATCTTTATTAATAGTTTTTAACTTCAATGTTCCATGTATTATCTATAAACTTAAAAAATATACATATTATCATCTAAGTATCACTGCTGGAACCTATCTACTTATAACTAACACTATACCTAGTACCTACTTATTACTAACACTACTTAAAACTTATCTCTAGCTACATAATAATATAATATATTTTAGTATTTTAATAACAGAGCGCATTGGTGCTCAAGCCGGGGTTTGCGGGATCAAATCCCGCCGAAGGTACAAAAACTTTTTCTGTATTCCTGGTCCATGGATGACGGATGTGAATTGGCTAGCCGCATACACACCATATTATTGGTAATAATGCTCATATTGACAAAAAAAAAAAACGGCAATATGGGCCCGCACACAAGGAATATTTCCTTGTGTGCCATATTGCCGTTTTTTTAATGTGTTGACTAGTATTGACAAATTTATTATGTCAATAATACTGCGTGTGTGCGGCTAGCCATTAAATAAGTGTATAAAGTAGTAAAAATCTTAAATAATATATTATACATACATACATATAATCACGCCTCTTTCCCGTAGGGGTAGGCATATACCGCCTCTTTCCCATAGGGGTAGGCAGAGACCACTTCTTTCCACTTACTACGATCCTACATACATACTTGTTTCACTTCGTCCACTTTCATTCTTACCATCCATTCCGGAAATATATTTATTTTATACTTTTACATTATATATAATATATTATGTATAATGTAAAAGTATAAAATAAATATATTTCCGTTGTCTGCTGGTTCCCGTAATACATTCGGATACTTAGTACGGGATCAGATTGACGTAGTGTAAAGCATCCATAGATATTATATTTCGGATCACGCATTAATCAGTGCTAAAGGGTCGGAATGAGCCGAGCAGCCCGAAGAACCGTTGGCTGGATTTCCGCGGAGGTCGTTTCGCTTCATCGGCAATCAATTTCTCTGAATTAGCAATAATTTCTCGTCCATCTTCCGACTGCAGGGTTTGTTTCCAATTATCTGAGAATAAGTAGAGAATATTAAAGTAACGTTATTTATTACCTTGTTTTATCTGCGAGTATACATTGTATGCATTATCTACCGTTTTATTGTTTCAGATGAACTTATTGAACTTTTAATGCATATTATTGTTTTGATAATAGTAAATTATTATTCAAATAATTGAGATAAACTGTCGCTTACTAGATTCATATTATGTAGGTAGTTATGTTATATTAATGTTTACCTCAAAAATCGTTTACAATGTATAAATTATGTGTTATTTGAAAACCAGTTTGCATTTTAGTAAAGTGCTCAAAAATTCAAATCTTTTTGGAAATTCTAAAATAATTGAATTTTTGATTTTTTATTCAAAATTCAAATGAATCGATGTCGCATGATTAATTATTTAATCATGAGCAATAAATACAAAAAAACATGTTAGGAACAATTAATATGCAGCACTACACAAAAATGTCTAGACATCGTTATACAGACCGCAATAAAAATAAAACAAGGCATTTTTCTAGGTAAAAAAGATAGAAGCAAAGTAACAGGTTTAAAATTACATTCCATGTTATTAAGATAAGGATAAGAGATTATATTGCTCATTTAAGATTAGCAAAATACAGTCATAACAATTTTAGCATTGAACGGGCTAGTTCGCAGTCAACAAGCGACGATCTCTGTGGCTCAATGGTTAGGACGTCGGCGCTCAAACAAAAGGTCACGGGTTCGAATCCCGCCGAAGCAATAAAAAGTTTTCTTTGTTCCGGAGTCGTAGATGTACATTTAATTAATATGCGTATAATATAATAATCAATCTTAAATGTATGTAAAGTATAAAAACTACTAATTTCCGTTGTCTGGTAAGTGGTAACCCGTAATACAAGTTTTTCGAGAACTTACCACGGGACCAGACTGACGTAGTGTGAAAAGCCACAGAGATCGTCGAATGATAGAACTTTGAAATCTTTCCTTAAAGATAAAATAGAATAAAACAACTTTACCTGCTACCTCATCACAGGAAAGACCGTCACCACCAAATTCTTTAGGCAGTATTTCTTTTGAGAAGTGCGTCTGTAGTTCCTCGTAAGAATGGTGCACGTTTATAACAGCTGACATCTCATTGCTCAGACTGTACCTAACTATTGTGAGGAGTTTGTCTATGAAAGTGGGTACATTAACCATATGTATGGCTTTGATATCATAACCATACGCTTTCTGCAACAAAATGGCTCATTTATTTCAAGTTCCAAGTTTAATAGACAAAAACAAAAACGCATTGCTTAAGAACATTCATTTCTTGAAAATACACTCGTATGACTCATCATCCTCCATTTTAGGCCATGACAACAAAGAGCGAATTCGCCGCGTAATGATACGCACTTAACGCATACGCGTGAGTCAAGGTCTCTATACATTGCGCTCAGAAGATACGCGTGTATTTTTTTACTAACGCGTGTATCTATATCGACATTGCCCTGCATTGACGCGCGAGTCGAGGTACTAGGCGGACATACATCGCATCCAGAAGCTACGCACGTAGGTATTCGCACTTAATTCGCTTTGTTAAATAAACACTTAATTTCGGTTGTTTTTTGCTTTTGGCTAGTTTTTTTTATTATTTTACTAAATCTACAATCTATCAGATATAGGTAATATTGTCTAGGCTTGATGTCACAGCCAAATATAATTTTCAGTCAACAAACACATTGCATACCTATTTATGGAGAGATGAAGAATTATGTTTCAAAGGAGCCCCCTAATAAAAATATTTACGCAACGGATAAGAAATACAATGTTTTGTCTTTTTTGGTCAAGCTACTTTCACTTTTTACCCACGTATCAGACAAGGTCAAAACATTGTATTGCTTATCCATTGTTTAAATATTTTTATTAGTTAGGGCCCTTTTTCCGTCACGCGGATTGCCACGCGCGTGCGGGTATCGGCCGCACTTGGCCACGCGTAGTAGGATGTTCCATTCCGCGTGCGTGCTGCCCGGCCGCGGGACAGGTAAAATATGTATGAAATGATATTCTATCAGCACGCATGCGGCCAAGACCCGCAAGCGTGTGGCAACCCGCGTAACAGGAAAAGTGGCCTAAGGGGGTAGGTGGTTCAGTTCTATAACCAAAGCATACGTACCGTATACAAATTTTCTGTTCGTTTCAGTAACATCGGGTTGATTTTGAAAATGAAACTCATTGGAAAATTTTTATAATCAACGATCATTGTCATGCCCAAATTGCATTCAACATTTTGTTTATATTCTTCTAACTGAAACAATAATTTATATGTATATATCTTTTTGTCCAGTGTTAGGTGTATAAAGTTCAATTTTGAATAGCCATCTTAATAATGCAGCGCCGCGTAACGTCGTGACTTCAAGATTATGAATATTGAGTACAGAAATAGTCAACATTCGGATAAAACCGAAATTAAAAGGGGAATCATCTAGAAATTAAGTTTTATTTCATACATTTTTGTGCATCAAGCAAAAATGGATCCGCTATTCTCATTCTCTCGGCAAAACAAACTCAAACATTACTTCATGTCAGTTTTCTGAGAGGCCTACTAAACAATCGCCAGTAATGATAATCACAAGATACTATATTATAAAATAATAATAATTATTACTTATAGTCGGCGGCAAAAATGTAGCAATAAGCATAATAATCCATTCATACCATCCATCCATCCATTCTCACAAACTTCCACATTTATAATATTAATAGGATTAGTATGATATATCTTGTTTGTGTCATCAACGTTAACCGACTTCCAAAAAAACGTATAACTACTTTTTGGGAGACGGTTAAAAAGTAAACATTTTGAAAAAACTATCACAAATAATATAATATAGCTGTAACAATTCTTATTTTCGGAAAAAATATTAAAAAAACATGACAAAGAAAAACATAAAACTTTGGGAAAACTATCACAAATCTTCGATATCTACTATTTCATTCTATTGTCCGCCCTTCTGAGATTTCAAAACTTTTCCCACCAAGTAACTTCTGAACCGTGACATTTTAAATTCAAACGATTTATGCTAGAAGTCTCTAGTGAATAATTTGAAAATAACAACTTTAACTACATTTTTTTAATTTACTGCAAAATTCTATTAATGTTACAGTAAAACATGATAAAATCACATACCAAGCTATATTTAAAACTAAATACGGTCTATACTTGAATAATATTATAACAATAGACAATTTATATTGTTATAATATACAATAATATAAGTATCTAATTAATTTTTTTTATAAAATTACGTCCTTTTCGGGCAAGTTATTTTTATAGTTTGTTAATCAAGTCAGTCAGCTGGTTAAGTATTTACGTTTTTTTTGTTCCAAATTAAAATTTTAAATTATTTCATTTATGAATAGAAGCTTCACGTGATAATAATATTATGTACCTAACAGACTTTTTTAGAACTTATTATAACATAATATTTGTTTAATTGAACCTTTTTTTTTCGTCGTTCAAATTCTGTTGATCACAATATTATTATTATTATATTTTTATACGGTTGTGATTTTTATCGACTTTATGTATTTCTAAGCTTTATTAGATTTCTATACACCTTCCTATACATAAACTTTAACTGTGCAAAATATGAAACTCCTCCGTTTGCACAATTCTGTTAAAACTATACTGAAAGTTTTTGCTATGACTTATGATTATAATAAAGTTATAAACTTAAAACAATAGTATATGAAAAATACTAGTATAATTGAGGGAAAAGCGTGGGTCGCTCGATATACGAAAATTATGGCACAAAGCGCCCCACGCTTTTCCCTCAATTATACTAGTATTTTTTTATATACTACTGTTTTAAGTTTATTTTTAAAAATTTTAAAATTTTTTTCTACTTTTTAGTTCGATATTCTTTAAAAGCGTGTTTTAAAGCTACCAGAGCCGAGGAAGGCAGCAGGCGCGCAAGAGAGAGTTACATACAAGCAAACAAGCAAACAAGCTTACATACAGGTGAAGTTAATATAAATAAGCGTGTTAAAAACATAAAAAGAACTTACCAACGTCACATATCGTATGAATGTGAGAAATGAAACGTCACTCAGGTCGGGTGTCATATACCTCAATATAGTTATTCTGCTCAAATCCTTCGCAAGTGTGGGAAGAGTGAAATATTGGCTTGAATAAGAAAATATTATATCAATTTAATGCATTTAGCATGCAATGCTATGCAATGCAATAAGGGGTTATTACTAAAAATATTTACACCACAGATACGCTAATCCAATATGGCTGGCTGTATCTGATTGGTTGGAAAAACCTCTTGACAGAAATAGACAGCAACTTGGATTAGCGTATCCGCGATGTTAGTATTTTTAAACGACTTCCAAAAAAGGAGGCGGTTATACGTTCGGCTGTTTTTTTTTTGTATGTTCGCCAATTACTTCGCCGTCTGTGAACCGATTTTCAAAATTATTTTTTTGATGTAAAGGTTATCATCCGAGGTTGGTCCCATTATCAAAAAAGTGGTGATCTGATGATGGGATCCATGAGGAATCGAGGGAACTCCTATATATTATATGGACACATATGGTGATTTTGAGTTTATTTAAAGTAATCTAAGCATATGTTACCAAAAAATAAAATTTTGCTCCAAGGTATACCCTGGATCCAAAAGTACAGAACAGAACTCCTGACTCCTTATAGATACATGTTTGGGGATTTCGGCGTTGTTTAAACAACTGCAAGCATATTATGCCACTATGTAAATTAGAGTAATCATCATCATCACTACCATCATCACATCATAAATCATCACATTATGATGGTATAAAAGGTACTTCTCATAGTATTTTACACCGACATGGATATCTTTGAACATTACTCTGCTATTCATGGACCTATTTGCAAAATTATTTTGTTGTTGTAAAGGATATAATTCTAAATTAGTCCTTTAGTCACTAAAGCGGAAACCTGATGAATGATGCGATCTATGAGGAATCGAGGGAACTTCTCGAAAATTATATCGACACATATTATAGGGATTTTGACTTTTACTGGAGTAACATAAGCATATGCTACCAAAAAAAAAGATGTGGTACCAAGGTATACCCTGGTCCCTGGATCTAAAAGCACTGAACAGAACTCCTCAGTCTTTAAAGATATGCGTTTGGAAATTTCGGTATTGTTAAAATAACTGCAAGCATATAGTAGAGGAGGGGAAGAGGGGATTTCGGGAGTAGCTCGAGCGTGTCAGATTAAGCTTGTATAGGCTTCCGACATGTGTCTAGTTATCATGGTATAGAAATCAGATTTCTAAGACATTTTAAAATATAAAAATATAAAGCTTCATATTTTCCTAACTAAGCTTTGCAGATATTTTATTTTGCACTTAACTAAATGATTTAGTCCTTGTTGTCTAAAATATAATAATAACTGACCGAAATAAGCAATTTTCTGAATATATTTTCTTTTCCAAAACTTTAAAATGGCCGCAGTTTCTGAACCCACCGCTAAAATAAAAAACGCTCTTATTATTTTTTTATCAGTTTTACCTAATGTAAAAAACCTACTAGGTCTCCATGACGCTCGAGTGACTACAAAATTAGCACCTTCCCCTCCCCTACTAATATGCCACTTTGTAACTTACAGTAATCATCATCATCTTATTAACAATTATTACCTAATGTACGCTTGGCGCGTATTCAATTATATACTCGATCGTTTATTTTAGACAATTTTAATATGTAGTATAACTGAACAAAATATATCACTAAAAAGGGTGAAATTATTATTTTTAAACAAAAAATTAAACCGACTTCCAAAGTAAAAATCACAAAAAAGTATGAAATAAAACTTATTTTCTAAATCATTCCACTTTTAAATTTGGCTAAAATTTTAACTATTTTTCTACTCAATCTTCTTAATTTTGAAGTCGGTACTAGCAAATATAAACGTGAGTTCTATATAATAGTGTAGGATATCGTTTGGGCTGGTAGCGTCTTGAAAATTAAGAAGATTGAGTAGAGAAATAGTTAAAATTTTTGCCAAATTTAAAAGGGGAATGATTTAGAAAATAGGTTTCATTTCATACTATTTTGTGATTTTTTACTTTGGAAGTCGGTTTAATTTAATAAGAAGGAGTAGGGATTGTGAAATGTAATTATTTAAAAAAATATTTTGCCTAAAGAGTAAAGACTGAAGAGTGATAGATATAAAGAACTCCCCACCGATCTCGGTGACGGTGGCCGGTTTCATTGAAACCTGGCCAGTTACGCAGGAGTAATTTTATAGTGCCCGAGTGTGTGCGCAGTACACAAGAGCACTCTCTCTTCCTTTACTCTCGTAACCCAGTGGGACGGATATCCGACACGACTGACGAGAGATACGGCGCAGGTCCGACTTTTACATGCCCATCCGATGCATGGATCATCTTTCTTATCAGACAATCAGGTGATCAGCCTATATTGTCCTAACCAAACTTGGAAACGACATTTTTTTTTGTTGTCCCAATGCGGGAATCGAACCCACGACCTCCGAGTCGAGAGCCAATGCTCTAACCACTAGACCACGGAGGCTGTTAGATATACACAGTCATTAGCTAAATAAGTAACTTACCCTTTTAGCTTATACTTTTATAGGTATAAATAAAGTTATAACTAAATAAAACTAAACCATAAACAGTTATAAGTTATAACTTGTCTAGCCAATTTGCGTATTCCACTTCATTAAATTCAAACATCCTAAGTACCTAACTGCTATTTCACTTGACTGAATTTAGTTACTGAATCATTTCGGACGTTTGAATTTAGTGAGGTCGAATACGCGCTTACGAAAACAAAAAAAAAACAAGACTACAGTCTCCTGGCGGCACCCTGGATTCTTCTATTTTTATTTTAAGTAATGTGATTTCTTTGTGAAGAATTAGAACAGAACAATCATTCATACCTCATGAAGAAATTGTATAATTTGTATAATAACATTATATATTATTAATTTAACAGGCCATAACAAATAATAATATTATTAGAAACTTACATTTTACGGGAAAAGCCTTCGAAGTCTTCAATTCTTTTGTTCAAAGACAATTCTGGTAAAAGTCCTCTGAAGGAGCAATATCTATCAATGTTAGTTTTGGTTTCTTCTATTGAGCCCTTTGCCATTACATACATGCGCTTTATTATAATAACATCTGAAACATGAAACAATTATTAAGTTACAAGCATGATAAATTTTAAAGACTTTGAAATTAAAATAATACACATACATACATACATATAATCACGCCTTTTTCCCGTAAAGGGGTAGGCAGAGACCACTTTTTGCCACTTGCTACGATCCTTACATACTCGTTTCGCTTCGTTCACTTTCATTCTTATCATCCACTCCTCCTCTTACATTCAACGTAGCGAAGCGGCTCTCCATGGTCCGCTTTTCACCCCGCAAGAAACGAGACGTGATGGGTGGTGAACCACATCGCCGCCATTTTGGATAATTGAATTATTTTTATGATTATCCGTTGCGTTTCCACGGATTGGTGGGGAGGGTAGGAATAGGGAAAGGGAAAGATAGGTGGTGTGGAAGGGAAGATTGGTAAGTTAGAGTGGGAAATAGGAAATGTAGGATATTACCGCCCAGGAGGGTAAGGGATAGGACAGTAATAGCTAGGGAAGCCGGGGTCGCATACCCGTATACTATACCACAACTACCGGACTGGTAAGTTGGGATGAGTATCCCATGACATAAAATAATACGTATAATAATATTACGATCATAGGAGTGACTATTATTATTATTATCCGTGATCGTATTTCCGTGATCGTCTTAAATTTTATGTAAATGAAACCCTACCATCGTTTTCCTTGAAAAGTCCTTCGAATGGTTGAAATTATTAATATGAATAATGTACCTAAATCTGAGTCGTTCGTCGTCGTCGTCGTCGTCGGAACGTACAGATAAAGTTTCTATTTTGCAGAGATTTTTGGAAATCATCATTTAAAGTAAGGGTTGGAGTGTATGGAATTTTCCTTCTGTATAACGATCATGAAAATTGATGATACTGGTTTGATTGACGAAAACACAGCGTGCGCTGCTCCTAAGCACCCATTAGGGCTAAAATGGCTTTAGATTGCTATTTCTTTTTCAAATCGAAACAGAAAACTTCTTCTAGGTCACTCCGAACATTTAAAGGGTCCTGGTGGGCTGATACTGTTTACTTTAATACACAGACCAGCTAAGGCTATTATATAGGTAGTTTATAATATTATCTTTAGAGTTAACACTTGATTTTTATTTTGAAGTTTTGTTTTGAACCGCAGACATAATTATCGACATTTTTACACGACTACGGTGAAGCTAAAAGGAATTGTTAATGTGATTTTATCAGTCTATGTATGTTGTTCCATAGTAGCCTTTAAATAATTACTCTTCTGCTTTTAATGAATGTGTCAATAGATTCGTAATTATAGCTCAGGGCCTTTAATCAAGATGCTTTCGATAAATTCAACAGCGAACTTCGAAATCAAACATGTTGTGGGATTTGTCATTTGAAGTCATCGTTATGTGATATGTCGCTTGCGAGGCCTTATATTAAATACCATACATTTTGTGTTTGAACTTACCGTCGAAATAATCTGCGTCTTAACTAAATCAAAGAATATATTATTTCATTACTAACGTAAAGAACACAGAATTACGTTTTTTCTGTAATTCTGTGGTAAAGAATCATCATTCGATAGACAGCTCGAATCTATGTGTGCCGGGGTTCGCGCGGCAAGCAGGGCGTGATTTTTTACCGCTGGTCGTTTCGTGCTTTGACATAATTGACAATATAATTTCATATTATTTATATGATAGATTTGTCTGACGCGACGGTTAAAATTATTTCGGTGTCAACCTTAGGCTTATAAACAGGGCTGACATTCGCCGGTACTCGAGCTGTCACCACTGTGTCGCCACTGTGACTAAAAGCCCGGATTACATAGGGCATAGGCTATAATATTAAATTTACGTAGTCGAGTTATATTTTTTATAAAAAAATCATAGTTCTTGAACTTTTAGATATACAGAAATATGACGCAAGCGTTATTTCACGCCGGTTTTCTATAGCATGCTCTCCCACGATTTGAAGAATTCTGTCCAGTATCTAAGAACATAACATAAAATTGTAGATATACATACTCATATGCTTAGAGGCTTCCAAAAGATGACTTTCTGTTTTTAGCCATTCTCTTATTTTCTTAATATCAGTTTTAGTCTTTTCTTCATCGGTGATGCCATATTTAATCATTAAGCCCAATCGCTCTTCCTGAGTTGTTTGTAAGACCGGATTTTTGTGACTTTCCATGATCTGAGAAAAGAAGAATTTTAATAAGGACACTATACTATACTTTAAAATAACTAGTTATGTAAATCGCCTAATGTAGATTTTTTCTATTTTTATTAGCTTTAATGAAGAAGTTACTGAATAATTTAGTAGTTATAATAATTTATAATAGCTTCTAAATAATTCTGGTTATTCAGGGATTGAGTAATGAAACTTTATATAATATCAACTTACGTCTTTGTATGATACGTAAAGAAACTCATTGGCTAGCCGCACACGTGCTTGACAGAATAAATTTATCAATACTAATCAACACATACAAAAAAAAGGTATTGCCTTTTTTTTTGTTGTGGGCACACAGAGAATATTATTGTCAATATGAGTATTATTGCCAATAATATGGCGTGTGTGTGGCTAGCCATTTGACAGACAAAGACAGCAACATTAAATAGCTTATATATTCTGTGAATATTTTTACTATAACAAGGACACAAAAAAAGAATTTGAATTTTAATAACTACACTATATATAATTCAAATATCTGGTTATGTAAATCAGCTATTGCGTTTTTTTTATTTTTAGTTGCCGCGATGAGCTTACGAACTATATTTACATTTGGGGAACATAAATAGTTTTATTTTATTGGCTTGCGAAGAGTACATAAAAAAAACAAGGAAATATTGTCTTTACAATAGCATATCTACGATCAACCGTTAACGAAATACAGTCATCACAAAAGTGAGATTCTTGGAGAGAATTAAAAAAGTTCTAGTAAAATAAATGCAATGGTGACGTAATAGTGGTTGAAAATGTTCGAAGATATAATATTATACAAAATTGATTCAATCAACTTAAAAACTTACTGAGTTTTGTAAATCATTGATTTAACAAAAAATGTCACAAGTAAAATTGGGTTTTAAACAGTTAGTACCGTTTTTCAATCATAGCAAAAAAAAAATAATAATTCGTGACTAATACCTTTTGCATGTTTTGGACCATTTTTGCATGTCGGAAAATAAAAGAATTTTGCTGATTTAAAACAAATGCATGTTCCTTATTAGAGACATTATAACGTTCCCTTATGTCTTTGTCTGATACGTTTGGAAAATTCACTCGACAGAAAAAGACAGCAAGATAAAATAGCATATCCGTTGTATAAATATTTTTTTAGTAAGGGGTTAATAAAAGATACCTACCATGGGCGTAGCCAGGGGGGTGGTTTAGGGGGTTCAAACCCCCCCCGAAATGGGCCAGCTGGTATATATAATACAGAGGTCTGACCAATATACAGAGGCGTATTTAGAAATTTTGCGCCCGAGGCCAATTAACATATTTTGCCGCCCCATTAACCCTATCTGAAAGATGATTTTTGAAGTTATTTTAGAAAAATAATCAACAGCCTACATCAGAACTTTGATACTACCCAGTAGTCGTTTTATTTTCTTGAACCCCCCCCGAAACTAAAACCTGGCTACGCCCGTGATACCTACTTGTGGAAATTATGCAACTATGGGAATTCCCATGGTTGCTGCTATTCTATTGCAGATCTATTCTTAAAGATAGTTACTTGTTCCATGTGAACCAAGTAGCAGGTAATATATTGCTTGGTAATATCAGGTATTTAGTATCATAATATATTTTTTTTTATTACTTTTTATTAAATATTCCTATACTGATTTAGAGCACGCGACTATCAAAAATTAGCTTTTGTGGGCACTAGAACGTTAAGTCTAAACTTAAGTCAGTTGTTTTGGTTTCGTTCAAGGCTACACTTATGGAAAACTTATAGTTGTAGCATGTTATTTCTTAATAGGTACAAAATTATTTCCAAAAATTCATGGAAAAACGTTTCCCTCAGCAGCACGAGAATGAGGTACAAGTAAATAATTTGCTGCAGTAAATGCTGGCACAAAGTTTAATGCTTACACATGAAATTTTAGGTTTCAACTCATTGGCCCAATCTGACCCTAACCTAGTTTTATTTATTTTTAGTTGCAACAATAGCCACAAATATTTTATTTCCACATACTTAATTACTTTACCTTACAAGTACCTGCACGATGGAAATACCATAAAAATATTATCTTTGTATGTTCACGCGCACACTCGATTCACTGACTGACCATGTTTATGCTACAGAGATGACTGAGGGAGTAAAAAGTTGCTACGTTAATTTATTAAAAACAAAAACAGTTTCTTAATGCGTATTTAAGAACTCGAGCAGGATTTCGTTAAGGTTCTCAATACACGTGTTAACTCAAAGTATGTAATTATGTTTGGAAACTTCAGGAATTTATTAAGGTATGTGTGAAGCAAAACGTTCTATTACTTCTCCTTTTACCAAAGGTGAAAAAGTTATAAGTATAATTCTAATTACGTCAACATGTATGCAACTCTATCATTAACATATTATGTTTTAATGTTTAAAATGTGATAATATAACAGATTCATGAGAAAACTTAACACTCTGCTGTAACTTTGTACTTTGAACTTTCAATTATATTAGATACTCGTGTATTCTCCTTAGTATAAGGTGCCTACTTGAAATATTCTCCTTAAAATTAAAAATATTTATTTAATTTAATTTATATCATGCAACTTGACAACATGAACAATACTTTGTTTAGCTCGATATACTTACTTAATGTAGTTTAATAACTACATTAAGTATATAGATCGATTATCTAATATACTTTAATGTAGAGTTGCTAACCCCAAATTTAAAAAAACAGGATTTGAAGTTGAAAAAGCATGGACAATTCAGATTAAAAACAGGACGCAGTAATAGAGTTGAATAAGTTAATTTAACAAGTCAAATGAAGCATGTAATGCTATTATTCATATTTTTTCATAAAAGTATTTGAATATAATTAAATTACAAGGAAAATTTTTAAAAGTAGCAATAGAATTTTAAAATACATACATGACTTTATCAGGGTGCTTTGAAACTATCCAGGACAGCCCAGGACACTGTAAAAACCAGTTGGCAACCCTACCTTAATGTAGCTAGGTACTCTTATATTAATATCTTATCTTATACTCAATCTTGTATATTATATACTAGATGTTGCCCGCGACTTCGTGCGCGCAAAGGTTAATTTCGCAGAAACCGTACATTTTTCTGCGATAAAAAGTTGCATATGTCCTTCTCCGTGGTCTATTCTATATCTGTGCCAAATTTCATAAATATCGGTCCAACAGTTTCGGAGCCTATTCAATGTAAACAAACAAACAATCAAACAAACAAATATTTCCTCTTTTTTATTATATTAAATACTATTTAAAGCTTAGGCCTTTACATCCGTTAATGGATGATTTTTTATTCAGTATTCTCTGTGCGAAGTAACCACTCTTGAAATACTGTAGTGCCTGGGACAGTTAGTTTTTAAATGTCGCATGGTTGCCTAAGCACATACGGCATTCTCACAACATAGTCAGCAGTGGCGAAGGGTTCCTATAACTCCATTCCTATCGGCTTCCCTTATCACTTACCTTTTGCAAGCCTTCATAGAAATCCCTACCTATTATACAGGCTCCGGCTTCCCTATGAAGGAGAAGCAGCCTTCGCCACTGATAGTCAGCCTAGTCCAGAGGCATGAACTGGTCAATACGTCTGGGGCCAACCATGTGCGGGTTTCCTCACGATGTTTTCCTTCACCGTTAGAGCGTCGCGTCCGTATAATGTACTTGAGATCTGAAAAAGTCTCATTGGTACACGCCACAACCTGGGATTTGATCCTGCACTCTCTCGAGTGCGAACCAAACGGTCTACCCACTAGGCTACGGAGCTCCTATTACTATTTACTGTATAGGTATTATCGGTTTTTTGAAAACGGCAACAAGTATTACCATGTTAGTATCCAAGGAGTTTTCAGGGAGAGAAATCGATCTAGATCTTATCCCTAGGAAACTACGTATTAAGCTATACTTATATATTTTTCTTTTGTCGTTCAACAGTTAAAATATTAATAATTTCGACTCTATTATGTCAGTCGGATTGGCAGATTGGTATGCTTAATATAAAAAAAAAAAAAATGCCCGCGACTTCGTGCGCGCAAAAGGAAATCTCGAGGTAACTTTACATTTTTCCGAAATAAAAAGTAGCCTATGTCGTTCCCGTACTCTATTATATATTTGTGCCAAACTTAATCAAAATTGGACCAGTAGTTTTGGAGCTTATAAAATACAAACAAACAAACAAACTTTTTCTCTATTAAATTAGTATATAAATTATTGTTTTGTTTGAAAATTCGATATATGGTGGGTTTGAATCTCAGTCAGATAAATATTTTTTGTGATTATAAGATTTTTTTTAATCGTCAGAAATCCGAGCTACGCTCGGTTACTCAGATACTGGTGTCCAATACTTAGATGCAACATATATAAATAATATAATATAGGTTGTCAATTCTATTTTAAACTTTGTTTTTGTTCAAGAATGACTGCGTGATTTTTTCATTGTTATTATTTTTCCGTTTACAGATACATCAAAAATATTCCACCAAAAAAAAATGATTACCTCCAGTTTGCGTAAATTGCGGATAATGGCAGCAATTATTTGTTGGTACGGAACGGACTGAAAATACAACTTTTGCGGGTCAATCTCCTATAGTATATATTTTGTAACGACTAATGAAGATATAGGGTATTTGTGCACTTCACTAGAAATTATTTGGTATAATATGTCCTTTAAATATAAAAATAAAGGCATTAGCAAATAATTGGCTGCCGGACAATAAAATTCCGTGTAGTGCACAAAAAACCTAATATCATTAGTCTTTACAGAGCACTGTCAATTTGAAATTGACCCGCCCGCTGTTTGGGTCTGTTCATCAAATCAAAACGATACGCGACATAGCACTGCATTTTTAAGATTGCTATTAAAATGTTACTTTATTTATTACACAAAAAGATACACATTACATTGTACGTGGTAGAGCCATGCTTCGGCACGAATGGGCCGGCTCGACCGGAGAAATACCACGGACTCACAGAAAACCGGCGTGAAACAGCGTTTGCGCTGTGTTTCGCCGAGTGAGTGAGTTTACCGGAGGCCTAATCCCCTACCCTATTCTCTTCCCTACCCTCCCCTATTACCCTATTCCCTCTTAAAAGGCCGGCAACGCACTTGCAGCTCTTCTGATGCTGCGAGTGTCCATGGGCGACGGAAGTTGCTTTCCATCAGGTGACCCGTTTGCTCGTTTGCCCCCAATTTCATAAAAAAAAAAAACATTTCATTGTAAGAGTTCGAATGTCAGGTTGCATCGCGCTCGCGCTGTACAGCGCAGAGCGCTTGTGCATGTCATACGAAACGTGTAGATCTTTTTATGTAGTTAATAAAGTTCAATTTTGAATAACTGTCATAAAACTGCCATGCCGCGTCGTTAATCGTCATGGTGTTAATACTGATCCTAACGGGATTTTTTTCCACAATATGCAAGTGTATGACATGTATACCTAATACCTCTTTTGACCACCTCTGGGGCTCAGTGGTTCGTACGTCGGTGCTCAAGCCGTTTTCTCTAAAACGGCTGCAAGTATTACCGTGAAATTTAGTATGCAGGGAGTTTTAGTAATAGTTTTAAAAATCGATCTAAATAGAAACTGCGCATTTTTAAGGCGCTCTTACCCTAGAAATACGCTTCTTTCAAAAATTTTTTGAGACGAATGGATACATTTTAGTGCAGCAAAAAAATATATGTTAATTTTGATCATATTTGCTAGGGGACCTTCATTTTCAAAACACGTTCTCTGTAAAATTTCTCGATAAAAAAAAATCATAAAGTTACCATTAAAATAGAAATTCTTGGAGTTGTAACTGTATTATTTGTGAACAGAAATGAGAAAATTATTTGCAGTTTCGTAAAATATAATAAAAGGAAGGGAATTGTTGTTTTGATTTTTCGTATAGAATGTGATATTTGTTAGTATTAATTTATTTCAATGATAAATAATTCGTACGAGTCGAATGAAACATCGCGAAATGGCGACCTGTCATTCCTTCTCTTTCATATCTATTGAATAAGACAGTACCGGCTTAGGCCTCTTGCTAATGAGACGTATGTCAAATTTTTCCCCTCTTTCTGCTCAAAAATTATTCGAATTTATTGTTGAAAGTCCGTTCAAATTTATTTTACCCCCGAATGGACCTTTATGTCGTCTGCATAAAGGTCAAGTCGGGGGTAAATATTAGTTTTTCTTTCGTCGTGTAATACTTATAATATATACGTAATTTCGCTATTTGACGTAAGACGCTTGGTAGCCCTTTGGCTTTTTGCGTTGTTGCGACCAATTGGTCTCGGGTTCGAATCCCGGTCAGACGATTTTTTTTTTCTTTTTTTTTGTCGCACTATAAAACTCCGAGCGATGCTTGTTTTCGCAGTAATAAAAGTATATGGTTAATTATGTACTTATTTTATTATTAGTTACTTTAAGTTGTTGTTAATATTAGTGTAGATTATATTATATAAAATATGAAAAGATTGTATTCGATGAGTGTCCAAATTTTTAGTCCAAAGTTTTAAGATGGAGGTACAAAAACTCTTTATAAGTAGGTACTAGGTTTAGTACAACGATAAAAAATAGGTTTTAGTACAACGATAAAAATTAATAAAAAATAAATAAAAAAATATTAAAGAAAAACAAAGACATTATAAGAATCACAAAAATAATATTTATCTTACCGGGATTTGAACTCACCACCAAAAATCAAACGTCGGTACGCAAACCGAGCTGCCAGTCAGACTGACGTAAAGTAATCGAAATTATTGATATATTTATTACACGACGAAAGAAAAAACATATTTGATTCAAAATTGACAACATTGATTGACAACAGAATAAGTAAATATATATATACCTAAATATTATTCTGTTGGTTTGTAAAGTTTATACATATAATTTATCAATTATTATAATCAATTCTAATTCTAATCACCATGAGCAGATATTAGGAACATGTAAGTACATGCAGTGGCGTAGCTAGGTGGACAAGGGCCCCGGTGCATAAGGGAAGAATCGGGCCCTCATGCCCCTCATCCCCTCTTTCCGCGTAGCTTGAACTTATATTGACCTTTAAAATTAGTCATAGGAATCAGAATAGGAAACAGTGAGTTAATCTTATCTCTAGTAGGTTAAATCTATCGTCTCTATGAGGGGTAGAATCTCTATGTATTAAATGGAGGAAAATGGGAATAAATAAATAACGACGCACGTACATGACGATATAGAATATTTATTATACAGATGAGATCAATAAAGGGAAAAAACGATTTTTAATAGAATTCCCCGTCCAATTCACAATATCTTGCTGATATTACATTTGAATGTTGATGCCAAAAATAAAGTTTGTTACTAAATAATAAAGTTTTTACTTTTTTCTTTAAACTTTTCATCTTTACCTATCCTTTATCTAAATTTATCTATAAATAAATAATAAACAGAATGATTACTTTCTGTTTTTTCATATTTAAAGACGTTTTGAACGCAATAAAAATGTTCTAATGTAACCCATTTTTAGAATTCCATAGTTAGGGAGAGTTGTGACAACGTTATTTCGCGCCAGGTTTTTGTGAGGCCGTGTTACAACTTTTACGTAAAATAGAGCTCTGCAAAGTTTTTTGACATAAAGCTATGAAAAACGAAACGTAAATGTCACAGAAACGTTAACATGGCCGAATTCCTATACAATTTTCGGAATTTTATTATATTTTTATCTCGAAAACTACGGTCGAAAAAATCTTATAATTTTGAAAACTTGCGAAATTACTGCGACAATAAAAGAACTTTAAGCGGTAAAATTATCATAAGCCAATTAATATGCCAATCAAGCGGTAAAATTATCATAAGCCAATAAATGTGTGATATTATTCTAGAGAAATGAAAATTTAGTATGGCAACACCGGCTCACGTACACAATGCATAAAAAACCGGCGTCACTTTGTTGTTCGTAGAAGTCCGTCGATACTTTTTATTTGGTCTGTGATAGCTCATTCTTCAATTTGAACTTGAGTTTAGAAAAACGTTTTATTTTTTATTTTTCGTTGGCGATCAAGTTAAAAGTTTGAGAGTTATTATAGATTATATGAATACCATTGTGCTGCAACCTGTATTATACATGTTTTGTCATCGAAATTTTTTTTAGGGAAAATGAGTTCTAGCAGTATATGGTGCCAGATGGATGAATGTGCGGAATAGAAATAGTAGCATTTGCATTAGTAGCGATACTTGATGAAAGATAAAATAAGGCTGGTGCTGGTAGTAGGGAAAACGAATTGAAACGGTCAGTGACACACCTAGTCGACCTAGCGTCAATTATTATAGTGCATCCAGACCCCAGAAAGTTGAAAACATCGCAATGAATATCATAAATGAGAACTGATGCAAGGCCAGAGGGAATGAAAACTTGACGAAAAAGTTAATATGGGTGGAGTATGGAATTGTCGAATTGATCTCACGACCGTCAAGCATGAGAGCTTATCGCTGATCCAATGTGCTACGGGCGTACTCATCCCAAATATCAAATAACTGAAATAACGATAACAAACATCACATGCTCATCGAGGACGCTTAGCGCATTTGTTGAAAATCTAAAATCAGAAGTCTTGTAATTGTTGGTTTCATTTAACAACATTAAAAAAGAAGAAAAAAAATTCGAGCCTCGAGTCTCGAGCCTGCTCACAAGATTTTTTTTTTCTTTTTTCTTATATGCTCCTCTCCTTTCAAAGCTGAGGCTAGAGGGCCCCTTGAGCTCCGGGGCCCTGGTGCACTGCACCTCCTAGCCCTACGATAGCTACGCCACTGAGTACATGGGCAAAAGCTAGTAAAAAATAAACGTAGATTACTAAATAAGTATTCAGTAATCTACGTTTATTTTTTACTAGCATTTGCCCGCGACTTCATCCGCGTAAAGTTCGGTTTCCATACAAAATTTTAACCCCTTTGTTACACCCGTAGGGGGCAAATTTTCAAAAATCCTTTCTTAGCGGATGCCTACGTCATTACAACTATCTGTGCCAAATTTTAGCAACATCTGTTCAGTAGTTTCGGTTGTGCTTTGATAGATGAGTCAGTCAGGTTTGCCTTTTATATATTTAGACTAGGTGTTGCCCGCGACTTCATGCGCGCAAAAGGAAATCTCGATGGAACCGTACATTTTTCGGCAATAAAAAGTATGCCTATGTGCTTCCCCGTTGTCTATTCTATATCTGTCCTAAATTTCATCAAAATCATTCCAGTAGTTTCGGAGCCTATTCAATGCAAACAAACAAACATACAAACAAATAAACCTTCTCTCTGTATTATATTAGTAATAGATTAAATAAAACAATATTTACAATTAATATGATGTAGCCGAAGAGACTATTTGGTTAAACCACAAATGTCAGAAACTAGGTACTTATTTGAAATTGTATTTTTTTTGCTGTCAGATAGCCGAAGTTTCATGTATGTAGAGTGGGAATATTTGATATTGAATTTTATTGTGTATTTATGTATTGTATAAAATCAGTCGATAAAATTTAGCTTTGTGCTACGCGAACGAAGTTGCAGGCAAAAGCAAGTTTAGATTTTGTAACCGCTGAAAAATGCGAAATATATAAAATTATGAAATGTCGTCCTAGGAAGAAACGTCAATGTGTGTGATGTCATAAAGTGTACTGTGTAATGTGTTACATGTTGTAGTGTGCGTATTCCGCACTCCGCAGTACTTCGACTGCATATTATAATAATACTAGCTATCCCGGCAAACTTCGTACCGCCTTAGAATTAAATTTGTTGACGTACTGACTACTGACAGCAGCGCCACCTACCAGGTCCAATTGCAAATCTAAACCATTCTCGAATCAACCTGAAGACACACAAAATTTTTCATTACTTAATATCGGTACAGCCGTTTAGGAGTTCAGTGACTTAATTGAGCTTTTTTTTTAGATTTTTTTTTTACCCTTTAACTACTTACTAAAAAACTTAACTTTCTCGAATCGCAATGGCTAAATTTGGCACAAAATTAGGAATTAGACTTTTTATAATCGACCTAGACAGAAAATAGACATTTTGAAATATATTAAATTGTAATGAGATTTGAACCTAAACGCTACGCTTTGCTTTAGGCGGGCAAGATACCGCTAGGCTATGAAGCACATTACAATTTCATCGAAATTACGCTTTTATACATTATAGACACATCACTTTGACGTATTTCGCATGAAGTCCCCCGCAGTAACGGGGGCGGCACGTCCCCCACTCATCTCCTTCACCCCCTCGAATACTTCATAGTTGACTACTCACAGCGCCTTAAGCTATATATTATATGTTTTTGTCATCGTGCAAATATATCAATAGTTTCGACTCTTTTAATATGTCAGTCCGATTAGCAGTTTGGTATGCGTATGCATAATTTTTCCATTGTTCCAAAATTCGGAATGTGGTGGGTTATAATCCCGGTCAGATTAATATTTTTGTGATTATTTTTAATATTTTATATTTATCAGAACTTCAACCTAAGCTCGGTTACTCAGGTTTTTATTATATATATTAAATGGTTATCTATATACTTAATTTTTAGGGTTCCGTAATACTTAAGGAACCCTTATAGTTTCGCTCTGTCCGTCTGTCTGTCTGTCTGTCTGTCTGTCTGTCTGTCTGTCTGTCTGTCTGTCTGTCTGTCCGCGCCTCTAGCTCCTGTAATTATGAATATAAATTGATGAAATTTGGTGTAGTTATAGATTGTGTATAGATCACGGTTTCGGGATCATAAAAAAGTAATAATTTTATATTTTAGGGGTGGCTCTCCATACATGTGAAGTGGGGTTGAAAAATATTTTTTCACTCTACCCCATCGTGTGGGATATCGTAGAATAGGTCTTTTAAAATAAAGGCAAGGTTTCATACGTTACTTTTTTATAAAGTTGACCATTTTCGAGTAATCGGCCTCCAAAGTAGTTTGTAAGTTGGTCCCCCCTAGCATTTTTAAACTATAGGAGATAGAAACTTGCAAATTTCCATGCTGATAGATCATGCTAAAAACTCTTTAGGAAAACTATTTTGAACGAAATCGCATCATAATTTCAATTTCTAGAGCAATTATAGAAAAACAAATTAACATAAAGCAAATCAGAATACATAATGTGAAATGATTATTTAAAATAATGTTTCAAAATTGGTTGCATAATTAAAAAAAAAACTGAAATTAATAATTAATAAAAAAACAAATTAATAATAACTAAAACACGCTGTCGGGTTTGAACCTACATCAAGGACAAACACTGTGATTAACTGAGCTGCAGTGATTATATCGATCGTTGCGAATTTATATTTCTTTATCAGAATTAGAGCTAAGTTTTGAAACACATGTAAAATTTTAATTAATAATTAATTTTACGAATATGTGCCTCTTTTACCAATTATTACAATAATTTAATAACACTGGAAACACATTAATATTATGTATTATTAATAACTATAGTATTATTGTTTTTTATTATAATTTAATACCTACCTTTAATATTAAAATTTAAAAGCTTCAATTTGCTAGAACTTTACGAAAACTATATGGCGCTAGTCTCCTGTTTAAATCGTGGATTGTTTTTGAAAAATAATACTAGATGTCGCTGTGTTATTGGATTTAAATTCTGTATCACGCTATCGAAAATCTCGCTGATATGTACTTATAAGTAATAAGTATCCGCTTGTGTTTTTTTTTCTACATTGAGATAGGTGATATCGTAATAGACTAAAATATGCTTAAATGTTAAGTGATTAGCGAATATTAAAATTAGTAAAAACTCTTTAAAATATCATCGAAATCGAATAAAAATTAATCATAAAGAGCATCTGGTTACTATTCACTATATATTTTGATTATTAATCAACATTCAAAATAGTAAAGAAATAATATTACGTAATAATATTAATATTAATCATACGTTTATTCTATAGTGTACCATAGTGTATAGTAAACTTAATAGTGTACGGAACCCTCCTTAGACATGTCCTGACATGCTCTTGGTTAGGTTATTTTTCCTATCGAGTTATATTTCATGTGGATGGAAACTGCATTTAAGTATGTTACGTAGATAAAAGATCTAAACGACATTACTACGCGAAGGTACTATAATTACATGTCTACAATATAGGTACGTATAATAAAAAATACCGGAATTCGCAAGTGCTATTTAAATTAGGGGTCTCCTGAACTTGTAACTCGAGTGTATTAAATATAGTAAAATGGCATTGAGATTTCGGCCGAGAGCCTATATTTAAGATTTGGGACTATAATATGATCCGGGATCCGGAAGGCCGTGTAAAATTTTGAGCATTGAAAATAGAACTTTACCATAATACAATAGAGTTGAAAATCGAACACATGAGTGTCGAGTCAAATGTCAATGTCATATTATATGACAGCTCGACACTGGAAACTTCCATTTTCAACTCGGAATTTAGATCTTAGACTTTTAGAGCCACAACTCCACAGCGTTAGACTTTTAGAGCCTTAGACCTTTAGAGCCACAACTCTTTAACAATTTTTTTTCGGGCAATTGGCCCACCACACTTACCCACCACTGCAACTCCTGTGTACCCGGGATCGACAGTGGTAACCAACCACAATAAACACTTTGATATGATCTCAGGGGTGCCCGACGGACATGCTAAATCAGGCTTGGGACCCGCAACGAAGTTAATCAGAAGATTGTAGGACGAGTAGGAAGTTAGTTAGAACTCATTAACATGACACAAACGACGATGTACAATAATTATTGTATTGTATTGACGTCGTTTTTGGACGCGTCGCGCGTCGCAACGAAGTGTTGTGTCCTTGCTCTAACCCGTTTTTCGCTATCCGCGGGGATCTAAGTGCATGATACAACAACACGTATTATTATACTACAAAAACACTGCATCTTGAGTGTGTGAGTGTATGAAAAAACCATGAGCTTAGCCCCAATTTCAGCAGAGCATTAAAACGACGCATAACACCAGTGGCGTAACTATAGCATCTGAAGTTTATCAATGAAAATCGAAAGAACAAACGCTGATGCCTTCTGCCGTATGCCGTACCAATGTACCGTGACAAAAAAATTAAGCAACTAATATTATAATGGATGCGTTCTGAAAATTGACATCTTTTTTTTGAATGTGTTGAATCAATGTTTATTTTCAATTTTTACACGGTCTTTATTAATACCTCACATTGATTGATTTCAATATGTAGTTAAAAATATATATATAATTTTTATATGTGAGGTTATATTTTCTGAGCTCGCGTCCCCTTGGGCTGGGGCCCTCTCGGGTCGGGGGCCCATGGCATTTTGCCAGCCCAGGCCAACCTTTAGTTACGGTACTGCTTAACACTGAGCTAAGGTTTTCGATCTGTCTGTCCCGTTCTAATATTAAATGAGAGAGAGATCGAATATGGGTTTAGCGTTAAGCGCTTTTAAAAAAGTTGGTGAAAACGGGGCTTAGTTTAACCAATTTATTGCATAGTAATTACTAATAAGTCATTAATTTCATACTGATTTTTAGGGTTCCGTAATACTTAAGGAACCCTTATAGTTTCGCTCTGTCCGTCTGTCTGTCTGTCCGTCTGTCCGCGCCTCTAGCTCCTGTAATTATGAATATAAATTGATGAAATTTAGTTTCGGGATCATAAAAAAATAATAATTTTATATTTTAGGGGTGGCTCTCCATACATGTGAAGTGGGGATGAAAAATATTTTTTCACTCTACCCCATCGTGTGGGGTATCGTAGAATAGGTCTTTTAAAATAAAGGCAAGGTTTCATACTTTTTAGGGTTCCGTACCTCAAAAGGAAAAAACGGAACCCTTATAGGATCACTTTGTTGTCCGTCTGTCCGTCCGTCCGTCTGTCAAGACCCTTTTTCTCAGGAACGCGTGGAGGTATGAAGCTGAAATTTATATCAATTACTCAGGTCTACTGTCCCTTGAAGCTGTGAAAAAATCAAACTTCTAAGCCAACGCAATCAAAAGATACAGCCGTTTATGCCGCAAATTTTCGACACTTGCAAGGGAATCAAAACCTACAGGGTGCTTCCCGTGAACTCAGAATCTTGAAATTTGGTACGAAGCAACGTCTTATAGCATAGATAAAGGAAAAATTACGAAAACCATAAATTTTTAGTTACATCACATAATATATATTTTTTTTAATAATTTTAAACTTACTACCCATTTCCTCATAAACGCGTCATTTTGCAATAAAAATACCATAGTTATGACTCGATTGTCGTAATGAACGAACTTTGTAAACCTTGCAGGTTTGTACGGAACCCTCGGTGCGCGAGTCCGACTCGCACTTGGCCGGTTTTTTATAAAGTTGACCATTTTCTAGCAATCTGCCTCCAAAGTAGTTAGTAAGTTGGACCCCCCCTAGCATTTTTAAACTTTAGGAGATAGAAACTTGCAAATATCCATGCTGATAGATCATGCTAAAAACTCTTTAGGATAATTATTGTGAACCAAATCGGACAGTAACTTTTGGAGTAATTAAACAAAAGCATATTACGCGTTTATAGTTACGGAACCCTCCTTAGACATGTCCTGACATGCTCTTGGTTAGGTTTTTTTATACAACGCCAATAATCAGAAAAATTCTGCTGTTATTTTAATAATGGTTTTTTTTTTAATCGAAGAGAACGAATCTCGTCATAATCTCAAGTGTTTATAATTATGTTTTATTATAATTGTTGTAAATAATATTATAATCGTTTCTTTTATAACGACGCCTATGTATTACTTATTTATACAACTGCTTTTATTAATTACTTATTATTACACGTCGGCGGTTATGAAAAGAACAATAATTATAATATTTTAAGCGCGACAATAGAAGAGGTTTCATCGTAGCTGCCAATAAAATTACAGTAATAATTTAATTACTAACTTAGTAGTAATTATTACTAATTATGTGATTACTAATTCATACCATACTTTCATAGTTTCATTGCTAGAGCCGCTCGACGTAGAGTATTTAACCGACTTCCAAAAAAAGGAGGCGGTTATACGTTCGGCTGTATATATATATATTTTTTTTGTATGTTCGCGGATAACTCCGCCGTCTGTTGGCCGATTTTCAAAATTCTTTTTTTGATGTAAAAGGTATAATCCGAAGTTGGTCCCATTTTCAGAAAATTGGTGACCTGATGATGGGATCCATGAGGAAACGAGGGAACTCCTCAAAATTTATATGGACACATATGGTGATTTCGACTTTTTCTGAAGTAGTCCAAGCATATGCTACCAAAAAGTAAGATTTTGCTCCAAGGTATACCCTGGATCCAAAAGTAAAAAACAGAACTCCTGACTCCTTATAGATACATGTTTGGGGATTTTGGCGTTGTTTAAAGAACTGCAAGCATATACTACTTTGTCAATTAGAGTAATCATCATCATCACCACCACTATCATAGCATACATCATCACATTATGATGATAAAGAAGGTACTTCTCATAGTATTTTACATTAACACGGAGATCTTTGAACATAACTCTGCCGTTTATGGACCTATTTGCAAAATTCTTTTGTTGTTGTAAAGGGTTTAATTCGAAATTGGTCCTTTAGTCACTAAAGTGGAAACATGATGCGATCCATGAGGAATCGAGGGAACTCCTCGAAATTTATATCGACACATAGTGATTTTGACTTTTACTGAAGTAACACAAGCATATGCTACCAAAGAATAAGATGCTGTACCAAGGTGTACCCTAGATCCAAAAGCACTGAACAGAACTCCTCAGTCTTTAAAGATATGCGTTAGGAAATTTCGGAATTGTTTAAAGAACTGCAAGCATATGCCACTTTATAACTTACAGTAATCATCATCATCATTTTAATAACAATACCTAATGGAAGCTTGGCGCGTATTCAGTTATACATTCGATCGTTTGTTTAAGACGTTTTTAAGACGTATTAATAATAACTTAACAAGATATATCACTAAAAAGGGTGAAATTATAATTTTTAAACAAAAAATTAAACCGACTTCCTAAGTAAAAATACACAAAAAAGTATGAAATAAAACTTATTTTATAAATAATTCCCCTTTTAAATTTGTCTATTTCTCACTTATAATACCACAAGAGCTTCAAAATTATCGGGTATTTCCCGATAGGTTCGTTGCAAACAAATTTATTTGTTTGTAGGGAACCTTGAGGGAAATGCCAGATAATTTTGAAGCTCGTGTGGTATTCGGGGGATTATTTTTCCGTCCCAAATGTGGTGCAATTCTATTGGTCGATATTTGGGTCGGAAAAATAATCTACTTAATCTTCTTAATTTTGAAGTCGGTACCAGCAAATATGAACGTGAGTAATTCTATAAAATATTGTAGGACATCGTTTGGGCTGGTAGCGACTTCAAAATTAAGAAGATTAAGTAGAGAAATAGACACATTTAAAAGGGGAATTATTTATAAAATAAGTTTTATTTCATACTTTTTTGTGTATTTTTACTTAGGAAGTCGGTTTAATTTTTTGATTTCCACGGTCATCTTTTGCATTAAAAGTACATAAGTAAATAGTTTAATAAAATATTTCAGATTCGTATTTTTTTGCATTTAATCATAATCAATAAATAAACCTATATGGATCTAGGTATAAATCCAAACACATTGTTTTATAAATTATTATTATTAAATTTATTGTTTTTGGGAAGTAAAATAAGTTACATACAATTTTATGTATCGAAAAACGGTAAAACACAATCATATTTCACCTAGTAGGTACCTACACATAATCACATCAAGTCATAATTACTCACACCCGATCATTTTTAGGTTAACAAATATACATTTTAATTATCCTAAAAATGATTAATCGTGAGTCGATCCAACTTTAAGAGAGGAACGAACCCACCAGGTTTTTATTATCTATAATCTAACCAGAAGTGGCCCACGACTTCGTGCTCGCAAAAGTTATTCTCGCGGAAACCGTTCATTATTCCGCGATAAAAGTAGCATAATATGTCCTTCCCGTAGTCTACTCTATATCTATGCCAAATTTAATAAACATCGTCCAGTAATTTCGGCGCCTATTCAATACAAACAAACAAACTTTTCCTCATATATATTATGATATAATATATTTCCTCAGATAATAATTATGATACAATATCGATGCTCATAATAATGCGAGTTGTGTACTAGTGTTAACATTATTCTGTACCTACTGGTAGTCCCGTAATCGTCGGCTTAAAAAACCCTAACCAATTTATGAAAATAATTACAGTTTACAAGGGCCTACACACAGACAGATGGACAGAGTGAAACTATAAGGGTTCCTTAAAAATATTTAGCTTTTTACATGTTCTGCTTTAGATGAATTATTCAAAATCTAGTCCACGCTAAGTGTCCTAAATGAGCCGGGCATTCCTAAGTATTCTTCATTGAACTTGCAAGAGCTTCGCTTCGTTTCATCAGCCGTCACCTTCTCTATGTCCTGTATGATTTTCTTACCGTCTTCTGATTGCAAAGCATCTTTCCATTGATCTAGACAAAACATGGCTAAATTTAGTTAACAATACGAGAAAAATATTTACGAAAATATTTTAAATTACATTTGATGCATATTATCTATTTATTTAAAACAAATGGATTTCCCTGAGTTTTGTGAGTCATTGATAATTTTAGTTCTACCTAGATTATTATTTAAAAATAGATTATTTAAAAAGTAATATATTAAATATTATTTTAATATATTACTATTATTTATATATATTGTTTCGGCATCGAAACTCCCCCGGGGCAGGACAACCCGAATGAGTACGAAATAGTCAAATCTTAATTCTCAATGTCTATTCCGTGCTATTATATGCTACATTTAAAAAAGAAGTAAAATTAAAGAGAGGAAATTTTGTGTTTCGTGAATTATCGGTTTTGTTCGGCTATTCCTGTACTCATTCTGATTGCCCGCCCCGGGAGAATTTCGATGCTGAAAACGGTATTAAATCTCAAATTTGTACATTTATTATAGTCTGTAACAGAACCACTTGTAGGAAGTGCATTTGTTGCAGTTTTAATCAAACGACATTACCTAGCAGATTGCAGATTACTTACAAGTCCCATAGATTTTCAGCGCGATCGGTCACTCGACACTTTCAGACACACTTCACAGACAATCCACCGACTCTTGTGATGAAAGTCGGTGGATTACTTTGCTACCATTTCCTGTCATATTAATATTATGTTTGTATACAGTATAATATAAGTTTATGTAAAGTATACCTGATATTTCTGCGCATGTAAGACCATTGCCCCCATATTCTTTGGGCAAAATGTCTTTGGAAATGTCTGCATACAAATCATCGTAGGTTCGATAGACGTTGATTCTTCCCGACAACTTTTCACTTAAGCTCGACTTTACGAGGACTAATACTTTGTCCACAAAACTTGGTACATTGATCATGTGTATGCCTTTAACTTTCAAACCGTATGCTTTCTGAAAAAAAAAAAGGTAGTAATATTACTATAGAGTAACTGGAATCGACAGGTGTGTAGTAGTGTTGTGTATTGTGTGTAGTGCTTACAATTCCAACATCAGGTTACCACTTTGATATCAAGATATGTACAGCCGAACTGCCAAACATGAAACATATAACTGCCTCCTTTTTTGGAAGTCGGTTAAAATAGGTGGAATTGTAAACTCGAGCTGCTCTATTATTGTGTGCAACTTTGATTTTGTAAAATTATGTACTATGTTGTCTACAAATGATTTTTTTAAGCTTTTAGTTTAATCATGATCATTATATTTGTAATATTTCCATGCCCTAGAGACAGAAATTGTGTCCCATATTTTTACCCGACTTGTTTAGTAACATGTTTGTATCACCAATTTCTTGGAAAATAAATAATTCTATTCTACCTACTCTATACTATTAAAGCGCGACCTGTTATTGCCTCATTTTGATTATAATTATGTGCGAAATGAGAAACAATCCTAGTATTGTAAAATCTAATCACTTGTTTGTATGCGGAATGAGGATCTTCCTTAAAAATATAATGCAAATGTTAAAATGTAAGCAAAAAAATTTTAATACCTAGTATTTATTCTACATCAACAAGAAATAAGATGTATATTTAGTTATTTTGTACCTAATTATAATTTTAAACTGCATTGAAATCAGAATTATTTAAAATAATTATTATCATTAACAAACCATCAAGGGTGTCGAATAAGCGAACGTTACTCATTGCAAAAAACTGCGTCCAAGTATTTTATTTCCATTTTAAATTAGATCTGTACCCTAATTCTCGTAATTAGCTTACAATTTCATTTTACTTATAATCTATTTAACTTACTAATATTATAGTAAATGTGAAAGATTGTGAGGATGGATGAATGGTACTATAGTTTAGGCTCTGAATTGAAATCATAGGTTATTTTACGAAAAAATATAGTGTTCCTTCGGAATACTGTACTTACGCGGGCTGAGCCGCGGGCAACAGCTAGTTAATTTATAAATTAATCGTCTTGATATCATAAAATATATTTTTTAAGTTTTGACCAAACGAAACGAGTTTGACGTTTATTATGAGTATATCAGCTGCCAAATGGGAATAAGTCCAAATGAGAAGGAGCCGTTTTAACATATCGGGATTCGGGACTGTATAGTAACAATATCTTCATATTTGTAGGATTTAACTAGCAGAATCGACCTTCTGGGTCGAATTGCTTGGTCACTAATAAGCTGAAACCATTTTGTATGTTTGTTTGTTTATTTGCTTTGAATAGGCTCCAAAACTGCTAATATTATAAAGACGAAAGATTTGTTTGTCTATTCGATTTCAATAGGCTCCGAAACTGCAACACCGATTTTGACAAAATTAAGCACAGATATAGAGTAGACTACGGGGATTGACATACGTTTTTTTTTATCGCGATACAAGGTAAGACCTATGAGCACTTACCGAACCAAGAAGCTCAATTTTCTTTATCAGCATGGGGTTCATTTTCAACAAGTAGCTCATTGGGAAGTTACTGTAGTCTACAATACATCTGGTTCCAAAATGATGATCGGCGGTCTGAGTGTAGTCTAGTTCCTGAAAAAAAGAAGTGTAATTAAGTCCTCCTACTCACGAGAGTTTTTTTTGTGGCCACGATGGAAAAAAAGCTGCACTGTAAATAGAACTCAGCGCTAGTACAATAGAGATGAAAATCGAAGTATAAAATGTCAGATTTGACAACTCTACACGATTTTCAGCTCTATTGGATTAGCGCACAGTTCTATTTACACTACTGGGCATGCATCGAATGCATCTTGACTAGCCTCTAGACCGTCGGGCCGAAAAATGGCCGAAATGAGCTGGCGTCGGGCCATCGCGGGCCAATTTGGCGAATCACGGGCGCGACTCCCGCCTTGTAGTTTTTCAAGATTATATTGATAAATTGTAACTTAAACCTATATATATTATACATATTTAGAAACTAGATTAAATTGCCTACGTGATGACGGAATTATAATTTTAAAATAACTAACTAAATAAAAGGAATCTTGATGCAAAAAATACACGAGTTCTTTTTTTTTCAAACTTATTTATTTCAGACCCCAAATAATGCCATATTTATGTGTTAATATTGTAAAATTTGCTTTATTTACATAGGTGGATACTTTAGAAATTTAATTTCAATACAAAACATCTTGTACTATTACTACGATTGGATCTCAGAGATATAACACAAATTACAGTTTTTATGAAAAACAGGACATGGTTTGTTGCTCAATAAACTGTAGCTGGGACATATTTATTCACATGTTTTTGTATTTTTAAATAGTTCAATATATTTTAAATCAATTTTGTGCCACTTTTGTTTGTTTTCAATGCACAATGAGGGAATAAAAACCCTCGGAAAAAAGGCTTTTTTGACGGGACTGTCTTACAAAAACAATCATTGTAAGTAATGTACTTAATTCTATCATTAATTAATGACATTCCTAGGCACTAGAATACATACTATTTCTAATAAAGTGTTCAATTTACATTCCTATTTGAAATTATTGAAATTTGAAATTTTTTTCATACTAACCGAAAGCTGTCAAGTACTCAGTGTCGCGTGCCGGGTGCCGGCACGACGGTATGTCGCAGAAATTTTTAAAATTCCCTCTAAAATTTTTATTAAATCTATACGCAAATGCCCAATATCTCCTTCTTTTTTATTTATGTCCAGCGTGGTGTGGCAAAAAAATTGTAAAAATTGTAGGGTTTTAAATGAAAGAAAAAAATATAACTACTACCCGCAAAGGCGGCACCCGGCCCCTGACACTTCTTGCCCTAGCTCTCAAAGGCGGCACCCGGCGCCTGACACCCAGGAGGCTAGAGAGTCAAGATGCATTCGATAATTTCAACGGCGAACTTCGAAATCAAAAATATGTGCAAAAATGTACGGGATTTGACACAAGTCATCGCTAAGTGACATGTCGCTTGCGATGCCTTAATAATAATAATATGTCAAATCACATACATTTTGTTTTTGAACTTCGCCGTCGAAATTATCGAATGCATCTTGTTGTCAGGCCATGATTTTTCTGCCGCGACTACAAAAAAACGCTTGTGAAAAATAATGACCGAAGTAAAACAATTCACACCGAAGCGAAACGATACGCAAAATGGTACTGTATTTTTAAGATAGCTATTCAAAATTGTACTTTATTCATTGCACAATAAGATACGCTTTTCATTGTGAGAGTTCGAATGTTAAAGTGGCAGCTCGCTGCATAGCGCATGAGCAGTATATGACTGATGTAATATGAAATCTGTAACTTTTTGTGTAGTGCATAAAGTTCAATTTTGACTGGCTATCTTAGAAATGCAGCGTCGCGTATCGTTGTGGTGTGAACAGGGCCCCGATTCTCGTACCTCGAATATCGGTTCGATTGTCAGCCTGTCCTGCTCGCGCGCGCATTATTTGACGCCTGTGTGAATGAGACAGCGCGAGAATCGAACCGAGGTTCGAGGCACGAGAATTGGGGCCCTGAACCTAAGGGTTGAGTCACACCGAAATGGCAGCGGAGCTGCCAGTAGTATAACTGTTATATCATCATCTGCTAAACTGTGCTTTATAGTACCTAATGAAGATAAAGTTTGAAATTATATGACAATTATGCTCCGCTGCCGGTCCGGTGTGTTCAGCCCTTAAGGTTGCTTGTGTTTCCTAGCTATCTAATGGTCGTAAGTCTTTAAACAATGTTTGCAGTGCTTACTATGAAGACGTCCTAGATATTATTATTAATTTAGTTATAAATAAACTACAAACTCACCTTATGCTATATTATAATAAAACGAAATATTATAAAAAGACTAAACGCTTGAACAAAAATGGTGAAAGGGCAAGCTTTGCCATCGCTAAAAGTCGACCTATAATTATTTATATAGTAGTTGCTGGTATTTTATGACACGCGTTGGCGAAGCTAAATGGGTAGGTAGTAAAGACAATATTCAAAAAGGTTGTTTCACGAATAATAAAGATAAGAAAACTTTTAATACGTCTGTTTACGATAAACTAATGACTATTCTATCAATGTTTTATAGAAGAAATATACAAGCATGTCGTTTCGTACAACAAATTTTTATATATTCTACGAAAATATATTGTTGATTTAACTATAACTTATTAAAACTTAGGCCTTTTCATCCGATAATGGATGATTTATACAGTATTCTCCGAGCGAAGTAACCACTCTTGAAATACTGTAGTGCCTGGGACAGTTGGTTTTTAAATGTCGTGTGTTTGCTTGAGCACATACGGCATTCTCACAACACAGTCAGCCTAGTCCAGAGGAATGACTGGTCAACTGGGGCCAACTATGTGCGGGTTCCCTCACGATATTTTCCTTCACCGTTAGAGCGTCCGTATAATGTATTTGAGATCTGAAAAAGTCTCAACCTGGGATTTGAACCTGCACTCTCTCGAGTGCGAACCAAACGGTATACCCACTAGGCCACGGAGCTCTTTTTATTTATATATAACTTATTATTACTGTTTTATATCACCATAATATTTTAATACTAAAGAGGTATATAATAAATTACATTTTTATAATTTAAAATGCCTACTAAACAAAAGCTCGTTTCCCTGCCTAAATAGTAAGTGTTGAACATCTTAATTTTCTTATTATTACTTATATTTTCTTTACTAACAATTATGTTCTTACCTTGAAGTAAACTATAAATAACTTTACGGCCCAAGCTGTCAAGACACTAATTATTATAATTATTATTTTGCGGTTTTCACATTATGTTTAACTTTAATTAAATGTTAAACCGGTAAACTATGTATCTACAGTAAGGTTGTATAAATTAAAATGTTTAATATAAAATTATAATTATTTTCAAATTATTTATTTTATCTTCGTGTAATACGGTCGAACAAAATAATATTTATTAAATTATTTTATTTGTTAAATGGTTTCAGTTCCGACTTCTCACGAGTAGCAATAAAAACATCGTACAACCTTTTCAGAAATATTGTTTTAAAATTTTAGTGCACATAATACACAATATCTCAGAGGTAAAAAAATACTATGAGATTCTACGATACATAATATTTTAATACAGAAAAATGATTTGCAGTTTCAATATCTCGCTAAAACTCGAGAACGGCTGGACTGATTTGCGTGATTTTAATCTTGTAATAATTGTGGAAGTTGAGTGAAGGTTTAACCAGTTTTAATGTTGCCAGTAAAGTAATCAAAATAATTATTATAGTTAAAATTTTCCATACATATGATGGGGATTTACATACATACATACATATAATCACGCCTGTTTCCCGTAGGGGTAGGCAGAGACCACTTCTTTCCACTTGCTACGATCCTTACATACTTGTTTTATTTCATTCACTTTCATTATTCCCTTCATACATGCTCTTCGGTTTAGGGTACTACTCCTACTCTTGACCTGGCCTTTTTTCAAAACGTCCCCGATTTGGTCTTGGAACGTCCGCCTAGGTCTACCCCTTCCAACACTTCCATTCACACTCGCATTATACACTTTTTTCTTCAATCGTTCTTCATTCATTCTCTCAACATGGCCAAACCATCTCAGCATACCTTTCTCAATTTTTGTCACTACATCTTCTTTGGGATGGGGATTTACACGGACTAATAAAAGCCGTGCGCACGGTTTGGCGCACCACAGAAATCAACCGCCTGGGTCAATTTTTGGTTGATTTCTGGCAATTTAACGAGGACGCAAGCGACTAAATTGCCATTGAATAGGTTGCATGTGTAGTTTTTGGTATCAAAATTGGAGATGTAGGTTGTAAATGTTGGTGCAGGTTGTAGATATAGTACCTAATAGTTATTTATATAATCCAGTCCACAGTTGATACATAACAATGTATGTCAGCTAGTATTATTATTATAACGGTGACAAACACCAGTTTGTGAAATACATATACAATTTCCTCGACTGTACATTGCACTTTGTGTAAGAAAACTTTACTACTTACCATTAAGATATACCTCAACATTAACAAAAATGGGACGTCATCTAGATCTGACGTCAAAAATCTCATCAGATGTATTCTAGTATTGTCTTTAGGGTTCAGCTTTGGTAGTATAAGGTATTGCCTAAAATATAAAATGAGCAATGAAAACTAATATGGCCAACAAACAACTATTTTGACGTATTCTATTATAATTTCTGCATCAAAAATAATTTACATAACATGGACACATTGTCAAATAAAAATACAAGACAAAATAAAAAAAATTAGGGGTTCGCAAACTTTGTATCAAAAAAAAAAAATCGTCAGTTCGCCATTATCGTGAATAACAAATCTATTAAAACTTTAAAACTGTACTGTACGGATAGTTAACTAGTTGACAATTATGCATGTTGACTAGTTGACTTATGTCTGTATCCGATCAATTGAAACATTGCTTAATATTTTCGAATGACACGTACTTTGGATTGTTTGTATCAGAGACCATTAGGAGGAGGAGGAGACATATTATATCGTTCCTTATTCTCCTTAAGACAGATGCACAAATGGTAATGGCAACTAACAGCAGTTAGTCACATTTCAAATTTTTATACGTATTCATTGTTTTTGTTGAAGCTTTCCCTATACAAATTACATTTGTATAGCTATCAATTTAAATAAGCTAACAGCAGTTAGTCACATTTCAAATTTTTATACGTATTCATTGTTTTTGTTGAAGCTTTCCCTATACAAATTACATTTGTATAGCTATCAATTTAAGATGTCACTTATTTAAATTGCAAGTTGTAATTCGTACACCAAAATTACAAGTAAAGTACAAAAAAGTATTGAATTTTGACAACTTCAGTGTTTCTTCCATGTATATTTTTCTCCCAAGATTCAAAATTTGGCATAATATGACTAACGCTATTAGGAATCTCCTTCTTCTCCAATATCATCTGTCACGAGGAGAATTATAAGTAACGATATGCATATATGACTCCTCCTCCTGCTAATCGGCAGGTATCTATGCTATTTATAGTTATGTTTGAATAACTAAGAATTTTTTTTTGACACATTTACTACTTCGGTCAATAGATGTCGTCCTTAGAAAGGCAAACTCGCACTGTGGCTTTAGTGAGACGAATCTACTCTTGTTCTCGTCATATCGTGTACTATGAACTGTCCAAGAATACTTAACTAAATACTTAATAATTATTGCCAATAAAAATTACGAGATACTTTACACTTTGGTCCGCAATAATGCGAATTCGTCAATACTTCTATTTAGACATAGTTCAGCAGACAGACTTCTGGTTGTGCAGTATTTATCAACTCTCGCTTTAGTTGCTTCAATGGATCCTTTTGCTACAAAATACATGCGTTCGATGATGTTATCAGCTGGAACAATATTCAACAGATTAAAATTTATAGTATGAATTCACCAATTTTTTTTTCTAAAAACTCTCTACAGTATCACAATGATTTCACGGCAATATCGTGTGATGTACTAAATATGTTTAGAAGTTTTACTGGACATCTTCCATTGAAGAATTGTGAATTCTTAATGCGAAAGGTAGAGTTCCTGAATTGTGAAATATATTGTGAAGTTACTGAATATGTTCATCGTAATAATTATGTTTATGGAGTTTGTTCAGTACGAATTCATTAGAGAAGAATTGTTTAAGTTTTTTCAACTTAATATGTATGATGTAGGTTTTGTTAGTTTTGTCGCTGTCAAGTTTTATATGATTGCTGCACACTGACTTTAAGACTTAAGTTACATATTTTGTTAATAATTGTTTAAAATTAAGAGCTCAATAGAATGTTTATGTAGTTTTTTTAATCATGTTACAATGAGGTTAACATAGCCCAAAGATTTTAAGCCTCTTTAAAATAAGAGAAAAAAAAGACAATATCGTGGCTTCAAGACATATAAAGTTACAACAAAGAAAACTGTAGTTAAAATTTATAAAAATATTGGTTGCACTTATTTAATTATTTTTGATTTTTCTTATCACCCCGCTATTTATTATTCCTTATACGTAATTTACATTTCCTCTCTTACAGGGTTTGCCTGGAAGAGATCGTTCATAGCGATAAGGCCGTCCTTGGCCATATTGAGGGTATAAGTTTAGTCTTAACTCTTAACCAATTTATTGTACCTACTTTAAAATGAGCAATAAAGTGTTTATTTCTTTGAGTATCCAACCATATACTTATATATACGACTATATGTTACTTTTATGTAGATATTCATAAACACAATTTCTTACACAAATATTCGGAGGCCTCAACCAAATGGCTCTCCTTTTTCATCCAATCTTTTATAACCAAGACGTCATTTCGAATTTTCTCCTTATCAGTTAAATCGTACTGTTGATGTAATAAGTTCAAGTCCTCCTCTGACGCGCACAGTACTGGGCTTTTCAATACATTTTCTGTCATCTGAAACAATGATGGAAATAATTGTCCGGTCAAAAATAATAATTAAAAAAAAAGAAATCGTAAGACAGGGCTATTACACACTAAGCGCTTTATTAACGCACGTTTTGGATAGCAATAGCTCTTTGTATACTTTTTCCTTTTCTGTTAGTGTTGAGCCATGAGATACACAATATTTTACGCGAGTTTTATCGCGTTTTTTTAGAACTAAAAGGTCTAAGAAATATTCGTTTTTCCTATAGCTAAAGTATGTTAGGAAAGCCTACACCAGTAATTCTAAAATACATTATTTGAAGCGTACTATGAAACATCAACGTTTAAAAAAGTTACTCTCACAGTACCTTATAATAATTCTCATAATTGACAAGCAATTCTTATTAAATACTAAATGTTGCCAGTGACTTCGTGCGCGCGAAAGTTAATTTCACAGAAACCGTACATTTTTCCGCGATAAAAAGTAGCCTATGTCCTTCCCCGTAGTCTACTCTAGATATGTGCTAAATTTCATCAACATCGGTCTAGTAGTTTCGGAGCCTATTCAATGCAAACAAACAAACAAACTTTTCCTCTTTATTATATTAAATATATACCTAGTTAAGATACCATACATTTAACGCATTTCTGTTATAAACTTATTCAACTTATTCAAAAGTTTATGTTTCATAGTACCTTACACATAATGTGGCCATTAAGCGTCTAATGTGTATCGACTTTGAGTCTTAAAACGCATGTTAGCAAAACGGGCGTTTAAAGCTCCCAAGTCCCAATGTGCACGAGCAGCTAAACCGCAAATTGTTTAATAAGGAAAATTCAAATCTAAGGAAATTGGTTTGGAGGTTGTTGGGTCAAAGAATTTTCTGCAAATTGGTTAATTTCTGAATACTGTAATGAAATAGTAGGGTCAAGCTGGTTTGTGTCTCGGGTTGGGGATTAAAAAAATTAAGATCCCTAAAAAATAAAAATATTATTGTATTGTACCGTGTAACTTCTGCTTATAGTACTACCAACGACTTTATACCTATCGATAATACGGTATATACTATTAAGTGAATTACATACATCTTTTCATTTTTAACTTACAAACAAGACATAAAAATGTAGGTAAGTATGCTTTGGAAAGGTTACCTAATTTTTATTTTCAATGTTAAAATTACTACGGTTAAAATAAATCTATATTTTAGTTGACACAATATTAACTTTTTATATGAACTTAAATTTTAAAAAATATATTATATTTTCAAAATATCATAAAATAATCAGACCTGGCACTGAAAATAGATTTCTAAGAATTTACGCGCCTTTACAAAAGTTATTCACGGAAATTATTATCAAAAACTATTTGTAAAATAAGATATCTTACTTTAAATCTCAGTGTCGGCACGACTATTTAAATGTAAAATAAAATCCTCACTCAACTTAATAACCACTTTGTGTGATCCTCCGATACTGACTGAAATGGTATAAACTTGTTTTGTTACTTATAAAAATATTCAACATGTTAATATTGTGTACGTTTCCTTATAAAATGTAGAGTATAGGAGGCCATTATATAATAATTATACTCACGTGAGTATTATGTATAATATTATAATGTGAACTATAGCTAACCCGACAGACGTTGTCCTGTCTTGACTATGAACTGGAATGAATAAACAACTACCTACATCAACGTCTACAACTACATCTACACCTACCTACCTACCCACATACACATACTAGGGTGAACGTACCAATTATCAGCACTTTAAGAGATAGTTCAAATTTAACCCCGATTATTACAGAGGAAAATACTTTTTTACCCACAATGATGAGTTTTCTGGGTCCATTATTTAATAAATGACTGATTTTTATTTCATAATATAGTTTACCTTCATCCACATTTTATAAAAATAATAATAACTAAAAAATTACCCTGTTGCCAATTATTAGCCCCCTCGTCACCAATTATCAGCACTGGGGTACCAAATTATCAGCCCTGTGATAGTAGTGATGAAATTCGGTAGTTAATTCTACTAATATTATAAATGTGAGTGTTTATGAGGATGGATGGATACCTGTATGGATGGATGGATATTTGTTACTCTTTCACGCAAAAAATACTGAACGGATTTCGATGAAATTTAGTATGGTAGTAGTTTAAGCTCTGGATTAAAACAAAGGATAAAAAGCACAGTTTGTTCCCATGGGGTACTGTATTTACGCGAGGGGAGCCGCGGGCAACATTATGAAATAAAATAATGATGAGAGAATAATCTCTTTTTATACCTTGCCTGATAATCAGTTTCATAAAAATTTGTCTTTAAAAAATATCACATTAATTCTTATTAATTAGTCAAGTCTTTCTCATTAACTTTAGTATATAGTTATTCGAAGTTTAAGTGTAGTATTTTTAATTTATTTTTTTATTCCACTAATATACTTAAGTCTTAATGAAGCATTAAAATAAATTAGTAAATGACTATGGTTAAATTACTATTGAGTTATAGTTTATAGTACAGGAAACTGGAGAAACTTGATCCCCACTTTTGTATTTTCCCCTTATTTTATATATAATATGGATAATTCAAAGCGGCCAAGTGCGAGTCGGACTCGCCCGTGAAGGATTCCGTAGCAGCAAGTAACATAACATAAAAGTTCTTGTAGAGAGTTGATTGAATGAAAGGTAAATTGCAGTTTACGATTTATGACGTATTAAAAAAACTTCTTACTAGATCTCGTTCAAACCAATTTTCGGTGGAAGTTTGCATACTAATGTACATCATATATTTTTTTTACTATTATCATTCTCTTATTTTAGAAGTTACAGGGGGGGGGGGGGGGGGGGACACACATTTTATCACTTTGGAAGTGTCTCGCGCAAACTATTCAGTTTAGGAAAAAATAACCTAACCTAACCAAGAGCATGTCAGGACATGTCTAAGGAGGGTTCCGTAACTATAAACGCGTAATATGCTTTTTTTTAATTACTCCAAAAGTAACTGTCCGATTTGGTTCACAATAATTTTCCTAAAGAGTTTTTAGCATGGTCTATCAGCATGGAAATTTTCAAGTTTCTATCTCCTATAGTTTAAAAATGCTAGGGGGGGACCAACTTACAAACTTCTTTGGAAGCCGATTACTCGAAAATTGTCAACTTTACAAAGAAGTAACGTATGAAACCTTGCCTTTATTTTAAAAGACCTATTCTACGATACCCCACACGATGTGGTAGAGTAAAAAAATATTTTTCATCCCCACTTCACATGTATGGAGAGCCACCCCTAAAATATAAAATGATTATTTTTTTATGATCCCAAAATTGTGATCTATACCCAATCTATAACATCACCAAATTTCATCAATTTATATTCATAATCACAGGAGCTAGAGGCGCGGACAGACAGACAGACAGACAGACAGACAGACAGACAGACAGACGGACAGACAGACAGACAGACAGACAGACATACAGACAGACAGACAGACGGACGGAGCGAAACTATAAGGGTTCCTTAAGTATTACGGAACCCTAAAAATGATATTAGAAACCTAAATTTTTAAAGACCTATCCATAAATACCCCACACGTGAAAAAAATTTTGAGTTTCAATACTAAGTATGGGGATCCCCCAAAATTATTGTTTTTTTTTCTATTTTTGTGTGAAAATCTTAATGCGGTTCATAGAATACATCTACCAAATTTCAACAATACTATAGTTCTTATAGTTTCGGAAAAAAGTGGCTGTGACATACCGACGGACATACAGACAAACAGACAGACATGAATCCATAAGGGTTCCGTTTTTTTCCATTTGGCTACGGAACCCTAATAAGTGGTACTGAAAGACGTGTAGTTTATCTTGGTTAAAGAATTTGCAACAACTAACCGAATATCAGTCAAAATAAGTACTCATTTACCTGCTAAAACTGAAGACACGAACCTATTTGTTTTTTTACTTAAGGCTGTGCTAGTCGGTTTTATCTCCATACAAAGGACCCAAATTTTTGTGTAATATCGATTTTTATTACACTTATCTAGGTCGGTATGTGCTTATATTTCTAAAATTTTAATAGCCTCCAAACATCGGATTTTTAGCGCAACTTTGACTGTAAATAAAAAAAAAAAACAAACGAAGAATGAAAATAAAAAACAAGCACATACCGACACAGTTTTATTATTCCGAAATTGAGATAACTTTACTTCAGACATAAATATTATATAGGTAAGTTTGTTCATAAAACACCAACAGCTGAGTGTTGATTTGCGTAATCTGAGGACACCTTTTCTAAAATACTTTACAAAGCAATATAAATGTGTGCATTATACCGTCTCATATAAGTATAGATAACTATTTTATGGCTATATCTTTTTTTCGCCGATATTATGTGAAATAACAAGCATTTTCCCCACGCGCCGCACTGAGTTCGAACCGTTGACTAGCGCACTCTTAAGTCCCCATATAAAGGAAACTTAAGCTTAAACTCTATAAAAAATACTATGCAACTTAAAAGAGTATAAACGTTGATATAACATTCATTTGTTCCATAGTAGACCACTAGTGCTGATAAATTGGAATTTACAAAATATTGGACCCAGATGTCAGCACCATATGTTTTATCTTTAATTTTGCTATAACTTTAACTCTCTTTTACTAGATAAGCCTCATAAAACATTTCAGTTATGAGACAGACCAAAAGTTTGAGTAAAAAATATGGACAAGGTCAAAAATTGCATAATATGAAAATACCTGAGCTTACAGTCGATTACAAGGAATCTGCCAAAAAAATTCAAACTGTAGGACACCAACACTCATTTACTTATATGTCGCTGTTTTTAAGTCGAAAAGTGTGGTGTCGCCGGCAGTAGATTCCAGAAACATTATATTTTTGTTTTTATTAAGTGGAAACAAATATTAATAAGTGAGAAGCTTATAATTCTACTATTTGTTCGGGGTACTGATAATTTGGTACAGTGCTAGCAATTGGGTGAATCACCCTACCTACGTTTTACACCCACTACCTTACTACACTTACTAGATATAACTATTTTAGACTCCAACTAAACAGATAAAGTGAAGGTCAAGTGATTTTGGCCCCAAATTTACGCTACGATGCACGATGGAACGAACAATAAAATATTTTATTCCAAGAACAACGTCTGTCCCGCCAGCTAGTTTTGACATTGAAAATGTCTTATCGTTCACTCCAGTATAGGCCCCGATTTCAAGAAAAAGTATGATCCGCTTATATCTCGGAGAGTAATTGTGAAGACATGATATTCAAAAAAGCTCAAAAGACGTGTTTTCACGATAGCTATATTAGGCGCAAAAAGAAATTATTCGAAAAAGTAAAAAACGAGAAACGTTATGGCCCAAATAGTAAAAAAAAGGATTTTCGATTTTGGCGCTCGATATTTTGGAAACGAAGAATGATATCAAAAATTTGAGAAAATTTAATCTGGACAGTTTAGTCAGCTACAATATGAGCCAAAAACAAATACGATTAGTTTCAGGCTTTGCCTTTATAGCTTAACCTTAAAAAATAATTAAATATAATATTATACTTTAAACGAGACTATCTAGTATAGCTAATCTAGACTAGCCTCCAAAATTACATTCGTGATCATCATCATCGCTTTAATATTATATTTAACGCTTAGTACTACAATGGTTAATAATAATTAGATATTTAATAATAAAGTATCTAATGATTATCATCACTGGTGATTGTTTATTTTTTGACGACCTCTGTGGTTCAGTGGTTCAGCGCTTTGGTGCTCAAGCCGGGGGTCACAGGTTCGAATCCTGCAGAAGGAACAAAAAAGTTTTTCTGTGTTCCTGGGTCATGGATGTGTATTAAATATGTGTTTGTATGTGTATTAATTGTAAAAAATTGTTAAAAGTTGTATGTGTATTATTTTATTAAAATTTGGTTCTAAAATATTTGACTTTATAGTAAATGATCAACAGCGTTTGTATGGAGAAAAAACCGACTAGCACAGCCTTAAATTAAAAAATAATCAATACATGTCTTCAGTGGCGAAGGGTTCCTATAACTCAATTCCTATCGGCTTCCCTTGTCACTTACCTTTTGCAAGCCTTCATAGAAATCCCTACCTATTATACAGGCTCCGGCTTCCCTATGAATAAGAAGCAGCCTTCGCCACTGAATGTCTTGAGTTTTAGCAGGTAAGTTAGTACTTATTTTACTGATATTCTGTTAGTCGTTGCAGATTCTTGAAGCTAGATAAACTCTACGTATTTCAGTACTACTTCTTTTTAAATAGGATCCATATGTAGAAAATAAGGTGAAAAAACGGGGATCAAGTCTCTCCAGTTTCCCGTACTATAAACTGTAACTCAATAGTAATTTTACCATAGTAATTTACTAGTTTCTTTTGATGCTTCATTAAGACTTAAGAATATTAGTGGAATTAAAAATTAATGAAAAATACTACACTAAAACTCCGTATAAATATATACTGAAATAGACTAATTAATAGAATTAAGGTGATTTTTTTTTAAGACAATTTTTTATGAAACTGATTATTATTATCAGGCAAGGTATAAAAAGAGATTATTCTTTTATATATATTATTTTTTATTTCATAATGTTAACCGCGGCTTCCCTCGCGTAAATACAGTATCCCACGGGAACAAGCTGTGCTTTTTCGGAATAAAAAGTATCCTATGTTTTAATCCAGAGCTTAAACTACTACCATGTAAAATTTCATCGAAATCCGTTTAGTATTTTTTGCGTGAAAGAGTAACAAATATCCATCCATCCATACATACATTCATCCATCCTCACAAACATTCACATTTTTATTAGTAGGAATAACTTCCTAATTTCACTACCACTATCACAGTGCTGATAATTTGGTAGTCCAGTGCTGATAATTGGTGACGAGGGTGCTAATAATTGGCGACAGGGTAATTTTTTAATTTTTTAGTTACGCTTATTTTTATAAAATGTGGATAAAAATAAACTATTTTATGAAGTAAAAATCAGTCATTTATTAAATAACGGACCTAGGAAAGTCTTCGTTGTGGGTAAAAAAATATTTTCTTATATAATTTATATTTTAATTACTATTATAATTTTAAGTCATGTCAAATTATTTCAGTGCATATAAATATTGTACCATAGTATCTGTAAATAAACTACTTAATAAGTTTTACGACTGTAAGAATTATTTCACGCTATAGTGTTTCTTGTTTGCTAGCATTTTTAACTCACACAGATCGATTTTTTTGTTAAACATAATATAATCGATTGTTTTTATGTATGTTCGAACCTTATTGTATATTTTTACGCATATACAAGTACTTTTAAGGAAAACAGATGTCTTGGGTTTTTATTAATCTGAGATGATTCCGATAATATTTCGTGGAATACTTAAGTAAGTATTCCACGAAATTCTATCGGAAATAATATATATTAATTGCGTAAAAGAATCGCTATTCTTGTTGATGAATTTAAACATCTCCAGGTTCTACGAGGGCGGCACTGAAAATTTCGGGAATCAAAGAAGTGACACAACATTACTATTTAAAAATGTATTTATTGCTTTTCGAAGTATTCTCCGCGAAATTTGACACATTGTTCCATACGATGGAACCAATCCTTGAAGCAACCATTCCATTCGGAAGTTGGGGTCTCCAAAATGGCCGTTTTGTAGGCGTCCACAGCTTCTTCGGGTGATGAAAATCTCTGACCACGCAATTTATTCTTTATTTTAGGGGAAGTATAGAAATCATTAGGGCTTAGGTCGGGGCTGTACGGCGGATGGTCTAATAATTCTATGATTTCTTGCTCTAAAAACTCTTTTGTTCTGTGCGCGGTGTGAGAACTCGCATTGTCGTGATGGAGGATGATGCGGCGGTTGCAGTTCTCTTTACGGAGTTCAGAAACGACCTGTGGCAAACAAATGTTAGCATACTATTCTGCATTAACCGTTCTTTATCCCTCAAGAGGAATAGTCGCAACATGGCCGGTTTTGGAGACAAACGTGGCCACCATTTTTTTTGCAACACTCCGTGAATGAACAATTTTTGTTAGCTTTAACTCATTTTCGAACACCCAAACTCGTGACTGGTTTTTTGTTTCGGGTTCGTACGCATATATCCAGGATTCGTCACCTGATACGATGTTGTATAAAGCATTTGAGGATCCTGCGTGGAATCTTTCGAGAGTTCTGACGCACCAAGTAACGCGAGCCGCTTTTTGCTCTTCACAGAGCAAATGCGGTATCCATCGGGAAAACAACTTTTTTACACCTAATTGTTCATTATTTGTATTTGACTCATGCCAATGTCTATAGTTGCCTGAATGTCGCGGTATGTCACATGTCGATCTTCCTCAATCAGCTTACGCACATCATCAACGTTTTCTTGGGTGACTGCAGTTTTTGGACGACCTTGACGGGGATCATCACTGAGCTTGACACGTCCACGTTGAAATTCAGTAAACCAGCGATAAATTGTGGTTTTGGATGGGGCTTCATCACCAAATGCAGAAATCATCCGGTCAACACACTGTTTTTGTGTTAAACCACTTCGAAAGTCATAATAAATCATCGCTCTAGAATTGTCTCGAGTCAATTCCATTTTCTCAACGACTAAACAAGTTTGACAAGACCTTGTGACAAGACACAAGACCGAGAATATTTTTTTAAATAAATAAACAGTATTCAATTTTTAAAACCAAGGAGTTTTAAATTAAAAATATTTTAATATGACAGGAACAGTGGAAATATTCCATTCCCGATACTTTTAGTGCAGCCTATGTACTCCTGTTCTCAATCGCAACATTGTCAAGGCTACTGTACTTACTAAATGTACTTAATGTAGTTATACCTAAAATACCATTGATCCCATCAAAGTATCCATATGTATTTAAAAGACTGCAGAATCCCCTAAAAGTATACTTTACCATGACCGTCAATAAAGCTCAGGGGCAGTCATTGAAAGTAGGTGGGATAGACCTAAGACTGACACACTGACAGTTCTATCGCGCTCGACTTGGCGGGTGCACTGCCGTGCCCCCAGATGTTGCGTGTTCCAGAGTAAGTTCGGCTAGCAGTCTTGTGATCCTTGCTCCGCACGGCAATACAGTTAATGTTGTATAATAAATAGGTCCATCCATAGCACTCTAATAATATAATAGTCTTAAACCTACATTTAATTTAATTTATTTTAAGAATAATAAAATGATCTTGCTGAAAAATAATAGGAAATTAGTCACTTCAGATACGAAGTCGCGGCCAAAAGCTAGTCTAAGAATAAATTAATAATTATCATTAAATGCTGTAGTTTTATTATGTAAACTTTTCCTTATCTCAACATGGTCGCTCCGACTGATGTCGCTCAGCGACAAGAAATCTGTGAATTTTTATTTAATTATAAGAAATAAGACTTAAAAAACAAACCATAAGGAAGATTGTATCATTGCTCTATGGATTGTACGAGTATAATGTTGTAGTGTGTGAATCACTACATAGTATAAAATAAAGTCGCTTTTTCTGTCTGTTCCTATGCACGCTTAGATCTTTAAAACTACGCAACGGATTTTAATGAGGGTTTTTTTAGTAGGAATGATGGAAGGTTTATATGTATACTAGCTGTCCCGGCAAACTTCGTACCGCGTTAGAAGTTAGAATTAAATTTGCTGACGCCCTGACAGCAGCGCCACCTATCGGGTCTAATTGCAAATATAAACTTTTCTCAAATGTACTTGAATACACACAAAAAAAATATTAAAATCGGTCCAGCCGTTTAGGACTTCAGTGACATACACATGCACAAATGAAATATAATATACTCACCTTAGTCAAATTATTTGGTCTGGCCATTTCGCTACATTATCTTGGGCGTAAGGTAAAAATTTTACGGCGTTTTTCTGTTACACGAGTTTATCGGCCAAGCCTCATAACTTGACTAAGGTGTAGAGTTTGTAAGTTAGGCTTAAAGTTAGAACTTTGGTAGGGTCTTGGTCTTACATGACATCTGATAGATTATTGACGGTTTGAGTCACATGATATCATTTTAGCATCACTTTACATTAAAATGTTTTTGGTGGGATTTCACATCTTTTTTAAAGTTGACTTTTATATTGTTACGGTCTTATTCATAAAAAAAGCTTATAAAACGTTTATAACGGATAATAGTTAAAATGCTCGATAGGCTTATATAACGTTCGATAAAATTGTCTATTCATAACAGTTCTATAAACCTTCTATAACTAACAATTGTCTTTAAGCAAAAATGTTGTCATTATTAGGAAGTTGGACGAACATATTGAATCGATCATAGATAATATGTATAAAACTACAATAATTTGTTGTCTACGCAATACGGAACGTCAAATAATTTCAAGTTGTCAACGATCAATAATTTATCGTATCTATTTGAATTTATTTTTGTAGTATAAAACCTAACATTATTACCTAACATTATTATAAAAGTAGTTTTAATGGCATTGCAATTGATCTCGACTGTTAAAAGGCAGAGAAGTGAAAACTGGTTGGAGGAAGATAAGGTTAGTACTGAATACTGATACACCTAAAATTGGAATTTGGACCATAGTAAGGAGTGTAAGGACGGACGTCCAAAGAAAACGGATCAACCCTACTTCTGTACACTTTTCTTCGATGCGTATTTCTAGTTGTTCAATGACATCAAAGATGTGTAAAGCTTGCATTATTTTATAAAACCAGAAATAATTATTTTGTTTACAAAATAACATTGACAAAATATTTGTGTCAAATGTCAGTTTTTTAGTAATCAGCTGTTAAGAGTTTGGCCATCTTGTATCTTATAGTACTGTTGAAGTAGGGTCCTGGGGGCGTATTACAAGCTCTTAATTCCAGCCAGTTTACGCCATAAAACAAACTGGCTTGCGTTTTCGTATTATGACCACCTATTGCCAGCCAGTCAGCAGTCACGTGACACTTGACTTGCTTCTGCATTGAAACTTGACTGGTATTTTCGTATTACGACAATTTATCTGACATTAGCTGGCTTGTCTTTACGTCAAACAAAGCCGTTCAGTTTACGCCACAAAATATTAACTTATACTGACTGGTTTATTTTATAGTGTTCTCTTTTAATATAATATTGGGTTTTAGTAACGTAAAATATCGCTAAAATAATTGCGAATATTTGTTTATTTTTAAGATATAGGTTTTATTCATAGGTTCATAGAAAATAATCATGTGTGACGGCTAACGAGTTACAAATAAGTATTTATATTTCTAGAAATACCTAATGATTCACACAAGAAGCACCAAAATCACCAAGCAATTCACTATCCTACTAATCCTACTATAATATTATAAATGTGAAAGTTTGTGAGGATGTATGGATGGATGGATGTATGTTCCTATTTCACGCAAAAACTACTGAACGGATTTTGATGAAATTCGGTATCGTAGTAGTTTAGGCCCTAGATTAAATATAGGCTACTTTTTATCCCGAAAAAGTACAGTGTTCCTGAGGGATACTATATTTACGCGGGCGGAGCCGCAGGCAACAGTTAGTTCCTAATAATTGCAATAAACAATAATTATTGAGGTCATAATTTATAAAATAATTTGCACTTTTAAAATCATACAATCCGGTCAGATCCGTATTACCCTTTGAGTATCCAACATACTCAAAGGTATTACCACACCAGATTATTTAAATTTGCCGCCATTTTTCAGTTTCATCATTTGCTGGCCAGAATCTAGCCGTTCGTTATTAACTCTGTGTTTACTGAAAGCATGCCTTAAAAAAACTGATTGTCAAATTTGATTCGAATTTGACGTTTCCATACGTCACCTTCACGCTCGTAATATCAGCCAGCGACAACAAAACCGGGATTAATCCAGTCAGAATGAAATGTCGTTGTAATACGAAAAAAGAACCGGGCACTTTAGGGCCGTATATTGAATTGCCTGGAAACTGCCTGGTTTTTTAAAAGATCATAATACGGCCCCTGGCCTCTATAACTTTATGATAGGTTTATAGAACTCTTTGTTGATATAATGCTGTTATGAATACAATTTTTTGCCAATCTTCTTATAGTGATCTTATAGAACACTTTAGGTGTTCTATAAGTTTTTATGAATAAGAGCGACTATTTATGACACGAATCCCTCCAAAAAATTTCAGACCTCTAGAGTAAAAATTTGGGTAGGTAATCTCTCACGAATTTCCAGGCAACTTCTTTGAATGTATTCTATGTTTCATATTAAGATTCACTTAATGTCGTTGTCGCCATTTTAGACCTGCTGAAAAGATCAGGTGGACTTATACCTACCATAAATGGTAGCCTGAATTTGCTAGCCATCTCATGACACAAGAGTTTGTATTCCTCCTATAGCTAATTATTATTCTATTAATTACAATCTATCATTGGTAACAGGTATCTTTTAAGATTCCTAATTAGTAATAACCATACCTACTAGTAATTAAGATGACTTGTTTTCTTCAAAATAGAAACGTGTCTTTTTTATTGTTTATTACAAGTTTGAATACAAATTTACAAACAAAAAGCTACGAATAACAATACATTTTTTATTCCCAGTTAAAAAGTAACCTTTTTAAGATCAATAATAATTTATGCTATGGCAGGCTAATTAACAGTCAGTATCGATGTTTTTAAGGCCTTGTTTTACGTAAAACTGGTTATCTGGGGGCACGGTAGTGCCCGCCAAGATGAGTGGGCGATGCGCAAGGGCACTGACAAACTACATTTTCTCGAAGCGTTTCATCGATTTTTGGACCCTCATAACTTGCGTTTGGATTATACCAGATACACAATTATTTTACCAGATACACGATTTTCAGCATATGTTTCCAGTAACGGACTAATGAAACATGTAGGTAAGGTTTTGATTATACAGGTCTTATACTTTATATTTTATTGATATCTAAAAACCCCTGATTTAGTCACTGACTCACTAATGATTAACAAAATTATGGGGTACTTCCGGATGTCATAGAAAGCTAAAATTTGGAATGTAAGCTGGTTTTACAACCAACATGAAAAGTGACAAACTTGGAACTTTTATCCTCCAACCCCCTAAACTAAAAAATTATAAGATACTTACTTACATAAATTTCTACTCTAGAGGTCTGAAAATTGTCTTTACAAAAATTAGTGAAATCCCACCAAAAACATTTTTATGTAAAGTTATGCCAAGACGATACCATATTATTCGCGCTGTCAAAAATCTATTAAATCTCATGTAAAACCAAGCTTCTAACTCTACAAAACTTTTAACTCTACACTAAATCTACAAGCCTAACTCCACAAACCCTACACTTATGTCAAATTATGTGGCTTAGCCATTTCGTTCCAAGTAACCTTTTTAATAAATTAAGAATAGTATAATAGAAAAACAGTCCGTAAAACCTTACGCATAAGCGAATGTTGCGATTTCGCTACATTATCTTAGGCATTTTGACTAAGGTGTAGAGTTTGTGGAGTTAAGCTTGTAGAGTTAAGAGGTGTAGAGTTAGAAGTTCGGTAGAGTGAGAAACTTGGTTTTATATGACATTTAATATATTTTTGACAGTGCGAGTTATATGGTATCGTCTTGGCATTACTTTGTATGAAAATGTTTTGGTGGGATACTTATTATTATGAAAATGCTCAGTATAATGCACACTTATTTTGGGCGTTTGAATAACAACTTCAAAAACAAAAAATCAAGGAAATTTTTCAAAGTAAAGCTATAAATACATCACCTCCGCTCAATTAATTTGAAAAAATTCATCGACTTCTTGTTATTCTGATTATTTTAAAACTTTAATAAAGGCTTTGAATTTTTGTAACAGCAATAAAATAAATATACGTGACTAGCTTTTGCCCGCGGCTTCGCCCGCATATATACAGATCCCACGGGAACACTGTACTTTTTAGGGTTCCGTAATACTTAAGGAACCCAACCCAGTTTCGCTCTGTCCGTCTGTCTGTCTGTCTATCTGTCTGTCTGTCTGTCTGTCCGCGCCTCTAGCTCCTGTAATTATGAATATAAATTGATGAAATTTGGTGCAGTTATAGATTGTGTATAGATCACGGTTTCGGGATCATAAAAAATAATAATTTTATATTTTAGGGGTGGTTCTCCATACATTTGAAGTGGGGATGAAAAACATTTTTTCACTACCCCATCGTGCGGGGTATCGTAGAATAGGTCTTTTAAAATAAAGGCAAGGTTTCATACGTTTCCTTTTTTATTAAGTTGACCATTTTCGAGTAATCGGCCTCCAAAGTAGTTTGTAAATTGGTCATTAGCATTTTTAAACTATAGGAGATAGAAACTTGCAAATTTCCATGCTGATAGATCATGCTAAAAACTCTTTAAGAAAATTATTGTGTACCAAATCGGACAGTAACTTTTGGAGTAATTAAAATAAAAGCATATTACGCGTTTATAGTTACGGAACCCTCCTCAGACATGTCCTGACATGCTCTTGGTTAGGTTATTCTGAATAAAATATAGCCTATGTACCAACCAGAGCCTAAGCTACTACCATACTAAATTTGATTAAAATCCTTTTAATAGGTTTTGCGTGAAAGGGTGACAAATATCCATCCATCCATCGACGACCTCCGTGGCTCAGTGGTGAGCGCAGTGGCGCTTTAGCCGGAGGTCGCGGGTTCGAATCCCGCTAGGGAACAAAAAAGTTTTCTATGTTCCTGGGTCATGGATGTGTATTAAATATGTGTATAATATAATAAAAATCTTAAATATAAGTATAGTATAAAAAAGTATTAAATATATTTCCGTTGTCTGGTACCCGTAACACAAGTTCTCCGGATACTTACCACGGGGCCAGACTGACGTGGTGTGAAGCGTCCATAAATATTATTATTATTATTATCCATCCATCCATCCTCACAAACTTTCACATTTATAATAGTCATAGTAACATGATACTAGGATAATTAATTAAACATCATTAAAACCCCAGTTTAATAACTAATTATAACTAATCAACATTGAGTTTTCTGAAGGAGCCGGGCATCCCCAAATATTCCTCGTTGAATTTAGTGACGCTCCGTTTGGACTCGTTGCTGACTAATCTCTCAGCGTTCTGTACTAGTCGTCTTGTTTCCTCCGATTTCAATGTCTCGTTCCATTGCTCTGTAACAAAAAAAAATATATATTACACCTAGAAAACATAGCGATAGTGGGATTAGTTTTTTCGACGCACATGCCTACTGTCTATCACAGGGGTTCAAAAACTTTTAAGACAACGGAACACTAAACAATTCATGATTATTTTATTTAACCTTTCACTATATGGAACCGCATATCGGGGGAGAGGAGGACAATTTGTAAAGGCATGCCTTTTCAAATTCATCAATGAAAATGAAAAAAAAAAACCAAAAGAATCTTAACAAGAGTTTTTTCGGAAAGTCAACAGAAAAAGTTACCACTGCGTCTTTGACCACTGCAGCGGTTCAACTCCATCCACATTATACACATCATATTAGGCCTTTACATCCGTTAACCCATTTACCGCCGCCGTACGCAATTGGGTACACCTACAAATTTAAGTGTAGAGTAAAATTGATCATAATTAGAGTGATTATTTACAAGTTGCTTAATAAAAGGATAATCTTTTACTTAAACTTTAACAATAAAACAGGAATATATTTATAATTATTGTCACTAGCCACAAACAAAGTTGATAGATTTTGAGCTTGCACGTGCAAGGTTACTGTTTCGTATTTTTCGGTGCCTAATTTTCAATATACGTTAATTTTACTATTTAAATTTATAAAATACACCTGAATCTTTAAAATAAACATAAATTGATAGCTTTCAATATTATATCTGCAACGATATTGTTTGTAATACTCTGCTGTACCCAATTGAGTACAACGGCTGAATACGTACAGCAATGTTTTTTAAATATTTTTGTTATTTTTTATATAATTTTAATTTATATTAACAAAAGGCTAACATAAGATGTAACAAATGTTATTTAATAATACTAGATAGGTGCTGACAGTAAAACTACCGAATTTTGATTGTGTCCTATACTAATCAATACATTTTCGCATAAGAAGGTAGGTTTTTGACATATACATAATAGTAAGCTTGTCCAAAAGCCTGGCTCTCATGTGCCATGAGTTGAGGCACACGTCAAGGGAAAGAAAAAAAAATTAACACGCTTTTCAATTTTTTCTTCAAATTTAATGGATGAGATCGACTAATTTCAATAGAAATTTTACTTAAAATATGCTTAATTTACTTTTTAAAGCTTTAGAATCAATTGAACAGTGTTATATTTCTTTAAAAGAATCTATATTGATAGTAAAATAATGATAAAAAAATTTTTTTATAAAAATTACAGTAAATTGCTTGCACCCATAAGGCGCCATTGTACACAAATGAGTACACCTCCCTATAGGGGGGAGGAATAATGTTTTTGAGATTTTTTATTATTATTGTGTTTATGTGGCTTACCTATATTATATAAGAAAATGTACATTTTGTTCATTTTACTTTGCTCCCTTTAATTTGGCGGTTAATGGGTTAATGGATGATTTATACAGTATTCTCCGAGCGAAGTAACCACTCTTGAAATACTGTAGTGCCTGGGACAGTTGGTTTTTAAATGTCGTATGGTTGCCCAAGCACATACGACATTCTCACAACATAGTCAGCCTAGTCCAGAGGAATGAACTGGTCAATACGTCTGGGGCCAACTATGTGCGGGTTTCCTCACGATGTTTTCCTTCACCGTTAGAGCGTCCGTATAATGTACTTGAGATCTGAAAAAGTCTCATTGGTATACGCCACAACCTGGGATTTGAACCTGCACTGATCTCTCGAGTGCGTACCAAACGGTCTACCCACTAGGCCACGGAGCTCTTATCATCATATATATAACAAGGCAGAAAAATAATTGTCATACTCGAAAAAAAAACTTCCTTTATATGGGTATCCGAACTAAGCTCGGTTACCCAGATACTATAAAACGAGGATAATATAAGTTGAACTCATATCATATCATGTATGAAGGTCGAGAATTGTCTCGAGGCTGACACGAAAGTTTTCTGTCGAAAAAGCAGCGACCTCTAAAATAAATAAATTATTCCGTGTGTATATTTAAAATGTTTACTTGATTTCCTTGTACCAGATATTATATTAATTGGTTCAAATAATAAATTATGGATTTTAAAAATGTAGGAGACTATCAAAACTCAAACTCAAGATTTTATACGGCTTTGATATTTTTTGACATTACTTTTTGATATTTTCTTTGTTATCCCTTTTCCAAAAAAAAATTGCATGTACTTATTTCAGAAAACTTTCTAATTACTTTGTTAGTCTGTAGACTCAGAAATAAATTTACTTTTTTCCTTACTTGAATCAGCTGGCCGATTCCTGTATCGTACATTTTGTGAGTTAATCACTGAGTTAGTAACGAAACGGAGGAGTGAGTAATGGAAAGTCTCACTTTTGTATTATAGTGAATATAAAAGTGAGACTTTCCGTTACTCCTCCGTTTCGTTACTAACTCAGTGATTAACTCACAAAATATACGATACAGAATAGGCCAGCATGTAGTTATCATACCTGTCAGTTTTGACATTGGCGGTGCTAAGCCATCATAGTCTTGAGGCAAAATCTCTTTTGATATGTGTTTTTGCAGATCCTCGTACGAGTTGTGCACATGAAGTCGGCTTGCCACTTTTTCTTTCAGTCCTTGTTTTAATATAAACACAAACTTGTCGACAAAAGACGGCGCATTTAATATGTGAATACCAGCGATTTTAGTTCCATATCCTTCCTGGAAGGCAAAACTTGTTTTAGACATTATATTAAGAACACAGGTCCTGAATCCTGAATTCCTGATCCTTACTCCTTACTTATATATAAATGTGAAAGTTTGTGAGGATAGATGGATGGATGGATGTTTCATGGATGGATGGTTGGAAAAAAAGCTACTGAATGGATTTTGATTAAATTTGGTATGGTAGTAGTTTGAGCACTGGATTAATAAGAACTACTTACATAGGCTACTTTTTATATATAGGATAGGTACCTGTTATATTTACGCGGGCAAAGCCGCGGGCAAAAAATAGAAATATTTCGCAACAATGTCGGACCTACGAGTATATCGTGTCGTTAAATTTAAAGCCGTGTTTTATTTTTTCAAGATTTTAATTATAAATTAATTCTAAAACCATTATATTATGTTTTATATATTTAGAAACTCGAATAAAATCCCTATAATTATGATGATGTAATAATACATACTGTTGATATATTATTATTATATTATTTAACAATAAAACAGACCAAAGAAATTAAAAAATTAAATAAAATCATAATGTTAATTAAATAATAATTATTGAAAAAATATTAACGGTAGCCTACCGATGCACGGGACGCGCGACGCTAGTCCGCGACCCGATACCAAAATAGGGTCGATGTTTATTATGGCTAGCCACACACGTGCAATAGATTTGTCAATTTCTTCATCAATAGAAGGCATACTTATCAATTTTATTGTCAATATTTTTTTTAATAGGCTCAGTTATGTACATTTCCTCTAACTGCGCGGAAATTAAATAGGAAATCAGAATGAAGAAAGGTATGGACAAAAAGAAAAATGTTGTATTGTGTAAGGAAATTAGTTTAATAAATAAAAAAAGCAAAAAAAATTAAAAGGTTAGATGTGTGTAATTTAGTTTATACTTATATCATTTTGTAATGTTTAGAGCGTTCTTCTACTTCTTATGATAGCAGTTTCTGGCGATTGTTTCGTGTCTATAAATTATGTCAAAATGTGTTTGGCTGATCTATTGTCATTTGTCATGTATAAATTTCAAAAAAATAATATTGGCAATAATCCTGCCGATATTGACGGCGTATTTCAGAATTTCCGGAAATTTCTCAATTATATTGAACACTACGGCAATATGGGCACACGAGGAATATGAGCATTATTGCCAATAATATTGCACGTGTGATGAATTTATATGGAGCACTAAATAATCCTCGCGACCCGCGTCGCACTACCGTTTGCGTTGCCAGAGAACCTGATTCGCTGAGTCGCATAGATCGGAACTGCCTTTAGGTTTCTGTTTAAAAAATATAGGGTACCATTTCCGTCAAAAGAAGTTGCAGGCACCAGCAACTAAAGATAAAACTCACCGTGCATAAAATCTCTCCCTTCTTCAAAATAATCGGGTTCAATTTTGTGAGTAGGCTGGAGTTAGCGTGTTTTAGGTCGACAATATATCTTTCTGCAATACTATAATCAAAATTAAGTCTGTATTCTCCGATCTGAAAAGATGCACTAATATTTAATTGACACATAATTATCTGCTTATTACAAAACAATTTAATTTGATTAAATATCTCTGAACACGTATGTTGTACAACAGCGAAAATTATAATTAAACATAATTAATTTTTGAAAAATTAACTGTTAAATGAATATGACTTACGAAATAACAATATCTTATATACGACAGTAGTGAAATATTATCGAAATTTTCCGATGTCAGCTGCGTTACCATCACTCTGGAGTTATCAGAGGGGTTTAACTTTGCCAGTGGGATGTAGGATCTGTAAAGTAACATATTAAATTTCTTTTAAGTTGGATTCATATGCAAATCATCAATTTTGGCCTAGAATCTAGTGAGTGTCTATTCAGAGCAAGTGATTATTGATAATATATAATACAATTATAAAATATAAATAATTATATAACAACTAGCTTGCTAGCTTTTGCCCGCGACTTCGTCCGGTCCGAGTTCGATTTTCATACAAATGTTAAACCCCTCTTTCACCCCCTTAGGGGGCGAATTTTTAAAAATCACTTCTTAGCGGATGCCTACGTTATTACAACTATCTGTATTCCAAATATCAGCGAAATCCGTTTAGTAGTTTCGGCTGAGCGTTGATAGATGAGTCAGTCAGGTTTAAGAGAACAATAATTATCTATTTAGATTTAGATAATTATTGTTCTCTTCGGATTTCAATAAAGGTTAAAAAAACTATATTTTTTCATCGATAATGTATATTTCTATTATTGTTCCCAATATTATGTAGTTATTAGTTCAATAACTTACACTGATTTGCAAAGTTGTTCGAATTCTTCCAAGGTCTTGTTGAGGCATATCTCTGGCATCATCGCTCTGGTAGTGAAGAATTTGTCTATTTTAACTTTGGTACCCTCTACTGAACCTTTTGCCATAATGAACAATCTTTCTAGAATTATTCTATCTGCAAGAAATATTATTCGTTATCTTTGACGACCTCTGTGGCTCAATTGGTTGAGCGTGTTGGTGCTCAAGCCGGGGGTCGCGGGTTCAAATCCCGCCGACGGAACAAAAAGTTTTTCTGTGTTCCTGGGTCATGGATGTGTATTAAATATGTGTATAATATAATAAAAATCTTAAATATGTGTATAGTATAAAAGTATTAAATATATTTCCGTTGTCTGGTACCCGTAACACAAGTTCTTCGAGAACTTACCACGGGATCAGATTGACGTGGTGTGAAGCGTCCATAGATATTATTATTATTATTATTATTATTTAAACGTCGAGTTAGGGACAGTTCAGAACCTTAATTCTCGTATTTAAATTAGACTTAATTTTACTTTGTTGGGATTGAAAGTGAAGCGTTATCATGAACGGATTTTATGACGTTTCGACCAAGTAGAGCGCATTTCACATTGGTTTAACGTTCATAAAAACACCGTTTGAGAGTTTTAGCGTATCGGGAATTGATTCTAATTTTATTAATGCAGGTTTTATTTAGCAGAATTGCCCCTTAAAAGTTTGGTCGCTAGTACTTTATATCGAGCGACATAGACAAAAATATGGAAAATTGTTCTTATATAAGGAAATATAATTATTATACATTGTATAGTGTATACTTAATCTTTGTAAGATATAACACAGTGAGAACTACACAAGTAAATAGAGACAGCCTTTCAGAGTGGCATCTTATTCCCAATGTGTGTGCAATCGTTAAAAAATTATTTATTTTATAACAAGCTAGCACACAAATGTTATGTGGTTACTTTCTCAAATTTATTAATATTTAGGTTTTGAACGTTTTAATCAATCGATCGACTATATTAAATCTATGGTTTTAATATACCTACTTAGGTATTAAGTTCAGCTACCATCACATTTTTTATTCATTTTATAATTTATTGCACACAAAGAAATATTTAACGATATAATGTATAAAGAATAATATGAATTGTATCGTCTTTGTATGTCTGTATGTAATTAATAAACATTTATTAATTTAATGTACTTTTAATTATATTCATTAATCTGAGTGTATTTAACGTAAGGTCTGGGAAATCCCGAGTGTTTTCGCAAATGGAGTTTTATGAAAAATATTATGATTATTCGTTTAATTATTATGTTAACTACACAGTAAAAATATAAGGTTTGGTAAAATCAATTACGGATACTTCGGGCATATGATCTACTGCTTATGTAAAGACGTTTAAGCAGAAAAATAATTGTCATACTTGAAAAAACAATTTTTCTTTATATGGGCTAGTTTGCGTTTTGCGGAGAGTCACCCATACATGAGACGAATTTTTTAATTTGAGATGAAGCATCCGTAATTGATTTTTAGAGACCTTATGTAAGGGCGGGTCCTCATTCGTAGCATCTGGACCAGAGGTGAAAATTCCGGAAAGTTTCCGAAATTTTGGAAACTTTCGGGAAAGTTTCAGGAAGTTTACTTGAAAACTTCCTGAATATTTCCCCATGAGGAAGTTTTCAAAACTGATCATTTATCTATTAAAAATAGTTGTTTTAAATGTAAATTACACTAATATTAGATAGTTTTTATAGTTTAGATTCAATTGAACACAATAAGCACGAACCTTGACTCAACGCCATCTATTGACACCAACATGTTGGTATTTGGTTATGTTTTATAAGGTCGTATTAAGTCTATGTTTTCTTTTTATTTAAAATTTAACTTATTGATCGTATAGTTCAGTGTACCTACCGTGCCTATGTCTCGCAGCGATTCAGTACGCGATTTCAATTTTTAAATACCTACACTATCGCTTTATCTTCTTATTATCTTCTATTATACGAGTATAAAGTAACAACGCCTGACTGATTCATCAACGCCGAAGCAAAACTACTGAAGCTAGAAACGTAAATTTTTGACCGTGGCTTCCTTTTGTGACGTGTAGGTCCACTCAGAAGGAATTTTGCGAATTCATCCCTTAAAGGGGTAAAAAGGGGTATTAACGTTTGTATGTAACTTTTTTGTTTGTAATCAGATCTGTTTGGAATTTCGTGATGTTGTTCTTTGGCATGATTTACTAAAACTCTAATTAAATATTTTCGAAAATTCGATCTTTTAAGGGGTAAAAAGGGGTACTAAACTTTGTATGGGGAAAAAATATTAAATGAGCGTTTAGGCTTGGAACTTTGTAAATGGAGTCCTGAAAGAAATTAATAAACATGTGTTTAATTATTTTTCGATATTCAACCCCTAAAAGGATGAAAGGGGGTATGAATATCTTTTATTTTCATCAACGCCGAGGCAAAACTACTGAAGCTAGAAACGTAGTAATCGGACCGTAGCTTCCTTTTGAGACGCATAGGTCCATTAAGAAGGGATTTTGCGAAATTCACCCCCTAAAGGGGTAAAAACTGGGATACCATAAAAAAAGTTACATACAATTGTTTATCAACAATTGTATGTAAGTCAGATCCGTTTGAAATTTCGTGATGTTGCCCTTTGGCATAATTTGCTAAAACTCTAATTCAATATTTTCTAAAATTTGATCTCTTAAGGGGTAAAAAGGGGTACTAAACTTTGTATGGAAATTTTTTATTAAATGAGCATTTCGGGTTGGAAGTAACTAACTAACATAAAAAATAAGCGCATGTTTCATGATTTTTCGATATTCAACCCCTAAAAAGATGAACGGGGATATGAATGTCTTTTTTTCAGATCAAACAATGCTTGACCATTTTCCATATACATCTGTTGTATGTTTTTGGAATGGTCCTTTCAAGCTCTTTATTTTGATAACAAACACCTTCTGCAGTCAGGTAATAATATGCACAGACAGCCAAAATCATTATCCTTTCTTTTGACTTCGCCGTAGTCGGGTATAAAGGTTTTCGTTTCCATTTACTATTTCCACGCAAACAAAGTTGCGGGTACCAGCTAGTATTATATAAAGTAACAACGCCTGACTGATTCATCAACGCCGAGGTAAAACTATTGAAGCTAGAAACGTAAAATTTGGACCGTGGCTTCCTTTTGTGACGTATAGATCCCCTAAGAAGGGATTTTGCGAAATTCATCCCCTAAAGGTATATAAACGTTTATATGTAACTTTTTTGTTTGTGGTCAGATCTCTTTGAAATTTCGTAAGATTGTTCTTTGACATGATTACCTAAAACTATAATTCAATATTTTCTAAAGTTCGAGTTTTTAAGGGCTAAAAATGGGTACTATACTCTGTATGGGGAAAACATATTAAATAAGCGTTTCAGCTTGATACTTAGTAATCGTAGTCTTAAAGAAAATAAATAAACATGTGTTTCATGATTTTTCGATATTCAATCCCCAAAGGGTATGAATGAAATTTTTTTCATCAACGTCGAGGCAAAACTACTGAAGATAGAAACGTAATATTTGGACCATGGCTTCCTTTGGCAGGGATTTTTGCGAAATTCACCCCCAAAAGGGGTAAAAGACCCCTGAGACCCCTTCTCAACATTTGTATGTAACTTTTTTGTTTGTGGTCTGATCTGTTTGGGATTTGGTGATATTGCTCTTTGGCATGATTTACTAAGACTAATTCAAAATTTTCTAAAATTCAATGTTTTTAGGGGTAAAAAGGGGTACTAAACTCTGTATGGGTAAGTTTTTGGAATGAGGCTTGGAACTTTGTCAATGTAGTCCTTAAAGAAAATAATTAGCACACGTTTCATAATTTTTCGATATTCAACCCCTAATGGGATGAACGGGGGTATGAATGTTTTTTTTTTGAGTCAGACTCATACTTGACCATTTTAGTATACCTATGTGTTCTAGATTTTTGGAATGGTCTCTTTAAGCTCTTTATTTTGATACCAAACACCTTCTGCAGTCAGGAAATAATATACATAGACAGCCAAAATCATTATCCTTCCTTTTGCCTTCGCCGTAGTCGGGTAAAAAGGGGTTTCGTTTCCATTTACTAATTCTATGCAAACGAAGTTGCGGGCACCAGCTAGTAGTTAATAAAACAGTTTATAATAAAATTATTGACTACATGAACTCACTCGTATATATCTGGTTAAATTTGTCTTCATAATGAAATTATGTTATTTACTAAAATGATATACATAAATAATTATTTACTGAAATTATAATAATATAAAGCTATATTCTAAGGGTGAAATTGAAATCATTCGACAAACTTAGAGGGTGTGTTCAGACAATGAAACTGTCAGACGTAAAAAGGACGTAAAACAAAATATACCTAGTTACAACTTTTCATACTAAAGTCAATCAAGTGATCTGATCTAATCTGAATAGTAATTTATTATCATTATTAGTCGTGACGAGTCGGGGGTCGTTGTAAAGACAAAATTTTTGGTGACGAATCGAAGGAGTGACGAGTCGGGGGTAACTCTGGTATGGAGAGACACATTTTTATTTAATTTTTCCTTAGGTAAATTGTTTAGATTTTAGGTACAATCATCCCTGGTAAGTTATATTATATAATATTATTCATAAATATTCTAAAAGTCATATATTTTGAAAACTTCCAAATTTGGAAATTTTCAGGAAGTTTTCAGGAAGTATTCCTTAGAAAAGGAAACTTTCCGGGGAATTTTCATCTCTAATCTGGACGTAACACGATTAGAAGGTCGATTCTGCTTTAAGAAGAAATTGTGAAAAGGGACTTTATTTGATTTTTTTTTCTACTTTAACAAGTATTTATATATTTATTTCTTTATTATAAGGACACCTCACAGTACATACCTACATTAAAATATTATATATAAATGATCACAATATCGTAAAAAAGGGGCCGATGCATTTACCTTAGCAGGTGACACAACATTCACAATAGCAAGTTCAGGTAAATTAAAATGAAAGAAATAATGTCAACTAAGTGAAACCCTAATCAATCATGTAATTAAATAAAATTGTAGCAAGTAAATACATAAATGCTACAATTTTTTTTATGTAGTAAATAAATAAAAAAAGTATTTGCTATTATGAGCCTTTTTACATTATTTTTGTACGTGCATAATATTGAAACTATGCAATAAACATCTAAAAAAAGTAGAGCTAAACGTATAACCGCCTCGTTTTCTTGGAAGTCGATTAAAAAAGGTTATTATTGCATCGAACAATTTAGCAACTACTTACTTAGAAACGGTAGGGCCTCCACTAAATGGTCTTGCTTTTTACACCATTCTTCGACTTGGTCTAGGCTTTCTTGGATCCTCTTTGCATTCCCGACGCCGTAGAACTCCCGAGCTTGTTTCATTTGCTCTTGTGATATCTCGATAAGTGGATGATATGGTAGGGTTTCCATTTTTAATATTCTGTAAAACATCAAAGTTGAAATTATAAAACGGGACTTTAGAAATGATTTAGGAGTATTTAAATTACGTGACCGAAATTCAATAAAATAAGATTGTCACAAGTCTCTACTAGAAAATATGATAGATATTTAAGATTAAATTAGGTACCTTAAAAATTGTTGCACTTATGCAATTGATCTTTGTTATTTTGTGTTAAATAGCAATATCGCTAATGTGAAATTAAAAAAATATAAGGAAGTGATCAGTTTATGAATATTTTAACGCCTAATGATTCACATAAGCAATATCTTGGAAATCAAAGAATCTCTTACAAAAGATAAATATAGTTTAAAAAAACTAAAAAAACACGCTTTTAAAGAATATCGAACTAAAAAGTTGAAAATAATTTTAAAAATAAATTTAAAACAGTAGTATATAAAAGTACTAGTATAATTGAGGGAAAAACGTGGGTCGCTCAATATACGAAAATTATGGCACAAAGCGCCCCACGCTTTTCCCTCAATTATACTAGAATTTTTTATATACTCCTTTACGTTTTAAGTTTATTTTTAAAATTTTAAAAAATATTTTCAACTTTTTATATATTCTTTAAAAGCGTGTTTTAAAGCTACCAGAGCCGAGAAAGGCAGCTGGTGCGCAAGAGAGTTACATACAAGCAAACAAACAAGCTTACATACAGGTGAAGTTAATATAAGCGTGTTAATTCTATGTTTCTTTAAAAGTCCCTTCAGTTGTATAACAATTAACAAGTGAAAATTGTTTTTATTTAATAAAGCATTCCAGAAACATTAACTTTACTAAGCTTATATTTCATTGACAACCCGCTAGGATTCTACGGACGATTATTTACTACTAGTAGTAGATATCTAGATGTTACACGCGACTTCGTGCGCGCTAAAGGAAATCCCGAGGTAACCGTACATTTCGCCGCGATAGAAAGTAGCATATGTCATTCTCTGTGGTCTAAACTATATCTGTAACAAATTTCATCAAAATCGGTCCAGTAGTTTCGGAGCCTATTCAATGCAAACAAACAATCTTTTTCTTTTTATCATTATTATATTCGTATAGAAAAGTAATAAAAAAATTAAGCTTTTAATTATTTGACTATTCTTATTTCTTGTACAAAGAGCACTCGTTATAGATTTTAACCGTATTGAATATTATGATCCAATACTATTGAATCATAGGATATTATTACGGTCGTGCATATTATTATTATGATTTCATAATTAATGCCATGCTGTAATAACATACTGTCTTATAATAACAAACATAATTGTAGCTAAATGGGACTAATTGAATGCAATTGTAAAACCTCTTTTGACGCTGGCTATTTATATAAATAAGGCAAAATTATATTGTACATATGTCATGAATATAATTACTTGAAAATAACAGTTTTTACAATGTCAGTTACCTATGTAATTATGATAACAGTAGACATATTTTATTAACGTTATAATATTATTATATTCCTCTTGACTAAGATCTTTACACGTAAGCTCTTTAAATAAGGTACACGAAAGTTTGATAATAATTAATTATTCAAAGAGATACGTAATAATATTTTGTCATGAATATAAATTATTATTATTAAAGTGAAAATTCAAAGTCGCGTCACACCCCACGATTTTGCATATAACATCATCTATCGGAAGCTACTTATACTTCTCACATAACAACTTAACTTTCTAATATGCGGTTCAATACATGGATGGTTCAATATACACATTTTAATTTTTTTAGTATTTTTTGTAGTGATGTCTTTATGCATGATTAGAGTATTTTTGGATTTTAAATGATGAATCAAGTTTCAATTCTGCTACGTGGTTACGGATTACATGGTTTATTTTTAGTATTTCTTTTACTAGGCAGAATATTTTGCGTAACATATTTGCCATATATTTTGTTTCTGTACACAAGCAAACCAAACATCGGCGGAAATCGTTACCCGGAATACTCACGAGGTTGATGGCAAATCAAATAATCCATGTGTATTTATTTATTCAACCTTGTACACACACACCGATACTTCTTGAACAAATATCATAATTATCACCTGTATTGTTCATAAAAATAAGAAAATTATGAATATAATAAGGACTTTTTGAAATCTAGCTCAAGACACGCAGGCACAAAGAAATGGTCCTTTGCCTAATAAAATGTATAATATATTATTCTACTTTCTTGTTCACGTACCTACATTTTGTAAGAAACCAAATATGTAATATTATGTAATTTTCAGTGAATACAAAAACATGTCATTTAAATGAAATAAAGCTATTCATTTAAATCTTGTATAATTTTATTTATTATTTAATTTTTTATTTATTTAGGTATTTTTATTAAGAGGAATAGTAAACAGCTACACTATGCACTTAAATAACACAATCTTATATGCAAGTTACAATAATAAAAGTGTAGCACTGTCTAGGTCTACATATTACCAAAAAAAAAATTAGGAAAACATTTGACCTTTAGGCCATAAGTGCAACCTCCCGCTAAGCGCTTAAATTTAATCTAATGGTACGCGCACATTATGCCGGATCGCAGCGTGCCGGGGCGAAGCGCAGCGCAGCGCGAAATGCTAACCTAGCACACTGGTGACGGGCCGGGTCGCAGCACATTGACGGATTTTGAGTACAGTGTACTGCCAGAATTTGTGTGCAACTAACGTTATGGATAGCTCTGACGAAGAATTTTCTTTTTTTTTGATGCTGTTAGAAGAAGACAATGAACAACATATACAAGAAGTTCGTCAATAAAAAAAGAAATTTTATTATTTTTAAACAAAAAATTAAACCGACTTCCAAAGTAAAAATACACTAAAAAGTATGAAATAAAACTTAATCTCTAAATAATTCCCCTATCAAATTCGCCTAAAATTTTTACTATTTCTCTACTCAATCTTATTAATTTTGAAATCGGTACCAGCTCAAACAATATCCTACAATATTTTATAGAACTTACGTTCATATTTGCTGGTACCGACTTCAAAATTAATAAGATTGAGTAGAGAAATAGTAAAAATTTTAGCCGAATTTGATAGGGGAATTATTTAGAGATTAAGTTTTATTTCATACTTTTTTGTGTATTTTTACTTTGGAAGTCGGTTTAATTTTTTGTTTAAAAATAATAATTTCACTCTTTTTAGTGATATATTTTGTTAAGTTATTATTAATACGACTTAAGAACGTCTAAACTAAACGATCGAATGTATAATTGAATACGCGCCAAGCTTCCATTAGGTATTGTTATTAAGATGATGATGATGATTACTGTAAGTTATAAAGTGGCATATGCTTGCAGTTCTTTAAACAATGCCGAAATTTCCAAATGCATATCTTTAAAGACTGAGGAGTTCTGTTCAGTGCTTTTGGACCCAGGGTATACCTTGGTACAATATCTTATTTTTTGGTAGCATATGTTTGTGTTACTTCAGTAAAAGTCAAAATCACTATATAAATTTCGAGGAGTTCCCTCGATTCCTCATGGATCGCATCATCAGGTTTCAACTTTAGTGACTAAAGGACCAATTTCGAATTAAACCCTAAAGGGTTAATTAAACTAAAGGGTTAAACCCTAAAGGGTAAATTCTTTTGTTGTTGTAAACAACAACAAAAGAATTTTGCAAATAGGTCCATAAACGGCAGAGTAAACTTCAAAGATCTCCGTGTTAGTGTAAAATACTATGAGAAGTACCTTTTATATCATCATAATCTGATGATGTATGATGTGATAGTGGTGATGATGATGATGATTACTATAACTGACAGGGTGGCATATGCTTGCAGTTCTTTAAACAACGCCGTAATCCGCAAACATGTATCTATAAGGAGTCAGGAGTTCTGTTCTGTACTTTTGGATTCAGGGTATACCTTGGAGCAAAATCTTACTTTTCGGTAGCATATGCTTGAATTACTTCAGAAAAAGTCGAAATCACCATATGTGTCCATATAAATTTCGAGGACTTCCCTCGATTCCTCATGAATCCCATCATCAGATCACCACTTTGATATCAAAAGGACCAATTTAGGATTACACCCTATACATCACAGAAAAAATTTTGAAGATCGGTCCACAGGCGGCGGAGTAATCGTTGAACATACAAAAAAAATAAAAAATAAAAAAATATATACAGCCGAACGTATAACCGCCTCCTTTTTTGGGAAGTCGGTTAAAAATATAGATACATCCAATTTGTTCCAAGAGAAAGGTATTCGGCAAATACCTTTTTGTTTTGGGGATATTTTCAGATGACTCCTGATCGATATTTTTAATTACTTGAAATAATAAAGAAGGATCTGCATAAAACAAATCCGCTTGCTATAGCACACTGTTGACGGAGCGCAGCGGGGCGGGGCGGGCCGCATCGCATGGACGGAAATCTGCCTCGCAATAATGCGAGCCGCTGCGGCCCGACACAGTGTGCAATACTTCATACATAAGCGATCTGCCTGTCTATTCTCTAAGAACATTTTCAAATCTCTACAGCTGAATCCGCGGTGAGTGTAAAATTTTATACGATATTTGACACTTGCCGCGGATTCAGCTGTCGAGATATAAGAAAATGTTCTTAGAGAATAAAACTGCTGAGCGGATTTTTGCGCTGCGCCCCGGCACGCTGCGGCCCGGCATAATGTGCGCGTACCTTAAAATGCGTCATTTTTGAGCTTATGTCGCTCAGAAATAAAAGCGGTTCTAAAATTTTTACTGATAATATTTATTCATTAGACTTTTGAGCTCTCCGAGCTCAGAAGTCCGATGAAAGTATAATAAAACTAGAGTCCGACCGAAACTGGTTTTCCGGCCGAAACCGAAACCGAAACCGAACATTCGGCCGTGGCTGCAGTTTCGGCCGAAACCGAAACCGAAACCGAAACTCACGTGGTCAAGTAGAAAATTTCTTAAAATACTGAAATTTGGTGCATTTTATCCATTACTCTGCATTAATTAGGTCATGAAATGGAAACACGGTATATTAATTTTGTTGTAATCTGGGAGCACGGTAGTGCCCCGTCAAGACGAGCTAAGCGAAGCGCAAGGGCACTACCAGACTACTTTTTCTCGAAGCGTTTCGTCGATATTCTGAACCCTCATAACTTGGGATTAGATTATACCAGATACACAAAATTTTCAGGATATGTTCCCAGTAGCGGACTAATGAAACATGTAAAGTTTTGATTATAAAGGTCTAATAATTTAGGTTTTAGTCCCTGATTTCGTCACTGACTCACTGATTTCGTCACTGACTCACTGATGATCAACAAAATTATAGGGTACTTTCGGATGTCATAGAAAGCTGAAATTTGGTATGTAAGCTAGTTTTAGCACATAACCAATATAAAGATTGACAATCTTGGAACTTTTATCCTCCAACCCCTTAAACTAGGGGATGAAAATTTGTAAGAGACTTACCTAAATGTTTACTCTAGAGGTCTGAAAATTGTCTTTCAAAAAGAAGTGAAATCTTACCAAAAACATTTTCATGTAAAGTGATGCCAAGACGATACAATATAACTCGCACTGTCAAAAAGATATTAGATCTCACGTGAAACCAAGCTTCTGACTCTACCTAACTTCTAACACGCCTTAACTCTACAAGCCTAACTCTACAAACTCTATACTTTAGTCAAATTATGTGGCTTGGCCATTTCGTTCGTACAAGAATAGTATAACAGAAAAACAGTCCGTAAATTTTTTACCTTACGCCTAAGCGAATGTATCGAAATGGCCAGGTCACATATTTTGACAAAGGTGTAGAGTTTGTGGAGTTAGGCTTGTAGAATTATGGCGTGTAGAGTTAGAAGTTTGGTAGAGTCAGAAGCTTGGTTTCACATGAGATCTAATATCTTTTTGACAGTGCGAGTTATATTGTATCGTATTGGCATCACTATACATGAAAATATTTTTGGTGAGATCATTTATTTAATGTAATATTAAATTAACTTGAAAACAATTAAAATGTAATTAATATTTAATTATATTTTAATTATGTTTTCAAATTCAGTTGCGTTGTCAAAGCGTTGCCGCAAGAAACGAAGTTAGGCGAGTGTGCACGAAAACTTCCGAAATCAGTTTCGGTTTCGGCAAAAGTTTCGGCCACTTTTGGCCGAAACCGAAACTGCCGCCGAAACTTGATTTTTGGCCGAAACTCGGCCGAAACCGAAACCGAAACCGAACTTTCGGTCGGACACTAAATAAAACCCTATTTTTCACACGTTTGGCGGTAATCAATGCAGTTTTTCATGTCCTTTGAAGGAAACGACAACAATTTTTTTTTTGAGGAAAATTTTCGGAGTAATTCCGAATAAACACTTTTTTTCTGTTTTCTTCCCTTCACGATATCTCTCAAACGAATCAAACGATTTTGACCGGATTAGCGGTGATCGCCGTGGTTTTTTAAGGTTAAGAGCTGATTATTTTTTGTAGTTGATCGATAATCCGAATCGGTCCAAATTGTATTCAAAATCTAAATTTGGCCAAGCCCTTTCGAACGGCGCTTGTCGCAATAAAATCGGTCAAACCGTTCAAAAGTTATAAGAGGTTTACATACTTATACACACCCACTAAAAACAGGGAAAGTAGATTATTCAGATACAAATGAAAAGAGAAAGGGAGAAGAGATTTGATCCAATATTAGTTACATTTTGAATTAAGATTTGACCAATATATTTGTAGCGAGCATTTTTTAAATTAAGGTAGCTATTTAAAATTGAATTTTATTAATATTTTACTAACTTATACTACACAAAAATATAGACGTTTAATGTAACATCATTCATTGCACATGACATAAATTATTCATTGCAATGTGCATCGCGGTGCAACATAACTCTTAGGGGCGATTTCAGCAATGAAATTGAACGCGCTCAGTATACAATAAACTCGCTTTGCGCGTTTAAACGCGCTTATAACTCCGAATTGCATTTCACCAACGTAAACGAAACACGTTTCCAGCTAAGCTGAGTTTAGGTTCTGAACGCCGGATTTCGTCGGTTTAACTTCGTTGAACGCGTTCAAGAGCTATCATGTACGAAGTGTCATAAGATGACAGTTGTCATGTTTGTATTTATAAAATCAGTGTTCATTTGTGTTTAATATCACATTAGGTAGTTCACAGAAATCAAATTTCTAGAAAAACACACTTTTCCAAATATATTTTACGTCTTTAATATTTTAACTCAGTTTTCGTTATCGCGATTAGCGTAAATATGGTAAAACCCGTTCGACGTAAAACGAGACGCTCGCTCGCTTAGTGAGAACTAAGTTTTATAAAACGAAGTTTTTATTGCGAATGGTGAAATCGCCCCTTAGACTAGGGTAACACGGTCAGCCTGGCATCAGTTCAGTCCATCAGCCTGAGCCACACTGACAAAAGATCATGTAACCGTATGATTGACGGACTGATAGTTTATTTATTATGTACTTTCCGGCCATCATTCTGGCGTCAGTTTGAGACTGATGGACTGAACTGATGCCAGACTGACCGTGTAACCCTAGTCTTACGCTAAGAACTCATCTGGAGGCTTTACAAGTTACAATTAAACGTGTGTTTTCTTGTGTAATGAATGAAGCTCAATTTTGAATGTCTTTCTTAATAATGCAGTGCGTATCGTCGCAATGTGAACTAACCTTAGGTTCCTACCTAAGCTTAAGGGTTAGGTTTTATTCAAATTAAATAAAGGAACTTTTAAATAAATAAATATTAACTAAATATGTAATTTATTAATTTGTTTATTAAAATTATATGCTTTGTTTGCAATGTATTTATAACGTGTACTCATAGTTAAGGTAACAAGAGACTTACCTTTCAATAAGATTGTAAAAGATGTCCAACTTGGCTGAGGTATGCTCGCGGACTGCAGAACACCGTAAGGTTCGTGCTAAGTGATCTAAGTAAACTACAAACATAAACATTTTGGTCATAGCAAACATGAAGAGAACGTAAACACTTATATGCTGATGTAATCACTTCATGACGACTAAGTACGTGTGGTTCCATGCGTTAGCAGTCATAGATTCGAATAACCTAACCAAGATCATGTTAAGACATTTTTAAGGAGGGTTCCGTAACAGCTTTAAAAAACGTAGGCCTTTTCATCCGATAATGGATGATTTATACATTATTCTCCGAGCGAAGTAACCACTCGTGAAATACTGTAGTACTTGGGACAGTTGGTTCTCAAATTTTATTTCAATTTCATTGTGATTTTTATTTTGTTAAAAATCTTTACTAATATAATAAAGAGAAAAAGTTTGTTCGTTTGTATGTTTGTTTGTTTGCATTGAATAGGCTCTGAAACTACTGGACCGATTTTGATGAAATTTGGCACAGATGTAGAGTAGACCACGGGAAAGGACATAGGCTACTTTTTATCGCGGAAAAATGTACGGTTTCATCAGGTCACCACTTTTTTGAAAAAGGAACCAACTTGGGATTATACCCTTTACATCAAAGAAATAATTTTGAAAATCGGTCCACAGATGGCGGAATTATCGTTGAACATGCAAAATATATAATATTGTTAGCTGCGCTCCCTACCAGTTGAAGAACAAGATTCCCCCCGCGCGATCAGACTATAAAAACGGGCCGCTCCCACCAACTCGTCCATTTTCTCCTCACATTTTCGCGTGCTCGTTACGTTCGTACCTACTCTGTCCGTGAAATTTCTTTGTAATTTTAATTGTAAATTTAATAAATTCATATTTTGTGTTGTTTAGTTTTAATTTTTAATATTTAATTAGTTTTAAATATAAAATCAGAATTGGGATCTGGAGGCCAAAATACCGCCAAGTGTCATCTCTGATTTTTGCGATTTAAATTAAGTAAAAGTTTCTGTTAATTAAATAGAATGGCAAGTAATTCGCGTAAAAAACGTCAACGAGAGCGCACGCCTCCTCCTATAGGTATAGATCGTCTGGGCGCTACGATGGCGGCGATCCTCAACCGGCTCACCGCGCTGGAGCACCAGCGCCCGAGTCCCGAGGTGCGGTCCGACACGGCGGGACACCCCACCGTGCAAGGGCCCGCGCCAGCGCCCGTCCCCAGCACGAGCGCCGGCCTCGACATGGCGGTCAATGGCAGCGAGACGAGCTCACCGCCGCGGCTGGCCGGGTCACGCGCAAACTCAGCGGTGCCGAGCGAGCCGTTTGCTGCGCCGAACACGCCGCTGCCGCCGGCAACGCCCTCATCGAGCCAGGACACGACGGAGCGTCTTATCGAGGCGCTAAAAGGCATCAATCCGGTGAGATCAAACCATTATTATGTATCCGATTTTGATCCGAGTATCCACGATGTCAACACGTGGTGTGACGAGGTTGACCGTGCACGTGCTCAAAATAAGTGGGACGAAAAAGAGTGTTTGGCTCGAGTCGGTTCTTGTTTAAGGGGTGATGCACGTGCATGGCTGCGCGATTGGGGTTCCAGAGATCGAAATTGGTCTAATTTTAAATCCGAATTAAAAGCCCTCTGTCCTCGACGAATTGACATCGCGAATATACTGTTCGAAGTTATGTGTACAGAATCCGATAAATACTCCACATACGCGGACTACGCACGTAAGTCTTTGTTACGATTGCGTATTGTAAATGGTTTAAGCGACGAGCTATTATGTGCAATTATTTTAGGAGGAATCAAAGATCCTCAAATTCGCGCATCGGCTACAAACGCGAAGCTGACACCCGATACGATTGTGGATTTTTTATCGACATACGTTATGCCACTAAGCCGTTCAAGTGCAAGTGTTATTAATTATAACAGTGCGCGCAATAACAATTTACGTTCGAGTGTTCCCGTGCACCGCGATAAGAACAATAGGAAGCGAAACGCGAGTGCGAGCGACGGTGCTAGGACCTTAAAATGTTACACTTGTAATCAATTCGGTCATAAGAGTGTTAATTGTAGTAAAAGTTTGAAATTATCTTCCGATCCTCATGACGCGACAAACGTTAATAATTCAAATAATACCTCTCGATCGTTTGTAGATAGACCGAAGTGCGATTTTTGTAAGAAGATAGGTCATTCGGAGGAAGAATGTTTTACTAAACAAAGGTCACTTTCACGTAATAAAGCGAACGTTAATTAAAAATAATTTTTGCCGCGAAATTGTAAACAAGTGTAACAATCGCGATGTAATTAGTGCAGTTTTATGCAGAGTACCTACATGTTTTAATCGACAGTGGTTCGTGCATATTGCTTATTTCAGAAGATTTATTAAAACACTTTCCTTACCGAATGAATCATAATGCACAGATCCTACGCGGTTTGAACGGTACTTAAATACGATGCAACTAAGTATTACGTCACGCTCCCTATTGAATTCGATGAGGTAACCTTAGAAATTGATTTTTATATTGTACCCGCCGGTTGTTTAAGCACGGCGCGCCGGTGCTAATCGGTAGCGATGTGTTGAACCGTCCTGGTATAGCGTACAATTGTACAGGTGATTCGCAGCATATTATTAGAAATAGCGGCTTTGTAAATAATTTGATTTCTAATGTTTACGACTCGATTAATACAAAAAAAAAATCCTTTGTGTGGCAAATACAAGGAACGACTAAACGATGTTTTAAGTAAATATTCGGACTTCTTTCTCAGTGGAACGGCCACTACTACAGTAAAGACCGATGCATATTCTTGTCACTAGTGTTGCCCCAGTTAACTATCGTCCTTACAATATGTCCCACGGAGAAAAGTTACGTGTACGAGCGATAATATTAGTGATCTTAAACGGAAAGGTATAATTCGTGAGTCCAAGTCCGCGTACGCGAGCCCCGTTCTTTTGGTAAAAAAAAAAAAAAGAATGGCGAAGATAGGATGGTTATTGACTACAGAGCGTTCTATTATATTACGGTAAAGGATAGATTCCAGCTTCCCCTGATTGACGACCATATAGATGGAGTCTGGGTTTTCTATTAACTTGTGCAAATGCTTTTTTCTGACCACTGAAGTGGAATATCTCGGGAGGACTATAAGTAATAGTCAGGTACGGCCGAGCACCCATAAGGTCGAGGTTTTAGCTAAATCTCCTAAGTCTCAAAATGTTAAACAAATGAGGCAATTTTTTGGCCGGCTACTTCAGGCGGTACGTCCCGGGTTACGCCGCTTAAACAGCTCCTATAGCAGTCCCAACCAAAAAAAAAAAAATTAATTTTGGTTACCTAGTATTCGTGAATTTGTAAGAAAATACATGTCTTATTGTGTGGTATGTATAACCCATAAGAAAATACCTCGTGCCTTATTTATTACAACCTATTGTCATGGACTAAGCCGTCCACTCCTTTCGATACAATACATACGGACGTACTCTGTCCTCTTCTCGAATCTAATGGGTATAAGTTTGTTTTAATGTTAATTGATTCCTTTACGAAGTATTATCTTCTATACCCAATTTATAGGCAAGAGAGTGCCAAGCTCAAGCGTGTAGTTACACATGCTATTTCTATTTTTGGTACACCACGTACTATTGTATGTGATCACGGACGAATGTATGAGAGTAAAGAGTTCACTAGATGAACTGCTAACTTTGAGATAGAATTGCATTTCATCACGCCTGAAATGCATCAATCAAACGGACAGATTGAACGCGAACGAATTGAGGTAAATCACAGGTCTGAGGCATGGTCTAATGTACTATGGAAGTTTCAGTTAGTACTTAACATCACTAAACAAAAGACAACCCAGACATCGGCTCTAAACCTGTTGATTAGTACTAATCTACCACACCGGTCATACGGTCGTACGTTAAAGACAGCCACAACGGGCAGTAGCTCAAACCGTGAAGCTTGGCGCGAGCTGCGTCGACAGCGGGCGGAGAATTTATTGTCACTAAACCAAGCTAACCAAGACGCGCGAGTTAACCAAAATCGCACAACGGCAAAAACATTTGCACTGAACGACTCAGTTTTCGTAATCAAAAGGTCTCAATGTGCAGGAAAATTAGATCGTGGCATGCGGGGTCCATATCGCGTTACAAAAATCTTACCAAATGGTCGCTATGAACTTCGGCTTATCTCTGGTTCTTACGGGAAAACCACACAGGCCGCTGCCGAGTATATGGTTTCATGGCAAGGCGAATGGACACCCGAGACCTGCGCAGCACTTTTTGATTGTAAGATTTTCATTTACTTACATCTTTGTTATGTAAATGTAGTGGTAATCTGTACCTATTTTTTGTTTAGACGCTTTGCTTGTTGAGAACGATGCGTACTTATAGTAGCATTTGGCATTCGTTTGTTCTATTCTTGGCCGAAATCATTAAGGTATTGGTGGACTCATGACGAGAAAAGACCTACGTAAATCCTCAGCCACGAGCTAAAAGGTATTGGTTGACTCACGACGAGAAAAGACCTATGTAAACCCTGAGCCACGAACTAAAAGGTATTGGTTGACTCACGACGAGAAAAGACCTATGTAAACCCTGAGCCACGAACTAAAAGGTATTGGTTGACTCATGACGAGAAAAGACCTATGTAAACCCTGAGGCACGAACTAAAAGGTATTGGTTGACTCACGACGAGAAAAGACCTATGTAAACCCTGAGCCACGAACTAAAAGGTATTGGTTGACTCATGACGAGAAAAGACCTATGTAAACCCTGAGGCACGAACTAAAAGGTATTGGTTGACTCATGACGAGAAAAGACCTATGTAAACCCTGAGGCACGAACTAAAAGGTATTGGTTGACTCACGACGAGAAAAGACCTATGTAAACCCTGAGCCACGAACTAAAAGGTATTGGTTGACTCATGACGAGAAAAGACCTATGTAAACCCTGAGGCACGAACTAAAAGGTATTGGTTGACTCACGACGAGAAAAGACCTATGTAAACCCTGAGGCATGAACTAAAAGGTATTGGTTGACTCATGAGGAGAAAAGACCTATGTAAACCCAGTGTCACACACGAAAAGGTATTGGTTGACTCAGGACGAGAAAAGACCTATGTAAACCCTGAGACATATCTATATAAAGGTATTGAGGTTGACTCGCAATGCAACGAAAAAAGATCCTATCGATGATATTTGTGTAAATTCCGCCGCGAACTCAGAGCAACTGTAGACCATTAGAACGTTATTTATGTTTTCATTTGCATCTCACAAGCACCGCGCTAAATACTTGTACCTACAACGCTTGTATGTGCAATTCAGAACGTTACCAAGAGGCTTATATGTTTGTGTTTACTGTTACAGATGATGACGACCGTGTTGAGCCTCCACCTGGCACGTCAGCGACCCTCGACGCTGGCCCTTCGGAGGCACCTGCTACACCGGCTGCCGAAGACGCCGCTATCACCGAGAGGGTCTCGTCTGGAGCCTGCGAGGACGCCGGCCTGTCAGGAGAGGCCGTGTTAGCTGCGCTCCCTACCAGTTGAAGAACAAGATTCCCCCCGCGCGATCAGACTATAAAAACGGGCCGCTCCCACCAACTCGTCCATTTTCTCCTCACATTTTCGCGTGCTCGTTACGTTCGTACCTACTCTGTCCGTGAAATTTCTTTGTAATTTTAATTGTAAATTTAATAAATTCATATTTTGTGTTGTTTAGTTTTAATTTTTAATATTTAATTAGTTTTAAATATAAAAATATATACATATATATACAGCCGAACGTATAACCGCCTCCTGTTTTTGGAAGTCGGTTAATAATAATGATGCCACCACGGGACCATAATATAAAACTGTAAAAATTGGAGACGGTCAGAATAAATTAAAATTACATTTTAAACTCATTTTTGAGAGTGTCATAAAACCTACTAAAATCCTAAGTAACTTTGCAAAATAGTCTGTAAAAATCCTAATAGGATTAGACTTTGTGACGTCACTCGGATCTAGTCGCCAGGATGCGCGTAATGACGTTAGAGCCCGCTCACAAGTTCTTTAAGGTAATTATAACGTGATATGGAGCTGGCTTTTTATCGCTACTGGACGCTGCAGTTTATATTACATTGTGAAAGCAATTAATTAAATATCACAGTCATTTAGGTCGTTTTAAAACGTCTCTACCAACTTTTGTGATCAAAATCCTGTATCATGCGTGAGCAAGAGAAACTAGGCGCGGACCGAACAAGATTATGATCACAAAAGTTACGAGAATTGGTCTTTAGGTTAGTAGGTTAGTTAGTATTAGTTAAAGAAAAGCTCTCATCGCATATCATCTTTCGATAGTCGCACTTTTTTAACTTAAGTTGAGAATTAGACTATTTACCTTACAGCCTTTTATTAATTTTCTAAATAATTCAATAGTTCCTCCACTAAAGAAAAATGGTGAAAGATTAAAAAAAAACCCAAGTCAATTATTTTATATTATGTTAGAGGTTAATGTATGAAAAATATACTTTAAATTACCTATACATTTTAGTAAATGTATAGGTAATCTAATGTATATTTATATTCTTTATAGTATAATATCACCTATACTATAAAGAAATATTGTTTCAAAGGTTATTTACTACTTGAACTGTCCCAAGCATAATTCCGACCCCATCACCAAAATGTCCAATAATTATATTACTGATGTTAACTACACTAGTGCATTCACTGCCTTATATTGAATGCACGGACGTATGATCAAGCAAGGTCTTCAGTGCATTAGGTAGGTATATGTAATGTATGTACAGTGAAATTTTTAATGCACACATTGCCTAGATAACGTAATATGTACAATATTTCCTAGGCATTGTTTAAAATGCCAATGGCGTATTAGAAAATGTATAAAATATGCCATTAAACGGAGAATTAGAGTTATCGATCGTTAACATCTTAGATAGTAATATTGAGATTTGTATTTTGTATGTTTGTCCCGATTCAACCAAATTAAATTAGAAGCACTCTGTATCATTCAAATCGGTTTGGTTTAGAAGTTACCACTTTGTTACTCTGTGTACCTAAAGTGACACCATATATTTAAAACAACAAAAAATTGCGCTTTAAAGTTAAATATCTCGTAAATAGATACCTAAAGTTATCTTTTTCAGTTTTGCCCACGGCACAAACAAGTGGGTATACAATATGCACTTGTTGTACACACTAATACTACAATATTACGACGACCTCTGTGGCTCAGTGGTTCAGCTCGTTGGTGCCGGGGTCACGGTTTCGAATCCCGCCGAAGGAACAAAAAAGTTTCATGGATGTGTATTAAATAATAAATATTATGTGTATCTAATATATAAAATTTCAATGTCACAATGTTAGTTACCGTAGTCCTCCGAAACGGCTTTACTGATTTTTACCAAATTTTCCATACCCCTAAGTGATAAGGGTCGTTCACCCTTAAATATATTTTTTTTAATTTTTGGACGAAATTTTTTGTTTTTATTTTTTTATTATGTGGCATTAAAAATACATACAATCCTAAATGTTTACTTTTTTATCACTAACCCCTATTTTTTATAGCCATTTTAGTAATTTAATAATTTTTCATCCCGCTTGATAACTGATCAATTATAGTGTTTTTAACTTTTTATAAAGCAAAACAACGTTTGCCGGGTCAGCTAGTAATACAATAAAAATCTTAAATATATATTGTATTAGTTGAAAAGTATTAAATATACTTCCCGTTTTCTGGTACCTGTAACACAAGTTCTTCGGATGCAGAAGCATGCATCTTAGCACGGGACCAGATGACGTGGTGTGAAGCGTCCATAGATATTACCTATTTATTATTATTTATTATTAATATGATTTTAAATATTTTATCAGAAGGAATATTAGGTAGCCAGCCGGAACTGGGTGAGATCCAACTGAGATGGACTGAGATGTCCATAACGATTGTATTAGGCAACAAATAAATCTAAACATAACATACTTACACGGAAATATGGCCATTTAATTGCAATGACGTACGATGTTAATAGTTTTATTTTGAAAACAATAGAAGATTTACCGTGTTCAAAATGAGTTTACATCATTTTATTAAATCTAACAATTAGTATTTAACCGCTTTTATCGATATCGTATTATTCTGTCGTCCCCACATTTTATATTATGTACTGAGGGAATGTAATTTATGTATAGTGTTCTCATAGTTTATTCGTATTATATTGACGACATGCAGTAACAATACAGTCGATGATATTTCAGTTTAATGGCATAATATCTAAGACTAAACGAGACAATACCTACATATAATATTATATTTAGGGGATAAAATCTATCTAGCTAGATTTTATACCTAGACAGTTTCTACATTGTTAAGTTATATATACCTATGAGTTTTTTATCGTGTAACAATTTATCGATAATTTCGACTCGGTAATTTTAACAATTTCTTGGCTAATTTTCGCGTTGTTGGGAATTTGGAATGTGGTGGCATCGAGCCCTGATAAAATATTTTTGTGATTCTCTTATTTTTTTATCTACTAGAGCTCCGAGCGAAATCGGTTACCCCGGTACTTATTATTATTATAATACGAACGGATTGTGACAACGGTCAACTAGCTTATGAATCAATTCCAAGAAAATATAATTAGTATAATATACATAATATCTACTTATATAAATGAATAATTACCATTTTAGTTGTTCGTAATGCGTTTGTACGCGCATAACTTCCAAATGACTGAACCGAATTAGTTAAATCTTTCTTTTATGTGTTCGTTATCGTCAGGAGGTATTGTATGGAAAAAAAAATAAAAAAAATAACAAAAATCTGGCGGTACGAAGTTGGCCGGGTCAGACGATAGTATATTAAAAGTTTGATATCGGAAAATATGCACAAGGAAGCAGTGCTAACTGTGAAGCGTAAAGCCGCGCATCGTCGTATTTATCCCGTTGACCTGAGTGCTGAGTGCTGACTCGAATATTTGTGCCGAAGCATAGCTCTTTCGTAGTTATGAGAAAATAGAATATCGTAAAAGTATCATTGTCATTTCACTTTTTATGTGTTAAAACCATACAACATTCTTTTCTACGAGTATATAAACATTTTTAGGCATAACGTGAGTTATAATTATGCCATAATGAGATTTAGGTGTACAGCGAAGCTTCTTAAGCATAAGACACAACGTGAGATAGAAAAACATCGTTTAAGTCCAAAAGCTACTTAAAAATGACTTTAAGAATAACACGAGTTAACCCCAAATTTCATCAATGCAATGTATTGAAACGACGTTTAACATTGAGCTTCGATTAAAAATCTGTCTAACCCGTTCTAACGTTGAATAAGATAGAAAGATCAAATACGAGTTTAGATATAATAATATTTAAAGAAATTTGGTAATATTGGGGCTTAAGGCCGGCATTCACGAGCGATTCATACGGCTCTCGCGCCATTGGCTCGATACTCGATGTTGCGCCGAGCCAAATTCATGGCAGTCACGAACACGCCAGCGAGCCGTTCCATTTGATCATTTTGAGTGTAGGCATCGACAGAACCGGACGTGTGCATAATGCTTCCAACCTTGAAAAAAAATTGTCCAACGGCTAAACGCAAACTAAAATCAAAATGGCGTCTTTGGCTCACGAGTAACACCATTCACGAACGAGTGAGCCGTATGGCACGACGGCTCAGACCGACCGGACCGTTGGTTTTCTGCATCCACGAGCGCGCCGCCTGCGTATGCGCGCCGCGCCAATTGGCTCGGCGCGATGGATTTCGGCGCAGTTGGAATTCCATCGTGTCGAGCCGATCCATTTGGACCGACAGTGTTTTCACATTCATGGACGAATTTTGGATCGACAGCGTGCCAAATAGATCGATGGATCGCTCGTGAATGCCAGCCTTTAGTCGTTTTGTGAATTAGACATACCAATCGTAAAGGTGGATGATCATATAGAGTCCCAGTAATTTTTTTCTTCTATCAAATTACAAAAATAAAGGTGACATTGTCGGCACCGCTTACGCTTGGACAACATTGTGAAATCGGGTGAGATAAACGCCAAATTTACAGAAAAGTTAATGTTCAAAGGGGCGAATCGAAGTTTTTATTTTCTTCAGCGCCAACTCGCTAACCACTGAGCCACAGAGGTCACAATGAACTCGTTATTTGGCGGATCTACTGAAGTCTAACTTGCTTCATTAGACGAAGTACATTTAATTCAAGTTTGAGACTTAGAACAAGGTAAATAGTGGGTTCTGTAATTGAAATCTTATTGGAAAGCTCATGTGTCGTCTGCTCATGACGCAAACACGCACATGTTCAAAGGAAAATAAACGATACGTTATTTATTCGCGTTTAATATAATACTAGCTTTTTCCCGCGGCTTCGCCCGCGTGAAATAGTGTTCTTGGAGAAAAAACTTCTTCAGCAAATAACTTTACTCACTACTATATAGGTAGGTACTTCTGATTACAATATTGAAAATGTTTTTAGGGTTTCGTACTGAATGGGTAAAACAGGACCCTATCATAAAGACGCGTCACGCGACGTGCGAGACCGCTTGATATATTATTATATTAAAAGGATGAGTATAATATGATCTATACTAATAATATAAAGAGGAAAGGTTTGTTTGTTTGCATTGAATAGGTTCCGAAACTACTGGACCGATTTTGATGATATAGATTAGACCACAAGGATGGACATATTAGGCTACTTTTTGTAGGCAGTTCCTCGCGGGAACCGTACATTTTTTCGCTATCCTTTAGTAGGTAGTAAGTTGACCAAGTCATCTTATACCGGCTGAAAATCATAACAATAATAGTTTTCCCCTAACACATAACAGCTCTGAACGTCAGCTGCTCCGATAGCGGTGGAGACAGCATGAAAAAGTTATTGAAATAAAATCTGCTCCGATGAATTTTATACCAAGCGAAACTGTATTAAATTATTGTTTCAATCACATTTTAAAAAAATCGTCAGCTGTATTGACGAGGGGGGTTCAATATCAGTCACGTAAACCTTATTTAAAATATGACAAATTAATTTATTTTATACCTCATGAAATTTATATATCTCAATTTTTATACTTTGAAAAAAAAATAATCAAAATTGTCAGCTGTACTTTTGACGGGGGTATTACCTCTACAGAGACACGAATTGGGCAGTCCGGCGAACATAAAAAGAGGGCGAAGAGTTCGCCGCTGTCCGCATCGGATTTGGCCCGCTCCGTACCATATTACCTCGTACCATATTACGTATGTACCTCTGGCGCATACAAAGTTGCGGGTAACATCTAGTACATTTTATAAATTGATTGATTAATTTTGAAATTGGTTTTTCAAAATACCTAATTTTGAAAAACCAATTTCAAAATTTCTCTTTCATATTTCACTTGATGAAAATAAACAAAAGATCATATCAGAAGAAAAGGTCCGCTTTCGCTGACGTCCCAAAACTAATATTAGGAATATTGTCTGCTGTTGACAATCTACGCGTCAGCTAGAGGCGATGTGTTTATCTGTTGCGATATTGAAACTTCTCTATTTTCTTATTATGCTGGCGATATTGCTTGTCCCTTATCTTTTTACCCTCTTTGATTGGCAATACACCCAGTACAGTATGTATAGATTTTTCAGGTTTTCGTTTATTTGCTAGGTGTGGATACTGAAGACTGATATTTTTATACAATTTAGATGACTTTTTATATAATATAAATAGTTTTCTATTTAACGTAAATATTAGGTTTTTTCAATAACTAAAGACAAGTGGAGTTTTAGCATAGCAGAATCTGGGGGCACGGCAGTGCCCCCGCCAAGTCGAGCGCGAAGCAAACACTGCCGTACCATCCTTTACTGGAACCATTTCGCCGCATTTTCAGGCCCCTATTTGAGAACCTCTGGATAAGACCAGAACGCAGAAATTTTCGTCATCCAGTAAGCTATAATCACATACTTAAAATCCAAAATTTCAAGTCTGTAGGTCATTTAGTTCCGAAGTTAAGCGAAAGCAAAGTTTCGCATTTATGACACTCACTCACTCACTCACTCACTTATACACTCACTCATGATCATCAAAATAGAACTAGTACTTCCCATAAACTCAGAGAGCTGAAATTTGGTACAGAGTTAGGGTTTAATGGCCACATAAAGGGAAAACTATAAAAACTAGGATAATCGATCTGGGGGCACGGCAGTGCCCCCGCCAAGTCGAGCGCGAAGCAAACACTGCCGTACCATTCTTTACTGGAACCATTTCGCCGCATTTTCAGGCCCCTATTTGAGAACCTCTGGATAAGACCAGAACGTCGATCTGGGGGCACGGCAGTGCCCCCGCGAAGTCGAGCGCGAAGCAAACACTGCCGAACCATTCTTTACTGGAACCATTTCGCCGCATTTTCAGGCCCCTATTTGAGAAACTCTGGATAAGACCAGAACGTCGATCTGGGGGCACTGCAGTGCCCCCGCCAAGTCGAGCGCGAAGCAAACACTGCCGTACCATTATTTACTGGAACCATTTTGCCGCATTTTCAGGCTTCTATTTGAGAACCTCTGGATAAGACCAGAACGTTGATCTGGGGGCAAGGCAGTGCCCCGCCAAGTCGAGCGCGAAGCAAACACTGCCGTACCATTCTTTACTGGAACCATTTCGCCGCATTTTCAGGCCCCTATTTGAGAACCTCTGGATAAGACCAGAACGTCGATCTGGGGGCACGGCAGTGCCCCCGCCAAGTCGAGCGCGAAGCAAACACTGCCGAACCATTCTTTACTGGAACCATTTCGCCGCATTTTCAGGCCCCTATTTGAGAAACTCTGGATAAGACCAGAACGTCGATCTGGGGGCACTGCAGTGCCCCCGCCAAGTCGAGCGCGAAGCAAACACTGCCGTACCATTCTTTACTGGAACCATTTCGCCGCATTTTCAGGCCCCTATTTGAGAACCTCTGGATAAGACCAGAACGTCGATCTGGGGGCACGGCAGTGCCCCCGCCAAGTCGAGCGCGAAGCAAACACTGCCGAACCATTCTTTACTGGAACCATTTCGCCGCATTTTCAGGCCCCTATTTGAGAACCTCTGGATAAGACCAGAACGTCGATCTGGGGGCACTGCAGTGCCCCCGCCAAGTCGAGCGCGAAGCAAACACTGCCGTACCATTATTTACTGGAACCATTTCGCCGCATTTTCAGGCCTTTATTTGAGAACCTCTGGATAAGACCAGAACGTTGATCTGGGGGCACGGCAGTGCCCCGCCAAGTCAAGCGCGAAGCAAACACTGTCGTACCATTCTTTACTGGAACCATTTCGCCGCATTTTCAGGCCCCTATTTGAGAACCTCTGGATAAGACCAGAACGTTGATCTGGGGGCACAGCAGTGCCCCCGCCAAGTCGAGCGCGAAGCAAACACTGCCGTACCATTATTTACCGGAACCATTTCGCCGCATTTCAGGCCCCTATTTGAGAACCTCTGGATAAGACCAGAACGTCGATCTGGGGGCACGGCAGTGCCCCCGTCAAGTCGAGCGCGAAGCAAACACTGTCGTACCATTCTTTACCGGAACCATTTCGTCGCATTTTCAGGCCCCTATTTGAGGAGCTCTGGATAAGACCAGAACGCAGAAATTTTCGTCATCTAGTAAGCTATAATCACATACTTAAAATCCAAAATTTTAAGTCTGTAGGTCATTTAGTTCCGAAGTTAAGCGAAAGCAAAGTTTTGAATTTATGACACACACTCACTCAGTCACTCACTCATCATCATCAGAATAGAACTAGTACTTCTCATGAACTCAGAGAGCTAAAATTTGGTACAGAATTAGGGTTTAATGGCCACATAAAGGGAAAACTATAAAAACTAGGATAATCGAACATCTGGAGTACCTGGTGACCCTGATTAGAAAACACAAGAGCCCAACCAAACTATTAGAGATCGACATACCGCCTTTACAAAAAATATTCAACTTGGTGGGCCGCTTCATTTGATGTCAAAAATCGAAGGTCTGATGTATCTGATGAAGAATCCTCAGCTGGTTTCAGCTGATTAGAGATATGGAAATGCCCCCCTTCTACTATTGGTACATAAAAAAATCGACTGTCATTGCAAAAACCTAGCGAAGTGGGACACATCTTCTAATTTAATCTAGTCCGTAGCATTCCACTGCTGGGCGAATGCCTCCCTTTCTGCTTTTGATACGCATATAAATAAAATTAAAGGAAAACTCTGGATAAGACTAGACTGGCTTTTATACTTATATTTACAAGTTTATAAGAAGAAATAGTCGAACGATTAACTTTATTGTACTCGATCATTACACAAATTAAATAAACAAATTACACTGAAATGTAGTAAAATAAATCAATATGCCCACGTTTCTACAAAAAGAAGTGAAATCCCACCAAAAACATTCTGTAAAAAACTAGCCAAGTCTCGATAGAGCTGCTTGTTTATCTCTAAAAAGTAGTGAAATCTAGACAAAGTCGTGCCAAGTCTAAGGTTCCTTACTGCGATTTCTTTATTATTATAGTTAATGTTGTGTGACTTGGCCGTTGAACATTCTTTATACGTTACAAGTCAATTTTGTTTACACGTAATGTATATCTGTTGTAACTACCTATGTTTGTTAAGCGAGATAATAGCCCATACAGGTATTGGTAATTGGACGCTAGTGAGTAGTGTCGCATTTTAGGCTTTTGTTGATTGTAGAACACATGTATTGGAGCAATGGTGTCATGGAGCCCCTTTTGTACCATTGTGTACCCTTCAACGGCCAAGTCACACAACATTAACTATAATAATAAAGAAATCGCAGTAAGGAACCTTAGACTTGGCACGACTTTGTCTAGATTTCACTACTTTTTAGAGATAAACAAGCAGCTCTATCGAGACTTGGCTAGTTTTTTACAGAATGTTTTTGGTGGGATATGTTTTTACAGCAACCATACACCTCAATGCCTATCGTACAATCTTCAGGTTTGATCCAATCTACAGTTCGTCCAACATACCATAAACGTACTTAAAACTATCATGCCAATCCACGTCCATAAACGGTCAGTTTTAACTGATCCAATCATGCAATCAGCATTCAATCATGAGGATTAGCCTTAGGTGACTTTCTACGTTTTTAGGGTTCCGTAATATTTAAGGAACCCTTATAGTTTCGCTCTGTCCGTCTGTCTGTCTGTCTGTCTGTCCGCGCCTCTAGCTCCTGTAATTATGAATATAAATTGATGAAATCTGGTGCAGTTATAGATTGTATATAGATCATGGTTTGGGATCATAAAAAAGAATAACTTTATATTTTAGGGGTGGCTCTCCATACATGTGAAGTGGGGATGAAAAATATTTTTTCACTCTACCCCATCGTGTGCGGTATCGTAGAATAGGTCTTTTAAAATAAAGGCAAGGTTTCATACTATACTTTTTTATAAAGTTGACCATTTTAGAGTAATCGGCCTCCAAAGTAGTTTGTAAGTTGGTCCCCCCCCCCCTAGCATTTTTAAACTATAGGAGATAGAAACTTGCAAATTTCTTGCAAAAGATAGATAGATCGTGCTAAAAACTCTTTAGGAAAATTATTGTGAACCAAATCGGACAGTAATTTTTGGAGTAATTAAAAAAAAGCAAATTACGCGTTTATAGTTACGGAACCCTCCTTAGACATGTCCTGACATGCTCTTGGTTAGGTTATTTAAATTTGTATTTATGTATATCGAAACAACGTTATAAATGTTTAATTATTATTTCATTCATCATAAAATATTATGTCGTTTAAATTAAACATTTAATGAAATGGTAAATCATAAAATCCGAAACCCTTCAGCCAATCTTGATTCAGAACAGCGGGCTTTAACAAATCGCTCCTTAATTGACCGTAATGTTGTCTCACAATAAATCTCCTCAAAGAATAATGGGAACATCAATATCTCGTTTTATTAAAAGCCGTCGCTCTACAATTTATCGAGGTGGATGAAGTGGCAATGATTTTTCTTGCAGATATTCCCTACTATACCAAAGATAGATAGGTACATAACTACATAGCTAATTAAAATATGGTCAAATGGAAATTTACCAATTTAAGTCAAATAAAAATACCTTTTTAATTGAATTCAATCAAAAAAAGAATTGCAGTTTCTTTTGCTCGGTAAAACTCGACGACGGCTAACTTTGATATTGAAATAATTGTGGGAGGCTGTTATGAGGTGTCTAGTAGTTAGAGCTTGGCTTTTGACTCGGAGGTCGAAGATTTGATTCCGGTATTGGAATTTGGAACAAAAAAAAAACCTGATTGTCTGCCAAGAAAGATGATCCATGCGTCAGATGGGCATGTAAAAAGTCAGACCTGCGCCTGATCTCTCGCCAGTCGTGTCGGTTATCCATCCCACTGAGTAAAAGGGTAAAAGGAGAGTAAAAGAGAGTAAAAGAAGAGAACTGCGTACACGCTTGATCACTATAAAAATTACTCCTGCATTCTGCCCAGGCAGAACGCAGAGAATTGAAACCAGTTTCAATAAAATCGGCCACCGTCATCGAAGGGGAGATAATTGTGGAAGTTCAGGAATGGTGAGAAATGTCGAAAAATTTGCGAGGAAATATTAAATATGACTATAAAATTTTCCCATACTAATTGTACCTACCTGTGAAATATTTCGTGTTCGTTCCGTCGGTAGCATAATAAAATTATACCTAATCTTCAGTCGTATGTCGGGACAGCTACTAGTATTATTTTTAGAAAAAATACTAGCTGTTGCCCACGACTTCGTCCGCATCAATTTCTGTTATTATGATCGCAATCAAGAAGTTTTTAAAATAATATATTTTAAAGTACTTCTGCGTAGCAAGTCTAGCAAGTCTGCAAGCACCACCTCCCCCTCGCCCGCCGCTGGCCAGCGCGGCGCGTGTGAATTTTGTTGCAGTTATTTTATAATTGCAGTATCTTCTAAGATATTAAATTTAAATTAAATGAAATTAAGTGATGTCAATGACAATTTTGTTCTCAATTTAATACTCTTAATCAACAATACATTCATTTAGATTAGGATTAATATTATTATGTTGATAAAACTCTTTGGCAAATAATTGGCAATACCTAATGCATTAATTTTTAAATTATTTGATTACTATAAAAAGGTTATAGTATATATAAATATAAACATAATATATTGTCGTGGACATTTTTTTTAGATTATTTAAAGAGGAATAATTATTTCATACATATTATTATTTGGGTAACTTGAACCGTTTACGCAGCGCACGCAACGGAAGCCCTCAAATATGAATAATTTTCCCCGTTTTTGCAACATTTTTCACTGATGCTTAGCTCAAATTAGCTCATAGTCATATAGCTTAAACCCTTCCTCGACAAATGGACTATCCAACACAAAAATAATTTTTCAATTCGAACCAGTGGTTCCTGAGATTAGCGCGTTCAAACAAACAAACTCTTCAGCTTTATAATATTAGTATAGATACTAGCTGTCCCGACTATAATATTATGAAATTTATTTTTAATAATAAGAAAAAAGAGAAATTCAACATTGAGCCTTTGAGCCACACCTAATATCAAGATGCAAAAAAACATTTTCTTAGACAATCGGTACCCATGACTGTAAGTCGAGAGTAATATTAGGTCATGATTAGATACCTAATTACTTTTTGAAAAAGAAATAAGAACTCTTGTTTATTATGAATAGTGGGAACGAGAACGTCCAGTATTGTATGGTATTTCCCCAGGGATCCTACATTTCTAACGAGTAAAAATACAAGCAATAATCGTAAAACCATCTCTATATCTATCCTACTCTTAAGGATGTATTGTATGGTTCATAAAATTTGCTTCATGTAAATTATTGTAGATGTATTCATAATATCGTAAGGGAACATACCCATGGTGCGTGACCTGTCCCCCTTCGCTACACTTGATCACTTGAATATGTAGTCAACGTCTAGGAAAATCTCGCGTAACGGCCATGATTAGCGTGTTGGATCTGCAGTTTGCAGAAATTTGGTACAGTTAAAGACTATACAGTCTTTAGTCAGAGATCTATATACATAAATCTCGGTTTCATAAAATAATAATAATTTTATATTTTAGGGGTGGCTTTGTATTGTTGGTGAATATATATGTTACAGTCAATGTGATTAAATAGCTATTATACATAATGACTGGTCATTATATATAATAACTATATTGTCTAGATAATGTGATAAATTAATCACTTTGTCCGGATATTATTCATAATAGCCAAATAGGGCCAAAGTTAGCCAAAGTAATAAACACGATTCAACTTAGTGATGCAACAGAACAGAAGTTCTGCATGTCTTTTCACTTTCGTTTCGGGAAAACGGGACCAACCTCGGATTATAATCCGAGGTTGGTCCCGTTTTCACTAAAGTGGTGACCTGATGATCACATAAGCTTTGATCAGAACTCCTCAGTCTTTAAATATACGCGTTTGAAAATTTCGGCATTCAAACTCAAACTCAAACTTAAGAACTGAGTTCAAAGAACTGCAAGCATAATATGCCACTATGTAACTTACAGTAATCATCATCGTCATCTTATTTTTACAACTATACAATACCTAATGGAAGCTTGGCGCGTATTCAATAATTATATATTCGATTGTTTATTTAAAACGTTAGTTAATAATTTAACATAATATATCACTAAAACCTTACCAAGAGCATGTCAGGATATGTGTAAGGAGGGTTCCGTAACTATAAATGCGTAATATGCTTTTTTTTTAATTACTCCAAAAGTTACTGTCCGATTTGGATCACAATAATTTTCCTAAAGAGTTTTTAGCATGATCTATCAGTATGAAAATTTGCAAGTTTCTATCTCCTATAGTTTAAAAATGCTAGGGGTGGGGGACCAACTTACAAACTAGTTTGGAGGCCGATTACTCGAAAATGGTCAACTTTATAAAAAAGTAACGTATGAAACCTTGCCTTTATTTTAAAAGACCTATTCTGCGACACCCCACACGATGAGGTAGAGTGAAAAAATATTTTTCATCCCCACTTCACATGTATGGAGAGCCACTCCTAAAATATAAAATTATTATTTTTTATGATCCCGAAACTGTGATATATACACAATCTATAACTGCACAAAATTTCATCAATTTATATTCATAATTACAGGAGCTAGAGGCGCGGACAGACAGACTGACGGACAGAGCGAAACTATAAGGGTTACTTAAGTATTACGGAACCCTAAAAAGGGTAAAATTATTATAAAAAAAATATTTCATAAAGTTAAATTACTTTATATAGGTCACAATAAAATTGTATCTATGACAATGTTATTATAATAATTATAATAAACATTATAATTATTATTATATAAAGGCAGATTGAAATACAATTTTATAATCTTTACCTGTACCTACTTTTTTATTACTTTATCCAATTCTTCGAAGATATTATATAAAATTGCCAGTCAATGTGATTAATTCTGTGTCATTTATCACTTTGTCTAAATTGAGTAGACATTATAAATAATGGCTGGATAGTATATATAATATCCGGATTTATTACTTTGGCTGTAACATATACATTACTTCCATACACGTGAAGTGGGGATGAAATTTTTTTCTTGGTATCGTATCGAATAAAGGGAAGGTCTCATAAATGGCTAGGTAACTTGAATAGGAATCAAGTATAAATTGAATAGGAATCAAATAATTAAACATCATTGAATTTATTTTAATTTAAAAGTATTTTATTAGACTTCAGATTACAATCAACCTATTCAAATTACACATATGGGACTAAATAGATTATGGGAACCTAGTTGAACAAAGTTTTTAATTTAATTCAAGCTCTGAAAATTAAATCTAGTATCTCAATAAAATAAAAATAGGAACTGTGTGCGTCTCGGGACGCCCGACAGAAGCGACATAATAAACTAATCTAAACTAAATGCTAGGAGACCGGAGACCTTAAAGAATCCAAACAAAAAAAAAATTTCGTCTGACCGAGATTCGAACCCGAGACAAATTGGTAATAAATTTGTATTTATTACCAATCGCTCCGCGTATCTGATATTAGTATTCGAAATTACTCATATTCTTACTTCTTCGTTCGTCATTCTAGGAGGAAGCTATAATTGTTCCCCGAGGCTCGTTAGTGGCCTGTACTCGTGATAGTTGAAAATGCTAAAAAAAACTCTTTTCAGTCTAAGGTTTTTACCTCTTAGATCATCTAAGTTTTACTTGGGTCTATACTCGCGTGTGCAAGTGCAAATTGGACTGCATGACCTGAGACTGAAGTGAGCATCATCACTGCATTATAAACATTTATAATTAAAAGAATCAGTCTGCTGACGACCAAACGTACGATGATGATAGTATGTATTAAAAAATAACGGTAGATTGGGAGGTACTATTAAATGTCTCCCGTAGGGTATGTTTACCTTCGATAAAGTATTTTCTCGCCGCCATATTAATAATGCACAACCACTTTTCCGCGACGTTAATAGGGTATTATCCTATGATGAAAATATACATCAGATTGTTGATATTTTATCGCTAAACATTAATTTAAACCAATTTAACCAACTTCTTACACAAAAATATTTATGATTTTTATAAAATATCAAAAATAAAATTAAGTATTTTTCACGTTTGACCACGTGACTAAAAACGCACGAGATTGGAATGTGACGTCATATTCTTGTACTTCTTCTTCTTTTATTCTTCGTCTTCCCGATTTCCATAAAAAATAGCCAGCATCGAATCATTAACGTCATGCGTCAGCGAGTAATAGCCACTTTTTCCGCATTTCAGTGTTCTTTGGTAGGGTCACAAAGATTTTCCCCTGTGTTTTAATAGACGTATTAGTGCATTTTGGCACTACGCACCATCTATAAGGCATTTTAATAGGCTTAAAACATTTATTTAAAAACGTAAATAGTAGGTATTCTGGGATTTGGCATTTTCAGTGTAATTTGACACTTGACACTTGACAGTTACAATGTTACAAGAATGTGACGTCATGACAATTCATTATTGCATTTTCGCGCCTATAATATTAACTTAAACTTTTAGGCTAATTTGCAAGGAAAAGAAAGAAACTGCTAATGTATTTTGGTATTAGGAACAATTTGACATACTTTTCAAAAACTTGGAAAATACCCTATTCCGACGGCCATAAGTACTTTAATATTGTAATACCCGTAACTCAAATAAAAGTATGCGTGATATTGTATAGCCTTTATAGTTACAGAGCCTTTATAGTTATAAGGGTTCCTTGAGTATTACGGAACCCTAAAGGTTCCCTTATAGTTTCACTCTATCCGTCCGTCCATCTGTCTGTCTGTAATTATGATTTTTGAGTACCTAAAATATGGATGTAATTTGGTATAATATTTCTAATGTAATGTATTATAGAATATAGATCTCGATTTTGGCATCATTAAATAATAACAATTTTATATTTAAGGGTGGCTCTCAAGGTATTTAAAAATAAAGGCAAGGTTTCATACGTCATGACTTATTACAATGTCTATCATTTTTTAAGTAATGGGGCTCCAAAGTGGCTTCTAATTTGGTTGAGGTTAGATAGAAGCTTGTAAGTTTCCATGCTGATCGATCATGCTAAAAACTCCTTAGAAAAATTATTTTGAGCGCTAAGAAATATCTACATTTAATTTTAGTGGACCATTTTACTAGATTTGCATTCATTCTTACATCAAAAACTCAAACCGCTAATGATTTCATTAAATTATTATCGAATATAACGGAAACGGATGAAATCGGTATGATTTTGACTGATCAATATCCGGGAATTAATTCAAGTACTTTCAAAACATTTTTAAATGACAAAAATATACTCGTGGTATTTACAGCAGTTAACTGACCGTTCTCTAATGGCTTAAATGAACGTCTTAATCAAACATTGGTGAATAAAATCAGGTGTAAAATTAATGAAAAAGGCAAGAGAAAAGCATGGACAAACGTAGCTAAAGAGTGTGTTAGTAAATATAATGAGACCATTCATACAGTTACAGGGTTTTTCACTAAAATATCTTTTATATGGAACAAATGAAGTAACAATTTTACCAAAGGAATTGAGGAGCAGCACATCAAAGTATGATTGGATAAAAGATAAGAAAATTGCTTTTGATAATACAATAAAATCTCATAATTATAACAAACACCTATTTGATAGAAATCGGAAACAATGGGATTTTAATGAAGGAGATTTAGTTTATGTCGAAAATGGGAACAGATTAAATAGATCAAAATTAGATGAATTAAATATTGGACCATATCGAATAATCAAAAAAGTGTCTAATTTTATATATAGGATAGATACAGGTCATAGAAAAGCTGAATCTCTTTCATGTTACTAAACTGATTCCTGTACCTGTATTTGATTTAGATGAATCTTAAAAACAAGGGGATTTTACTTTAGATAGTGCACTATCATCACCATGGTGAGATTAAAAAAAAAGGTTTTTTTTCACTTGAAGGGGGGAGATGTAAATAATAAACTACGTTTTTATTTAAAGTACATAATGTTATGTGCTAGATATTTATATATTTTAGAAGAAAGTATTTTTGAAGTCTGATTGAGATTGTCAGATTTTATTAATATGGAAAAATATTAAAATCAAATAATATAAAGATGTTAAAAAGATTCTAATTTAATACCATACAGGAGGAATAACAATAAACATAATTGTCATTTTTTGTATTTACAGGTATGATAATTTTATTTAGTTTTTAGTTTGTTTAAAAGTAATGTTTTTGATATCAACTTATAATAAACTCGTATTTACAGAGAAACAAAATAGTTAATTTTTCCTCCAAGACACTTTAATGTTATATATATTATGTTTTTTTTATAAAACGATTTATATTAATAATCACATTAATTCAACATAAATTATACCTATTCTTATAGAAACGTCGCCGTTACCTGCCGAAATAATTACGTCCTGTTTGATGAACCTTCTTTAAGCCGAGATACAGGCAAAGACAGGCAAAGACAGGAAGACAGTGTAGTATTACAAGACATAAATATAAACGACTTGGGAGCTCCTTATTCTCCACTTAATATTTATTCACCTATAGCATTGACTTCTATTCAAACACCTTCTCCATTAACATTAACTCCACCAAGTATCGCACCTTTATTTTCGATTGTCACTAATGATATTTCCGACAGCATAGAAGATGATACCCCTGTACCGTCACCCTATTGTGATTTTTCGGAACCTCCAAATAGTTTAGACGATACTTTGGTGCCGATGTTTTACCAAGATAAAGAAGATAAAACACTCACACCTGAAGTCGCTACGTCCGCCCAGGAAAGTTTCCCCAATTCGCCTATAGAATATAACGCCCTCAATAATTACACATATTCCACGTCGGCGATATCTACTCCCTGTATTTAAATTTTCTCGCCTGCAACGCTTGATGATAGTGACTATCTGCAGTATCGACTCCAAAGAATAATAAACGCAGATCTAAAAAAAGAAATAATGTGGGTCTCAAACGTCTCAAACACGAAAATGAGTGGATTGCAAGAAAGAGAAAACGTTTATGTATTTTGTAAGTTTTGTTGTCTGTAGCATTTTGTTATATGTGGGATGAGCAAACGGCTAAGAGCTAATGAAGTGGCCAGTTATTTATACCAAATTATTACAAAATTATATTTATACAAAATTAGCCTTTAAGGGAATCCACGAAGCTAACTTATGGTCAGACAACTGTGGAGGACAAAATTGCTACCGTATTGTATACTTAATGTATTTATTAGCTGCCAAAAATGTAATATGAAGATAAGCCATCATTTTATGTAAAAAGGCCATACACAAAATGAGGGAGATTCAGTTCATGCACTAATAGAAAAATCTCAAGGGATAGGGAGGTATATACACCTGATGAATGGTATTCACTGGTGCGATGGGCGAAGGTTAACGGGAATCATTATAATATACATAAATTTGTTAGCAATTAATGTAGCAAAATATAAAGACCTAAAATATGATTGTGACAACAATATTATTCCCGAAAAATATCATACGTTTTATAGAAATTTATTAACAACTGACCAAGATGAGGTGAATGCAAGTGATGACGAACTTTGAGTGTTTTATTTAATGATTAGATAGGTATAACATACCGTTTAAATTTATGTCCTTAATATTTGATGTTATAATATTTGCTTACCTAAGAATTATAATTAATAAGTGCAATGTTGATTAAAACTTTTATAACGAAGTCAAACTGTGATTGATTCTGATCTCATCGTTACTTAATAAGTCAGTACTTACCTAAACTTTTATTAAAGACTCATAACTAAATAAGTATTATTTTTGTTTTACTTACATATCTACCTATATTTTTTATACAAAATCTTATCTAGAATGTATAGGAATCGATACTCTAAATTTGAAATAATACGCTAACTTGTTGCACGGTACGATGTAAAGGACGCTATTTTTAACTTGACTACTTTTAATACGTTATCCGCCAGTGTCGCATGCACCAGTTAAATTAAGCTAACTTTAAAAACGCGCTATTTACGATAATAATTTACCTTACTATATCTTGTGGATATACATAGTAACCCAAGGTTAAAATTTATGCATCATATGTTTTAGAAATAGTAATGAAAACCAATAAAAATAACACATATTTCATACCATGATCTCCCGTAACACACTGCGCTATCATTAGTTAGACGGGTGTATCATGTAAAGTGTTATTAAGGAATTACGTTTATATACGGCTAACTTGCGCTAAATCAAAAAATATTAATAATTAGAAATAAATAAGGTTAGTATATTAAAGTACATAAATTAATTATTAATGGTGCCAAATTTCGTATATGTATTCTATTTATGAAAAAAGTTATTGCTCTTTTCCCTTTAAACGTGTCTCCTGTAAAGTACACTTTTATGAGTTAGCGTAGTATAAATTGTTGGTGTCGACATGACTTATTACAATGTCTATCATTTTTTAAGTAATGGGGCTCCAAAGTGGCTTCTAATTTGGTTGAGGTTAGATAGAAGCTTGTAAGTTTCCATGCTGATCGATCATGCTAAAAACTCTTTAGAAAATTTATTTTGAGCAATAGCGCTATATAGACTATAGCTTTTGAAGTTGTTATTAAAAACAAACCTGACATTGATTGTTACGGAACCCTTCCATAGACATGTCCTGACAACATGCCCTTGGTTAGGTTATCATATAACTTAAATACTAAATATTGATTGAAGAAGGTTTGCAAAATTTTCAACATGCAAGTTCCTCCTCTAGTAGCAAGCCAGTAAATGATGGAACATTTGTGACTGAAAAATACGTACCACCATAAAGAATTTATTTTTTATTTATAGTGTTGTGACTTGTGGATGAGTTGAATTTATACAGCTGAAAAAAGAATTTCAGTTGAATAAATTATTACCGATATATAAACCGATATAAGTAATTTTATCAGCCTCGTCTTAATTATTGACTTTTGTGATCTTGCCTCACAAAGGCTTCTTGTTTATATCGGGAAGACGAACAGTCCCCCTGGGTAACAATACTGAGGATCAGGATTATTGGGAGATATATTCGAACGAACTATAAATAAAGGAGCATTAATATGTAATGGGAGTTATTGCTTGTTGCTAACTGCTATTTTGGTTGCGGTTGATTTTGTGTAGTATTTTGTTATATTATGATTTATGTTTAATACCTCACGTAAACTGTAAAGACTATTGAAATTGAAATAGAAAGACAAAGAGAAATTGAATAGAATAGGAATTGAGAGATTAAATAGGTAGGTACATATCGATTTTGATATAATTTTTCCACATATTTTTGCTGACTTTACCACAGATTAAAAATAATGCACATATGTACAGAAGAATACCTTTCAAAAAGCGATCGATATTTTGTCAGGGTTGTCACAGGAGATGAGGTAAATTAAACGAAGTCTAGCGGCAGTATAAGGTTATTGAGAAATTCTCCTGAAAAAGTCCAATGGTTTAGAGCTCTCTACTCGAAGGTCGTGGCTTCGATTCTCTCGTTGGAACAACAAAAAATTTTGCAAGTGTGATTAAGATAATGCAGGCTGATCACCTGATTGTCTGACAAGATTTGAAGAAAATTGTCGTATCGGTCATCTGTCGTTGGGTTACGAGAGTAAAGGAAGAGAGAGAGAGTGTCCTCTTATGTACTGCGCACACACTTGGGCTCTATAAAAATTCTGCGTACTGCGTAACTTCTGCGTAGCTGCCCTGTTTTCAATGAAACCGGCCACCGTCACCGAAATACGTGTGGGGAGCTATTATTATTTTGATATTATAAGTTTGTTTTTAATTTTTTTTACTATTTTTTTTAATTTTTAAATATACGTTGTCCGTATATTTAGTCATTTTTTTATC